>OX411780.1:9827500-11221845 GCA_948252455.1 Acleris cristana
AGGCCGAGATACATTGATGTTATTATAAAAGTTTTACAGTCCGTCTCGTATTTAAAAACGGCAGTGTATCTCGGCCTTGCGTCGACTTGCGCGAATGTGTAGACTTGGCATAACAACTTCGAAGTTTTACTTTAACTTTCCAGTTTACTTAATTCGTGTTCAGAAAATATTGACATGGTACTTAACATGCAAAATTTTCCCACTCATCATTTATTTTCATATTTCAGATACTTGGTAAAAGTTACCTTTCAGTTTATTCGGGGGACGATATCGCGTTAAACTTGATAAATTAATATGCAAAATTTGAAGCGATGCTCAGATAACTTTCGTTTCATCCGTTTATAATCTTATAAGTAAAATCAGCGGGGTTGAGTCTTCTCATGGACAATAAATACATGCTAATAATGACTTATAGCGGATAACTGTTTATTAGTTAAAATGTGTTTTATCGTAATTATTAACAGCCGTTCAAGCTTTTCTTATCAATCTTCTTTAACTCTAAACTATTATATAGATTATGTTCTTATTGGGCCAGTTTATCGATCAAGAGGCTAGGATAATACATAATATCCACAGTACCAAAATTAGTTAAGTTTAGTATATTTAGTAAGTATCGGTTTTAATTCACCACCGTTTTAATATCAATAATATTACGGGTCTAAAAGTATTAATAGTCCTTTAAATCAAGAAATAAAATAATAAACTTGGCAATAGTTTCACAATTTACAGCTAATGATGAACGTTTTGAATCCATCGATAACGAGCTGTTAATATTTATACTTAAACGCCATCGCAGATAATGGCCGTTGTCATAGTAACTTCATTAATTAGCGTGGTTCGATCCAGCGGTTTATACTCGTACCTACACCTAGCTACAAACTGAAACTGGTTAAAGAGCCTAAATATTTTGCAGGGGTGTCAATCGCGATCCATAAAATCTTTTGTTATAAATATTTAGCACATTTGCCCTAAGTAATATTTGGCAGAACATACATTTGCCATAGTGACTGTTATGGTACAACGTTATCGTCTACTTAGGGCAATCAATCATTATGACTAACGATATTAGTGACATTAAAAAAACATTATGGATCCCAATATACCCATTTTGCACGTATGAAAACTAAAAGTAAACTGTCATACTAATACTTCTGCTTGTTTTTCTAGCCTAAAGTACACATCTTAAACCCTTTCCTTACAATGTGCTATAAAAAATATTTACCGAAATTTATGTTTATATTTCTGACTTGAAAACGGCGTAGTACCAACGTAGCATTATTTTAATTTTTAATTGATTAACCAAAAAGTGAAAAATTACAGTTAAAATTACGAACCAGTTATGAAGAAAAAACAAAATAACACAACATTCAATATCATATGAAAATAAGATATTTTCTCCAAATATTTTATATAGTTCTACACTGTTTTCTACAAAACGCAATTTCCGACCTAGACCCATACAACGTTATCTTTATATTGGTGACTTTTATTTCTATCCAAGGAGTAATTCGTAAAATTAAACGAAACTTTATGTTCAGGGACGTCACCTTACTGGATATCTTATTTAGGGTCTCTGGGCATAACTATATCTTTACATAATTATGAGATCCCAGCCATGGAAGTAAAAGAAAAATAAAATTCTCGTATTTCTACTTCTAATTCTAGATAATTTCTTTCTTTTGAATCTTTCTCATCTCTATAAAATTTAAAATAAAACATTATTTTCCGGGCTAAAAGAAACATCATACTTAATTCTTCCTTGAGACCCTTTTAAGTCCGTTGGTATTCTCTTTGGGTGTTACGAGGAACTATATTTTATAAGCTCTTATGGCACTCTCACTTTATAAATCACAAATGAGCTCAAACATGTACTCTAAAGTACAGAGCAATCGCTTGCGTTTAAAATATTTTCGAAATATTATCCTGCATCAAATGAAACAAATTACCTATTTTTATCATGGTGTAGTTTTCAAATGATTTTGTACGGCCAGTTAGAGCTGGCTTAATTTCTTACGCCCATAGATTGTGGGGATTCTACACGCAGCTAATAAAATCAAAGTATACGTTTCTGTCAAACAAAACATTTTTTTGGCATGAGGCCGACTGTCATCAAGACGTTTTCAGACATATCTATGATAATATTGCATGTTCATCACGTTTACATAATGTCTACTAAATATCAGCCTATTTCAATAACGGGAATTGCTTTAAAATTGACTTGGCACATGTAATAAAAATGGGTTTATATTTTAATCCATAATATCGTTTGTCCTAGACGACATTTGTCCTAATTTACCGTTTGTCTTAAAAGCCATTTCCGCCTGATGTGAACTTTTTAGTGTTGGTATAACACAACTCTAACCTAACCTAACCGCAGGTATTATTGGAAAGCTTAAAAAGTTGTCTGAAAACCAGTTTAGGACAAACGATAAATTAGGACAAATGACGATTAGGACAAACGATATTATGGGTCACGAATGACACCCAATAAGAATACTGTAATTGATAATAAATGATCAACAATAGATGAAATAATGAACTGTTTTCTACCTGTAAGGCTCATTCAACTTGGTAATTCGTTAACAAGAAAAACTAGTAAAGTGCACAGTCGGTATTATTATAGCTGATGCCGCTCTGTCACATCATTGATTTGCAAATTTTGCAATCCGTTTAAAAATGTGCTGTGCTTACATTCAAAAATTCAAATGTTACAAAATATTTTATTGAGAAACAATGAAAGTAAAAAGACAATAGATATCAGTATTTTAAACCACAGGTAATAGCTATTTCAATCATAGGTAATATCAATTTATTATTTGTATTAGCTTATATTTCTGTTTAAAAAGACGGTTAAAAAGGAACAATGAATCTATGGTATCAGTATGTACTTATTTATACTTTTAAAAGAGCTTTACCTCCGCAACGTCATACATAAGGGTAAATAACTATATCAATTGATCAATAGTCGATCGGCTCTATCTTTTGGCTGTCGAACAATGGCCGAAGTTAGCAGATAAGACTACTTAGTATGTCGATCTATATTTAAAAGTTAGTTTTAAGAATTTTAAACTTAAACATCAGCGTTAAGTATATTGTTTTTCCGTTAAATTACTTCTGCCGTAAGAAGTATGAAGTTCAAATCTTTGTACGTCTTATAAAGATTACATAGAAAATAAAGAAGTTCACATTTTGTTATCATTATTGAATTACTACGAAAAATCTTTAAAAGTGATTTTACGTACTGCTGATATTTTTTATTGGATTGAGAACATACCTGATGAATCGTGCCCGTTTCTAAATCCAGCATGTTGTTCCGTTTAACCGCTTGTCCGACATTAAGGTCCAACACACGGACAGCAGTCGGGGACACCGCGATCAGCGAGCAGTTTCCGGTCACGCCGTGGTTTCGCAGTGTGTACACGCCCTCAGAGCCAAACAGCATGACGTTGCACGCTAAAAATAAGAAAATAATATGAAATATGATGATGATGTGATGAAGATGAGATGATGATGATGATGATGATGATGATGAAATGAGATGATGAGAGTAGAGACTGTTTAATACTATGGACACTAATTAACGTGCAACCTACAGACGATAATAAGTTCAAAAGCGGTCCCGTACATAAATTGCTTTTCATTTAATGTAACGCCTACTTTGGCCTCACATTTAGAACGCGTTGGCGAATATTTTTCATATCACTATTAATTAGGGTACGAGTTGTTCTAGATACCTCTACGTTATTATTTGTACTAGGTGTTTTAATTATGTACAGGGTTAATAAGGTTTAAAGTTAATGGGCTAATTCAAAAGGGTAAAAGTTAGATTTGGAATTAATTGTTTAAGTAGATAATGGAAAATAACTTATATTTTTATAGTGTTAATATTGGTCTGACTGCGTGATGTAAACATTTTCCATAACCTTAAAAACCTACATTTAAAACGCCGCACTGTATTATAACTTCCTATATGAAATGAAACGCGACTCAAATGATGAATGATTTATGAAGGTCCTGCGTCGCAGGCTAATGGATTCAGCTTGTTAGTCAAAACCACGTCAAAGCCTTGTGCAAACATTCAGTCAGCTCAGTTTTAAACTATCACTAAAAAAACGGTCGACAGTTGACTTAACTTTTAGTAAGTTTCCGTTCTGCAATTAATAAACTGAGGCTGTTACTCTACTAGAAACTTTTAACACTTTTCAAAAGAACGTTCATTTATTTTGAATATCAAAATATGTACATACCTAGGTCGAACCATATATGTATGTAAGTATTGTCACAAAACAGATTTATGAACCTGAAAATACATTTCTTACTCTTTATGCAAAACTAATAATATTAATGTCTGATTCTCGCTGGAACATTGAATTGTGTATGAAATTGGATCAATTTTCAGTCTTTTTTGTGAGTTGTATTGATTCGATTTCCGTTTGTAAGAACAGACATAGGTACTTAACAATAGTAGGTATATAACATGCACCCAATGTTATAAGATAAGAATGAGGTCCATAAAACATTCGTTTATTGTCCCTTAAAACGCGGAAGAGTCATGGTTTATGAAAGGAATATTTTACGGCGTGTGAACGTGTCCATAACTTACGTCTGGAGTTTTTCAAATGGCGTACAGTGATAGCAAAGCCTTTTCCTCTGGCGGGGACGCGGTACTGGATGAGAGCGGCGTTTTGTCGTGCGACAAGCTTGCGCTGCGGCCGCCGGTCGCATGACTCAACGACGCGGTCGTCGCCCCATGCGTCAGTGGGCCACACTTGACCGTTCAATTCCCAACCGTCCACCCACTATAACGAAAACATTATTTAGAGCGATGCCACACGGGCGTTGCCGGTGTGTTGCGTTGTCGCAAGTGTTTCAACGCATTGTGTGGCATGTCGTTCTTATTTATTTGAATAACAACGCAGTGGCGACGACGCAAAACACAGGTAACGCTCGTGTGGCATTTCCTCTTACTTGATTATTAAGGATAAGCCGCAATATATTTTGTAGTTTCACTAAAATATTTGTATTTGTATGCTAAACTTACAAATTCCTAATATTTTATGATTTTATATATATTTTGCTTACGTGCAAGAAAATACAATTATACTACAAGATTAATATGTTACTTTGTTGTTTTTACCCTGAGTAACATAAAATAAAATTAAGCTTTATAATATGATAATTCATTACAATAAATAAGGCGACGACTAACTGAAAAATAAATACACGTTAAGAGGGTTGTGAGGCTGAAAATGTCCATACAAAATCCGACATTTACGATTTTTGAGTATGTCGTTAATTTTGAAAATGTGGTTACTGAATTATCGATAAGTTTTTGAAGTTGTAGGTAATTCTGTAGCTCTGCCTACCGCATGCTGGGATTACAGGCGTGAAGGTATGTATGTATTTATGTATGAATATGTCGTAGATATTATGAAAAACTATGTCTATACGTTTACCTTTCCAAGAATATATGTATTTTTAGTACGAAACAAAAAAAAACAAAAAACTGAAACTTACAGAACTAGGTTTTCATAATCACTACATCACATTTAAAAATCGTGAAAATCGGACCTGATTTAGAGTATGACAAACGTTATCGCTTCGAGCAAAAGTATAAAAAATATTTGACAGATACGCGATTTTTATTAAGCGACGCTTCACAATCTTCTTATGCTCTACGTCAGCGGTCGGCAACCTTTTGGCAGGCAAGGGCCACAAGGTGGTAAAATTAACTGAAGGCGGGCCGCACTTGTGATATTGACCCTAGTATTTTGATATTTATAACCTTTTTACAAAACATTCATGGGCCGCAAGTAAGACGTCTGCGGGCCGCATGCGGCCCGCGGGCCGCCTGTTGCCGACCGCTGCTCTACGTCTAAACTTAGTGGTAGCTGCAAGATCAAAGTACGTTTCTTATGATTATATCATTATCAAATACTCAACTTAGGTACTAATAAGAATAACGGTCTACTTTTTAAATAATTTCTGTACGATATGATCCGTTATTTTACTTGTGAGTATGTATATATGCATAGCCTTATGCATAACTCTGTTATTATCCTCTAAAAATCCATATGTTTTGGACTCCTTTATTTGGAAATACGCAATACCCTTCGTTAACTAACACGTTAACAGAAAATTACGTAAGTTCATAACAATTCGCGAAGCTCTTTCCATCTAACAAATAATGAATTTACATCGTTTTCTGTCGTCAACAATTCGTAACTTGCATATCAAAATCGACAGGTCCAAAGGCGAAGCGGGGTGACGTAATCAAATCGGTTTCCATGATTGCATGCAAAGTTGCTTAAGCTTTGACGAGCGTTTGCAGCTATTGCTGCTCAAAATAGCATAACCGTCCCTTATAAGTGCCGATAAATTTATAATCTAATTATAACCGTCAAATACTCAGTATTAAAATTAAACATGTGAATTGTAAACACTCAATCGTTTTTTGCATTAGATTGCGGTAATTTCGTTTGTTGCAGAAAAAACGATAAGTATCACATTATGTCTAATTGAAAAACTAGATCACTCTGCGTCATTATATTTGCAGTATACTCTACTATTGCAATATTTACGCTTACCTTGTTCTCATATTTGATGAGTTAATTTGCATTAGTTATTATCATTTTAGGTCAGTATCATAAATGTCTACATTACAAAATAAGTAAAGAGCTCGTCGTCTTTCATTACATAGCAGAAGCGCCACTTAAAAAGGTAATTGCAGAATGCAATCTCGTTGATTGCACCTGTCGCTACGATTAAAAACAAGATATTTAAAGGTACATCGATTTTTAAAAGACCGTTCAAGTAACCAATGAAAGTCGCAACCAATTATAATACTTTATAATTGAACCCGCCGACAAACTAGTAACAACTTTGAATTTTTAATTTAGTTCGATGAGATTAAAAAATGTAGTAACTTTTTTAAATTAATTTTGACAAAAGATGATTGGTTTATTTTTTTATTGTGAGCTGAGTTATCCGATTATGAAATAGACTCTAAATACAATTATTTACAGTATAGGCACTGCGTCACGCATAGCTAGAATGTTTTTGTATCGTTATTAGTTGGCAGTAAAAATAAACGTTTGTTGAATTATTAGTACCACTTGCAAACGAAATTAAACAGGAAAATTTGTACAACTTGCAATAAGGAAAACCCAAAGATATATAGCTTTTTCGATTTAATATGGCCAACAAAATATCATACTGGCAGAGAAATAAAAATAGAAATTGGGAGCCATGGGACCTTGTGATATATTACAGCCTCATTTCAGAAAATATATTCTGTATTTGACGTCACGTATGTGTGCCTCCTTAAACACTTTTATAGAGGAACTTGGCTAGGACTCGTGACAATGTAGGTTGGTAATTGACATAAAAACAACGTCTGATCAGTGTCCCTTAGCGATACGTACCTTAAGGTTTTTTATTACATCACAAGAAAGCTGGAACCCAGACCCTTTCTCTTATGAAGCGTTATACGCGACGCCAGCGTTAAAGTTTCGGTTGGCTTCGATAGCGTGTTAACGCTATGCCTTGTATGCTGACTTAAAGCTTACATAAATTATAAAAAACACCGTTGCTAAATACGCTAGCTCATAAAACCCACAGAACTACCAACATATCAAAAAAAAAAACAATTCTGGAACCTATTCCTTTAAAATCACTAATTTACCATTTGAAAATATCAGATTACGATATAGTTGAGATCAATCTGAAATAGAAGTATAAAATAAGAAATACCATGTCAGATGTCAGATGTAAACATCCTAACCTACCCCGGCAGATACATAAAGACGTATAAAGAAGTGTTACTCTCCTATAAACGACTTTTTAGAAAGTCAGATCACCAGTTTTAAGCTACATAATTGAGAATGCATGGCCTAAAATTTTGTTTGAACGTTCTGACGGGACAACCGTAACTCGCCGGTTAGATATTCATCCGTCGAGTTGAACAGTGAATTGGTTGAGAGAATCATCTACAAGCTCGCGTGGAATATAATTAAGTATAACCTTACAGTTCATAAATTGTACCAGTTGCGTTGTTTTGGATACTATGATATCCCTGACGGCCTAGATAAGACGCATTCGGCGTTCGTTATCGCTATCGAAAATATAGGCTTGACGTAAGCTGTCAGACGGTCGCGTCCAGCGCCTACGTCAAATCCATACAATTTGTCAGTTTTCGAAAATCGTTAACGTTAGCGTTAAGCAACTTGTCTAGCCTCACTGGGCAGTCAAGTACACTCTTTCGTTGGGGTGAGGTTTATAAAATCTTACTGCGACGAGTCCTCCGTTGTCGCAGGGCACGTCGAGATAGTTGAAGGTGACCTGGATCCGCTGGTCTGGTTCAGCGATCATGTAGATCCCGCAGACCACTGGTTCGTCGGACGAGGACTTGAAGAATATCTCTCCCTCGTCAGACGTCACCAGAAAGCAATCTGTTAGAACAAAACAATGTTGAAAGACGAGTTGGTTACCAAATTACATCTTTGTCCCATTCACTGCCTGGAACAAGGCAGATTTTGACACCTCATAATGAAATCTCCGGATTTTGATAATAGCATAAAATTAAACAACTAAAATTAAGAGAGATTGTAGGATGTAATTTAGTTAAGTCAAGGAAGGAAAATTGTAAAATATTTACATTTATCAGAACCAAACACTTTAAAACTACAATTTATAAATCCATGAATACTATTCGCAATATAAGCAAGTTATTAAATAGCGAAAAGTTTAGGTACTTAACACGATAGCATTTAGCGGTTATGGCTACGAAAGAGATAAGAAAAATTGCCAGCTACAATAAAAACAAACAAAGTGTTAATATGCAAATTGGAGTTGCCCATAAATTTAATATCATCATCATACTTTGACGTGGCTTCGTTGGTTTAAAACGGTTCAAAAAAAATTGTGGAACTAAATACGTTGCCACATAGCCTCTCGGAGATAGATTAGTTCCGTTTATTAAAATACGCTGGAAAACCACAAATATGGACCGCTGCGATGACGTACATACCACCACCTAACGATGTAAATAAAATAATCTCAAAATGTCTTTATGCGACAAGGTTTTATAGTGACTCAGCAAATGTTCATTAAAACTACAATGACTAATACGTGTATTAATTTGCAGTAACGCCTCCCTATGCTTTGAATGCCTTGCCAATGACCTTATGCTTTGAATTTAATAGAAAGTGACAAAGCGTCCATCCATCCATCCATCCAAATAGCCTATATCCACCCACTGTTGGATATAGGCCTCTTCCTTACCACGCAACTGCCCTCGGCCCTGCGCTAGTCGCATCCATTGTCTCTCCGCCGTTTTACGGAAATCGTCCACCCATCGAGCAGATGGTATATTCACGGATCAAATGCGTACAAAGCGTATATAAGTATGTGTTTATGAAAGGGATTATAGGTTAGAATGACGTACCCTCAGTGGGATCTATGACGCGGTGCGTGGGCCGCTCCGCCCGCCGCCCGCGCTGGTACCACGGCGCCCGTGCCGAGGTCCTTTGACGACCACGGCCCAGCTCCTGCAAATAAACTTTAGAAGTCAAGTCCTTCAGCATTTATGGGCCATGAATATGTCGTTAACAATACGGTTCGGAAGTAAACCTGTGTTCAAATATATTTTTATTTCTGTGTTGCAAAAGTAGGTAGGTCATCGTTTATTATGGTTATGTATATTTTATGTATGTATATAATTTTGGCGTACTTCGTGTTTAAATTACATTACGATTACTATAGAAACCGTCGTAAGATTTGAATATAATATTTATTGACGACACGCTGGCCTAGTTGGTAGTGACCCTGCCTACGAAGCTAGCGGTCCTGGGTTCAAATCCCGGTAAGGGCAGATGTTTGTGTAATGAGCGCGAATATTTGTTCCTAAGTCTTGGATGTTTTCTATGTATTTAAGTATACATTTCTGTATATAAGTATTTATATCGTTGACTAGTACTCATACTACAAGCCTAGAGCTTAGTTTGGGCCTAGGTCAATTGCTGTGACATTGTCCCCTAATATTTATTTATTTATTATTTATTTATTACTTATGATATTTGTGTGTAGCAAAAAAAACTAATAACTTATTTCCTGGTGTACTGTAAGTGTTTAGTATAATTTTATTTTTATATCGCAAAGAAAGCATTAAGTAGGTATTTTTTATTTTTCGACTTCATATATTCTTCATTATCCTTGCATAGGTACCTATTCGCAAACATCTTATTATTATAAAAAGAAAAACAATTTTAACGTACCTAATTAACCAAAGAGAATGAGATAATTCAATTTTGCTTAGTAACATTTCTCTTGATTATAAAAACGGATTCAAGTGAGGTAATATACGTAAAACAAACATTTGACAACACTTTATTAAATTGAATGACTTAATTTTATCTTTAAAATACCTCAAGGATTATCCTATGACGAATGTTTGCCAATCCGTTCTCTCCGTACTCCATAAAAACCAAATCAAAAAGTACACAACTTCACCAGTACATTTCGTGACTTTTTTATACTGCCGGTGTGAATGCAGGGTGATCTAGAACTCAATGTAAAACCTTAGCACTGAAAATTCCTCTATAACGGTTCAACTTTTGAATATAAACTTTCTAAAAGGTTGCGAACAGTAGAGTCCGCATAATATCCTTATCGTTTGTAGGAATATACCTATTTCGTAAATAAAGCTTTAGTGAAAAATACCGTATCTATGTCAGTTAATCACATTGTTAGCCATTCATTTAACATAACGCCTAGTGCCTGCTATACGGCCGCAACTCAAAATTTTTCATTTTTGATATTATTGCAGATTCGTGGTCAGAAGGGTTTAATTTACCACCTTAACTCAAAAAAATAAGGAAAACTATCCTCTAAAGCCTCTTAATGCACTTGTGGCCTTATGCAAATTTCCAAAAATCCACTATCCCTTACCTGCAATATGGCCACTCGCCAGTCCGCCGCTTGCGCCCGCGACGATCGCACGCAAAACTATCATGCTGTTCAGACACTTCGGAGTTGCGGCCGTGTAGCACAAACGTTCGGAACAAGTTTTTGAGTTACGTCCACATCGCACAATAGTAAATAAGACCGTGATTACAATGAACGCGTCTAAATATAAACGAAATAAAAATCACTTGATGATAAGACAACTACAGTAAGTAGGTACCTTTATATAATAGTTATAAGTCGTTACCTATGATTAATATACCTAAAGATTGTAATATAACAATATAAGGGTCAATCAACTTTTTTACACACACAATTCTGTCTGTTGCCCACTGTTCAGATTTTAATAAATAAAATAAAATCTGGGGACTTATTGGAAGTGAAATTATTATAAAATTATAGTTATATCATTAACTCCTTTCATTATAATGTATTGTTTTATTATTATTTTGATATTTATTTAATTTTCTGTATATAGGTTTTGTATGATAAATATTCAAATATAAAAGTAAAATAAAATACTAATACAAAAAATATACATTATAAAAAACCTAACCTATGAGTGCCGCCGGCAGCGGGGCAGGGCTCAAGCAACCGGTGGTTAGGGCTGCAGAGAGAGGAACCTCCTCACAATGCGTGCCGAGGAGTACTACCTTCTGTATCTGGCCCTTAATCCAGCGAGAGTCTCTTGAGGTGTTGGTCGAGACTCTTCGCTATAAGACCGTTTGCCGAAACAACAATTGGGACAAAGATCGTCGAAACAACATCCCACATAGCGGTCACCTCGTGAGCCAAGTCAAGGTACTTGCTGAGCTTGTCCTTCTCGGCCTTCACGAGGTTCTCGTCATGCGGGATGGTGACGTCGACGAGCACTGCCGCCGGGCAGATCGATCGATTGAGATCGATCTGTCAATACGATATCAGGCTTATTGGCGACAATAGTCCTGTCCGTGATGACAAATCGATCCCAATAGAGAGTAGCACGACCATTTTTCGAGAACTGGCGCCGGTGTTTACTTATAGTACGGCACTTCAGACTCAACAAGACCATTATTGAAGAGCAAGTTGCTGATGGATGATCCTGGATGTATGAGCAAGTACTCGCCGTTGAAATTATGTGTCTGAGGGACTTGCCGGGGCAACGGCACGCTCGACAAATGTCGACCGTGCCATCCCTCAGAATATATTTCCGGTAATTGTTCGTCATTATGACCTCGTCAGCAATTGCACAGACAAAACCTTCGGTTCCCCAAGGATTTCGGTTTTCACGGACGCTAAAAAGTCTACGTTGGGCCTTGTTAGGGCCAGGTAGAAGCGTCCGTGTAGCTCGTTGCTTTTCCATACGTTCTTGCGGTCTTCAGTGCTCAACACCGTTGGTCTGCGCCAGTTTTCGTTTGCCAAGGAGAGAGGCGTGAGGCTCCTGTCTACTGCAACCACGATGCATCCCACACTCATTGCCAAGGAAATAATCCCTGAGATTGCACGCACTCCTCGCGCTTGTGGAGATTCTTAGCATTTAAAATGCCTCGACCTCCACATTTCCTTGGGATGTACAATCTCATGACAGATGAGCGTGAGTGCAACATGCGATGTGATTTAAGCAGTAGACGGATCCCCCTATTCAGGGCGTCCAGCTCAGTCTGAGTCCACCTTAGTATGCCAAAGGATTATGTGAGCAGCGGCACCACCCAACCATTGAAGGCGCGCCTTACTACCCCGTGACAATGTTGACATTTAATATCATATCATGTCATGCAAAAACCATGATAACAAGATCTAGAACGAATAGAACAGAAGCGGATACTGCGATAGCACGCCCTCCACCCCAGCCCGCTTCGTTCGGCTCATGTCGCTATCGCTGTTGGGTGATGAGTTCGCCACTGCACCCGACACCAGCGAGTCGAGCGACCTCCGCCGTCGCGACCACCTACGTGACGTGCGACCACCGCTGCCGGCACGCTTGGGGCCTGCGGGGCATCCTGCTCTGCGCACGGCTGGGTTTAGTGCACCGCATGCGATGGTCAACATCGAATAATAAAAATTGCATGCGAGCATACTACGGGGCTACAGAGGGAGGAACTAACCTCACTGCGTACCGTGATCGAATGCTGCTCCTGTTTCAGACTCTTGAACCAGCCATCACTGTTACCGCCCAATGACTATCGGATCAGGTGCGGGCCATTCAGCGGCTTCGGCGACTGGATCAGTCTGTACCTTGATCGGCTACGCCTTGAATCGCTACATATTCGTACAACCTCCGCTTCATCACGGGACCCTCCTGCTGCGTTATCGGCTTCGATGCCAGTCACCCAACACGCACTGATATCAGTGCAGTATGATCCCGTTAGCGACGTTGAGGATTGTGTGAATATAAGCGTAACTAGCCAGGTGAATGAGCAACTGAGGAGGGCTTTGGAAGACGCGATCGCGCAGTATCGGTCCACACCCAACTCTAGGTCTCGTTAACCAAGCTTGCCTGGCAGTAAACGAAATTTAGCACTTATGGGAGCCCTAAACGCCTTGCTGGCGTCATATTTACAAGCCAGCGAGGATATTTATCGATACCCACTCAAATTTGTACTGCGGGGCCAGCACTGCATGCCGCGTAGCTCGAGTCAAGTTTTCGGACACTGACCGAGCGACGCTCGCTCGCGGGTCTGTCCCCGCTTGGCAAGTGCGAGTTGAGTGGCGTATTGATAAGTTTAGGACTCTCATAGGAAAGCTAGTCTGCTTCAGGGGAGCAATGAACGCCCCCGAGTCATACGTTTCGTGAACCAGGCTTTTGCTTGGACCGGAATAAGGCCGGACATTATTATGGCCTGTGTCACGGAACGTATCGACTTCCTGAAGCAGAAAGTTTGCGCGTGGGCAAGCCGTATTCGTCGCTATAGAGAGCGTGTAGATAGATACCAGCAAAATCACCTCTTCCAAAGTGATCCGAGGAAGGTGTACCTACCGAAAGTGGGAAGGAACCGATCAAGGAGTGAGAGACGGACACCTACCGGATGCTCCTGATATGGTTAATTTCTGGCGCAGCATCTGGTCGGTGCCTGTCGTGCACACAGGAGACTGGATTTTAGCTGGGCAGATATTCAAACATAGGTTATTTAAATTATATACCTATCTGTCAAGAGAATTTACGCGTTAGGCATACTTCGAGACATTTATTATCGCATATAATAATGTTTTACTGTGCCAAAGATGATTAATAAAGGTATCTGATAACTAAACCAAAAGGCTTCTTTTTTAAATGATGTTCATCAAGAACCACAGACAATAACATACAGACCCATAACCAGTAATCGTTTGGATTTATTTAAAAATAAAGTTCAGAGTAATATCTGTGGGTTATCCTTTTCACATAAGGATTCTAATAGTATTTATAATGATTTGTTCGGTGTAATTCTTCACCAGTTTAATAACAATTTCAAGATGAAAACTGTTTCTGGGTCAAAAACCAAGTTTAGTGAATGGGCTACTGTAGGCATTCATAGAAGTAGAAATAGGCTTTATGAACTATATAGAGAGAGAGAGGAGAACAAGAACGATGACTTCGTAGTTTACGTTAAGAATTATTCGAGGACCTTTAAGCAAGTTTGCTTAACTGCTAAGTCAAATTTCTTAAGTCTTAAACTCAAAGCTTCTGACAATAAGGTAAAAACTGTGTGGAAAATTATAAATAGAGGAACGGGTAATACAAAAACTCGCGATAATCAAATCACCCTAAACAAGGGTGACAAACAAATCACATCAAATAAAGACGTGGCCTTAGCGTTCGAAGATTTTTTCTCCACCATAGCCATTAATACCACGAAATGTCTTCAATCATCTGCGATTGGAGCTCAAAAATTACTTTGTGCTAATGTGACTAAATGTAATATAAGCTTTGATTTTACCCACGTAGATTCAGTTTCTATTATTAAGGCATTTAAATCGCTCAGTTTGAAAAAAACGGAGGATTTATGGGGAACGTCAGTTAAAGTCATCCACCATGTCATAGATATAATTGCACCTCACTTAGCTTTAATCTACAATAATTGCATTTTAGAGGGGGTCTTTCCAAATCTTATGAAATATAGTAAAGTCCTACCACTTTTTAAATCGGGCGAGAGGAGTGATTTAACGAATTTCCGACCCATTTCTATTCTACCTGTTTTAAGTAAAGTTTTTGAGAAGTTAATGTTAAAAGATATGTTAGGTCACTTCAATAGAAATAAACTGCTTAACAGTAATCAGTTCGGCTTCACCAGAGGACGATCCACAACTGATGCAGCATCTATACTCATTAAATATATATACAATATTTGGGAGACATCTTGTGATGCAATAGGAATTTTTTGTGACCTTTCCAAAGCTTTTGATTGTGTAGATCACGCGACTCTTATATTAAAATTAGAACATTATGGTCTGTCAAATAATTCTCTAAATCTTATGTCTTCATATCTTAGTGATAGAACACAAACGGTTGTTGTAAACCAAACAAAGTCCATTGGAGCGGCTGTTAAACTGGGTGTGCCACAGGGCTCTATATTAGGTCCTTTCTTATTTCTCGTTTATATAAATGACTTACCACCCGCGGTAGTTAACCTTTGCGATATAGTGCTATTTGCTGATGATACATCATTGATCTTCAAGGTAGACCGAAAATCCGTTGATTATAGTAGGTTAAACGCGACGCTAGGTAAAGTACTTAATTGGTTTACTAGTAACAATTTGCTACTTAATGCTAAGAAAACTAAATGTGTTAGGTTCGCTTTGCCTAATGTTAGACCGGTAGAATCTAGTATTTTTCTAAATGATGAGTGTTTGGAAATGGTGGATAAGGCACTTTTCTTAGGAATAACTATAGACAAAAACTTGCAATGGAGTCCCCATTTAGCAGTACTAGCAGGTAAATTAAGTTCGGCAGCTTATGCTGTTAGGAAAATTAGACAACTTACCAATGTTGAGACAGCTCGCTTAGTTTATTATAGTTATTTTCATAGTGTTATGTCGTACGGTATTCTTGTTTGGGGAAAAGCTGCTGACATACAAACTATTTTCGTGTTACAAAAAAGAGCCATTCGTTCTATATATAACCTAAACTCCCGTGATTCCTTAAGATTATTATTTAAAGAAATTAATATTTTGACAGTAGCATCACAATTTATTTATGAGAATATTATTTATGTCATTAAAAATCAAGACTCTTTTATTAAGAATTGTGACATACATAATTTGAATACAAGAAATAAGAATAAAATTGCTATTAAAAAATTTCGTGTCCGTAAGGTATATAAATCATTTGTAGGTCAATGCATTCATTTCTATAATAAATTACCTGACGAAGTTTTAAAGTTACCATTTCCAGTACTTAAAAATTACTTGAAAAAGTCGTTGATGTCTAAAGCTTACTATAGGGTCGAAGACTATCTAACAGATAAAAATGCTTGGCCTAAATTAAACACCTAAATATCTTAATAATAACCTAATCATACCAATATATAAACATTGTGTATTGTCTAGGGGACACGGTTTCTGTAGGGGAATGTATCGAAACTAATTATGTGTTGTTTTGCACCGTCATAGGTAAGTATAATTTTTAATTTTTATTTATTTCTTATATTTACTATTTATGAGTTCTTGTAGAAATTTTGAGTTTTGACACATTTTCCTGCTCAACTACGCATGATATATATAGACATATTTTTGTTACATTCATTGTTTTATATAATACTAGGTTAAGTTTTATTTTTCGTTGTATAATATCATATCATAAGAAATGTTTAAAAAACGACTGACTGTTGAGTTTCTTGCGGCGTTTCTTCTCAGCAGTGGTCTCTTGCGAAGCGCTGGTAGATTATTGACGTGTAAAAGTGCCCGTGCGGCCTACTTACTGAATAAACATCTTTTATCTTTTTTTATCTTTATCTTTATTTTTCGTGTTTTTCATTTATTTTATTATTTTTAAATGTATTTTTGTATGATAGTATGCTTATTACCGTCATTTAATTCTTTTGCGATTTTGGACACATCTCGAAATTCCGTAAAATACTTTCTGCGATATGGCCACAACACGAAGTGCCTATATTTGAAGGCCAGTACTTTAAAAACTACGCATACTTGAAAAAAAAATGCACATTCATTTGAAGCTCTATATAATGAACAACAAAATAACCTAAACCACAGTGTTATTGACCCAAAACTTAAGGAATTAGACCCTTTTTTCTGCCGCACACTCAACTCGCAAAACTTTGATCGGCGATTTCTCTTAATATTGGTTTTTTGAGTTGTGGCCGTATAGCAGGCACTAGGCGAATTAATTTGACAGGATGATATCATGACGTGCTTTTACAAAACTTTTATAAATCTTACCTCCATGATTAATAAAAATTAATTAAATAATAATACATTTATTAGAATTTAGCATTAATTGTCACAGATATTTTTGTGGATATCACATATTTTTTTAAATTGCGAAGCTAAAATAAAAGCGCTAAACAATTGACACCCAAAAGACAGCATCTTAGACATTGATATTTAACATAGCATATGATCAGGCCACACGTGTATTGAATACAGCCCCTGTTTAATCATTATTAAGGTAAAGGGCCTTTACACGTAAAGTTTGGACCGCGGGAAACGCCACGCGCCGTTCCAATCTTCGTTCCGAACCGTATTTTTTTACTATTTTACTATTACAGTTGCATTTTTACTCGTACGGTTCGGAACGAAGATTGGAACGACGCGTGGCGTTTCCCGCGGTGCGAACTTTACGTGTAGGTACAGGCCGCTAGTCTTTGACAACACAATAATCCGAAATTCTTTTTTAACACCTAAGACATCGTTGTGATGACCCATCATCGTAATGAACCTTTATAATGCAACTCCGTTTGCGATCTTATTCCTTCCGAAATAGACTTGTAACCGCTCAACCGGTACTACACACAACACGAACTCAACACGGTACTTGGATACGAGTCTAATATGACTGGTTTCTACTCACATACTACCTATACATAAAATATGCCATCAAATAAACTTTCACCAAATCTAAAAATAAAGTTCTAATAAACTGTTTGCGAACCGACATGCAAATTTTAGATAGGTATTTTCTCTCACAAAGCTTTGCGGATGTCGGTTTATTTGATATTCGTACACTTTTCATTTCCGGATGAGCAGTTCTGTGAACTTGACTGATTCAATATAGGTACACAAGTTACTCGGCGGTGTCTTTAAATATTATGTACGCCAAATGTACCTACCGCAATATTTAGATACTCAGTGAACTTTTCAAGGATAAACTTATTTTATATTCAATTAGGTATATTTGAAATATATATTTATATACTCATAAGTTATGAGCAGTCTGTTTAACTTGGCAGTGAGTGTATAGAATGATTATTATTGTACCTTTATATTTATTCTATATAATAAATACATCATGTTCAGCTGACGAAGGGTTGAAAACATGATAAGCAGGATAGCCCGAATCAAATTGTAGATACATTTGACTGTAATTTCTTATAAATGTTAATTTTAAACAAACAGACGTTTTATTTGTTCACAATTTTACCTGGACTCGCGGTATTAGAAACCCTAGGTATTATATATATACATACATACATTAAATCACGCCTGTTTCCCAGAGGGGTAGGCAGAGACCACTTCTTTCCACCTGCTACGATCTTGACAAATCTCTTTCGCTTCTTCCACATTCATACATCGAGTCATGCACGCACGTCGGTTTCGGGTACTTAAAATTCGGCCCTTTTCCAGTATTTCTCCGATTTGATTCGAAAAAGTACGCCTAGGGCGGCCCCTTCCGACCCTTCCACTCACTTTAGCTCTGTATATCTCTTTCGTCAATCTTCTTTCATCCATCCTTTCCAAATGACCGAACCATCGAAACGACAACGTGGACTATCACCCGCTGGTCAGACCAAGTCAAGTCCATAACTGGCCTACCAATCCCATCAGCCTTGAGACAAGCCGAGGACAGAAACATGTGAAGGAGGTTAATCAACAAGCCAACAAAGGTTTCCAGGACGGACACGTTATGAAGACAACGACAAGTCATGATGACATTGTCCAAGCAAACCCGGTAGTATGTCTAGAACTACTAGGTATGAGATGAGTAAATTACTTATGACGGCCATTTGTGATGGCTTGGAAACAAAAATTGGATTACAGCAGATGAAAAACTTTATCACATGACATTTCAATAACTCCTGAAGTTATAAGTTATGACAAATGGAGTTTTCTTCTTAACATCGGCCCTTCGAAACTATTTATGTAACACTTTCACCTGTAAGAAAATAACGAGGACATGAAGAAGTTTGTCAGAAAACACCATATCACTCCTACTAGAGTTACTGTTCGTACATAGGTATGTGTAATATACTATTTGCAACCGTGTTAGGTAATATTACTCGTATCATTATAATTAATTTGAAAGTATATACTTTATGTTGTTGTAATTAATTTGTACTATGTTACTGAAGGTGCTTAATTTAATGTATCTTTGGATAGTTTGTTAAAATGAAAAACCTCTCGGTAGGTGCATTTAGTGCATTACTTATAAATATCGCGATAAAGCCTGTTAGAATCTGTTAACGAATTTAACGGTATCCTGACTTTTTACCAAAAATCAATTTGACAAACGTATCATTTTACAAACTTTCATTTCGCAACAATGAAATTATGCTTTAACTATTACATATTATATAGGCTACATGGGCTTGTTAAATAAGTAAGTCAAGTTAGACATTTGACCATAAAAAATATAAAATTATGTGGTGGGAAATACATGTTTGCGAAAAGAAAGTTTGTAAAATGACATTGTTTGCCAAATGATGATTTGGCAAAACATTAGTGAACCGAATTTGACATTATGTAATTGTGTTATTCCCCTAAACAATACAACTGCATTCAGATTACCCACTACTCGCTGACTGCTTAAATTACCCACAAAAGTGTCATTGAATGTACAGCCCCGCCTTGGTTTGGTAAGAATGTGAATACGACAAATATTTAACTCCATATTCTACAAAATGATACATTATTATAATTATATGTACCTAATATAATATCGATATGGCAAGGTAAACCAAGTAAACCAAGCTTCCCACTTTTGACCAAGCTTCTCACTTTTAACCTAGCTCTGAAAGCATCGATAAAATGAAAACATTTTAAACGACTACCTGGGGTCATGATCGATAAAATGCAATTTTAAGTGCTAAAACAAAACACCGCGCGGCTCTCTTTTAAAAGCTTTTCACTCCGGTGTAATAGTTCCTTTTGTAGACTTTCTAAGTCTCACGGCCCACCTGAACCGTCCAATGCGATGCACATTTTGTCGAGAATAATACAGGTTATTTTTTTACAAATGTATTAGTTCCATGCAATAATGTACATACAATAGTATTTTATACTTCTTTATTGCTATAATTAGATGTTTACGACATAAAAGTAAATAGCGATACCATTATCAAAGATATTACGACGACTTAATTATAAAATACGTCGTAATATATATTTCTTAAAATAACACAATATCCTCTCCAAAAATATGTCAAGCTGTTTAAGTGAAAATTGGAGATAGGCCCCGTAGATAAGTATTGACGGCGCCGGCGCGGTGGGAAAATGAAATTTTATTTTATAATACTTATAACGGAACGTTCTGATTTTTATCACAAGTGCTTTCCAAGGGGATTAATATTTGACGTGGTGATTAAAATATACATTTTTGATCCAAATAAACACAGAGGAAGAATCAAAAAATAAATCAGGTGTAACACGCGGAATTGAAGTACCTATCTGCCTGCGTGAAATTAGTTTTCTCCTAAGAAAAGAGATACTCGTAAGGCTCAGAAATACATGTACGTGTACACACAATTAAAGTTGTTTTAAAGATGATTGGTTTCAAATAAGTAATGTAAAGAACAGTGTCAATTTCTTCAAGGCTGAGCTTAGTTTGGGGCCCACCGGATAAAGCTAGATCAAATTTAACATTTATTGTTTTTTTACAAGAAATAATAAAAAAAGAAACGGCCATGTGCGAGCTACAATCATGCAAAGACGTTCTTGACATGGAGTTTGATTTTTTTACTCTCTCTCTTAGGGACCGTGACTTCAGTATTTGGTATTATTTTCAACTTTATATCGCCACGCATTGCTAAAACCAAGGGTCTTAACAGACAGGCAGGCCGTAAGTCAAGCAGAAAGACGGACAACGACGCACAGTGGATCGAAATGAATAAAAAATGGACATTCGCATTTTTTTCTAAAAATCCTATTTTAAAAAATGCTTTTCGGTTGGAAATTATGTGAGGAATAAAAAATGTTCTATAACATTTTTCGAAATGTGGCTTATTTTAAGCAGAAAAAAATAAAATGTGGTTTTTTTGTATGAAACTAAAAAATAGGTATCTTATTGTAAGAAAACCGTAACCGATCCCGCTTTCAAACCTTTAGAATATCATTGTCCTACTTTAGAACAGTAGAAAATAGTTAAAACCTTATCTCAGTAGGTGCCCGTTTTTTTTTTATAGTCCAATCAAAAGTCAGTAAATACAACATTTTTCTTAGTTATGTGTTTTTTTATTTTCATTAAAAAAACGGTATATTCATAACAATTTAGTATAAAAATAAAATATTTATGACATTTTGATACAGATAAATACAAGTTTTTTCAAGAAAATGGTTCTAAATTACATTGAAATCGGAGCATTTATTGAGATGGTTTTACTAACTATGATAGTAGGTAACAAAAAGTTAAAATATACTTGAAATCAACAATTACAAGTTATAAAAAAAATACATTGTATCTTAGATCTATTTTATTCACAACCTTCTTCTACACTTTCAAACATTTCTATATTTTCAGCGTCATCAGTGCTTATGTTTTCTATTATTAATAATTCCAAAGCTTTAGAAGAGAGGGTCTTCTTAGTCGCTTTACTTAACGGTGGCCTCAAAAAAGACAATCTTGGATCAGATGACACCAAAAAATTGTGCAATATGTCTTCGTTTGTTTTTGTTCGGCACTGATGACGCTGAAAATATAGAAATGTTTGAAAGTGTAGAAGAAGGTTGTGAATAAAATAGATCTAAGATACAATGTATTTTTTTATAACTTGTAATTGTTGATTTCAAGTATATTGTAACTTTTTGTTACCTACTATCATAGTTAGTAAAACCATCTCAATAAATGCTCCGATTTCAATGTAATTTAGAACCATTTTCTTGAAAAAACTTGTATTTATCTGTATCAAAATATCATAAATATTTTATTTTTATACTAAATTGTTATGAATATACCGTTTTTTTAATGAAAATAAAAAAATACATAACTAAGAAAAATGTTGTATTTACTGACTTTTGATTGGACTATAAAAAAAAAACGGGCACCTACTGAGATAAGGTTTTAACTATTTTCTACTGTTCTAAAGTAGGACAATGATATTCTAAAGGTTTGAAAGCGGGATCGGTTACGGTTTTCTTACAATAAGATACCTATTTTTTAGTTTCATACAAAAAACCACATTTTAATTTTTTCTGCTTAAAATAAGCCTCATTTCGAAAAATGTTATAGAACATTTTTTATTCCTCACATAATTTCCAACCGAAAAGCATTTTTTAAAATAGGATTTTTAGAAAAAAATGCGAATGTCCATTTTTTATTCATTTCGATCCACTGTGCGACGGGATCGTACATTCTTACCTCTTGATCCCTTTTTATTTTAAAGTACGGAAATCTACGAAATTTGTCAAAAATAATGTCTTTTTAGTAGAAAGTAATTGGCAGGTGGTTAAGACACTTCAGCAACATGAAAATCAAATACCTCCCTACGTTAGCGTCTAATACTACCGTGAACAGTTCATCGACTAGCTTTACTCCGTGAGGACTAGTCTATCTTGACCTCCCGACATGCAAGCAGCGCGTTTCGGCTCATACATGGTAAGTTGGTCTGTCCGAATAGAACCACAGAGTGGACAGTAATTGGATGACACTCGTGATTTAGAGGAAATCTTTACTATTGGTGACGTTTATTCGATTGGTTATGTGATTGTCATTATATACAATGCTGTATTCCACAACTTTTTAGGGTTTCGCAAATACCGAAAATCTTTTCTGTTCGTCTATTGATGTGTATGTCAAGACGCTACTCAAAGGTGGTTTAAGCATTTATGCTGAAATTTAGAACAAATAGTGTTCAGTAAAAATAATTTTTCGTAACACATCCTCCTTTCAAATTTAAATAAAAGGCTCCGAATGTCACTTTTGCCGTCATCAAACTTTCAAGAAGTGAAGTTGGTTGTTTAACTTAGTCACGCTGGCAGACTTGAAAGCTAAATAAAAGAACCAGACCTTTGATTACCACGTTATAAATGGGGTGTAATCAAAACACGAATGTGACGTCAACGCCTATAGAAACTTCCAAACAAAGAAATACAAAGAAGAGAGTAATCAATAAAATAAAGCTATCCATTTCAATAACGACGCAATTACTTAAAACTTATTTCGTTGCATTTGTCGACGTGTAATAACATGTTCATATTAATTAACTGGCTGGACATGTCAATAACAGTATGTGACGCAAAGGTAGATTCAATCCGACGCACACTGCCTGGAAAACCAACACAACTATCCCTAAAACAATTTTTCAATCACCAGAAGGTTTTTTGGTAACCAAATATCAAAGTTTTATTGGGAAATTCATCGTGGCGTTTTGTGAAGTTAACAGGATTGGTGCCGTCCATTCCCATATTGGTGTTTTACGAAGTAGGCGAGGATATTTGGAAAGGTGTGGCTCAACTACATTTAATCGGCACAATAGATAGGTAATACATTGGTCGAGAATTTCTGAGAAAGTAACTTCGTGCAGGTACTCGACGTTGGTGCAGCTACTGAGAATTACTGTCTATCTACCCATTATTCTCGGAATTTTTCGACAGCCAATACTGTTAATGCTCCTAACTCCCATGAAAACAAAATCTTTTTTACTTAAGTATTTGTTAAAGCAATGGGTCATGAATTATGAAATTATTCAAGCACTTCGGACAAAACTTAATTAGAATAATAACATTCAAAAATACTTTTCGTTTTTACAATTTTATTCCAAAAAATACTTATTTTTAAGATGCAATTACCTATTTTATAAATTTGCCTTTAACTTTTGGTTCATCGTATATTTATGAAAGAGAATTGTAATAAATTTAAACTTGTTGATGACTAGGTAATAAACTACAGCTTTGTAATAAAATCTAAGGCGTGAATTACACAGAAACGACGTAAGGTGAGGATTCGGCGCAGGTGAGGCTTTTTGTATGATAAAGTTTTCAAGCGGCGCCGTCCGCTTATTACTAAAACATCGCGCCCGCGCCTTATCCTCGCCGTACGTCGCTTCTGTGTAATTCGCGCCTAATAATAGTAAAGCTCGTTTATTTAGATTTGCTCCTACGAACGGTTTTCGAATTATCATATCCCAACCATTAATGTATCTAACTTAATGAATTTATGTCCTTATTATTCAGATTTTTAATTTAGAAATTTGGATATGACAATAACGTATAAAATAAAGCGTTACCTATTATAAAATCTAATAATGAAAAGTTATTCGAAAAATGTATTAATCCAAATGGTTTTAATGTTTCAACATGTAAAAATCAAGTGTATACCTACCAATTTCTTAGTAAAAAAACGCGTAGCTGGTTCTTTGACATTCTTAATTGCTTTTCAGAAGTCTTACATGAATAGCTCTTAATTTTGGTATCCCGACTTTATACTTCATGTAACCTTACTGAATTTAACTTAAAAAATCATGAAAGTAATTTGAATGACCCTTAGCTTAATATAACCTTATAATAGTCACTACCTTAATGTCGAATTTCACCAACAACTTAACAGACGATTAGTGTTAAAAGCTGTCAAAAATTAAACTAACAGTTGATTAACATTTAATATCGTTTGGTGAAATTGGTACTAAATAAACTAAATGAAGTCTTAAATGTTAAATGATTATTAAATATTTTAGACTTCATTTAGTTTATTTAAGGTAGTAACTATTACAGTATAAATCAAAGAGTTCGAACTCTTCAATATGACTTAAACCTTGGTATGTCTTAAACCCCCGGAATCGCAAAAAGGCGATATGTTGTAAAGTAATCCGACGGTTGATGACCTCGCCGCTTGCCCCTAAGGAGATTTCCGTTATTAATGTCGTATTATTTCATGAGTCATAAAGAAAATCAAATTAATATTAGTATAATAACTTCTTAACCTTGAATATCAGAAAACATACGAAATAGGTGTAAAATACGTGTTTTAGGGGGTCTATATCGAATAGCATCATCATTCTTTATCCTAATTATTGTTTGGTCGAAAATCATTCGAAAACGTTTTTTTACAATGGAATCCATATTTTTTATTAAAGACTAACCTAACATAATTTAACTAAACTACACAATAGATGCTTTTTAATAGTCTGCAAATTATAATGGTCTTTAACCCACCACCTAATAAGTCAATAAAAAAATCGTTAAAAATTCGTTACTTAAAAATCAGGCCCAGGGTTAATAAGTTCATTGCCGAAATGTTTAAATGCCTATAACGTATTTTGTAAAAGAAGAAGCGAAGCGAAGCTAGTTTTAGTTCTTATTCACATCGGGTAGTCGAAGAATTAAAGTTCTTATCCCTCATCTGTGAATCCCGATGTCTTTGATATCGGTGGCTTATCCGTATCTCGAGAGCCAATTTCCGGTGCTCGTCTTTTTCTAGCGAATCACTCGTTTTCCGAGAAGGAAGCGACGCGACGCTGCTGCGGCCGACGGCTCGAGAACGGACGTCTTATATACATTTGCATAGAGTATGTAATAATAAATATGTTTCTAAATAAATATGTTTGTATTTTGCATCTTTTTATAATGTTGAAGCGAGTTATTAAAATAGAATGCTGGTTCATATGGATTTTAATCTTAAGTGCGGGTAAACGGGCTTTTAATACAAAAAACATATTAAAAAATATTTTTGCTTTAAAAACCCGGTTACCCGCAACGAGGCAAAACGAGGCGCAAAAGGGCGAGACGAAAATTGAAATTTGTTTTAAAACAACCATTTCCACCAAACCAAATCTCAATTCTCATCTCGCCACGTCTACTGGCCTCGTCTCGCCTGTGGAAAAGCACCTTGACTTCTTACCATGCAGCTGACCCAATTGCTCGTTTGGTTGTTGTTAATCTTTTTTTTTATGAGTTTCTGCTACTTTTTGTAATCATTTTTTTTAAGTTGAAACAACATAATTCCGAATTCTAAAATATTTTCATCCCAATCAAGAATACAGTTATTGTCTAAATTTAATTTAATTATTTTTAGTTTAAGAGCAACTAAAAATAGCATATTTATTGGAATTATTATTAAAAATACTAAAACATAGAAATTAAACTTAGTCACGTATTCCTATTTAAGCTTGAAGATCCTCAGGAAAAAACGACGATATGGTGATGACGATGATGATTAACATCGCAAATTCATTATGAATATGGCGATAGATATAATATTGAGACCGCATTTCACCAAACTTGAAATAAGACTTACTCCGAAATAAGACTTGCAAATTCGGCGTTTAATCTAGGTATAAAGACCTTATATTCCGGTTTGGTCGAATGCAACCTTACTTCAAAATATTATATTGGTATTGAATTGACAAAAGTGAACAAAAGCAGTTTAATAAAGTAAATTATTTTAACCCCATTATTACGAAAATCAGAGTTCAAATGATATTGACCCCTTTGGTACCTAATGATTATTAAATGAACCACATGAAAACTTCAACGTCTTACAGGCTATACGTATCGCTATTCTAACTTTCCCGCGAAAATTTCAAGAGGTCGGGAAAAAGAAAGTACCTCAATGCGTTATTCAACGGAGCTGCGTGAAAGTTTTAAGAGTACTGAAAAATTAAGTATCGTTTCTTTAAAATCATTAGGTCAAAGGCCAATGAAGAGCGATCATTTTTCTGTTAATAATTTATGTTTTTTTATTATTTAAACTTTATTGCACTATACGCTAAAAAGGTACAAATGGTGGACTTAATGCCTTAAGGCATTCTCTACCAGTCAACCAATGGGCTAAACAGAAACAAGTTAATTTTAAACTTACCGGCAAAAACAAGCCGTTGATGGCATCGCACATAAAAACTACAACACCGAGGTAGAGTAAAAATTTCATTATTACGGTGCCAAAACTATGGCGTCACTTCACTGTGGTATGAGTTCGCAACTTATAGTTGAAGTTCCCGGAGTGCCCAGGCGGTTCCGTCGGAGTCGCGCAGCCTGTGAATGGGCCGCGAATACCCAACTCCCTTTATAGGGCTAATAAATGTTTCTGCGCACACTCCGCTGCGCTTGTCCACTCAATCCACCTAATGTTCTTTTTATCCGTATTACCAAACCATATCAATTAAAGAGCAGACAACACGTGTTTTCCGTATAAACGAGATTTGATTTACTCGGAAAACGCGGTGACGTAACGGTTTTATAGTAGTGCGACGGTAGAGTTTCGAGACAATAATGCTGAAGAGCACATATGCTATGTTTGTAGCACGAGCTGCTTATCAGATATTACTATTTACTGGGTAAATATTTTGAACGTAGAGTAGCGGACATTTGACATAATCTAAGCGCCTGTGACATTACAGTGTACAAATGCAGGTTTTACACAAAACGGCATTGATAATATCATTCAATAGCAGATAATAATAGGAAATCGTTGATAATACGTATATTACAGTAGTTTTTTTACATAGTTATATATTCTCCCCAAAGAAAGATAGTGTAATGTGGATTGCTTAGTCGGTTTAAAAAATACAATTGGCCGAGTTAAAAGAAATTGGATAACATCGTTAGGGTCGTGGTTAGGGTATCAGAAAAGCCCATTTACGCCCAGCCCATCCATAAAAAAATGAACCTAGTCTTTTCTCAAAAGGCTGGCAGCGCATTTGCCATACCTCTGGTGTTTCAGGTGTTTATGGGTCGCGGTGATCACTTACCATCAGGTGACTCGCTCGTTCTTCTGCCTCCTTTTTCCCATAAAAAAATAAGTAGTTCAAAAAAAACCGATGGCTATGTCTTTTTATTTATAAATATTGTTGTGAATCCCTAATAGAAACCTTATAACCTACCTATCTTTTATAGTAGTCGTACTGTTAATACTAATTATCCGAGATTTCAAACCCATATGAGCATTCATAATTCTACCAGACGCCTTGTACGTAAATGGGTTTCTATTCTCGATTTCCGACCTCGAACCAGTAATCTGAACTCATCGTGCCAGGAAATTGTCTTATTACTGCATTGACTTACTTGACGCCAAAGAACTTAACAACGTCACATATGAAGCCGATTTTAAAAGCCATCAAAGTGTACCATATTTTTTAATTGGCTTTAGCATCTGGCTCTATTTATGTAGTAACTGACTCGATTAAGTAAATTAACTTAAGAACTTAAACACTTAAAAACTTAAGTCATAAATTCTGGGGTCCTAGTGAAAAAGGGTATAAGTCTTCCGAAGATCAAGTGAAAAAGGGTTTAAGTCTAGTATACTCCTATTTTTATAACGAGTTAAGTCGACTTGTACCCTTTTTCACTAGGACTCCAGAATTTATAATACATAAATCATAATATTATAACTTAAACTAAAAAATACATAATAAAACCTATACATATTTCTTTATTTCAAATAAAGAAAAATACATAGTCACGCTTTGTATTTCAGGAGGAAGATGATTTTTCTTTTTTATCGCTCAAAATTTATCGGATGACAGGTTGACCACGTGGTTTATCGTAACGCACGAAAATGTCATCCCATACATTTTAAGTGATTCCCAGGCCATATATCGAAAGGCGTAGCGAAGATGCAAGCGCTACCAACGTGTCTGTGTTTTCTATTGAAATGTATGCAATGTATTTAGTCGATTTTCGAAAATTGCTAACTTAGCGTTATGCATCTTGTCTAGGCCCCGGTTGAGACAATAATTTTCTCAGCAGTTAGGTACCACCAAAGCAATAAAATAAAGTTCAGCCAAAAACTTGTACGATTTGTTTTGAATAAACGGCGTTACAACTTCTGTTAATACATAATTACAATACAAAACTGAAATAACAATTTTAAAACTTAATTATATTTTAAAACTAAAAAGCTATGTCTAAAAAAGGGGCCCTGCGGCATCTTCCCGAAGATGCTGGCATCATTTTCTTTGTTTAGTTGTAAGCGACATCAACGTGTGAATAAATTGATTACCCCAAGGTTTCACTTGAACACCGGGGTAAATAGTAGTTAAACTCAGGGTTGCCTTTAAAAGCTCAGGGATAAAGCTGTGTTCAAAGAAATTTTAGTTACCGGACCATAAAATATATTGTGGGAACACTGCATGCACCAATGCATTAACGTATACATTCATTACGCAGTGAATTTGTAGTGCCAATGACCTAGCACAATGTATATGTGAAAACTATGAAAATCTTTTATTTTTATTTTTTATGTAGAACGTGACTCTACTTTTTTTTTGAAGTTGGATATTTTTCGCTTTGCATTATACTATATTAATCCTACAAAAGATTTTTTTACGGATTTTCTTTACACCCTGTATATTGAGTATAACTATTATATGTACGCATTTGGTAAAAAAACAATTATGTGATTAACAATAATTCAATAATAACGAAACACATAATACATATCACTTAAAAGGGCATTCAATCTTCAGCGTACCTACATAATACAATTGGCGTAAAGTTTTACACTAATTAATTGCCGTCTCAATTAATATTTAATATAATTATGTATTAAGTATATTAACCGTTGTTCAATAATGGTAGTCCCAACGCTATTCATTAGGTACACCCTTCTGAAAAATATTGGTTTCCCTTTTATTTACCTGCTAGTGCTTTTCAGTATTTCTTTTGCACCGGTATTTTCTTCATTATTCATAAAGCTGCTAGTTAATGGAGTTCTCGTTTCTAAGATATATATAACAGGTATCCGGTAGATCCGGTTGAACTTTGATCAGAGGAAGTTCTTGCACGTGTACATTTTTCCAGAAAGATCGTGCGATTTACTGCGACGCACAATAGGCTGTAGTGAGGCATATTTATAAAGAGATAATTGCATAATGCTTACATGTTACGTAAGTGGTGCGGTTTTTAAGTATAACTACGATACAATTATTCATGTGTGGGTTTACAATTTAAATCTTGTATTACTAATAAAATTAAAGTGGTGGCAAGTGTGACATAATCGATGGCTTTGTAAAGTCGTTGTTTTTATCAGTATTTAATTGAACGAATGGATAAAATTCTAAAATAGAATTAAGAATGTGACACATTTCGTTCAGATTTAACAATTCTCTAAGATTTTTAACTATTAGTTCGGTTAACTACCACCCGCCCAAAATAATAGCCATAAAATATAATGACAAACAATTAAATTTCCTTATAAATATTCAATAATAAGTTTTTAAGTAAAATAACTAACATAACAACTTCACAATGTTCTAGCGATCTTAATTTATTTAATTTTGTTGAGCTCCAAGTTCCGGACGGGAAGTAGGTGACTATTAAAAAACAGTTCTGAAGAACCTTAGTAAAATTTCCTTAGTGTTTAAGGAAACGCCCGTGGAAAGTCATTTGACGTACAAATTCAATAAAAATAACAAAAGGGCTTTTAAATTTTCAAAGGCCGTCTACTTTATGGTTGACTTAGCCGTAATTTAAATAAAACCGAAAATTGAACGGCGAAGTTGAATCCCTGCTCAAGCTGGTTAACGGTCTATTGGGAATAAATAAGATAATTATTATCTAGAAGTAAGTGCCTAAGCATCGTGAGTAAATCAAATCAATTAATATGAGCAGTGACCTTACATCAATTTTTTTATACATGTAGGTACCTAATAGGTTTTAATGATTAACTTAATTTAATTTTGTTTATATATCCAGAGAGGTAATGGAGCCAGTGTCATATAGGGACCATGCCGCGAGCGGACCTGCTAGAGGAAGTGTTTGTTTTTAGTATGGCTTTATCTTTTTAACCGATTTCAAAGAAGGTGGAGGTTCTATGTTCCGTTGTTCGTACTTTTTTTTCTGTATGTTCACCAATTCTAACGTACTTGCCTACAGAGTGTTTTCTCTATTCACTGTGGTCATTTTTTCAGAAAATATATGTATTACAATCAATTTAATGTCAGGATTCTAACCCATTTATTGTGATTTACTCTATCTGTCTAAACTTCATCTCTTAAATTAAAAAAATGTAAAAAAAATACGAATGGTAAAAACATAGCATTGTCAAAAAACTTAAATCGGACAAAATATACCTAAAACATATTATAAATTTTTTTTGAAAGATGTGACTTTGTTAGTGAGGTTTCAAATTAGCATAAAACCAGTTTAAGCCCGTTGAGTTGAAAAACCGAGATGATTGAGTAAGCATAATATTAGTTATACTTACTCGAACTTTTTTATAAGCAGTATCGATTTTACTTGACGAGGCGGTAATAACGTTTTTAAATATTATTAATAAGTCACTGCTTAAGACGTATTTATTACGTTAAGTAATTGCAGAATTTAAATGAGGCGGTTTTCGGCACAACTTATTTTATAATATTTGATGAGGATAAAAAATAATAACGTTTATATTTTACAAAAAAGGGTTAAGTCGCCATCAAGGTAATTACAGTAAAGTTAATAAAATAGCTGAACATGCTATTATATTCCACATCATGTTTTTTTCTGAATCTTCCATACTAAATAGCAATCAGCCTAGGGACAAAATTTTATCATTTAGAAACCGAATGCTTACAAATTATTTTCAATACTTGAAATTGTACGTTCGAATATAATTTAGACGGTGGAGGTAATTTAAAATCAGTTTTTCTTTAACGTTGTAACACTACAACTGCTGTGCACGTTGCTCAGAATACAAACAGAGGTGTTTGCTAATTAGCTGCCATAGCCCGCGGAAGCCCTGTTAATTCTAAACGACGAGAGGCATGAATTTAATTAACTTGCCAAGTTTTTTAAACCTATTACCGGGACGTAGAATCCATCAGACTGAGTAAACTAATATCATTAAATAAATAAATTAGACGCAACCGTGTATACTTACTAATAAAATGAGATTTATTTCTGCATATAGTTTTAGCTTTAATCTTTTTAGTCTACTACTAACTAAATAACGAAAAGTGTCCTTTTCCATAATATGTATTTTTTATTGCGATAAGTAAGTAGATCAAGCGGGGAGAGTAGGAGTGGAAAGTTAAGTGCTGTGCACTAAAGCTATTAAATCGAACTAAGAGTTTTGCTACTTCAAAGTTGGCTTGTTGTACCTTATCTAATTGTTGTATTATCTAATAAAAAAAGTCGAAGTCGAAATGTCAAATTATTAACTCATACAACATAAACACCTTTGTTGGGCATAAATTAAATGGAGACAAATGAACATTCAAAGACATTTTAATATTATTGCACCTACGAGATAATTTAATGACACAGTCTGACTGTGGCCTAAGAATCTGGTGTCCTAGACCAGTCAATGATAGTGCGAAAAAAGATATATAGAGTGGGATGGATACATAGGTGCTGTGTGTCAGTACCTCCATAGAAGATCACATTACAATACTCTAGCTCATCAAAATTAACCCTGCTAATAAAGCTATTTTCTCCGCAGCTCAGAAACACGCCTCGTTAAATGTTGTACTTCCTTAATTCTGGCATTTAGTTAATTATGAATCTGCCTTATAACATTTATAACCCGGGAGCGTGATGGTCCAAGATATTTGTTAAAACTCTTTTCAGTATTGTACAGTCAATACCGTTTAGCGTAGTCCCACAGTTCCAAGGAACTATTTTTACATCGAGTAGTGAAGAGTTCCTAGGTATGTCCTGACATTTCTAATGACATACAGTTTCGTAGTAAGTACTACTCTAAGCAGCAGCCCCTGTTTACTTCCATGACTTAGACTTAGACATTCCATGCTTTAAATAATTTTTACATTTGTATTTTTAAACGAAAACATACTCTTTGAGAGAACGCAACGAACCATGTAAGATAAATAACTTAGATAGGATTAAAACCTATTTCTAAATTTTGACCGATGCATCCATTATGCAACTGGGTTGGAGTAACAAACTCCTAACATAATAAACTCTATGTAGAAGCACTGATATCCGGCTCTCAAGATCTGAATAGTAAACATGGTAGCAATTTACAAACGATACCGGTTTCAGGGAAATTGTGGTTATATTTAAATGGCTGTCTTCTTGGGCATACTTGTTCTTGTAATTGCATTAGTGATTTGTTTGGGTAAAAACTGCACATTATATTCTCTAAATGCCCTAATTATAAATCCGTACCTATTATTATTCATATAATACAAGAATTTGTTTAATTATACTTCTTACGCTTAAAAACTTCCTCGATCGACCTCTATTGCACAGTTATAATTGGAGTCAGGTTATTACTTATCTGTGAATATTGAGTAATTCCCCTGCAAACTGTAATTGGTGGTTCTTTCTGGTTAAAGGTTACGTATTTAAGCTCCCTGTTACTATGTTAAAGACACTGGCGAGGAATAGTAATAGTACTTATATGTGACCAGGGGGCTATTATCTAACGCACTCGCAATCGCAACCGGCTTCAAAGTGGAGCGATGGTTTTCATTTTGTATGCAGACAAACCTTCGATTTTCAAAATGAAAACGATCGTGATTGCGAGTGTGTTAGACAATAAGCCCTCTGTTTTTGTGTACCTATACAATTACAAAAGAAATAAACGCTTGAAGTACAACGTCATAAGGCTTTCGCAATCTCAAAAGTTTGTTGAAATATGCAAGTAGCACGTTTCAGAGAACGATATTTTACCTTTTCTTGGATTTCCCATGAAATTATTTATTTATTTATTTATTTTAGGCACGGTAGCAAATCACAAAATATTATTATGTTTATGTAAACTTTTACACAATGTTTCCAAGATTTCTCAAGCAGTGAATTATTTACGATGCTTACTTTCAAAATGCTACAATTCTTTTCATTTTATCACTAAGGTGTAAAGTGATGTAACACTACAAGTAATGTAAAAGTAAAGAGATGCACTGCTAATACTGTTATCAGAGTCCCCGGCCATCTAGCCTTGGATGACGTTTGTGTTTTATAAACTAACTTTTAAAATATTAAGTCTCGAGTGCCATTAAAAAAAATGGCACTCGCAATGAAAATGTCAACTGCATATAAAATTATATTTGTTTTGACAAATCTCTAGAGTAAATTTGTGTCGAGTGGTTCAAGAAGTATTATTATTTGGTCGTTGTTTCATGTAAAAATATAAGTATCTAATATTTTACGAAACAAAATGTTGTGTTCTGATTGGTAATTTTCATTATTTCATATCACGGAGTTATAATCCAAAACAAATTTGATTGCTTTTTATTGGGCCTTAGGGTTGGACAACAATGCCGTCGATCAATCAGTAATCAGGCCGGCAAAAATATTCTTGGCTTATTCATGTAAGTGCGATTTTGTGACCCAAACCGAACTTTGTGATCTTTAGCGATATTTTCGAGCAGTGTTCCGATACTATTGATATCGCTTTATGCTTTTCACTTGAGGAGCACAAACCTATATACTTAGTTACCGCCCACATAGAGCTGGTAAAACATAACCCGAACACTAACTAACTACTAACAATCTTGGCACAGACTTATGTAGTCGTAGTTTAGCTTATTAATACGCCTCGTTGTAGCTTAATTTTATGATGTAGCAATCTAATTACTATTTTTATATTGAATATTGATGACGTAAAATGTAAATGAACGTTCGATGGAAAAGCAAACGTTACGCTGGAATTCCGCAGCAGCGCACGCTACGCTAGAATTCCACACCAGCGCACGCTACGCACGCATACTTGGGTACAAATTTGTTTGGTATCCAAATGTATGTACCTCTAGGTACTTCTGCAGGCGGCACAAGCACCATTGAATAGTAGGTCCACGGGCTCACGTGTGTAGCGTGTGCGTGCTAGTAGGGGAGCCCACAACAGATATTATATATTATACAAGAATTAGTTTAATTATCCTTCTTACGCTTAAACACTTCCTCGATCGACCTCTATTGCACAGTGATAATTAGATTCAGGTTACAACTTATCTGTGAAAATTGAGTCATTCCTAGAGGTGAGACGTACTAGGCAAATCGCGTACTGAGTCTTCCGAGTACGCGTCCACAAAAAGACTAGGTCCAAAGACTAGTTCCACGAGTATTTAGAAGTACGCGGCTTATGAGTATAATATTTGATTCAGAGTCTTTCCGAGTTGCGAGTGTTGCGAGTCTTAAGTATTAAGAGGTTTTTCTCGGTACGCGGACGCTGACGTCCGGCCCGGGTTTTAGTGAATGAGAGTTGGAGAGTACATATATAATATATATTTATTGTTACTATGTACAGTTAAAACTATTTGCACTTAATATAAATTGTTTAAAGAAAGTCCACTTTAAAAAAAACTAATCTAAACAAAAGTTTGTAAACAAAACATCGCCACACTTTTTACTCACTTTCGCGTAACGAGTTCCGTAATGCAACTGCGTTATTTGTCAAAAACTTCAACAAACAAAAACGTTCACAGCAAGAGACAAAATAATACATTTATGTTGCTCTGCGCTAGACAAACAAATCAAAACAAAGTGTTAAGTATGCTAAAGAAAACGCAGGGATAAACACTTAACTGTAAGAGTCATATTTAAACGAAGTATCTAATAGGGATTAGTGTTTTCAGTTACACTTGCAACATTTACCGGTGGTTCGCGCTAATCGCACCGTTAAGGTAAGGGAATAAGACTCGTACGGCTCGCACCTTGGCCGATAACGGCCGATTTCTACAAATGAGCGAGCGAGAGCAGCGTCCTACGTCCTAGTACTCTACGACCGCCCGCCGGTCCCGAGTAGCCCCGAATTTAACCGAACGTTTCCGAAGGCGCCTACTCGCGGCACTCGCCCGGTGAAACGAAAACTAGTCTTTACCTATTCCAACCAAATACACCGCGCTGTTTTCGCGTCCTGATCCCGATACGTGTAAAGACTCGGTACGCGTTGGCGCACTCTGATGGGATCGCGTATTTGGACGTCCAAGCAAAAACCTATTCCAAAAACCTATTCCAGTATATACGTCTCACCTCTAGTCATTCCCCTGAAAACATCTATAATAATTTGTCACGTCATTAATGAGGGACCACGAAATATCAATGCAAAAAACCTGGCAAAGCTATTTTTTTTCTTAGTCTGATGTCTAGTATAATAAGACTCCCAAGTTTCGTTTGTTCCTCGGAACAGGGGAGACGTAGGACTATTACGACAATGCAGTGCTGCAAGCTCCTCTGACAGGCCTATTCAGTGGCAGCAGCATAATAAGCGACGCCTCGTATTTAAGTATCTTGTATGATCGATCTCCTCAAAAAACCAAAGCTCATGTGAAAGATCATCAGATCATCAATTTCTGTGTAAGAAAAACCACTATTGCATTTTCCAAACAGTGGGGAAAGTGGTTCCTGCAGCTATTGAAGGTAGCCCTCCGCGCAGCCAGGTTTTATGCATTGCAGCATCGCTATTTCGTGTTCCCTCATTAATGACGTGGCTAATTACATATATCGCAGTGTATTCAGTTTAAAGGTTGTCGCAGACATAACTGCTCACCCTGATCGGTACCGCCTGAGCACCAAGTGTAACATTGAAAAGTGAGCTTGGATTTATGTTAGTACCATACATTTTTTTAAGTTAAAGTGCAACTAATAGCCATGCGCGAGCCTCACGTCTTCTTATGAACAATATATCGTGCTAACACAAATCAAAGGTCACTTTACAATGTCTCACTTTGAGCTGATCAGGTGCCGAGCGGTTATATCTGCGACATCATTTACTTTAAGATTTTATTCATTTCTAGTTTGTGTAAGCAGCACCCTTTTTTTTTACTAACGGAGGGCAGCAGCTTATCAGTTGATACTCGTAGAGTCGACACGTGTCCACAGGATTTAAGCTGTTTTTACCAAACCTACGAGTATGAACTCGTTCGATTAGTCTCGATGAATAATTGTGATAGAGCAAATGATGATGATAGAGCAAAAAAGTAAATAATCGTAAAAAAAATCAAAGTAACTGTCAAAAAGAAACTTCGTAACTTAAATAAATTCTCCAAAATCGCTTTTTTATATATTTTTTAACATGCGATTCTATGACAAATAAGATAGTTGAGATACCGATGAGCGAGTTGATAAAAATATTCCTACTTCAAATCATTTCTACGTAAGCAAGTACCTTGGCAATTTTTCCGTTGGCCTAGAATCCTCATTACAATATTTTTATAAAGTAACATTATGCTACGTGTCAACGTGTGGAAGTTTTTCAAAGTATTTATTAAAGGGTGCCTGGCCTAGGGTAAGCGTACCAGTGAATGAACCCTTAAGGAGATTTTCGTCTTCAAATTTTTTTTTTTATAATACTAAAGCAGTTACAGACAAATATTATTGTCCTTATCAATCAAGAAAGTGTTCTAGTTTGCTTATATAACGTTTGTTTTATAATGATATTGCCAAATTTCAAGTTATAGCTATTTTAGCCGAAAACGACCCAAAACACCAGTGAATGAACATGAAAACACCAGTAAATGAACAAATGAAACCAGTGAATGAACTATGTCTAATTGTTTACTATGTTTTTTTCTTTTTTTTAATTTATTTAAAAAAATGATATTTTACTACTTAATATTCATTGACGTGCCACTTTCCCGCCTGAAAACGCTATAGGTATAATAGTTTCTTGTAAAATAACGATCGTTCATTAACTGGCTCTTAAATGTTATGCAAAACCAATGAATGAACAAGTCGTATTGATGGTAGTTCATTTACTGGACATTATAAACTAGTGAATGAACGAACATTTTTAGCATTTGTGAGTTTGTTCGAATACTGGCCATAGGACGGACAATCAATTAACAGCTATGTTTCTGAAAAATAAACATTAATACAACAACGAAAACGCACAATATTGTAAAATAAGTAATTCACACGGTTCTAGTGAATGAACACCGCGGTTCATTCATTGGTTCGTGCGGTTACTGTGATCCAGTTATAAAACACTTGCTTAAAATGGCAATTTGAAAGAAAAACACATGTTATGGTCCGTAAATAGAAAAAACATATCCTTAAGACTTGAAATAAACACATACTACGGGTCGTTGTTGTTTGGAATAAGTACAGTATCACATCAAACACAAGGTCCTCTTACCGTCCGCTAACTACTGCCCCATACAACGAAAACACGTCTGCGAAACGTCCACTTTGAGTATCTGTTATTTTGCAACTTATGCACCTGAGTCGAATTCAATGTTACCATGATGTTACTAGTAATGTTGCTCATCTAAAAAAAAATACTTTGTTGTGTAGAAATTTACAGAATTCTTATTTTGCTAAAATATGCTCACTTTGTTCATTCACTAGCACTGTTCATTCACTGGTACGTTTACCCTACATCGTCTAAAAAACTTTAGGTACTTTTTTATTCATATTCTTACTCATATTCCTTTTATTCGTTGCTTTAAATGGCTATTTACCAGTTCTATACTACTATGTTCATTTTTTATGAGTCATTGCGGCGTCTTATTTCTAATAAAACATGAAATCTTAGCCATTCAACAAATCATTAAACGTATTACAAACGCTCCTTTCAATTATTATTTTTCTTTTATTTTGTATTTTTTTATTTCTGTGTGATTTTTCCCGATCTATTCTAAAATAAACAAGGAGAGGGATAAATATTAAATTTAGATAAATGAAGATGTCTTGAGTCCCGAGGAAGGACAGGATTTTTTTTACGCAGAAAATAGGACAGTTCCCAGTCAGAACAACTAATATATCACATTGTTGTATTTTTACAATGGCATTTAACAGTACAGCTTTGCAAAACATGATGCGACCTACTAGTCGTTTAAATGAGAATGTGTCCATTGCACTCAGGGCTGGCCACATCACCACGACGCGGCGTCGTTAACGTGAAACACCGTGTAACGTCGTACAGATACACGATGCCGTGTAACAACGGCTTCAAGCAATTCTTATCTCTACGCGCAGGACATTAGTCTTAATATCGTATTTTATAATGAACAGTGATGGGAAATAGGTGAGCTAATTTTACCTAAACTTGACGCATATTCATTCATGCGTGAGTGAGATGGGAATACATTATTGAATGAACATGCGTCAAGTTTAGGTAAATTAGCTCACCTATTTCCCATCACTAATAATGAAACATGGCACCGTGTACTTATCCGTGTATCTGCACGACGCGGCAACTTGCCTTTCCACGGCGCTGCGCCGTTTCATATTAATGACGCCGCGCCGTGATGATGTGACCACCGGGCCCTTAGTGGTATCATGTAAAGAGGAGCGGAAGACAATGCCTAGTCAAACCAAATTCAATGTTGATGTTTTCCCAGAAAAGGAAAAGGAATAAGTTGACAGAACAATACTTAAACATCGGAAACAATAATTGTGTTGATTTAAACGAATTGCACAATTACACAAAATTACAAATCATAAAATTGCATAGTCATCAAAATGTACAAAGTGTCACGTAAGTATTCCAATTCCAACTGGTCCCTATACAAGGCAAGCCTCCGTGCGACGCCAACATTTGGATTTGCAGTGAGGTTCTCGGAATGACAAATTACTCATTACCTACTTTTACTACACCATTAAAAACTATTTGTTTACTTAATACAACTTCGTACTTTTATTTAACAAATAACAATACAATACACTGTTCTTAAGTAAATCAACATACGACTTGTAATAACCGTTCAGTATCTTCATACGTAAGTGATAAAAAGCCATTTATAGATACGCTGTTTTGCTTCTTTTATGGAGCTGTTTTTAATGTCGCAAATTTTCACAATCTTGTTATAAACAAATTAAGGACCAGACAAATGGGTCTTAAAGGCAGTGTTAACTACAGGAGCGGTCGCTTTGTATACTGTTTTCCTTAACATTCCTACGTTAGCATCCGAGACAATGATATTCGTCCTGTGCTTGTTGACTGCAGTTTTTAGTATGACCGCAATAACTCCGTCCCTTTCGCTGTCTGGAACTTGGCAGGTTATGACAGTCCTTAATACAGCCTCTGATATTTGGTCTTATTAGGGCTAGTACCTAAAAAACCGAGCCTCGCTCGGGATGAAAACGTTTTTTTTCGAAGATGACAACTTGACAGCTCGAATACTTGTCCCGAAAATCCCATATTCCGCAATATTCATGAAAATAATATATGCTCGTTTAATTGTATTATATACGTAGTATAAAACCGGCCATTTATGTGTAACTACAAAGATAATAAAGTGATAATTTAGTATAGGTTCAGGTTATTAGCTATACACAGGTTGATCTAAAATAAATGTCCTCTTAGCAATATTGCAATAAAACGGTTGGAGACGTTGTAAACGCGCTATAAAGTAAATGTTAAACTAATGGCTACATTTCGCATAAACGTCAAGACATAGTTTAACTGATCGAAAATGAAAGTACCTACCTATTCCTATTTTTAGTTTATTCGAGAATTTAATTGATTAAATCTATTTCACGATGAGGTTTTCCGAGTTACTATACCTAATTATTTTTATTTTATTTGGTTTTGGAACTCATTTCCTATTTTGGAGTAAGTAGATAAAAGAAAGGTACGTCATCATTAAGGCAAATAAAGCACATTTGCCATGATAAGGTTAGCCATCCATTAGAGATGTGCGAAGGAGATAAGCGATGAGCTAGAAAATAGAACTTGCCAAGTGTGAGTCGGGCGCATTCTACAAAGTTGGGAGAAAAATGTGTTTTTGATACAAAAACAAAACATCTTAAACTTAAAACAAAAATACTGAATGATATAGGTAGATACTGACATGAGTAGGTACTTAACTGAAATGTAAACACATAACGGACGCTCAGTAGGTAGAAAAAAGGATGCCTCATCTTTACCCTTGACTGATCGTGATTTAAAAATATATTTACAGGACAAACGGAGTCATATTCTGCCTGTTCACTGCCCCGGCAGATCTGATAAAGCGAGGGTTCCCGGTTTCAAATAATACCTACGTTCGTACTGTAAAGGGTTAATTTATTTATTTATAAATCGTCTATCTAGCGATATACGACATATTTATTACATAATGAGTGTACTATATAATTATTTTATACAGAAACTTAGTCATTATGCTTTTCAAGAATATGCTTGCGTACCATGCAAGCGTTTAAAGAAGAATTTACCTTATGCTTGCGGAGTGCGAGATCATTCCAGAGTCGAATTGCCTGTAGGCCAACAGAACCCCAGCGGTGATAAAATGCTCGCTCTCTGGTTTAAAAGTGTGTTTCTACGCAATCAAAGACTAGGGAGGCAAAGCCTCTTCCCATATAATAGACCACCATCATCATCATCATCCTGCCTATCCCAATCATTTGGGGTCGCCGCAGCATGTCTTTTTTTCCCAAACATCTACATATTTATTAAAATATAATGAATGTTATAGACCACGGAGACTAATTTCATTATCGGTGGTTTCGCATCCTTAAGTTTGGAAGCTGGTCGAAGTAAATGTTTTATGAAATTGATGAAATAATAAAGAAACCAAAAAAACTTACACTTACGCAAAAAAATCAATTTATTATTTTTGTCGGGCAAAAGGCAAAAATATATTTAAATCAAGGTCGTTAATTTAGGTAGTAGACTAAACATTTCTGTACCTAAAACGGGTAAAATCTTAATAATTATTAAAAGTTGCAACTCATCTGGCTGACTATAAGCAAAGTGTATACAGAATACTGAGCTGAAGGATGTCATTATGTTACGCAATTCGGGATAATTAGAGAGTTTTAATGATGACCCTTAAAGTAAATGAGAGCATAATGTTTCATATTGTTTATTTTCATAATATTATCCAATAATTAACACTTAGCTTTCACTAAATCTATATAGTACAAAATGTATCTCCTTAAAAACTCTATTATTGGGGTTTCAATTTTAAACAAAGTTGTGCCCATAAAAGAATGGAATTTATTTATTCATGGAGTGACTCTCTAATTTGATTTTGATAATTAACCTGGTTGTTGAGGAAAGTAAGGCCGCGGAAATGGTCCTGGTGGTTTTAACCATTGAAAGAGCCCTGGACGCAACGGACCCAATAATGGAGTACTTAAAGGACGAAAACTATCGAATAATACATCTCTATTAGTGTAGAGAATTTGTGATAAATACGAAAAAATACTTTTAACTATCTCGTACAATGCGCGGAATAACTGAGCAAACACACTAAGATGAAACGACAGGAGTGGGACTTTGAAAGCGAAATCCATTATAGGGGAGTTCCAGAGCATAATCAGCCTGGACCTCCCCCGGGGTGGTTGTTAAGTCGATAAGAGGCGAAGGCGAATCAATCACGGTAAATGTAGGGGATGATGTTTCTGGAGAGTAAACTGGATACAATCTAGACTCTGATTCTCTTCGCGCAAGATTATGCAGGTCTTTATGTTTCACGTCATTAGTTTCATCTGTGTAGGCGGCTGCTAAATGTATTCTGTCGGTTTTGATATTTCCGGTTTCCAGATTGGACCAAGGATTGTGTCTTGACAGGGACGGCGGGGGCGTGCCGGGCATCACTGCGGGCGGGGGCCAGTCGTCGCTGCTTCGCTTTTCGTAATGCTCGTAAGGGGAGTAGGAATTATAAAATCCGTAATTCAGCGGACTTGTACCGATCTGGAACAGAAAATCTGTTAACAGGTTATCAAATGGTTTGTTAGTTATCGTGCAGGAAAGCCTAACAGTGGTTTGTTTGTGATATCATTGTTTTAACGCGTTAGATTCTGAGAGAGTTAAGAAGGGAAATTGATTACGTAATATCATACCTTCCCCCTGTCATGATACCCATCATGACTGTCTACCTAAAAAGGAACGTTGTTTACATGTAGCGTTAGTAATCAGTGTAATCAATCGTATTATTAATCCTGCGTGTATTAGTGGGATGATAAACATTAATATTTGGTTATCTCATTAGTCAAAAGGGGTTTAGATGAGCTGTATTTAGAACAAGGTTTATACAGCCACTAAAATAGTACTCTAAGTGACCAAATTAGGGCCTCCATTCTCTTACTTGGTCTTTTTATTTTTAACCTTATCGTTATCATATTTTATACGTCGAGTTGGTTTTTGTTGTAATAACTTTGTAGTACGTAAAGGCGATACTATTGTTAAATTATTATTTTATTTGTAAAAGTTAGGATTATGTTACCTGTATGTTTAATAAACGGTAATTATTAAATTTGCTCGTATCATTTATAGTAAATTATAACCTTATCAAGATATAACAGTATTGAAAATCAAATGGGTAAAAAAGTGAAACAGAGACCCCAATTTAATATCTTCCATATAACCTAATTCGTTATTTAATACTGACGAACTAGCAATTTACCCATACCCCTTCGTATTATTTTTGTATTCGCACAATAAATATATATCTGAACACTTATGTACAAACCTTTTTGAGTCCCTGTATGGATGCTAGTATGAGAGCCATTTTGGCCAGCAGTAGAGCCTTTCCGCCGAGGACTGCCAGGAACTGAAAGCCCATGGGAACGAGGACCATGCCGATGGACACGATGCCAAACATCATCATCACCAACATCTGGTGTCGCCGACGCCCGCGACCTCGGACCTCGGCTAAAACAATTTAAATATAACGTAAAATCACAAACTTTAAAGCTACTTCAGAGTATGGAACCCTGTCAAACTGAAGTCATGAGACAGAAGTAATGTGGAAATTGATCATCAGTTTGCTGCGACGAGAGTTGTATAGTGGCCCAATTACAATAGCTCGTGACCGTAGGTACTAAATTATCGGAATTATGTCCCTAACTTTACCTGATGCAACTTTTTATTTAACAGAATAATAAATGTACCTACTGACAACATAAAAAAGAAACCGGACGATTCCGCGAATGTGATACGAGCAGATTTTTTCTCCATTGAACAAAACAAAATAAATATTTTTAGTCACAGGAGCAACCCTTAACGCATTCACTACCGGCAACTCATGTAACCTTTGTTTCTTTACACCCAGTGCCTTGCACACGTATTTAATACTATAGGAGCTTCATAAAAAACAAAAGCGGCACGTTGAGAAGGAGCTAGGTAGGTATGCGTTAATGGATTATCGATTCAATGATATAATTAATGTATTAGCTCGTCTTAAGTTCAAACGATGCTCTCCTTCACCGCATTTTTTTAATTACATGGCATAGGCAAATGAGCACACAAGCCATTTGATGGTAAGTGGGATCTAAGACCCATAAACATATGCATCAACCCCCACTCCTATCCCCCGTTTTGGAAAAACCCCGCGGATAAGTAAACGGAGGAAGGACTTTCTCCTCCGGCCTTTCAGCACTGGCTGGGGTAGTATCCGCGGGAGTCTAAATTCTAGTTGGTAATAGGGGCATTGGAGTTTTTAGTTTTTTTGTCTCCGGAAGGGATTTTCACCTCTGCCCTTTTTCTTTTTCTCAAAAGTAATGAATTAAAAACAGTAAACAAAAGCAAGGACTTTTGTCTTTGGCCCTTCAGGCGATTACCAAAAAAAAAACATGCATTCTCAAGACTTCAATCTTAAGACTAATCCTAAGACTACAACTGCGTTGCCAACCATGATAACTAAGTTTTATGTATAATGTTCGGTCTAACTTACACTAAACTGGCTCTATCTACCAAAGATGCAAAAGATAATGTCACAAGAATACTTTTTTCTTACATTTTCGTCAAACAAAACACATCAAAAGGCCGTGTGTAAACCGTACCTTCGTCCCTTTTTTTCCCATCTTCAAAATCAAATTTGATAACGTGTGTCCTGAGCACTTTCGCCATACGCTGCATCGCGAGGGTGCGCCACTCTCCCTCCTCCAATTCGCTTTCAGACCACGTGCTGGCAATATAAGAAGAATTGAATTACTTATTTTTATACCAAGAAAGGAAAATCTGGTGAAAAGAGATAGGCGACTAATGGTAACGTATTCTAAATTTGAATGAAGAGGCAAATAAAGTATCTTATAGTTAAGTAAATTATGTCAATTGAGACGTACACTTAACTAAATGTAATGGTATACCTTACAAACGTAGAACGTTGTCGCTATGAGGGGACGTAATAAAAGCTACGTGTAGCCCTGCCCACATCCCTCAAGTTTGAGTGAGATGGTCTGTCGTTGCGATAGAGTTTCAATGTGGTCCTACATTAATAAATACCCAAGAGCAACCACCTGTTCTGTTATTAACTCTTTAGAATACGATTTCAATTGGTGTTTAATCATAAAAGTTGAACTATCCTAGACTAAGTCGAGAGGGCCTACCCTTGGCCTATATTCCAGTCTTAGAATAACTTTTTTCAACGAATATGCCAGGTCGGCATCGATTTCATCTGTTACGTTTTGTGCGCTAAGTAAGGGCGCTAGAAGCCCGAGCATTTCCTCCTACTTGTTTTATATCCCATATATATACAAAACCCAGAATTCGTGGAAACACTGGCATCGAACAGTCTAAATAATACGTTGCGCATCGGAATTAACGTATAGTGCCTATTATGCTACCTACTGGAATTAGTGGATCCTAAGCCTCACATAATACGCAGCATCGATAAGCTCGTATTCTGTTCTCTACATCATAATAATAAACTACATAAACCCGTACTATTTGCGTAGGTTTTCAATGTAACATATTATAATGCTTGTTGATGTACATCGATAAAAGAATGCAGTCTAGGGAGATTACATTATCTTGTGATGATTGTAATGGGAGACGTTCATAACTGGTTCATAAATAAGACTGTTTATAGCAAACAATTAAACAACCTTATTTTTGTAGAGAACTGCACAGGGACTGCAAATTATAAATACTTGGGAGTAAAGTAACCCAGCTGCATATTATTATCTACATATATAAAAGGCAAAACTGACTGACTTATATATCAACGCACAGCCGAAACTACTGTACCTAGAAACTTGAAATTTGGTACAGGGGTTCCTTTCATGATGTAAGTCAGCACTAAGAAAGGATTTCCCGAAAATCGACCCCCAACGGGAAGAAATGGGGGGACTAGCGGGAAACTAATTCTACGCGTACAAAGTCGCGGACGTCCTCTAGTAATTCATATATAAATATGTTGTTTGTAGGGAACGTTAAACAGTGTTAATATAAATAATCTCCAAAAACGATTTTACTCGTCAATGCAGCAACCATCAGATAATACCTACAGGTTGTTTTATAATCAGAATACTTTTAAAAATACCTACATAAGCACCTACATTAAAAGACAATACATGGTGTCCTCAAACAAAAGGTGTATTTAGTGAATAAAAGAGCACACGCGAGTATAACACGTTAGCTGCTGCATCACCGTTTCGCAACACGTCTGAAACTGGACCGCTTGCGCAAGTTTTATTTGTTGGTGTCAACAAAAAAACGACGTTGACGAATCGCACCGCGGTCGCTCACCTCCGTAATTAATGTTGTAAACATAAAAAGGAATCAATCGCGGTGATTCAAAATATATTTAGGCCAAATTTTCATTTTGTAATCATATTTAGATGGTTTCTTTATAAATATGAAATGCGTTTTAACGGCTTTTTTTAACTTTTACTACGTACCGACCTGAAGGTTGCCATTCAAAAGTACTGCTAGCTGTTTATGAGTACTAACAACCTTATTACGTAGATATGAAGGTTTAAATAGTAAAGTACCTACATGAGCATTTACTCATGAAACTTGTAATTAAAATAATACTGCAAAGTAAAACAAAACAGAAACGCTTTTCCTCGATTTTGTTTATCTATAAGCCGTATAATGGAAACAAACAAGAATATATTAAAGCCCAGTATGATTGGATCGACAATTTAATTCTGTTCCTCAAAATAGACTAAACGCAATGAACTGTATAATAAACAAGAAATTCATATAAAATTTCTCATTAAACAATACGATGCCTCATCATAACTGATTCGTATAATGGGTTTTATTTATAACGTTGAAAACGTAAAGGGGTAGTATTACGTACCTAAATCTGTGGTTGTTTATAGACTTAAGTAAGATTATTGAGGAAAAAGTGCATCAAAGGCTGCACTTAATACGTCTTGCTAAATTATCTTCTCCGCCAACTGATGTTACAGAGAATTTCTTTGATATTTTTTCCAGTAACTGGCCCCGATAGCTTAACAAGATGGAAACTCGACGGAGTTCAAGCGAAGAGCATTAAAAAAACACTTTTTTTGTTTTAACATGAAAAGATCTGTAGTACAAAAACTGTGCTGGAATCTCCGCATTTTCCTGTTCCATGATTATTAAAGTAAAATTTGAGTCTAAAATGTACTTTATTCACCATATGCATCTGGTATTTTATATGTGTATAATGCAATATTTTGTCATGATGGGAGTTTTTCTCGAATAGTTTCACACTTTAAAATAATGTTTATTAAGTTGAGAAGTTATTAGGCTAAGTTAATAAGATTACATTTGAGAATTTTACTAAATTAGACTGTGCATTGCCTGTTAACCAGTAACGAATTACCTATTATAATGTTTTCAATCTACAAAATCCCGCCCAATCTACCCAATCTACAAAATTCCGCCCTTCTTAATTTTACTTTACAACGACACCACCATTGCATTGTACCTCTAAATTGGACAGGTGGGGCGCGTTTGTAGAAAAAACATACTATAAGGTAAGGCACAGAATTTTCAACCAAAAGCGGCAAGATTCGGACCTTACCATGAGTATTGATAAGACAAGTATGGATTTAGAAAACTTTAACCTCTTACCTGGTAAAGTTATCAGGCATAACATTCCCAGTCCTGTCGACCATCTCGAACCGCACCAGATTGACGCCCTCCGAAATAGGAACGATGTCTGTACTAAGGGACCTGTCCAGTGCCCTTAAAGTCTTCCTTTTCATACAACGCACGAACTTGGGAAAGTACTCCTTGTGGTCAATCACATCTTTCACGTCGACTAGCTAGGAAGCAATATTTGGTTATGGTCATTACTTTACTTACAAAGGTTAGAGCAGCCATTTTTTTTACAAATATAAACGGTGATTGGTTATTTGATACATTCCTTTTAGAAAGGAATATTAAAGTTCTTTTACGGGAAAATTTTACATCTGTGGCCTGTTTTATAAAACTACAAATTAAAATTTACACGTTACAAGTTTCCATTTGACACAACCTCGACCAATGACGACCAGCCATTTGAGCAGTGTTGCCAGTTTAGATCTGTAAAATTGTTACTTGTGGCTTTATAAAACGTGCCCCTGGTATACTTAGGTGACTAAAAAGGTCTTAAAATCAGACCTTAAATTCCGCAATTTTCATAAATGCTAACACCACACGCCAGCTTCGTTATTTAATGACAGCCATTCCTCGCAGTAGCGGGCGCTGGCGCATGAAATGTAGAATTTATGTTTATGTCTTCATTTATCTGTTTACGTCTGAGATTACTGCAGGTGTTCAAAAGTACAAAGGCACTAATTTAAAAATATATTTGTACGATATTTATATACCAAATGAAACAAGTGCCAATCAATTTTATTCAGTTGATTACGTTTACCCTTGGCAATATAATAAATCCGTAATAATAATAGGTAGGTAATTGCCTGCGATGTAAGCAAAGCGTCTGTTATTCAGTAAGCCGATTATTGAAGTACCCGGCGGAGATTAACGGATTAGCGCCAAGTACGGTGGGGAGGAGAATGGACACTCCCCACATGAAACTATAAATAATATCTTTAGCATAAACAAAAGCGGGTTAGGTTTCACTACACAAGTTACGGCTGTTAGACGATATAATTTGATAACTGTATAACCTTTAATCTAATATTTTGCTTATTAAATTCAACATATTAAACGGTATAAAATCACTACGAGCTGAATTCACATTATTATTTTAAATAGATATAGCTGTCTTTCTATAAAACCCCTTATTTATAGTTATTTTGTTTATGTAACTGTCATAAGTTTTAAACTAAAGAGCATCACAAGGATAAGTTTAGTGACTCTATTAAACTACTTACGAGTATACTGAATGGGAATTAAATATGAATCTTAGTTACACACGTACTGTTTTCGAGCAGTCTCTCCATAGTATTCGGACAACATCGGCACCCTCCGACCAGATATCTGCGATATAATGGCTCATATGGGCATCGGGGTCCTCCAATTTATCCGCACGGGTACCCGAGAGCAACGCCGCAGCACAAACCAAAATAACCAATACACTCATGGTTACTCTTTACCCTTTTTGCTCTTAATTACGTATCCATACTGGCATGATTTGAATAACGTATATTTTCCTGAAAAAATACAGACGAATTGAGAACATCATCCTTTTTTGAAGTCGGTTAAAAACCGATCTAGCTACCTAACTCGATAAGTTCATTATTAAGGATAATTAGATGAGTTTCTAAGAATCAAAGATTACAGAAGTTCAGTAATAAAGCAAACATGTACTTCTAGACAGCATGGGGTTAATTAGCAATTCGTAGAAAACAGGCGTATGAAAACTTGAAGCGCTTGAAAAAATTTAGTTACCTATGGTAAGGATTATCATCAAATTGTATTTAACAGTAAATTTAACATTAGTATTCTGCTTCTGAATAATTGACTGGAAAACGGACTCAACTTATTTGCATTTCACTCGGATAGAACTTACCAAAATCAACTGAAACACGGCTCCGCAAATGTTATTACAGGAACGATCTTAGGGTACAAAAAACTACGAGTAAAGTTAACACGACTACCCAACCGTCTACAGTGAAGGTCACACCATGAATGGGAAATGTCAGTTGACCCCCTTGCAATATATCAACGTTGGAAAGCGATTTTCTACGCGATCACCGACCAAATCATGTTAATGAATGGCTACGGACAGGGCATTTGTGCACACCCATGACGATGTCCGATATGTAATACCAGTATTTTTCACCCACAGAATTATTATAAGTTTTAAAAATGGGTGAATTTAATGATGTTTTATGTATTTTAGCCCGGTTAGTAGCACTATTCCCTTGGGTAGTATATACCTACCAATAGCAGGTATAATAATAATACGTTTATTACTATTTGTATTGCCCTTACCTAGTTCCTGGGTATAATTGGTTTTCATAGTCACAGTTGAACACTTCATGCTCTACTTGTAGATATTGTTCCAAGACATACTGTTTTTTTATGGCATGGGGAAGGCAAATGACGACACAGACTACAATGTCAAGACTGCAATCGTAAAACCGCAGATAAATATGCTGAGGAATGGAATGCCTATGTGCTAGTAATTTCATCGGTTGTCATATCCCATCAACGGACCACAACAATACGAACACTGTTTTTTGGCGGTAGATTAAAAGATAAGATGGTGGTAGCGATCCGGACGGACTTTGGTTGTAATATATGGTGCTATCAATGTTGCAGTTCCACCTATCAACATTGGAAATCTGAAATGTGTGAAGTAATTGGGTAGCTTTTAAATTAAGAGTAACGTAATGTTACACATATTACCCAGTAGCCTGAAATCCCATCGCATTCCATCAAAAACTAGCCTTTACTGTCCAACCGACCGGTTCGTTCCTTTGCCATGCAAATCTGTTTCGCCCCCGGAATAGATTAAACCTTTTACTTGATATTGAAAAAAACGTGTCGTGTTAATATTGGGATCGACAATTTCGAGTAGGGTACGGTTTAAGCTCATTGACCTTTAAGTTATTTTGTATTCGTTATTTGACCGTAATATGACCGTACCCCTTGTCTGCTCAAGTGGGGTTTCAACATTAGACTTTAAATTCATACCTATACCTACTGACTGACTAATGGAGGTATAGTGCATTTTCTGATGTGTAGGCGACCACTCCTTTCAGACAAAGAGAGCGTTAATGGACTTTGATTCTAAAGTGGCAGCAGGATTTCTTAAAATCTTACCATGTTTTAAAAACGTACTAGCTACGAGTACTTATTAAATAAATAGCTTGGCACACACAGATACAGATACTTTGATACTTTGATACTTTTTAACAGCAATATATTTTATCTACTAAATTTTTTATCACAGTATCATTCGTTATTTCAGTCGATTAGTCATAGTAAATAAAGTGATTGATACTTTGAAATGAATGATATCAAAATATCAAGGAAAAAGTCATTTTATAAACCTATAGTTTAGTGAGGAAATTAAAGAAAATTATAATCTTAATTAAATATACATTTGATTTAGGCCCAATGTATCCTATCCCCAGAGAAACATATCCTGATATTTAAAGATATCACTCTTCTTTTCTCTATAGTATGAAGGAAAGGAATGTATGAGATAATGCTAGATATACCTGGGGAATGGCAAAATCAAAATATAATCTCATCTGGAAAATATTGTACCTATTATGTATCGCATAGCTAGGATTGAAAAGCGCTAGCTATTTCAAATGAAGTTTGGATTAATTGTCTAGCCAGAAGCAGTTGTTTGGTTCGATTTTGTTATTTGATATCCGCTGATCAGTTTCAACACCATTGAAGTTATCGAGGTGTATTGGCTGTTACTTTCAACTTGAATAAAGAGTCTGCAATTGTTTAATATGGTATATTTGAATTAGTATTTTTTTATGATTAAATTTATTAGTAGAGATTTAATAGATATTTTTTTATCATAATACATGTATACAGTCATGTTTAGTCGATGGTTTTAATTAAATCATTTTGAAAATCCATATTTGCAGGTAACAATTTTTAATAGAATGTACAGAACACGGATATAAAATAAAATCCTTACAAAAACATTGAAACAACATACGTACAAATATTTAACAATTAGGATAACTATCGTACTTAGTTAATTAAATATACAAGTTATGCATGCAACGATTCATGTCCTGTCCTGTCCTGTCATGTTCATGGTCCCTACTTGACTAAAAATATAACGAATATGTGAAATAAATTAAAAACTATCTATTTAGTATTGAAAATCTTAAAATAAATTTGACAAGTAGCTGTCGATTGTGTAAATATATTTCTCAAATAAAGAAAATAGCCAGCCTCTTTTTAAAAATACTTTTGCGCGTCAGCCCCGTTTTAGCCTTTTCTGAAGATCGTTTTATATTGAGAACGTGAAATAAACCTGTGGTCTTCTTTACAGTGCAAGTGTCGAAAATGTAGAGTACAAATATCGAAGCCTCGAATATTCATATTTCCATGACTTAACAGTCCCTAAAAAGAACACGTGGTTATTCTAAGTATTCTTTTGAAGAACTCATAATTTGTTAGTTATGTTTACTGCCAATTTGGTTTAAACGACCTACTTATGAATAATACCGCGTAAGTAAGCAAATAAGAAGTTGCTTGAAATTTCAACAATCAGCAAAAATGGTTGATTTGCTTCAGTCACACGAAACGTGTCTCAGGATGATGGTGACTTCAAATAGATTGTGAAATTCAAATTCAAAAGTGAAGTGACGTGAAAATGCCAGTGCTCGATTTATAAAGGGTATATTTTAAAAGTTCGTTTTAAATTGTCAGAAGTGTAATTCTTCAACATGGTAAGTTATTTTATAATTGTTTTAATTTGTGAGGTAGGTACTAGGCAAAAACTTTGTTCAGGTGGGGTATTTGATTTTGTATTATATTTTAATTTAGTAATTAGAATTTCTGAAAATTAATTTAGGAATATAATAATAAGGACAAACATTTGGAAAAGCAGTATTGCCACTTAATAGCATTAATAAAATCCTTTTTTAAGGAATATTTGTATTTAATGGAAAGGCTTTTTAATGGTAAAAAGACACTCTAAGGAAGCTCAAATTCTATTGCTTGTACATAAATAAATAAATAGTAAAATATTAATGGCAAATCTTACGTAAATTGACCTAGTCCCAAACTAAACTAGTCTTGGATTATGTTATTCATCACAAAAATATTTATACTTACCAGGAATCAAATTTTACAAATTAATAATTTTAATAATTCAAAGGTTAAACCGCTTCGTCAGAATATTTTTTAATCGTTTACAATTAATTGTATGCACCTTTTTTAAATCAGCAGAACCTGAAAAAATGATAGAAATACAAATAAACCTATAATACGAAAATAAACCCACCCATCATTTAATAACGAAATTAGTTTTTCACCCGTAGGTTCTTGATTGCATTAGATTACCTTTGAAAAGAACTATATTCTACGAAAAAGGCGTGGGTAGAAAATTGTATATTGACATTAATAAAACCGTGGGTGTAGCAAAATAAATAACGTTTGTCGGCGTCAACCGTAAATGTAATAAGCGGTAAATGACATAATATGAAGTCTAGCCATTTATATCATTTTGCTTATATAGGCCGTCATAAACCGTAAAGATAGATGGTTATGACATTTTGATATAGTATAAGCCATTTATATATTATTTGAGCCGGATCGTTTAACGTCAGTTTTTAGGGATTGGATAACTAGGTAGGTACCATAAAAAGAAAAAAGAAAAGAAAAAATGTTTTTGTAATGGATTGTTCAGAGCAAAATCTCACATGATTATTATGTATATAGCCAAAAATTTACTCGTGTTTAAGACACACAAAATAGTATGTAAATAGTTGGACGGGTTTGCCAGAAGTTCATTCTCATATACTTTTATATTCAACACCGCCTCATTTCCTATAATGTTTATATGCATAATTATATTTTCCCATTTTTTGATGACATAATGATACGTACCCATGCCATAACTTTTGTTTACCATGTCGTTAGTTACTTTAAGTTCATTAGCTCCAACATTCAAACATCATAATAATTATTTTCCCTAAAATGTTCACCGCCGCGCCGTGGTCAGAGACATAATAATGTAAGCTACAATAGGGAATTTGCATGGATTTAAATCGTATTTCTCAACAAAATATCAAAAATACCGTAAAAGAGATCACTAAAAGTTTTCAACAGCTAATTAGACAGCGATTAGACGGAGAGATCCGATACGCCGTGTGACGTCATGTAACACGTCGGCCATATTATTATAATGGGCCATATAAATTCCATGTTACATTCTGTTTTGTTAGAAAAAGATTGGAACAAATCTTTGTTGGGTTATATCTTGGTTATTCAAAAAATATTGTTCATCAACTGTTTGTTACATGAATCAACTTTTATTGAAGCTGTGGAAAAAGTCATGAAATATTCATTTCACTATCACTATCATCACCTATTAACTCGTACCTTTTTTTAAACTTGTGTATATAAGAAGTCACTAATAAGGTCCAATTTAATCGATATTTACTGCCTGAGTGCGGCCGTTGGACTGCATTTTTTTTACAAAAATGCTTAGAATTTCGATCCTATCATCTTTGGCCATCAAACCTTAAGAAAAATGATACTGATATTAATTATGAATGTTTTAGCCTCGTTTAGGCTATGAATTGTGAAGTTTTAAAACTAGTATTTAGAAGAATGTTAATTTGACAAGGTCTATGTATTATTTCCAGATTTTAAACGACAATCTGAAATCAGAAAGGGCTTTCGGTCAATTAGGCCTCCCTCCAAAAGAATTGGCAGAATCTATTGCTCTAAGTAAGTATAATTTAGATGATGAAGATTAATGATGATTAATACATTCTGTAACGATTTTATTCTCATTCTGTTTAGTTTCTTATGAAAAAACGTAGTTTTACGTAGATGACTTATTCTTCTTATGACAAATCAGTATACTTACTGATTTGTCATCTATGGTATGTAAAATAATACGTGATTAGACTGATTAGTTTAGAGTTGTCGATCAGTTTTGTTTAGTGGTGGTAGGACCTTGTGCGAGGTCCATCCAGGGTATTGATTCTCTCAAAAGCAAAGGTGAGCGAATGCAGGACTGAAGTCCAAGCGGCGAGTTTAAGTAGTCGGGCCATTCTACTTTTCAGTGTACATATTTTGTTATCGTCCGATAAAAAGTATACCAAATTATGAATCCGCTTCTAAATAAATAACATAAACTTAGAATGTTTAAGTTTAATGGTTTCCAAAAAAACAACTCTCAAATTACTCAATTATCGTTGAAGAATCATGGTAACTCAGTGGTAAATTGCACCATTTCCATGGAAAAGGCGGGGACATCGACATCTACTGCGTTACTCACTTTATAGTTATTACAAATAACTTTTAATTAATTAGGATAATTCTAAATATAAGCTTATGAAAGACACGACAGAAAACGCTGCACTTTACCGTTCCTTGAAATAAACATAGTTTAGTGAGAAAGTGGCTAAAAACTTTTGTACAACGAAAAGTAGAATGGCCCAGTCCCGTCAGAGCGAGCAAAACACATATTAGCGCGTGCATTCTCAATTAGGCAGCCATAATACGTTAAGCCATGCTGCCAAATTGAATACACGCGCTGAAATGTGTTTTGTTCGCTTTGACGGGACTACTTAAACTCGTCGCTTGGACATCACTCCTGCGTTCGCTCACCTTTGCTTTTGAAAGAATCACTACCCTGATCGCTACCAACTCGTATCCTTTAACCTACTGCTAAGCAGCAGTGTTCACATTGTTGTGTTCCGGTGTGGGGATAAGACAATCGGTCAAATTAGTAGCGTAAAGGCATTCCATCTTAGTTTTCAGGGTTGCCAACGCATTTGCGGTCTTAGGATTGCAGTCTTGAGATTGTAGCTTTGATAATGGAAATGTCAATGAGTCACAGATCACACTTACCATCAGGTTAGCCTGTGTGCTCGATGGCCTTCTTCGTGCCATAAAAAAGTAAAAAAGTAAAAAAAGGAGAAATAATTAATTGAATTAATCTAATAAATATAAGAACAAGCTCATAAATCTCAGGATCAGGAGCAACATATGGAAAATACTCTTCTTTCTCAATCTATTAAAATACGTGAATCTTCTTTATTTCAGGACGTGACGCAAATCCCATACAGAAGTGTATCTGTTCTTTTATAATGAAACTAATCGGTATAGGGTTTTTAGTTATATTTGCCGTAGGTGCTTTCATTATAATGATGCGAGTATTGCCAAACATCGGTAAGTCAACAAGTATTGCAAGTATGGTTAATATGGTTATGGTATGGTATAAGAGCCGGGGTCAATTAACGGGCTATTTTTTTACAGATACTAATCGGAGCACAGGTATAATGATTTCGTCGGATAACCGTCAAACCTCAAATATTACTGTTGAACAAGACGACGTAGAAATTTACATCCACTTTAAAAATAAAACGAAACAACTTCACATGAAACGAAAAAAAAGAAGTGCCTTAAATGACAACGAAACTAAAACTAATTTAGAGCCCTTTGACGACATCAAATTCAATAAAGCGAAAGATATAATTTTGAAACACGATACTATTTGTAATAATGGAAACGAAAATGAGATTTGCAAAGACCTAGTCCAACAGCTGAAATCAATTACTAAACAAGACCAAGCAGCAGCCGTCGTAAATAAACAAACTCAAATAGAAACATTAACTACACCTATGAAAGAGGTAACAAAAAGACAGATACATCTGACAGGGCCCTTGACCACTAAACCGAGGTATTCGGCAAGGAAAATAACTGAAAGCAGTGCACACGAACCATCTACGACGGCTTTTTTTCCCCATCCACATGACCATTCCCATCAAATATTGCCTCCGCCTTTGGCAGACACTTGCTTACTAGCGCGTCTTCTAAAAGAACATCAACATCCGTACTCACGTGGTAAGTTTACCTTGTCAATAAGTATTGCTGTTTTAAAATATTATTAATTTAATAACTAATTAAGAAAATAATCTTTCAGAAACTCTACCGCATCCACAACAATTTAATAAAAACCTACATCCTGAGAACGGGTGAGTGATTTTGAAATTAAACCTGACATATTGTATTTTTCAGTGCTCACTTAACCGCCAAAAGTGCAAAATTCATATTACTCATGTAATGTTCAAGTGCTCATACCTATCATATTTTTCCCATTATAAAACATATATTTTTTTTTTTAGATATCTTCCACGACCCTTTGACAGCCACGAATCAGAAGCAAAAAGTCGTGGTGCCCATCAACAAGACACTGATATAATTCTTAGTTTCCTGACACAGCAGTAAGAACGATTTTAACTTAGTCCATCTTTATAAAAAGTTAAAATATATTATAAAAAACATATTTTTATTTCAGACCGGAATTAAAAGACCAGCCATCTGTTTTTTCTACACGTGAAAACGAATGCGTCGCTAATACTATATCATGTGCTAGCGGTGAGGCCTGCATACCCAAAAATCAATGGTGTGACGGAAAAGTCAATTGCAATGACGCTAGCGATGAGGCGCAGTGTAGCTGCAGGTTGAGGGTCGATGTGTCTAGACTGTGTGATGGATATTTTGACTGTCCCTTTGGTGAAGATGAAATGGGCTGTGATGGTAATAATGATTAAAATGTTGATTGAATAACGTAAATTTAACTTGCTCCTAATTTGTTTATTCTATTATAGGATGCCCAGATAATAATTTCAGTTGCGGTGATAGTGATATGGACACAAAAAGTAATTGTTTTTCAAAAAAACAAAGATGCAACAATATTGTTAACTGTCCGAATCAAAGAGATGAAGTAGAATGCAACATGCTATCGCCAAGTCTGCAGGAAAAGCCAGTAAGTCTTATCACTGTTTTCTCACTGAAATCACTTGTGACTTTGAATAAGCCCACAGGATTAAAGAAGAAGTATTACTCCATATAATCTTAAAAGGAAAGTAATCGTGAATAAAACAAAAAGTTTAAAAGCGGATTCGTGTTACTTGAGATCACAAAGTCAAAACATTTCTTATTCGCATTTAACAACTTTCCATTGTGATAATTTAATAGCAATAAATTAGGAGAAAGCGTGAATATAATAATAAATCCTTCAGGACTTAATAAATTTCAACAAATGCAAAATTTGCTCGCTATGTTTACTTGCTCTTAATTAAACAACTCACAATAGTTTCACGGTTTGACGTGGTTTTGGAGGGTTGTAAGTATTAATATTTCGTTTAATATCTGGGGCCCGCTATTATCCCTTAAGTTTTAGCTCATTATTTCCAGCTATTTGCTGTTTCAAACACGGAAGGATATCTATTGAGAAACTTCGAGGGAAACTGGTACGCTGTTTGTAAAAATCCTTACGTTTGGGCTCATGACGCTTGTCGCCGCGAAACAGGACTTATAATAAGGTACATAGATGATTTTAACCAATCATTTCAATATTTGTATAAAAGAAAGTCGTGTAGCTAATCTAAAATTTAATTATTTTGTTATTTAGACCTCCATTCATACAAATGCTTCAAGTTGATCCGACATCAAGGGTCAACTATTTAAACATCGGTCAAGGCGGATTGATGCATACTAGTGATACATGTTTTAATGGTTCGGCCGTATATGTCACCTGCCCTGATTTACTATGCGGAACAAGAGTCTTGACGTCTTCTCAGCTATTAAGAGAGGTATGTAAAATGTTACCAAATTTTATTAAGGTCCTGTTGAAAATAGCGTACCTAGTTAATATCCAAAACGTCATATTTCAGAATTTGGCCTTAGAAAACAGACTCTTTGGAAGAAACAAAAGATTCCTTGTAAAAGGTCACCCTAATCGTTTCATGTTATACGGCAACCGTGTAAAAAGAAATAACGACTTTAATAGTCGCGAGTCCCGTTTCAAGAATTTCAATTTTCTGAACGACGTCGAGAAAATAGGCAATATGAGTAACGACGGAGTCCGGTTTAAAAGGACTCAAAGCAGGGTCGTGGGGGGGAAGGCTAGCCAGCCGACGGCCTGGCCTTGGATGGTTGCGATGTACAGGGACGGCATGTTCCATTGCGGTGGGGTCGTCATAACTCAAAGCTGGGTCATGTCGGCCGCCCATTGCGTCCACAAGTAAGTAAAGAAACTACTATAATCCTCTATTATTTTATAGTTTTCCAACAACTTTCGTTTGTTTGCTTCGTATTTTATGGTAATGTGTAAGTAAATTGATATGCTACTTATACTTCAGTAGGTACTAATTTTTACATTCTTACCGAAGCGATTTATAATATAACGCATTTAAATATTTTTTTGTCCTTTGAATGTTAGGTAAAAACTGTTTTAACACAATATTATGTGGGTTTGATCGGTTAAGTTCGGTGTAGTTTTATTTCTCGATTCATAAATGATTCTACATTATTTATTACTCATCGCAATATTCGTATCTTCTCAAAGAAGCTTTGAACTAGTTTAAGTAGTGGGCTGCTATTTAATTAAAAATGCAATTTTTACTTTTATTGACTTTATGCATGTTACATTTAACGTTTTAGTTTAAACGACAACAGTTGCAAGAACAGATTTATAATAAATTCAATTGTTTAATTCCAAATACCGAAAAATATAATTCTACCGATTCAACTATACATTCTTTGTACCTATTCACATCTCAGGTATCTCAAAAAAGTAAAAATACCAACGATTATATCTAATATTAATTTCTTTTTTGAGCATTGGGCATGATAAATAAGTTATCGTTGACAATAAAATAAGATTATTTCTGAGAAGTCTTCCACTAGTTTAGTATTTAAATATTGATTATAACGCAGAACGGAGTTTAACTTGAGGCTGTAACTGTCTCAAGTAGTTTCAAAGCTTCCTGTATAATTCACTGAGAGAATAAAGTTAGTGCCTGCAACTTTTGCTTGGTCAAACTCGTCTAAAGATAGGTGCCACACCACTTTATATTTGGAATTAATCTTCGTATACGAAGGCCTCAATTACCTTCAAACTGAGACTCGATTAGCATCATTAGCATTATTTTTATACTCATAAAAACCATTGTAACGTAATGGAACCAATGATCGACACTGATTCTTATTGTAGAGAAGATAAGGGTTATTAATATCATTCATTTATTTTGTACCACTAAATTTATGACCGTATGATCTTTAAATTAAGAGTTAATTGTGCGCTTCAGGTTCTGGGACCACTACTACGAAGTTCAAGTCGGCATGTTACGACGCTTTTCATTTTCACCTCAAGAGCAAAATCACCGCGTCAGTCACATCATAGTCAATCACAAGTACGACAGAGTAGATATGAAGAATGACTTGTCTTTGTTAAGAGTGAAGCCAGCCATTTTGTTCAGTCGATGGGTTCGACCAATATGTCTGCCGGGGCAAGAAACAGCTGGTGCAGACTGGTTGTATGGTCCACCTGCTGGGACTATATGTACTGCTGTAGGTTGGGGAGCTACTGTAGAACATGGACCTGATCGTGAGTATTTCTTGTCTAACAAACCTAAATCGCAAACAAAAATAAAACGTTTTTGTCAAAATTCGTGTTTAGAATTCCAGCTTATTAATTGTTTTTACTACGTGGTTACCGATGGTATGCAACTAGTATTGAACCTTAACTGCCGTTTAAAGTACTTGTAATGAGATAATTTACCGTCGATATCATCTGCACGTGTACTTTTATATATGTGGAATAGAAAACATACATTTACTTTACGTGTTTTTTCATCCCACTCGTTCTCGACGTAAGTACATTGCGCGTGGGAGGTCTCCCACTTGCAAAGTTTGCGGAATATTTTTCTCTTATACGTAATGGTTTTAAGGGTTCTGCAATAAAAGTAAAACGGAATTGCAATTCGAAAGTCGGTATCTTTTTTAAAAAGCTGATATACAAATTAACTGTAAAAGACAACATTATAGTATATATATAAAGATAGTCAAATATAATACTTATAGTAGTTCAAAAATATTATAGCGTACAATTTATTAAGATCTGTCGTAGATAAAAGCGCCTACGAAAACAAGAAAAAAAAAGAAAAATGAGTGCCTCACACTTAACTGTTTTTTTTTATTACAGCTGATCACATGCGGGAAGTAGAAGTGCCAGTGTGGTCGAATTGCAAACATCGCGAGGATAGAGCGGGAAAAGAAATTTGTGCAGGCGTTAGCGAGGGAGGAAAAGACGCGTGTCAGGTGAAATATAAAATACTTCAATAATCAAATTTAAAAAAAATAACACTAATTGTAAACAATATTAAGTATTATTATTCCAAAATATATCCAAGTGACTAACCATGTTACTTCTGTATTCCCTTTAATTGCATTATACGTTACTAAAGATCTGAAAATATGGCCAACGTAATCCATAAATATCAACCAACCACAACCATACCATTTAATGTACAGATACAGTCTAACCCCTTATTCCTAAATGCACTGTAAACCTATTCTTTGTCTCTTACTGTCAAATTCAAATGTCATAATGAAGTATAAGGACAACGCATATTAGGAGCACTCTTTAGCTATCGTACGTTTATGAATAAGAGGGTAAGCCTAATTTGATTGTTGTGTAATCCAGGGCGATAGCGGAGGGCCACTTCTGTGCAGAAACCCTTTGAATTCACAACAATGGTACATTGCCGGGATCGTAAGTCACGGAGATGGTTGTGCTCGTAAAGATGAACCCGGAGTGTACACTCGAGTTAGTCTCTTTGTAAAATGGATAAGACACCATATTTGTGAGTATTAACTACTGATTGCTACAAAATTTTAAATGTTTTACAAAACAATGAACCAATTCCATGAAAGCAAAACGTAACTTCGTCGGCTTTTGATTCATAATAGGTACCTATTGAGGGCCACCAACTTCAGTTTGACTGACCTACCATATAAAAATAACTCTTTTTTATTATTTGAGGCGGTTCATTGTTTTTTAAAACACTAAACTTTTATTATACTCTAGAATACTTTCTAGCGATCATAATTATGCTGTTATGTAGTCCCACTTCTCAATGAGTAAGAAACTGTAGTACGCCGTGAGCGACGCTGCGGGAATGTCGTAGAGTAGGTATTATGTTTTTAAACTATTTAAATTTGCTTCGTCTGCCGATGCAAATTTAAATAGTGACTACAGATGATCACAAGCTCCGGTGGTCATCTCTGGTTTTTTTCATAAGTTCCACTTCATGGAATGATACTTTCTGAATGCAAATGTTGGACTTATTACTGAAAATATTAAAATCGCTATATGTATGTATATTTGAGGAGTTCCCTCAATTTCTCATGGATCCCCTCTCATCATATTCTAACTTGACTCAAAGTTAAGAATTAAGATACTGACTTGGTGACAATTGGTCCACCTTGAGACTATGAACACTCTTAATTTTTTTTTTATATCGGTCCTTTATTGGTCAAGAAATCAGAGGAAAAACAAACATTTTCATCGGTTAAAAAGGGACACAGGTTTTTCAAGAATTAAATCATAATTATCAAATCAAATCAAATTCATTTATTTCATTACATTGTTTTTTTTTTAGTTTCCAAATCACTGCCTACTATTCAACCGAAACAAGAATGCCCCGGATTTAAATGTATTTCGGGCATATTTAAATGTCTTCCAAGCAAACGAATATGTGACCATATTATCGACTGCCTTGGGGGTGAAGATGAAATGAACTGCAATTCGTTGAGGTCAGGAAGTGAAATTGTAAAATCTATGCCGTTCATATCAAACCAAAGTGAAGTAGAAACAAGACCCGATGAAAAGGTTTTACAAACCGATTTAGATATACAAGAAACAAAAACTGTACCAAGAACAGGCGAAGTATTTACAGAAGAAGTAAAAGAAAATCCAATTAATAACTCTAGCAAAATACTTTCTGATGATTTAGATCATGCATCAACAATTGAAATAGCTATATCGAAAAGTATAGAATCTGATAGTGATGAAAGTGATTCAGTTGAACATGTAACTATAGATCCTACAAAAAACATCACTAGCACAGTAATAGAAATAACTCGTGGTGACATATCAACTCCAACGTCACAAGAACACTCTCAAAGTCGAACACCAACTGACGATGACCATGGTGAAAACCTTATTAAAAGAAATTCCAAAATTACTGATATACCAGGAGAACCTGCTTCGCTATTTACCAATACTCCAAATGATTTTGAATTTTCAACTGTTATTTCTACATGGAAAATGGAAGATGATACCATATTAGATACAACACCAGCTACATTGCCAATAGAAAACAAAGAAATTACAGATACTGTTACTACAGAAAACATTATAATTCAAGAATCAAGCTTGCTTAAGAATCAAACAGCTCTTAACCAAAATAAAATAAGCCCTGCTGAGCCCAAAGAAATTGGTGTAAGAATAATTGAATCTCAAACTATTGTACCTACCTCTAATACTTCAGAGAAAGTCATTGAATTAACAACGACAATGCCTCTAAACATAACTTTATCCAATAACGACAATGAAACGCCTGGTAGGGAACTTCCTGATTCAGACCGTGAACGAGAACTATTAATAAATAAGATAGAAAAGTTAGTTTTTTCTGAACTGCAACCTGTAAAAACTAAGAAAAATAAAAAAATCCCACAAGAATTTATGTGTCGTCGGTAAGTTAATAATAAATCTCAATTGCATTGGTATATATTTACGTATACATTGTTATACTTAAACTTTGCTAGTGCTCCACTGCTACGCCAAAGTCTCTTCTACCGATTTAAAAAATATGAATATAAATTGTTTTTCTCCCACATGCTCGGAAATGTCAACCTTACTGTCGTAAAATCAGCCCGCGAAGTTCTGAGTTCCAGGCTCAGGCAAAATTTAAAAAAAAAAGTTATTATTAACCAGCGGCAGAGGCCGCGAAAATGTATACAAATTTCATTACGTACCTGGTGTTTTACTTTTTAAAACCATGTTTGGACTAAGATAACTAACTCCAAACAGCCAAACACTCGTGCAATCAAAATTCTTCCTTGTATATTTTACTTTTTAAATGTCATAGACTAAAAAGTCAAACATTTTCAAACAGCGTATTTAAAAGTGTATCGAATAGTTTGAGGTTTTTTTTTTATTAAGTATAGAAATTAAATAAACAAAATAAATTGCCGAAATAACATAAACGCGTAATAAATGTAATAAAATTAAACCATATTTTATTGAAATTTAATTTATTACGTTTAAATGTTTATTTTATTTAATGCTTTGTTTCAGTACTTTTAATCGTACGTGTTTCCGTTCTTTTTTTCAAGGAAATTTTGACCTGTTTAATATTTTAACAATTTGTGTTATATTTTCTCGCATTGTTGGAGAAAAGCACTATACAAGCCTCGACCGGGAAGGGCGGTTGCTGGACTCGTATATAGCGCGGCCTCGACTGCGTCTCGGCCACGCTAACTCTACTCGTCCCGCAACGGCCTATTTCCCGGTCTGTGCAGTAATGTACTATATTTTTATGAAATAGAATTTTGCAACAAATACCGTATCGGCATCGTTGTGACCACAAAGCTGATTGTGAAGATGGTACCGACGAGCTCGGATGTACCTGTGTGGATTACCTCAGAGCACTTGATGAAAAATTGATTTGTGATGGCGTTCATGACTGTTTAGATGGTCAGGACGAATCAGATTGTTGTAAGTACCCACTAATAATATTTACACAGGTTATTATTACTTATCATGACTTTAAAGAAACTCTTCATAAAATGTGTCGCTTGTTATTAAAGTACATTGAATATAATTACTTATTCATTAATATCACTAATAATTAATTTCTGAATTACAGATGGATGTGACGAAAACCATTTTCTTTGTCATCACAGTCCAATATGCCTTCCTTCGAAATATGTCTGTGATGGAAAACCGCAATGTCCATTGGGCGAGGATGAATTAGATTGTTGTAAGTATTAAGTAGCAATTAGGTGAAATGTCAACATTTATGAAGATTCAAAACCACTCATTACATTTATATTACATTTTACAGTTGCGTTGTCCAATGGCCAAAATGTAAATTTTGACTTTGACGGAAGACCGAGAATCAACTTAGAAGGCTATCTAACACAAAAACAGAAAAATGACTGGCATATAATGTGTGAAGATAATTTATCAATAAAAAAACAAGAAATTGAAGCAAATCATGCTTGCCGATACTTAGGTTTCAGGTGATTGTACCTAAACCGCCGTAAAAGCAAAAACCTTTTCATAGCTTGTTATAAAGTATGGACATCAAAAATATTGTATTTATTGTTTTCAGCTCTGCAAATCGATATCTTGTAAAATACATCAATATTAAAGAAAATAATAGACTAAGATCGGGTACCGAAGGCGAAAGAACAAAACGTAACACTAAAGAGGGAGCACCAATTCAATTCATGTATCGCATAGCTAATGAGGAATCTGAAAACGCGAGGCATTTAGTTATCAAAGAACCGCAAGTGCTTAAAGAACATTGTGTGCCTAATATTACCAAACTCTGCATGTCCTTATACGTTTTTTGTGATTCTTCACTTTTTGCCGATTTCGATGAGTCTCAAGAACTTTTATACAGACGAACAGCCAATTCTGTTACTAAGCAACAGTGGCCGTGGATAGCCAAAATTTTCGTAGAAGGTGATTATAGATGTACCGGTGTTTTGGTCAATCCCTCATGGGTTTTAGTTAGCCAATCATGTTTGTGGGATTCCATGTAAGTAAAACAATACATTTATTTAAATATAATATATTACTCACTGACACAATTAAAATTAAATATTGCTATCAGGTTAGGATCTCACTACGTCATAGCAGTTTTGGGATCACATAGGACCTTAAAATCAACAACTGGGCCGTATGAACAGATATACCAAGTTGATGAGAAGAAAGAAATGTATACCAACCGACTGGCTATGCTACATCTGAAAGAGCCAGCGAAATATTCCAACATGGTGAAACCTATGACGATTCCTGCAGTGTAAGTTGATATATAATTGTACAATACCTAACTCGTAGAATAACAATGAGGTCGGTAATGGAATACTGCTATATTTAAAAATCAAAACGTGGACGTTCTTTTTTTACATTCTGTTGACAGAAACGAATTTGAAGCCGAAAATCATACATGTGTAGCAGTTGGACAAGATAACAACAACAACACTATCACTGTGTTTCTTAAAGAAATAACTGAAAACTGCGACGCGCAGTATAGGTGTTTTGTGCGTGATACCAAAAAGGAAATTTGTTCCGTAAGTCAAACTTTTAATTGATTCTGTCATTGTTATTACTCATGGTGATATTCCTTTTGGACCGAATAGTGATGTTGTTACCCTTATCTATCAGGAAGGCATTGTCACCCACCGTCAATGGGCGGGAATCATAAGCTGTCATTCGGAACTGGGTTGGCACCCTGCGGCAACTTTTGTCGATAGCCGAGGAGAATGCGGGTTAGAAGAGAAAATATTAGCCAGCGATATACAGCATTTGCGAAAGGAAATTAAAACTATCATTGGTACGTATAGCATAACATAACTATGTTGTGCATGCATGCTAGTTACTGAAGTAACTAATGCATAATTTCTACTCTAAAGTTAATTTTAGCAAACATTAAAGTGCCTTCAGATATTTTAAATTACAAAATGATATGATAAGTAATTAATTATTCTTGTTCACCTAAAAGATGAGTTATACTCAAGTAACAGTTGATGTTTTTTGGTTAAGAACCAAAAAGTTGGGCACGCGTTAGAGTGAGTTATCACTCAATTAAATTTTCTATGAAACTTTTCCGTTGTGACACTAAAATTAGCCATACAATTGTAGGGATACTTTTCGTCGCACAACGGAACTTTTTTCGACTTCGTTGTTTGTATGGTTAACTGCGCTTAACTATGGTCCAACTTTTTGGTCCTTACCCTTTTTTTATCAACCTTTGAAAAAACACACAATAGGAAAAAAAGTTATCATTTGTTTTTTTTAACGCTTTTATATTAGTTAAAAATGGCGTCGAAACAGGTAACTCGAAGAAAGCACAAAGTACATTTTTATAAATCAAACTTAAAGTTTGGAAAAAAGTACAGTGTGGGGCGTTTTTTAAAAAAAGGTTCTTACTAGTTCCTATTACATATTCCACGGGCCTTATTCGGATGTTCATTAACAGCTTTGTGAATAATAATCTTGTATAATCTTGTATATTATTACATAATAATAACAGACTTTGATTAATATCAAATGAGTTCTTTTACGTCTGAGAAGTATTCTCATTTTTTGTTGTCACCCGTAAAGAAACGGAATGACGGCGATATTTTTTTTAAAAAATACTCTGTTGTTTAATAACATTTTACAAAAAAACTTAGCACTAAGTCAACCAGAATTATTGCAATTTCTCGCAAGGTAATTGAAAAACCTTATTATTATATCGCCATTGATCATATGATAAGGTTACGTTTTTTTATGAATCAGGAAAGTTCAACGGTACAACACAACTGTTGGCTGATGAATGCCACGGCCAGCGATGCGGGCGCGGCCAGTGCCTGGACTTGAAGCAAGTGTGCGATGGAGTGAAGGACTGCGCGGATGACAGCGACGAGGCCGATGCGGCTTGCCAGAAGAAACAACGCATTTGCACACACGACCCGTTTCATGGAGGATGTGGTATGCTTTACAAACTTATACTTCCATGGCAAATAGACTCGAAAAAAATTGGAGCTTCTTTCAAGTTTTTGACTTTAGTGAATAAGCGACTTCATTTCTGACGAGCCCAACAAGACGTTAGATGTCACAATTAAGATGCAAGGTTAATCACAAATAAACTTGCTATTGTTACTTCCAGCTTTGCAGTATAAACAATTAAATCTCAATTCAAAGCAAATAATAAAATCAAAGTAAAGTTATCATCACATAGATTGTTAAAATAAATTTGTTATTGTTAATTAAAGTCCTAAATACGATTGAAAACGATTTATTAGCACTTGCGATAAAACAAAAAAATGTGACAGGTGGCCAACTCAAACATTATGGGCTCCATGCATGTCCAATTAAGTAATTTTCCGACAAGTATAACTTGACCTTACCATTGACATTGCGGTGTCGGTCCAGGTGTCTAATTAATTCACATTTACGTGTTCAACTCTCGCAATTTAGGCGTTAAAATGTTTTAATCAAACCTAGATTTTAACGAAGATTTTGAAGGTTTAATACGTTTTGACTCATTTATTTGTAATATTATGTTTATTTATCGGTCATCCGATAAAAGTTCTTGAATATCTAAATACTATAAGTAGGTATAAATTTTGTACAGGTAAGAAGAACTACTACTTACACACATACAACACTCGCTGTGAAAAGCAATCTGACCCGGGACGCTAACTTCGTGCGCGTCACTATACTAACGCTAAATAACTGCTTCATCGAATCCAATCTTTCGGAGCCGCTGGTATAAATGTGCCATGGTTCATACAAATTCCAACAATCTAAACTTTCCGGCTACTGCCTCCTACACACGCGCCTGTAAGCTGATAATACTCACTTAAGAAGACTTGTGAAGTTAACGTCACAAATTATTAACGCTTAATCTCAAAGTTAGTATATTGCATGCATAAGAGAACACAAGTTTTTGCAGCGACTTCGACGTGTTTTTTTTTTGCTTATTGTACAGGAACAGTATAATTTTATGGATATAAATTCTTCGTTCTTTTCTATAATGCAACGTTAATAGCTTTTTCGGCTCCCGGACCTTTAGGAAATGACGGTAGATCAAATCGCTAATTTGCCAGAACACGCTTCCTAAAAATCCAAAACACGATGTTTTTGAAAAACGAATACTACCTACGTGTCAAAATAAGATAGATCCCTATCTTTAAACGAACTCGACAAACTTCAAAGCATTTTGCTTGACTATCAAGATCTAGAATTAAACCGCACTTCGTAGAAGTATTTCCCTATTCTCGCGAGCACTGTTGAAGTTCTCGGTGTATTCAATCGCTCTTTGTCCATACACGCCGTTAGTGTGCAAAATTTTAGTAATTCCATTGCGTGAAGAGTTAGACCCGAGAGCTTATTGTCTAACGCACTCGCAATCACGATCGTTTTCATTTTGAAAATCGAAGGCTTGTCTGCATACAAAATGAAAACAATTGCTCCACTTTGAAGCCGGTTGCGATTGCGAGTGCGCTAGACAATAAGCCCTCAGAATATAACTTAATTAAAGATTATAAGAAATATCACCATCCATTTTTAAACATTGCCTATTCTTCTTTACCAGAATGCTCTACTGGTCAACTGAAATGTCAAAATGGCCGATGTGTGAAGAAAGAGGTGTTCAAAGATGGCCACGATGACTGCGGGGACGGCACGGATGAGCCTGGGCAGACCATCTGCTCCGATTACCTGTCGATGGTCATGCCCACTCGACTTTGCGATGGGATCCTACACTGCCATGACAGAAGCGACGAGGATCCGAAATTTTGCAAATGTCATGCAAGACAGAATTACAGGTAAATATTTCATTTAAATAACCAAATTCAACGTCTTACAGATTGTCAAGTCCCTAAAAAAGGTCTAGACTTTTCGTATCTGTTTGGCTATCCGCGACCTTGTCAATTAATAGGGATAACAGTTTTCAAACGACAAGTTTTAGTTTGTTCCTCAATCCAGTTTTGTTTTTGTGAAAACTTAGCGGTAACAGCGGATCGCACAATGATCCCTAAAGAAAATAATAACAACTAATGATAAGAACTGGCCAAGTTTGAGTCGGGCGATTCGGAATCCTCGGTCCGCGAGTCGGACTCGCACGACAGGTTATTTTTCTCATTACAATGAAAACGATCAAATTAGCACCACTTTACTTAAATAACGATAATAATACTGAAAAATGTATCTCGTAAGTATTCTCGTAATTCTCATTATTAATAATGACGCTACAATTGTATTCAATTTAAAATTTTGATTTCGGCTTAGGTAAAACGTGTGCAAAATAAGGGGCATTTTTTCTAATTCTGATGAATAACGAAATAATTTATACGTAGAACGTCAGTACCTACCTACGTGTACCTACTAGGCAATAATATGCGAATATAAATCGTACTATGCATAAAATAAGGAATGTATGTTAAATATAGGCGCAATTCTTATGTTCTTGTCAAATTAATATTTATGTCAAGATTTAGTCAAATTATCCATCGACATCGCCAACATAACGAGATTCCTTTTAATTTGTAACAAAATATGCCAAGAACGGTTTTAATTTAGCAGGAAGGTCTGGACATGGCTATTATTACGAACGGTAACAGAATAATAATTTATTTAATTAAGCCAACCGAATGATTTGGGATAAAAGTATCTTATAGCCTTAGTAGCCTCTGAATTCCAAGCTATTTTCGTAACAAATTACATCAATCACATCTTACAACAATGTAGCCGTAAAAGAGTACCAGACTCTTTCGCATTTATACATTCCGTATGGATTTAAGCTTTATGATTTGAATGTTTTCGATGGTACCTAATTATAAACTGCTCTAGATAACAAAGAGTATTCAAGCATCAAATAAAACAAGGGTTGTTGATATTACACAGACATAATCAAGAGAAGGTCAGACGTATCAATTATGCAGCGTTTGAATAATTGTGACAAAAGACTCGCGCTCCAATCTTCGTCTGCCAGCTGTTTTCGGGGATTCAATAATGAATGAAACACATCCCTCAATATTAAATATTCGAATTCGGGAATCGATCAATTTATGTTAGAGCTCCCTTTAACGTACACTTTTACTGAAGGCAATTTTGCATCAAAAAGGTTGTTTGAACGAAAATTTACTACTTTTTGGTATTTTTTTCCCGTCTGCGCAAAGCCAAAAGAAGGGTATTGAGTTAAGTATTGTACATATGTATTCATGTATGTATATGATGAATACTTGGATGTTCTAGACAGCTCTTTTTTTAAATAAATTAAGTGTTAATGATTTGCTACTTGTAAGTGCAATAGGCTTGTATACAAATTATAAAATGTCCGTGGCAATGTTCTAAATATGTCTTTCCAGTTTAAATAGCAAGTGAACATCTAGTTATCGTAATGGACTGAAATTTGGTACGCTTCAACCAAATTAAGTTAAATTAAATTAATATTGATGACAGTTAAATTTTATAATACCCAAGAGCTAATCTAATTATAAAGTAGGAAGGGGATCAACTTCGCTCTCCTTTTTATGGTTGTGTGGAAAAGATCGTCATTTATTGATAGGAACGCCTGTTGTCAACCGTGTTTTGTTTTTCTTTGTTATTTTTTATTTGGTATAAATAAAGTGTATCATATTGTAAAGGCAGGATTTACTTATAAGATTAGTCTTAAAGTGGTGATAACTGTGCAAGAAAAGGTCGACAAAAACCGAGCGTCAAAAATATCATTTTTGACAACACTTATAATATAAGATGGTATAAGACTGGTAAGTTACTTATTTGACGTGAGAGAAATGAACCCGTAAAAATGTCTTACTTATAATATCCCAATAACGATACAAGCGGAATGAAAAGGTTTTATCTTGCGATTCCTATACTTAAGGGTTTGAATTCGACAATAATGCACATGCGAAAAACCTTATATAGCTCTTACTCAGTCCTAATAACCCTTTGATAGCTTTATATCTAATATTACACTTGACGAGGGTCGGCATTCACAGTTTCAACCAGAAATTGCCGATAAGGAGTGTACACAGGCTTCTTGCTCCGTTTTAAGATTCATAGTAAACAATTCTAACTAATAGCATTGTTAATTGAAATATCATAACCATAAATAGTCAAAAGTGGAGGAAGAAAGCATATTTAACTATGTGCAATGCAGACATTCAAAAAGTACACTCCCATAGAATTTTATCGGTGTTTTGCTATTTCATCACTATCCTTGATTCTCCCTGCCCTCTTTTGAGCATTTTACTAATCCATATAATTATGTATGTATACCTACTCGTACATATTAAGTTAATTTTATTTTTTGGCACAAAAGTGTATGTATTGATATTAACTTTCAGTTTCATCACCGACACTAAAGAATTTTTTAATCAATAATTAAAACTGTACAAAAGTTTTTATCTTATTTTCGATTTGTATATTTAGTTGAGTTAACTACGGATCCATCCATCCTAACTATTCTTTTTCTGTTAGTTATTAACAGACTATAGCCGTCTTGAATTTTTTTTGTCGTACTTTAAGTTAGTAGGTACGTCTAAATATTTTTCAAGAGCCAATTATAATTCCCAATTATACCTAATCATGATATTGTACGTTTTTCAAGGTGTGGTGGCAGTTCAAGCGAGGTGGAGTACTGCGTGGCTCACGACATGCTCTGCGACGGCACCCGGGACTGTCCCAATGGAGAGGACGAGCAGTCTTGCCTGGGATTAAGCGCCCCTCTTTCAGCACCGTAAGGACTTTATCCTTAAGAATATGAGCGAATATTTTATAAACAATTAAAGTTCACCATTGGATACGACATGACTATAGGCAAAAAGACCAGTAGTGACAGGTGGACCCACAATATTATTCAGTGGTAAATACCAGAGGCAGCAGCAGCTTCGACATCAACAAATCTATTAAATATATACAGAGTGATGGATAAATCGACGCGTTTATCGTTATAAATTCAAGCTAAGCACTATTTGCAATACTAACGTTCCTGTAGAACTCAATTTAAAAATAACAAAAGTATGTAAAAGTTATTTCCTATAAAAAGTAGAATTTTCGACAAGTTTCTAGAAAATAAGCAACGTTTAGTTAGGCCCCGTTCCCACTATGCCGGACCGGCGAATTTGCCGGATGCCGGTAAGGCTAGTGGCTTATGACGCTGTTCACACGGCATAATGTGAACAGCTTCATATAAATTGTACAGCCACTACCCTTACCGGATCCGGCATAGTGGGAACCAAGCCTTAGGCAATGCTTCATTATGTTTGAACTCAACAATGAAAATACTATAGTATATCGGTATAGATATGGTAGATCGGTATTAATTGTTTTTTGGACAAGTTGCATACTCATTGTTGTTCTTGTAGCACTATAGTATTTTTGTCTCTCGTTTTTTTTCTGACGTTTTGATCCCGCTTTACGTATAATCGCAGTAGAGTTCTTAAAAATAAAAATAAATGTCTTTTGTATTTTTAGGAAAGGGACGGGTATAGTGACTGTGCTCTCTCACGGCGTTTGGCACGCGAAGTGCTATCCGAGGCCGACTCATACAAAACTGGAACTGGAAGAAATTTGCAGGGAGCTAAACTACTACAGCGGCCATGCCAAGCAACTTCAGACACCGGAGAAAAATAAATACAACCCACACAATAACATTGTTTTAGACCCATTCATCGAGATCACTCTTAATAATAACACTAAAATAAAAATGAGAAATAAGGACGCTCCACTAGCAAGAGCCATTTTGGATAACTTTGATGACATGAAAAAGTGTTATCTTCTTAATGTTGAATGTCGCTAGAAGTTAAGTAATTTTTAAGGTATTTTAGATATTTACGGTAGCTAATTTATTAACAGTTTGAATCTGGTTTTATAATTATAAGATTTAAATTCCAGTTATATTTTTAAGTTTCTTTTAAATTATTAAATACATTTTCAGTTACTGAGTCTTATTTAAATTACGTTTGACCTTTATTGCCGTTTATATTCTTTACTATTAATAAGTAATCTTTATAGTAAGTTTACAACTGCCAGTGACATCTAGTGGTTCGAATTATTGAACGATCAAGCCTCGTGGTAGGTAACAGGATGGCGCGGTAAGCCACGAGTTGTAAATCAAGATAGAATGACGAATTGAGCTCGTAGTTTCAAGATTTTGCAAGAGAGGGCAGTGTTACATAACTTTGTAAATTTTACCGGTTCATAAAGTCTTAGGGTGTCTCCAAGTTGGGCGATATGTAAGATATTGCAAACACTATTGTCATTTTCTTTTAAATTCTCTTATTGTGTTATTATGTTATCTACCCTATAAATTATGTATTCATTTGTACAACCAATTGGGATTGTTCATATTTTTACAATTCCTCTAATTTGAAAACCATTTCGAGGAATAGGGTTTTAAAGCCGTTCTGCATTATTAAGTTTTTGAAATATTTATCCATTTCGGATATTTCGACAAAAGTATATTTAACCTTTGTTTGACTTTCGTTTTCGGCTTGAAGCCCTAGGTGTAACTTACGGGTTAGGCGAAATCCGCTTGAAATAGTATGTTTTAATACACTATTACAATCACTTTTTATCATTAGATATCATTTAATTGTTGTAATCTATTATAGAAAATGCTAATATTAGTATATAGAAAATGCTAACCCAAATTTAAAATAATCATGTCATCCATAAAATGTCCTATAAATAAATAAAGATATCAAAACAAAACTATTGGGTTAAATACAAAATTAATAAAATTGATATCTTAAAATTACCTATTCTTTCGAATTAGAATGTAAAAAACGTGAGTTATTTTTTTTGGACTATCCCAATTTTTATCTTTTTTTATCTTTATCTTAAAAAGCACTCTTCGATTTCAAGACACAATTTATTACATTTATTAGAAACCATAATAATATTAATGAGGGAACCACGGTACAGTCTTAACTTTATCATCGGGACGCCTACATAGACGACGTTAGCATAATTACTTTGAAACACCACTGTCTTTGCATGGCGATAACTGTTTTCACACAAATATTTCGAACTACCAGCCATAGTAATAGTTTTACAACTTTACCTATCCGGTGACATATCGCTTGTCCTTATTGGTGATACAGGCCAATTAGCCCACCCTCCTTAACTAAGGGAAAATTTAACCAAATTACAAACATACACTGGGAATTAACTAAAAATAAAAGGATGTCAAAATATTACTACAATATAAGTATATCTATTAGATAGATAAAAACCGCCGATATAATCCCCCCCCCCCCCCCCCCCTCTGTGATCCCTTCAGAGTTGATAACTCTTAAATGGCCCACCCGATTTCCATGAAATCTACCAAAGAACCACAGCTAGAAAACCTGCTTTAAAATTTAAAAAAAAATACACACACACGCACATAGCAGTCAAAGTGATAACACCCTTCTTTTTGCATCGGGGGGTTAAAAATTATAACTTCTAAAACTCATTTACGGGTTTGTGTAAGGTAGTCCAAAGTTGTTACAGTTAACGAAACCGAAAAATCTGTTATACTCGTAGATTTCAAATTTAAATGCTTATTTCAAAACGTTTCGTCGTCTCCTATTAAAGAGTTTTATTGCCACAGACAACAGCACTCTCTATGGTAAGTACCGTCTTAAAAGTGGTATTTTTTAGAAGTTTTGTCCCGGGATTATGGCCCTCAAAGCAAGAATGAAGCTAACTTACACACGTGCAAAAAATACTGTATGCACTTCATTCCTGAGAATGAAGTGATAAGTAGGTACCTACATCATATGAATGATACCAATACAACCGCAAATGTATCAAAGTTGTTCGACGTTTCGATATATATTTAGTTCCATTTTAAAAGTAAATGTTTATGGACGACTTCATGAATAAATTTCGAACACTTGGGTAATCTTAACATAGTACCAGTTTAGAATAAAACCATAAATAACCTTTGATGTTAATAAAAAACCGGCCAAGTGCGAGTTGAACTTGCAGACGAATAGCATAAAATATTAAAATCAAGCAAAGCCTAACCCTTTTTAGCATGGGGACCCCCTTCCCTAATTAACTTCTTTTTTTTAATCGTTGTTGTTATAGCGGTAACAGAAATACACTCTGTGATTTTTTTACTGTCTACCTATTACAGTTCATAAGATATAGCCCGCTTACAGACAGACGGACGGACTGACAGTGGAGATTTAATATGGTCCCGTTGGCACCCTTTGTCTACGGAACTCTAAAAAGTGAGACAAAGTCGCCATAGAGTCTGCCTGAGTTAATGATGATCATTTAGTTTTGAATTTGAAATGTACATTAATGGATACTGTGTATTATGAAAAAAAACAGCACAGTCACCTTATGAAACCAGTTTCGGTATCAAGTTGAAGATACGATAAAATTAAACGGTTTGTATTCTCAACTTCTGTTCACAGAGGTGATAACTTAGTTTGTTAGTTTCTCGAATATCTCGTTTTACGTTAAGCGATAGCAATTTCGCACGGCTGTAATGTTTTTAAACTTGACAGTCCAGCAAGGGACACTAAAGTAACCAAAGTAATGCAAGTATAAGATAGAACAAGGTTCAAGTTAAAGATTTTGTAATAACCTCTTCATGAGCTAAACCAACAGCCAAGAGGAGAAGTAACAATTTTGAACCATCCTCGGGTAAGTCCAGTCGACTAGAAAGAGATGTGTCCACTTTTGGACTTTATTATAATGCAATGAGGTGAAGAAGTGGATACATCTCTTTTTAGTTGACTGTACCATAATTTACCCAGTAGTTTCTTGGATTAGCACGCACACCGTACAGAAACACGCAGCGGGAAACTGCCAAGGATTGAAACGCTCTTCCTGCGTCTGTATGCCCGGAATCATCTAACCTTGGTGTTTTCAAGGCAAGAGTGAATAGGCATTTTCTTGGTAAGCGTGTACCACCTTCGACCTCGTCGTCACTTAACATCAGGGTAGTGATTCTCTCAAAAGCAAAGGTGAGCGGATGCAGGAGTAAAGTCCAGGCGGCGAGTTTAAGTAGTCCCGTCAGAGCGAGCAAAACACATTTTAACGCGTGCATTCTCAATTAGGCAGCCTTATACGTTCGAGAAGCCATGCTGCCAAATTGAATACACGCGCTGAAATGTGTTTTGTTCGCTTTGACGGGACTACTTAAACTCGCCGCTTGGACTTCACTCCTGCATTCGCTCACCTTTGCTTTTGAAAGAATCACTACCCAGGTGATACTGAGTTCAAACGCAAACCCATTATTAATAAAAAAAACTTAATATTATAACATTACTTACTGCCGTGCTTAGAAAAATGGTTCATTACTAACAGCAGAGGATTGAATCTGTCTCGCCTATTGGTTTACAGTAGTTATTTGATTTTAATATCGAAAGACTTAAAATTAAATACTGTTACTTTAGTAAAGATGTTGTTTTTTCTGTTTACTATTAGTTGAGTTATTAGTTAAAATTATAAAAAAGGAGACCAAAAACTCCTCCATATTGTTAACGTAATATTATTTACGATTACCTGCAGGCTTAATGTTGAGTTCCCTTTAAGACGCAGTTACTTGCATCATTCTAATCCTATTTTTAACCATTATTTTTCACTAGTGTTTAGGTGCATTTCGCCAATGTCGCTTATTTATTAAAAACTCCCATAGACTTATTAAGAGAAATAAGTCCATGGATATCACACGCGAGGACAATTGTTCGGTAAATCAGTATTTTCTCTCCTGGATTAAACAGAAGCACACGGGGTGAGCTCCACGCGCTTCTGTCAAAAACTGCAGTTAGATACTTTTTCAGGAGGTTTAAATGAACAGTAGTCTCGGTAAATTCAAGATTCCCAGGGAAAATACCAATTAACGAATTCTATGAGAACGAAGTCGGTAGCAAAGGCTGGTATCAGATATATTTCAACGAGGTATGTAAAATCATTCGATATCCCACGTAACCCAAATGGTACATCGATCGGTTTTACAATGCCTATCTATATTAATTGCAAAATTATCGAAGTAACCAGGAAAGTGAAAAAACGACCATAAACTTTAGCACAAAATAAGAAATTATATACGATATTATCATTGAATACTAAAGAGATAAATTCAACAATGTCCATTGTATTAAAATTTCGGTTGTAAATCAGAATTTTAATAATACTTTGGTTTCTTTAATTTGTGCCGACCGATTTACTCTGAGGCAGCGGCGCGGGCGTCGCTCCACACACGCCTTATTTACTGCCTTGACACATGCAAAGTTTTATTTCTCACACGGGAGGAATTGAGATATTTATAGTGTCAGCATTCAATACAAATAAACCTTATTTTAATGAAACTAAAAGTCAATCTTAATTGATCAATCAAATGTGAAGGACAGATCCCAAAAAGGTAAGGTTGTAGCACAGTAATTTTGCTGATTTTTCATTCGGTCTCCAGTAAATGGAATTACATAAAGTATTTAGCATCATATTATTCTTATTTACTGTTCAACATATTTAACTGCGAAGAGTAGAATTATGAATGTTAAATTTTAGAACATAATGCGACTGAACATTCGTAGATGAGGAAATAAACAGCGGTGGAAAAGGGCTCCTCAAAGCGGCGCTAGAGAGAAACATACGATTAGGAACGTCGACTTAGATAAATCCTTAAACGAGAATTGTTTACTACTACTTGTCTTAACTTAACTCATTATTATGGTTACCTAATAATTTATGGTTAAAGTAATTTTGAGTTACTCGTTTACTTTATTTAAAATTTACGAAAATAACAGGTTATTATCATTAAGTGCCTTATGCATGTACTTACATAAAAGTATACATTATATTGTAGCTACGTATATGCTGCTCTGATCCACGCTTCATTTTTAACATTTGTGCACATTTGAATTTTTTAAATCGTTTATTCATTTAACAAATTTTAGGTTACAAGTTAAAAGTTTTTGAGGCCTCCTAGTACATAATAAGTTTATCTGTAGCATGAAGTCTCGCTCTTCCAAATAAAGTACAATATTTTTTTGCTAAATGGTTTTATATTCTTTATCAAATAAAACAAAATATATTAACCGCGTAATACGAAGTGTGTGTGCGTGTGTGTGTATACATGTGTGAAATTTAATTAAGTATAATAATATATTTAAAAAAACAAAACAGCTAAACTTTGGAAGATTATACGTCTAATTAAACGTTGACTATGGGAACACCTTACAATTATGGCCGAATTTTTTTTTTTCTGAAAGCTATGTTATTCTGGAGTTATTTTAGACTAAATGCATATAATTTCCGTTACGTAAGTAAGGTTAGGTTTGATTTATAAGCGATATAAAAAAAATAACTCTTCAACCAAAACAATGCATTCGAAATTGTGACTCTTCGGAAAGATATAGTCTAACAGTTTATTATTCTAAAGTTTTAGAAACGGGTGAGTGCGAATGGTCGCAATATCGGAAATGCTCCAAATATTCTAACCGCGACAAGAACCCGTTTTATTAACTTTAGTATCATGAACGTTAACCGCAATAGTTTAAAGGAGAGCTTTATATCATTGTCAATTTGTTGTGATGTCATTTACACAGGAGAATTTATTTGAGTATCAATCAGCCGTTCTCATTACTTTTACATTCTGCTGCGTAAGTAAGAGACCGCAAGCGTTTTACAATACCCTCACCATGAGTTACAATTACTGTACTCGCTAGCTTTTTCCCTCACAGTATTGTTATAGAGTGCAAGGAATAGACCATTCGATTCACTAACAAGTACGGTAATTGTAACTAATGGTAAGGATACAGTACTGAAATCACTATTATTTAGCCGTTTGACAAAACAAATATGGAGTACAATACAATAAAAAACACTTTATTAAACACCAAGGACAGAATATACAAAAACTATAAGATACGCAGGGTATTAACAGGCGGTCTCGTCGCTAAATAACGATCTCTTCCAGACAAACTTACGAAGTAGAGACGGTTAAAAATAATCAATATAAAATGGCAGGCGATGCAACAACAACAACCAACCCTGTATGATATTAAACGTGTTCAGAGCCTTTATTTACCTGTGTAAAACCATATTGCCTTTGCCGTGTTATCGTATCGCTTTTAACTCAGTCATTACTGTCAAATAAATAAGAGCTATCGTAACGTTAAAAATACGATAACATGTAAAAAGCTACAATGTTTTACTGTGTAAAATTTAAATGTTTATTAATTTCACAGGCACTAATACTAAAGTAATATATTTTTAAACGTTTTAGTACCAATGAAATGAATTAACGTTTAATATTCGATGTAAAGCCCTGGCAGGCTAATTTAACAATAAAATATTTGCACATTATACTAGGTAAATAAGGTTGGAAAACAATAACATGTACAGTACCTACCCCACCGAAAATGTTAAGCACTTAAGTGCGTTGTCATGGTAAACTTCAAACAGAACATCAAATGACACACATGACGATGACAATGACATTCACAATGACAAAGTTCTGTATGCTGAACATTTTTATTGGTGATGTACCGATTTAACTTTCCCTTTATTAGCTATTAAAATTGATTGATTGATTGAAACTGGTTTGAATTTGACTATATTTGAATGTTCCATCGTTTAGTTCAAAATCGGTAATGAAATCGCTGCCCTCTCTCTACTCGCGGCTCATAAGAGTCATCGCACACCGTCGCCTTGACGCAGAGGTTGACTCTTGGATACGCAATTTATCGGCCAATGCATCACACCACTCGGCCCTTCCGAGCGGAAATTTTATTGTACCATTTACTCTTACTACTTATCAATGGATATATCTGTGACATTGCACTAGGTTTTAATCACACTTTCATGTCGCTGTTTGATGTTAAAGAGCGTTTTACGCTTAGTGCAAAGTGTCATCTACCGTTACCTACAAAGGTATAATGAAGTGGCTGTTTCTTTGTGGTTATAATATGACATGACAAGTGAGAGCTGTATTTTTTAATAGTTTCCTGGTTCGCAACAACACAGATTACCGGATTTTTTTATAAAAATAAGTACTTAAGTTTTTTCAATAACTCGAGTGTTTATAAACGAAACACGAAAGCGTTGACTTTTTGCACTCGAAGGCTTTCCCAAGGTCCTGCGAGGAGGCATCGGGTTTTATTTCACACAGGTAACTGTTACTGAGATGGTTATCGCTAAAAATAACCTTTAATTACCGTGTAGTATGGCGGCCCTGACCTTTCACACATGCATAGGCTACCAGACCAGGTGACATTTTAATCAAAATTCGAACAGATTTGAATGATTGGTGTCGTAAAGCCAAACAAAAAGTAATTTTACTTAGGGTTGGATGTCACCCACCTCACTAAGTACTTACGCAAAGATATATCTTTAGACCTGAGACCATATAAAATTATTTTAAAACTGAAAATTTCTATGTAATGGGACTAAATCTGCTGCCTGGACCTTGGCAACAGAAAAAATTATTTAACATAGTATTTTTATTTATTTATATTAAACTGGATTAAAAACTAAATTTAAATGACAAAGTTAAATATGTGAACTAATCTTACACTAAGTTTTTCTTCTGTCCAATAAAAATAATCGTTTAAAGTCATGGGTTTATTTTTTGAATGTTATGAAGAAACTAGCTTCTGCCCGTGACTGCGTCCGGGTTGATTTCAAGTATAGTTTTTCAATCGGTAATTTTTTAAATTTTCCGGGATGAAAGCCTATGTGTTAATCCAGGAAAAAAAACTATCTCCATAGGTATCAAATTTTATCCAAATCCGTCCAGCCGTTACAGCGTGAAGAAGTAACAAACTGACACACAAACTTTTGCATTTTTACATAGAATATTAGAAGGATACTGATTAACTACACAGAACTGAACTGATCGTCAGTCCTCAAACTATACAGTAGCATACACGTTAATGAGGCCACAGGTTACTGACAGCGTGATGAATTTTCTTAATTTAATCGTGAATGCATCTTAATGCTAACATTAATCTAGTAGAAACAAGGCCTGTCATCAATCCGACGAGGATGTGAGTTATTGGTCATTAAACGAGATACATCCGCTGCCCCGCTTTTGACCAAGAACTGTCAAAAAAATTGATGCTATTAATACGTTATGTATGTTTTCTTAGAAAATTAATCCTCTTAATCACGTTCAGCCTATTTTTACAAGGAGAAGGACAAATTCAGTATTTTATTAAGTATGTTTTTCTTATATAAACAGGTAGCATGGCTACGCATCATCCGTATAAAACAGTAAAAAAAAAACAGCGTGTCAAGTTTTTTTTTTTTTCAATTATTGTTTGATATTTAATTTGACTGTACATTTAATGTTTGATGTCAATGTAGCTGAATAGTAATTTAGCGAAAAACTGCGGTTATACAAGTATAGCAACCGCCCTTTCTGGCGTAAGCTTATGATATGATAATAATGTTTAACCTCGTAAGTCCCCGCGTACTTGTACAAGTACAAATTAATGATATTTGTTCAGACCGGACTGTTACAGAATATTCTCAATAATTTTGTTATTAATGAGGTGTTATAGATGCTAATCATACTGAATTAAAACAAATAACAAGATATCACTTTAAAACATACAAAAAGCGGTAAACTTTTCGTCTCAGGCTGAAGCCATTTCCCTAGTACCCATGTACTTGGTATAGTACTTTTGGTAGTTAGGACTACCACAACTGATAAATCATATGACTAAGAACCTACCCAGAAATATAAACAAACAGCGTCGTAGTCCCAAATTATTGATTTTTATTAAAAATCAATAAACCATAGTTGGATTTCCCTCGTTCAGATACGCCGCCGTTTCTGCAGACTGCCATTATAAGCAGGTCTACATTTACTCTACTAAGTAGTTAAATATTATCATTATCAAGTAAGTAAATATTGACTTTTTCGGTCGGCTTGCAGCCATGCCTACAAACTGAAGTTATATAACTGATACGGAGGTTAACAACATTACGACCAATTCTGACTCTGCAAACAAATTAGGCATTAAAAGACCCAAAGTAAATTAAAACCAGGAAGACTCAACAAAACATTACCTTGCGCAGTAATAAATCTGTCACTCGGCACATATCAGAAGATCCACGCCGATAACCAGCCAATAAGGAGCATCTAATTAATGATTGTTAAAAACTTAACAAAAACCGCCTAGTTGCTTCCGACAACAGTATTTATGTATTTCTTGACCCGTCGTATTGCGCCAAGAAGTTTTTGCGTTTGTGAAAAAAAGTGCACGTCTAAATTTATCTTTTTTAATCAATCAAAACCTTGGTGTTTACAAGTTTTTGCAAATGTCTCGTTATCTTTTAATGTTAATGCTTCCTGCAACAGCTTGAGAGTGTGTGGGGCGTGTTTGATTTATTACTTCTGCGTTAAACTAGCATTGATTCCCTGGTTGGTACGCGCAGTAAACTACACCTACTTGTTTATTTTGCCTTGTCTGAGCCTGTGACCTCTGTCTTAAATTTACGAGTGTTTATTTTTACGATTTCACAGACAAACTAGAAATCCATATACGTAGCTCTTATGTTTATCCGTCCATTTGTTTAAATTTAATTATCATACTATACCCTTAATTAAATTTTAGAGTTTCAACGAAGATGTAACCGAGCCATGTGCATTAATTGTTTACCCTTAAGAACACTCGTTGGTTGTATTGAAATAGTAAGAGACGTGTTCAGAAATACAACCATGAAAAAAATTTTAAGTTCTTGTTGTGAGGATTAAGGAAAGAAAGAAAATTATTTATTTATTGATATAGACTGCCTGACATTATTTTACGTTTGGTCTAGAATGCTAGCTGAATCATGCACCTGAAATTTCGCAAATTGATTAAACAGAAAAAAAAAACAGTTTTTAGCTAACTTTTTAGGCCATACAAACAGAAGAAGTTGCATTGAAATACTTGTATGATTCGAATTTCAAGTGTCATACAAAAACAAAGACATATAATATCACCTAATATGTATATCTTAACTGGCTCATCATCTAAGTAAACGCGATTTATTGATTTTAAGTTTAATTTTGGCTCGTACCGTCATATATTTAAATATCACTTACGACAATAGATTCAGTTTTTTTATATCTGTTTTGACGTGACAATGGAAACAACCACAAACAGACGACGCATTATTTATAATAAACAATCAAAATATGTAAAGATATGTATAAAAGCTCTTATTTTAATTCGTTATTTAAATAAGACGTGAGTCAGACCGACCGTGACATCATTTACTGTTTTACCGAAGTATACAAAATGTTAAAAGTTGAGAATTAAATATATGATTATGTACTTGAACTGTTGACCTGAAACTAGGCGAGCCGATCGTTTCGTACACAGCTTAACTATTAAAAACAGATAAAATGAATCATTCAATTAATTTATTATATGTACTTGGAGTCTGAATTGATAATGGTATGAGTCATCGGTAGAAACTAACCCTTTTTAGATAAGACAGTTTAAAAATTAAAACAACAATATCATTTTATAAATTATATGCCGTTATCATTTAAAGAAACCATAATAATTTTACTAACAGTTTCAAGCAGCAGGAAGCTATAAGAAGAACCTTTACATAAATGTTTACAAACAATGATCAGCAAAACAAAATTATTGTAATTCAGGAGGCGTGTCCGAGTCACGCAGGCACCTATATCAAACTCACATATACTCGAAGGCAAACAACTGCCATAAGTTACGTATTTAAAATATTCAAACACAACAAAAAACTTTACGACATCTTTAAAGTCCAAATTCATTTGCAAAAAATATTAAGTAACGCAAATCCAGAAATTAAATAGATAATAAAAATTTAGGCATCTTGCATATCTATAGAGGATACAGCAAAAACGTTGAAAGTGGTTCATTTCGTTTATCTTCTGTCTGCTTAAAAGTCCGGCCCAAAAGTCCGGTCCGGTCGGAGTCGGTTTGGGACCCAAAGTTTTGTAGATTTCTGAGTTGAACGTTTTCTACGAGTATGACCTTTCAAGTCAGCGCATTTTGCAACTTTATTGTAGTTTATCGGACTAAAAAGTACGGTAGTTATTTCACACTAGACTCTTTAAATCAAATACAGAGCGATAGGTTTCTTCTATGTAACATAAACGTACACTATGTCTATGAATAACATGAAAAATGAAGCATTGTCGTAAATAGTATAGCCTCATTAAGTAGGAACCCTTAAATTTCATTTCATTTTGCAAAGATGCGTTCAACCAAATTTTAATGTATTGGACGCTTTTCATGTATATTAAAACGCTTTACATAAATAAATATTTCTAAAAAGTTTATACATCTATTAAGACATTTTCCCTATTTTGTTTACCGCTTTTTTCATAAGTTTAAAAATAATAATAATATTTATTCCTAGCGACCCACCCGCCTTCACTTTGCTATTATGGTTAATGTGAGTTTTCCGTATTCCCGTTAATACATAAATTTATTATACAGAAAAACCAACCTCTTGAATCACTATCTATTGATGAAAACTGCATTAAAATCCTTTGTATCCATTAAATTTTCCATTTTTTTTTGTTGGTAGTTGGAAAGATCTAAGAGTACATACAGAAGGAAGCGACTTTGTTTTATACTACCTATGTAGAGATTATCGACAATGAAGAAAGCATACGTTTAAAAAAAAACACCTTTAATGTTAACTTATAGATGGAAAAAAATAAGTGTTAAGAAAATACTTGATGTACTTACAAATTACTTGAGAAATGTTTAGGGTTTAACTAGAAGTATTTAATACCAAAAAATAATAACTTTAATGTACAAAATAACGTTGGGAAAGATGAAAATTCAAGTTTTTGGTAAATCAATTTGTTAGATAATAGGAATTATGTGTTGTTCTTGAATATGCAACGACAGTAATAAAGCTGTAAGTACACATATTATATTATATCTTATTTTTATTTTACCAGTTATTCTAAAAACAAATTGTTACAGTTGGATGTTATGGCAACCTATTAGTATTATTACGGTAGCGTTACATTACATTTAGAAATTCTACTTCTCAATAAAATTGTAGTGTCACAAACAAGTTAGACTTTTTTATCTTCATCTTTATCTTATCTCATCTTAGGCCAAAATCAATTGAAATAGTGGCTGTCTGTTTCCTAGATAGAATTGTCTGATTGTTTTTAAGAAACGAATAAAAATGCCATGAACTCTGATTCTCATTAAACCGGTATTTTTTAATTTATTTTGGGGAATCATACGACGACGATCTAATTTTAATAGTTGGGTGATCTTCTTATATTAATACTTAAGAGCTAATAAGATTTATGCAAATATTAACATAAAATCTCTTAGACGGCCAAATAATAAAAAACGTACTCGTATGATTGCAGTTTTTAAAATGTTGTTTGATCATTTAATTGATATAAACCGTACCTGAGGGCTTATTGTCTAACGCACTCGCAATCCCGATCGTTTTCATTTTGAAAATCGAAGGCTTGTCTGCAAACAATTGCTCCGCTTTGAAGCCGGTTCCGATTGCGAGTGCGTTAGACAATAAGCCCTCTGGTCTTCGTAATGTAGGATTAGTAACGTAACCATTTAGAATCCTCATAATTAAATATTACACGCGATATAATCCATAAAAGTGGTTTTGTAACAATTTTATTGAATCATGGTGACAATCTAAGAACTTATTGATTCATTTTATAAACGACTCTGATATACAAATAAATTAAATTATAAAACGTTAGCCAAACCGGTATGGAACCTCTCTTAATTATATGAAATCATTTATCAGCACGTGCACAGATGCTTGGCTTAAGTATAGCAATTTTGTTAAAAAAAACTATTTTGAATAACTTGTAAAATGTGCCAATACGTAGTTATTCATTATTTAGTGTGTTAAATTGATTTTTTAATCTGGGGGTTAATGCAGTGCAACATTTCACCAAATTGGAATAAGACTTACTCCGAGCCACCATACAAATTCGGCGTTTAATCTAGGTATAACACCTTATTCCAGTTTGGTAAAATGCGGCCTAAAAGTGGTGTGATTTTAAATATTGTAAGTACGTTGATGAGTTGACTATATTTTTGTCCTTATGTAGTTTTTTTGTCATTTGGTATAAATCATATTACTGAAGCAATGAAATGTGCAAGCAATGCATGTACATTTCATACACAATAAAAAATGTATGATGGATGATGTATGTATATATGTATGGGGTTTTGTATTTCCATATATATAAAACTCACTACTACCTTTACGATGAGGCATTTCAATTTTCTTGGTAATATCTCTGTATGATAAATGATAAATGACATGAATAAATAAATGTGTGTAGGTAGTTAATTCGAAACAAGTCAGCATATTGTCCGAAGGAGATTTTGTCATTGTATCGCAGCCATTCTGTCTGCAACCTCCTTGTAAAATTAGCATAAGTCTCATGAGGAGGCAACGTGACCATCCAATTCATATTCAACAATCGTAAATTCTCAACGAATAAAAAGAATCCAGATACCCGCCACTCGCCACACTCGCCACACGGCCACCTGACCACCATAATCCGTGAGATAAAATATCACCACTGAGATTTATTTCATGCGGTGTCTACGATTAATAGAGAAATATTAATTAGGATAGCCGCTGAGGCCAATGTCCTTTTTTTTATGTCGTTAGTTCCCACAATAACCGAATCTGAGAGATATAACAGGAAAAGTTTTGTTTCGCTGCTAGGTGGAAATTTCGAAGGTTAAAAATGTAGTACCTACGTAAGTTTATCATGTTAGCTTTACTGCGCCGTCCGACAGCGATTCTCAATAACTGACGTATGTAACATGAAATACACCTACGTTGTAAATTACAAATAAGTCACTTAGATGTGAAAGACGTCGCGACCTACAAAATAGGTAGATGCGCATTAAGAAAATCTGAATGTGAATATTTTCTCTGACACGTCGACATTATTTACGGTGAACTATTTAATGACGTTTGGATTACTGTTCATACTTAACCAGAAGTACATTATTTTGGATAGCTTATTTTCGATTTTGAGTAGTTTGCTCTGAGTCCGGAATACAAAATGTTCGTCGTTGTAGGTAGGTGTTGCAGCAACACTTATTTGTTTCTTTATTAATCTCAACATTTAACCTTTTTCAACTAGATATACAGGTAAACAGTGCTCCTACATGTAATAGTTATCTACGAATGACTTTATACAAAATGATGACATAACTACTTACGTATGAGCACTTACATGCGTAGATAATTATTTTGTGCTGGATAGCACGGTTTTCCTGTAAAATTAAAAAGGTTAAGTGTTAAGATTAATAAAGAAACAGATAAGTAAGTGGTGTTAATCTACAACAGGCAACGAATTTGTCACACAGCAACAACGAACCATATTTGACAAAAAATACAAGAATAACTGGTTTGACTTTACCGGTTTTTAAAGTATTCCCATCACTGATACCACAAAACTTTCGCAAAAGGACACCCATTGGTTATTCGGCTAGCTGAGAAACGAACTCGAAAAGGTGACACCCGGCTCACCTGGACTAAGGTTACATCACACCAGAGTGTCACTGAACTCCCAGCTGCGGTGTCTAGTTAGACAAATGTGTTTGTACTCTAGGAACGTTGTTAGATTTCAATTTCTCTAAGCCAGATTGATGTCTTATTAGAAACATTTTATGTCCCCGTCTTTGAGTCATTAAATGTTCACATTTTGGGACACAATTACGATTATAGGTTTTTAATAATACTAGATTCAAATAAATTACGCAAATCCCTGAATTTATTACAGTTGCGACAGGCTTTAACGGTTTGGCTGGAGATTTGTTACGAACAAAAAGTGTTAAACACGTATAAATCAAATGTGTTCTTGTCCAGGTTTGAATAGGGTCACGCCTCTTTTTAATTAACTCCATTTTGCAGTTTTCTAGGTCTCGGTCAACTTTATTTATAGTCATGAATAACGGTGTGTGTGCTGAAGGTTATCCTTCGCACTCCATGTCAATAAAAATAGCGTCTTGCTTTTTGGACCCTGGATATTAAAATAATAGGCTTTTTCACGCCACTGCTCGGAAATATGGCCAAAGAAGGATCGAAATCAGAATAGAAAGTTGCTCTTAGTAGTACAACACAAAAACAGTCCAACAATGTTGAGTTGCAAAGTAAAATGGAGTGTTTTTAGACCAGTTTACTTTCTACTCTGCTATTGGTCGGTTATTTATGACATTAGTAACTCGTTCGGAAATAAATAAATAAATGTTTGACAAATATGACATTAGAACGTTTAATTAAAAAATTAAAACGTCAAATCCGCTCAGTGAAAGTGTATTTTTGCGATTGTAAACGTGTTTTTATGTAAGTTTTTAAGGCGTACGTGAAAAACGCCTTTGCATCTTTAAATAAGGTAAAAATTAAAAAAGTTAAAAAGGCGGGAATGAAAATTACTTCTGTTCTTTTAATTGGAAACAAACGCTAAACTTTTGAACTTTTGATTGGAAATTTGTACGATATTCAACAAAAATGAGTGATACAAGTACAGATATGGATCTTACACCGCCTGAAATTCAGGATACGGCAAAGTTGGTAATTCGGAATTTACTGTCAATAAAATCCCGTCGCAAATATCAGAAAGTGTATGAAAATTTCAAAGCAACCTGTTTTATTTCCTTACATTAGGCGTGAAAAGCGCATAGTATTGCCTCGGTAGAAAGTGCAATAGATGGACTCGTATCTTCGCGGTCCTCACCTGCGGCTCGGCCCGCGAACTAACTCGTCCATCTATTGCTTACTTTCTGTACCTGGGCTACAATGTACTATAATTGTTAGGCGGCTGGTAAATGATCAACTTTTCACGGCAATATGTAACCGGCAACTATTATTGTTTTACTCTACCTTTTCTAACCGGCTTTTACTCGATTGTTGTTATTTGAGGAGTTGCAGATTACAATAATAGTCGAGCTATCACATGCAGAAAGCCGGTACTTAATTTTGACGGAACCTTTTTATTGGGATTAAAGAAAGTTATTGGTAATGGTGAACAGTTGATATCCATAATAATAATGATCTATCAATCAATTTTAACACATTTACACATTTGTACATTTACTATATCGATGCCGATGTGTCTTTTAATTGTTTATGTACATACTATGTAATGTAGGTATGTAAAATTTGTTAAAATGGTGCTTTCAACTTTCCTTTTTCAACCCTGTAGGTATAAACGCACTATAAAATTCGTTGTCACCAGTTATAATCATAATTTGATAATTATGAATTTATATAGATACCTATTTTAATATACATACATATTCATATCTATGCTTATATGTATTCATATTTGTATTTGTGAATATGATGTTTATTTAAGTACAAATGTATTTCTATTTTCGTTTTGTGCACATCTTTGTAATCTTGCCTATCCTCGTACAATTTCCTCAATAATGTCAGGTTTACTGGAAGAGATCCCTCAAAGGAATGTTCGCCATTTTATATGTTTATCTTAATTTTATGTACGAACTTACTTGTAATTGGGTTTTGTGCAATAAAGAGTTAACATACGTACATACTTACATATTTTCTTTCAACCTAAATTATCACAATGAAAGATAAGGTCAATGTTAATTTTAGCATAGCTTTTGTTCGTTTATGAATAAATAGTTTAAAAAACCGGCCAAGTGCGAGTCGGACTCGCGCACGAAGGGTTCCGTACTATTATCTGTACAACATTAGCCAAAATCGGCAAAAAAACACGTTTGTTGTATGGGGGCCCTCCTTAAATATTTATTTTTAGTATTTGTTGTTATAGCGGCAACAGAAATACATCATCTGTGAAAATTTCAATTGTCTAGGTATAACGGTTCATGAGATACAGCTTGGTGACAGACAGACAGACGGACAGCGGAGTCTTAGTAATAGGGTCCCGTTTTTACCCTTTGGGTACGGAACCCTAAAAAGATAACTAATCAAAACCATATGTTTACACCTACCCCACCAAATAACGAGGAAAACATAGTTAACGATGAAAATATTTGCACTCCGCCTACGTAGGTAAATCTTTTTGTTGTTATGTTATGGACAAACGCAGCGTCAAAATCAACAAAGGTCATGCAAATGATCAACAGTTTGAACGTTGATGTTTTGATGTACGTACATAATAAATTTCCTGATAACTTGACGTCTGGCGGATATTATTGTTTGGCGTTGACAATTTGCACTACCAGTTAGAGAATGTTTTTACCACAACGGTTTTCTCGTTTTTCTGTTTTGTGCGAAGTAACGTTCTGTGTATTGCACATCAAAACAAAACGGAACACGTTAAGGAAAAAACAAGATCTAACTGAGTACTATCAGTAAATAACGAACGCTCCGAATTCTAACTGCTTTGATTGAAGCATTATAAATCATGGAAATATCCTTTGAAACAACCTGCCTTTAATTGGCAAAACCACAGCAGGTGGCAAACTGAAATTTAAAATCACCATAGCAACTGTTAGCTCATTACGAAGAGATTTATCTTATGGGGATCTTTAAGTATCATTTCGCTATTAAAAATTATACAAGATTGACCTTCAAATGATCCCAGACCTTTCCCTTGAACTCGAGTAAACTGTGCTAAACGACGACTTATTTGGCGTGATTACCATAATTATCACACCATCTCTCGGAGACATGTTGTAACATTACCATATTAATTTATTATCACTATATACCAACCTATTGACTCTAGCTCACCATAATTTTTAACTGTAATATTTTGTTTTACATACTTAAGGAATTATTTTTAATGATAAAAAAAATATTATTAAGGTTTACATGACTTTCGCATAAGTATTACTACTACCTCCGATTCTTTACCTGTTTTACTTTTATCATTACTTATGTACCTACAGGTTTGTTTTGTTCCCTATGGATTACCTAATTTTCATTTGTCCTAATGCATCGTTTGTTCGAATTTTCGTTTATCGTTTTGTGTTCTTATACAATGAGGTGATGAATCAAAGGTACAATATCAAAACTAGACTTATCTTAAGCATAATATTAACGACAAGCATAGTAACAAATATGTAGGCGAACGAATGAATTCGTTATGAAAAGTAAACATTTGAAAAGATTAAAAGACATTTGATAGACCGGATCCCGGTAGATCACGTTGACTGATAATGAACGTTTGAATAAATTATCTCCATTAAGAAGTTTTCAAGGCAAAGGTTTCAATATTCATAAATAGTTTAATAACTCGTCTCATAATTTGATATTTGAGTGGTATTAATTTCCGCCAGCAGTTATACATACCGATTTAAGCGCCGTGTCAATATTTCTTAATGATATCGACCAGAGCATTAAGACCAGTTTGTGCCCCGAGAAAATCCGATAATAATATCAGACCACCATTATATTAATGATATGCCCCTAAAATCCCACGTAATTAGGTACTCTATCAAACCTTATAGTTCTGTAACGTTTTTATTAAATAGGTACCTCTTTACACTATTTGAATAATTCATATTGTTGCTATTTCACACGTGTATCCCCTGATACCAAACTTCAAAAAGACTTGCAAAAAGCTTTTTGCAAGCGTTTTTGAAGCTTGGTTTGGTACCAAGATCTGTATCTTTTCTGCAGAATTAATGAAATTCAATATTTTGTTTATTGATTATTCTCATTTAATAACATCATAACAATACTGGACAGAGCATTAAAATAACCAATGACAAACAAATCATTATTGTAATTTAAATAAACAAACTATCGCAGTGACTACATAAACATGTACTTACCGAGTGATATCCAATTAATACGCTAATAAATATTTCGTTGTTCCATCAATTTGTTCCTTATGACTCTAATGGCTTGTAAAACAAGCATAAGTAGCCAGTAAATTTATAAATAAATACGACATCTACTTACAAACAAGAATAGATTAAAAAATATACGACGAAAAACATTGTTCCAATCCTACAAAATACGCTACTACAAAAACTTGATAGCTCAAGTAAACACATTGTCATAGTGTTTAATATCGAATTGTACAAGAGCTGTTTTTCAAAAATATAATAAACATATGTTGTTAATTAGTATGATAGTTTTAAAGTAACCATGTGTAGTTTTCTTTATGTTGAGTTATAATACCGAACTTAAGTAGCTCACATTGAATATGTAATGAAGCCGCGACTAATGTGAACCAAATCTTTAAATTAATTTGTTCATCTTCGATCCTCGTTACGCATTCAGTTATTCGACCTTACCTACATATCGTTAAGGCTTCAGGTTGCCAAGGCATTTGTGATTTATAAAACGTAATAAACATGCACGGTATCGGCGACAGTAAAGCAAAAGAAAAGGTCAGAGTTGGCTTAAAAAGTTCAATAATGTCGAATGTCCGACGGATAAAGGTTCATATGTGCAATTAATCACTGCGGTGCTTTTTGATGGTCGATTATTATTATAATTATTATAATAAGTCACATTATTATTATTCATCGCTTCCTTGCTTTATTCGCGTCTAAACGAGTAGGTATTTGGGCATGTCGCAGGACGACGACATGTCACTTACGTATTAAGAAGGTGTCAAGATTTATTGCGCTACATAAATGAGTTAACGTCTTTCACATGTTGTTCCTGCGTCACTAGAAGCTCTTATGTGTAATTAAAATGAACCAATATTAGTTTTCCATCAGGTTGGTAAATGAAACCTTTGAAATGCTATAATGTAGTGGTTCTCTAACAGTATTTGAGTTAAGAGACGGGTTCATGTAGTCAATGGTAGCATTATGCAGAATTAAATTTGCAATCAAGTAGGCTCTTGGAATAATACAATGTCTGTAAACAAAACGGAAAAAATGCTACATACAAACATGTTTTAATACAAGATTACAAGATGTTTTTTTTTATTTCAAGGCATTATTTTCGTTTATATTTTCAAGATGACTGTATCATGCTGTGGGTCAGTACCTATGCCTGCGAACCAAATCTACCTATCTCGGACTACCTATATGATTTCGGCTTTCGTTATTAATAGTATTACTTTTCTAGGATTAATGCTTGTCACCAATTTTTCTACAAAAAAAAAAGTTTATTCTTCATAAACAGATACATTGAAAATAAATCATTGGGAATAATATCACTTAAACAGCAGACGGGTTAAATTATTAAAAACACGGTAATGGTCCAGAATTTCAATGGTGAAAGAAGAGTGGAGTTTACGTTTAAATGTTAGAAGTACAATGCTACCTTACTTAGGATATCGGCCACAGTCCGCTAAACTAACAAGATATGTATAATTGCCAATTGGTAAAGTTCCATGATCTAACCTCTAGTAGCTTGAGTGTCGTTCGTTTTTATTTGGGGACTGATTAGCAAGGTTCTGTTTACATGCTAGCTTCTTTGGTCAATAATTATTGTCTAAAAAGTCGATGGGCACGCTAATAAACACGTGGGTTATAATAATAATAAATCACTTTACAAGTCGGTTATACAGGGTGTCCCATAAATTGACGTCAACCCGCATAGGGCTGATAGAGCAGCTAAAAATCTATCGATTTAACCCCTATGTATATTCAGCGATTTTTACTAGTTTCAAAGATATTGAGCATTAAAATCTGAATTTTTGTATTTTTCCCTTATGTCCTTGTCCAGTGGTAGGTATCTTACATTATTAAAATCATTAAAAATCAGCGAAGGTTTAAAGCTCTTTTGCTCGTTGATAAAAATGACAACTGAGCAAAATTATTTTATTATACATGGTCCAATTAGTTTTAAAATAGTTTTCAAGTTATAATATGTTGGCTTAATATACAAGCATTTAAAGCGTCACTTTACAAAAAAAACAACCGCGGAAAAAAGTTTCAAGAAACTTTGTTATTATAAAATTTGTAATTTTGTTTAGAACGTCGTTTTTTTCCTCGCATTCAAAGTGAAAGGTAGAGACGCGAGACTAAACAACCAGAATGACACTCGAACTATAGCCACTCTCACTCCGCTCGCGTGGCTCAAAAGTCTCGTGTCATTATGGCTTGTTTTAGTCCCTTGTTGAACAATCTACTATTAAGTGGAATAAATAGTTTCTTCTTCTTTTTCAGTTACAAAAAGATTAATTACCATAGAACTTACCTTACTTAGACCTTAGCACAGAACCGGGCAGATTGGCGTGACAACAAAGAGGCGTTTACTCAGCAGTAGGTTTATGTTGGCAAAAATAATGATAACAAAGAGAAGTGAAAGCATTTCCGATATATAAATGCATAGGGTATCCTATCTATTCTATCTTTAAAGCACAACATGGCTCTTGTAAAAGTGTCACAGTCTTCGAGTCTTCGAGACAATTGCAACTAAATTTAATTTAATGCCGCGAAACATAAATGGAGTGTGGGATGTCCGGTTATTAAATCTCTCTCAAATTCTTAATTGACTATTTTTGGTAAACAAAGATTCTCATTAGACATATTTTAATGTCAAAAGTGTCGTCAAGTACTTAACTTTTCTTTAATACTGAATTACATGATACTCGTACAACTTCACTTCAAAGGATATTTAAACATAGCGGGTAGTCTCATGTCACAGTGCTAAATATTCTTATTATAATCAGTTACACTCGTCATAAAGTTTTATTGCGCTATCATAATAAAGTATTTGTGTCACCAGATAAATAAAATAAGGAATAACTTGTCCTGCTATAAACATATCAGTATTGTAAAGTTGTACGGCGTGCGTAACTTTGCAGCTTTATTTTTTTACTGCCAAAAGCGCATATTATGGTGGTATTTTGATAAGAAAGCCTGTTTCGCGGACATCGAAGAGCTAACGACTACAAAAAAGAAGAGCTACTGAACTTTTATAGCCTGTGTCAATTGAAATTGCCAAAAATGTAAACAAATTAGTACAGTTTGACACATAACCTATAATATTTATCAAGTGTGTTTTTATTTTAAATAACTTATAATTGATAGTTATTTAATCTTAAACTTAATGTAAAAGTAAAGGTCAAGTATATAAATCAATGCAAAAACTTCACTTGATCTTAAAAAACACGTGATTATCGAGTAATAATGGTAAATTGGTTCGTTTGGTTGTGTTTACGTCTTTGCCAATTTCAATTGGCACCGACTATAGTTTAAAACGACTTTAGTCACCTTTGTTGATGTTTTTATGACTACGCGTTAAACTAAATTGGTACAGACGAAGTACTTAAGCATTAAAAAGTTTTACCTCAGAATAGCTCAAAAATAGGCGCAAGATATCTAGTAAGGCTAACCACTCCACAATAGAAAATAGTCCAATCCGGAAGTCCAATTTTTATCCAAATAAAGCCTGGAACGCTATATATTAGTAATGTGAGATATGGCGTGACGTGGCGTGGCGTGTATTCTCAAAATTGTTGCAAAGTTTAGATCACAAACCAATGTAATATAATGATATATCAGATATCGTGGAACGTATTTTGAACGTAAATTTAATTAAAAAATACAGTACCTACCTAAGTACATTGCTTTCATTTTGAGAACCCATCAATTGAACGACTAATGCTATTAAGGTTTGTGGCTCAAGCCGTATGTGGTATGTGCGTATTTTAAGAACTCGCTGTGAAGTCTTTTTGCTTTCTTGTCCTCAAATTTATGCCTTTTGGTTTCTGCTTTGAGGATCTTAAAAACTAAAATACTTTTAATGTTTATCATCTTGACGATGTAAAATACACAAATACAATAATGTTATTATGCCAGCGAACACAATAATCGTCGCCAGTACTTATCTATGCTACGCAAGAGGAGCAGAAGAAAATGCTTGCTACAGGGCTCTTTTGGTAGACTCCGGATCACTAGTTTTTAGTCATTGCCACATTCACATTAGTATATCGTCCCTAGAAAACTATACACAAAATTTGGACCTCAGATGGAGAGGCACTTGATTTTCTTATCCAGTATTGCTGCAAAGTAGAAAGACATCAATGAAATGAGTCTCATTTTTTTGTACACAATGTGTTGATATTGTTATCATAAGCAGTAAGATGAAGAACTAATTGCACCCAGAAGTGAAGTCCGATATGATGGACGCGGATACGCGTACATGTTGTATTTAATTTATAGAGATGTTTGCAACTTTTCAGGGTATATCATATTTTCCAAGGCAAGAAAATGAGGAAAACAATAATACAAATTATGTCAAGGTTCAGCCTGCTAACATTACTTTTAATGGCTTCAAGCTGTTAACGCCTAAGAGCCGTTAACATTTTGTTATATGTGCCGTATTCATATTACTTTAATTGACGCTGACGTTCATAGAGCATTATTGTTTATGTCAATATTTAAAGGCACTTTAGTACATTAAATTATCAAAGACAAAACCTTGTGTGTAGTATATCAAATTCGTTGCGTTGCCTATTTGGGTTAAGTGACAAAAATGTGAGTTAAAAAACGGTATTTTTAATTTTTTTGAGCAAAGCGGCTACTTTTAACTTTAGGTTTAGTTAGTTTTCCATTAGTTCATGGCTGATGAGGTAACTTGACGGTCAAAAATTTTACAGATCACAATTCATTAACAAACTTCCAACTAGATGATTTTTGGAAAACAGCACTAATACTGAGGACGCATTTTGACATTCAACTTGAATTTTTGAGATGTAGGAAAATTTGTGAGATAGTCGTCTTAATACAATGAACCGACGGGGAAGATAGAACGACTATCTGCATAAAAGCGGTGCGGTTTAGATAATAATTATTAATTTTAAACTTCCTGCTAGAGCTAACTATAATTTTAGTATCAGGTGTCGGTAAGTGTCCAGTAACCTCTAAACAACTAATAAAATAAACCAAGATAATCATCGCATAATAATTGCATATAGATCAACAACCTGGCATCTTTCAAAGCCGTTGACACTGCGCAGATGCTTACATCATAACATCTACATATTAGTTTTTATTGATCGACTAAATGCTCATAAGGTGTCCTTAAGTAGCACGGGTAGGCTGTTCAGAGATTTCTGAGCTACGGAAAAGGTTTTATTACATTATAAAGTGAGTGTGTCAATTCGCGATCATTTTACTCAGGTTTTCGTATAGCTATAAAGTTTTCTCATATTTTATAACACTATAAAATCGACATAATTATGTCAATAAAAACGTAGAACTTTTAGTTGCTGTGTTTTGCAGATAAGTATTTTTAATCTTTACACTATTTAGTATACGTAATAATAGTAGGTACTTTTGGGGCATTTTAACTTGTAAAGTATCCACAGTATTATGTGCCTTTTAAAAACCACGAATATTTTCATATTTAAGGAAATTTTATATAATAAAACAGAAACAAAAACTTGTAAACAAGTAACACGCGCCAAGGTTAAGGTCCTTTAGGCGCCAGTTAAGAAAGTAACTAAATTAAGAGATGCACTTACAACCCAATTCCTACGGTATCGAGTCAATGTCCTTTTGTTTTTTTACGTACTTGTGCATTTGCATAACGGTTTATTGCGGTATTCGACGATACACCGATGGGTTATTTTTAGGTGCAGGGTATTATATGACTCACCGAGCTTGATTTCGAGCGGTAATGGTAGTCTGGAGACGCCGTGCTGGGCTATTGATCGTTGTTCATTGTACATCAACTTTCACTCGTAATCTACATATTATACAAATAAATAGTCTGACCATAGCAAATAAAAAATACTTTCCAAATGTGAGTCAGACTTGCGCGCTTAGGATACTTAGGTACCGCATAAAGTGCAATCTATCGAAGAATCTTGTACAGTCAAGAACTTAAATTTGGGACCCACCTTAGGTCCAAAGTCAATCTGACATTCTACAACAAAAAGGTCGAGTTTCGTTACAAATGATTTTGCATCTCTTCCTAGGTAGTCGGTCTTTAAGTTCTGTCACAAAGGTTTAGTAAAATAAATCTAACTTCTGTTTATTTTTTAATTAAAAGCTCAATTAATGTACATTTTTAGGAACTAATAATCATTCCACATAGTTGCCGCAATTTCCGATACGATCTTCTAACATTCACGGCCGGCACCGATTAAAATGTGCACGAATTTTATAAAAAAAACTCTTTTGGAAAACGCTTTAAAGGTTAGTTAGTCTTTGTTAATTATGAAACTTTTTTGTTTAATATTGTGAAGTCTTTCATCTCTTGGTATGTTTAGAGACCAGCATTATTTTCTTGACGACACTCAGAAACCAGCTGATGAAATTTGGTCTATTTTCGTATTGCTGCAAATTGATGTGAAATCGTAAGATCGATTTAATGAGTCATGAAGATTGACCGGTGTATAAGTGGATCTTTAGTTGCTTGGAATAGATTTGTATCAGAATTTAAAGATAAAAGTCTGGTCAATGTGTCACGCAAATTTCAACTCAATACGAGAACTCTTACAAAAGTTTTAGCCATTATCAGTGTCGTGGTCTTGCGTGATTTGACCCATGCTTTCCTGCTCCGAGGAATGCTTAAAGCTCGTTCATCAAATTATTGCAATAGAATACAAATTACGCTTCTTTTTATTCTATATAAAATAAGGTTTTGATTGATGTACTACAGGTTTATTAAACTATTTTATTTATTATTTAAATTGTAATAAATCTCAGTGACAGAACTTATGAACCGACTAGGTAATGATATTGACGACTTCAAGCCTATTTTTTTAAATGGGTCTCAAATTAACGTTCGTGACCTTGTACTTGAGTTAGATTTTTCCTTGCAATTTTTACGATGTAAAAAAAGAAAACACAGATTTTTTCTAAATCTTACCGAGTTTTGCGCTTAGCAACACATTTAGCGATTCATTTTTATTATATAGATATCTATGTATTCTAATCACACATGCAAAGTGTTTTTTTTTATTATTTCTAGGTAACAAATTCTAAACACAAACATGCAATATAAAAAAATAACCCTATTAACAAGTGCACAAATGGAATAAAGAGGTTCAAGCATCAATTGACGAAGCGTGAGTAGGAAAAAGGTAAATAAACACACTCATGTCTGACCAACATTCACTTGATATACAAATTGAAACTTCGAGTCACCATGACAAGGTAATTCAACTAGAATACGCTAGAGAAAGTGAATAAACGTATCATCATAGTTATCAGTCAAATATATACATTGGCGTGACCTCGACGGAAACTTAAGCTTGAACTTACTTTTTAGGGTTCCGTACCCAAAGGGTAAAAAAGGGACCCTATTACTAAGACTCCGCTGTCCGTCTGTCCGTCTGTGTCTCACCAAGCTGTATCTCATGAACCGTGATAGCTAGACAATTGAAATTTTCACAGAAGATGTATTTCATTTGCCGCTAAAACAAACAATATTATTTTTGTCACGTGTAATCTGTTTTTTGTTTTATTACTGGACCTCATGCTGTGACTGCTTATAAAATCAACTCATAATTTATAACTCGTAAAGTTGTTAATTATTGACTTCAGTGAAATCAAACTAAGATCAAAGTAAGATCTTGAGGAAAACGGATATTTACAACTTAGTTGGAATTTCACGAACAAATAATGTTAAATCCATACTCATCCATAATTTTAGACTAATATACTCATTTTGTTTGTTTATAATGCTTTCACAGCTAAGCTGCTGAACTGATTTTAATAAAATTTGGTATGAAGATAGATTGAACCACGGGGCCCTATGTCCTAACATAGGGTACCTACTTTATTTGCCGGAAAATTGAATATTTCTGGGTGAATAACGCTAGTGCCTCATAAAATTAATAAACGTTCAGAACCTCCGAAATTTAATCGCAGTCGTCTATCAATCGTCTCGTCATGTCTCTCAAGTACTCGAACCGATTACCTACTCAGAACGACAAGAGAAAGGAGTGAGAGGGATTCTCGGAAAATATTTGTGTCATTCTGCTCTATGGCTTTTGTTTTGACAATGAGGAAGTTGAGAGTTGATACTGGATGTACTAATAAAGTAGGTACTTATTCGTGTTCATGTCATCACTATAGAACCTTGTCATAGTTAATTAATACTTGACGCTATTATTTCCCTTGACGCTATTATTCAATGCGTATTATGCGTAAGTGTATGATGTTCTTAAGAGTTGTCGAGTTAATTCTGTTAGACTCGCGTGAGAGTATATAAGAGCGAATGAAAGAGAAGTACAAACCCAATGCCCCAAATTCAATAGATTTTTTTGATTACTTTAATTTTCGGTTTTGACCTGAACAAAAGTCCCTATACTATTTTTAAACGAAACCAAAACGTAACAAGAAAAGTACCCACAAAATCGACGTTTTTAATATTTATCTAGTTTAACGTACCAACAGAAAGTGCAAAAACTGCAAATTTCTTCCGTTTTTTAATATGGACCCTAGCAAAATGGTCTAAAATTCACAGCTTTGATGACTTCGTAATTTCATATTTTTTAAGTTATAATATAAATAAATCATCAAGTTTTCAGGTATGCCTTATCCCATTTATGAGAGAACTCCGATATAGTTTTACGCATAAATACACAGATGGGCAAACAGACGGACATCAGAGTGCCAGCAATAGGGTTCCGTTTACCCTTGGGGTACGGAACCCTAAAATTTTACTTATGGTCTAAGATCCGAATAGGAGACAATCTTCACCCAACTGTTTAATCGATAAAAAAGTATTTTATATCAAATTTAATATGGTAAAAAAAATATCATTTTTCTATCTCCTATTCGCCATATATTACTACTTAAGTACCATATTAAATTACATATAACATACTTTTTATGGAATAAACAGCTGGGTGAAGGTCGTCTCCTATTCGGATCTCCTACTATTATTTATGGGTTAAAACTGTGTAGCATTTTGTGTTGCATGGCAAGATTGAACTTATTTTTTGAATTAGCCTTAACGGTTATTTTTTTGCAATTATTCTTACGAGTATCTGCCCATATTTTGAAGTGTCGTACCTCAGAAGCCCTTGCCAAGATGCACTACGCTAACTAGCGTTTCTATTCGTTTCGTTTTTAAACCAATCGCGTCACAGGTAGATGACGTGATACGAAAAGTCAGGTGATCTACCAGTGACGCGATTGGTGCCAAAACGAAACGAATAGAAACGCTAGTTACGGTAATGCATCTTGGCAAGGGCCTCTGTAACTATTAAGTATATAGAAATGATTAACACACTTAATTGTAGCAAATTTTGTATTGTTATTTTTTAAATACCGTTTTGCTCTTAAATTCAAACTTTAGGATTTCATAATTAAAAGCAATTAATTATTTATTCAATCCAAATAATTAAAAACTAAAAAGACGTCGAAATTTTCAGAGTTTTATGAAAATGGTAGAGTCCGCAGCACCTCGAGGTCAGTTGGTTTTTCATAAAGTCCTATACCTGTAAAACATATCAAAAAGGCGGATTTACCCGACCTTTTGCAAGGCTTTCATGTACAGATTTTAAAGATTTTCCTGTCTCCAGTAAGTAAATCATTAATTTTTAGTAACTCAATATAATAAGTTTAGGTTGTTTTTAAACAGTTTCCTTATTAACATGGAGATTAGTAAGTATTGATAAGCAAAGAAGCGATAAAAATATTTATTCATAACGTAATTTTTATAGCTTTTCTTGTGATTCGTTTAACTACGACGTAAATTCTGAATCAGTTTTACACGGCTGGGGTTCCAAGAATTAGAACCAAAATACAAGTCGGTACTAAATGTAGAAAATCTATAAGTTACGTTATGAATGATATGATATGAGCAGGTTATAAAATTAGCCTACTATGTAGGTACCCTTTTTATTTATTTAATCTTAATTCACAAAAGGTGAACTTAATGCCGCAAGGCATTCTCTACCAGTAAACCTTTGGGCAAAGCAGAGATTGTGGTGGCGGTGCAACATAGGGTCTAACTACCTATACATAGTAATGTACACCTACATAACAATAATACCTATCGATTAACATTTCACTTTTCGAATGAATTTTAGACTCATACCAGTTATTTGCCAATATTTTATGCCTATAGCTTTACGATTTTAGTTTTTAAATATAATGATGTGGATCAGATAGACTAAATATACTAAATTAACAACAAAAAATCATTTGGCAGCATGGCATCTGTCGATAAGATCGAACGTATAAGGCTCCCTAATTGAGAATGCACGCGCTAAAATGTGTTTTGTTCGCTCTGACGGGAGACTACTTAAACTCGCCGCTGCGAATTCGCTCGTTCGTCCGATCGACCGCCGTTTTTCAGAGAGACCCCTACTCCACGTTGTTTTTCCTACGTTGTGCTCAAAAACATAAAGTCGTGTCAGATATTTTTGAGCACAACGTAGGAAGACTGATTTACCCTGCAAACCTGCTTTTGACATGTTGTCGTTTCGTCGGTGTAAAGGTAAAACTCACTAACTACTAGTTAAGTACTAAAGGTTTAATATTTCTAGAAATTCACGCTTATGAGGATGCCAGATACATTTAGCCGCTACGTTGGGTGATAGGTAGGTATATTGTTATTGGTGATTGTACAAAAAATTACAAAATGTTAATAAGCAAGCATTTATAAAAAAGCTTTTTTAAATAATTTAATTTAGTTAAAATATAAGATTCTCACCCATCTTTAAATATCAAGCAAGTCAATCTAAATGTCATTAAAAGAAATCTCGGTTGTATAAATATGAAACAGCACGGTAACATTTCTGTGTAAATCTTACCTCAAAGGACAAGCTATGAATCAAACAACCCGGGGCAAAGTCAGCGGCAAAAAGAGAAGGTGGTTGTAATTGATTCGACCTCAGGGGGGTTATTATGACATAGCTATGCAGTTCATTTTACGGCGAGCGTAAAGGACAGAGCTATAGCAGTTGTATAGCTCTGTCCTTTTCTCTCAGCGTAAACTGAACTGCATTGCTATGTCATAATAACCCCCCTGAACGGAAGTGCGGTGCATTCTTTATCCTTGTTTATACTCCTTATCAGCAACCTGGATATGTTAATGGGTTTTAAAAATGTTTTGGAAGCTACATTATAAGTAGCAAGTTGAGTTAAGTCCAGTATCCGACTAGTATGTTTCACAATTAGCAAATGACTACGTACCAAAAGTCTTGAGAAGTCGTCACCTAATCTTCTATTCATATTAAAACTCTTCCGTAGGTGAATGACTGACAAAAAACGCACAATCTAAACCGCTGGACTAAGCACTTGAAATTTGGATGGATATCATCACAATAATATCTTTATTTTTAAGTTTATGCACGATTCTGTCCCGTTTTAGATAAAAATAGAATGCGATCCTCGCCATGGCTTAAGACATTCGTGAGATCTCTTCAGATTAAAAAAGTCGGGTAGTTTCATTTTTGCAAACACCATTATTGCAAGCAAAGAAGATGATGTTGCTTCTAAAATTGAAATCATAATTCGTGAGACAACTTTGATAGATAAAGGGCTAACTTCACAGCAATTAAATCAATTAAATGACTACTAATTTACTAACATGAAGTGAGGAATGAGTTGTCAGAGTTGTCTCACAGACTATGGTTGTGACTTTACACTAAATACTCTATACGAGTAATTAAATGCCTGGCTACTATAATATTAATCTAGTCGTGACCACGGCCGATGCAACAAGGCCAAAAAGTTCACCCTTAGGTACTATATGAGTACTTACATTTTGCACATGTTTTGATCGTGTTTTGACCCGTGTTTAACTTTAAATTACAAGTACAAAAATTATATCCCATAAGAGGTCTTAAATCATTAAATTTAAATATTTTAGTAATTAGGAAGCACGGGTTAGTAATTTATTTTACTTACAATAAATGCCGCTTTGCTGTGTCAATATGTTCTTACTCGACCAATGAGCTCTCTATCTATATTTGTTCTGACACGCGAAGTTGGTTCTGAACTAATATTATAGATCCTGTTGAGTCTCAGAAGAGGAATAATACACGTCTTATTAACAGCCAAATTTACACCATCTAATCTAAAAGATTAGTACTTGTAGATAGTACAAGTGGTTCATGGAACTTACTGTGTTCATCCTACTATTATGCCTGCATCATTTTGATTCATATTATTATGAATAAACTATATGACGGCTTACTACTTTTTTTAACAGCTGTCTATGAAACTGTGCTACAATCGTACGTGCTCTGTAGTTATCATTCTCGTTTACTTAATGAAATAAACATTTCAGGTAAATTCGTCACTAACAAAGGTCATGATTGAATGTTAAGTGGTATTAATAAAATTCAATAGCAAAGTCGTTGCAATTATCTCCTTAGCTTAAAGTTTCTAATGTTAAAACGTGTCTGTAAACATCACGTCACTAAATAACCTAATGAATATTTATTTAATCTTTCCCATCTAAAATTACCACATGATTTAATGAAACCAATTGAGCACAATATAAAATTAACCTCTACGTAAATAACAAATAACATATGATATTTCCGTTTCGAGGTAACGATTCCACCTGTTTTGACATTGAGCGCGGTAATGAGCTATCGACAGACGTTTGGGTGAATCTAAATATCTTTCGAAATGTAATCATTTCTAGAAAGATTTCCTGTACTTTTGCGTACCGCTTTCCTTTCCTTTAAGAAGAAGGCTGGAATTGACTTTTTTGTTGGAAAATGTGCATAAAATTACCCGATCGATAAGACCTTCTAGGGGAATGCGCGCGCGACGCTGTGTCTGGCGGCTCCGGCGGCGTTAAGGCTAACCACATTTTTCGTAATATCAATTCACACTAAAAGCTATACGGAATCAAAATAAATTATAAGGATTTCAAACCGTACACATTTTGCGAAAAACTTTTTTCTTAATTAGCCAAAGTTTTATATTAGTAAGTAATGAACATTATTATTAATATCATTGGAGTCATCAAAATAATCAGACGAAAAACTTAATCCTTTTCTGTCCTAGGCAACTGTGGAAGCCCATTTGGGTCCTAGTCGTCCTACCTATGGTCCTACCTAGTATTTCTAGGTAAATTGGTTTTTGTCTACTAAATAGTTCAATGGTAACGAAACGTGGCATTTGCTCCAAAAACTTGATGTCTTGAAGTTGACAATTGTAAACTACTTTGAAGAACATTTCAATATCTAAAACTCTGTTCTTATAATAAGCAGCAAATAGCATTTTGTCTGCGACTTGTTTGTCGCTTGGTGATCCTCCTCTCACTCTATCTAGTTTATATGAGGTCGCAATCGAAAAGTTGGTGTTTTAGTGATATCCAAGATAAAACATCGTACGATTAAACTTTAACTATCTACTGTTTACATCAACGATCTCTTGTTGAATAAGCTACCAGTTTCTATTTGTAAATTATAATATGGTTACTGTTATGATTTATTTACACAAATGATGTTTTTCAAAATACGCATCAGAGATTTATCAACAAAAACACTAAGTATCATTTATGGTATAAATATAATTATAACGACAAAAAGTCTGAATTTGTTCTTTTACAATATTTATTTTCAAACGTATAAAATTTAAGGACCACATTCCAAAAAACTTTTCCATTTTATATACTTATCTTTTTGATTTTATATTTTGTTAATTATTGATTTAGTTTACGAGGGTTTCAATAAATACTGTAAAACAGCGCGCAAAACTACAAGAGAAGACACGATGTAGTTAGCGTACTGTGACGCTTGTGGTAGTGAGCTAGGTTTATATTTTTATTCATGTGATGCATCAGTTCGCCAGAAAGTAGCCTTAACAAACTAGTCCCCAACCGCAAGTAAAAACATAATTTATAGGATGATGATGTAAGAGTGATGATGAATATACACGGCGTTTTACGGTCTTGGCTTAAAAGTTATGTTTAATTCTGATATTTAGATACATCATACCACATAATAATATAATAATTTGAAAAATTAGTGACTTTATTATTGTGCCTAATACAGTTTATAATTTAAAATTATTATTAATGTAAAAGATTGTAATTTTAAATGTTCCAACAGTAGCATCTGGATAGACAATCAAAGTTTTTTAAATTAAATTACTAATACACGTTTAAAAGAATGCTCTTGTAGGGAAAGATCAAAAAAGATGTTAAAAAGTCAATGGACCTCAGTCCTCATCTAAACATGTTCCTTTACTAATGAGCTATCGCTTCTATCTTACATTAGACATTTACCACCGCCATAAACAATATAGAATAATCAGAATTAAAACTATCTAAGAAAATACGATTTTATTTTACGAACGACGTTTTTTGAAACCTTTGAATATTTTACGTTTGTAACGAAGTCTCACGTTCTCAGGATTCAACTACTTACCACCTGAAGGTGCATCACACGTTGCAATTCATACAATTATTAATTGTATGAGCCAAACACAGAGTAATAACGATGCTATAAGTAAAACACCTTCCGAAGCTTTCATCAGATCAGCTCGTCGGTAGCTTTCGTTTTTGAATTTAATTGACTAACTTCCAAACTTCCATCCTTATTTGGGTTTTTTTTAAAACTTTTTTAGTATGTGACAATTAAATTTTACTCTAGGGTAACTATCAGTTTGTTTAAATTTCATCACAATCGGGTTTATTTATTTTGTAGGATTGTCACACAAATCAACAAACAGGCAGAAAAAATCTCGAAAAGTCATTAAAACGTGTCCTATCAATTATTTAATAAATAGGTACTTAATAAATACTTTTAATGCACTCAGTTTTTGTTCATCTATATATATTGATAAATATAAATAAGAAAGTACATAGTTTTTTATTCGTACCACTTAAAAAAAGAGCCGCTACTAAATAGTTGGAAGTGGGATCCCTTTGGTAGAATAACATGGCATATAAATAAAGTAAGTGAGCTGTAGACACTGTAGTTATACTCGTATAAAATTACTACCCATCGCCCTGATTGTTTTATTTATAGCAATGGACGGAGGACCTTAATTTGGCGGTTGATGCCATTTATTTAGAGGTGAAACAAACTGGCTCCGAACTTTCCAGATCTGCTCTGTCGTTAAACGCTTCTCAACATGTTTAATGTGTTAATAAATATCGACTATAAATCTTATTTGTCCTAAAATGAGCGCAATAACTTAAAACGACTATAATCGGCCTTTAGGGAAATGTGACAGCCGTAACTTATCGCCTTTGCTCCCTACGCTTTCTTAGAAATCCTATAAATATTCTACAACCGTTATATAAATGCTACACAAAACTAGTAATGACAGTTAACAAATTAGTTCTCGCTTTATTTAATTGGCTCGCTTAGTATCTCGTTATGGAATTGGGAAAACATATTTTTTATTTCAATGTTTCGCCAGCAAAAAACAAAACATCGACTACTTATTTACCTTTAATTTGTCAGGAGTCCAGTCCGAATAATGGACTAGACATTAAACGAACAATTTAACTGACTTATGTGAACACACAAAAACGTGTTATTATTTTAACTACTTCGATAAAAACATGATCTTGAATTACGAAGATAATTTAAAATACAATAACAGGCTTTTAGACAGTTTTTAATGAGAATTATTTTTTACTTTTCAATAAAAAAATGTTTAATATTGGCAAGACAAGTTCAAGCATTATGCCCGCTTTCCACTGCGAGCGGAGCGGGCTCCGTACAGACTCCATTTGGCTTACAACGGTGACTTCAAATGTTACCAACGCGAGCTAACCTCTTTAAAGTCACCGTTGTAAGCCAAACAGAGTCCGTACGGACCCCGCGCCGCTTGCAGTGGAAAGTGGGCATTACGAGTGGCAGAAGAATGTCAGCCATGAGTTTTGTTTTCTTTAATTAAACTTACATTACAGTGTCAAGTATAATAAATAGCGCCCTGCCTTCGCTTCGCTGTCAATGATAACGTAGCTTCCTATAATGGCTAATTTACATTGAGCCAGCAAAAGCATGCCAGTAGAAGTACATTGCGTCGTTACAATAGCTCTCGCCTCAAACGTGAAAACCAACTCGTCAATGTACTTCTACTGGCATGCTTTTGCTGGACCAATGTTAATCAGCCCTTAATAAAATCAGTTGTGTTGTTCCAGAGATCACACCCACTACACAAATAAACCAACAATAAACAAACGCACATTTTTTTCCTTTTTAAAGCATTAGTATAGACTGTGACAGTTTGAAAAGATATCGCAGTAGCCGTGTTAGGTTAAAACGTTGAAGAGTTTATGACAAACACGCCTTTGGGTTTGCAATGCTATTTACCGTTTTACAACCACCAAATACAGATCTGATTTGCTCCTAAAAAACACTAATATTAATACTTTTATCAAATATAGTTTCATTTATAAGAAACGTATTTTTTTTTATAATTTTCCTTTGGTGGTAATGAAATTAAATTCATAGTTCATAGTTTTTTCATCACTCGTAAACAGGTTAACCACACAATACAGAGAAGTATTAATTATGTGGCGCTTCAAACACGTGAATTAGCTAATAATAAAAACGTTTTTTTTCATCTGTACATGATAAAATTCACAATAACCTTCTAGCTCTTAATTGTGCACAATCATAGTTTTAAATTATAAATTTTTATTTATGTCTACACGTTTTCCTAAAATATTAACACAACTACCTTTTCAGAGTTCCTTATTCAAACAAGAAACTATTTTGCCACCTTTATAGTTTTTTTCTTATCTTTCACCATCAAGTGAGGTAGGTACTTATTGGTGAATATCTTTTTAAAAACTATTACGTGTATTTTTTTTTATTTGTCGACGACCGTTTAGGAAATATTAAATAACAGGGAAAAATCTCACATAAATCGGCCTAGTCCTAAACTAAGTTCTAGGCTTGTTCTATGTAGGTACTACCAATGTTTGTACTACTAAGCAATGATGGACATAAAATGTAGAAAAATACCTCTACATACTTGAATACATTAGTCGTATTGAAGTCTAAAATGGTTCTTTTCGTTAGAATTACCTGTCCCCATCTCCTACAGCTAATAATACTACAAATACTAAAAAATTGAAAAACATTTTATATGTAACGAATTTAATAATCAAGTAGGTTATCTGGGAATATTCCTTAAAAGCCGTCAAATCTGCAATTTCAATATTAACATTAGATACATCTTTACAATGAAATGTTTTTGTTCGTTTTTATGAATAAACTTTGACTACGTGATGATTCGTTTATGACTATTCTTCTGAAACCGGTTAAGTAGAATAATAGACCAACGACAAGTTTTCTTATCTTATAACATTGCTAAGTATAGACTTTTATGAAGATGATTCAATCGAAGATACTCAAATTTTGTGGACTCATTTTATATTTGCTAAAACATAAGTCATTTCTATTTTCTATCTCGGATAAGAAGCATTTTCCCCTGATATTTAATTAATTAAATATATAATTAAGATCATTCCAAACATAATTAAAAAATAACCACTTGTACAAAAATGCATTTTTACAATACCTATACAAATTAACTCGAACTTTTCAACATAGAGAAATTAACACTTACAAGTAGGTTTTTTTTGCTGTGGCGCGTAACGTTTGGTTACGTTTCACAATAATGACGTGGTTTCGAGCGCATGTTTAGAGCCTTAATTACGCTTAACTATATCGGTATTGTATTGTTATCGTTATGGTAACTCATATTCACTTAACAGTTCATTTCATTTTACTCAACAGGAGCTTTTAGAAATGAAAAATCACGCTCAATAGAGGTAGGAAAGTAGAATTAAAATATCACCTCTCTAATTACCGATAAGTAGCCCGATACACATACCTACTAGTGAAGGTAGTGCCGTGAAAGTTGAAACAAAAGATTTACACGCGGTGACATGACACTTTGATCTCCTGTGGTGACACAAACTGACTATAGAGGTTGACTTTCTAGTCTTCTAAATATTCAAATATCAATTCAAGGCAAACGTTTTCTGTACAAGGTCAGAAGAGTCAAAGTCAAGGAACATCGATTCGTGTTTGTTTAGATTGGGCTATTCCGTTTGGGCGAAATGTTTTTTGTAAAATACATCATTTTTATCATTGTAATTTTTTCCCGCCGTAGTTGATTTATTTTTTACGTAGTAATAAGTCTAACCTAACCTAACAGAACAAGCGGTTTCAGCATCCTGTATATAAAACAAAATAATAGAAATAGGTAACATTTTGGGAAAAGAAAATTTGGAAAATGATGCATTCGGCTAAAAATATTTCGGCCAAACCTCCTGTTTAGATTCCTTATTATTATTATTATTATTTTTATCGTATTTGCATTGGGATACAAGAATATATTAGCATACAAATTTAATTTATATGTTTAGAAAAGGACTAATTTTGTCGCGGAGAGCGTTTCGTTGGCGACGTAGAGATAGCAGAACATGGTTATTTCACCTTTTTATACAAGTAGTTTTATACTAACGTGCTTCTCAAAATTATATTTATTGAATATACAAATCTTAATCTTAAACTTAATATAATTGTCCAAAATACCTGAATTGTATTTTTTATTAAAATAATTAAGGAAGTATATTTAGTTTACAAACAAAAAAGTAGAGAAGTTTTGGATGATATTACAGATACAAATGATTAATTATTAAGTAATAATTACATATGGCCTCAAATTAGAACACCTTATACTGAATTAAAAAGATATCATTCTGAGTAAGAAATGGAAGCAAAATGGCAAAAGTGAACCAACCAGGTACCGTTCCTCACACAATATAAATTTACAAGTCACAAATTTATTTTAAATCAGGTTTACTAATGTTTTAAATTTTGCATAAGTTATTAAACAGGTGAAAGTTAACCTAACGGGTAATAAAAAAACTGTTCATAGGGCATCGACTTTAAATGTAAGTAAAAAAATAACAAACTAATATAATTCCAATTTTTTTATCCTTCAATTCGTTAATGGTAAAATATAAGTGTATTGAATCTTACGTCATACTTACTGCTTACCTAAAAACAATATCCCACTCATGTCAATTTTTTACATAGGTAGTATTTAGTAATTCCTTACGATCCTTTTCCAGACTATGCTATATTAATTTCATACCTTTGAATCATTTAAGTACTAAGCCAACTTGCGACAATAATTCGGCCATTGTAAGATGATCCCTGTGACAGTAGTGATTTGTTATATTAAACACTAGCTGTTCCCGTGCCCACTTCGTTGGGTAATTAACATTTTTTTGGAATAATACGTATATAGCCTATGACACTCACGTGGCTTTCTATTGGGAAAATAAATTTAAAAATCGGTTCAGTAGATCCAGAGATTACCCCCTACAACGTCATAAACTTTACCTCTTCATAATATTAAAACTAGTATAGTATTGACTACACTCGCAGGCCAGGCATATTAAAACAGTCGGTTAAACATTAGGTTCAAGTTAATAAATAAATAGATAGCAGGTTGGATAAATAGGTTTCAGGACATGTGTTATTACGGCGGATTTACTAAAAAATAAAATACATTTAAATAATAAAGGGAATACAAGAAACGTTTTTATCAACGTATTTCTATTTTTGTTGCATCATACAAACGATAAAGCATACAAGCGTCAAATTTGGTGTGATTATATTAAAAACCCTGAAGAAAAACAACAAATAGTTAAATTTGACAAGTGTGAGCTGGGCTCGCGATTCGATTCGAATTCGAATCCAATTTGAAATATAATAATATATATACGGTGCGGCGGAACGCACATGCACCAACTCGCATCTGAATGGTTTTTTTTAAATTACTGAACGTCGTTGAAAGGTTTGCACCAATGTAGTATTTATTTATAATATATCTGATAAGACAAAGGAACGAGTGTACCTACTTCGTGTTTAAATGAGCTGTTCTAGATTTACCCAACTATAGTGAACTAAGCTTGATTTTATCAATTAAGCAATTTTCTGGATCTGATATTTTTTGTTTCACGTTAATTTTATCCTTTTATACTGCTGTAGGTCGATTAGGTCAGAGCTTTTTTGTTAACACACTAATAAACAGGTTTATTCATAATTTTAATCTATCAAAAACCCTTCCCACAATAACACTTTAGTTAAAGTAGAGATTTTAATGTTTCGCTAATTTTATAATAACTTTAATCTAACATTTTAATTTAACCAAATCGGTTAACGACATCAATTTATTTAAATATAGCGGCTCAAAACTTGAACTTGAACGAGTTCGAGTTTCTTGATCTCGTATCGGTATTATGTAAGTTTAAAATATTTTTACTGTCCCTACAATCACACTGCTCGCTAGGATGTATAAAACTCGATCAAATAAAAGTCATTAATATGTAGATAAGCAATTTTACCCCAGGTGGTAAACCGGCTTGCATGGTAACAGATATCTGGTCACTTGATAAGACCGTGTCTGTTAAACACCCATACCTAATTTCCCGGCTCGGCATTTCTCGGGCATAGGGTTACCATCCGTCCGGATTAGTCCGGACATGTCCGGACTTTTAGACCCTAGTCCGGACATTGTCCGGCTCTTTAATTTGTCCGGTTTTTTTTATTTAGATACCTACCATATCTCAGTAACTAAATGAATAATGTTTCCATTTTGTGACTAAAAAGTCCGGACAGTTATCGAAATGTCAGGCTTTTTGTCCGGACTTTTCAAATTCCTAAATGATAACCCTCATGATAACAATACTCGGGCATAGGTTATTTATTTATTTATTATTTATTTATTTATTTCACATATGAATATGCTTCGATACGTTCCATATGATTTTTTGTAACATCATCAGTACTTAATGTGAATTCTTAAAGACCTAGTTATAAAATGAGGCTCCAGGGGAAAAGCCTTCATAAGTTTTTCTAACCTTATATATCCTAAAGCATATTGTATAATATTGTCAAAGTTTTTAAAGTAAGTAGTAGAAGCTGTTTAATTAATTCTTACAACCACTTGGAAAGACGAACTTAATTAATTCACCGGGAAAAAAACGGCTATACACTCGAAGTGTCACGTCCACCATTCTTTCAACCTTAGAAATTGCTTTTTAAGGTTTCGTACTTAAAGTGTGTCCACGGAACCCTAATGCTAAGCCTCTGCTGTCTGTCAGTCTGTCTGTCAGCTGGCAGTATCTCATAAACCGTAATATGTAGACGGTTAAAATTTTAGATAGCAACATCGAATAAATAGTTAAAACGTACAAGTAGAAATCAGAATGTTATTTGAGGAGAATTAAGTGAACTAGTAAGGCTTCTTTACGGTTTACAGGATCCTGCAAACCGAATACTGGTGTGAATGTTACCATAGTAGCACGTATGCTGCTAAACTGGATCCTGCAAAAAAACGGTCCTGCAAAAAACGGGACGTTGCCGTGGGAAATAAGCCTAACATTTGATTACGCTAAAATAGCTTGAGAAATTAATATGCCGCAATAACAACATGACATGTATTTATAACTTATTTAAATTAAAAATTAAAGAGTACGTACGGGTAATGGTGCGGGACCCTTCGTGTGCGAGTCCGACTTACACTTGGTTTTTTTTTTTTGAAGCCATTCTTGACACGACTATTTCTGACAAAGGACCACACAGAATGTCAGTGAATGTGTTAACCTTTAATTCAAAAAGGTCATAAGATTGAGTATCCTTTGACACAAAACTGGTGATTATCGGCTTTATTTTATTTTCCTTGTTTCCGAGCCGCCTATAATTTTTGCTAAAGACTACTTCCGTTCCGAGCAATATCTGTCGGCATATTTTTACGTTCGGTTCGGATACATCACAAGAACTCGATAACATTGACAACTGCGGGTGCAATATAATGAGTTTTAAATTATTAACTGCAGATAAAACCTCGCCTGCTGATGTACTTGTAACCTTTCCTTTAGTTCTCGGCCGCTGTCGATACTTGGACGAGCGGAATAGTACTCGAGGTGTCCTGATTCAATTTGTAAAACCTGATCTCTTATCATTCATTACCACTGTCTTATAAAAGCTCGGTTTGTTTATATTTCTTATTATACCAATAAGAAAAGGGTCAGCGAGACCCTGTTGCGGTGTAAATTAAGTAAAAGAAGCAAAGTACTCCTTTGTGCCTTTTGTAAAAATCAGATATCACGTTAAAAGACCTCCAGATCGAAATATAAACATACAATCTGTTTAGCACCTCAGTAAACCGAAGTGATACCACAAAGGGCATAAACAAAATGCTAAAGTTAAACAAGCTGTTTTATATTTATGACGCCTTACAACGAAAGCATAAAAGTCCTATTTTCGTAATGTTTGCTAATAAAAGACATTATTTTACAAGTGGTGTTGAAGTTCAGGTAACGGTACAAATGTTACGAGAAAAGTACTTAACATGTTATAAGTAAATTAAAATTCTCGATTACGGACCACTCATAAAATTAACTAACTGAGGGTTATACAATATAATAGGTAGTAATTCAATCATTACCTAGTTCCAATCCTTTAAAGCCAGGTTTCTTATCTTCCATTTTATGTTTCAGGCGACCTGCTAAGAAGTCTCAAATTCAACAAATAATTGATAAAGCATTTAAAAATCGCTTTCGTCCAGATTTAAAGTGGTTCTGAAGCCTCATCTAAATCCCTAAGATTCATCTGACTGAACGCTCATCTTATAGCTGAAGCCTCGTCTGACACCTGAAGCGTCGCCGGCGACGCTCCGTCTCTATGGTGACGCGACGACGGTATTTAAGTCGGCGCGGGCGCACGCAACCCACATACCGCAAAAGACCGTAGAGCGCGCAGCACGTTGTGCAGCGGATCACGGCATAAGATTGACGTTTCGTAAATAACAAGTGAACTTTAGTTACGAATCTCAAGTTAAGTGTTGTGGAAAGAACTTAAAACATTTCAAAATGATGTCCTTAGTGTTGTTTGTTTTGGGAGGGCTCCTTGCAACGACAGAGGGTTGCGGCGCTGGGAAAACTATGATAAGTAAGTTATATTATTTTTTGTCGTACTAATTTATGAATTAGAACAATAAACTTAACTTAGGTACATACGTTAATTTTAAAATATATTTTCATTACCCTTCAGGTGCCCTTCGTTTCATTTCATTCAGCCTAAACTCAAATGTATCATCTTACTTACCCCTTAAAATAATCGGTCTTAACAAGTCAAGAACTATAATAATAAATGTTGATAAATTAGTTGTAAAAACTTTATGTCACAATGTTTAATTTATTTCAGTTGAATAACTGGATATTTTGAATTTAAATACTTATCAAAAGAACACATAATTACTATTAAACATGAAAGCGGTAGTGATGGAGGATGATGTAATGTAACGGCCCTTTTGGATTCTTAAAAGGATTCGGACCACTTATTAAAAGTTCGCGACTTTTGTCATAGAAATAGGTATTTAAGATAAAGCCAAAGTAATTTCGCAGTCGTAAAGGTAATAAAATCGCCCGCCGCCACCCAGTCTACAGTATTTGAACGACTTCTTCTAAAGATGAGTCCATTAGCATACTCGTATGGGTCGGGGACATAAAAATTTATTGACAGACACCTGTGTTAACACACACCGGTACAATAAATCAGATAAATCCGACTCATTATGTGACAAATATTGAAATTATAGACGAAATGTAAAACCTTGACACTCGATTCCGAGGAGCATATAGAATTCGAATGAATATAACGGATGTATAAGTGAAGTAATATATTCTTAAAGTGTTGGTCTGGTTGTTTCAGCTTCGGGAGGGTTGTCGGCGCTCGAGAAGCAAACGATCGTAGACGCGCACAACCGCCTCCGGCAGAGCATCGCTCTGGGACAAGTTACTAGCCAGCCGCCGGCAGCTAATATGATGGAAATGGTAAGTGTTTCTATTTAATTTAGGGCTGAAAATTTGGAATACTCAGTCGAATCAGATGTTGTATTAAGTCACAGTAACAAATAACTTTAAAATATTTGAACCAAGAAAAAGGTCAGTGTCCTTATGCTTAAATTAATTTAAAATTAAGTTTTGCCTTTAAAAAGGGCTCGCAATATCGTAAATTACAGTATTTTCGAATTCCGTTGATCTTTACGACCATAGGCGCCAGAAAAACACTTAAGCTTTAACATTGTTTGTCTCAGGTGTGGGATGACGAGTTAGCAGCGACTGCCCAGCGGTGGGCGGATCAATGTACTCCTGCGCACGACCGCGCCGCGCAGCGCGACGTCGGACGTTTCCCGGTCGGACAGAACCTCGCCGCCACGTGGACCACTCGCCCCCCGACCGAACCCAAAGATTCCCAGCCCGACTTCATGAGGCAGATCAATGCTTGGTACGACGAAGTTAGCATCTTCGGATTCAAGCCTATTAGCGGAGGACATGGAACTGGTCATTACTCTCAGGTAAGCATCGGTAACCCCGCTCAACATATTTAATGACCCTTGAAATTTGATGTTCTTGACATACAGCAGTAAACCATGTATTAATTTATTTTTCTTTTAACAGTTGGTCTGGGGCGAGACATCTCACGTCGGTTGCGGTTTCACGTTCTACTACGACCCCGTACGAGGCTACACTAAGCTGTACGTCTGCAACTACGGCCCAGGAGGAAACGTCATTGGGGTTAACCCTTACGAGAAGGGATACCCGGCGTGCCAAACCTTCGGCCTTACAGACTCCAGAAAATACTCTGGCCTTTGCGGTAAGCATCTTTACTCTACATTTTTACTCTTTTTCGAAAGTTCTACCATTTATTAGTATTATTTTTCATTGACTTTTTTTAATTTATCTCTTTTTTATTTACAGCAACCAGCAGTTTCACTGCATCTTCGAGTTACCAGACGGTCGACAACACGAACAACTACATCTCCAACGTTATTCCTGAAAGCACCGGCAACGGTCAAACCTACAACTACCAGTACAACAACCAATACAGCAACCAGTTCAGCAATCAGTTCAGCAACCAATATCAGTACCAGTACCAACAACCCACGTACTTCCAGAGCCAGCCGCAAACGACGACCTACAGGCCGTTCATCAGCCTGTTCAAGTCGGCGTCGAATCTGTTCACTCAGCCCAAGTCGCGAGGTTTCAGATTTGGTACTGTATACTTATAAAACGTCGCTCGTATTAATCTAGGCATACTAATAGCAGTATTTAATAAATTATTGTAACACTTACTGTGTTACTCGACTGATTATTCGAAACTGTCTCGAGCACATTTTCGGAACTATTTATAGTAGTTAATATTGTTATCCTTGGTTCTACGAGGAACTTCATTAAGACATAGATATTATAATTCAGAAATCTAACTGGACTTCAAATATTGTGAAGGAGTGAGATTTATGATTATGAGATAGAACAGGTGCTGTCGTAAATGACCTTCTAGTATTAGCGGAGAGCAGACGCGAGTTGTTATATAAAATAAATGAATTTTATATTTCGTATATTTGTTTTAAATCAAACTAACGCTTAAGCGCCATGTTATTTTCTTAAACAACATATAGCTGAGTCAACGAAGACACACTGGATGACCTGTCGTGTCATCGCATTAATATTACCTACTTGTTCGGGCATATCCCAACCTTGGTCAAACTTTGACGCAGCTTCAGCGAATTATTTAAGAAAATAACACCACTGATCCCCTTTTATACATTTATTTACTTTACCAATAATTGATTATCGTAAAATGTGCAAAACAAAACCTAAATATTCATTGGTGACACAACATTACTCTGATGAGATTATATAACTCCATTAATTGGTAAAAACACGTAATACATAGCTATTTGCACGTGTTAGGCGAAACAATGTGCGAGTCTTGATCTTGAACAATGAAACGCATGCTATTAGGTATTCAGAATCACAAGACCTAGTATTATAACATCGTAAAACAGGTGTAACATCTTTAAACTGTTTATAAACTCTTCCTTTAGTATACACGTAGCTATCTGAAATAAATCATTACATATTTATTTTAAGCCTGAATAAAATCAAGTGTTACAAAGAACGTAAAAACAATGTAATGTTGTGTTTGATGAGAATGATGAGTTAAAAGCAAAGAAAATACAAACAAATACTTACGGAACAAAAACAAATACGGAACACATTCACCGGAAAACACTTACATTCTTTGGATGACCAGATAAATATTTAGTCTTATAGTTCAAAGCTTGATGAACTAATACATAACATCAGCTATGTATGAATACGTAACTGTATAAATAAATTAGATATGAAATATGAATGATTGTATCCTTAACGTACTTAACTAAATATTTCGTATCACTTAAATTAAATTAGCACTATGTTATACTTTGACTTTTCAATCATAAGATTTAAAGAAACTAAATGGATTTGGAAGGTCCTTTGTTGGTAAACACACAAAACATGCATTGAGTCGGAAAGGTAAACTTTAGCGCGTCAAAACTGCTAAGCCTCTTTGTGTGATTAATAAATTTACACAAAATGGCATTGATCGCCTCTCACGGTTGAGGACAGTAAGTTACGTAATACTGACAAGACGGGCACACAAATCGTAAGATGCAAATAAACCAGTTTAAGCAAACGTTCCAAAGATGACTAAAGTCACTTTATGATTATGTCACAGTAAATAGAGGACTGTGAAGACCAGCGATAACATACGGGGTTGAAAAACTAGAAGATAGCGAAAAGCGTATTGGCGATCACTTAACAGCTGGTGCTCCTCGTAAGAAATGGCGGTTGGTAATGGACTCCATTACCTTGGAGAGCAAAGAGATAATGGCAATTGGCTTGTAATTATATGGATCGCAGCACAGACCACAGATCTCAGTGATCGCTTTTTTTGAGAATCGGATGCACGAGAGCAGTCTTTCAAGTAGGTACTTGGTAGGAGCAACGCCAGAAATGAGAGAGAACCGGTAAAGACGCATGAAGAACAACCGGTGCCAAATCTGGAGCACACATCCTAAGTGCAATCGAAAGAATCCTATCTAACCCACTTGAACTGTCGATATCGTGATACATTGCGTCTCTGCAATAGCTCTCGGCTCAATAATGTTAAAACAATCCGTCAATGGATTGCTACAAGCATGCGGGCTTGAATGAAACTGACACCCGTATTCACAAAAAATACTTAAGGGATCCTTCACTGAGTAAACGCACTGCGTTCAATACTGATTTGTGATTGGTCCTTTTTGACCGACCTTTTGTTTATGAGTCGATTTGAACCACCCTGTGCGTTCGTGAGCACTGTGAGACCTCATAGTGACGTTTGTGAATACGGGTATAGCCTTTACGTACTCACTGAACTTTGTAAGAACAGTACGCTTGGCACGGAGTCTCAGTATTATAAAAATGATTGCTCTTGTTTTGAGTTATTATAAAAGATCAAAGGGTCTCTATTCTGCCTTGTCTTAATTTAGTATCATAAAATTGCAATAGAATCGCTGAATTGTAGTTATAAAGTACGAGTAAATGAACATTTTTAGAACGATACAAGGTTAAACACATAGGTGTCGAACTCAAGCCATAGGAGAGAGTTAACCACCTATCGCGAATTTTAGACTTCCAATCCTAATATTATGGCAGACAGACACACGTGTTGTCAGTATACGTAACCATTTGACACATACACACCAATAACGAAAGAACTTGCTAAGTGTAATAAAATTAACATTGTATGGACGAGTACGTTACTGTTACTAAGTATCGAGCATAAAGATTCATAAAGTGTACTTACTCACTACAAGGTTTATTTGGTCGTTATATTATCGACGTAGCACATCACAACCAATATCACAACTCGCTTAATGATAGAGGTTTTTAACCCTCTTACTACCTTGAAATAATGAATCCTGAAGAAGTGTAGCTTCGATGAACCTTCGAGAAATATACATAATAAAGAAAATAAAATAAATAAATATCAGGGGGCTTTTAGCTAACGCACTCGCAATCACGATCGTTTTCATTTTGAAAATCGAAATCTTGTCTGCATACAAAATGAAAACAATTGCTCCTCTTTGAAGCCGTTTGCGGAGTGCGTTAGACAATAAGCCCTCAGGGGACCATCACACAAATACTCTAAGTTTCTACTTACTTGTATAGAGACATAGATATAAAAACATCCAAGACTCAGAAACAAACACTCGCTGTCATCACACAAATATCCGCCCTTACTGGGATTCGATCCCAAGACCGCTAGCTTCGTAGACAGGGTTATACCAACTAAGCCAACGTGTCGTCAACATACAGTTCGGGGACTTTTTAAGGGTTTAAGGCCCAGCCACACCGCTTGCGTGACGTGCACATGCACGTGCGCGTTCGCTTTCCACTGCGTTGTATAGTGACAAGTCGTAATGAAAATTCATACTATAAAATGCAGTGGAAAGCGAACGCGCACTTGCACGTGCACGTCACGCAAGTCTTTAATCTTAAGTTCAACAGCCGCAAGGCCAGGAAACCTTAGATCTAATAATGTCGGTGTAAATATAGCCGAGCGCAGTGAAAGTTAATATGATACCTTGTTAATGCGTAATAACCCCTTCGGTTCCTGTTTGTAGTCAGCAGTCAGCAATGGGGCTGGTTCTAGAATCTTACTCGCAAGTATTTTCAACCGCTTTCATTGCCAAGGATAAAACATTCATTCAGTATGTTTTTTAAGCTTTCAGTGTCTGAAATAACAATAGGTTAGTTTAAGAACCTACCTACTTCTTATCAATTGTATGTATTCATAAACTTATTTATCTACGCTTATTTACCATCTTATCCAGGTCATAAAATTTCAATGCCTTTGGGTATATAATGGGTTAATCCCATTTCCAATTGACATTAAAGGCATTGAAATTTGAAACGCTGAAATTAATGCTTAAGTTACTTAATAGAGCAGTATTTCAATTTAATCAGAGTTAAGTAAATAAATATGACGGGACAATCTCACACCAATTGATCTAGTCCCAAACTAAGCTCAAGGCTCTTATTTCATTTAAATATTTCAGAAAGTAAAGCTGGTTTACATAGATAATGGATGGACGCGAAAAAATGCAAAGTGATGTTAATGTTTTGCTCGCGAATGTAGATAGATTCTTTTAAACTGGGTACAAATCCATAGGTTCAAAATTTTACAGAATGATGAACATTTTTAAGCACCCGACTCTTTACAAGTTGAATGAAAATCGTGAATCGAAAGTACCTAAAGTGGGAATTAAATGATATCCTAAAAATGTGGTCGCATAGGGCATTTACATCGGAACTACGTTTGCGTTGAGATGTTACAACTCAACCAAGTAAAAGAAAGGAGATAATTATACGGCAAGTTGAGAAAAGTTGCGTTATTAAAATTACTGCCTTCAACTCCTATCAACATTAAAAGGTTCAGGAAAAATATATCAGAATAGTGATATAACTCAAACCCAGCAGCGCAAGATCTTTGAATCATAACCTATTCCTTGTAACTGCAAAAACAGACAGTATCCCTTATTAAATTCTTCAATTTCATCCAGAGAGAGATATATTCACGACCCTTTTAATCACTGGTAGGTATTAAGAAATAATGTAGAAAAAACTTTAGTTTTGTAATATGTTCAAAATCATCTATATAACAGTTGTGGTGACTTGTTGGTCTTCGCGAAAAATTAGTTCCTGTCATCTACGTATTGCGTTAAAAAGTGTTTTGATAATCAAAAACTGTACGAAACTAACCCATAAATATAATATTGTCTAAAAAATACCTAAATGTCATTAAGTTTTTTTTTAAACCAATCATTTTTTAGGTTCTCTATTGTATCGCCGACAATTTTATTGCCGAATTTCACTTCCCAACCAACATTTGGCCGAATTTCATTTTGCCGAATCATCATATGGCAACTTGTTAAAATGATTAGTTTGATTACCCAACCTCACGATTGCCAACTCAACGTTTGTTTTTTTTTTATATGGACATTTATTAAAATGTCATTTTTCATATAGCCAAATGGTTCACTTAGAATAATATACATTTCGCGGTGTATCGTTCGTCGTTGGCAAATTATATACAGGTATGTTTTTATTATATTATATTATATTAAGTATATAATGTATAGTATTATAAAAAAGTCGGTGCTGTAGGGTCACAGTTCTACCTAACACTCCTCCTCGCTACGCTCGTCGTCGTACCTAACTGGTCTCTGTGGATATGTGACGCCTTCTAAACTCATTTCTTCTTTGTTTTAGGCAAATTCAGGCAATGGGTTTCGCTAAAAAGTACGCAAGTGACTTAATGCCTAATGTAAGAAAAGGAAAGTGATAAACTGACGAAACGTTACTCGTCTAAGAGTTTTTCGGCCTAGTGTAACATTTGCCATGTGAAAAATATTTCAAAAGTTTAAAGTCAAAATGATATTCGTCTTCATAATAATTCGGCCAAATGAGAGGTTGGCATACAATAATTTGCCAATAAGTAGTTGTCAAAGTGAACATTCGGCGAAATGTTGGTTGGCAAATGAAATTCGACCAAAAAAAATTCGGCGAAAAGGCAGAACACCCATTTTTTAGTGTTCAAAAGTTCTCAATATCTTACTTTACTTATAACTGAAACTTAAAATATTCGATGTTCATAAATATATTACGAGACACTGAATAAGAATTGTAATTAAATTCTCACACAACACAAAGGCAACAATTATTTCCCGAAGTCTCAAGTCCAATGCTGTATAAATTCACAAACTACTTACTTCATAATCTATGGTTAGTGTAGCCGACGACCCCCAATCTCATGGTCTTCCATAATTATATGAACCATAATTAAAAAATATGTGTTTACTAAAGTATGATTCATAAATCTTTTTAAATTATAACTAAAACAACATGTATTTTTTACGCAAATAAAAAGAAAAAAAGGGTAGGTATGCTCGTTCCCAATCTTCATATCGTGGGTAGACAAAATATGTCGAAATTTTAACCGATAACGATAGGTACTTCACTCTAACTCTACAAGAAAAATCCATCACATGACATCACATGGTGTGGAGTAGCGTAAAACCAGACAATAGTCCTAGCCTGCAACAATAGTCCAATTTTTCTCATTACATTATTTTAAAATTATGCTAGCTAAGTAAGCTAATACTATTATTGCTGTGTATAATGGTATATATCAGTATTTTTTGACCTAGAATCGTTTGCTCTAAACCCTTGCTATAGCTAGCATATTTTGGAATAATAATGAGGAAAATTGTACCATTGTTGCAGGCTAGTACATGGCTAGTACCATAGTTGTATGATTTTACGGTAGTAAAGCAGTCACAGGACGTTCCATTTTTGCCATTTGGCAACGGAACTCAAAAAGGTGGAACTAGCTAGGTAAGGTTTGGTTCCTTACAAAGCAGAATGAGCTTTGTTCTGAGTTTCTAGTTTAGGTACATACAAGATAGTCTTTCCCAGGTAATTAATAACAATGCTGTTTAAATTATGTTATAGACTTCAATTATAATCTGTTTAAGCCATGATATAATAATAGGTATGTTTAGATCCTATAATTATCCTAATTATATGACTAACTGGACAGAAGTTGAAATAGGTACTAAAAATCAGGATCTAATGATCTGTAGTTGGAGTGAGGGTTTAATGTACTTATGTCCGAAATACCTATCACAATCCATGAATATTTCGTAATTAAAATTCACATTTTAAAAGGTTCTAGTTTTACATATTTTTTTAATATTTAAACATCGGAACGTTACGCCATCTGCTATAAAAGTTAAAAACTTGAACACTAAGCTCATGTAGTAAACCAATGAATCACGCCATCTTCTTTTTAATGACTGCACTACGCAGAGCGTTCAGAATCAGACACTTGAGGAGGACGGAACATTGAAAACTCATATTCGCGACACAGTACAGATAACTTTGTACAGATGGCGCTGTTTTTAAAACATAATGTTTTATCAATCTCGGGAACTAAAGTGACTGATTATAACTCAAAAGGTTTATATTGTAATTATTGATGTTACGTTCAATTGTGTGTATAAATCCTAATGAATCACAAATAACTTTTCTTAACGAAACGAGAACGTAATAAAAATTATTCGCACAATTTTAGACCTCTCGACCGTAGCGAATGTTTAAAATCATAGATCAAAATATGCTGGTTATTTGTCATCTTGTTTGATTTAGTCACAGCATACAAACTACATTAGTACATTATGGATTGGCGTTTTCAGTATTTCTCGCTTATATAAAGTAAATAACACAAAACAACCTTTCATAATATTTAAACAGATTTTTTTGAGATAAACTTTGTCGTCAGGACGAATTTGGTTTAAAACTGAAGGCCTTTGATTTCTCTATTATTCAAGTTAAATAGTAAAATTAGTGTTAAGTAATGAATTAGTATTGTAATGAACTAAGTCGATAGAGCCAATGATTTGGTCCAGTCATGTAAAATGCAATGACTGTTAAAACTAAGTGCTTTTTACCCGACCACCCCGAAGCCCTAAAGGGTTATATGTTTGACCCGTATGTACATAAGTATGTATTTCCGTTCATATGTCTGCTCGTAATTACTCAACGGCTCAACGGATTTTGATAAATGACACGTCAAAATCAAATTATCGCACACAAACATACATACATACATACAAACATGCGGGTCAAACAGAACCTCAGGCAAAGGCTCTATATTTACCACTTTACAATAAGCTGAAATCTGACTTTACTACCTACATTTTATGATACTATTTTAATTGATTTTTTCAGAAATATAACATCATCCATTATTTATTACTCTTTAGAGACTTGCGATTCCATAACTGTATTTCATTTTCTTCTAGTATTTTTACTTTAACGGGGCCTTATTAAGGGTTAAAATAGGCGATGGATATTATTATTAGGAAATATGAACTGTAACATTACCCGTGTTAACCCGTGATAACACGGTATTTTCTTGAATCTGGCCGAAAGACGAATAATGACAGCAATATTTCATTCATTACCCAATCTATGATACTATAATTCAATTGTCTTCTTCTAACAAAAAAGTCTTATGAACATAACATAGGCAAACTAAATTACTTCTTGTCATCGTCATATACGACCACTTGAACAACCAAACGTTACCTGGGTTAAGCCATTTTTTTTTAATTATTTCGAAAATTTCGACCGCATCCAAGCATAAAACGTTTTAATGCCAGACAAACCATTAAACTGAAAACCGTAAAATAGCAAACTTCTGAAGTACTAACCACTTGTTTATTTAGTTTTTTTATGTCGCCTAGGCAATGGTTGCCTGGTAGAGAATGCCGCAAGGCACTTTAAATGTAAACTTAGTTTTTATGGCATAAGAGGAATAAGAAGAATAAGAATAAGAACCATGCAGAGTTCCAACACTAATTTGACATAATAATGACTTAATTTGACTTAACCATATTGTAATAAATCGACTACTTTTTCATGCAGGTAATATTCATTTAAAACTTCATCTACTTACTACAATAACATTAGTAAGATATTTTTTTGTTTGTAATTAATAAAATCAAAAACGACTGGACCGATTTTGAAGATTATTTCACTAATAGAATGCTGTTATCACCGAGTAACACAAGCTATATTTCTTTTTGTACGCGGACGGAGTCGGGGGCAACAGCTGGTAAAATTAAGCTGGAAAACTATCTTTATCACCTCAGTTTTTCACCACAAAGGAATTGTAATTGCCCACCTGTTTTAATTTCCTTCGACGCTTTTACGTTTATCTGCTCTCCCTTCATTAATGTACTTTCGCAAGGAAATTAACTTTCAATTCCTTCGGTCTTAGATATTATTCCTTTTGGTGTTCATTTTTCTGCGTTAATTTCCAGCAAGGGTTTCTGAGGTAAAGAACATCAAAGTTGATGAGAATTCCTAATTTGAAGCCGCCGACGTTTAGAGATATTATGATTTAAACTTATCATAGGATTAAATGCCCCCGCAGACTGAAGACCAAATCGTCGGCTGATGATGTTCTAATTTGATTAACTTTGTGAAAACAACCACAAAATTGTACCTACGTTAGAAATGTTCAGCTTGCGGGGATTCTAAATATTAAGTTAACTAAATGTTTTAGTTACCTCAATATACATAAATATATAATAAGTAATAATAACTAAATCTAAATGAAAATGAATCGCTAAAACGTATGTACGCGCGTAACTTCCGAACGCGGGCACCAAATTGAATAATTCTTGTTTTTTTGTGTTCGTTATTGTTAGGACAAGGTTATTATAAATGGAAAAAAAACTACCGGGGTATTCGCATATTTGCAGCGGGGCGAAGGCAAAAAATATCATGAATCTTTAAATAGGGATAGGCCTTCAAAAAATATCTCCAGCTCATATTTAAAAAATGTTTAATAGATTCGTCCATCCATGCTCGGTAATTATGCCCATCTTATAATATTTTATGTATTATGCAATGCACAGTTTTTTTTGCGATATTGTGCCTGATTGTTTTCAAAACCTTCAAGCTATTATTAGCAAAAAATGTAGTTATTTCAAACTTGACGAAATTATTTGAATAAGTTTTTAAGTCTTTCGAAATGTTTTATAATGACCATACATTATTGTAGATAATTAGGTATGGTGTACATTCCAATGGTGCTGGGAAAAAATGATTTTATTGGTATTTAGGAGTATTTATAGTTTATATTGTTCACTATTACATAAAATGTAGTTACACAAAAATATTAAAGCACAGGTTAGGATTTTGAAGCTTGCTTTTTTATTGAAATTTAATGTTTGAAATCAAAACATACACACAAGCAAATACAAAATTCAATTTCCGGAGCACGAACGAAATATATCTGCATTGACGGTACTATGGTGGCACGCAAACGGCTGATGCACACGGGTAGAGTAACATCAAGCTTCTTTATTGTTATCACATTGTTGACGTTATGGTAACTTTTATTCACTTGGCAGTAAGTGCTACTATAATTTTAACAATGTTTACTGTATTGAATTGAGATGGACGAAAACAAATTATAATAGAGTTCCACGTAATTGGCTACACGTTTTATATTTTGATAGGTGAATAATCAGTTTCACAATGCAATATAAGACACGTGCGCATGCAGGAATAACTTTTAATTGACTATCAAATAGAGTACCTAGGGCTAACTTAACACCGGAGTGCCTTTAGGGAAAGGTAAGTGATAGAGTAACTTGCCTCCGGCAATGGCTACTCTACTCTTCCAAATTTTAACTACCCAATTCATCCACTAGTAGAAGTACCTCTACTCGTGTGCGCCGGTTTTAAGTTATGTTGTGAGATGCACACAGATACTCATGCTATATTTTGCAACACCGAATTGTTTAGAAAGTGTGAAAGTGAGAAAATAAAATAAAAAACCGGGCAAGAGCATATCGGACGATGCTCAATGTAGCACCAATACAAAAAACTCTCCAAAAACCACAAGTATGAACTTATTTTCTATTTAATCTTGTTGGTACGATTTCCGGTAGGCATGAACAGTTTAGTCGCCTGTAATTCAAGAATCAATGTAGTTTACTTGGTCGTGATAGTTTTCCTATTATCTTCATTATAAAGAACTGGAATTTTTTTCACATATTCAAAAACAACGGTATAGCTGGTAGGAGAAGACACCGGTCAGTTAAATTTAACAAAAATTACCAGTTTAAAACTTAAAATTACGCAATCGGATCTCTGAATCTAAAAATGATTTTAACACATCCCCACTATGTTTGAAAAGGCTATCCAATGACATCCGACACAAAGCAATAGACGAGTAAAATAAAAACATTCCCATTTTATTTACGTACATGGGGAGGTTTTCATCGTTTTTTCACGATTTTATTTTACAAATTTTTCTGCGTGTATTTTTAAAGAGCGGAAGGCAAACAAGCATACGGGTTACCTAATGGGAAGTAATCATTGCCCATAAACACCAACAACTCAGGAAGAGTTGTCGGTCAAGAAGAGAGAAATGAAAGCTCTTTTCGCTTTATATGTGTAACCATGCCCAATTACAGCTTTTTAGTACTTACCATGTCTCTAAATTAAACGAACGGACGAACATACGGCAAGGCGAAACAATAAGGGTTCCTTGCTGACTAGGAAACCCAAAAAAGGTTGGTAAAAATAACTGGTTGTTGAAATTTTATACCATGTAGGTAGTATTAATCCAATGGAATCCTGAGGGCTTATTGTCTAACGCACTCGCAATCGCAACCGGCTTCAAAGTGGAGCAATTGTTTTCATTTTGTATGCAGACAAGCCTTCGATTTTCAAAATGAAAACGATCGTGACTGCGAGTGCGTTAGACAATAAGCCCTCTGACCCACCATAGAACGGTGTCACAGTGACATTTTAAAACAATTTGTTTGACACATCTTACGACTTGAATCATAACGTCACTGTGTCTTCGTTCTATGGCGGGTCAGGGTACCATTTGGCTCATAGTACTTCAAATACATTTTCAACCCAAACAAATACGAATCAATTTTAAAGGATAATAAGGCCCTATCCAAGATGCATTACGCTAACTTTACTAGCATTTCTATTCGTACCTATTGTTTGTAAACCAATCGCGTCACTGGTAGATCACGTGACTTTTCGTATCACGGCATCCACCAGTGACGCGATTGGTTATCTTGGTTGGTAGTGGGCGTAATCCATCTTGACTAGGGCCCCAAATGGCTTGATATGGACCGAGTTCGATCTCCAGTGGCCGCTGCCATGTACTAACAATGGAATCTTGACAGTGACTTTATGATTCAAGTCGTAAGAGGTGTCAAACAAATTGTTTTATAATGACAGTGTGACAGTGTTCTATAGAGGGTCAGGTTTCCATTGGGCTGATAGTAGCTAACCAAAGAGTTTTTAAAATTACATACTGACCACTCACGCCTTCATTCCCAAGTGTGGCAGGCAGAGCTACAGAATTACCAACAACTGTAAAAACTTGTTGTTATTTCTGTAACCATATTTTGCACAATCCGGCTAAGATATTTAGCATGTGTACCTATATTAGTGACAGGTTGCAAGCCCATCGCCTAACAATACTACAAACCAATATTCCCTTAGTCTCCTCTTACGACTTCCACGGGAAGACGTGGAGTGGCACTATTCTAAGCCGGCAACCACACGGCACATTTTAAAACTTAGTTACACTAAACCCACAGTATTAATATCCACAGTGTCAATCGCTGTCACACTATCTGTAGCATCTGTCAGTATACTTATTTCTTATTCCGGCGAGGAGTCCATTGACTCTCATATTTATTTTTTCTCATAAAGTATTTTAAGTCATAATCTTCGGAATCCATAACTTAGTAATTGTTACTTTTTCAGGATTTATTATAAATGTAACCTAACCTAACCTAGCCTTATCTACACGTTGAATATTTAAGAACTTTTGAAAAGTTTACGGTTGCAGCAATAATAAAAATTATGATTAATAATTTTATGAAAACAAAATGATAATGAGCAAAAAGTTACCTATGTGAAAAAATGCGCTCCCGCCGGGGAAAATGTAGAAACGATAGACAGACTATCAGTACTGTCTGTGGGTTTACTGTAACGTCACTATCTGACTGTAAACGATGCTCTTACGGTGTGGGAACTACGATAGTAACATCCAAACGAAACCTTCATATTATGCTCATTGAATGGATAAACATAGTAATTTTACTAAGCCCCAGTGCTCTAACGTATTCGAGAGGGTTGACGATAAGTTATGTTTCTAAACAAGGGTACCTAATCTTAGTTATTAGAATCTTCAGGTTTTCATTATTATGTAGGCGTGAATAAAAAACCCTTGGATAAATTAAGTAAGTGAAAACAAATCATTACTTTTCTATGCTGCTTATTTTACGCTGAGTTAGGTGTAATTTACATTTAATAACAATTCTAACTACAAAATAATAAGATATGCGTGCGTGTGAGTAATAAAAATCTTCGAGGTTATATTTCATGCACCCTGGCATCAATTCAATCACGCTGTATATAATAATGATGGTGAATGATGCAGCAAGGATAATTGAACTTAAAAAGTATTTTTCGCGACAAAAAAATTAAAATTGCCTTTTTGCAAAGAATTAAAAGAGTAAAAAAATAACTAATCTGGGCATAAAAAAACATTACTTATACGCTAAAAAAACACTGTTACAAAACATTAAATAAGTTAAATTAGGAAGAAAAAAATAGAGATAAATAAAAGGAAATGCCAGACTTTGTATACCTACGTAAAAGAATAAAACATAAAACATTGAAATTTTATAAAATAGGTTTGTGTTCGTAGGTACTAGAAGGTAAAGTTAAAATCACATAAGACATTCACTTTACCATCCCCACATTGCGTCTGTAGGATTTGTGCAAATATACCTAGTTAAATTTTATTACCAAAAAAAGTTGTTAATTTTTAATTTACCGTGCTTGTGTTATGTTGTAAATTTGGTTATTTTTTCAACACGAACCTACAGGTTGATGTTAATATTCTATGATGATAAATAATCAAGCGTAAAAACGATGAAATTATGTACACTTAACCCGCCACTTACACAAGCGACGCACGTATTAGCAAGCTGGGAACATAAATAACGAGCGCAACAATTTACCTACTACCCGTCGCACAGATTTGTTACTACAGATTGTATAATAAAAGCAGGAAAGAAAAACCGACTTGAAATCCACCCGAACCTAGTTTTGATCCTCAATTTCTTACGGTTTTCAAGGATTTAAGCGTCAAAGCTGTTTATGTTTGTAGATTTAGCTATCAAGGTCAACGCAATACGAGAAGGACGTTACACTGGCTCCACCAAGTTACATTGGTACAGTTACAGTAGAGGTACATTGCGTAGTTACAATAGCTCTCGCATCGAACGTGAAAGCCAACTCGTCAATGTACTTCTACTGGCATGCTTTTGCTGGATCAATGTAAATCAGCCATAACTTCGGTGGGTACGACCGCCGCCCCGCCCTTGCCCACGTACCACACGTGGTATGCCATTCCAAGAGCTTAACGTTATAGTACTTAGGTGTATTCTAGATTAGGGACGTGTAATAGGCGCTTACCTTGATGATAATAAGGGATAGCTAGTTTTAGTTACTAAGTCAAGTGAAGAACCAGAAATAACAACGCAAGTTAACAATGTTAAGTCCCATTAAAACACTATTTAATACAAAAAAAAAGAATTGACTGGCATCCAACCGGTTGCCACGTCTGAAAATCTGTAAATTTATGCCAACTTTTAAACTTTTATTAGGTATGAAAAATAATTTTAAAAGTTTCCAATAATGCTCATGCATGTTAGATAAATATAGGTTCATACCTAAAAATGAGTGATTGCGTCAAAATACAACAAGCGTTTCCAAAATTCATCTGAGTTTGGCAGCTGTTTAAAAGCAAATTGAGTTTCTTTCCATTTTCACATTTAATTTGGACAGCCGATCCTTGAAGTTAGGTTTACTCTTGTCATAATTAGAGTACAGTAAAACCAAAATATTAATGGTACTCGGTATCTCTCTTGAATAACAAATATAGTGACAGATGCCAGAGAGAGACATAGACAGCCTACTATATTTTATATTAATACTCTATTTTTATAGTAAGTACTTACTTGTCAATGCAGAACATACCGATATTATACTGAGTTACCACAACCATCATACGTGAAAAACAGGAACCCGTATCCTGGGTTTGTGAATATTCTCAGACGTACAAACGGCCAGACCTCAAGTCAAGACTAATACAAGTATATTTCCCATTTTATCTTTGTCCTGACTTGTCTGGTGACTGACCTCTCGCTTAACGACAAATTATAGCAACTCGTTACAGTACGGGAGTCAATGAAAAACACTTGAGAGTGGCGCCATTATCTTAGTAAAAGTGTCACAATTGCATCAGAATTTAAATCAGTTTTGAACGACCGCATTTTTTCATTTGTTTGCTTTCTATCTATCTATATATATAAAAGGCTAAACTGACTGACTGACATATCAACGCACAGCCGAAACTACTGTACCTAGAAACTTGAAATTTGGTACATGGGTTCCTTTCATGATGTAAGTGAGCACTAAGAAAGGATTTTCCAAAAATCGACCCCCAATGGGAAGAAATGGGGGGAGTAGCGGGAAACTAATTCTACGCGTACGAAGTCGCGGGCGTCCTCTATTCTTCATAAGATTCTTTAATTTAGCAAGAGAACACTCTGTATACTCTCTAATCTGTATCTGGGGTGAGGTATTCTTACAGCTGTTTAGTTTGTTCAATATACCAGAGCGCGATACGTGCCGCGAATCCGTTGCCAGCGGAACCCAGCTTGCTTTATGATGCGGTTGACTTCACCGTATTGCCTGTAAGTCGCAACGAATGTTATATCCCAATTTTATAAGTCTTCATAGCGCTGTTTGCTTTCATATGATGTCGATTGATATTTCTGTAGCGCCTTTGCCGGTGATCGTATACATGGTTTTTTAAGACTTCTTTCTTTATCTTGTTTACATGATATTATAACACGTGTTAATTCAATATTAAATCCTACCTGAAGCAATAGATCGTATTTTCCTGGAACTGTGGCAAACATTTATACAAAAATATATTTACAAGTAGTATTACTAAGTCAACTAACAGCTATTTACGGATTTGATTAATTAACACTGAGTGCTTGAAAGAATACTTCACTGTCGTCTGTTTAGTTTTCTTTATTAAACTATTAATCTTGTTAAAATATTTGCAATTTTCTTTAAATAAATTCCAGGATTAAATAAAAGTATTTTCTTCATCCATCTAGGGTAAGCGTACCAGTAAATGAACCCTTAAGGAGATTTTCGTCTTTAAATATTTTTTTTATAAAATTGAACCAGTTACTGACAAATATTATTGTCCTTATCAATCAAGAAAGTTTTCTAGTTTGCTTATATAACGTTTGTTTTATAATGATATTGCCAAATTTCAAGTTATAGCTATTTTAGCCGAAAACGACCCAAAACACCAGTGAATGAACATGAAAACACCAGTAAATGAACAAATGAAACCAGTGAATGAACTATGTCTAATTGTTTACTATGTTTTTTTCTTTTTTTTAATTTATTAAAAAAAATGATATTTTACTACTTAATATTCATTGACGTGCCACTTTCCCGCCTGAAAACGCTATAGGTATAATAGTTTCTTGTAAAATAATGATCGTTCATTAACTGGCTCTTAAATGTTATGCGAAACCAATGAATGAACAAGTCGTATTGATGGTAGTTCATTTACTGGACATTATAAACTAGTGAATGAACGAACATTTTTAGCATTTATGAGTTTGTTCGAATACTGGCCATATGACGGACAATCAATTAACAGCTATGTTTCTGAAAAATAAACATTAATACAACAACGAAAACGCACAATATTGTAAAATAAGTAATTCACACGGTTCTAGTGAATGAACACCGCGGTTCATTCATTGGTTTTAGCGGTTACTGTGATCCAGTTATAAAACACGTGCTAAAAATGGCAATTTGAAAGAAAAACACATGTTATGGTCCGTAAATAGAAAAAACATATCCTTAAGACTTGAAATAAACACATACTACGGGTCGTTGTTGTTTGGAATAAGTACAGTATCACATCAAACACAAGGTCCTCTTACCGTCCGCTAACTACTGCCCCATACAACGAAAACACGTCTGCGAAACGTCCACTTTGAGTATCTGTTATTTTGCAACTAATGCACCAGAGTTGAATTCAATGTTACCATGATGTTACTAGTAATGTTGCTCATCTAAAAAAAAATACTTTGTTGTGTAGAAATTTACAGAATTCTTATTTTGCGAAAATATGCTCACTTTGTTCATTCACTAGCACTGTTCATTCACTGGTACGTTTACCCTAGTAAACATCAGACTCAAAGCCAATAAAAAATCATGCTGTATTTAGCAAGAAATCTTCAGGATTTTTGCACGGATAACTTTAAAGGTCTAGTCGGCAATTGACAAAGGGTACAAAAGGGTTATTTTCTTGGTTATCAATCATACTGTAGTGATTTAGTTTAACGTTACTTTACGAAAAAATCATAAACAGGATGCTTCCACTCCTATTTTTATTGAAAGATTACGTAGTAGTCGAATGTTTTTTTTTTATTTAATTAATATACGCTCCTCGCAGGCTATCATTCCAACGACATTTTTTAATTTCACTTTGTTATTTTTCAAACTATGCTTGCATATTACTAGTAGGAGATCCGAATAGGAGACGATTTGCACCGGGCTGCTTATTCGATCAAAAGTATTTTATATCAAATTTGATACGCTAAATAATATGTGGCGAATAGGTTGCCTGAAAAATTTCAGTCCAGTAACTTATATCATTAAAAATATATATACTAGTATTTGCTTGATAATATTTTAATACATCAATAATTACTTTTAGAATTTATCAGCAATGTATTATTTCTATTTAAACTAAACTTATTTCAACTAATAGTAAAAGGTAAAAGATTTATCTTTGGATGGTCAAGAATTACAAATAATTCTAAGTAAATGATGTGTCTTTCGGAATCACTGGCGCTTTTTTTAATATTTAACACAACGCGGGCATTTATACAACAACAATATATCAATTTATTTAATTCATGCTGCAGAAGTAAGTAGCAATGACAATAACACTAATATACTCGTAACTCAAATCAAACCAAATAAAAAGAAATCCGATTCAAAAATGTAATAAGGCAATTTTCTTGAAAATCCCTAAACGTAATAATGTGCCGAAAACGTTTTCTAAATTTACACATATTGTGCTCGCCGTGGAATCGACGGAGTCGCATGCGTCCGGAATACTCAATAGGGGCGAAACACCAAAGAATTACAGGGCACGATGCCAGATAAATAAAAGATTATTATCTTGTTTTTATACCGCAGACACCTGAATAAAGCCTAGCGTAATGGACTATTCCCGGTTTAAACTCGGATAGCTAGTGTAAATACCCTTCGCAGTAGGCTGCTTTTAAATAGCTAAATAACTTGGTTCAGATAGAACACTCGGAGTGCTGAACATGGGGCAAATTTATTATTTCAGCGGCGGCCCGCGGACAAAGGATTTAGGTTTGCTGAATTATGCAAATAAATTCACCATTCTGTAACATTTGTTGGAAATGTCTTTATTTCGGTAGATTTCTTAAAAGGCCCTCAGGACTAATCCCGCATTTGGCTTTTGAATCGTCTCGAGTTGAACGAATGGGCGGGCATGCACCTGCCCGTCTGTATAAACATTTAATAAAATACTTAAAGTATCAAGATATTTATTTAGTGGAATAAAGATGTTCTTACTCAGCTCATTCTTATCTAGAATCAATCTTTACTTATTTAATATTAATACAGAATTGTGGATAAACGCTTAAATATTAAAAGAATTCTATAATTTCAGAGTTGGATTTTGGACGAATAAAGTATTTCTACTTTAATACTGAGTTAACATTGGTACTTAACTTATCGCTTTAACCACTTATCCCTAGCTTTTAACATTAAGTACATGAGGTGAACCCCTGGATAATGTCCCTAAACAAGATGGGCTTCTCTTGATGTGTGTATTAACAATTATTTATTCTATTAACGATTAACAACGCTACTTATGTCATGAAAACAAAATTATAATATAATTTTTATATTAATACATCAGGGCTATGTATAATGCGATTACGAACGAAGAAAATCACTTAAACTATAATAAAACTTCATGCAGCACGCCATTTTTCCAATGTTCAGACAGAACTCTGATACGGTTTCTTTAATCACGTTATACTACCTGCACACTTTTACAACCAAAACAGAATATTAGGTTCTATTAAAAGAATTGTAGAAATCTTTTTTTAATTGTTTTATACAGCATATATTGATTTTGTGTCGTTTATCCAATAAAAAGTTATTACGTTAAATCAAATTAAATAAAGAACGTTTTTTGCTAGGTAAGATGAAACGATTGCCTATCGCTTCAAATTGGCCGACGGGCCTCGCGGGCTAGGCTGCTCCTTACTTTATTATATTCAGAATGGTAGTGCCGCAATATTTCTCGAATGAATATCGAGGGAATCCCTCAAGGCACAGTTTTAGAATCCCAGCAGCCTTATTGCGCGGGAAACGACCCGAGGAGAAGTTACCATCGTTCGGTGCAACATAAAACATTTTGCTGTCTAAATTAGGAATTTCTCAAAAAGGAACCAGGAAAATAATGGAGGGAAATGGTAAATCGCTTTGAACAAATGAACATTTTCAAGCTAAAAGTGTAAGCTTTTAAATGCATTAAAACATTCCTTGGAAAAAATCTGTTCAAAACATGCAAGGTGTTGTTGTTTTTATGACCACTGAATTACTTATATTATTAATGCCCATCATCTTGAAAAATATCGGCTCCAGACAATATTAGATTATGTTATATGCATGCTCAAACATGTGTTATACACGGGTTTTGAAGCATCCTGGATAATGTTTACCGTCCACCCGGCGCGCGTGATATGCCGCCGCGCGCCGGACCAACAACAATAGCCCTTCGAGGGGCAAACACGGGTGGCATTCAGTCGTCATAGAGATAGTGCCACCATTGGGCGTTCTTCGATAGCTCTGCAAACTGCCGGCATCACGTTGAGATCTAGCATTTCAGAAATTGCGTCACGTACCCGCCGTGAATGAATTTACGGTAAATAAGGTTTTAAAGTTAGTATTAACGTAACTTATTGGTTTAAAAAAAATGTGATAAGGTTTCCATTTTGCCGACTGTAAGTACATCGCTACAAATGACGACGACTACATCCTATTAAACTGTTTAAAAGATAAGTTCAGATAACTCCGATAGTTAAACCTATATTAAGTACATACTAAAATATGTGACAGCTTTTATTTGCGATTGTAAAGAGGCTCGTTTTCTAAAAGTTATTTAAGTAGTCTCGTATTTATGACTAAGAAAATAAAATTCCCCAAAGTGAGCCTATTTGTATTAAGTTTCAAAAATCATTGTTTTTTTTTCTACTAGGACTTACTATATATATAAACGTAGTATGTATAAGGACATTGCATACTTGTACCATTTCTTGCTGATGCAACGTATACCACCGAAGTGGTCGCCTGAGTACGTGACTTCTTAATAAGTAAGCAGAAAATTGCTTATTCTAAGTAGCCGACCGCCCTGCTAGACGGCTACACTTGGTTTTCCCAAAACTGCATCGACCGGGGGATAGGGGAAATGCAATAAACGTCGAAGTGCCTTATTAGAATTAATAATTGAATAGATTTTACAAAGAAGCTTGAGCAATTCTGAATAAACGTTTCCTGATAGATGGCTAATATATGTAGTTCTCGAACAAAGGTTTTCACATTTATTCATATTTTAAATTATTCAATACCAATTATTACACTCAAAAACGTCACTTTTCTCCGTACTTTCTTAAATCAAGCAATAAATGGCCTTCGAAATCCCCAATAATTCCTTGCAAACTCTTAATTAAACGTAACGAAGCATATTTTTTTGCATTAAATTTTATCTGACTTCGGTAAAGAAGGTGAGGTTTGATTGCAAAAAAAATTCAAAGCATTTTTTATAATTAAATTAGTTGATTGGCGTCATTTACATAGGTTTGTAAAAAATCATATCGAAACAATCGTCTCGGGGGTTTTTTATTTACAAGTCTTGAGCTTTGCCTAAATCAATTTCTACTCAGCACCTAGACTTTGCTCTTTATATCGCCTATGCTCAATATGTATATATACACGTGGGTTGTGATTATTGCTTGTTAAACCGCCCCACTGTTAAGGAAATGATTGATGATATTTTAATGGCTTTTAAAATGTTCAATCAGGCTTCATTTTTGGACACGCCGGACAGCTTTGATTGACATTTGACGAAGTCGATGATGCCTGAATAATGGTTAAAATAGTTAAGAATTATTGACTGAACTACTTGTATTTTTTGAATATTTGAAAAATACATTTTATGCTATTATTTTAAGTACCCGAAACCGACGTGCGTGCATGACTCGATGTATGAATGTGGAAGAAGCGAAAGAGATTTGTCAAGATCGTAGCAGGTGGAAAGAAGTGGTCTCTGCCTACCCCTCTGGGAAACAACAGTGATTTAATGTATGTATGTATGCTATTATACAATTTGATTTTATTCTATAAAAAATGGTACTTATAATTTAATGATTACATATTATTACCTGTGTTTACTGCATCAAATCATATTTTTTATTCTTTATTTAGGATACTCGAAAAATACTCCCGTTTTCTTTGCAAAGGTGTGTTTTCAGCGGATTCACGAAGCTATATCCTGGTCTCCACCATGTTTAACCTCGAAACCATAGTAACGTTATAACACCCAGGTTATTACAAAAAAAATGAATCTTCTTTTTTGAAGTTAATGCCGAGATCTGGGAATACAAGGTAATTACGTAATTTTTTTTTTTATTATTGTAATTATTATTTCTCGCCGCATAACTTTTTCTCGTAGTCACAACTTTTTCTAACCTAACCTACGTATTCAGCAGAAAATAGCGGACAATGAAATGAAGTTCGATGAAAGATACAATCAATGAAGTGAAATTCGATAAAACGAAAGGTTACCAATAAAAAAATATGCCTTACACCAAATCACTAGACTCTAAAATTGAAAATTTACACTGTAAGCACCTAGCACTACCTATCATCTGGAAGCAGTTGCTAACCCGTTGTATGTCTATAGAAACAAGCGCCTGCGAAGTTTCCTTGTTTAGCTAAGAAAATATACATACACGAAGTCGACATGCTTGTAATGTTAACGAACCTCAGTCTCTGCAACAAAGGCAGATCTGATAAGCTGGATATTGCTTGATATTAAAATTCTTTAGTTATTGAATAGCCAAGTACTAAACCTATCTTATATCGACATAATGTTACAAGGGCTACATTCTACTAAAGTTGAAAGTGAATACTTTAAGTCTTTAAATTGTCTGTTTTGTTCTCTTGGTAGCTAATTTGCATAGTTTAAGAGATAAGTTATTTTCAACTTATACGTACCTACAGCATGTCCTAGAACTTGACGTCAATATTAGGGCTTAAGACAGATTAGACATAAAGCATTGGCATAAATTACAGGTTTTCTAGTCAAGGGATCCAAAGGTGGTGGTGGTGGTGGTACCACAAGGTAGTGTTCTTTACCAGTGTCATTAAAATCATAATAGCTTCTTAACTAATAAACACATTGCAAAGTTAAAGACATGTTTTGGTTTGGCATAAAAAAAGCTTTCTTTTGCTGTAATATTTGCGTCAAATTCTAGGACATCCTGTACAACACAATTCTGTTTGTAGTAGGTACCTAAAAATAAAAAACACTTTACGTGCAGGACTATAATTTTCATGGTTATTAAATAACACATTACGCTATTTAACTTGCATTACTTGAATTAGAAAAATATATATAGGGTTCAAAACATCTAATCCAAAAAGGTATTCAGAATCTTTATTTTTATTTTTTTCAATGAAACACCTGCAACACCTGAATCATCTCTTACTTACAATTTTACATGGCGCAGAAAATTGACCTCCAACACCTCAATCATCTTTTATTTACAACACTAGCGATCCGCCCTTGCTTCGCTTCGGTTTCTGTAATGTCCGATCATAACCCAGAATTTATTATCTACAAAAACCTTTCTCTTGAATCACTCTATTTATTGATGAAAACCACATTAAAATCCGTTGCGTGGTTTGAAAGATCTAAGCGTACATACAGAGAGAGGGGCACACGGCGGAAAGTGACTTTTTTATACTTTGTAAAGATACAAGTGTAGTTAGGTTCATTTAAATCGTCACTTTCATCGCCTTGAATTATTCCTCAACGCATAAATATACCTATTATAACTAAATTAAGACTCCTCACTTTGTGTAAAATTCAAATGTCTCAACGGCAGGTTAGGACATAGCATATTTTAAATAAATTCTAGAGGGTAGTAGATGGCCCGCTTTACTTTTGATCCTTTTTCGTCGCTAAAACTTTAATTTGTATACATACCTATTATATAAATGCTATATGTACCTATAGAAGAAAATCATACTTTAATTATTTAAATAAACCTAGATTGACACAAGAGCCCAACTTCGCCGTTTGATTTGACTTCATCATTATGCGAGAACAATACGGAGCACAGATAATTAGGCACTGAATAAACCTAAAGACCTAAACGTACGACTTCTAAAACAAACCAAAATGGAACAAATTTGCCAAGTAAATTTTAGATGAGTAAAAAGTGTCTTTAGCTTATTTGCTTCTTCTTAGTTATTGTGGGATTAGAAATTAAAAAAAAACGATTACTTAACCTTACTCACGCACCAAAAGGTTTCGTACCTTCACAAAGTATTAACGTTTATTAAATGCCACGCTATAGATAAGTACCATAGCAATTACGTGACCCGTTAGAAAATTAATTAACTAGCAAAGTTAAACGACAACAAAAGCAGCAAAAACATTTTTTGGATTGATTTATGTTTTTTGTAAATTTATTTCATTTTACGGTTGATTGGTATTTGCGGTTTAACAATGAGGCATAAACAATTGTTTTGGTAGGAAATCCGCCATTGTGAAATTTTTAACCCTTAAATAAAAGATAGAGTAGACGGATTAACGGACCGACGGACGCAGGGTCGGAGTAGGATAAGTAATAGGGTTCCGTTGGCACCCTTTGGGTACGAAATTCTACAAGTTACAGGGAGGAATACAATTATTATTCGATATTCTTTGTATTCCACCTATGTATAATTCCACCAAATGTTACCTATAACCGCTGACAATTCGTATATGGCCAGGCAGCAGTGATGACTAATTACTTATTAGCATTAAGTTCGCTAGTCGTTATATTACGTTAACTTGTGAACCAATTTCAGTTAAAACTTGTAGTTGGAAATTGGGCTGTGTATTGCTAGACTAGCCGTGGTCAGCTGAAATAAGTCTTCAAAGCTTCTATGTTCAATAATTATTCTTTAAAATGTTACTACTTAATGTACACAACGATCAAACTTACGAAACAGTGTCTAAAAAGAGCCTTTTCTCGTTAGTTGGGATTTCATAGGTCAAGATATAATGGCTTTTGTCCTATCAATGATTTCGTATTTATTAGCTTAGGTACCTTAACGATGTATGCTTGAATAGGTAATAGTTACCTATTATTGCATCGCCCCTAAGACCTGTGCTCAAGACGCGGACTGCTTTCGCCTTTATACTTGACCAGAACTAATCGTTGATTGCATATAACTTGAAAACGTTCACGAGCTCCAATTTAACTTGTCACCTCCAGCAACTGCTTCGGTTATAAATTTCAGGTAGCATAATTAAATTATAAGAAAACGAACCTGAAAGCATTCTATTACTCATTTGTAACAGATTTCCTCGGAGCTTGAAAGAAAAGAAAAAACGAGTCGATCGTCGTTGAAGGTTCGTTTTCAATTCGCCAGCCGCATTCGATTTCAATTTCAGGATAATCGAGATCTTGCTCAATTGAACACTCGTTTACGAGCACATCCTCACTCTTTGAGTTTGCTAAGTTTGATTGGGTTTCCACTGAAAGCAGATATCATCGTGAATTAATTCAATCTTTAGGAGATTGTCGGCGACGGTAAATACATGATGTTGTTTCGATAACTTACTTTAATTTTGTTGTGTGCCTAATCGATTTATAATATAATTAAATAAAAATATAAAATTTGGTTTTTATTTAATCCTATCTATACTCGAAAATCTAATACAAGACCAAAATCCTAACCTCAATGGGCGCACGTTTGCTGTGATTACTGCATTTTGGTTTAAGTGGAGATAGGTAATTTTATCAATAAAACTTACCCCAATATTACTGGTTACACGAGTTCTCATTCATATTTTTATGAAATAATGTTAAAATAACGAAATAATCAAGATGGGAACTGTCAAATTCTGGTCTTGAATTAGATTTACGAGTAGTAGTGTTATGTAGGGTACTTTCAAAGTTTTTGATATCTGATGGGTTAGCAACGCAACTATTTAAAATGGTTTTGTCCTTAATAGTGATCTGTCGGCCTATTATCATAAATTTGTATATTATTATGATTGTATATTTATTTAAGTATAAGCCAAATGGAATCTTCATCAAGTCGTGAACCTACCAGACAGTGAGGTAAAATATTAATAAAGGTTCTTAATAAAGTAATAAAGATTACCTAAAGAGATCTTGATTCAAATCAGACATGTATGTATAATTTTTGCGAACCCTGCTTCTCATTAAGTACAAAAAGTTATGAGCCTACAGCCGAGGTAATTTTATTCTCGTACTTAACTCCAGTACGTAAAATAAAACTGTGACAGTCAATCTGTGTCCACCTTTAGTATAATTTATACGGCGTAATAATAGAGAGACTAACGATAAGTTTATGCAATCCGCCTGTAGGACACTCGCTTCAAGGGCCCATCGCGAAGGCCGGAAAGTTGACTAATTAACAAACCACTGAACGTTCAAAACAAACTTACAAACTATGTACCTACCTGCCTAATTATGAACTGCCACTTTTGTAAAACAGTTTGTCAGGAATTTATGTTTAGGTTCGGGTTTTGGACAATAATTGTTTTTAATACAGCCTTTACAACGTTACCTTCGTGCTTTTAGTTAAACTTCTATAAACTGTGTAGTGTACCTACATCTTACATTAAATTAAAACGATTTTTATTTGTTGCATATTTTAGATTAGGTATTTTTTGACGTGTAGAGATTTTTTTCTCATTTTTATTCCAAAAGACTGAATAACAAAGTGGATACCTATGTTACTTCGTTACTTCGTATTTACCTATGTTACTTCGTATATCATATCAATTAAAAAAATGGTACATATATTTTATCGGATTTGCGCTGAAGGTAACGTCCGTATTGTATTTAATTGGCGTTTACTTTTACAGAAGAGTTCCAGGTCACAGAGTTTCTTGATAATCATGACTTCAACTATCCGGCTCGCTGAGCTAGGCTAGGTGCGATTCTTGATATTGTCGCCTATTAAAAATAATCGCATTTCCTTAATATTACTGAATGTTTCTTTGCGTATAATGAAACTTTTTAGAATATATCTATATTGATATTATATAGTGACGATTAGACATGCACCTATATTGAGTTGCTATTTTTATTACTTTTACTTGTATTTAATTTGCGCATCTCGATTTTTCCGAATTTTTGTACTCTTGACATTTTATGAGTGTATTTTGTTATTTTTTACTGATTTTATTTTGTTTCATTATTATTATACTTTTGGTACACATTGACATTATTTGTTTTTTTTTACACTGACGATCTTATTTTGAATTCATTACAACTATGCGACATATATTAATGTAATTTCCAATATGAAATAAATTACTACTACTACTACTACTATCAAAAAGAACCTAGATCAATTTTGAATTTATCCGTTTTATTGCCACTATAATTTCATTTTTAAATTTACTAACGATAAAAGAGCTTTTATCTAAAAAACTATTCGAAATATTCCAACATGTATGTAACATACATACGTACCTTCACGCCTGTAATCCCAGAGTGGGGTAGGCAGAGCTACAAAATTACCTACAACTTTAAAAACTTGTTGATAATTCAGTAACCACATTTTGCACAAATAGGCTAATATGTTTACCAGCGTATTAGTGACAGGTTGCGAGCCCATCGCCTAAAAGTACTTCAAGCCTATATTGCCTTAGTCGCCTCTTACGACTTCTACGGGAAGTGGCACTAATCTAACCCGGTAACCGCACCCTAAAAAATAATGAAAAATAATGTAAAACCTGTTGTATATAAAACCTGTAAATTTTGTACTAAAATCAAACTTTGCAGGGCATAAATGGCTGACAGGTGTTTAAAATATTTTGGAATACCTATAATGGATGTTTTTTGTAGCATACCGGTTAATTGATATACAAGAACTTTATACACTATCACATTCATATAGAATAATGCCATTATTAACAATAATAAAAACATTAACAATAATGATTAGGTGATACCTATATTGGTTCACTAATGTTTTACCAAATCATCATTTGAGAAACTATATTATTTTACAAACTTTCATTTCGCAAAGAGATACTTCCCGCCGCATTATTTTACAATTTTTTGCGGTCAAAACTCTAATCTAACCTAACTTATTTAACAAGCCCATGTAAACTATGTAATATGTAATGGTTTGAGCACAAACAGGTTTTTTCGAAATGAAAGTTTGTAAAATGATATAGTTTGTCAAATGATGATTTGGTAAAAAGTCAGGATACCTGATATAATATCATCTTACATATTTTGTATCAAACGAGTTGTAAGAAAATAAATAAAGCTTATACTAGCCAATTTGCTAATTAATTAGATCAATCTTAGCTTGATAGGTTAGGTTAGGTTAGGTCAAAGTTGCGTCAGGGCGCGGAGCATCTCCTTAAAGCGGAATAGGAGCCCCGCAGAGCGGAGTTCCGTTGACTTTGTCAAACGTTTCTTGGATTTGTTTAAACATTATGCTCTTTGTGCTTATATCAAATGTACCAGTACATTATGGATGTTAAACATTATATGACGCGACTATTATACAGTTGGTACATTATGCAACTAAAGATTATAGATACTGATACTGATACTCATGGATCTCAGGTTTCAATAAATTATTCGTTGTTTTATATAATGCTAGGGTAAGTATTATCATTGTACTTATATACTACCATAAGCATTATGAGAAAAAAATGAGTCGTTTCTTCTCAGCAGTGGTTTCTTGGAAAGTGCTGGTAAATTTTTGACGTATAAAAGTGCCCGTGTGGACTACTTACTGAATAATCATTTTTTTAATGCATTTTATCCATACCTAGGTACCTACATCATTTGACTATTATATTTATCAAAACTATGCACAATGAAAATGAGTACATTAAAATTCATTATGCTAGTGATTATACTTACACTCAAAAACAAGTGGACGAATCTGGCCATTGAGCTAGGCTTGATTCTTTTTAAAATAAGTTGATTATATCCCAAAGAAAATTGCTTATTTTGTTTTTACCCAACTGCCTACAAATAAAATCATTAAGACTTATTGCATGTTTTCTATTTTCAATTCTGTACTGGGTCTAAGTTTTGTAAGAATTGTGAACTCACACAGCCTACGAGGTCTAGGTATTGAAATATGATCTTCAGTCAGTTCAATATTGCCTAACCTATAAACGAAGCGAAGGCATTGGAAGCGTTTGTGCTCTTCCTGATCGATGATAATATTGCAGTCCTCACAGACGGCTCTTTCATGTAAACTTTCTCGTTTTCAGTAGGTACATATATTGTCGCTTTTCGATGTCGTAAATCAAACATTAATTTGATATTCAATGTATATCATACTAATGTTATGATTGGGAAATTTGGCGTGTGTGTGTTAGTACCTAAGTATGTTTATTACCCCTTCCCGTTCAAAGAGCTAGGCGAATTTTGATGACATTTCGAATATATATAGCTGATAATCTGAATTAATGCATCGGCTACATTTTATCCCAAAAAAAAACACTGGTCACGTTGGGTCGATCAACGAAATAGGAGGTGTAGCCAACAATTAACGCTAGTTCTAAATAAGGTCCCAATTAAATACCTTGCGGAAAACTATGCCGTACAAATAATTATACTTAATTCATTAAATCTTTAAACATTTTAAAAAAACATGCACAAGAAAAAGGCACAAATTGTTACAGTCCACTGAGTTTAGACTCCTAAAAGAGGTTTAAAGGAAGGATAAATATTCTATTATTAAACAAGCCTTTACTTAAGTAGTTTTCCCGGTTTCGCTCGGAGTCCACTGAATTGTTAATTACATGGCGCAAGTTTTCTACTTAGCACCTCCGTCTGGGCTTATCCGATCTAGCGAGATTTATTATCTTTTTATTTTTGACTGGATAACGCCGGTGTCACGGCTGTCACGCTCACGCGCACAGAACAGAAAAAACAGTAGAAGTGTCAAGTGGGCGTGTAACGTGTGGCATAGTTCTGCGGAGTTCCGCATAACCTACCATACATTTGCCGCGATCGCTTATTTCGATATTTCAATATTTCGATATTTCTAAAATACGAAATAAATCCAGACGCATGCCTTATTGTGCTATTTTGGGATGTCAACACGATAGCCGGACCAAAAACATTTTCCATGGTGGCGTTTTGTTTTTATGATGGTTTGAGTATTGGCGACAACAGGTTTGATACTAAGCGAAGCTCATGCCACTTCCACTGTTTTTTCTATTCCGTGGTCACGCGCGACTCTAATGTCTGTTGCGAACCAACTTATCGGGTGCCAACTTGTCGGGTGCGAACGCGACAGATTGTCAGGTGGGTTAGAATACGCCTAATCTTTCATAACATGCCAAGCTGCGTTACAGCATCAAGTTTTGGGGAGCCTTCTATGATTTTATCATTAGAAGAGTGTTCACTATACAGAAAAAGGCAATAAGGACAATGGTGCGTATCCCGGAAGGGGTTTCGTGTAGGGATCACTTTGACAGCCTTCAGATACTTACAGTACCTAGTTTGTATATTTTAATTATGGTCACTGATTTGGTGAAACATCTCGAAAAATATGAAACTGAGGAAAAAAGACAGAAACGACTAGCAACAAGAACAAAAAATGTTTTTTTCTTTCTTTTTCCCCAAAACTAAGACTGGCAAATCACTGTGCACGTTTCCAGGCAGTAAAGGTTTTTAATAATCTGCCAATGGAGCTTAAGGCCATTATAATCCAAACGTGTTCAAAAACAGAGCAAGACATTTTTTGCTGTCAATTAAAGCGCTACTTTAGTATTTGTGAATTCTTTAATTAGTTAATATTGGTAATTAATTTATTATAACTGACATTATTAATACTGCAACGTGATAGTTAAGTACCTAAGGTTATTTTTAAAATTTGTGCTAGCTTGTAAGAGTCGTTTTCAAACACAATGTATATTGTTCCTGAAATAAACTTCAATTGAATTGAATTGAATTGAACTCAGGCTGAAAGACTGTGTCTTTTTTTTACTTTCGTAGTTGTACAATTAAAACTTGTTGAGAAAAGTTATGAAATTGTTATTATCTTGCGATGAATAAAGCTATGGTCTAGTCATTACTAGGTTCCGAATCCAACAAACTTCGTTTGGCAAGTACAAACGTTTGTACCAGTAACATTTATACCTATTTAATATACGTTGACCTAAATAAATATCAAATAATTAATATTTGCTACTTTATAACACGACGTACCAATAGTACAGGTGTAATTAAATGCAGAGTTCGTGTATTAGTGTATTAGGTACCTACTCCTCGTACTCGTTACCTGGTACATACTCGCTAAAACGGCTGGATGGATCTGGATGAAAATTGGAATAGATACAGCTTATACATGCTTATACCTACCCTGAATTGACACTTGGCAACCTTTATGCCGATTAAAGTCACTGTTCCCGTTGGCTAGTCAACGCAGGCCGAAGATAAAATTAAAAAAAAGTATTCCTGTAAAGAAATTCGAAAGGCCTCGTTGAACTACTGCGTAATGAACTTAATTATTAACTTGAGTTATTAAATTAGAAGCGTGTGAATCGATTATCGGATATCTCGTTTCTCGCTTTTACAAAACGCTCTTTAATGTGACGAGACGACAATGAAACGATTCTGACATTTTGATTAATTTAAAGACCTTGTTATCTGTAAAGCGGTCTTAAATATCACGTATATGGATAGATAACCCATACTACTATTTATCTACATCCATATCGTAATTTCAATATAATATGTTCAGAAGCGATAAGCAAATGCCCTACATTATGTTACCTGTATCTGTGGTTGTACTGTAATGTTAACATTAAAGTATTATATGTCATTAAAGTATCGGTTATCGCTGTAGTTGCATCTTAATGTTCACTTTACAGTATAAGCGACCTGAACTTTAATGTGAACATTAAGATGCAGGTACATTAAGATGCAGGTACATTAAGATGCAGGGTAACGACGGATACAGGTTTCTCACATATTGTAGAAAACTTATGATATTATGTATGTAGATAAAGTTATGTATGCGACTGTACGCATAATTAGGCATTAAAACACTCGTGTGATCTTATTATGAAACTCGCCTTACGGCTCGTTTCATAAAACCACACTCGTGTATAATGCCTCTCATTATGCACCAGTCACATAAATAACTATTTTGTATCTTCCGTGTCCAAACAAAGTTAACGTAGGTTTTTATCAGAATAGGTAGGTACGTCACTTTTCGACAGCCATACATTTTTCTGTAATTACATTTATGACAGTTATTGATTTTTTACAGGTGAGTTTCATTGTTAGCCATTAAGTTTTAGAATCAGAAATATAAATTGTATACCTAAGCCACAAATGACTTAAGCATAATTGATAGATTCAAGCAAACAAACTAGAGACCTTTATAGTTTCGCCAGGTCCGTATGTCTGTATGTCACACTCACTTTTTCTCAGAAACTATCAAAGGTATCACATACTGAAATTATGTACACCTATACCTAAGTAAGACAAATATGATAAAAAAAGTAAAAAAAACCAAGGTACCTCCCGTGGGATGTCAAACAATAGTAGATTGTTCAACAAGGGACTAAAACAAGCCATAATGACACGAGATGTTTAGCCACGCGAGCGAGCCAGCGAGCGAGAGTGGCTATAGTTCGAGTGTCATTATGGTTGTTTAGTCTCGCGTTAAACACTCTACTTTTCACTTTGAATGCGAGGAAAAAAAACAACGTTCAGTGCGGGATTAGCCACGTACCTAGCAAGAGTAGCAAATGCTACGGACCCCGCGCATCCACGTCTAAACTCTAAAATGCTAGTACTTACATCAGTATACGTATGCGTGTACTCATATTATTATGCATCAGGGTTGACGATAAGATGAATAATCCAGTCGATATTCTCCACCAGAATAACCTAAAACAAACACCCACGCAAAATAGGTGTATATCTAAGTCGCTCAGTTGCGGAAAAAAGCCCGCCACAACCTGTTACCTAAAACAAACCCAGAGGTCTCTTTACAGAATTTGCTACGGACCCCGTGCTTGCTCAATCCAGCACTGACGAAGTTCTATACACATTTTTATAAAATTTATTATAAGAAAGTTTCTTACAAATTTGTTCCGCGGTTTTTTTCTTTTCTTTTGTTTTTTTTTGTGAATTGCCGCTTTAAATGCTTGCATATTTAGCCAACAGGTTCAAACTTGAAAACTATTTTAAAACTAATTGGACCAAGCATAATAAAATGAATTCATCCTTAATATAATTAAATATATTCATATTCGTAATCATTAATCGTGTTTCACGAAATTAAATCATTTTTATTTTATATTTTTTCACAGTTTTCATAGTGAGTTGGAAAGAGATCGTCATAAGGCGTGATTTGGACCTTTAAGCACCAGTGTGGAAGAAAGTAACGCCAAAGAAGACCGGTCGTTGATTTGACGTTTCTTCACCTTCTGATCATGACAGATTAAAGAAGAAAAGACACCTAGGTATTGTTTCTTTTCCTCTTATCAAAATGTAATCTATAAAGTAGAGACAAGTAGCTAGTGCAACGTTCATCTTATTGCACGGCTTCTATGCCTTTAGTCTTTATTCAGTGGTCTGTACAAAAAGACTGAAAATAGCAATAAATCCTCCATTCACAAACACCATGATTGGATGTTTAGGGGATTCCAAAGTAAATTAAAACAATTTTAATTTAAGCCCTAGAGATTAAAAAAGGAACTTTAGTCCCGATGTGCAGAGACTAAAGTAACATTTTAAGAGCATGAGAAGTGAAAAGGTATTTTTTTAATTCTACAACATCGTGTTATAGATATTGTTGGATAGCTATTAATAAAACCACTATGTGTAGGTACGTTATCATCATTTTTTAGGCATTAGTGTATGTATGTATGTTAAAATTATCTAAAAAGTTTGAAAGAAAATTCGTTCATATTTTTTTGTTTTTCGAGATATTTTTCGTGTTTGAAGTGACTTCGTAGGAAGCCTACACTGAGCATGTTCCGACATGCTCTTGCCCGGTTTTTGGTAACGCTTTTTAACACTCCGCTGCCTTTCCTAGACGTTTTGTGACGTGTCGTCGTCTCGCCGTCGTTACGTGACACCCACGGCGGCTTTTAATCGCTCCAGCTTAGCGTCACGCCCGCATCGCCTGCGGCGTGATCGATGACGTGAAATTATTTTACCACGTATACATTCAACGCTGCCGTTGACACGACGTGATGTTGATATAAAAATAACAATATAAGGGAAACGCGGGCTTTGATAAGCGAAAGACCTTGGTGTAAAAGACCTAAATCGAGGTTTACTTGCCCAAAACTGAACCAGAGGTTCTATTCCGTTTTGATACAGTCCATTTTCATATTGGTTGTATGGTTGAGAGTGGAATAAAGCCTCAGTTTTAATCATACTTATTTTATTTTGACTACTTAACAGCACCCATATTATTTTGATTCTGTTTTTTAAAAGGCATACAAATCAAATACGGGTCCTGATTTTTTATTGCAGCGTCTTATGAACGGGCTATTTCAAGCATATACCGCAGGACCTCAGACTTATTCTTATTCTTATACCATACGGTTTAACGAAACAAACAAAGCGGTTTAGGTACTAGTACTGGTAACAAACTATGACATGTGTATAGAATTTTAAAATAAAGTGGCTCTACTGCCTTAAAACAAATGAAACGAGGTATTACTAAATATGTTTATATTAATAAGGAAAAAAACGTTTCTTGCTTAATGAAACGATATTTTGACGTTTCCGCTTAATAACGTTTGAACAAACCTTTTCTTTGTGCCCGTATAATACGCGGCGAGAGATGCAGCCGCACAAAACGTCGCTCTTACAACTATTTACCACAAAATAAGTTGCACAGAAATAAACGTTTGAGTTGAACGTTTGAATGAACTGCCTTTGTACTTACCTACGTTTTATTTTATTTGTTATTTTGAACAATTAACTCGTTCCTTCTTTACCATTTTGGTACGGAACCCTAAAAATGTTAAAATACGAATTTGAATTCGATACGAGACAACATTGACGAGTCAAGAAACAACACCGCACTCATCACAGATATATTTGCACTTTCTGGAGATCGAACCCGCTAAGCTAAGCTAACCTATACCACTTTATCTGGTGTCGTCAACTAAATGTCTTTTGTGCCTCAGGTATCTTGAGAAGCTTAAACTAAGTTATGTTACTAGAACCACTAACATTTTATTAAGATACTCTTAAAGAAAATTGGATCATCGATGGAACGACTTTTTCATTACAAACCATTCTTCACTTGGGTAATGATCAGAAAATTACGACAAAGACTTCGTTCTGGGGGAAATGTAACATAAAGGAAAATAATTTGTTGTTAGAAGAGTTCCAAGTGACGTACAAAGAAACTATCACGAGAAAATGGCCGAAGCTTTACGCGAAAAGAACCCTTGAATTGTTTACAAACCATGCCAGGGATTGTCAACATTTTATTGAAAATCAAAGAAACCAAAAAAAGCAGATAAGGTAAAAATAAAGTATAATTACTAAACAAATGACAACTTGTCAAGAATCTGTAAATAATAAATATAACAATACATCATTAGATATCCTCTTACAAAAGAAACCACATAGAATAGATATCCACAACCATCAACCATCACATGTATTTTTGATTGTTGTGGTATTTGTTTAACTACTTAGCAAATCGTACAAGGGAGCAAGCAAAAAAATATCTACACTTACAGAAAACTACGCGCAAGGTAAAGTTTAAGAAAGCAATGACTAACTTCTTAGTTCTTGAGTAGGTAGCATAATTGAAAATGCGCCTGGCTTCGAGTGGTATGGTTTCAAATGAAATGAAGTTATTTATTTAGTAAATTGACCACATCAGGGCCCTTTTACACTTTAGTATTATGGGGTGAATCTACTAGCGCTTCCGATAATACCTACCATTCAAATCAATCATTGCAAGGAAGAAGACGAAATATTGCTGATAACCCATTTCTCAGTTAAGCAAGAATTATCTATTAATATTGAAAATCCAGAAAACTCTAAAAATAGTTTTCCACCACTACGAAATAACCGATCTGTGTCAAGTGGCATTGTCCCTCAAACAATTGACACCCTAATGGTTTAAGCAATGACTAGGGTCTCCTATACATGTAGGTATATATAGGCAGTCTTTCCTTACAATAAACTGTAAGTAGGCTGAAACTGTTAAGTAGAATGCCCTACTTGTGTGAGTTAATGAAGCCCTATTAATAGTATCCGCAATAATATATAGAATGCAAAACTCTGGCCATGTTTCGGATTTTTAGTAGTACCATTAAGAACTTTAAATGTTGATCCACTATAAAACCTTGTCATAATGATAGCGTCAAGGGACGAGATGGAAATGTATTTCTCATAATGGCAATGGTTACACTTGTCTTATGTCCAGGGATCGGAAATTCGGATCGATATTTACCTGAAGTTGTCAAAATCCCGGAAAAAGATAGGCGAACATGGCGTCGGCTTCTTAAAAATATTATTTTAATAATATCAGTTCCGGGATTCCATGATTCTACAAAACGTTAATAATACTAATTATTTTATATGTAGGATAAAACGTTCCGTTTTGCTCTTATAAATTCGTTAGGTCAATGAGTTACAGGTAAATTAAATAACATTTGGTAAATCTATACATGGAAAATAACTTAAAATAGTTAATATACCTAAATACTTAATTATGAATTTATGCTCGCGTAAATTATTTATTTAGAAATCCCGGGAGTTTTATTAATGAATTATATGATTGAGTCCGCCTCCATACAACTGAACAACAACGCCGCGCGAAAGTTTAGGTAAATATCGATTCGAATTTCCGATCCCTGCTTATGTCATAGGCCAAAAGTCACTGTACCGTACCTACGTCAAAAAAAGTAAACAAAGCAGCGTGTTTCGTGATTTTATAGAATTGTAGTCTGATAATGCCAAAAAGAACAATTCATTAAAAAGTGTACATAATACAGTGAAATACTTACATAAAAAAATAAGAAAGGATTGAATAGCATTTCAGTGAAAAAACATTTTATATTTTATATTTTATATTTATACGATCCCGTCAAATTGGCGCGATTCATATTAATTTTTAGATATTATTTACAGACGATTACCGAAAAGAAAGTCCTTTAACCTTTAACCTCCGCTATCTGAAATATAAGACAACCAATAATCAGTTCATTTCCCCGACATCTGAAATTTAAGACAAAAAAACTTCTGTTTTTGAATAAGGTATTCTATCCTCTGAGAAGGTACAGTCTTTAGAAATTATTGCAAGAACTACATAGGGATGTGTATTTTTTTATGGGTGGCGACAGAGGCATGTCCGATAAAAATCAGTATGGGTTAATTATATCCCAGACCGAAAGATTTATAATTTGTTTTTAATTTTCAAAAGGAAACGATAAATGATCTGGTAGTGTAGAATAAGAGTATAGTATCATTAATTATGTGGGATCAGTTACCGTCTTGTTTTTCTTTTTTCTAATTATTTTCTCTACTTATACTTAACAAATAATCTTTTTTTTACTTAGGCAACACTAAGTCAGCTACTTATAAATTTATTGCCATTAATAAGCTGCTTTTAGTGACACAATGTTCTGGACGAGTAACAAAAATACCTAAAAAATATCTATGTATAAAAATATATACTAGGGTAGGGACATCATTTTCAACATCAGTCAATCAACTTCTATGACTGAGACTATAGCTTACTAGGGTTTATATTATTATTTTTAATTATTTTTATGGGTACTTTTGTAACCCGCTGTAGGTATATATGTTGGCAAAAACGAAAGCGCTGCTGTTCAGAATGAAACTGGTAATATGACCCAATGTTCATCCAAAACCAGCTGGCCTATTGCCTAGAGCTGGGTAGTGATTCTTTCAAAAGCAAAGGAGAGCGAACGCAGGAGTGAATGTCCAAGCGGCGAGTTTAAGTAGTCCCAACAAAGCGAACAAAACACATTTCAGCGCGAGTATTCAATTTGGCAGAATGGCTTCTCGAACGTATAAGGCTGCCTAATTGAGAATGCACGCGCTAAAATGTGTTTTGCTCGCTCTGACGGGACTACTTAAACTCGCCGCTTGGACATTCACTCCTGCATTCGCTCACCTTTGCTTTTGAGATAATCACTACCCTGGGCATTCACGGACGCGCTGTTTGTCTCGGCGACAGATGGAGTGTATACAACTGGATGGGCGTAATGTTTAAAGCACATTCACGGGCGCGCCACGCCACGCCTCAACGGTGAAACATCACGCAGCAGACTGTTTAGAAAATGGCAGCCAGAGAACGCATTCGACATTCGCGATAGTTTCATTCGGGTTACGCGTTGGCGCGTCGCGGTGGTTTTCCGTCCATTTGGAAATCCAACGGACTGCGCCAACCTACTATTAAACGCTACAGTTTTGCCATTCACGGCACGGATCGATTTTGGCGCGGCGCTGCTCTATTCGGCTTGTTGGAGCGGTCGTGAATGCCCAGCTTTAGGCAATAAGCCTGCTGATGCTTAATGTGATGGTTGTCACTAGAGAATATTGTAAGTAGTTCCACCTGTCACTACCTACGTCAAACTCTTTTGATGCCAAGTTATACGGGGTTTTATCTATCTTCTGTTTATGAAAAACGCAAACATTTGGGGAACCCTTTGTCACCTATAAACTCATTATATCGACTTTGAAAGTCAGAAAATCATTTCCATATTACTTATGCTCATACTCGTACCTAAGTATTTATAGTCATAAAAATTGTAAAGCATATCGTTTAATAATTCTAACATTAATGATCCATAATGTTAAACATTAAAATTTTCTAAAGTTATAAATTTGATACCTCTAAAGTTCAAAGGCATATTTATAATTGAGAACAGGAACTTTTTTAAAAGGTGTTCTAAAAAATATGCTTAATTAATAATAATAAAAAAAAAAAATGGGCTTTGAAGCAGACAAACCTCTAAGCATGATTTATTTCAGAACATCTTCAAAAAAGGTTCCCCATGTCAATTGTCCACAAATATTGACTATTTATATTCTAAAGTCATAGTAAATTGTTTTTATTCATACCATTCCATTGGCTAAAGTTCCAGTGAAGTGAGCGAGCGCATCAAGCGATCAAGTCTGGTCAATGCAAAACCGACTCTGTTAGGTCAGCTTCAGAAGTCTTCGATGTTTAGTTTTTTCATATGCCCACAGACTATTTTTTCCCAACATAACCATTGGGTAAGTAGGTAAGTCGGTACAAATAATTTGCACTAAACCTAACGTTTGCGTATTCTATAGGCTTCATACTTTCGATTAGTATGTATTTGGTTTATTAAACAAGCAAAAGCAATTTAAAAAAAAAGTTCAATTTTAGTTTTTTTTAAATTATTTATTACAGTGGACTGACATTTTTCAGTCAACCTATTCGCCATATATTACTTACCATATTAAATTTGATATAAAATACTTTTTATAGATAAAACAGCTGGGTGAAGGTGGTCTCCTATTCGGATCTTAGACTAATAAATACGTGTTAAGACCCGTCTAACTTTAGATATGATTTTTGTTGACTTGTTGCTTCCGCGAAATGGTTTTAGATTGGTTTGTCTATTAAATTGACTAAAGGGCTTCTAAACCGGGCCATATTTTCACTGCAATATGTGGCCGGCAATTATTGGTGTCCCTCTCTTACTCGTATCTTAGAGAGAGACACCAATAGTTGCCGGCCACATATTGCAGGGAAAATATGGCCCGTTTAGAAGCCCCTTATTTAAAACTAATCGGATACTATGCAACAGTGAACAAATTCGAAAATATGTCAGTTGATAAATTAAAGTAAACTTTATTTTAATCATACTTTTATTTTAGTAGGTAGTAGTTGGTAAGTCTATGCTGTTTTTTTTTGGGGTTGAGCTGGGCCTTGTGTGATATATAAAATGTGGCGAACGATTTTTATGCACCGTGTCCAAATCGGATATAGAATTTAAAATTTAGATTGAACGCTGCGCGAAAACACCCTAAGACCAATATGTTTGGCTGGTAGACCCATCTATCTGCAAAAAGTTATATTTCAAACTGTGCATAAAACTAACTATATTAAACTACACTTAGGTCCCATATATCCTCCTACACCACAAACGTGAACTTTTCAAAAGCTTGTTAAATATTTCAACAACATTTACAATGTTTTCTATTTATTTCCAACACATTTTCAGACAGCAATATCCGCACTATGCCCAGTTTCCAAAGCGTTAATTTGGAGCTTATCCGTTGAAAACTTTGATTCAAACATAAGATTAATAGTTCAAGAACTGGCTCAAATTGAGGCTGTCGGCGAACTCCGGGCGATGTTTAAACAAGTAATGAAGGTGTTTCGCCGGCGCCAATATTAGGACAGTGTCATCAACTTGTATAATGCAGTTAAATTGGGGTTACATTCAAAACTACGCGCCACGGTATCATTGTTAGACTAATACGATTCTATTGTCTTTTAAAGAGTGTTATAATGAAACCATTAAAGTGTTGTGAACATTTGTGTTTTAATTGAGTGTGGTGTTTGACATTGAAGCCGAATATAGTCGGGTTATTGTCATTTTAACCGCAAATAAAGATGATGTTTCGACCAGCAGCGTAACGCTTGTTAAGTATATGTTCGTAGACACAAATTAAAACCAACATGTCTTATAGGATTTCATTTTTTTTGTACCTACTTTAAAATCATTAAAAAATTCTACTTTGAGATCTCTGGACAATAACACCAAAACATGTTATATAAGCACGCAAAAAGAAATCTGCTCCTTTTTAGGGTTCCGTGCCCGAAGGGAGATCAGTGGGACTCTCTTAATATGCCTCCGCTGTCCGTTACGTTAAACGGTTAAGCATACAAGCGTCAAATTTTGTATGAATATATACTAAACAATGATCAATGAGACTTGGACGTGCGCTGATTAATAAATAATAAGTATAATAATAACTACTGTGCGGCGGTACGGAACCCTCGGTGCGCGAGTCCGACACGCCCATAACCGGTTTTTCATGTATTAAAAAAAAATAGAATTTTGTAATTCAATATTCGTTTCAGGGCCAATCTTTTACATTAATTTAATAATTTAAGGTCTATTACTTATACCGTTTACCGCTAGATATCGTGCCATACGGACAGATACGTAGTTTCGCCTTTCAAAGGCAGACCACGAAGATCTCATTAAAATATTAAGAGCGTAAGCAACCTGTGTATCACGAAATAAATAATAACTTACTAAATGATAACAATGTTACAAAACATATTATGACAACACGACGCTCACTTACTTGCTAATATTAAGAACCCCGAAAATAACCATTTCGAGTAAATATACATCTGATCCCGGCTCTGTTTATACAAACAGTCCCTACAGAAAAGTGACCTCCAAACTTAAGTTCGAAGATGACACCATCCATGCTGACAATACATATGGAATACATTTTTTTTTTTCAAACTTATAAAGGAACATGTAATAAGTGTACATTTTAGCCACTATTGAAAACCCAGTTGGTTTATGTAACTAATAGTTGGCGAGCTCGCGCGGTAAGGCCCGTGGTAATAATTATATTTATTTTCTTAAGAGGTTACTCCACTAAACTAATGTTGTAAGTGCTGTACTGTACCGTTGGCTTAATTTACATATTTACCGTTTAAAACTCATCCATAGATAATCTTAACTAATTATTGTACTTATTCCAGCCGTAGTAAAAAAGAGATCCCTTAATGAGTTTAGTTCACCTTCCTACGTATATTTTGTGTTTCTGTTTCTTTTTTAGTATGTCATTTTGTTTGTGCAATTAAGAGTTTACATTACAACTTACAACTACCGCATTAATTTCCATATAATTCCAAACTAGACTTAAGTCGACTAACCACCGAACTAAACACACTGCACACTGTCTTGGCTCGTGTTTAGGAAAATACTGGCTAAACCCAATAAAAATGTTATCGCCCATTTATTTCCAAAAGCCCGCCACAAATTCCCTTCCACCAGAATTAAGATCAATCCGTGTCCAATACTATGAATAATTTATTTTCATGTACGTTCATGTACATTATGTTAAAATGCACCAACGAGACCGGGGACGCCGGGATTTCTTACGCCTAAGCGCAGCATAAATCTTTTATTCGGTGATATATTTGCCACCTTGAGCGGGAGATCCTTATTGCCCCGGCGAGTAAACTTGTGGCCACGATTCGTTGCTTGCATTCGTTATAATTGGAGATATATCTCAACTAAAACTTTGGGATCTTGAAGGGGAAATGTAATGTCTTTTTCCTATGTCCAGCATTGTCAAAAAATATTGTAACCAGCCGCTTTAATATGCCTTTCCTAAAAACTGAAATATAGGAGGAATAAAAGGAATATATAAAATATCCATCTACAACTTACGACATAGCCTAGGCATTATGCAAATGATCTCGGACAGGTTCGACTGTCTCTTTACTCTGCCGCACTTTGCATGCGCTCATTGGTGTACACGTACTAGAGTAAGTGAATGTCTCAAATGTACATTATTACTACTAGCTATAAATATAAGCCTTACCATTACCATCATAATGTCAGATGAAACACGTCCTCTGCCGGACATAGGCCTTCCCCCAACGATCTTCACCGTGATTAGTCCTGTGGCACTCACATTCAGCGGTTTGACTGCGACGGCCCCCTATCCAGATCGTGGTTCCACCTAGCAAGAAACCTTATTTTAAAAGTTAGCGTTCATATTTGACCTTAAAAGTTTTTCTTGCCGACCGTACTTTTCTTTGCAGTTACTATCTGCTTATCAAGATTAAACCGTATTTAGGCTTCGAATACGTACAGACCTTGTTTAAAATCAACAAAATATTCAAAAATCGTAAAGGTCTGACTATGCTTAATGATGGTAGAGAAATATTATCGCATTTTGTATGGAAATTGTCAGCTTCACAATCCTCAAGTATCGAGCGGCAAAGGTATCAGGAACTCGTAAAGGGCGGAAAATTACTTATTGCACGATACAACTTTGCATGCTCATTTTAAAATTACGCTGCTTACAATTGACTTGAATTTTACATGAATTATACCTGAAAATTCATTGGTGATTTCTCATTAAAAATAAATGCAGTAGGTTAAGTGAAGGGTTGGGAAAGCAGAAATTTTTGTGGCGGTTCGCCGACCACGCCCCCGCGCCGGCGCGGCTGGCCCCGTTCCGGGAACTTGCTAATAGTTTCCTCGAGTTCATTGCACGGAACAACCACTTTTGAACACCGCAGTAAAAAAACAAACACCCGAAATGTAACTTACTCGACCACAAATAAAGGTGTTTCGGAGATTAGGTCTGTGTTTATTTGACGTTGTTTCTAGTTGTATTTACTAACTGCTACACGCGAGTCCGTCTGCGTAGAAGTCGTTTATCGCTATTCCTTTGGAAACTGTTCTATTTATCGGGACAAAAGTAGCCCTTTGTCGTTCCCCGGCACTCAATCTATCTCCATACCAAATCCCATCGCAACCGAACTAACGGTTTAGCAGCGCATAAAATACGAACAAACATACAAATATTGTTTTGAATTTAATTATTAGAACAAAAAAACAAGGATTTATATTAAATAGGTACTTATTAGATTTCAAAATGCCAAAAATAAAACTCACGAAAAGAAATTTAACATTGCTAAGACTACACTGATCTCTAGAATTTTCTGTTCAAAGGGTAGATAACCTTTTTAAACTAAATAGTCTGAATTAACTCGTTCGAACACTTAATTTAAAGACAAATCCAGCATCAAACATAGTTTTGTAATTGTATTGTTTTTTTCCGCCTTCAATTGAAATCAGTTTGCGTCCCTCTGACGCGTATTTCAAGCATACAGTAGTCAGAAAAAGCTACGGAAACAGTTGCACTGAACCGATAAAAACGCTCTGCTTCAGGAAATTAACGTATTAGTGCAATCTGCATCGTTTTAATTGGTGGGACTTAGATTTTGCGTGTGCACAAAGCAATCGAGGTTCCCAGCCACATTGCAGCAAAAACTGCGATGACCTGAAACTAAGTTTTTTTACTGCGTATTAATAGTTCTTTGTTCGACGAGTAATTATAATTTTATCAACGATTTACGTTGCGAATATTCCTGAAGCAGTAATCCTTAAATAATTTACTTTTAGGTGGTAATTAATTTTCCTATATCATAAAAACTTACCTAAATATACCTATAAATATGTATTTATAAAATGGTCTGGGGACTAACTCTAGTCTATGTGTTTCTGAATTATTAATATCAAGTTATTAACAATACAACTATAGCTATAGTAACCGAAACGCTCGCTAAAGCTATTTGACACGGCCAATAAATAATCATCGTAATTATCTGTTCCCGATTACCCAAAGACTCGAATTCCACAAAGACAAAGCTTTTATACTTATCCTCTTCGGATTTTCAAAATGGGCTATTTAAAACGAATTGCCGGAAAACCTTTTAATTACGAGTAAAGAGAAAAAAGTGGATGAGTGAGCAAGGTGAGCAGGCAGTCGGTATAATCTATACTAACGATTATCGATGTAACAAATGAATGTTTAATAGTGTTTTTTTTTGTTTCTCGTTATACTTGAAATAATTACTAGATTATAGAACATAAGTCAAAAGGTGCACATACTCGTACATGCCATTTTTTTGGAAATAATTTCCCCTCATCCATAGCCGGGCATATTGCCCAAAAAATCGCCCGTGCCGTGTAAGTGCACTGTTAGAAAGGAATTAAATAAACAAAAATGTTTTCTACCAGTACATCAGACTGGGTTGTTCTATATCCCCTTTCCATTAACACAAATAGTTGAGAACATCAGATCTCAACCATTTTACACGTACAGGTACATTAAACTGAAGTATATTTCAGCAAAACTGGATTTACGTGGAACCACGACCCTTGAAGCACCTTAAGCGCTTTGTTCCGCGGCGCTTGATCAACGCTTGCCCCGCAGCGGTAAGCTTTCACCTTGTAACAGTTGTAACGCATACTACTTAGGTTAATGTCGCATTAACGGGCTATTTCTATCTGCCACCGGAACATTTTAAGCGCACATTTTTATATAATGTAAGTCTAAATTAGTGTATGTACTTGTTTATTTGTTTAATTTTTATTTATTATAAATATTATCATCTCTTTTTGTTACTTTTTGTGCGAAACTTGTATGCGTCTAATCCCATGCATTGCCCTTACGCGTCTACTTCAGGGTTGGCTGTAAGAGATCCCATTTAGGGATATAAGTTGGCCTTTGCACATTAATTTAAATTTAATATTGTTATATTGATATTTTTGTGCAATAAAGAGTTTACTTCGCTGTCTTATTTATAAACTATGAGTATTCAGTATTGGTATCTACAGTGCTAAAATATGATCAGGAACATTGTATACTTACGTTTTACTAAAAATACAATGTTTTTTTTCCTTCAGAGAAATCATTATTTCATTCATTCTTCGATGTTGTGTCCGTTGGGTCCAAAACGCATATGTCGTGAGAAAAATAAAGCCAATCGAGCAAGACCAACGTTTTGCAAGATACCTCTATAAGAGGCGTTATCTATGGTATCGATGGTAAAAAACTGGAGTAAAGGTCCTGGAGTATAACGATGGCAAACAATTAGTCACTACATCTGTAGGTATGTGTCTCTTTTATTGACACGGGATTTACAACCACTTATCCATATTATTCGTTAACGACAATTACGACAAAAGAGCTAGCCTAGCGCTTTATTGTAAAGGTTCAGAAGTAGGAAAAGCTATAAATGTCAAAATTTGTTGAGCAAAATACCAACACAAAGCTGACTAAGATCACTAAAGCACCAGAAAAACCCCTTGATCTTTGAAAGAGCCCGAGTTTGTTGATTTCCTTAAAATCCCCGAACGGATTAACCGGTTTTGTTCCTCGGCATTTTATATGAGACATTCCTAATTAGAAAATTAATATTTAATATGCCGATGCAAAATGACCTAATTCCCACTAATATTATAAATGCGAAAGTTTGTGTGTTAGTTTGCCACTCCTTCACGCTGCAATAGCCGGAGGAATTTGTATGAAATTTTGAATAATAACTTATTCCCTGATTTACGACATAGGCTACTTTTCATCCCGGAAAATTGAAAAGTTCCCGAAGTAATAACGATAATCGAAATCTACACGGACGAAGTCGCGGGCAGAAGCTAATAATAAATAATTACCTACTCATGTTCCTAGTGTAAAATGGCTCTATATTATTACAAACTATCATATTATTATAAGTATACCTACTCACAATATCATCCGCGTCCCGCGTGGCTGTTGTTACACACTTTTTGTGGGGAAATATCTCGAATGGATGGAGTTTATGAAAAATGTGAAATTATATTCATTACTTCCTTATTCTACTTTCAAGTACTTTAAAAAAACTAGCTTTTGCTGCAATCCCGTCCGTGTAGTAGTCATTTATCGTTATTCCCTCGTGAACAATCCAATTTTCCAGGATAAAACTTACCCGACAGTCGTATCCGGGCTATAAACTATCACTAAAAAAATATATAAAAAAAGTCATTAGTTACAAGAAAACGTATTTAAAAATATTCATTATTAACATCCCTTAGGTATCTTGTGACACTTCAACTTTTAATATTGAATATTTGTAATTTTTGTAGCGCAGTGGATTAAGTTATTTAATATGATTTAACGTATTAAAATGCGTTCAAAACAAGCAAACTATATTGAAGATATTTGCTATTTTAGTAGTGTGCATAAGTGGAAAACGATCGATTTCAAATAAAATCAAATCAAATTAAATCATTTATTTTCGATTGCATATACATCGAGTTGTTATGGATACGAGTAAATTGGGCGCATCACAATCAATCGTTTCCAGATTAGGTTTAAAAGTCACAATCAAGTCGAATGTAGTGAGATTCGTCTCGACTCGACTCGTCGACATTTTGACTCGACTGCACGCTATTGTGAGCGATTCAATAGCGCTACTGTAGGCTACTGTGACGGTTGATATTGAAATACAAAACTACATTAAGTATATTGAATTCATAAGCAGAGTTGCTACTGCACGTACAAAGTGTCTTCGATTCTGACGACTTTATAAGTTATTACTACTTTTACTTGCAGTTCAAAGCATTGTCTGATTTAGAATTGAAATTGAAATTACGGAACTGCTTGCAATAAATGAAAATTGACAAACGAGAGAAACTTGGAAGGGAGATGAAAAGGTAGACAACACAAAATTGAGAGGTCCTTTGGGGTATATGTTTAGGGTTCCGTATGTCAGAATGAAAACACGGAACCGTTATAGTATTACCCTTGTATCTGTCTGTTTGTCCGTCTGTCACAGCCAAGTTGCTCCGAATCTACTGCACTAATTATTTTAAATTTGCTATCCATATGATTTTCTGTAGCTCAAACGTACTACTCGTACGGGTAACGTAAATTAATGAATTTTATATATGGGGTTCACTTTTGGAAGACTGCTTGTAAATTTAAAAAAAATACTTACCACCTAGTGACATAATGTAAGGGTATTTATAAAGTTATTTATGAAAATAGAATGAGAAATTGCAATTTACTCTTTTTCTTTAACTCCGAAATTACTGAGCCTACAATTTTGAATTAAATACAGAATACGGAACTGCCTCCACGAGAGTTTAACTCGCGCTTATCCGGTTCTTACTTTTAACCATCGTTGTTTTATAAGATAAGATAAGAAGGATAAGTTCGCCTTTGTACATAGGTTGGTACATCTTCTTTACATAAGTTCATATTTTGTAAATCGATTTCTTTTTTAACCGACTTCAAAAAAAAGGAGGAGGTTCTCAATTCGTCGGATTTTTTTTTTTTTTTATGTATGTTCCCCGATTACTCGAAGACTGCTGGACCGATTTGAAATTTTTTTTCGGTGTTCGAATGGGTATACTTTCTAGTTGGTCCCATTGTCAGCACGTCACGATCTGATGATGGGATCTTGGAGAAATCAAGGGAACTCCTCGAATATTGTATGCAAACATATAGCGATTTTAGTATTTTTAGTAACAAGTGTAGCATTTGCATTCAGAAAGTGTCACTTGGTGAAGCGGAACTGATGATGAAGACCACAGATGGCCACCGGAACTCCTCAACGGTACCGATTTCAAGGGTGGCGATAAGATATCTCGATTAAGATAGTTGAGCGACTACCTACAACGAAGCACATTTAATTGTTTTAAAATGACTATGATTTTCCCGCGGCGTTGCTTGCGGCGAGCTTGAAATGTCTTAAAGTTTCATATATCAACTAAGAAGTGGGACTACATAAGCTTATTATGATCACTAAAAAGTGTAAAATATAATAAATGTTTTAAAAAACAAAAAAACCGCCTTCAAAAACGCAAAAAATAACTTCTACTACTAGGTACTTAGTAGTAGGTACCTATCCTATTAGGTTAGTCCAACTGAAGTCGGCGACCACAATATCAACAAAAAGCCGACTTCAGTTGGACTAACCTAATAGGATAGGTACCTACTACTAAGTACCTAGTAGTAGAAGTTATTTTTTGCGTTTTTGAAGGCGGTTTTTTTGTTTTTTAAAACATTTATTTTATCGTACAATAAAAAGTTTACATAGGTACTTATATCGAGAACTCATAAAACAATACAACCCGGTTAATTATTTCTAGTTTCGATTATTTAACAGTCCAACACTTTACAACACGTAACTATCAGATCTGTAATAAATAATGAGCAAACTACCTATAATGTTTCACGTGGTAGGAACGTGATATAAAATATAGTTATATTACGTACACGTCAAACATATAAATAACGTTTGACGTGAGCGAGTGAGTTATTTAGAAGCCCTAGACCTAGACTGGCTTGTAAAATTAACACTTTACCAGTATCAAAAAGAGGTTTGAGTTACGTAATACGTAAAAGCATGAATAAACCATACAAAAGAGCGTTATCTCAGCGAATTACACCGCAGCTCTATCTTAATCCCATCTTCGTGTAAGCTTGAGCGGGCGCGAGTGCGGTTTAACGCCGATGCTGTAACACCACCATTATAACACTTTAGGAGATCGACGTTACCTCGTAACAACTCCTACCTAAAATCAGATTCATATAATATTCTATGTAGAAAATTGAAAACAATCATACGAAAGTAACATTAAGGTTAAATTGCCATTAAGCTATTTTACCTATTGGTAGAACAGTTTGTACACTACATGCCTTGTACCCCTGTTAACAGCCATTTGAAGTAGTTTCAGGTACGTTGTCTATGTTTCATTGCACTCTGCTGGCTACTCGAAACTCGCCTTTGGTACAAACATAGCTGTAGAATTTCGTCACTTTATAAAATAGTATACATCACGGAGAATATTTTGCTTTAGCAACTCTTAATAATAAAAAGTGACGAAGTTATTATTTGTTGAAAATTTTCATTTTAAAAGACTTACGTGGCTTTGTTAGTCGGCGCCGGTACTGACCCAAATAACGAAGAAAGTGGTTTAAAGTTGTTTATTTTATTTTAAATACAAAGAAACCCTTCAATATTTTTTCATAAATATTAATCTTAAAATGCTTGTAATGTCGAAATGCATTTGCACAGCAAGACGTTAAATCTGAGCTTTATCCGAATTTTGTATGAAATTGCGATGAATTTTGCAAGTTGGCACAGCGTGAAATTGTATCTGGCTTGCAGCAGCCGTCAAGCTGACGCTGAAATACTTCCCTTGGATAGACGTCATAAGTTCGTCGTTGGATATTCGAGCATTGAACAGTAAAGTGTTTCTTACGCCTGCAATAGAAGGCAACGCGTGGTAAAATTTTACCATTACCCATTTTGCCCGATTTTACTAAATGTGATGAAAATAAAGCCTTCCCCAGATGGAATCCAAAACAGTACATCGATCTGTAGGTATCTTTCTAAAATAAGATCCAATCTTTTATAAGATCCGTAGAGGTCAAGCCCTTTTAATAGGAAAAAGGGACATTATTGTTAGCCGTACAACTGGACGAGATACCGAAAGGATGTGCCCATCAAAAGAAAAGCCAAAGAGCATCAGATACAAAGTGATTTTGTAAGTGGAAACGAAATCTTCCAGCGATGTAATGTGAGCATCGCGTGACCTAATGTGGCGTGGCGGAGGTGTACCAACCAGCGAGTAATGGAACCCGCCGAGTGCAAGTAGTTCGCGAACGTGGATGGTCTCCGTAATGTCGTATGCAATCAACAAATATTCAGTCTATTCTCCTTTGTTGCAAACTGTTCAACTAAATTCAACGGCACCTGCAGGCTAGCAGCACTTAAGTTCGTGCTATTCGATAACGTTTGAATGTAGATGTATTTCCATTTATTGTTTTTAAGTAGAATAAAATGGATGCACAATTTATATCTTACTTCATCTAGTATTTATGTCTATGATTTTTGGAACTTTATTACGCAATATGCAAAAGTAAGTCATAATATAATTCATAGCATAAAGGCATATCTTATGGGTGCACTCGAATTCATAGGGATTTTGTCATTCCTTAGTGACGATAAGCAAGTTTAAAAAAACCGGGCAAGAGCATGTCGGACCATGCTCAGTGTAGGGTTCCGACGCCTAACGCACAAAAGCAAAAAACTTAAAAAACAACAAGTATGAACGAATTTTCTTTATAAGTTATTTTAGCCTGTCTTAGATAACTTTTTTCGAGTTCAATATTTCCTAAACCTACTAACCTTCCTACCCCAAATGTAAATAAGAAGGTGCCTGTTGTGATGTGCCAACGATCGCGAGATTGGGACATTTATTTAATTGATTCTTATTGAATTCAAGTTTTACGTAGGTATGTTATTGTTGTTTGAGTGAACCAATTGCGCTGCAGTAACTATACCCTGCGGCATATTTTATGAAGGTACATTCGTTTTACATTTACCACAAGGAAATGCAATTGCAAAGCTGACGTTAGATTTAATGAGCTAGTGACCTTTGTGTATTATTATTTTTAAACCAATTTTAAATATGCATACTGTATAACGATGCAATAAGCGCAATGTTACAGCATTATATTTAAATTAAGAATATTGTACATAATAAAAGCGTTTGTAATAGCTTAAAAATATTTCATAAGTACCTAATATTATATCGGCACCTTTTTTACTGGATGTTATTTCCTTTTTACTTCTCTTTCACTATTTATTTTTATTTTTCGTTGTATAATATCATATCATAAGAAATGTTTAAAAAACGACTGACTGTTGAGTTTCTTGCGGCGTTTCTTCTCAGCAGTGGTCTCTTGCGAAGCGCTGGTAGATTATTGACGTGTAAAAGTGCCCGTGCGGCCTACTTACTGAATAAACATCTTTTATCTTTATCTTATCTTTATCTTATTATCAAAAATACCAGCATTTTTAAATTATAAAGCAGACTACACAATAGATAGATATTTCCATGGCGAATTACCGCTGCACTTTAACTGCTTCGTGTAAACTGATACCCATGCATAGTTACAAACTCCTAGGTACTCGTAAAAATAATATCCTTCGACGTCCGTTCCAAAGACAGCAAAAGACAAAGGAACGATTTCAGTATAGTTCTATAACAGGGGTGCAAAAATGTTGTGAACGAGCCAGGTGTGCGCTACAGACGTGAGTAAATAAATCCGGCGCACAAATTAGGGTTGCCGGGGCTTTTTCTTTATTAGTTTTGACTTCATCTACGCTAATCGAATGAGGTTTGCTCTAGCAGCTACCTCGAACAATTGCTTTTAAAGTATTTGTTAACGCTTTCAGGCGCGGTGACGTCTATAGACGTCAATCAGTATGGCTAATTGATCTCTAATTACGGTACTGCGCTCGAAAGGGTAAGGGGCAGGGATTATTGTAAGGAAATAGTCATTTTTATTTTCACGACCAGCTCTAATGGATTATACTCGTAATTTATACCAACATATTTGCTTCATAAATGTCATTTTGTCAACTGACAAATGCTTATAATTTGGTCCCTTTTTACTAAGGGGAGTAGTTTAAATATAAAAACGGAGGTTCATTCCTCGGCTATTGGCTATTAACTCACTCCTCGGTTAACACAGAGATATAATTATATTGTTATGTAACGAGGAAATGCAACCAGTCTCATGGGCACGCTTCTCAGTGGTAGTGATTTAGATTTAATTATTGTCAGCCACATAAAATAATAATTATTGGTCTTTCAATAAAACTTTATCCAATATTTTCTGCAAACCGGAAATATTGATCTAACTATTCATACAGATTCGTATTTAGCAATTTTAAATAGTAAACCAATAAACATCGCGCTTAAAACCTTTATCACCCCAACTGCAGCAAAATAATTAAAAAAGTTGCATTCCGCGGACAACCCTGCAGCAATAGGTAGGTAACCGACTTCTCACTCACGGACCTGCCCCGGCGACACCCCGAGCACAAAGTAAACGAATAGAAAACTTTGTTGACAAAATAGTGTTTCTTCTCAGTTATAACTGCTACAGCCGTAAATAATGCACTGTCTCGTAAATAACACATATTAGATACACTTTATTCAGCTAAAGCAAAGGTGTGCGTACCTAAGCATGATTTATTAGGTTGTATGAAAAAATGGACTTAATTTAGCTGTAGTTTGAAGTTAAAATAATAATGTCAAGGAAAATAATTACGTTAGGGAATTCTTTGTATTTATTGTAATGGTTTTAGTAAGAAGATACCCGAATAGGGTAGGTACCCATTATTTTATCGAAACACCTACGCATAATTTTCATTTCATCGAAAGGCATTTCTCGCCACATGAGTTTTTTTCAGTCACAAGTCTTAACTTAACCTAAACTAATTACGTAATTGAAGTTTAAGATATCCTGAAAACATCATGATTTCAGCAGAAAATAGCGATCGATGAAATGAAATTCAATGAAATTATACAATCGGTGAAAGGATGGGTTACCAACCGAATAATAACAGTCACATCTAATCTCTACTTTTAACCGACTGTTTTAAGCCGTAATGGTTCAAATTGAGTACGTATGACTCAAATATAGGTAAGTAAGAATGAAAATGAATGATGAATGTAAATCTAATATTTCGATGAAAATCGTGAATTGAGCGAAATTTGATAAATAGCATTTCATATTATTCTTGGAGAGCGTGCGATTGACAAAAGCTAACTATACCTAAACATTATATTGAGCAACACATTTAAAATCTTAAAAACTAAATCAGCTGGTTTCGTCATAGTCATCTCTTCGGGTGTGGTAGGATCTGACGGAACAACTTAAACTCGCCGGTTTATAATTCGTCCGTCGAGTTAAACAGTCCTTAAGAGAATAACATGGCAGGACGCAAATAGTTAAGGCTCGTCCCCGGCTGTCCGGACACAGATGAACCGAAGAGCTGCTCCAACCACACGTAACTACTGATTAAACCTAGGAAAAAGTTACATTTCCTTCAAGACTAGGTACCACATACTTTTATGACACTAGATCTTCTGTATCGCAACTAAGTACAAAAAATTCAATGAACTACTCTGACTTTAAGCAAGAATTAAATACATGATCGCAATGTACCTTCAAACAATATGTTTACTAACTTGGTTGGAAACTAATAAACAAACTAGAGTTTTCCTATAGCTGCCCCATAATGTGCGGTGAGCCTCAAACGTTAAAAATCGTTGGATATTTAAATAAATCACATCGGCGTCGGTCAGGACGCAAATTAACTGGCCCGTCCCCCGCCACGGTTACAGATGGACAGACGAGCTGCTCCGACCGTGTAATTAGTCCGACCAATCCAGCGCTAAGAGAATTAAAAAGCACATAAGTAGATGCTATTAGTTAAATGCACGTTAGATTCACGAGGTACGATTGTTCACGGCACAAACTTGTTTCGTTTGACCGGACCCGTTTTTTCACATGTTCGTTTATATTTTTTTCAAAGCTTTGTCATTGTTGTATACGAAGTTATATAATAATTAATTATTGACCTAGTCCCAAACTTGTACTATGGGAACTAGACACCGATATGAATACTTATATACAGAAATATATACTTAAATACATAGAAAATATCCATGACTCAGAAACAAATATTCGCGCTCATCACACTAATATCTGCCCTTACCGGGATTTGAACCCAGGACCGCTAGCTTCGTAGGCAAGGGTAGAAAAAATGCATTGCGAAAACGTTATAGTTATCGAAAATGTATAAGGATTGACATAAGCTCCCGAATGGTCGCGTCGAGCGCTTACATCAATTCCATACATTTTGTCAGTTTTCGAAAATAGTTTACGCAATGGCCACAACACACTTGATAAGAGTTGACCATGCTTGCTTGCATGCGTGTCAACAGAACTCACGGGAGGTATCTCTTCACGTGTCGAATTGGCTTTCTGCAAAAGGGTTAGAGAGTGGCTCATAAATTAAAGTTCTCGACCGTTGTAACGCATTACAATAACGTAACTGTTGCTAGAAATTGTCCACTTCAATAAAAATATTAAACCTAATAGCCATATTATTGGAAATCGTGGGCTGAGCCGTTATTGACTAAATGCTAATGCCTTCCTGGACCCTTTTTGCCGCGAGCTTATTGCACCAAAGGACCACTCGACCTTGACTGGCAATTCAACGGGTTGAAACTTGCGCAAAATTTAGCAATTTTAAATAGGCAATTCGTTTATACATAATCTGCCGTTCTGCCGACCGAACAATTAAGATTAATTTGATCTAAATAGCTATACAAACTACTGCTAATTAACTTATAACTGATACTAATACAAACACATTGACAGAATAATTTGCACCGACAGTTTTGAGAATAAATAGGTACGCAAACCTCAGTTTTTACCAAAACTGCATTAATGTAGATCAGATTTAAGATCGAATGCAGCGTTTCACTGTGTAGAAATGTTTAGCTTTATAGCAACATAATACACTTAATTATTAATTATGGTCACAACGTAGGTGGCCCACGCAATTAGCCCGAGCACGGCCTGAAAGCGCTCGTTTAACAGCTCGGTCCCGCCTATCAGCAAAACAAAGAAGGGCGCACACCCAACAACAATCCACGTTCCAAACATCGTCCACTTGCTAACGAAATTAATTTGTAAGGTAATTTGCGTAATGAAGACAGCTGTAAGCGCTAGGAAGATGTTCTGCGAATAGGACCAACTAATTTGGACGACACGGTTTAAAATAGCGTATAATAAAAGTTAATGGAACCGCCCTCTTCATGATTCTTGGCGGAGGCTCCTCATTTCCCTGGCCGTCGTTTACGCTATGTTAATTAGCATTTTGGCACTAAGGCTCGAATAATTTGGAAGGCTAGGTGTTACAGGTACGCTGGCAAAGTTTTGATTTCAAAACGTTTACGTAAAACGAACGTTTCGAATGCAATTTGCATTTTAAAGGCAAGTTTATTATAATTTTTCTTTGACGTGCTGAAATAATTAAATATCAAAAACTGTTTATATCTCATTTGCTATGAAGAATGTAATTTGCTGCAGTTGAATCCTTATTAATCAAATATTGTACTACAGTGTGATAGGATTAGGATTCAATTTAGTCATGTTACCCTGATTACGATGTCTTATACTTAAGAGAGGATCGATTTGCTTTAATTACGAGTAGGTAGTAAAACTCTTATCGTCCACGTACCCAAATTTGATCTAATAGGTAACGTAATGACTAATGACGAGTATTACTTCATCATGCCAATGTTTCAGCTAAAAACAAAATTAAAACAATTACTCTATTAATTGGTAGGTATTGTAACTACTCCAAAATAGGAATTTATTAAAAGGACCTGAACAACAAAAAATGATTTCTGGATTATACATTTTTAAATTAAACTACACGCTTAGAATTACTACGTTTTGTAACGGTAAGTTTGAAATATAAATTAACTGTAAACTCCGCAAGATATGTCACATTACAACGGACCGCGGGCGACATATTCAGATTGTAATGTTGGTACATACTTACTACACGGTGCTATACTCAGAATGTAGTTATCTCTGCTCTACCTCTTGTGGCGTATTTTTTTGGCAAGAGTAAGGCAAACGAGCACACAGTCTCCCTGATTATTGGACTCAGAGGCCGAAATATGTTGCCAACTCTTGAACGGAATACCTTAATACTAGTTATTTCATTACTTTTAACCCCTAAAACGAAACGCAGCAGGTTAAATAGCTGCTTTGGGAACCGGGAAGTTTAGTGTCAAAAACGGGCACCATAACGAAATTAGTTGATGTAAATCTAATAAGACGTAAAAAATCGTTTATCTTTCCAGGCGAAAGATGTACACTGCTGGACATAGGCCTTTTTTTTTCCCAGGGGAAATCCATTATGGATACCAAACGACCAGGGGGGGCCGAGTGGTTATGTCTGACTCACACCGACTAAAACCCCTGAGGTGTTCCTTCTCCCACCATGGACGAGGTCGCGGGAGTGGTATTCCATCCGCTAACTCGTCTATAAGCGTGTATACTATAGGTAAATGATCACTTGACTGCACGACGTCAGTCGGTTATTCCAACTGGCATGTTTAAAGCCCAAATATAACTGTGAATAAATTTAATCTGTTTTTATATTTAATATTTAACCCTGGCGCGACTTCGTCCTCAGCGAATGTTCTGTGTTGCTTCAAAAACTGCTTTTTTTCTGGTATAAAACAACAAACTTGTTATGTGTAGCTTAAATAGTGAAATTAACAGGGAATGAATCATTTTCATTAAATAACATTATCTTTTCTAATTCCTTTTTACCTGATTTGTAGCGTATTACCGGCCGAGGATTTGCCTGACTCGTATTATAGTATAGAGCCAGGCGCGCATTAGCTATGAAATCACTCTTATTTGATGTGTGCTTTAGCTTTATTTATTTTCAAGTCTTTACTGTGTTACCTTCTGTCAAAAAAATATTTGTTACCTACCGTAATAGGGTTTTTTTTAGAGGAGGCAACGGGTCACCTGATGATGAGTGATCACCGCCGCCCATCATTTACAACACCAGAAGAGGAATTGCAGATGCGTTGCCAGCCTTTGATGCTCGTCTCTTGAGGGTCCGTGGCTCAATAAAACTGAACTCAACAAAAACCACACAGTGGTAGATTGCCATCCATCGAGGTGGTGGAAGTGGAAAGAGTCGTTTGTGAGTAGCATGATAAGGAAAATAGTAAAGGAACTATAACACGGTAAAACATGCAAAGGGACGCAACGTACCTGCGCAAAACAAAGGTATTTTAAAAATACCGAGAACAATACACACCGTGCTGCATAAACGTACATGATCATGGCACAAGGAAGTCAGTTCAAACAATAAATAATACTTAATGTTCTATACGTAAACATTTTAATTTCCGCTTTTCAATCGACCGTGACGTGTTGCAACTCTATGGAAATGATTTATTTCCTGCGATACACGGGTTACATGTAATCTAAGTGAGCATTGCACACTGTTTTGTGAAAATTAACTTTCGCTGAAATGAAAAATGTTGGCGACATGTTATTTCATGATGCGAGCAAAGTTTATAGACCACTTTTTTGCAATAATACGTTTTTTATGAGTTTCTGAAAATGTCTCGGCTTAAAATAATAATTTTCGGCATATATATAATAAGTAAATGCATAAGGTCATGACATCGTAAATTTAAAACATTTCTCGTTAGTTGGGCATTTTCCGTAAAGCTAGACAAGTTGCAATCTATGAAATTTAACGACTGTAGAAATTAAAACTTATTTAACTGTTGTTGGAAGCTCTCGTGCGCACGCCTGATGTAAATCAATTCCATATATTTTTAAAGGTTCCATGTTGTGCCTTATATATATATATCAATGTCCGCTCGTAACTACTAAACGGCTAAACCGATTCTAATAAATTATACGTCGTTAGATTTGTCTTAAAAACTACAGTGTCATAGGCTATATTAAAATAATTTTAATGTGAAATTGGCGAAATAAAAAATATATACATTACTTTGACGACATTATCCAAACCGCAGTTAGGATTTTCTAAAAGCTTGCTTTTCGTTATTAATCTTCTTACTCACGCCAATCCTCTGTATTTCTACTAATTTCTACAGTTTTTTTTATAGGTTCCGCTACTATGTAATAACGTGTACGCTCATAATTATTACCCGCTAGTATAAACGCATTTGCAAGTTTTTGATTCGGAAAAAACTTCACTCAAAACCACCCACCCCTGGTTCAGAGTAATGTGATAAGAAGTTGTGTGCAATAAAGTAAATACTGTGGTTCTTCAATAAGTATGCACTTGCGGCTAACCACGACTAGCTTCAGCAGAATTAGGGGAGCATGATATGTATGTACCTACTAGCGGTGTACAAACAGACCCACTACATTTGCTCAGCATCGAGCAAGCAAACCACGAACACAATCTGCCAGAGGACTACCTAATGAGAAGGTGTAATTCTATAACAGCCTGTAAGCATCAAATTGTTTATTGTTCCCTTTTTTAATGCAAAACAGGATAGTCTGATACAAAATTAGCGAATTAACGGAGCTATCGCACCCTAATTTAAAACTAATTAAGAAAGGAAAAGGCTGGCTGCAAAGCGCTTCTCTCAGGGCAAATGGACTTGGCAAATATTCGTCTGCGAATAAAGTGACTCGGAATGTTTAACTTTTGTATTCGATTAAATAGAAAGCTCGAGATACAAGCGTTAAAGTTTCCTGAGCTGACTCCGTTTCACATACAGATTTGCATGCTGTAAGCAAGTATCTCAAGAAGGTTCTTAACAAGCAGTGGTTGTAGCCATTGTAATGAGACGCACTTATTAGCCTACTTAGGTATTAGGTAAAAATGAATTAATTAAGCATATCGTGTTAGTTTTTATTGCTTATGATAATGTATAACAATCATTAATTTCACTTATAACCATTGACTTTTTGCGCCACTAAATAATGGAACTGTTAAGTTACCTGAAAATTATTTTAAAACATAAGTACATACTCGTATATCCTCATAGGTATACGCCTCGTCGTTTTACCCTATCTAACTATAGTGTTCAATCCACGACGTCCCACTATTTAATATTTCATACATTGACAGGAGGAGCATGCCGTCGTGAATTAACAAGAGATACAAAACTCCACAGTGCAAAAAATCTCAAAAGTCCTGAACGCAACACGGGCCTTTGCAGTGAAATTTAAAAAAGCTCTGCCATTTAAATTTTACCAATGGTTGAAGCATATAAACACAGTAAAATAAAATAAAATGTCCTTATTTCTTACCCTTATGCTTATTAATTAATAATACCTAGTTGAATGGGGTAATGTTGTGTCAAGGGGCATCTGAATTGCGATGCGGTTTAGGTTTTAAAATTATAACTCGTTTCTGAATTGTTTCCCTTACTTCCCTTCAAAAAACCATGAATTTACTAGCACATATTCCTACTGAAATAATGTTTACTAAATAATTTACTATATAGCCGACCAAGTTGAATTAAAACTCAGTCCATCTTAATCAATTTCTTATTTTAAAGATAAACGTGTTTACAGTTACGACTACGGCCTCAATAATAAATATTGCGTGGAATTATTTGGACTGATTTTTGAACCCAGAATTCCTGTTTCTAAGGCGATAGTCTTACTTTCTAACCTAAGAAAGCTGAGCTCGGTGTTATTATTAATTAATAATAGCTTTCGCAAATTTACAGATATCTAAAAGGGTCGTTTTTTTCTGCCTTCTTAGAATACGTTTACAGAACTGCCTACTGTTACTTCAAACCTCTGATTTTGTTAACAAATCACACATGCATGTTCTAGAGCCAATCAGTGGGGTTTGGATATAGCCGAACAAACGGGCCGCAGTCGCCGATAGCACATTAATAGTAATCACTTGCCCACGTGCTCGTTTTGTCCGATAAGATCGAAATAACTGCACCAAATGCGCTTTACATTAAATTAAATAACATTTTAGCTCCACGAACTCAAGTTTTCTTTGTTTAGTCTTCTTTTCGCTCATTCTAGAAATACCAGATTAATCCCAAATTCTCATATTCCAAAACATTACTTTCAAATTAAGGTATACTTTGTTATTCTGGTGTTTTGAGAATCTGATAAGAAGAGTAATCAGGTATTTTGGCATTCCGGTAATTTGGGAATGAACCACGAGGATTGCCTTTTATAATTTGAGATATGAGATCAATAAAATGATTTTTATTTTAATATTCCCAGTTGAAGTCATACACTTTTGCATTCGTTTGAACCTTTTCAAAGCACTTTTATTCTGATAGAGATTTCTCCCCAAAATGTTTTTTGAATGCACCAACGAGTTCTTCACACGTCAAATAACGTTGCCCGCGCCGTTTATTTTGTCGATGCCAATAAGTCATCGAGTCCAAATCAGCACTATACGGCGGAAGATCCATCAAATCGGAGCACGATTTGTCTTCCGCGATTGGTTTTCCTAATTTGTTCTAAGACTTCCGGCAAACAAATGTATGTATATCATCCAAAATTGACCGTTACATTTCCTTGAAGTGCTCTGTGCACAAACCACTCTTGTAATATTTGACTCATCTTGTTAGGAACCACACACGTAGATGTGTTCCATAGACATATTTGGAGGCACAAGCCTGTTTTTGAGCGATTGTTGAATTATGTTCATGCAAATACATGTATGCTGGAGCACTAATGCCTAAGGATACCTTAATCTCTCGGTAAGTCACATGACGATCGTGCAGTATCGGTTCAACTTCATGCACAGCACCAACGAGTCTACCGGTTCTACAATCAATTTCAGACAACCTCCAATTCATCCGTTATCAAACTACGGCCACGATAGAGATAAATAGGTATACGTCCTTGATTGTGCTTCAGTCGAATTAATTTAAGCACATAGAAAATTGAAAACTTAAATCTTACCAGTAAATATTCATGGTTTGATTTTGAACGATTATTTTTCGAGTGATTGTAAATAACAAAAAGCGATCGTACATCAGAACTTTTTGATGTCGAACACCGCCAATTTCTTTTTACATTTTTATAAAAACGTCGGTAACCAAATTACAGCTAGTTTAATCCAATCCCGAAAGTATAAAAGGCAACCTATGTACAACAAACAAAACGAAAAACACTGTGACAATGAATGCGTTTAACACAGGACCGAGTAAGGTGACGTGATAAAGAAGAGGCCCAAACCCACGCAGCAGTAGGGTGGATGGATGAATGTAAGGAATATTACTTGGTAACTTGCGGCATGTTAATATATTTACCAAAGTTTTAAGCATTTAGATATTCGGGTAGAATTGGTAACTTAAAAGTTATTCCTTTAATGTACTAGGACCTTTAAATTACATCATGTCACAATACCTGTCAGTTTTGTAACATTTATACATCCACTTCTATACTTTCAGATTCACTCTAACCCCCTTATTCATAAACGCACAATAAAAGTATTTTTAACCCCCGACGCAAAAAAGTGGTTATAAGTTTGACCGCTGTCTTTCTGTGTGAACCGATTTCAATGCGGTTTTTTCTATTATTTGTCAGGATCGTAGCAAGTGCAACGAAGTGGTCTCTGCCTACCTCTCTGGGAAACAGGCGTGATTTTAATGTATGTATGTATGTATGTATGTATGAAAGCAAGCTTTCGAGCGGTTGTTCCTAGCTAGGTTTCATGAAAATCGGATAGGCCGTTTAAGAGATATCAGTTCTAAAAGAAGGGGGGAAGGGGGGGTGTTATAACGGGGGTTTTTATTTATCTTAATAGTTATAGTAAAAGTATTCATTGTATCTTTCTGTCCAATCCAGATGTCATAAGGACAGAGCATATTTCGAGCATATTTAGTTATTGCGCGTTCATGAATAAGATGGTATCACTTTAAATGAAAAACGCCCGTAAATGTCATAAATTAAGAAATACACAAGTTTCTACGTGCTAAAGCTCCAACTCCAAGTTTGTGACGTGACTAGTGGGCATATCTCAGGGTAATAGGTTCGAGTCGCGGAGGCACTTGTGAACAATGTCGCCGCTATTACTGCTCGGTGCTCGCTTGTAATTATTGGCACGCGCCATAGTTCAAGCACTTGTTATTACCTAGTATTTGTAATACTTATTATTGGATATAAGTTGGCTTTTTAATAATAGTATCCCTAAGGTACCATTTGAGTACGGAGCAACACAAAATTTATAATTGATTTCTGACTTGAACAAAATTTGATTTTACCGTGCGATTGAAAAACTGTAGTTTTCTCAACTCGCGGTAAGTCAACACAGTAGTTGGTTTAATAGGTGCATATTTTACTATGAGTATGTTACTTATGTTATTGTAATTTGACATTGGCATTACATACGTACATTAAATCACGCCTGTTTCCCATAGGGGTAGGCAGAGACATTGGCATTTAGAAAAAAATAATTTGTATACTTTCGTATGGAAATTCGATATAACACGTCAACGAAACTTTTGCTGCCGAATTAAGCCGGCATAACACGAAAATGCTAACAACAAAAATAATGTGCATTGTACAATTTAAAAATTATTTATTTATTTTTCATAATCTTTAGTGATGCTGTTAATTAAAATAGCAATCAATTATTCAATTATCAAAAAAAGAAACGTAATCGATTCGTATTCTGTTATAAATTTGGTTATTTAATCTAATTTACCTACCTAATATAAAAAGGTATCATAAATCGTCTAACATCATGCTAGAACAACTGCCATCGTATGATAAAGTCTAGATAGATATTTTCTTTAAATCTGTTTTTAAAAACGCGGTAACGAATTTACGATAGATAAGTATTTGTTTAAGTTATTAATTGACTCAATTGGTTGGAACGACACGTTCGCGTGAAATACAAAATTTAAATCTGTCACAGGCCCAATAAGATATGAAAAATATTATGAATATTATAATCGTCGTAAAAGGGGTTTGGGTAAAAGTGTTGTCATTTTGTGAAAGTTATAAATTTTCAAGGTGAGCGGTCATTCGTAAAAGTGGTAACTTATAATAGAATTATTCAAAATAAACATATTTTGTTATTTAATGTAAGTCTTAAGTACATCGGATCCGAGATATTTAAATATTCATACCTTGGCGTACTTTTAGTAGTACCAAAAATGCCCTTTGGTACAAAGATAGTTTATACTGTGATTTATAGCTCTTAATGCTTTTTTCGCTTTAATATAAGTAGTTTGAATTTTGTACAGACGTTTCTGTTAAAATTAAAAAAAGAAGTGGAATTGAATGAAAATTATAAAACATTCGTTTATTCCATCAAACCTGATCAACTGCCAACCTTTTACTCGATACCAGTTGATATAAGCCTCATCAACTCCGTCAAAATCTATCAAAGTTAAGTGTGACATTGTCCATGCTAGCCGTTCTTAAGTAAAGATAAATGTAAGTGTTCCGTCAACTGCCAGCGTGATTGATCGCCGAGATCTCCGACAAAGATGCTGAGGGCCCGCGGATCCCTGGACCCCGTCCAATTATTATGACAGCATTAAGAGTTATTTACCTACAAAAGAAATACAGCTATTTTAAATTTATTTAAAGTTTCATTCTTAGGACGTGTAAACATTACTCTAAACACGGGCTCTATTAAGTAATAGTGATAGGTATAGTATCTTATAAATATAGGTTTTCCTGATGCATGAAGATGGGTTAGTGTGGCAAACCTTGGAGAGGCCTTTTTTCAGCAGTAGACATGTTTCGGCTGAAATGGTGATGATGATGATGATGATGATGATGATGATGATGATGATGATGATGATTACAAATAGATCTCCGACAAACATACTTAGACCTTGTCCAGCTATTATGACAATATTGAGAGTTATTTACCTATAAAAGAAATAAAGCTATTTTTAATCTATTACAAGACCACATTCTACGCTTAGGGCTTGGAAAAAAAATCTAGAAACAGATTGCTGTTAAGATTTTATGATGCGTATTAAAAAAAACTACAGTACCTATTCGGTTTAGCAACGAGCCCTATGTGAACTACCTATAATAACATTGTCATCTGGTTTGCGACTCATATATCAGTAATAACTAATTTAGCGAGTTCAAAACCCAACGCGTCTACATCACTGCAGGGAAGACCTAGTTGCCACCTTCCGGCTAGTAGATTAGACTGTACCAGAACTCAACCATCATCTCCTCATTGCAGAATATACTTATTTTTTTATTCAGATTAAATGACCGTTACTTTACAAACAACCCTTAAGCCAAGTCAAAATTAGAAATGCTATTTTACGTCACACCTGGCCATAATGTGAGTTTTATCGCACGCTGCGCGCACGGTAAAACTCGCATTGTGGCCAGGTGAAGACGTAAAATTGTGTACTCATCACGGGCAGTAAAAAAGAAAGCCCTCTATCGCATATTTACGACCCTCGCCTACGGCTCGGGTCTCAAATACCTGCGATTTCGGGCTTTCTTTCTTTTACAGCCCTTGTTAAGTAATGTACTATTATCTTATCTAAGTAATTAAAAACAAGAATTAAAAGATGTCTGAAAAGGTTTTCTAGTATTACCTCCGTGTGCGAATTTGACCGTTATTATTCCAATCTGGAAAAATACTAAGTATAGAAAACGTCAAATTTGTTAATTAATCAAAATACAGTCGAGTTCATAAATATGTGTACACTTTAGTACCTTGTCTATTTAATGTCATGTTTAAACTGCCATATATGAATTGTCACAGCGATTAAAGTGACAAGGTACTAAAGTGTATACATATTTATGAACTCGACTGTACATTATGTAAAACAGTTCAAAAATTTCTGAACGATTGGATCTATATAAAATCGAACTAACTGCTAAAGAAATGCTTTTGGCTGTTGAATATTGAAACTAAGCTTGTTCAGACCGATTTTCAATGAAAGCTACGATTTCGAGTCGTGTTCAATAAAGAAGGGTGGGCTCGCTATTGTTTTTATTTTGAAAGTCGAAGACGAGTCTGCATACAAGATGAAATCAATTGTTCCACTTTGAAGTCGATAGCGGTTGCGAGTGCGTTAGGCAATTAGGCAAACTGATTTTTTTAACATTTCTTAAAGTTATTTGAGGTTTCCCGCTACACAAAATCGTTGTAGAATAAAAAAGGATATCCGATGATATAGTGCTTATTGTTATTGGTTTCTAGGTCAGTGTTGATACATTTCTGCCCATTCTCCTCTAAGTTTATTTAAGTAGTAAGTTAGTCAAATAGATAAAAACTCCCGATATAATGGCCACTTTTCTTTCAGAGCTGATATATCTTAAACCATCCTGATTAAACTATGGTATCTTTAAAACAACTCACTGCCCAAAAAGGTTTTTGTTTTATCACTTACCTTACTTTATTTTGATTCGGAATAATCTAATATAATAATTGAAGTCTAGTTAATAAATACTACTAATAACAGAGATCTCTTATCATCTATTCGTCAATCTATACTTAGCCACAATACAAACCACAAATAAATCAATTATTCATTACTTTTTACACCAACCGTACTGTAAATCTGTTGAAAACCCTTTGACACACGTAAAAAAACATTTTGAATACCCCATAAAAAGGAAAGCAATTGAGTGCGAGCCGGGTTTATTCCGCGGCCGGTGTTCGCTCTGCCGTTATGTATTGGTTCGTGTGTACTTCCAACTATGCAATCCCGTGGCTAATATTTTTCATGCAACTCCAATCATAATATTGTTTTATGGCTTTTACTTGGATTGGTATAAATATTTTTGAGGAAAGTTAGGACGTGTTCGGTTAATAAACTATGTGTAGACAGACAGCCTTTACTACTTAAGTTTACTTTGAAAATGGCATATAAAGATAGAGGTTTATAAACCCGGAAATTGGGCCGCAGCAAAATTTCAAGCGTATTTTCATGGTGTCAACCTCACGGTTGCTACAGGCATGGCCCAATAGCATGGCTAATGGAGCTGTGGCCGCCGCGGCCTGAAAGCCGGACATGTCAATTAATTTAGCCGGCAAGCCAAACCCGCTGAATTAAAATTAAAGTAAATCGTTAAACCTGGCCACACTACTAGGTTTATTTCAATTTTGGCACAGTGCTCGATGGTTTTGTCAACGTGTGAGGCTGTCAAAATTTTACGAGAACTTCATAATTTAGCATAAGGAGTTGGATGTATAGTTAGATTTTAATATATTTCTTCCCTTGTTAACTTGTTTTAGACATAATAAAAAAATATTTGCATTAAAAACATTGTTGTTTTCTGCTTTACCTTATTTCTTAATACCTACATTACTATAGAAGCTTTGCAAAACATAAGATCCTAGTCTAGCGCAAGTGCCTCCCCGGGCCGGGGCCCAACGAATTGATAACTGTCCAGGCCAATTTGATTTAAAAGCAAAACTTTGTAGCTCTCCAGTGAAGAGAGACCGCCTATCGACCTTAATTCCCGCGAAAAAGATAAATAAAATTCACCCATAGAACATCAAATTGTGAAACTCTGTAAATTCGCTAGGGGAACATCGTTCACTTAAGCACATTACGGCTGGCTGTTGGTGCAACTTCGGGCCCATCGAGATAACACTGGAAACAATTGCGGAGCCAGGGGAATCAACTTGTGCAAACTAAACAAAAACGTAGGTGAATGTTAATTGGAGTAGATCTCGTTTATTTCAATTTGGAGTAACGTTCCAACAAACCGAAAACAAAAGTAAGTATTCAAGTTGATGGCTGCTCAATCTAATTAGGTATTCTTGTTACAATAAAATAAAAAACAGAAACTGCAAATGATTATGAATGTGGCTAGTGGATTGCCAAATCAAATATTGACTTTAAAAAGAAAATTAAAAGCCTACAATTGAAGAATTACTCTTACGTAAAATTAATTAAAACGAATTCGGTAAATTGACAGCGATATTCCGAAAACCCGTTTATACCGGCGATTTTTACCGCGCTGTGGAGGCCACTCCAACATAAAATAAATCAGTGTTTAACTACTTCGGTTTCAGCCTTTTCCTGCACTTTAAAGGGCCCACTGACGACCTGTTCGTTGGCTGAAATTGATCTGTGGGTTCATCGTATTAACTTAAAGCACAGACTATATCCCTATCTTGTATCATCTGGATTCTTTGTGCAATTCTTCTCATACACTCAGCAGTTCTATGTGTAGGTTTCCTCACGATGCTTTTTGTTCTTTGTAAGATCATTGGATTTGTACTTAAATTTTAACTTTGACGACGCGTTGGCTTAGTTGGCAATGACCCTGCCTACGAAGCTAGCGATCCCAGATTCGATTCCTGGTATGGGCAAATATTTGTGTGATGAACACGAGCATTTGTTTCTGAGTTTGGGTGTTTTCTATGTATTTTATTTATTTCTCCATAGAAGTATTTCTATCGTTGTCTAGTACCCATAGTACAAGCCTAGAGCTTAGTTTGGGACTAGGTCAATGTGAGATGAGATGTGTGAGATTGTCCCCTGATATTTATTTACTATTCATCTATCTTGTACCCTCTTGATTTTTGTGCAATTACTCTTCTCTTACACTCAGTAGTGTAATATGCAGGTTTCCTCACGATTTATTTCGTTCACTGTAAAAGCATCGATTTATGTACTTAATTTAGAAAAGTCATTAGTACATGGCCACCTCGGGTGTTCATTCTTGGTACCATACGATCACGAGTCGACACCCCAAGCAACTAGACTACCGACGTTCTCAACAAAGACTATGAGTTTCTCTTAACTATGACTATGAGTCTCTAGACTATGAGTTTACGTATGACGTTTCCTTCCAACCGCAATGTAGACAAGATGCATTACGAGATCGTATCTTTAACGAAAATGTATAGGATTGACTTAAGCTGCCGTCTCAAGCGCTTATGTCAATTCCATACACTTTGACAGTTTTCAAAAATCGGTTACGGTAGCATTATGCAGCTTGTCTAGGGCCTCAGACCTGTGGCTTTAGACAAGATGTATAACGCTAACGTTAACGCGTCTCGAAAACTGTCGAATGTATCGTTTCCCAACCGTTTCATTTGCCAACCCGCTTTTATTTCTGTAATTATCAATATTTCAGAATGATTATAAAAACTAACCTAACCTAATCTATCGGGTTCTACACGATGGTACTGAAATAAATCCTGAAATATTTACAGTTACAGAAAAAAGCGAGTTAAGAAATGAAACAGTTGGGAAACAATACATTCGGCCAAACATATTTCGACCAAAAGGCAGAAAACCCAATACCATGGAATTCACATAAGCGCTTGACGCGAGCGTCCAGCGGCTTACGTAAATCATATTTCTACTAATGACAACGTTCTCCCTGATACTCTTAAACAACTGGCCCTTAAACTCGATAGACCAACTTAACTATTAATCGGCGAGTTGAAGTTGTCTCGACAGAACGTAAAAACAACATTTAAGATCGTACGTTTTCAGCTTATCCGCTTTACCAGTCGAGTGGGTCCGCTCTTATGACTCTCACTCAACCGTTAGACAGGGAGCCGCTTTTTAGAGAATAGAATAATTTACATAAGCGCTAAACGCGACAGCTTACGTCAATCCTATACATTTTTGATAACGAAAACGTTCGCAAGGTGCATCTTGTTGTGACTTGTGACACTGTGACATTTTGATTTAAGACTCAAGTTGTTAAGTAAGTACCTAATTATTGAATTTTAGTTGAGATTGTTGTCCATACACATGTATATAAACTTCAAACCCAAACCTGAATATTGAATCCACACAGTGTAAACGACCGCTCAATGTCAAATTGTATATTAACCAGTAAACGAAACGAAATCACGTGTCTTTAAAGCTTACTTATGATTTATTACGATTTCGTTTGTATCGAAGCCTAATTTGAAATTTGTAACGACTTTTTAAGCGTGGCATTACTTTTTTAGTCTGATGGCCACATAGTGTCCCCGCCAAAGTCAAACCTGTGACCCCGCAACAACTGCCAGACTGACTTGACAGAATCGCTTGGAGCTAACCCCATGTGCTTCTGTGTAGTCCACCAGAGTTAATACTCTTTAATGGAAACTTTAGTTCCTCGCGTGATTGTCCAAAGTCGACATTGGTGAATACCTTCATACACCTTGATAAAACAATTAGCCATTAATTAAGAAACAAAAACTGCCAGACTACGAAACTTTATCTAACATTTATAACATTTATTATAATAAAAACAAATCATGAAATCACGCACTCATCGCATCGAAGTGAAAAATGAAAAACATTTTTTAAGGGACATAATTTAGGTAATTATTTGTTTAGTCTTTTTTATTGCTTATGCAAAGTAATGTTTTTTCAGTCGAAACACAACTCAGCCGCTATAGCAGCGGCACATGGTAACTATATACAATATTGAAGGTATATAAGCGTCTCCCAAGGATCGCTTTTTCTAATATTTAATAAATATTACCCTCAAAATAAATACAAATTTTATTCGACGTTTGATAAACGCTAACTCAGATAAACATGACTGTTAAACAACAAGTACCGATTTAATCATGTTTTGATGTTTTTATTATATAATATTTAATAATAAAGCCCTCTTGAATCTTCGTATAACAATATACCCTTGCGCTTAAATTTAATATTAATACGTCGTACAAAATAATAATTTCGTACATCTTGCAGATCTGAAGAAGTCACTTTGCGTTAAAATAATTGCTTCTTCACATAATTGCACTTATGTGCTAAGTTGAGTGTTAATAGAACGTCAGACTACAAACACTAAGCGTTTTTCAGGCGAAAAAATCTAAACAAAAACGTGTTCTTTGATAATGCTGACATCGCGTGTCGAGGAGCGAATCGTAACTGATGCCTAATGGGACGAGAATCATCACATTTACCGGGAAACCGCTTTTTACCTATCATCCAGAGAGAAATGATAATAATTCGCCGCAGTAATGGGTTCCTGATTATCTGATTCGTAGAGATAAAATTATTTTTATGCAACGTAATACGCATTTTCCTCTTTTCCTCGGTAAACGATTTTGTGGCTAGCTAAGGTCAAAAGTTATATAAATAAAAACAACCTTTATAGTAAAAAAATTAAAAACGTAGGTATTACAAACGCGTATTTTGATAAACGGCCAAGATTCGTGAAAATTCGTGCTAACTGCGTCTTATTTTTTGACTGTGACGTTGACACAAAACAATTTATTTAATACATTACACACAGAGTCTGTCACTGGGTATTTGCACAGCATGAATGAAAGCGTAGCAGAACGCAATATTCTCTCAGGTTCACGGGCTTTTATTAAATGAATATTCATTAGTTAATTTGCTTTAAGAAGCACCATACATCACGGAAACGAATGCTTTGCGTGAAAATATGCGGACTCCGAGGAAGTTCACCGCCTTAAACAGAAATTAATATGCGTTGTAATTTTATTCATGTCGCGGCGTACCATGTAGGACGCGATACCTATCTTTATTTGATACATTTTCACAGTATTCATCCAAGATTTTTCTCGTGAATTTGTTAAAGTACTCGTAGGAGGGTTACGTGATGCTGTTGCTTTAAAACTTGATTATGTAAATACTAAGGAGTGTAAGCTAGCTCCACGCAAGTCAGGTTCACTATCGGGGAAAGAACAAAATTTTGTTAGTAGAAAACTTTAATTTATCAAACCCTGAAAGAGCTTACTTATCAGTCTTTATTATAATCATGGGAGATGTACAATCAGCATATGAAGTCTTTCAATTTGGACTCAACTTCCAATGAAAGGAATGAGTATATCCCTTCAAATTGACAAACACATCTGACTTTATCGGTTTACTTGCTTCTGCCCGCGACTTCGTTATTCCCTCGGGTTTAAATTTTCTGGGATGAAAAGTAGCCTAAGTGTTAATGCAGGGTATACGCTGTCTCCATTTTAAATTTCATCCAAATCCGTCTAGTTATTAGTAGAGTAATAAACAAACACAAAAACTTACGCATATATACCTCTATTAGTAGGATTGGGTTATAACGATCAAACGTAATTTGGCACTACATACTTGGTAGACTGTATGTCTTGCACATTTTGATGTATTTTGTATTTCGATCGCGGAGGAAAGTTCCTAAAATTGCTCGTTCCTAAGCACTTTGCTAGATGCACGTGCTGGAATAGCTTGCGAAACACATCGCAGTAGAATTAATTGTCGATAAGAATAAGAATATAACGTCTCTGAAAGGTATAAACAGGATGATTTGAATGACCTAGAGCTTATCCCTATTAGTAAACATATTTGTATAGCTACTCAAATTTTTGTAGGAATAAGGAATATTGTGCATATCTCCTGGCTACATTAACTATTGCGAAATTCAAAACATTGATAATGATGTCTTCAAATTTTTAGTGATTCATAATTCGTAATTCACACAACATAAATAAGGGTCAAAACATAGATTTAAATAAGTACCATATTCGCTGCACTACTTTTCGCACACTGTAAAAATATGTAACAATTAAGCGACAATATTATTTTCTATTCTATTCTATTCTATAGTAATTCACCTTATTAATACAAAAAATACGTCACGTACTATAACGCGTAAACTGTTTGTCGCGTGCGACACTTGCTCAATGGAGGAGTGTTTACACCTAGCGCGAGACTAGGACCTGAAGCAAATATAGGTTAACGTCGGAGCACGAAAGCTTACCTTTCTAAGTTAGCGATCGAACGTTACGGCTCATTATAAGCCTTGTTACGGTGGCCGGTATTATACAATACCATATTATTATTAATAGTATTCTAAAGGTTTTTTTTTGAAAAGGTGGTATATCTCAACAGCATTTTTTGTTTTATTTTATTTTGATGATGATTTTACTGGGAAAATTAATTTGAAAAAACTGCTAAATAGTTAAATAGCGTAAACGCCTCATGGTCTTTTCTACATCACGTGCTAGACTTAAAATACGAAACGCAGTAACAAACAAAAATACGTCATCCTGACCACTAGTTTAAAGCCGACGTAGCAAATACTGATAATATTCAATTTATTTTTATCCTAGTAAAAATTAATTTAAAAAAAAGAAAGAAACTTGTATGCTTTTGAGACAATCCTGTATATATAAGCGTGTTTTTTTTTCAGAACACCTTTTATAAAAAATTCTGTTGTCAATAACCCCTTGTTGAGGATGTGCAATTCCATCACGGCTTTTGTTTTTCGTATTTGTATTTTTTCGATTCCATTGATTGGTCGAGTTGGTATTTTCTTAATTAAGTTAACTGTAATTTAAAATAAACATGACGTTAACCAGCACAATAATTTCAAATTTCAATCTTCGCACAGTGTTGCTGTGGTACCTTTATCATAGAATAGTATTTATTAACATTTTACGGACAAGTTCACATTTTTCTAAAATTTCAAACAATATTAAATATTTACAGATGTTTAATGATTGCCAACAGCTAACTAAACATAATAAACGGTAGGTAGGTACATTTTGTTAAAGTATTGTTATGCAAACGACCTTTCTAAATAAAATAATCCATACATTCACAAAAAAACATTGACACGTGCGGCGTAAAAAAAATAGCCGATGTTTTAAACTTAGTTTCATTACTTAGCTAAAACCATCCCAGATGGGACGTTCGGGTGAACATTTAGAAATGAAATACCTAATCCTTAAATTTAGATTCTCGGGTTTAAATTGCGTTATTTACTAACGTAGTAACGTACCTACTCGACCACTTGATTGTTAAAACTTTTGTTACAGACTCGCAAGTATATCGTAAACTAAAGTATTCAATTTTCTTTTTCGTTTCAAAATCTTTCACTCAACCCAAAAAAAAACCTTCATTTTATCCTAAAAAAAGAGTTCGAGAAATCAAAACAACTGAACAAACTCCGAGTTAATTTCAAGAAATTGGCGGTTTAAAAAAAAATGCATACAACCATCCAGCATGTGCGCTGAAGCATTGGCCCTTGATTCGGCATCGATAAGAACCGAAAATACTTTGTCGACCAGCATACCGCTGAAATTGGGTCGTATAAATAAATAATTTTACGATGTTACCCTCACAACTAACGGCCAGCCTTTAAATTGTACACACCGCCGTAAAAAACTACAGCGACGCTCCAAAAAACGGGTTACCTACCAAGTAAAACAATTTTGTACAAAACTGCATGTGAGGCTAGAAACAATGTACAGTCACCCAATAAAAATGTTGAGCATACTTAGAACCTTGTCATTGTGACTGCCATTGTTATTGTCATATTTGTCATTTGATGTTCAGTTTGAAGTTTATTATGACAGTGCACTAAAGTGCTTAACATTTTCGTTGGGGTACTGTACAGCAGCAGCACAGTTAACTGACCTTAAAGTAAGGCTCGCTACTCACTGGGGGCAGTTAACAGTGATGCTATTCGGACCGCAGTCATACAATAAATTTACAATAACCCTTGAAGGCTCAAATAATTTTCTTGTTATTTTATCATTTTCTAGTGTTTTATAACCCTTAGAAGCTGCGGCTTCGGTGGTAAGGGTTGGGGCTCCACGCCCTTTACTTCCTAAACCGCAGGTATGCCCACATGTTTTAAGAAATGGTTTATATCTAGCCTATAGTATTGCATACTCGCTTTCTTATTTGCTCAACAATATTTATTTATACATTCATAAACTGATATTTACGTACTATAAAGTAAGTTTCTTTAACATTTGAACCAAAATCCACTACGTTTATGTTATATCCGTCCTCTGCCGAATTTTAGCTGCATAATAAATCAAAATAAAGGCATATTGAAGAACAATATAGCGCCACTACATCCAGTCAACTAATTAATTACTTCAATGACATATAATGTAAAGTGATCACTTTTGCCGTTCGAAACTGTCCAACAAGTAAAGGGGACAAAGCACACAAACCTGAGGGCTTATTGTCTAATGCACTCGCAATCGCAACCGGCTTCAAAGTGGAGCAATTGTTTTCATTTTTTATGCAGACAAGCATTCGATTTCAAAATGAAAACGATCGTGATTGCGAGTGCGTTAGACAATAAGCCTTTAGATCATCTACTCGTATCGTTGACCATACAACGTGCAACTTAACTACGGAGCCCTATAAAATAACCACATGTTAAATTATTATACTGTGTTATGTTACTGTAAGCCGGTTGTGCAATAGTAGTTTATGTGACTGGTACATAATGAGAGGTATATACACGAGTGTGGTTTTAAGAAACGAGCCGTAAGGCGAGTTTTATAAAAAGACCACACGAGTGTTTTAATGCCTAATTATGTGTACAGTCGCATACATAACTTTATCTACATGCATGCATGCTACATTAAAAATATGCAATACTAACATCATTAATATACAACCACAGATTCCGGTTTCTTAATATAGGCCATTTGCTTATCTTTTCTGAACATACTGTAGGGAAGTTACGATATGGATGTAGATAAAGGCCTTTTCTAATTCACCGTAAACAAACAAGAAAGTTTTATTACATTCCCAAATACCTTCGGTCCAGGTTTGGCTGGTAAATGGCAACAGAAACAATAAAATACGTCAGCACGCATGATAAAGACAATAGCGAAATATGGTTTTGCGTAGATGCAGACAGGCAATAAATAGTGAGCTAGAACGATATTAGCCGACGTTATTAGGTATTGCCACAGAAACAGCGTAACAAATTGTCTTGTCCTTTATTTATTTTTCCTTTGTGAAACAATTGTATTTATGTTTCATAACATACGTGTTGGTGGAAACCTCGACGGGCGCTCCCTCGGGTGTGCTCAGCCGGCTGCGAGTAGAGAGAACTCTCTCTATTGTACCAACACTTCAGCTGAATGACTCGGTCACTTGTTCTCGATTGTGTCGCACTTTAAATCTTGCTATATTGTATTCCAATCGCTTTAAAACATGATATGACTAACGTTATTATTAATACACTAAGGGCCCGTTGTTTGATCAGCAGTTAACTCAACTAATTGTCGAAAAAGGAATCGAAAATTTGACACATTTCCTTGAGATTTAACAAGGCGAACCGATCGCGGCCATCAGTCAGTTCTAACTTGGAAAGCGGAGCGAGCGATCATCTGCTAAGAACAAAGCGATCCGAAGCGACTACGAAGAGTTTATTGTGTTTGTAACGGGTATGTGAGTACGTTAATACATGCTTGTGTTTTGTGCATTTCTATCAGTTACCTACCCACACATACGTAACATTATTTAACATAAATATAATGATCTCCAAACCCCGACACAAACGGACTTTTAACGATCAAACGCCGATGTTTATTTCTATTGGCGGTACTGAAAACTGTTATTATCGCAACCACGTATTTTCTTCTAATAAACTATCAATAAAGATAGCAATCACAGGTTAAGGGCTTTCAAGTGGGCTGCTGTTATATTTTTATTAGACATAAAAAATCACGAAAGCGATTGCTTCATATTTGCATGAAAATTCGACCCTCGTAAACTATATTCCACCGGTAAATAGCATAAAGTAGCGACATACTTTCACGAATGTAGCTCAATTAGTTGCCTATTTTGCCAACATATTTCACTGCTGAGAATTCACATTTCCGTTAAAACCGTTTCTGTTTTATTTCTTCTATATTAAATGCATACCTAATGTTTATAACGCTCGTATTTTATTATTTAACAATATGATTAAGTAAATTTTAATTAGCACAGCTGGCTTTAGGATTACAATTTGTAACCTAATCAAACCGTTTTTACACCCATTGTGCACAAATCGACTATTAGTTAAGTACTAATATATCATACATATTATTGCACTTATATCTTGTAACTACATTTTCAACTGATATTACTTATAGGTATCGAGTTCGGAACATAAAATTCATAGTCTGCTAAATAAAGCTGGTTTAACAGATTGACTCAGTGTTTGCCAACGATCGAAGATTCAAGTGTTACGATCTGATATCGATGTTAATAAGTCAATAAAACGTCGCCGGACTAGAAGCAATTTCTTTTTACGAGTCCCGGGACGATCACTGCTACAATTCAGCTTTTTACTTTTACTGTATACTTCGTCTGAATGAATCGATGCATCAAAATAACACCTTAAACTCTTCAAAGGCGCGAAGACTGCACGTGTGTTTAAATCTTGAACTTAGGTAGATAAGTATAGCGTATTTATTCCAAGTCTCAATCACCTTTTCATATTATTTAATTAGTACTATTTAACTGCTTGCTTGAGCGCCGCGTGGGACGACCGCCTGCACTATGGACAGATGATACCTAATAAAGATAGCAGGAAGTCGGTGGATGCAGGCCGCATTGGATCGTTCTCGGTGCAGGAAATCAAAAGCGGGAGGCCTACGAGCAGCAGTGCACGACTACAGGCTGAAATGATGATGACGATGATGAGTAACTAACCAAGTTAGGTCATTGAAGCTGAAGTTTAAAAATAATTTGATGGTATTTCCCGATATTTCCGAGTCTAGGATTTGTCTGCCTTATGCTCGTAATAGGCGCCTAACTCTCTGGTTACAACGAAACGAAGAAATGTTTAAAGATCATTAAATGATTAGTATAGTACAGAGATTAGCGGTATTATTTACTTGCCTCGAGTTGAGACACCGTCATATGAATAAAAATATACCTACAAAGGATTAAAAATAAATTTCACATCTCATACGAAATATTCTTGGCGGGCATCAAGTTCCTACGCGTCTTATAAAAATATCAGCTAAGTTTAGCTTTAGTATATATCTTATATTTCCACAAGAAAAATAGCGGAAAAGTGAAATAAAAACAAGAAGAAAAGGAAACACATTTATTCACTACATAGAAACAAGTACAAAAAAAAACAATTCATATGACAGAAACAGCAGAGTGTAACAACATAAATGTTATTACCAAACGAAGAAGTTAAAACAAAGAGTGACTCAACAACTCAAAGCGAATTAACTATAGGGGTCATCACTCCTGTCGCGCAACGTTACATACCGCTCCCTATAAACAATATTTATCTTAGGCTAAGGGTGTAGTGGTGGGGGTGTATTGGACACTATCAACTGTTCTAAAGTTTTCTACGGTCAACACTACTAGGAATTATGACTGACAGAATTGCATTCTCTCGCCTTTGGTCTTCAACATCTATTGTAACAATATGTCATTAACAAAACAATGGAGGATTAAATCGCTAATCTTGAGTATACAGATGATAATAATGATATCTTTCCATTTATCATATGAGGAATAGAGACGTGGACAATATGTAATAGCAGGGGAAGATAATAGATGCATTGGAAATGGGGTGTCGTATCCCTAGATACCATGGACAGCCAAACGCACCAATATATATACTACATAATATTTTCTCAACCTTTTTCAGGACTTCCTGTGACCTCAATAATCCTCAGCAATGTGGGACCGAATAGGACCGAATACAGAAATAACTGTTATCAATCAGTACCATTCAATCTTGAACGGCTGTAAGGAAGGGTTTTTTTAATCTTAAGTTAACTCAACCAATAGTTAACAAAACGTACCCATTGGTTAAAAATCTGTACAAAATGTGTAATTTACGATTTGGATGTATAAGTTAAGTTAGCGGCGAGAACTTTATAATAAAACATAACGTAAGTACATAGCGCTCTAAACGAGACAATATGTTTTATGTCTATTTCTCAATATTGGACAAGATTAGAAGAAAAAATACGCGCAATATAGTTATTGCCATGTAAACTGGGCTTTTCGGTATCAATATCTAGTGAAAGTGATTACCCGGAACACGAAAGTATCGTAAAGTAAATTCACTCATTATGTACCTATAGGTATACGTACAAAGTTGACTTGGCATTATCATTCTTCGAGGAGCGTTTCATTTGAATATCGATTTATAGGCTAACATGAACAACACCAAAGTTGCTCACTTTGAGGGAAACAAATAAACAGAACAGCGAACTCGTATCTTGAGGCATACCAACTTACTCTTACAGTTTTGAAGTTACTTTGAAAACTTTGCGGCCAGTTCATTTAGAAGAAAATATTATTCGTAAAATTTATAGGACAAAATTATTTCTATAGCGAAATTAATCCGACTATTGGAGTACACCAAACGACTAGGTTCGTAAAACTAGGTTTACCTACGTTTAAACTTGCAACTTTTTAATATTATACCTATTGTACCTTTTTAAAAAACGACTGACTTTTGAGTTTCTTGCGGCGTTTCTTCTCAGCAGTGGTCTCTTTCGAAGCGCTGCTGGTAGATTTTTGACGTGTAAAAGTGCCCGTGCGGCCTACTTACTGAATAAAAATCTTTGATCTTTTTCTTATCTGTTTTTTAGGTACGGTATAAAATGATTTCAAGTTCATTCCCATTGCCCTTGACTGTACCTAACAAGCATTTATTTTTGATTGAATATAAACACGAACGCGTAATTAGTTACCGCCTCGTTTAACTTAACATGACGTATGTATCCTCCTAAAGCCCCCAGTTTCAATTAATCAACTACCAATATCTCTGTAAACTAAAACCAGCAAATCAACAGCGGGAATTCTTTGAAATGTACGAGTAAATATCGGTTTTCGGACATGGAAAGCCCATCACCGCTGCAATCACATTCCGCAGGTATACGTGTATCCCCGTCATCGACAACGCAGTTAAGCCGTGTAATTAATCGAAGCAGGGATATAATTTGTCTTCGTCATGGAGCAAATAGCTAATTCCCCATTAGGGACACAATAGCCCGCCCGGAGGCTCTTATTGATTACCGCCTATTGTTCGCTTTCGACCGCCTTAAATGATACACTTGGCACGATTTACGTGACAAGTATCTTCTACCGTTAACAAGACAATGCGATATTGATTGTCGTTTATCGATGGCAACTTGATAAATAACGCTTTTCTTACGATCACACTTTTACACTCGTAAATGAAAAAATGATAATTTTTTCATATTTTCACGTGTCTAAGGTTACGAGGTTACGATCTTGTTTTATCGAGCATATTTTCATACGCGGTGCGCACTAAAACTTAAAGCCTTGACTTTCAACGAATGCAGAAAAAAACGTCTAAAGCGAATTAAATATTGTTTTAAATTGACCACATAAAAACTACTTGGGTTACTACATTGAAACTACCTAATGGAAAGAAATAATTACTTATCATAAGACCTAACCGCGAAAGACGTAAATATCCGTGTAATGCTGAAAATACCTAAACTTAATATGCCAAAAGTACATTGCTTGAAATATCTAACCTTGAAATGCAGAATCTCAAAATATCTAAGTTTAAAATACCTATGACAATGCATAATGTTTATAATACCGGTAGGTAGGTATCAAGGTATTTTGAGTTTCGGTCTTATGATACGTAACCTTATAAAATTATTTTTATTTTAAATCCATAAAGAACACGCCGTTCCTGCTCACTTAGATAGAGGACACGTGTGCTTAAAAATCGCGGCCTCGAATATTTCGTAGGAGGTCCGCAGAGGCAAAGATAGTCACGCTAGCGAACTGTGCGTCAACGGAAAAGCGTTTAAACCATTCTGTTGACACGTTTTCTATCAGCAACGAGTACTTATATTCGTAGTATTTTTAGATAAAGTGATCTCGTACCCGGCAGACACACTTTGATTTCATATATGAAAGTAGTTATTGCCTAGTTAATATTGAATGATCCTAAATTGAGATTGTTTTAGCGCGCTAATAATTACCTACCCATAATACAGAAATGGCTTCTTCTCGTCAGGATTTGTTACGCGAAGTGGTAAGGGTCCGAAATAGCGCAGACGGGATTGACAGAGTGCGACGGCCTCTCTGAAACCGCAAGCTCTGAGAAACCAACTTTAAGTAACTTAAATGTAAAGTTGGTAAACAACCATGTTGTGCAATTCTAGTAATTTTAAGCTACTTGAGCTGCATAGCTGGGATAACGGTGTTGTATAACATTCCAGTAAAATAAAATATAGTCCTTCTCAGCTTTACAACGTTTCTGCGTTAATTAACTTTTAATGTCTTTAGTGCAACAGAAAATAAAAAAAATTTGCCTTTTACCTCTTAGGCCGTTTTTGTACAACGCCAACGTCTGATCTCACTTGGTCTTATTTATTATATTTATACAATAACACCAAATATACAGTACGTATAAATGCAGTTGAAATGCGCTCTTTGCGTAGTATGTGTGGTGTAAAACTGACTGATAGAGTAAGGAATGAAGAAGTCAGAGAGAAATGTGGACTAAGAGAAGATGTAGTGACTAAGATTGAAAAGGACATGCTTCGATGGTTCGGTCATTTGGAAAGGATGGATGAAAGAAGATTAACGAAAGAGATATACAGAGCGAAAGTGAGTGGAAGGGTCGGAAGGGGCCGCCCTAGGCGTACTTTTTCGAATCAAATCGGAAAAATACTGGAAAAGGACCGAATTTTAAGTACCCGAAACCGACGTGCGTGCATGACTCGATGTATGAATGTGGAAGAAGCGAAAGAGATTTGTCAAGATCTTAGCAGGTGGAAAGAAATGGTCTCTGCCTACCCCTTTGGGAAACAGGCGTGATTTAATGTATGTATGTATGTAGTATGTATACAATAACACCAAATATACCTACAGTACGTTACCGCCCTTACATACGTGGGTGAGCAATTCCTCGTCTCAAAAAATACACATGCTACCAAACTCACTGTTTTACAAGTCATCCAAGCTCACTCTGATACACATACCTCAATAAGATATTTATTTGTTCGAATATGTCCCGCGGCCTTCAAACTTAACGTCACGCTACAGCCACTACAAATGTGAAATTCTCGCTTCTATCACGGAGGGGATATAAATATATTCGTTGTTGTTAAGTTTAGTGACACGGAACGGATCATTTGGACCGACTTTCCTTAAGGCACCCCCGCACCTTAATACGACACTCCTGTCTGATTTCACAAACACATTCTGTGCTCATTGTGCTAATCTGATGTCTGATTTTCAGTGCTGACTGTCTTTTTTGAATAGGTTACTTATTATATTTGAATATGTTTTTAACATCATATTTAGAGGGAGGTTTTATCACGTGCAAAGGAATATCCAGCAATTTTTTATTTTTTTAGTACCGGTATTAAAATTGTAAAACACCGGTTATTTTGATATTTTTCAATATTTATGCAAGAGACCAAAAACCTTTACAAATCAAGTCGTTCGCTCATAAAACTTCATAGTTGGTTTTATTCTTAGATAAAGGGGGAAAATTTAAAAAAAATACTAAACCAACCGATCCTGATCGAAAACCCGAGAGCTTCCAACTCGAGCTATAATACCGTTTTAAGTGACTGTTTTATTATTTGTTTTAATTTCGAAATCGAAATAATACCGATATTAGACAAACTCTCATAGTCCGTTTCCTAAGGCTGGCCGCACACATTCGTTTTCCGTACATACGGTTTCCGAATACGTTTTTCGCATTCGGACATCCGCGGCCGGCCGCATACATACGTTTTCCGTATACGTTTTCCGAATGCGGAAACGGAAACCGTATACGGAAAAAGAATGTATGCGGCCGGCCTAAACATGTGAACGTCATCATGCGATCATATACTAAACGTTACTCGTTACTTTTCAACTCCAAGTCTATCTGCACGGGTAGCACAAGTTGTATTTTCTCGCTTGTCGCTCAGTCCGTCTCTATCTTTACTAACTAGATAGAAAGGTAGATCCAAGCGACAGACAAGCCGCGGGTAAGTTACCCGCACTGATGGTCGTTGACGAGATTTAAACACCCAATCCCACAGGTTCTGCTCGGCACAATTATTGTAGCTACGAGATTGCCTATCATGTTGCGTATTCAGTGTTCGCCAGGGTACACTTGTTTACAAGTTTGTGGCCCTGTTGAATACTAGGATACGAGTAGATTGTGTCGACCCGCATCTGTTCATGCTACAATGTGTCACTAGTTTCTCGTTCCAGTAGTGTGTTTCACAGTGAACAGCATTAACTTTGAATTTGGTAATATTTGTAACATCCAATAATAAGTACAAATTTTTGGGCAACCTTCAGATAAAATTCAGACAAGTAGCGCAATGTTACCATTTATGTACTATCAAAAGTATTTCCCAGATGAAGTTAAAGGTTCGCGACCTCAACTTGAAAGCATCCAAAACGATTGGTCCTTGTAATCCCTAATATCGTTTATCCTAACGCACTGTTCGTCCGAATTATAATTTGTCCTGAACTGGTTTTCAGCTGAGTCAGTCAATTTTGTAAGTTTCCCAAAAATACCTGCGATTAGTTTAGCTTAGGGCTGTATTAATGAAACAACACTTAAACAATATATATTCGAAAATGGCTTTAGGATAAACGAAAATTCGGACAAAGTATGTATTAGGACAAATGACGCTTAGGGATTCCATAGGGGAACCATCTAAAACTGCTCATCATCAAGCTGCCTGCTTGTGGTACAGTCTGCCTTATAAGTGGCTGCACACCTTACCACTTCGTTCCTGGTCACTTTAACGCCTTTGATAAATTAGTACAGACAGCAGTTCAAACATGTTTAGCTCAAGCACTCAAGCTGCTCATAAGGCCGACGTAAGGTCACATTTCAATTTTATAATTTTATGTAATTTTCTCTCAGTTCATAGCCACCCCTAACGCTTTCAAGAATCGTAATACTAAGCGCAGAGCCAGTGCCTATAATTCTCCTAGTTCTGGATAGCCGTTCCCAAGGGTCTTTTCATTCTTTGTCTGGCGAGAGCTTCCTTGCTTTCATGCTGAAGATTTAGTTTACGAAAAAATAATCTATTTTCTCGGCAAACCTTTAATATTTTTGAAATAATCCGTACCAATCGTATAGATCTTGTTTTTTCCATTCGTCATTAGAGCAGACAAATACATTAGAATATCTATAAAAACTAATAATGTAATGATGATTTAATTAATTGATTAAATTTATCCTGATTTACCTAAGTAAATTTTGAGGAAAAAACATTTAATGTGACGCTAACCTAACACACAAAAAATAACTTGTCATCATACATAAAAATAGATCCAATAGTTTTTGAAAATTATTAAGTGACCACAGGCAACTTTACTAATTCCTTTTATTACCTAAGAACAGACAGAGGCTTCTCACTGATGTAGGCTATGTTTCAGAAAGTTTATATCTTGCCTAAATAGTGTTAAAAATATAGTTACATCTTTATGGCAGACTAAACAGCCTGTTTGAAATTAAATTTGTATTTACAAAAGTATACAATTACAACAGATTCTGATACAATAACTCCTATCAAACTAATTTGTTTGTAGCTGTCGTGGAATGGTGCATCGAGACAAACCAAACTGTGGTTTAACGGTGCAGTTTTTAACTATTTGTAAATGTTTGTTTGATTTACCTTAATAAATAAAATAAAAATAAATAAACGAGCAAGACTAACGATTTCGATGTTTGTATTTTGGGGGTTTACGGGAGCGAAAAATCGATCTGTCAAGTTGTCATCTCCCGGAAAACTTGTTTTCAACCCGAGCGAGGTCTTCCAGGTACCTACTTAACAATAAATTAAAAATAACATAGAGGACGAAATCTCACTATCATATTTCTACTTAAACATAAACATATTCCTGATATATTTTCCCACAAAAGTGAAGACAAAGGTAATTATGTAAATAATTCAATAATGACAACGTCGTGAAATTAATTGATAAGGAAAAAATAAATCAGCTGTGGGCGACTCGTAGGCGACTTGATCCTTGCGCCCACGTCTTCAGTAGTTCTTGGAAATGTCAGAAGATTAGCTTTTCAACGTAAAGCAAACACGTTTATCTAACGATAATTTAGATAGAAAACGTTAGGCTAGCATTAATCAATAAAACGGTCGTCTTACTAATATCATATTATCATACTAATATTATAACTGCGAAAATTTGGATGTTTGTCATTAAATCACGCCAGAACGTCTGGATGAAATTTGGCACAGATATAGATATGTACTTTCGATACCGAAAAATTTGTTTTATTCCCGAGGCAATAACGATAAATGACTTCTACGCAGACGAAGTTGCGCGCAAAAGCTAGTTGTAAATAATGCTTTGACGGGACTAGGGTTAAAAAGCATTATAAATGAATCACATTACTTTAAATTACCTGTTTTATTTGGGTACGAAGCAACGCTGGTCATTCACCTTATTTGTACCTTCTTTGCCAGTTCTCTAAGGCCCGTCATAGACGACATGCGATCACCGTTACATGCAAGCGACATATTTCTGGCGCACTGATTGGCAGATTGGTAGAACTTTTGACGTTTGCGTGTCGTCCTAATGATAACACACACAAGGCCTAGTATGTAATACCGATGTTTTTGCAGACTCCACACTAATATTTACTTACCTAAAAATACCCGCAACTGTTATTTTGTAGAAGAGCATGGTTTAGATTTAGGAAGTAGAAAAATACTGGTATAGTGATTGGTTTTATATGCGTCGGTTTTGAATTTCCAAGTCAAAACAATCGCTTTCCCCGACTTTCCAAGAAGGAGTGTTTTATTTTGTCCAGTATGTATGTAGGTTAATGAAGAATGATATGAATAACAATGGAGTGAATACTGAGATGACGGCTGATAGGGATGTTTGGAAGAAATAGACGCGCTGCGCCTAGCCCAAATGAATGGGATAAGGGCAAGATGATGATGATGAATATGACGATGATGATGATGATAATGATGATGATGATAATGATGATGATGATGATGATGATGATGATGGTGATGATGATAATGATGATGATGATGATGATGATGATGATGATGATGATGATGGTGATGATTATGATATATGTATAAATAGTAGGTTCCTTTTCCCTAATAGACGCCGAATGGATAGCCCGATTTTGATTTCCGAACACTATGGATACAGAACAATAGCATAAAAAACATTATTCGGATTGGTACTTCTCTCTCACTCGCTCTCATACACTTTTATGCTAGCATTTCCGTTTCCTCTGCGCGGATATTTTTAAAAACGTTGCGTGACGATTCACCTTAATTAAATAATGTATTAAAAGTATCATTTTTATGAATATACTAAAAACATATTGCGTTTTCCAAATCAAGAAATGCGTGCACGACTGCACAATTAGGGGAGACATAAAACAAAAATAAAGTGATAAGAATAACACCCTCCTAGGGTTGACGCGGCCAACGACCGATTAAGCACTTGGGGTAGGAAATGTGACTTATAGGTGAGTTATGCAGGTACATCACGGCTCAGCCAATAAAAAGTAGTTGCCGAAACAAATGAAATGCCAGGAAGAAGCCGGCGCGCGGCCGCGGGCCGCCGACACGAACGCGGCATTCAAACGTTTTCAACGCTTTACATTTCAACGGATATAAAGCAGAGCAATTTACCTTTAATGATGGACCGTGTAGACCTTTTTTTCCCCCAATAAATTTCACGAAATCCCAAGTTTTTATGGGAAGTGAAATACAGGAGGGTTAAAATGGAGTTTTCACTGCTTTTTACCTCATAATATTCATATTGCTCAGTCGAGCAATCCCAAGTTGATAATCCAGGGTTTGCTTTAACGAGGTAATGTTCGGCGGCCGGATTTTGCCGCGCACACGTTATATCCCTGCTTTTCAACTCGCATACGTCGTGGCACGCAACCGCCCCTAACAAAATTACCTGGTTTTTCCTGTGTTTGTGAGAAACTTAACGCAACAGAGCGCAAGAAAACATTTTGTTTCAGTTTAAGCAATAGTTATATTTGCATTAAATTAATTGAGATGGGTCTTCAATACACGTGAAATTATTTTATGTAGCTTTATTATTTTTATACCGGAACTTAATTGTTTTAATTTGTCCCGAACGTGTGTTATTTACTGACCCACATTGCGGACGCTAGTGGAATTTTAACTAAACATTATTTTAGACCCTCAACCTGCTATTTTGTTCCCGTCACTTTTCCCATTCAAACATACACAGTATGTATGTAAAGGTAAACTTAATAGCGGAATGTGCGGTACGACGTACACATACCTACACAATAGTAATGTTGCAGATACGTTTATAATGTATGATACGTTTCCAACATAGTCGCAAACAAATTACCTACTTTCCTTCATCAATTTTCTATTTTTAGGGTTTCGTGCCATAAAAACTAATAAAATTAAATTGGAACCCTTACGAGTAGGTAATATAAGATTATTTTCGTCTGTCCGCAACGCTTCGCGTGTCAAAACGCTTTTTTTCTTAAATGGCTAGAGCTATCGGGCAAAAATTGGAATTTGTAAACTGTAGTAATTTGAGGTCCGCAAAAGAAGACTAGCAGTATCTCCTAGAGTTGTATACACTACGTTTCAATTAAATAAGCGCTATAGGCAGTTCAAGTGTATGTGCAAACATTCGCACAAGATGACGAGTCGATGGACATTTTCCTTGAAGACGTCAATTGCGCTTTAAGTCAGGACCCGTGCTTCTATACTACAGTTATTGGAGACTTTAATGCAAAGCTGACGACGAGTGGAAAACAAAGAGTATATAGGAATATTTGGATTGGGGCAAAGAAACTTCAGAGGGCATACTTTGGCTAACTACCTTGCAAAAATAAACTCTATGCCGTGAATACTATGTTCCAAAAAAATGACCAGAGACTGTGGACGTGGCGCAGCCCTGACGGGAAGCAGATTGCCACAATAATCCTAAGCAAGAAGAAGTACATAATCCAAGATGTCGATGTAGTCAATCCTGTAAGCGCATGTAGTAACCACGGCATTTTGAGAGCCCGACTATAATTGATTTAAAGTTAGGACGAAGGAAATTGGTCCAAAATATTATACCTCTAGCTGACAAAAACTTAATTATTGCTCAGCTTAAATACTATCAAGAACAGCTTTCAAAAAGGCTTAATGCGACTGAGACCTGGGACGTGAATATCATCAACAAACAGCTATATAACTGACACAATAAAGCTTATAAAGCCCAAGTCCAAGATAACCTTCAAACTGTTGTTAAATGAGATCCAAAATTTGACTGAGGAACGCTTAATCATTCTTAAAACTCGCGATCAAAACGGCATCTCTTCAGTCAACGCTCGTATCAAGCGTTTAATACGAAAACAATTGAGGAGATCGAAACATGAGTTGATTTTAAAGACTATAGAGAAACGAAGACGGCCCAAAGTTATTAGAAAGCAACTAAAACGAGGAAATCAGCAGATACACAGGGTGATGTTGGGGTAAAGTAATAACAAAGCGTGGCGAAATTCAAAGAGAAGAGGAAAAGTTCTACGTTTCATTATACAGCTCTCAGACACCAAAGCCCACCACCACAAAACCACCAAGAGTCAAGAGACCTTCCTGAGATTAGCATTTGCAAAATAGAATATGCGCTGAGGCTCACGAGGCTCGGTAAGTCACCGTGAGGATAGAGTAACTTAGTCACCCAAAGAGCTATGGAGCTAGCGATACTAGGCATTTCTCTTCGCGACCGTGTTAGAAATACAGAAATCCGAAGACGAACGAAGCTGCTAGACATTACCCTGGTCGTAGCCAGTCGTAGACATTACCTTAGTAAAAAAAGATAAGTGAGGCAAGGAAATCTTTGCATTGCGGTTGGTAAAATAGTCTACCGGCAAAGGAGCAAAGGATTTGTTTACTTAAAAGAGCTGTATATACGAGTATGTCCAATGTTGCGTGTTTTTTTTACTCTTCTAGACTTTATAAGGATTTTATTAATTCATTCAAATAAGACGTAGATGCGGAACCTTCTGTGCTTGAATCCGGTTTTTTGATAATAAAGGTATTAATGTTACCTTTTGCATTATTTAGAATGAGCTCATTCTTTGACTTATTTAAAGCCTGAGCAAAAAAATAAAAAAACTGTAATGGGGTCGCCCCTAAACCTCTTTTTATCTGTGTTTCGTGAATTGCAATAGAAATGACAGTTCATATAATTTCCGGAATATGGCGAGGATTTTTATTTTTCTGGTCATGCTTTAATTTGATATTGTTTTATTTATATTTACCGCGCACAATTTTAAAATCATCAACGCATTAATCATGTGTCTTCACGTCACCAGCCATGCAATGCGCCGCGATGCAATCTGTATCAACGAGCGATGAAAATATTTCCATCCCCGAGGGTAATCAATAAATAATTACTACTTTCAGAGCATAACCTGGTACATTCGTATACTTACCTATATATTAAAAAAGATTATACAAACGTTGGTTCGTTAATATCTCTTCCTTACGTCATTTATCCTCATTCATATTAGGTAGGTAATTACAAGAATGTTTTTCCCATTCTTATTAGTTTCGTCATTGTGCTTCTTGTGGAAGGTCTATGCAGTAACTAGAAGAGTTTTCCGATCGGCGATAAGTGTTCGTTTTTTAGTATATCTTAAATATAGAATGCCCAGATAATTCATGTCTTAAATTGCTTGCTATCAGTTTTACATTGGCGATTTAGAAACTGACGAAATTTACTTCTAATGAACATTTTGTCAAACTGCCGTGCTTTTTGCACGTGGCTACTTGTCTGAGTCACAGGAAGTTACTTTTAAAATAAAGGAAAATATTATTTAGCTATAAGACTCGCACATGGCTGGTTTTATATGGAGGATATATTATGGCAGACCTTTTACATGATGTCACAGTACATATGGGATCTCTGTCCAATCGCTGCCTAAGTAGCAGTTTATAAAATGCTTGTATCATCCGTATTTCTTCGCCGATTTTAATTTTTATTTCACTTTCGGTGACCTCTTTTACGGTATTTTCATATTTTGTTGAGAACACGCAAAAATAATATTTCTACTTGTAACTCCGAGTAAGTTAATTGTGATCAAATGGTTGTGTTATTCATCAAGTGAGATTTATTCGCGAGCGCGGCCCAGCGGGCGAAGTTCTTCGACTCTCCAACTTAACGCAACTAAGTGAATGATGGCACCCGCGGGCCAAGATAACATCAAAATCACATTTCGTGACGTTGTACAAGACTGAACAAAGATACTGATGCATATTGTGCACAGATAATTCGCCACGCTCCAAACTCGAGCAGTGGTAATTATTTTAGAATCAAAAAAATAATAATTTCAGGAATAAAACTGGCCCTCTCTCTATGTGTCGATCATGCTTCAATTGAGGGTTCCATATCACATACAACGCCTATAACGCTACAAATTATAAGTTCTTTCCCTAAATTTTCTCCTCTCAGATAAAGTTATAATCTGCATTCATTTTGTGAAATCATTATTCTAGGGCCAGCTAGAATAATGATTTCACAAAATGAATGCAGATTATAACCAAATTCAGATTCAGATTCTTTTTAGATATCTATTTAAAAAAAGCGACCAAGTGCGAGTCGGATTCGCCCATGAAGGGTTCCGTGAAAGGTAAATTGCGGTTTACTATTCATGACGTATTAAAAAAAAACTACTTACTAGATCTCGTTCAAACCAATTTTTGGTGGAAGTTTGCATAGTAATGTACATCATATATTTTTTTTAGTTTTATCATTCTCTTTTTTTAGAAGTTATAGGGGGGGACACTTTTTACCACTTTGGAAGTGTCTCTCGCGCAAACTATTCAGTTGAGAAAAAAATTATATTAAAATCCTCAATATCATTTTTGAAGACCTATCCATAGATACCCCATACACAAATGCAAATGTATACAAAAATGTTTTGAGTTTCAGTTCTAAGTATGGGGAAACCGCAAAAGTTCACAGAATAGGTACATCTAGTTACCAAGTTTCAATAGTATAGTTTTTATAGTTTCGGAAAAAAGTGGCTGTGACATACAGACGGGCAGACAGACAGACCGACATGACGAATCCATAAGGGTTCCGTTTTTTACCATTTGGCTACGGAACCCTAAAAAAGGTTCTGATGCCAAATATAAAATAAAATCTAATTCATTAATTACGTGTTTATTCAATAATGAATAAACACAAGGCTGACGGACCAAAGTAACAAAGTTACAATGTGTTGACGGTTTCATGTGCAAAATTTACATACTGTTAGCGTCACTCGTGTAAACTTAAAATTGAGGCGTTTTCATTTACGACTGAGTAAACTTGTCATACTGTGATGTTAGTACTTCAATAAAGTTTAAAATGGCATTGAACGTCTATTTCAAGTTGATCTTGTCTATAATAAAATGCTGGTTATTATTATCCAACTTTGACCCAAGCAGAATCATCAAGACAACCAATGGAGCCATAATACTTGAGCTACAGAGCATTAGTAAACTGAACTGACTGCTTTTGTATTTGTTATTTATCAGAGCCCAATTATTCAACTGAATTAAATATGATAGCGTCTATTTGCATAGACTGGTCCACAACGAGAAGTCAATTGATTTGGATTTGGCTTTCCGGCAATTGGGTCGCAAATCTAGATGCAGATCTCCTTTATAATTTACTTACCTTAACAAAGGCACTGCAATTCCTGGCATTCCCGGCTCACCTTAGTGCGGTGCGGTTCAAATATTCAGCAAGACACTTTGTGAGATATTACGACAGTAATTTCTCCTAGTGAGGTCCCTTTGCAGTGGTTAAGGGGATGCACTTTAGAGACTTATTTTAAGACCGACTTTCGTCGGCTGTTGTGTTGTTACAGCAATGTTTCTGCAGCGGGCCTATTATGGTCGCGTTTATTGCTGTGGATAAATGTGGATAACACATCCGTCTCTTTTTGGTAAGTAGGTATCTAAGTGCGAAAGTGACATAAGCTTGTTCCACGGTTATACACGGCGATAAACATAACGATAATACAAGGGAAGGGCGGGTTTTATTGTATTTCTAATTTGTGACTGTTACGAGTAACTTTGTCTCCTCCTCTGTACGAGTCACTGTACAGTCACACCGAGTAAATGTTGATTCACTAAGTTATAATTTATTTATTCGTCGAGTAATTATCGTACATACCTACTATCCTAGCGCTGCCTGCGCCTCCGTTCGCGTAGGTCGCTTATCGCTTTTGCTTTGGCAGAATATTGGAGCTAACTTCCAAAGTCAATGTAACATTAGTTAGTTTCTGGGCACAGTGCCACATGAACGAAACTTGTTTCAATAGTTATAAAATAGCATTAAGGAGCTAGGTAGTGAAACACATTTTCTTCAACCGACATATTGTATTCTTTATAATTTTATTTCTCCTGGATTATTCCTATATTTGTAACAATATCAACGTATGAGTCAATTACGCGGGTTACTCCAGATTTTGCTCAGACAATAAGCTTCTAAGCCCGTTATGTCCCTTTTATACCATTTAGACTAAATAAAAGTACATTATGTAGCCTATAACAACATATCTAGAACAATCATACTGGTTTTTGTTCAATAGTACCTACTTGGTTGGCCGTTTTGAAACGGCTATTAGATATATTGTGTTTTAATACAGTTTTTTATTTATTTCACTTTCAATCAGGATACAGGATGTGGAGCAGGAATTTTATTTTGTTTATTCCGATTAAAAAAGAGGAACGGTTAATAAAATGCGATGTGTTCATGAGTTTTCGATTTTATTTTTCACGGAAAAGCAACAGTGGTCCGCATGTACCTATGTACACCTGAATTTTGACACTAGAATTAGACTATTGGATATGATATCTTTATTGTACACTTATAATTAATTTTCTATCCTATGATGATATGATGATTGTTCTCTATATTACAGTAGGTAATTGTATCCATTGAATCTAGTTATTAAATACATATGAGTACCTAATGCTATGACGGCACAATTCTAACCTTTCTGGAAGCATTTTAGCTTTACATTTATATAACCCCAAGATTAAAATCGCACAATGAGGCTATTTTCAGTAGATGTACAGAATACAAGATAATGTTATAGTTTCATAACCGTAGCGGGATATAATATAACAGCTATTAATGGTAAGCCGAGCGCGGAAAACATAAATAATAAGGTATATTATTTCGATTCAATCCATGATGATGCGCCTTACCATTTAATTTATTTTGCACGATTGTGTCAATTTACTTAAAATCAAGTAGTTGAGTAATTTTGTTTATGGTTGTTCCCTTAAATAATGGTTTGAAGGTGACGACGTTAAGGGGTGTTGTTTTATAGAATACAATTGTTGCTGACGAGTCGACAAACAACGGATCCAATCATCCGAAAGGCAAACCGCTAGATGCAGCGCACTGCGCAGGACTTCTCGTTGTGGGTATGCTTGCAGACTTATTATTTCCAACAACGGATACGTCTGGATTCCGGTTGATATGTTCTTTACAATCGTGACTATGACCTGATTCTAAAGCTATTTTTACAAATTTACTTTACAATTGTGTTACCAAAATTTACAAGTAATTATTTAAATAATCACAATTATTTATATTTTGATTTCTTGTATAAGGATAGTTACCAAAAGGACCAGTACACTTAAAACCATAAGAATAGTTACGTATTGAACCATTCACAAATGTATGTCCTTAATACCCATCTGTCAAAGGAAAACAATCTAGGGCGGACATTAGCGACTAAGCGGGCAAATAAAACAAATAATTATTCTACGCGATTCGTCACAGACCACTACTATTTGTATATTGGTTTAGGTTAAGTAAAAAAATACATTATTGAATTGACAGCAGTATAAGTTAATTGTAAAATATAAAAATAAATATATGTCTGATTAATAGTAGGTACATAGGTTTAATATTTAGCCACTGGCAAACTTAGCAAAATTCCTTAACTTAAAACTTATTTATATTGAGATAATAGTTAATATTGGGAAGTTAACACAAGCTGGATACATTTATCAAACCATCAATTATTTGAATTTGTTTTTTCTATCTAACAATCAGTAAGTAAAACTGGAATTAAGGTCATTCAAGCGTAAAACATTCTAATGTTCGACATTTAAGAGTTACGAGTGCAAACAAGTTTTTATTTATTTCTTATCTTCGTACTAAACGTAAATTTGACCTCAAATGCTCCGTAACGTCAACCCCTTTTTACTGGAAAGTAGCTGGCGGTCTTTCTCAAGCTAAATATATTTTTACACTTCTCGACAATTTTAATTGACTGTAGCTAACGTAGCATTATCTAATGCTTTAGTTCCTTTTTTCTTCCATTATAACAATGCTCTCTCAGACTTTTTACAACTGGAGTGGGGATAAAACTTCATCACAATCTTTCCTATTATGATGATGATTAAAAATATAATAAGGTCCTAAATTCTTAAATATTACTGATATCATACTTTAACTGTTGAAACAACCTGCTTAGTGGATATGTATAATTTTAAATCGTTTCATTTCAATATTACTTTGCTTCAACAGCTTTACTAGATACTGAATACATTTAACCAAGAAAACTAATTAATGCACAAAATATTAAACAGCCTTAGAATAACGCAAGCTATCTATACTAAAATAATTATCACTATGCAATATTGTACAGTAGGTACTGGTTAATTAATTTATCCCGTGTGCATTACAAGCTATTTTCATGAAATCAAATAAGTATAAATTTGACTAGAACTCAGAACTTTGCTACGGTTTGTTTGTAGTAGGTAGGTCATTTTGGTATGTACGTTCTTATATTAGTGCAAATGCAACCGCGAGCTATTATATATTGGTTGCAAAGCCAACCACAAGCAGTTAGAGGTTGGACCATATTATATATATTACGGTCAAGGATACCTAAACATGCGCACTGTTTTATGAATATTAAAGTCATTTTAACTATTGCAAAATAATCTGGAATAAGAATTTATAAGCTGAGATAATCCAGCAATTTATTTGCAATGATAATTATGTACACTTAATTGCCTTTCAGTCATAAAACTCATAAAAAAGCTCACATACCTACGAATAACTTACTAGTCACTATCATTATTCTTGCTAATTGTTTGTGGGAACAAACCCAATTTTACAAAGTGATCTTTTGATAATCAACAAAAATAGTAACCTAATAATTTTCTATAATGTATGATTCATATTGACATTGCATTATCTAAGTAGTAATATTTAATACTGCCAGTAGTAACTATTTTGTTCGACTATAATCGACCATCAGTCTCAAAGACATCGAAGCGATATAATTAATCTACACCCTTTATCTTTAACATCACCCTCGAGACGCCATCTTGATTAAAATGAGCAACGAGAGGGAAAAAGCATAACGGTGTCGATCCCGCGGTCCGCTAGCTCTGTTGTAATCTTGTAACCTGAAATCTGAAACATTTTCCTAATTAACCTGGCGCCTGGTTACTAAAAACGCCTTTATCCGATTAGATAAAGACGCCATTGTTCATTATTATGTGAAAAATAAGATATTGAAAGAAGAAATTTATTTTCAAAATGTTTTACTTGGTTTATTTATGTTTATGCTGGTCAAACGATTATAAGTGCATTGAATTTTAACTATGTTCTTGTTAGCACACGTAATGTAAACCATTACGTGTGCTAACAAATAGTTCTATCTAGTAGTCTTAAATCTGGATATAAGCCTGACAGTTCCATACATTTAAACACAACTAAACTGTACTTGAGACTTAATATAAATTTATCTGTTTTGCTGCAAGTGATTAAAATAAATTTTTTTTACTAACCTTGTGTGCCAAAAGGAGTGACCTCAGATGCTTGATCAGCAACGATGTTTAGCCTCTGAATCACTGAGGTAAAAAACAACGAATAAGAGAAGTCAACAAGTATTTCTGTTTAGAATATATGACGTACCTATATGTCGCATTCATTAAAAGAAACAAAAGGCGTTCAAACAAAGATGTGTTAAGGGCTTTGACAACTATATTATATTTTTAAACTGGTATAAGCGACTGCGGAGAAAATGCTAGCTGAAGCAAGTTCTACTTTTGCCCTGTATGAAAATTATAAATAGAAACTAAATGTTGAGCCTCCATCATAATGATCATTTTATGAACCACCTACTTTTACATCTGTAAACATTAAAACTTACCATTTTTGTTTTCCTGTGCAGGTTGTGGCATAGCTAAAATAATAAAATATTATTAACAGGCGACTCATAATTAATACAAATAAAACCTTAATATTAATTAGGAGAAAGCGTCGGTTCATTCAAGTACCATCCCAGAATAAATTTAAGTATCCTGTTCTCATTCACGTCAACAATTTATTAGAGCGTGTTCTGTTTTGATGCAAACAAAATGGATTTCTATCCGGCCCAGTACAAAGAAAAAGCAAGGCATTGATATGTATATCTAAAATTCTAAATACCTGCAGAGTGTAGAGAGGTCACCAAGACCTATCAATTTGATCCCCATGTATGTTCAGTGTTTTTTTACTGTTGTTGTTAAATTTTAGTTACACCTACGGTTATTAAATAAACAACCCGTCCTCTAACAACACGCTTCATTTGATTTGCCTCCAGTATATAGTATTTTCCACAAGACTGCCATGTTTATATACCTTGATTTTATTACTTTTGATGACTTATTATTTTAGATACTACAATATTATATTGAGTTTTATTTTTATTAAGCAGGTTATACTGTACAAACATTACATAAAAGCAATATCGGTATCAAAACAGCGTATAAGAGCAGCGTAAGTGCCTCATCATAAGGTCTCTTTTTGATTGGTACTACAATGGACTAATTCGTTTCCTCTCCTCATGGCGCAAAGCGGTCTATTGTAATGTTAATTTTAACGTTATCATTAACCAAAAGCGTCAGATCCAGCTTTTCTAGAGTTCACAAAGAATCATCAAATTAATATAAAATGGTAATATAAATAAAGAAGCAAAGGTACAATTATAGCTCACGATATAGCTTGATGGTGCCCTCCGTGTCTCCCAGGGCGTTTTTGGAGACACACTTGTAGGCGCCGTAATCCGAGTGCATGACTCGCCTTATCGGAAGACGGAGCACTGACCGGAAAGCCCCGTCGAATTTCAGGGGCTCCAGACCTCCACCTACGCAAAAAGGAAAGACAATTTAGAATACCCTCTAGCGGCTTATCTAGACTTATTCGACATAATTATTGTGTCCAAGCGGCATAGTTAAGCAACTACATGGGGATACTAAAACAGGATGGTTGACCGCTTAGCAACATATAATTGATATGGTTTTTTTTTAGATTATTACCTTTTTACCTTAGCAAAATCGATTTACTACATACTACATACTTATTTTGGCACTTAAATAAGCCGACGATTTAAAATGAGAGCTTGTTCAAAAGAAGTCAGGGCTTCTGTCTATGGGAACCTCGCTAATTATTATTTTTTGAATCCCTAATTATTAATTTTTATAATCCCTGAAAGCCTTTGAACTATGTTATATCCTCTATGTTATAGAGATTGTTTTTTTAGTTAATGTCTTTTGTGCAATTAATAATTAAATAAATATAAATGCCTTAGAATAGAATAGAATATAATAGTTTATTCGTCAATTCTTGGACAATTACATTTAAGATAATACACACACACGTTTGTACATAAACACGTCTCTTACTATTATTTTCTTTTTGTTTGCCTTGGCAACATAATTTCTGACATCTATAAACACTAAATCATCAATATCGAGTAAACGAATATGTAAGTTTTTCGTGGGAAACAGACGATTACAATATTAAACGTCCTTATGAAGACATTAACGAAAATTGAGTGGTTACAAATCGACCATTAACGCCCTTCGCCTTATTGGCTTTTATTCGTTCATTACTGTCAATGTAAACACTAGCATGTTTGTAGACCAGTTCCACCCTCGGCTTTTGAAATAAGTATGTCTAATAATTGTATTATTGCATCAACACAGTTTAATAAATATAACTGTTTTTTTATCGTTTTATATGGTTAAACCTAGTAAGTATTACTATTATTATTTTCTTTCCATACATGGCCATTTTATTAGGAAAACATTTTTAAAGGGTGACACCGGTTGACAGGTAACTCGACCTATTCCTTGAAAGGGGTTATAAAAGAGCTAATTTGCAATAATTTTGTCTCTCTCTAATGTCACTGGTTGTTTCAATAACCCGTTATTTAACTTTTTAAACCTTTTTATTTTTTCTGTCTTTTGATCTAAACCTGTTGATTGTGAAAAAAATACTTCACTCTGGGAACTGAAAATTCATTTTTCTAATAGCTGATGAACAATTCAAAAAACCTCAGAAATAAAAGGTTCTTAAATCAATAGTACATTGTTGCAGAGGATAGAAAGTACGCGATTTTTGGACGAGTCATATAGATGGCCAAAACGTAGTTGAGGCCCTCTAGTGTACGAGTCCATAAATTGCACTTTCTACCCAGGCAGACATAGTGCTTTTCACAACTACTGAGAGGAAATAAAATAAAAAATCATATTCAAAACTCAATAGTGTTAGTCAATTGTCGTCGGTGTTTCAAAGGTAGTATAGAAGCTGTATCACCGCCAATTTTAGCATAGATAACTTTTTTTTTAATCTGGACCCCTGTTCTCGTGGCTCTCGAGATTAATAAACTAACATTCGAGATGAAGATGTCAACTCCATATAAAATTGTATTTGTTTCGCCATATCTTTCATGTAATTTCATCTCTAGTGGTTCGAGATTAGGGGCCAAGTATGAATTACATTAAAAAAAAAGGAGTGACATAGTTTTTAGTCTGTGTATCTTTTAGCAAAAATACACCTAATATTTTACGACACAAAATGGTGTGTTCTGATTGGTCGATTTCAATTTTTCATTTTAAGGAGCTGACACAAAAATTGATTGATTGATTTTCATTGGTTCTTAAAGTTGGACAACAATGTTCTCGACCAATCAGCAAACACGCCGAGAAAAACATTCTTGGTGTGTCCTTATAAGTGACGTTTTGTGACCCCAAACAAGACCATCTATGGCCATATTTCCGAGCAGTGTAGTGAAAAAGTCAGTTTGTTTTTTTACTTTTTGTTTATTGAGGGGGATCACTCCAAAAAAATGTATGACCATACGTACAAATCCCAGAAATAACTTCTTCAATTCATAAGCTTTCCAAAACGGTGCAAATGTGGTCCACTTTATTACAGGTTTGACAATTTAAGCTTATGAAACGAGCAGAAGGCTCGATGTGAATTTAACTCAGAAAGCTTTTGGTTTGGATTATTGACATTAAAAACATTACATTTGTCGTCCTTTGGTTGAAGCTAATGTGTCTTGTGTGTTTGAGGCATGGGGTCTTATTTGCATGGACGGCAAATGGCCAGACGGCATAACGCTGGTTCCGTGGGCTAGAGGCAGTAGTCTCCTTTGGGATGTAACGTACTTCAGAACTTTTACTTCCTCGCACCTCAGCCACACGATACGGAGCGCAGGTGCCGCTGCTGAAGGTGCTGCAAGACTCAAGCACTTCAAATACTCAGAGCTCAAACCGGTATATGAGTTTGTTCCGGTAGCGAGAGCCGAGCTCAGTGTTCCTTGGTGCGTAGACCTGGAAGGGACCTGGCCACCTCGACCAGTCCTCAACAGTGTACAAATTTATTCCCCGGCTCGGGTCGCACCTGGCTCAAAGCTTCCAATAGGTACTGGCAGCATAGCCACGATATTACCAACAAAAAAAAAACAGATACGAACCGGTCCGGGCATCACAGCCCCTACCCTCAATCGCTGTCCCAAGTTTTTGCCTCTACGCACCAAAGTACACTAATCTCTACCGCCACCAGAAAAAACTCATCCACCCTTGAGCTCTGAGTATTTGGAGTACTTGAGCCTTGCAGCACCTTCAGCAGCGGCACCTACGCTTAATTCGTATCGTGTGTCTGAGGTGCAAGAAAGCAAAAGTGCTGAAGCACGTCGATCCCAAAGGAGACTACTGCCTATAGCCCACGGAAGCGTTAAGCCGTCTGGCCGCTTACTAGCCGAGCAATTACAACCCTATGCCTGAAAGCCACAAGACATATTAGCTCCAAGCCCGACGAATGTAATGTTTGTAATATATGACAATAAACCAAACCAAGAGCTTTCAGAATTAAATCCACATCGAGCCTTCTGCTCGTTTAATAAGCTAAATTTTCCAAACCTGTAATAACGTGGACAACTTTTGCACCGTTTCGGAAAGCTTATGAATTAAGAAAGTTATTTCCGTGATTTGTACGCCAAATGTCAAAGGTACATATTTTGGAGTAATCCCCCTCGATATAAACAAAGTTTTCAAAAAAATAACTGACTTTTGATTTAAGAACCTTTTATTTCTGGGGTTTTTGTAATATTTGCCAAGTGTTTTTGTTTGAAGTATTTGCTTGTTCATCAGCTATTAGAAAAATGCATTTTCGTTTCTCAGAATGAAGTATTTTTTTTACAATCAAGAGTTTTAGATCAAAAGACGGATTTTTTTAAACATTTAAAAAGTTAAATAACTCGAAAACCAGTGACATTAGACCCCCAGTTAACTGGGACAAAATTATTGAAAATTAGCTCTAGTATAACCCCCTTTCAAGGAATAGGTCGAGTTACCTGTCACCCTGTATTTCGCTCTAAAAATATACTCGTCATACATTAAATAGTAATCAGCTAGGTCATAATTTAAATTCCATCTTTGTCATATCGTCATGTGGAGCCATACCACTCGAAATCTTCGAATTACTGCTCATGAGTCATGATGTACGTTGTCTACGACACACTACGGAAGGAGCTTGTCTTATACCACGCTTAGTACATCTTGTTAGACAATGCGTTCAATGCGGCCTTACTAGGAATAAATGTAAGTGTAAGTGAAACAATTACACATACACACACATACACTCACGCCTTCATTCCCAGAGTGCGGTAGGCAGAGCTACAGAATTACCAACAACAGTGAAATGATTCTCCATGTTTATTAATTACGCCGGTGGTAAAATTATTTGTATCCAAAAACCCCTATCATCGACCCAAAAGCATTTTATGATAGGTAGGATTTATTTTTAAAGAATAACACCTACAAGACCTAGAAGCATTTTTTTACTACAATTTACAACAGTTCGATTAGTGTTCCTAATCGTTTGGCTCCCACTGTAAATTATACCGGAGTATTATCTATAATTTGAAGACATCACACACAGCTTTTTTATTTAATAATATTAAGTGTTAGCAATCACGAAATTAAGCGGAATACATAAATATAGATAAATTATATTATTTTTTGTGACGCGCTTTAGGCAAAAAACTGACATGTAAATGAGAGCTTTTCTTTACTACCTGTAAGATGTCTATACTCACAGATGCCATTGTATAAGCAATTGAGTAAATTAAATAAACGTATAATTAACCAAGTTATAGCACAATTTAAAATCAATGCGCGCGTTTTAGTCACTAGGTTAACCTTCAGAATTGATGTCTTATCTCGCCGCTACTCAGCGCGACGTCGCATGCTAGGTGTCATGTCAACGCACGGTTTACTAACGCAATGGCCACACAGGCACTTACCGCCACGCTGCGTGACTTACGTCGCGTAGCAGACGGGAGTAGCGGTCGCCCGCGTGTTAATAACGGCGTAATATTATTGTACGAATATTCATAAAAGTTAGGTCATATTTTGATGGAAAGAAAAAAAGTACGTCGAGTTATTAATTGAATAGTAAGAGCGGATTCGACCAAACGAGAATAAATATTATTCTTAGAATAAATCGCCGGTTAATCGAAAATAACTCAGTTTTACGTTTTACCAACGATAATTGTAATAATAGGGAACCTATTAGGGAATAGTAACTATACCACCGATTCGCGTGGAATAACAGAGTTATTCTAAGAACAATGTAATGGCGTCCACATTTTGTTTTGTGCTGTCAGTGCTGTCAAATCAACTTAACACTCGTTTTCTACTGACCGTTATTTTCCAGTTCTACACATATAATACTATGTAAGAAAGTAGACATGACTGAAGTTTTGACATCGTTCCGTTGTACAGCAATATTTTTTGCCAGGTAATACAGTCGTTCATCATTCACTTTACTAAATCGAGCTTAGTATTACCATGTAGAGCTATACCTAAGATTGCGTGGAAAAACGTCCACTGGTTTACTCAAGAATAAAATTGTGGAATAGTTATTCGCGTATTCATTAAAGTTTGGTCGAATCCACCACATAGTAATTTAATATAAACTACAGATTTTCGGACAGAAAGTGCATCGATAAAATCAGCTCCACTTTATCCCCCTAAAAAGAATAGGTCTTACAATAATATTTTATGGCTGTGTCTGTAATGCGCTTAGGGCAGAACACGTCTACAAAAACACCCTATTGTCTATGCAAATCACACAGGTGTTCCCTTTTGGTTGAAACTTGGAAATAGAGTTGATTTTCCTATTTCACAGGATGAGGTGAAAAACGCCGGCTTCAGACAATGACAGTATTAGTGTGGCCTAGTTACAGAATAAAGCTAATTATTCATTATTTGAAATGCATAATTACGGTCATATTTCCATAACGCGCAAACTAATGAAGCATGATGTATTGTAACACGTTAATATCTTGTCAATTATTTCGCATTAACTTTATTACTAATACTTTCCTAATGAGTTAAGGTCATAACATTGTTTATCCAATTCACAACATCCAAGTACTTTAAAGTTATGGAGTGAATTTCCTCTCCACGAAGTTTCCTCAGCACTAAGACATCCTTCCTATCCCATCCTTTGATCGCAGCTTAAAAATAGTACCTATTTACTGAAAAGCAGCCCCTGGCATTGCTAAAATTTATTGGCGACGGTAACTGTTTAGGTACCGTCAGGTGGCCTGTCTGCTTGTTTGCCTTTTATGGCTATAAAAAACTCTTACTTACTTCACTGTATTATAGTGACTATATTGTGAACTGATTGTTAGGCATGACAAAGCAGAGTGTTAAGCTGGATCGAGACTGTCCATCAGACCCGTGTAATGAAAGGCGAATTATTCACGTGATCGGTTCTACGAGCGAGTATTTCGTACTTCTACAATCCAACGCGCTGAGCCATCGGTTGTTGATTTTTTTACACTCTTGCTGATCTTTCACGGTCACAGACGGAAGCGATGAACAACGAACTGTGATGAATGACATACCGATAGGGACGATCTCGCCATTCTCGCGGCTCCAGTAACTGTCAGGCTTGGGGGACCACTGGCGGGACTGCGAGTGGACTGTGATGAATGACCCACCGATAGGGACGATCTCGCTGCTCTCGCGGCTCCAATAGCTAAAATGCTTGAGTAATCACTTGCGGGACTACGAGTGGACTGTGATGAATGACATACCGATAGGGACGATCTCGCCGTTCTCGCGGCTCCAGTAGCTCACAGGCTTCGGGTATGCCTCGGTGTCGCACTGCAGCACCAGCTCCGAGCCCAGCGCCGCACCCACCAGCTGGTTGCGGATCGTGATCACCGGCGGGACTAGAGGCAGGCTATTAGTAAGTATCATTCCCAAAATATGGAAAATTTCAGCTAGAAATTAGAAAACTTGGGAACGAGTTATAAATGAGGACCGTTACAAATGTTGTCTAGAGGTATTCCAATTTGATACATGAATTTTCTAATGTATTTGATCGTGCGTTGTGCAATACGGCCGATAATTAATTCAACGTTTTATTTTACGTGATCAAGTCTCGTTTAAATAGAAATAGGTACGTGTAAACGGCTACGGCAGCTCACGTAAGTCGGCCAGTCTTTAACTGTATAATGTTGAAACAACATTCAACATATCGCACCTTCGGTAGGACAAGGGCACAATTGCCCCTATAATCATATAGTACATTGTGCCCTTGTTCTACCGAAGGTGCGATATGTAAGGAAGCTTACATTCGATGGTGATCATGATCCTCTTGCTGACAGTAGGAGGCACGCCGTTGGACGCTATGCAGAGGTAAGCGCCGGCATGCTGCCGACTCACGCGACTTATATTCAGCACGGGGCCTTCTAGGGAGGACACTAAAAAAATACACTTGTCAAAAGATGCGATTTAATAAATTATTCAGATATCAATAGAAATCCCTTAACCCTTTAAACTGCGAGCCTACTTTAAGAGCTGATTACTTTAAACGGCCCTACCAGTCCAATCAAACTGTTTTTTTTAAAGCATCCCAAATACACACTTCTGCATGACTCGGGGGTTTTAAATACTCTAAAGTATTCCCACTACCGATCTGGATTACTTGCAAAAATATTTTTAATTATATTTATGAACGTTACTGAATAATTTCAGTACCTATATTTATGAATTTTAATAAATAATTTAAGTATATCAATAAACTTTAGTAAATAATTTTGTAATATTGTATGTATACACGGTGGGAACAAGTAACCCGCTAAATTTTAACCATTGATTCTAGAGCCTATTTGGAGTATATAATGAGGTATAACATGTAGGTAGTCCAATAAATCATAATTTCCGAGATTTTTATTATTGAAAAACAATTCCAATTCCATAGTTAATTTAATTTGAACTTTGTCACCATAGCAAAAGCAATATTTCCTAAGAATAATAGGAAATAATAGGCTCTAGAATCGATGGTTAAAATTTGGCGGGTTACTCTTATTTAACTTGGTAAAATTATAGAAAAAAGAGAAGCGTTGTTTCTGTTTCACGAAGTTTAACGTGGCGAAACGAATACAATCCTCGAAAAGGCTCTTCACTAGCATGCATATTATTTTTACTAGTTTTCTGTTCATTATTATGATTGTTGGAGTAATTTATTATTATTGATGACTAACTAGACAAAACCAATTTTTACCACCTTAAAGGCTATTTGTTGCAGTTTTATTTTCAGAGGTTATCAACAGATACTGGAATTTCCTTGGCACTTTTGGACTGTCGTAGTGACTTATCATTTATCGACTTCCAGTGTAAATACACCAAACTTCTAAATAGATTGTTATCAACTTATGGTGTCATGCGGGTAACCATATAATTTTTATACTTAATTGCATAGAATGCGATTTCAATTTTCGGCTGCCAAAGGGTTATCTGAAAAACATCGCTCTTTAGCGATCAGACAACCTGGCGTTTATCTCCGCTCTTAATCTTCTCTTGAATTTTGTGTTCAGTTTTGTATTGTATCGATACGTGTATATAGAACTCACTAGTGTTGTTGGAAAGTGCCACGAAAATTCCGGTCTCTGGTTATCAACATTGTTGAGCTTGCATTTTCGATGGTTATTGAATTTTTACACAGCTTACTGTGCGCCCGACCGCCCGTACGATAATCCTTTTAGGACCTGCAGTAATCCATTTGCAAAATATTATCTACTTCCAGTCTATTTTTAAATTTCTTTTTCACTGATGATTAAGTAGTAAGTCATTTAGCTAATAGTGTAAAGGGTTAACTATCTTATACCTGTTGCTATTGCAATAACTGTTTGCTTCTCTTACTAAATAAAATAAAAAATGATCCAAAAAAGTAGACTTAGGATACCATAATACATATAAATGTCGGAATGGCGAATGTACCCAGGACGTGGCTTAGTCATTAGCAAACCAATTAGTTCCATTGCAGAAGATGCACTTTCTGTTTACCTTGAAAATTAATGATGTATCGTATCAAACAAGTGGCAGTGGTAAAACGCTGACGTCTAGTGTAACTATATTAAATAGTGTTCCATTTACACTCAGGCAATGAGCATCGTAAGAACTATACCACACATGCAATATTTACCCTGTACTCCGTCTGAAAGGGTGATGGACTTGGCGTGTTCTCGCCTCCAGATGATCTGAGGCTGTGGGGAACCCGTCGCGGCGCAGGTCAGGCTGATTGAGGCACCTTCACGAACCGTCTGGTCCCGGCTCGTTCCTCGGTCGAGGATGTCCGGTGGTACTTCACGAAAAATAGGAAAGGTAAATTAACGTAGTCAAAAAAGGTTCGAAAAAATCACCGTTGCCGGAGGGACAGGTGTTGTTGAAAATAGATTTTTGCTTGGCCCCGAATTCTATTGTCTCCTATTTGTTATAAAACAACCTGTATCGAAAACCTGGCATTCTGGACAGACCGGCCATGGCTTTAAATTGGGATTCCTGATTTTTGCACACATCGTTTTTACGTTAGTATTTAAGTGTTGTTATGAATAAGGGGCATATTAAAAGCACCCGAAACCAACGACTTACGTGGATGAAAGGGTTTATGAATGTAGAGGAAGCAAAAGAGGTATGTTTTAACCAGTGCACCTGGCGTTCCTTACTCCCTGCCTACCCCGTTGAGAGATAGGCGTAAAGACATGTAGGTATGTATGTAAAACAACAACCTTAATTTCTTCTTTGCAGTGGAAAAAAGCATTTACGCGTACCATCCCGGTTTGGCAGAGAACAACCGGAATGCCCACGAAAACCCCTCTCTACAGAAAGGCGCCACGGCATCGCTTGCACGGATGTGGCAGAATTGCCGCGACCAAACCTAACGCCACAGTTATCTTTGGAAACGTTTTCCATCTCATGTCTTTAGACCCCGCACAAGATCCTACCACCTACTAACTCGTGGCATATATTCACAGAGCTAGATTACTTTAGTTTAGTTAGTTTACTTGCCGTGTGGTGCCGGGATTAGAATGTTGCCACTCCATGTCTTCCCGTGGATGTCGTAAGAGACGACAAAGGGACTAAAGGCTGTGTAGTATTGTTAGGTGATGGGTTTGCAACCTGTCACTAATACACTGGATAAAATCTTAGCCTGGTTGTGCAAAATGTGGTCACAGAATTATCAACAAGTTTTTGGAGTTGTTGGTGAGTCTGTGGTTCTGCCTACCCCACTCTGGGAATGAAGGCGTGAGTTTATGATTGATGATGATTGATTGATGAGTTTACGGTCTATGAGTCATAAAACCTCACCTACTACATCCAGGTATCCTAACTGGCTCTTCATAGGGTCGGTGTTGATCTGGCACATGTACCACCCCCGGTCGGTCTCCCGCAGCTCGCGGATATGCAGGAACCAGGTCCGGTGGTCGCTCTGGGTGACACCAACTCTACGGCTGCGGGAAATCACGTGGACGTGGATCGTGAGGATTGTTTGAGTGTCCACTCGCAGCCAGGCCACCTAGGAACCAACAAAGGTCTCAGGCAATGTTTTTGTTGGCAACGCAAATTTTCACTCCAGGGTCAACAGAAAGAGATCCTATATGGGATTCGTTAGTTTTTTGTGTGTGGGTAAAGTCGGTTAGACTCGTAGAGAGTATAAGAGAAAGCGAGAGGTAAAAAACCGTACCGCCTTAACAAATAAGGTTGAATTCAGCCTTAAGCCTTAGGGAACACATATAATTATCTTAATCCCCGAAAACAATCCCGTGTTCAAAGATATACTAATCAAGTCTTACACAAAGAAAGAAAGAAATAAAATATATTTATAAAGACTAGTTCTAGTTTAAGGTTAAGTACCTTGTAAGTGGATAGGTTGTGCACTGTGCAGGCCAAGATGGCCTCGCGGCCGAGCGGCGCCGTCACGTTGGCGATGGGCCCGCTGAACCCCGGCTCGTCTGCAACAATAAATCCATCAACTCCGGCATTAAACTCCGACACGTTGATCCCCGCTATTCCTTCCAATTATTTCGTGTCAGATTTCATTTAAATCAATTTTTCAATCAGTTACGTCACCACGTTAAATGCGGGGTTTATATTCCGCACAGTTAATAAAAGTAATGGATTATCATCTGTGTGGGATATATCAGAAACACGATCATACAATTGAATCAGTTGTATTTTATTACCTAGAATTTAAGAAAAAAAAACGTAAAAAGGACCAAAGCATAATATTGTTTTTCTATATGAATAAGTGTCATATAAGGATAAGGGTTGAATTTAAACCTTAAGCATAATTTACTGTTTTTAACTCAGCAATGATTGCCAGAAATGATTTTTTTAACAATTTACTACCAGGAGCAGGAGTGTATGATAAAGTTATTTCCATTAAAATGACGCCCATTATTGCCCCTCACAGTCGTTTCCTACCTACACCAGCGCCACTAAGTAAATAACCGAAATGTCTCTCATTCCGTCCTTTGAACCCCGATAAAAGCAATATCAATTTCACTAACAGCGAGCAAATTATCAAAAGGCAAAATAAACAAAATAACATCCGATGACAGTCAGCCAGCTTTGGATAAACAACAAAATCATGTTAATCGAATTCTGCCATAAATGAAGCTTCTTGAATACATAAAAATATCGCTTCATTATAAGGATATAAGGGCTAAAATTGCCGAGCAGAGAAGGCGTGCGAACCTGTCGATGTTAATCTTAAGAAGAGTTAATCAAACCTCGGGCGATTAAGCGCCACATCAAGGAAGTCAATTATCTTAAGATCGTTCGCCGAATCAAAGACATCGACTAGCATGAGTCTGAGGGAAATATTGATTACTATATGTTACGGTAATGAAAAATCCATCTTCAATCTAGTAAAGGTATGTATGTGGCAGGAATAAGTAGAATAAAATAAATCGACTGCGTTATTTTTAGTCAGAAATCGTGCGTATTACAAGCTCCTAATATGCTCACCTAGTGAGATAACATGCCTCGTTAGGATTAGGGAATTCAATTTAACCGGTTATTAACCGTTTTTGTATGAAAATAACCGGTTAAAAGCGGTTATAACCGGTTATTTGCATTCCCTAGTTAGGATGTTACTTAAGCTAAATTTAACTTAGTTGTTAAGTCTCACAAACTCATATTGGGCTGTTTGATCCACAATACGGTCTCAATGACAAATACGAATCGTAAGAGTGCTCAAAAACCTCGAAGAACTAAAACTCAAGTCTGTAAAACATTTAACAGTTTTCTGAGGTTGCAAAAAACTACAATAATAAGTAAGTATCTAAGAAGTAAAATTGTCACAAAATAGTGGGAAGGGTACGTAATTTTTATTTCGGGTTTCAAATTTCATTTGCTCCTTATTCATTTACTAAATAAATCACATGTTGTAAACCCAAGAGATCCTGAAGTCTATCCGTACTTTGGCAACAGGATAAATGGTATCGGTAAGTAAGACAGAGCAATAAAAAACCAACCAACTGAAATAAGGTTTGCTTTACTACTAGACGGACTTACTGCTTTACATGCTGTCTAAAAGTTAACTGCATCATGTTTCAAGTTAGGTGTACAGTCGAGTTCATAAATATGACATACTCTTTAGTACCTTGTCTATATAAAGTCATGTTCAAACTGCCATTATACAAATTATCACAGGGATTAAAGTGACTAGGTACTAAAGTGTATACATATTTATTAACTCGACTGTACAGTACGTGAATGCTAAGAATACACTTCTGCTTTAAGATCCGATTTTCAAAATTGAAATAACTCGTCCTTGTCTTTTCACTTGCCTCATCGTGCTCAAAGTTAAATATCGTGTTTTAATGGTGGTCGGGCCTACCACCTACCACTATCTTTTTTTTCACCTACCGCCAAGCGGCAGTGTTCGCATTGTTGTGTTCCGGTGTGGGGATAAGACAACCGGTGAAATTACTAGCATACACGTATTCCATCTCGGTCCTCAGAGTTGGTCACGCATTTGCGGTCTCAGGATTGCAGTCTTTAGAATGCGAATGTCTATGATGCACTGATCCCATTTACCATCAGGTGGCCTGTGTGCCCGATTCCCTTCTTGCCGTCAAAAAAAACTTGAGCTTATTAAGGTCTTCGAAAACTTTGCTCACAAATATTTTGTAGTCCAGTTAGCAAATGAAAGTGAAATTATTATAGGCCAGTTAACGAATAATTGCCAAATACCCTCAAATTAAGCATGTTCTGTCAAATTAATTCGGCGGCACGCGACTTTTTCGTGTGTAACACTGACGAAACCAGGTCAAAACCGTTAATGAGCTTAAAAAATAATTATGACCTTTCGCGTAATACACCTCGCTCTTACAGCGTGTTAAGTTCTTGGACTGAAAAGCGTTAAGTATTGATTTCAACTCAATTAAGCCGAAGGTTTTACTTTATGCCTGCGATTATGTTTTTTTTAAGGGCGAGGTTAAAAACTGTCATAAACAATCTCGTACCTACAGATATTAAAAATATCGGGCCTTATTCTATGTTGTCTTTAGGTAGGTAGGTACTTCTATTGTTACCGTATTGCCAACATTTCGATAGGGTATATTAAATTATCAGAAAAAGTTGAAAACAATGCGTAAAACAATAGGTGTAAAAACATTTGGAATTGTATGTAAAAATATATTTAAGTATTTGAATAGAAATTAGCAGTGTAAATAGATATAAAATCTAAAAAAGTCATAACTTGCTACTTATAAGAACAGGTATTCAAATGACAAGTCTATTGGAAAATTACGTTAAAGTCTCAGTCTTAATATATAATTAGTAAAATAAGCTTTATTTTAGGCTGTATTTCTATTTTCCCTGCGAATGTCTATTCACCCCATTTTACCCGGTACTATATAGTATACCAAAAAAAAGACATACTCGTACTATTAAAACGCAAATTAGTCACGGCAAAATCCAGAGAAACGTTACAAATAGAACTTTAGAGAAATTAATTCCTGGGTAATTGGGCAAAACTAATTGAAACATTGATAATGCCAAAGTATAGATTTTAGGAGAAAACGCGAAGGCCTTTTCTCCTCAATAAAGATCTCGCCGGTTAATTTATTACCCTGTTGGAATTAATATGATTGAAAATAAAAAAAACCGCCATGTTCGAAGTGGACTCGCACACAAGGGGTTAAACGCAATATTAAGACCGAGCAAAGAATGCCGAAAAAAAACAGGTTTCCTGTATGGGGCTCCTTTTTTTTTAAATATTATTAGCTATTAGGGGTACAGAACCCTAAAACCAATACTCGATTCCCTATTTATTCATGTCTGTTCAAATATCAATTTCCGTCCGCATTTCGTCTATGATTAAATCAGCGGCCCAACTACTTTTGGAGCGATTTTTGAGCGAATTATTAAACTTTCTGCGCTATCGCAGTCATGTTAATTTGCCGGCTCGTTTTACAAACATAGGTTTAGTTAAGATTCAGGGCTCGATAAACAAAGAAACGATATCAGCATAATTTTCCAAACGAGGGTATAATAGGATGTTGTTAGAAGTAGGCTTATTGCCTTCCGGCGCTGTCATACACGTTACGAGCTCGTGGCCTGTCCCACTAATTGACTGCGCGTCAACCATAATACAACAGATAGGGGGGAAATCATTGTTCATTCATTGTTTCGTTTAAAAATCTTTTTTTTTATTCAGTGGCATTGCTAATGATAGTGTCTGAACACTGATAGCTGGATATGAATAAAGACTGATGGTTAGATGGTTGGTTGATAGTAACTGGACTATTTTAAGTAAGTAAAAGCATTAAAATGATCTGTTTACTTTGTGTATTAGTTTTCACATAAACTGTTCACATACATACCATACAGATATACTCTAATACAAACATAAAAGCTCAAACAAGCCTAAAGTAAATTGCTATTTTATGTTTGTATTAAATCAGCGTGCGTCCATAAAGCTTGATTTGTCAACAACACGAAGTTGCCAGTTGTTTTAAAAATTTACCATCCATTGTCTACAATGCAAAATTTTATGGAGAACTGTGAAAAAACAATACCTATTTCTGTTGAATAAAAATGTACCTAGATATGTAGGTATGTCGAAGTACATATCCAAAAGAGGATGGGATATTGGAAATAATGTAATTATCTAATTCATCTTTAACTTTTGTTACTTCTGGTATTCCTGAAGTACTAGGAAATAATAAGTTAATTCTGACGCTACTATAGCTTTTGGCCGTTACTCCTCCCCCGTAGAAGTCATTTATCGCAATTCCCTCGGGAGCTGTTCAATATTCCGGGATAAAATGAAGCCTATATGCTATTCCAGACTATCTCTTTGCCAAATTACATCCAAATCCGTTCAGCCGTTCTGGTGTGATTGAGTAACAAACATCCAAACTTTCGTATAGGTTTGAGGTTATAATTGTTACTTGAATGACAGGTGTCAAGAAGTCCTCTAATCTGCCTTTTACTTTAGTATGAATAAAAATGATTTCAGATTACACCAAATACAATGACTACAAAACGGAGCATGAATTTTTTATCAGTCATTTGTTTAATTTACGTATTTAGAAAGATAATTGAACATGATTTTTTTCATTTTAAATCGAAACTGAAAGCAAATTTGTTAAAAGTAAGTTAAGTACAACGACCAGGCTGCATCAAGTTTAGAAAAAGTAACTCTACCTGCCTATTTCATAACAAAACATCTTTATCTTTAATTTTATACCTATTTATTTCCGTTTTTACCGTGTATAAATGTGCTAAAAAGTTACTATTTATCTTCCTAAATATATTCGGCAGGATGCTCGATGATTGAGCCAGAATACAGCAGAAAAGTGACTCACTACTGACACGCTTATGTTTATTATTTAAAACCTAATATTATTATTGAATAAATAAATGAAAAATGCTAACATTACGGTAGCTCTTATTGTATTCACAAAAAAGACGGGAGTATTGAAAACATATGACAACATTATGGTTTAAGACGCAGTGGGATAGAGGCTCTGGTTATAAGTTACACTGCACATTTAGCTCTTTACGTTGCCAGTGATTAATATACGAATGAGAAAAGTCTCCTGATAGGAGGTGATGGATGAGGAATATATTTACTTCTGACAGGATATAGATATTGAGGCAACATTGTACGCTTAGAAAGTAAGCCATGTGTTAAAAATATTCCCTTACAATGCAATGTATGTCGATGATTTTTTTATAGTATTTCTTGTGGCTTATCAACATTTTGGTATCTAGCACGATCCATCAAACGAAAAACTTGTAAACACATCATGAACTTGAAACTAAGATAAGTATTTGCAATGAAAGGTTTATCGCAAATTATTTATGTTCCTGAGATGAACAACTTACGTGTTGAGGCATCCGTGCTTCCTGCAAACAACCAATCCAATACTAATAAAGCCAATAACATGTTTCCACTTTTTAAAAGTCTAACTTGAAAAATACATTTCATTTTGTCAGTCTATTTTTTTATTAATGTAGTTTCAGCCCCACGCTGGGCGCCCTTTGTGCAATATAATTTTATAATTTTAATTACATGGGAATTTGAGGATATTTACGAAGAATGACTTATTTTAAGACAAAGCACTAGTCTTACGTCTTTCTTATATGGATTGTTGTAAAACTCGGGAATCACGTAACCGTAACTTTTATCGTTAAAACAAACCAAACCATAAAACACACTTTAAACGCTCTTTTTGGTTGCATTCGACACACGCAAAGGAGTGATTAAAGGGGCGATCAACTCTGGAACTGAATGATATTTTTCGAGAGTTCGAGAAAAGTTTGAGACGCGACATCCGGTGCGCGGGGAGAACGCGACCAGCGCTGCCGACGGTCTGGATACAACTGGTGCAAGCAGGCCGCGACGGCCGGCTATAAGCGCCACCCCCTCAACTAATGCCTTCTCTCTCACTGGCTACAAACGCGCGTAGGATTCATAAAACAACCCTCAAAGTAACCCTTGTTGTTAGGATATTTTCGACTTTAATACAGCGCGTAATCGTCTAGACGAAAGCCAGGAATGTTCAGTGTCGAATTTAAGGTTCTGCTGTTCTTAATGACTGCTAGCATTTTAAGTTTGCTGTAAACACTCCCCCGCGTACAATACGAAGGTCCGCCTACGGTGATAGGCTAATGCAAATGCAAATGAATGGACCCATTTACCTTTATAAAAAAATAATTTACCGCACTATTAAAGATCGATTTTTCAAAGGTTTCTTTTTACTACGCGGTTAATAACCTAATAATCATAATCATAATCATAATCTGTAACCAATACCATATGGTGTTATGTTGAAGTAATACTTTCTAATATGGACAGAATAATATTCGTTTAGTGGCGTCGAAACCACAACACCGAGAAACCTTACAAGGGCCTTAAAGCTGAGCATTGATTTATTCCTTAGTCTTCAATAACCGGCTTTACAAATTATGACGATCTTCATAATCTACGTCAAAAAAAGGGGTCCTGTTAGATCCTGTTGTATGTATGTATTTTGATTAGCTCAAAAGTATTGGATCGATTTGCAAAATTCTTTCAGGTATTACTTGTAGGGATATAGTACCTACTTCTGAAATGGTTTTGGTATTAATGACTTAAATGACTTTAATGACTTTCAAGCCGCGTTACTTTTGGCAAATTTGAAATATCCTGAATACCGTTAAGTAGGTACTTGTTCTTATGACCACTAAAATACCTACCCAAATATAATGAAAAGAAAGAATGTTTGGAAAAACATATACTTACCAACCCCGAAAAAGTCGGTGTGAAGTCGGTCATTGTTTTTTTCCGAGTTTCTCAATTCACCAGTAAGGGTCTGGACTTTTCGAGTTCAATATTTCCTAAACGTCCCCCAAATCTAGGAATTGATAACACCATATACATAAAATCATTATAAATATGTTATTATCATTATGCATATCTTGTTTAATAGTTATTTAATGATACCCCACTCAATGTCATACTGTATAAAAAATACCTGGTCTTTGCTTTAGTCGTATGGGACATACACGTAAAAAAAGATATTTCACAACTCTATCGACGTAATTTAATTGTATTACTATGCCAAAGTACAGCTTTGTAATACCAAGAGTCTCTGAGTCAAACCGCGGACAGACGGACAGACGGCCATGGCGAAGCAAGAAGGGTTCCTTGTTGGCTATGAAACCCTAAAAAGTAACCCCTATCTACGCAAATAGGTCCACCGGATACCTATTATTAAGCCTGTATGTGTGTCTATCTATCGTTTCGTATAGTAAGTAAAACATAGAATACGTCACAGGAACTATGGAAAACTCATTGCACCTATATTTATACTCATGTCTATTATTTTTTTATAAGTGTGGGAGTTAAACTAGCATGGTTACCTGATGGGAAGTAATCACAACCTATAAACACCAGCAACTCAAGAAGAGTTGTCGGTGCATTGCCGGCCAATTAGGGAGATGTAAGCTGTTTTCTTAAAGGCACGTAATTTAGAAACGTTACAGGAAAGTAAAAGTTTTAATAACAAGGACGCTGTTAGTAACGATGTATGGAGGACTGTGAGGAGACGCTTTTTTAAATCGGGTTGTTGTCAATTAATTTCCATACAAAAGCTCCGGGCGATAACGCTTCTCACCCCATAGATAAATCAAGTCCGATTTCCACGACTATTGAGTATGTTGTAGTTATTTTCAAAAACTCCAAGAAATATTTTTTGGAAAGGAAAACGTACAAAACTAGTTTTTCATAATATCTACAACATGTTCAAAAATCGTAAAATCGGAACGGGTTTAAGGGGAGAGCAATGTTACCGCATTTCGTATGGAGTTATTAGCTTCACAATCCTCTTAAGAAGAAATGAAATTTATAATAAATAGTACTTATTACAGTCTCTGTCCACATTATAAGAAAAAATAAAAATACAAAATGGTTAGTACAGTTATTACACTTAAACGTTTTAGATGAGTGTAGTAACTTACATGGAATACCCGTAAGTACCGCGAAAACGCTACAATAAAATTAAAAAAAACAACCTTGACTCAATTGAAAATTTCCAAGTAAACCTATTTCTTGCAACTATTTATCTATAACTATCGATTCTGAAAACGTGCTTATTATTTATTTGCTTGCAAGTAGGGCCGCCGAGCTGGCGCCGTACAATTGAGTTCTACGAATCGGCATTTCCTTGCAACTCCCTGGCGGCCTTAAAACTGCCATTAATATTGAATGCTGACGTCACCGGTATTCCCACTATCAGTGCGTTCGATAACTGTTGTTACAATTTAAATTATATTCGGGAACATGTTTTCTTTGTCCTTCTAAAAGGTTTTACCAGGGGCGCGTTTTATAAAGCTACAAGTAACAATTTAGCAGGTCTAAACTGGCAACACTGCTCAAATGGCTGGTCGTCAGTGGTCGAGGTTGTGTCAAATGGAAAGTTGTAACCTAAAAAATGTTATTTGTAGCTTGATAAAACAGGCCACAGGGGTTAAGATTCGGGAACAGGTATTTAAGAGAGAAAAGAGTCATTTTTAAGCTAAACGCAATCTTCTATTAGTAATTTAAATATGATGAACTCTCAATCGTTTGATACGTTGTATCGTATTCAGATAGTAATAAAGTTGAGGAGCAGAACGAATCACGTAAAATTTAAAAGCAAGTACCAGGACCACATGGCCTGTTTAGACATAGAGATTACATAATTGACTATTCTTTATTACGCATATTAAGTTTTCAATGTTTTTAAGTAGGTGTACTAAAAATCATGTTTTAACAGAAAATACAAAAAGAAAAGGTCCTCTGATATTTATTTATGTCTAATTAAAAACATCGAAAACACATTTAGTAAAGGAATTAGCAATGGCAGTCTCCCTTCAGCTAATTTCAAAAGTCAGATAAATTAAATAAATTTTAGCGACGCTTTCACGCGCGCTTCGCCTGCACGACTTGATCAACACAATGCGTAATTTGTTTTCTTTTGAAGTGTCCTTACTTTCAATCATATGGAATTTAACTGAAAACAAGCGCCGTCGAAAGCGTCTTTCATTTTATCACTAGACTAAATTCAAAGAATAAATTCACGGTTACAAATTCCTTTTAATATCAATCAATTACAATTCATTCGAAAAGTTATTAACATATAGCCTATGTTAATTGAAATTGCCAAAGATTTAAATAAATTAGTACTGCTTGACACATAACCTTAAATATTCATAGAGCGTGTTTTTATTTAAAGTAACGTATAATTCATAGTTATTTAATCTTAAAATTAATGTGAAAGTAAAGATCAAGTGCATAAATCATTGCTAAGACCTCACTTGATCTTTAAAAGTACGTGATTATCGAGTAATAATGATAAATCGGTTCGTTTGGTTGTGTTTACCTTTGCCAATTTCAATTGGCACAGACTATAGTTGCGTCGATACACTGCGACTGAAGCCATATGACAGTAAAGAAAATATCATAAATCCTAACAAGCTAATGCTAAGTTACGCGCTAATGCTCACTGTAATATGATAAGTAGTGTCGCCATAGTCGGTTTTAATGATCTTAAATGTTAAAAACTGTTGAACTTTATAAAAATGATATAAAAATGCGTTGAATGAATTAAATTTCATTTATTGAGTTTGCATTGCAGCTTTTTTAGATTTTTGTATCTTCTATAAATTTAAGGAGAAACAATATTATACACACTTGGTTGACTAAATATTATAGACTTATATTTTACATACGACGACGTGGTTAACTTAGTTGGTATTTACTTAGTCTTCAAAGCTAGCAAGCAGCCCCTGGTATGATTTCTAGTATGTGCAAATACTCGTATATGTGATGATCGTGAGTACTTATCCCTGGTTTCATGTTGTCTGTATTTAAGTCTGTATTTCTCTATACATATAAGTGTGTTTATCGTTGCCCATAAGTCCCTCTAGTCCAAGTATAGAGCGTAGTTTGGAACTAGGTCAACTTTTTTGAGATCGTCCCTTGAGTAGGTGAGAAAACCAAATTAAAATAAGCGTGTGGTTTATCAAGATGTGAGAATTGGAACCACTTTATTCACGCACGCCAAAGAACTTCAACAAACAAGTCAAACATATCGTATCGCGCCGATGGAGCCGCCGGCAAAGTTTGCCCTCGCCATTGCCCTCGGAACCGGCGTCTAAGCAATTCCAATTTCGGAACGAACGAGGTGAAAGAGCAGTTTTTGCCAGTGGACCGTTCGAAAGTTCCTTTATTCTGTCCTTTACACAAACCTATTTCTAGGTCGTATCGCTTCTAAAGAACCGGATAATGTTTGCGCCATGATACCCTTCTGTGATGTTTTCGAAAAGGCCGGAATGGAAAACTGATAATGTGTTTTATCCGGGAATAGGTCGATGTTTTACTTGCTGCAGCTACGATTTCAAACGGACACCAAAAATACAAGTAAAAAAAATATAGTTTCTTGAAAATAAGATCCCCGTGTGGTGGCCGGGTTAGAATAGTGCCACTCCACGTCTTCTCGTGGATGTCGTAAGAGGTGATTAAGAAAATATAGGCTTGTAGTACTGTTAGGCGATGGACTTGCAACCTGTCACTGGTAAAAATCTTAGCTTATTTGTGCAAAATGTGGTTACTGAATTATAACCATTTTTTTAAAGTTGTAGGTAATTCTGTAGCTCTGCCTACCCCACTCTGGGATTACAGGCGTGAAGGTATGTATGTATGTATGTATGTAAATAAATATTATATATTGAAGCATAATACAATTCAGCCCAAAACACCGAATGTATATCTAATATGATATTAGCAAAATGCTGTTAAAGTTAGTTGGGCATTCGACAACGCATATGCATCGCCATTAAACGAGGAATATTGCCAGCATCTGGGGTACCTAAATTCTTTAGCGTACTATTTTTTTTTTAATCTAACATATTTATTTCGTTTTAGTTACGTATTTTCAATTTTAGTTTCGTTTGGTTATGTTAGACGCTTAATATTTTTAATTATTTTATTTAAACCTATTTGGCTTACTTACCTAATAATAAATTGTTAGTCTAATACTGTATTCAGACAGTGATGTCAGAATAATGTGTTATTCTGCAGTACACAGGCCGCTGGCACGGATAGAGTGAGCGACGCTCGAGACTGTGTGACATATTGCTCGGATTCCTGCAGCGCTCTCAAATCTGTCGGCCGTTATTAAACTATGACGGCTCTGATTTACGGAACCCTTCTAGTGCAGTCGTAGCAGAATTGCACTGTTGGACACATTATGTGCTATATAAGTGCTCTGTCATGCCGGTTGTCTAAGATGACGTAGTTATAGGGTATCTTGAAAAATTGAGACTATAATCTGACATGACATCAGAAACTAAAAACAAAACAGATCAATTAACAGAAACAAAATAACAGCACACGGAATTTGAGCCCGCGAACAAAAAAAGAAGCGTTATGTCATTCGTGACGTTCATTTCAATCATATTTTTTATTTATAAGTAAACTGTAGCCTTTATACCAATTTTCAAATTTCTCACTTCAAAAATGGCTTTATTCCCATACAAACTTGTACCCCCATTTCGGTCCCTAAGATTTTCCGGAATTGCCGTAAATCATTTTCTTTTATTTGTAACCTAAAGCAAGAATTCGACATTTCTCATTAAAAAAATTACCTAACTCTCTTACGGGCTTCATTTCATCTCCTTTTTGTTTATTTACATACTCACCTAAAAATAACTTAACTTCTACGCCTATTTCACCACTAGTTATTCCAAAATTTCCAATAGTGCTATTTTTGATTGATAAGCAGTAGCCTAAATAATAAAATAATCAAATGCACTTCCTCTGTTGATAAGTACGAACAAGTTATTGATAAAACACTTCACGATATTATTGAATGATTTAATAATAATAAACATTCATTTTCACGTTTCTAACTTAAAAAATGGAAGACTTCTATACAAACTTTTACCCTCCCTTTTACCCCCGTAGGGATGTAATTTCCAAAAATCCTTCCTTTGTGAAAGCCTACACTGTATGACGAAGGTATCTATGTATGACGTAAACTTTCAAGTCACTGGGTCCAGCGGTTTCGGCTGTGGGTTGATATTATTACATAAACAATCAATTTAGAATTTAATACATACTCGTAACTTTTGAACGAGAGTAAATTACATTAGTAAGTTGCTTAGTAAATACTGCAAAGTATTGTGTAATCGTAATTCAGCTGAAACTGAGTAACAAAGGAATGCGTCCGCCCCATAAACACTGATTGCGCTACAAGTGCCACAACACATCGAGAGCTGAGACTGCTGAGCTGCCTCTCAAGTACCTCGTGTTTCGTTGCTATTTCAAAATGTCGAGTGACAATTATACGCTTTTAGCGGTGAAATGACAACCCTGCCTGTTGGAGAGCTGATCTGCTTACCTTTGTAACTTTATACAGTCAGTTGGCATGCTTTGGTCTCATATTAAAATGATTTTGCGTGTTAATTTATGTAATGGAAATAGAATGGAGTAACTTTATTTCAGGCAACATGGCCCATATTTACAAATACCTTACAGACTTACATATATAACAATTAATACTTAAAATTAACATTTAACTACTAAATCACTTTTTTAAACTTAATCAATTGTTAATGATTTTATGTTTATTTTAAAATGTAACGTGAAATAAATCACAGCAAATGTATTGAAATTTAGGAATTCGATTTTGATATACCTATTGAAGCGTTTTGCTGATTTTGGTTATATCATTATTTTCTATTTAAAAACCTCAAAAGCAACATAATTTAAAATTAAACTGGGGGTGTTTTTTTAGTAACATGAAATTAAGCAGCACCCAATTGGTTTATAAAAGTTACATGTAAATTAAGTTAAGTTTAACACTCACAGAACCTAGATTTTATTGATCTACAACCCTACAACGCAACATTACCCTAATTCTTTTTCTTATGAAGCGACTAGCGATTGACCCCTATCTTATGGCGAACAATCCTCGGACAGCAGCGCGCTGTATAAATGAGGATCCAAAGTGAAATCCCAAGTTTTCATAAATGGCAAAGCAATTCGCAGTTTATTTGGCATTTAGGTAAATTTAGAGGATCCCTTCGCTGCTGACATTTTATTTTATGTGGCTGCTCGTTACCGGCGGCGGCCGCGCGTGAAGTTACGGCCGTCGGCCGCAGACGCACAGCGACGAACCCGCCGCGTTTAACGTTACTTTCTACCACCTGATGTGCTACGTAACGTCATAGTACCTATACATAGAAAAGTAGTTCGTTTTTGACCCTTTAGGAGTTTCTGATACCTATTGCCGTTCAGGTGCTAGGGTTGCGTCGATGCGCGTCGCTCAATACTTAATACGCACGCAACTAAACGCGGTGACGTTGCGGCCCCGCTCGACTATACCGGCTCGATCCGTCCTATTGAGTTTTCTTGTGGTGGCTCGCAGCGCGAACGGATGACGCACGCACACATGCATTTAAAAAAAAAACACTACTGTTTATACTGTATTCACAGCCTGTTATGTGATTCGTATAAGCAACTCGCTTTTCAATTCAACGGAAGAACGAAATAATTCTAATGTTTGTTCGCTGATCTTGCTTCTAACGTTATCCTTTTGTTACCGTTAAGTATCTTATTACTACCATAGGAATAAAAAGATACCGTTTAACATCTATAAAGGCTAAAACAAAGTCACAGTCGCGGAGCAGCAGCGCCGAGCGGCAACAATGAAATACATAGTGATGTATGGTGCTTGTCTTTACACACCGTAGCGGAGTTGAGGCGATTTCTTTGCATTTTGTTTCCACACCACCGCTTGCCGCTTACCAACGTCGCAGTCTTTATATGCGTTTTTTTTTATTAAATTGGAACAGAAGGAACTTAAGTAGTCAGCCAAAACGGAATTATGGACATAAATACATTCCTCTTGGCATATCATTTGATTTACTCGAGAACGATCCGCTAAACCTTTTTATCGACAAGGCTAGGAAATTCAATATCTGCTGGTAATTCATGTCATAAGCATATGAATTTGGTTTGTAACAAAATAAATCAAAAATGTTTTAAAAATGTCATTAGTGTTTATCCAAAGTGTGTAACAAATACCGTGCCTGCCTGCCGCGGCCGTTCGTGCAGTGCGGCCGCCCCGGGGGAGCCGATGCAGCGCACATCTCACTACGACGATATTTTTATATTTTCACTGCATTTCTGTTTCGTTTCGCAAAAGGGCAGTGTTTGCCGGCCGTAAAACAAAAGTAGATACGTTAAAACACGTTGTTTTTGCGCCGCGTGTTGTTTTTCTCATCCCACTGAGCATAATGTAACGGCGTCCATTTGACAATGTTGGAGTTCAATTGCACAAGAATACGAGTACTATGCATTTAAACACCTGATACTTTATAATATAACATCATCGATACTTGCTTGCTTTGTCTGTGAGACCTTTTAAATGGTTTGTTTATTTGAATATGGAGGTATTAAACTTAAATCCGTCTCTTTATTTTTATTTATAGATATTTTTATTTTATCTCTGTGTTTTTATTGTAGTAAATAAATGTTTTTTTCCTTTCTTTCTTTCTTTCTTTCTTTCATTAAATAAACACATATAAATAATGGCAAATACAGGTTTTTTAGTCAGCGTTAGTAGCCATTGATTAGTTACCTAATTGAAAAAAAAACAAGTCGATTACGGACTTTAACCAATGAAATACGACGTTCTTTACATAAATATGCGCTGCATACAGATGCATAACTGTGTACGGACAAAACTCACTACAAGTAAACAAAATGGCTTGTAAATGTTTCTATATTCAATTTGAAAACCCAGTCAAACCTAGTATTTCAATAAAACAGTCGAATACATTGAAAATAAAACATTTTTGACGTCACCGTATTCGTGATTGGTGTGTCAGAATCGAATTTGGCGAACCGAGGCAAATAAACGTTGTCAAGTGAAGTGGGGCCTATAAAATACTCTAACAGCAACAAGCCTCGCTCAACTATAAACCCATACAGATTTAAGTCACGCCACACATTAAAGTAGACTTTCACGTACACATATTGTAATCCATCAATCGTTAATCATATTAAGAAATATAAAATGTATATGGATTTCACATACTTAATTTATTTATTTAAGGTTTAATGGGAAATCAACAGGGTAATGATTCTCTCAAAAGCAAAGGTGAGCGAACGCAGGAGTGAATGTCCAAGCGGCGAGTTTAAGTAGTCCCGTCAAAGCGAACAAAACACATTTCAGCGCGTGTATTCAATTTGGCATCATGGCTTCTCGAACGTATAAGGCTGCATAATTGAGAATGCACGCGCTAAAATGTGTTTTGCTCGCTCCGACGGGACTACTTAAACTCGCCGCTTGGACATTCACTCCTGCATTTTCTAACCTTGCTTTTGAGAGAATCACTACCCAGGGATAGAACATTATTTGATTTAGTTGAAACACATCTACAGGTATAACCAAATTCAGATGCCCATAAAATTATGTGCATACAAACGCAATGTTACATTAAAATGTTGAATGATTACCTACATATTCACTCCAACTGTTTAACGTGCATAAGTTTACGTTAAACCAAATTTCTAATTTAGGGCTGCACAAGTTACAAATGTTACAATCGATAAATTGCAATTGAACGCTTGTAACTTTTATGACAAGCAGAAATCTCTTTCCAACAATATGCATTGAAAGGAGACATCCACTTGTGATACAAGTTATAAGCTTTTGTGAAACGGGCCCCAGGGCTGAAATTTTACACGGTAAAACATTATTGCTTTTGATGTGTTTTCGTATTGTCAACGTTTTGACAGTAATGGCGGCCAAGTTGTTGCATCAATACGTCAAAAGCAATAATGTTAAACCGCGTCGAATAGAGGCACAGCACGTGGTCTGTGTGTTTATCTAATATATTTCAATTGTTTTAATAAAATACTTTATTACAATTCAATTGCATTACAAACAACGTCGTCTTAGAAATGTTAAAAACAACATTTAAACACCTTTTTCAGACACTTTTAAAAATGGTAATCAAGTACTTAAGAAATGTAAAGTGTTATTACAATCTCGAAACATCAGCTGAGCGGTGCCGCCGCTCGGAAACATAATGGAAAAGTTGTATATTGGTTACAGTCGAGTTTGCTGACGCTGGATACTATAAAATGAGATTGATGTTCCCAAATTTCGATTACTCGGACTGGCCCAGATCCCAATTAGTCCGGGTAATTGGCATCGTCTGCGCTCAATAATATTTAACTGTATCGTCGAGAGTTTAAAGCTTGCCCGATTGTACGTTTATTAACTGAACGGTTGGCATAGTGATCGTACTGTTTCACTTCGAAGTTGAAATCCCGGGTTTTAATCCCCACTGTACATGGATACATTTCTGTGTTTAGTTATTGTTTTTGTTATCCGATCTTATTTTCAGGGTTTCGTACCAAAATGGTAAAACAGAAAACAGGAGACTTCAGTGTATGTCTGTGTGTCACTCACAGCTGTTTTACTCAGCTACTACAGCTCTTAACTCGAAATTTGGCATAGTTTATAACTGGCTTGAAAACCTTTAAGAGCAGATTTTTTTAAAAGGACTAAAAAAGGCATAATGACACGTGATGTTTAGGCACGCGAGCTGAGCGAGGGTTTTTATAGATACTAGAGCACACACTTAGCTATATCTAGCATGCAAATTCTTAAGTTGTAAAAAATCTAAAATTGATACCAGTGCTAATTATCTGTTATTATTTAATTTATAGTGTCTAAATGGGGGGGGGGGGTTTGAGAGTAAAAGTAAGGTTATTTACTGCAGCAAATGGGGTGACCTTATGAAAAGAGTTTAATTGAAAACTCTAAAATTAAATTTTTTACAAGCATTGGCAACATATTTTTCGTTTTTTTGTCAAAAATGTACACACATTACCGTCCCCGTTTATCAAACTCGTCTATCTGTATCATTAATCATTTTTCTTCCAAAAATGTTCCTAAAATTTAAAGTGTATGTACTTTAAAATATTAAAGACAAACCTTTTTAGTCTTTCCAAAAAAGTAATCTAGTTTCACTCGGCTAAGTTATGTTTGAAAGCAAAAATCTTCACACAGGAAATTCATAATAACACAAGATACTCGTAGAAAAAAACACATTTTATTCTACTTATTCTCTCCATCTGTCCATTTATATTGCCTCAGGAAATAAAACCATTTCATCGGTATCAACGAGTTCTTCAATACTCGCGGGAACCACCAAAATCACGTTTTCTCATTCCTGGATTCTAAGTTTCATAGAGTCCGATCCCTTGTCAAATAGAAACTTTACCCGTATCTTATCGAATCAATTACTGTAATGGGAAAGGAAGCAGGTTTATTTCGGTATTTCTGTTACACAAATAAACCAAAAATCGAACGACTTTTAGCAATAATACATGATTTTCAAAAGAGATACCGAAATTTATTTTATCGGAAAAAAATCAGAGAAGCAAAGTTAACTTACATAAAACTCTATAAGAACTCTAAAACCGTCTACCATCTACTGACAAATAATAGGTACCTAGAGGTATGGTAGCGGTTACGTTATACATAATTTAGTTCGCTAACCAGAATCACTTCAATTTGGTACATTTGGCCATAGGTGGGTTTTTATCCCGATAAAAACAGACTACTCCCAAAATAATACCTAGCGATAACAATTCCTGCACTGATAATTTTTTACGCAAAATTAATAGAAGACAAAAAAGCAAAAGAAAAGAGAACAGCCGGCAGCTACAGCATCACAATTAACTACAGGAAACACATTTATGATTTGCGACAGATGAGGCACTTAACACGAATGAAATCTCTGCAGCGGCTGTACGTAATATTTACTTATGTGAAGATCAACACACATATTATTAGAACAACTACAGAACACATATAAAACGACTAGAGGACGCCCGCGACTTCGTACGCGTAGAATTAGTTTCCCGCTACTCCCCCCATTTCTTCCCGTTGGGGGTCGATTTTCGGAAAATCCTTTCTTAGTGCTCACTTACATCATGAAAGGAACCCCTGTACCAAATTTCAAGTTTCTAGGTGCAGTAGTTTGGGCTGTGCGTTGATATGTCAGTCAGTCAGTTTAGCCTTTTATATATATAGATATAGATTACCGCATATTCTATACAATCTGTTTAACAGCAACTGGATGGTTTTACATACAAAGACGTAGGCAATATCGTGGTAAATAGTAAAAGGGATAGGCGCAATATTTATGCCCCCAAGGGTGCAATAGATAGTTCATTTCAAATTGACTCGACAAATTGTTTACGCATCCCCCATGGATACGCAAAATGGCAAAATGTTAGAAATTTCACCTTTCTAGGGTAAGTTATGGCTGAATAATACTATTTCGTTATTTCGAACCGGATGTGCATTTTGTTACAAACAGTAGTGTCAGAATTTACTTATTCCGTTACGGTGGATGTACTTAATTGATAAAATATTTATTTCGAAGAATACAAAATAACATAACATTAATAAACAATTAAAATGTAATAGAAATAAAAATAAGACTATACGACTAAATAAAAATATCCGCAATATAAAGAAGACAAAAGACAAATTTAAAGTAGTAGCATAGTATAAATAGACAAGTAGCTCGACTCCGGCCCTTTAGGAGATTCTGATACCTATTGCCGCTCGGGCGTCAGGGTTGTCCGAACATGTTTTTCAATTTTGGTCACCTACTTGACCATACCTAATTTGATCTATGATTTATAATCATAGTAGTTTTCATAAATTACACAAACCTAAAGTAGGTAAGTATAAATATTGTTAGGTACCTAAGTATATACACACATAAGCACACAGATATGCACGTTTAACTTGTAAGATCCCTCTTTTTTGTCGGGGTTTAAATAGAGTATAGGTATTTAATTTTAAATAAATAAAGTACCAAAACATGGAGTAGCTCCCAGTCTTTAGCTACCTACTCAACATGGATAAAGAAAAAATACAATGTGATGTGAACAATAATAATATTAATGTACCGAAAATTTAATAAATATCTAAATAATAACATCACCGGAAAATCTCACACAAATTGACCTAGGTAGTCCTAAACTAGGTTTAGGCTTTGGGTACTAGGCAACGATACATAATTACTTATGTAGTGAAAAATAACATACTTACTTAATATTACTATATAGGTACATATAAAACACCTAAGACTCAGAAACAAATACCTACTCGCACTCATCACACGAATATTTGCCCTGACCGGGAATCGAACCCAGGACCGCTAGCTTTGTAAGCAGTACTTAGTCACTAGGTCACTACCTACCAACTAGGTACCTAGGCCATCCACGTCGTCACATGTTAACTGACACGTCACACTCAATAACTTAAATTAGCTACTTACTTAATACGTATTTATTCCACCTAAGTAGGTATCTATTCTATAGGTATAGGCAAGCCGGTACGAAATACCTCATTAATTGAGTAGGTATTTACATTAATCACTTGCAGCTTTTATTAAATCTGGATAGTTGTAAGTACCTACCTAAGCTAGGTTTAGGGCACAGTTTAGGCGTTTTGAAACGAAAGAAAATGTCACGCTGACAATAAAATAAATTTAACAAAAGCTGCAAGTGGGCTGCAAGCTATAGGTAAATATCAAAAAATAAACAGCATTCTTCACAACACAAACTCTAAATAGGTATGTAGGTACCTTTCCGACTCAAAAGGTATGTTGAAAAACGGTAGCTCCGGATTTCTTACAACATTATTTAAACACCCGTAAACTGAACAATATTTTCAATAGTTTTCGACAAAGACATTATCGCTCGATGTTTTAATTAAACGCGCACTACCTACAACCAAACGTGACCGAACGCAATGACGCCGCGACCCCATCTAATCACCATTCCCGCACCTCTGCTTGTAGTTTCGTGTGGGAGGTTCGCCCCGCCCACAGCCGTACGGTCGGGGTAACGCACACGTGCAAGCCGCGCGATGTACCTTTGTTTGAAGACGAGCTACTTCTCTATTTATACTATGGTAGTAGGTAGGTAGAGCTAAATATTGTAGCTAGCTTAGGGAGTATGATTCACCTTCATCGGTATCTGTCGATTGCGGTCCTTAGAATCTAGCAGGACATCGACCTCGACTTCGTTGGTGGCATATCGTGGACAAACGGATTTTTAACTTTTTGCTTTTCGGTCCAGGGTAACGCATTTACTGCCTCCAGCACCACATTTCCAAAACATTGAAGTATCAATGGTATTTGAAATTCTTGCTTGTCACTCAATGTCTCTTTCGAGTTGGAATAATGAGAGAAAGACGTTCTGGGCGACCAAGAAATCGCGAGCAATTTATGCCACCTGCCCTGAAGCGAGAAGCCAATATAATTTCTATATAAATTCGTTATTTATATTAATATGAAATTAGAACCACGAACTGACGGCGAATTAGTCTTCATAGGAAGTTGGCATTGCAGTATTCGAATTCACAAAGGGATTATTGAGCCAATTAGCCAACCGGTAAACATATCGAACAATAACTCAACTGGTACGCGTGAATGTGCATTTCCGTACACCAAATACATGAAATTAATTCAAATTAGATGGACTGATCAAATATCCACAACAATTTGATCATGAAACCTTCGCCTTAGCTGCTCTATTATCTTAAACAGTTACCCGTGGCCCAGTTTTCGCTACAACTAATTTGGCTAATATCAGTGGTCAATAATTGACTTGCAAAATTTGACTAAATACCCTTAACTTAACCCCTGTATTCAGAAACAGACATAAGGGACAAAGAATACTTTATCTAAAATAGGTTTATAGTGAAACCTATTTTAGACAAAGTATTATTTGTCCCTTTCTGTTAAACTCAAATGTCATAATGACAGATAAGGACAGATCAGATGAATAAGACGGTAACTTACTACCTACTCGCACTACAACTATTACATGTCAAAGAACGAACTCTGCTTAATTCGCCGTTCTCAGCTAGTAGCTAGACCCACGGAAATCTTCATCCAAACATATGCGACTGTGCAAACACTTCATCTTTACAAATCACCGGGCAGGGACGAATACGTGAGGCCCCCTACATCGGTAGGCTTGTGTTTCAAGAATCGTAAAATATTTCACGGCGGTGCGCACCCCTACTTTGTGCAGTGACAGATAAGTAAATCTAGAAGTGTTTAAGATTATTTACCTACGATAAATAAATGATTAGATAGTTTTTAAGGCAAAACACGGTTTTTTAATATATCCTTTCGTATCTTAAATATGCTTGACGGAACAACGGAATAACAGCTTCAGCATGCTCATAACGATAAATGCCAAACCTTGACAACAAATCAGATTTTTATGCATCTTCTTTGGAGTACTGAATTCATAATAAGATTCTCCAGTTAATAATAGATAAATGTTTTTTAATACATAAATAAATTGAACAATATAGGTACTTCAAATTAATATCAATATAGGTACTACAAAGGTCAAGTAGGTATTTATTTAATCGTCGCTAGAAAGCAATAATGCTGTAACCCGCTCCAACTCCCAAAATCGTTTTTTTACATATTCTTACAGCATTTTTTTTTCTGCGTCGATTGGTCTGGGTCTCGTGTTTCTACGATGATAAATAAAAAATATACAGCATACGTTTTTTGTGATATTTGGTTTATTGAAGAAGAAATAAGTGTTGTAACCCGCTTAAAATCCGGTGTATTTTGTCAATATCGGACTTACAGCAAAACAAGGTAAGAAACTTCCTCTCTTTAACATTATACAGCGTTTTTGCTTTCCAATTTTTTTGAATTATGTTATTTACAGCATTTCTTTGGGTTTAATTTAAAATTGCACAGCTACATACAGCAATTCAAACGTGTTATTTTTCCTATTTTATAGCAGTTATGACATTTTAAAGTCACAGACTTCACAAGCACTGGATGTCGTTACGACATTTCCCCCCTCCCTCACCTTGTGAAGCACGCGGCATACGGCGGTCGGTTTGAAGTGCAGTGCATATTTTGGACTCCGCAGAATCATGAATAAATTTTGTATTATTTAACAAATTAATAATTTATAAATGAGAAAGTGGGTTTTGAATAACAATTATTATATTTTTAATGTAAGTTTTCTTCCACGAAGTAATTTAACTAATATGAAAAGGTGTTTAGGCATGGTATTTAAGCAAGTTGATTCATTTGAATTATTTATCAATATTACTTACTGAATAACATTTTTTAGTAAAACTAGAGTATTAATTAGTACTCGGCGGTCATCGTTGTCCCGCTCTGACTCGCTATGACTTTAATAGGTATTTGATACCCGTGTTCCATTGAAATAAAAAGACAACCGAGTAGTAGGTATACTACTAGAGGAATGTCCCGTAAGGCCGGACGGAGTCTAATGCCGGACACACGTAATATTATCTCAACGAATGACAACTTTTGTGGAGAAGTATTAGGCGCAGCTAGGTGCCGCCATTACCTACATCGAATTATATTTGTATTTTATTACATAGCAACGAAAATCTGTCACATAATACCTATGAATCACACGGACGCTTCCTATTTTAATAAATAAAGAGATAAATAAATAAGTACGTGAGAGTGTAGCGACACTATCTAAGCGAATAGACTTTACAGTTGAATAAAGGTATGTTTTATTAAACGTGTTTCTTTTAAACGCCTTGCAAACAGCTTAATATTGTATGAACGACATTTTATTATACCTTGTTTTTTTTCCTAAATCCTGTTACAGCAAGACTGTAGTCTATTTTTTTTTTATTTGTAATTGTTTTTTGACCAGAAACGTTTTAAACGGTTATGATTCATTTACAGCAATTTAAAACTGCTTTTCATTTGGTTTTTAAATAACACCTTCATACATTTTCCTTATAGGTTACAGCATTCTTTCGGGTAAAAAAAAAAGAAAAAAAATGCTGTAACCCGCAAAAAGTACCTTTAAACCTAGTTTACATGAAATTTGACTATTCAGTTAAATAAAAGCATTTATTTTAATTATTTTTTCAAAAGGGGGTCAAAAAACCTTCTACCGTTTAGAAGTTATGATTTTTTAAAATTTTTTGCTTCAATAATTTGGCTCTAGTGTAAAATTTGATTTTTGAGGGTTACAGCATTATTGATTTCTAGCGACGTAATGCATTACCTTTGATTTTTCACGACGTAGCAATTTGTAGTGCTCGTATTGGATTTAGTCATCGAAACGAAATATAATAAGTATGGAAGGGGCAAACAAAAACGACTGACAAATCGGCTCCAAAACACCCAATTTTTGAAATTAAAAGATCTTATGTATCGAGTGGTTTCGATAATCAACTAAAGATTCATTGAGTTAAGGTTTGAAGTTATTTATATCAGATATTGATATAACGTTTGAGTAGACAGTAATTTCAGTAAGGTTTTATACCGTTTGAAAGACAAAAACCTGCAATTGGTTACAAGCTCTCTGACACAATTTTTTTTTTTCAAAATTTCCTTTCCTTATTTTACTTGAACGTGGCCAAGTATTTCATCATTTGACGTGGATGATTTAATACAAAAATAACACAGTAATTGAATATATACTGAATTATATTAAAAAAATAAAATAGTAATGTTTTGACAAACCTGCTGATTATTCCCCTTGAATCATTTAACATTCTTATGTTACTATTATAAGGTTGTAAAAGAGTATATCTTTACAGTTAGCATCAAATAGTATTTTGCATCCAAAGTGCCAAATATATCGCAACACATCTTTATTCTCATAGGCATAAAGATACGTGAAAATATATCCGCGGTTGTTTTGTTGTGATTAATAGTACAAAGATCATCATAGTTAATTAAGATTTTGCGAGAATAAGATTAATAATATCCATATGCATATCGATCATAAGTTAAGCAGGCTCAGGTACCTAATAGATATGTGATAAACCAATCGACGTCTGATACTCGATGTCATTAAAATTTTATTAATATTAATGTAAGTAAATGTTGACAACGTACTGTACAAAGTGGGACTGCTGTGACTTTTAAAAAATGTCTTCCAGTTTTTGGGATGACATATCCGATTCATCAAAATGGATGCTGCAAATACTGCAATGTTTGCTAGGCGGCATTCAATTTTCGCTACGCAATTTGCGACGAACTGCATCCACCCAAGCCAGACGGAGTTCTTTATTTTTTGGAAAACTTTAAAAGATCATATTACATATTCGATTTGTTATTTAAACTAACGATAGTAGAGATGACATAAAATTTAATTTCCTATTCATTCCAAGCAGTTGCTTATAATTCAGATTTTTCAAAGATATATTGCATAACATCGGCCATGACATTTTAATATGGGAATATTAAAATTTCAATAACTCACTTATGAAAATAAATATAATTTTGTTTTGTATCTGTGTGGATCCTGCACCAATTCACAATGCAACTTGGCATTTTTGCAGCATTATTTAAATCTGGTAATTTTTGTGGTTTTTATAAATAACTGTTTGACACTACGTCAGAAAATCGACTGATAGACGGTTCGCACTAAATGTGTCAAATTTTAATCCGAAGTAAGCCTATCTATCCGCGGTTTGAATATAGGGTTCGGCCATAAGTCAGTGGGGCCGATTTTCAGCGTCAGTTACGCTTCCATACATAGGTAAAGTCACCAGTGGTCAGCCAGAGACCTGCAGTCGCCTCTGCTTATACTTTGTATGAGTGGGGAAGAGTACGAGAGATATATTTCCCACTCTTCGCACTCGTATAAGGTCGACTACTGGTCTCTGGCTGACCACTGGTGACTTTACCCTATTATATTTCGATGGATTCTGTATCAGAAACGTTACATTTCATTCTGCTAAACGTTTTAGCCACTTCCTGACGCGCTATATCTCCGAACAGCACAGAAGCGTAGAAACCGTCAAGAATGTAGGAAGCGCCCAATTTACCCTGTAACTGCAACTGAATGCCACCATATCCGCGGAACAAGTGAAGATTGAGCTGCGAATGGTTCTCTTGTCGTAAACTGCGTGTCTTGTTATGTCTCCACGCGTAGAAACAAGGAATTTACGATTTTACCTAGTTTACATACGGGAGGTATTTATGGTATATTTTTCTATTTAATAGCTCGTCTCTGCGATGTGTTTAATTTACAATAATCTGTGTGACCTGAATTGTGACATAGTGTAAAGACACGAAATATTTGCTGTACCCAACCATTACATATAATAACAGACTGCGTTTAATTTGTAACAAAATTAAATGACAAGCAATGAACAGCAAAGCAAATTCCAACATCATTATGACAGTGACAGCTAGCGTAAGTTCCGGTAAACATCGGAAACGGTGAGAATCTAATAATATTTAAGTTGTAGTTATTTTAGAAAATTTCGTTTTAATCATTCTTGTATACAATTGTTAATACCACTAGTTTTTTTTTAAAGTTTAGTAATCAGACTGTTATATCGGTGGTTTTGTGTTGGCTATTATTTTGATAGGGACATATTATTATGGGGTCTCAAATATTGGCGGTGGTCTTTATTTTAAATCCCAATGTAATATGAGTTGAACCATATACAAGATCCGACCTCTTGTAATGAAAGTAATAATGTGGCAATAGTTGCCGATCAAGCGCTTTGTAGATCATCTTTTACTTACCCAAATCCACTCAAATCCCTCTAACACTTTTAATGGAGCTTCAACGTCAATTTAATCCACCTCACCAAGCTTCCGAGGCTTAATTAAATTTACCAAACGCTTATTCTGAACGGTATAAAGTCGTTCAAAGACACCGGCTGGTCACACTCCCATAATTCAAATAAGGGTCCGGTAGTTTTATCTCGACGTTCCCCGCCAGCTAAAGCCGTCGTTCATTTTGCTCCTTCCTACATTATCCCATGAAAAATGCAGTCAGCGGCGGATTCAAAGGATAGCCTTATGCAGCTAAATAACAGTAATTATGTTTTACCGGTTTGGTTTTAATACCTGATTTAGTGTTTTCATTGCTCTCAATATTTATTTTGCATAAGTTACTTGTGTGTGTGTCGTCAGAACCATTCTATTTTTTTTAGTTTGGACCATGAAAGTCACGGTATCCTTGTAGTAACAACTACCGACACAAATGCCAATATTGACATACGGCTACGATTTTACTACGACTTTGCTGCTACATGGATACGAATTTGATGCGACATTGCTACATTTTCTGCCTTGTAAGATGCGTGTTTGGCAAGCGGTAGCTAACATGACATGACGTCAGCCCTATGATATATAACAATGACCTTAACCTAAGCTGCTATCTTATATCTACTACAGTAATATTTCAAACCTATTCTCATACTAAAAGTAACAGCTAGTTTTCTTAAAAAATATTTTTCAGCTTTTCTGTCCTTAGTAAGTGCACGAGTAAAGTCAGGGGATAGCGCGACGGCGTGTCGACGTTATTGCCTCTAAACTGTGGTTGTGGTTTATCCAGGTTGCAGCGACTTCCAAGAACAGGGACAATGGCACTATAACGTATCTCGGGTAGAATCTCCTCGCTTTCAGAGAAGCTTACACATAATGCATAGGTATAAGATTTAACGCAACATCTGGTGCAGTTTTTGACAATGTTAAATTAATCGAGGTTATCAAAGACACACGTTTTATAACTTAACTTTTGAATTATTAATTATTTACATATCTGTACTTTCTTAAGTAATTAGAACCCGTCATGAATAAATGCAAATCATCTTGCAATGTTGCCTTAACCTTCATACATAAAGGCGGCTTGAAAAATATTGCCGTAATATCAGTGAATATTAAAATAGTAAGCATTAACTCACATGTTAAGAATGTAATAACAATTACGCAAATTACGCCAATGATATTATTTTCATAGGTACTCTGATACTTGTAAATGTCTTTCATTTATCCCCAAACAAATCACAAGGATCACGCATAACGCTTCAAAGAGTTCTTAAAGTAAAGCAAAACAAGAACAAGTTCAAAGGAACTTTGTATGAATGCGAGATGTGAACATGACGATTTTCTTAAACAATATTAAAAGCTTTCACATGGCCGAGTCAACTCTGTTTGCACCTAGCAAGGTTGTTTTCTGTAAAAACTGATTAACTTTGCTTTAGACCCAAATGATACTAATGGATAATTTAGAAGTAGGGACATAAACATTTATTCAACACGAAATTTTGATTATTTATTCAAGCCTTTTTGTAACATTTCTCTTGAATACCACCTGGCCATTATTTTACAAACCTAACAGTCCAAGATTATAGGTGATTATTTGGTATTCATTTAAAATTGACGAGTTTCTTAATCACTTGTATTCATATAAGCTACGCAAACTTACTTACCAAACCAAACAAGTACCGAATTGTCTCTTGTATAATAGGGGCCTGGATGGTTTGCGGTCGACCACAGTATATTTCTCGCAAAGCTTTCGAAGTCGACAACTTCTTGAGTTGCTGGTGCTTATAGGCGGTCGTGATTACTTCCCATCAGGTAGCCCACATGCTCGTTTGCCTCCCTCTCTTATACAAAAAATATATCAGCAGAATCAGAATTCAGCAACAGTGTTTCTGAACTGATACGGCTCAGGGATCTTGGAAAACGAGCCTAATATTATATTACAGTTACCAAATAGCAGCGTTGGACGAAATTCCTCGAAATTTTTATTTTCAAATCTGCACAAAAGTTAGGCTTACATTTCTAAATGTAAATGTGTACAAAAATATAATAAAAGGCAATAATATAACCCGTATGGCATGTGCTTAAAAAAAAGTACCCGTCGTATACTATGTGCCGGCCCGCACTCGCTTCCGGGGCCCGTTGTCGCGAAATATTGTCATTGTGTGCTTTAATTTTTACTCAAACGCGCATTTTTGAAACGTACTTGCATTTGTATTTATATCGTGGTATAAATGTGACCTAAATGCGTTATTCAGAATGCCGTCTCTTGGTGTAATATGTCATAATAACAATTGCGCAAACTATATTGACGACTGTATACTTAATAGGACAAGGATATATTCGTATTATTGTCATCCTACTATAGATTTTAGGTTACATTACCTCTATTTTACTCCGTTTTTACCTCAATTGCAAAAGTATTGGTAACGACTCGGTTGCCTTTAATGCCAAGATTACAATATTAACAATACGACAACAATATGGGAAGACCAAGTAGGTAGAATAACCATACCTTCTTTGAACTAATCATTGTCAATGTTTTAATAGCTTTTATTTACTTGACAGTAATGGCGGCAAAGTTGAAAACAACACGTCAAAGACAATATGGTTTTAACCGCCTGAATCGAGGCCCTGTTTAACTACCAAATACGTCATAACAACCCTGCCATTACTACCAAAACCTCGGTTTATTTTTAGGTATTTATAAGCATGATTAATATCACGCATTAAAATGCCCTGTTGACATGAATCCAGAACCAATTTACGGAACTAAACTAATCTTTAGGCTAACAATCGGTTGGAATAAATCATTTTACTGGTATAATTAGCGGGTAGCTCGCTCGCTGGACGTAACAAACGTCGATAGCGGGTCAACAACTGAAAAACAATAAGAAATAAAAGAAAACTCATTAGTCACGCAAGCTAACCTGGCCGGGTGCTCCCGCTGCTGACTCTACATGCGACGCCAATCCAACTTCCTCGTCTGAATTTGTGAATTTTGTACCGAATACGCGTCAGTTACTTTGATGTCCGTTCAAAGGCCAAAGAGATCGAGTTAGATAGAGGATATTCCGTCCTAATTATAATATAAGGAACCAAGACCATAAATAGGTGTCGATGGAGTTAGATTATAAAAATCGAATGCAGCGAATGCAGCTTGTGATGAAAAACCCTTTGCAATGAGGGACCAACTAGATAGAGATTATAAAAGAGAACATAAAACAACAAGTCATATTTCACTGTAAGTAAATAAAAAAGCTGCAAGAATTTAAACCTAAGTAATATAGGGATCCCTTTCGTTCGCCAATTTTTTTTTAGACTATTTTAAATTGGCCTAATTGAATTCGCATAATTTGTATTGGCATTATAGTGCAGTCGCATAGTAATATATTTTCTTACTACTTTGATTTGCATTATTTACTTAATATACTTATACTTTTAGAATAATTGTCATGGAACTAATTTGTATTCGACTATTTCATATACATTATGCATATTATTGTTTGGGCTCGTCAATATTTGTTATATCTTTCATTAACCATACGTTACGTTAGGTTACGTTAGGTTAGGTTACTAGGCTAAATTAGGTTAGGCTAGGTTAGGTTAGCATGTTTTCCAACACAAAACTAACTTTTTCTCGTAGTTTATCAGGCTCGTGGTTGTAGTTCTTTATTTACAATTTTTTAGGACAATATTTTTATGCATTTTGTAATGATGCCAATTAATTATTGTCTTTTTGTATTTTTGTTGTTTGATATTAATAAGTCTTTGTGAAGATTATGCTTTCTATGTATATACTTGTTAATTTTATGCGTAAAAAGTTATTCCTCAAGCAAGATGATTAGGTATACCGCTATTTCGGCTAAAAGAAATTATGCATAACAACATTATTACAAATAATTTTATGCGATCCAACAGTGAACCTTGTGTCAGAATTAAACCCTACTTGAATCATGTTTAGTAACAATTGTTCGCCTATCTCGGGCAAACATAATATGAAACCCAAGTAATAGGTATATGGATAGATATGAGTTAAACGACGATTAGTAGGGTTCTAATGATTACCATATAAATCGAGTCCAAAGCAGCGTCAGCAACCAGAAGGCAACCAACGCTAAAGAAACATTAAACTTGGGTAAATCTTGGGCGACTTATTATATAAATATGACCCTTATTTATAGTCGAACTCCAGACTTGTTCGCGATAATGCTGCCTGATAAGCGTCAACCGTGAATTTAATAAAGTTACTTTTAAAAACTTTTTTATTTACCTACCTTTTTTCTAGATCGATGGACATTATTATACTCAAATTAAGTTTGCTACGTCGTAATGAGTGAGTTTGTAACATTTTGGTATTTATTAACACTACTGTTGCCATCCCAAAGATGAATTATGGATTACAACATTTACTTTTATTAAACTAAATAGGAATACGAAAGCTGCCATTGCCAAGTACATTACAAAAAAGCCGTCCACCGTTCAATTTGAGCGACCCTTCAATAAACACGGCAATTCAAACATAAAACAACACCAATTAGCCTCGCATCGAATCTGCATATAGTTGCACGGACTATTAAGCACCTCGTCCACCACGGAACAATGGCAAAGCGTTTCAAGACTAACGAGGTTTTAATGCCGCGGCTTATCATTATCTCGGTTAGTATAACTCATGTGATAACATGACGGACCGGCCACTCGACGCACTGAAAGAAAGAAAGAAGCGCTTGCACATACAGATAATCCTTTTAATATTTGAAACCTTTTCTTTTGCAGGGTAATGACGTATGTAAGTAACGATATCGTACTGTGATAGCTATACGTGGTTACTTTTGATTGTTTGGATATTTGTACATTTAGGAAATAAGAAACTGTTGTTAAACTAACTATTGCGTAATCCACGTTATTAGATAGTCGGGTGGTTGGGTACAAAGTTGAACTAAATTCAAAGCTTACAAAATATTAGAAACAAGTTTCATTAGGAACTACAGAAAATAGTTTGTAACACACTAAGTTATATATGTAATGTATACGTTGTGTATGGACGTGATACTATGCATACAGCTCTTGTAATAATCATTACAAATTCAAATGTGTTTAAATATAAACCACTCATCTTATTTAAATGCCATTTTACTAGGTACTTTACTTAAACTCGAACTTCACATAAATACCGCAAAATACCCCTAGAAAAAAGTTATCCGTAAACGTATCTAAAGGCAATATCGGATATTGATCATTTTACTGCGAATAAATAAAGTGAAAGTGAGGTTTTATAGGGCAATACGAAATTGTTACAGTCATAACTTAGCGTTCTCAATCCCACTGATATTGGAGTGGATGAGTTACGCAGGAAACATTGCCCATCGCACTTGCAGGGGAATCTTCGCTTTCGTGGCGAATACTAATACTTTTTATTAGGAGCCTTGTCATATTTCAACGGGGAGCTGTTTCCTTTATGAGGAAGTATGGAGGTGTCACGACATAACTTTAAATTATTCCGTGCCTTAGCTTCTGTTTGTTGCATTGCCTTGCCAACGATAATTAAGTATTCATGATACGCAAAATTAAACAAAAGATTGGAGATTCGGTAATTATAAAAAAGGAGATTAGTCGCGTAGTAGACTAGGCTACATTTATGTTTTAAACAATAAAGCCCGTCGTATTATAGAACACTAAAGGCTTAGGATATTTTGCAAAGAGATGTAAACCTATGAACCCAAAATAAAATATAAAAGCACTACATAAATAAAAGAACAGTAAAAACAAAACCCAGTAAATCTCCTAAATCCTCGAGGTGTGTCTCAAAAAGTCTGTTACGGAAAATTTGTTTAACGTAACTTGAAAAGGGGCAGATGCCTTCGCAGCCAAAGTAAAAGATTTGAAGGCCAGCTTCGAAGGAAAACAACGCGGGAAATCTTATTTCGCAGCACTTATCTTTCAATTAACATTTGACAGGATTTTTAGACATACTCTTTTGTTTCCTTGTTGCGTTGACAAATCCCATTTCTAAAAAATATTTGCCGTTTTTTAGAGCCGGAGTGTTTTTATGTTTTGTAATGACTACAAAGTGGTTACTGCTTAACCATTACTTGTACGTTTTATAAAACGTACTATAGAAACATTCTAGCTCTCTAAAGAGTTTATATTAATAGGTACTTTAATTGCCAATAACTTCTTCAATATATACCACCTTATTTCGTGTGTAAAAAATACACGGAGCATTAGTAGAGATAAATGTTTTTGGATATTTTACGCGTCAAAAAGATACAAGCGGAAAACTATTTCAACCGTGTCAAGCCCCGGCAAATATAGTTTGAAATCTGCATATTTAAAAGGGACCATAATAAAGAAAGGACTTTATATTGCATGAATAATTTCATCCGGCAGGTTGTCCGTAATAGAGACCCTTATCAAAGGCAATATCTGGTTACAAAACTAACGGTAGACACGTACCTACCTGGCTGGATATCTTCCGCTGACCAATCTTCAGGTTATGCCCTCTTTATTTTGGGCTGAAGGGAGTGCTGCGAGTCGTAAATACTTACTGAAAATTTACCCTTCAACTGGTTAAAGGTGTTCGAGGTAAAAATATTATTATTCTTGATGGTTTGGTGAGGTAGCAATTGATGGATTGTTAATTCGAATACACCGTATCTTTACAATAGAATGGTGCGAACAACGCTTCTAGGAATGTGCTTAATGAACTATATTAATTCGTTTTTTTTATTTATTATTATTTTAGTCGTTGGGTTGGTAAAATTGTCATCTTATACCCGATAATTGCAAACAGTTAGTATGAAAGAACAGAGAGTTGTTGTAATTCAAAATCGATGAAAAAATATATTATAAATCAATAACCACGGACTAGACTAGATTTTAACTAAAGTTTTTTTTTGTTAAAATTTATTAAGTAAATAGAAACCAAAAACTACTTCCATACAAAATAAAGCCATCATTGACTCAAATTCATATTTATTCATTACTCTTTGGTACTGAATACTACTGAATGTGTTGAAAGTAATTAAAAGTATTTGAACGTTCTATTTAGCCTGTTCCTTTGGCGTACGAGTGTGCGCTATCACGCCTTTACCCGTGTTAGTTGCTGCAAAAAAATAAAAAATTCTTCTGGCTCTTCGTTCAGGCTTAAATTAAGATGCGCGTTAAGCTAGAGTGGATGAAACATGTCTAGAGCCGGCATTAAGTGCACATAAAGCGGGTTAGCGCCGCCGCTTCACCGGCCAACGAACGGTCGCTTTGCGGTGGCCACCGCCGCGGGCATCCCGACATCCGAATATAATGCTTCGTCCACAGTAATTGTAAGATGTATGTGATTTTAGTTTTAGTAGAGGTTCCCTGTCTCATACTCAGTGACAATGTGGAGCCAGCAAAACTTTGCTTCCTTATTGCAAAATGGTTTATTGCTGCCATTTTTCCGCGCTTTGTTAAATTGAATCTTTACAATTGTTTCTTTAGACCATTTATCAAATACAACACTATGTTTCCTTGAACGTGTACAGAAGAATAATGCGGTTTCAACCAATACCAAGCACAAAAAAACTGTGAACTAATTATTATGACCTACATTTTCCGTTAGTAACTAGTCTCTAAATCCGGCGGCATCGTAAGCGTCTCATAATACTAGATCGTGTTCTTTTTAACGAGTCTCCGGCCAGCGATATTTCACGGCGTTGGCATAAAACTAAACTTGTGCCGCAAAGACGGACAACACTACGGGTTGTTCTAATTATCACATCATGAACAAGCGCTTTTGCTGGTTTTTGATTAAATAAAATATCTTAAACATAAGTGGCCATTTTGTACAATCCAATCAATACCAAGATCAACCAACAGACATACACAAGGTAGAAGACATAAACATGGTGGACACTGGGTTGTATTTTTTAATTATATTCCAATTTAAAATAATTTATGGGGCCAATGCAGATCAATGTTACCAATTTTAAATTAAATAACAACAAGGCTTTGCAAGTATTGGATACGAAAAATCGATTTGTCACTAATGTGTTTAAAACCTACTCCCTCACGTTAGGTGCAGTACGCTGAGGGGATGCTTTGAGACGCTTCTATCCGCCGCAGCCTCATTACGTCTGACGTCTGAGGTAGAAGAAATGGCAACATAAATTTCGACAGAGAAACTCCGAAATTCATCCAGCAGCTTCGGGTGAATTTCAAGAAACGTCCAGAAACTTGAGAGCTTAAGAGAAAAATTGGGTATGAACAGACGAAACAACTTGCTTGTTTATTGTATTTTAGTTTATTCTATAAATTAAATAACTGGATGAAATAGGATGCTGCAAAACCAGCTTGGCTATGTTAGCAAGGAATATATGCAGTGAAGTTAAACGTGACTAAATAAAGACGATTCAATTATTTCGTAACTACAATAAGGCCGCAAAATTAATATAAAATTAAGAAAACTTATAACATTTTAACATGACAAATAAACTCTTTCGTAATAAAACAAAACATACATACCTACTCGTAGTTTCGAAAGTATTCAAACAGGATACCAATTTTTATGGCAAGCTAAGTCGCAGGATACCGAAGTAGGTATCCTAGGATACCTATATATCCTAGGATATATAGGTGTTATGCGGCCAATTTGAAACACTCGTTTCTACCGTCTTATTCATGCAAAGAAACGTGCAAAACGTGGACGTAAGCTTATAATCTTCGGCGGCCGCTAAATGGGCCGGCTTGGCTCGGGCCCAGGCCAGTCCACCAAGCCCAAAGGCTAAAAGGTGAACAGCATTATGCAAATCACCATACTCTTTATTCTGTTACGTAAAGCTGTTTACGGTTTATTTATTTGCCAAAACACAATGGCGAGGCAAGGTAAGGTGTGTCTTAATAAGCTATTATTTTACAGGCTATTCACCGATTTTAATACTGAAACTTCTGTGTAAGATTTATATGCTGTTTAGTCTGAGAAATTACCATCTGAATGCTTAAATTATTGTCTCAGTGAAGGTTGTAAATAAATTGTAAAAAAATCGTGTGCAAAATTGACGAGTCCGCAAATTTGGTTGTGCTATTCCTAAGGTCATTTTAAACTTAAACTCCGTATTTACCGTGTATTATAAATTACAGAAAAACCTCCTAAATAAGCATCTCGGAGTCAAAAGGAGGTGTTTTATTAGGTAAGTATTATATGTATGCATGTATGGATGTTTACATACATTTATTGCACAAACAGAAAATAACAAACTAAAAAAACGCTCTTCTTTCTAGCTATCATGGTTAATGACATACAGCCTGGTGACAGACAGACAGACAGACGGACAGATGGACAGATGGACAGACGGACAGGCGGACAGACGGACAGCGGAGTCAGTAATAGGGTCCCGTTTTTACCCTTTGGGTACGGAACCCTAAAAAGGAACAGAAACACAAAAGGTATGTACAAAGGTATACGCAAAGGTAGATGGCGTATTCCGATATTTATAAAATATCATCACAACTAAAAGAACATTTACATAAGATTCAATTTCAACGTAATCGCAATTATAATAATTGCATTTCAATTTGGCTACAAAAGCTCACACGGTTAAATGCTGCATAATTCACCGACGCACGGCACGGACGGAGCATTCAGGTTTCAACAGTACTTAACTGCATACGTCAGTGCAACATCTCAAGGTTGTAAATTCGTAGTGGATTTACGAGGTCGCGGAGACTGCAGCCACGCCAGATGGTTTGCTAGACGCCCATAAACAACTCTAGATAACGTCATACGGAAAAACTAACAGACACTTAAATGATATTACACGGAGCAATTTCTAAAGCTTGCAAAAAATACTAAGTTCTAAAAGATATATTCGTTGTAAATAATTGGAAGTGCTCCCTTAAAGGGATAAGATCCCCTTTTTAAGTAAATGTTGTGTTTTACACTATAAAGTGTTTAAATACAAGGACCTACCTACATACAAAAACAGGGTCATTATTTTGTTGAAATTGTGAGTTTTGTTGAGGATAAAAAAGCATGCAAATCTACATAAATCTCATTGCACGAGTGATTAAATAAGCTTTGTTCATAACGTTACTATGTGAGATATCAGTGGCCTGTTTTATAAAGCTACAAATTACAATTTACAGGTTACAAGTTTCCATTTGACACAACCTCGACCAATGACGACCAGGGGCCTGTTTTATAAAGCTACAAATTACAATTTACAGGTTACAAGTTTCCATTTGACACAACCTCGACCAATGACGACTAGCCATTTGAGCAGTGTTGCCAGTTTAGACCTGTAAAATTGTAACTTGTAGCTTTATAAAACGTGCCCCAGCCGTTTGAGCAGTGTTGCCAGTTTAGACCTGTAAAATTGTTACTCGTAGCTTTATAAAACGTGCCCCAGACGGTAACATTTTCCAACGTTACAAATAATTGTAGAACCGAAAAAGATAATAAATAACTAACTTAGTACTTTAGTACTGAATTTACCTTGACAAAAAAATCTTTACCAATCAAGTTTTATAAGCGTTTAATAATAAAGTGACTTGGAAAACCACACTGCCTTTGTAGAATTCGGATATTGACCCGTGCAGTAACAAAACTGAGGAGCTGTCTGTCACTTGAAATTTAGAGGAGTCTTTGCTTGATAGTTTAAACACGAAATTAAAGTTGACATATAACAAACCCCCACTCTTTTGTTAGGCTGTACCTCTGCCTACGACATCTAAATTTCAAGATCAACAAGGTAATAGACGTGGATACACAACTACATATTTTATACGGACACAAAAACACTACCCTAAAACATTACCCTCCGTCATTGCAGTCGGGTAAGAATACTGATAGATTAGGCGACACAAAAGTGAATGAGTGTCAAGTTTTTCTCAGCTCGTAATCCCAAAGGATAGAGTTCCTGCACTCAATCTTATCGGCGATCAATTCATGCCATCCTCGACGTCTTAACACCTCGTACTTGGTTTCAGCGGGCGCTCGGCAAACTTGTTGATGTCCAACAATGTTCGACAACAACGCTATGAATCGATCTTGAAGCATATCACATATCCCGAGTTAAGTTGCTGTGATTGATCCATTGTTAAGAAACTCTATCCGCGTATCCCTTCAAAATCTTTACAGTAGTTAGTGCAGTTACTAATGCGAATAAAAACATTATGTTGTAATTTAACGCACACTGGAACGACAACAATTACTAGTAATGGGTAGTTCTATCATTTCGTGCAAATCACATGTTCGTAGAAAAAAAACCATGCATTAAGTGCTTTATTAAATTCATATATTTTTTTTATGTTGTGTTAGGTACTTAGGTATACTTTGCATCTAAAATTTATTTTATTATTGCAATATTAATGTACTTTTTTTTTTATTAACATGCCAAAAATTCATTACCATCATCGTTCATAACATGAATGTATAGATTTGAGAGCAAATATAACTAATCTTTTACATGTACCACATTAAATTTATCCTCTAACATGGTTGAAATACTTACTAAGAAATAAAACTGAAGCTTTAAACAATCATATAACTGTTATTTACTTTCACTGTATAACAAAATATGTTTGTCCAAGAAAAAAAATCATTACCATAAATTCAATTTGCAACAACGAAATCACTCTGAAGACGTCCGAAGTATATTCCTACGATTGTTTCCCCCCGCCCGCGATCCCGCCTCAGTCGACTCAGTGACCAGTGACGAGGCCGGACGAATGCCAGGTTGTTTGTTAAAAAATTATTCGTGGCGGAGTTTTGGATTTGGTACGTTATTTTTTCATTACCATTTATGCTGTTTTGATAATTAATGCGTAGTGTTTTATTGTACTGTAGATACTTAAATAATAAACGTTAAGTTCGAGACCTCACTAAATGAATATTACCTACGATTGCATTTGTTTATAAGAAGTAAATCTACAAAAGGTAGAGAAAATTCATTACCATTCTCTTCATTACCATAATTTACCGTTCACTTTAAGAAGAATGGTAATGAAAATAAAACGATGGTAATGAATTTCAGTATTAAGTTGTTAAACCCAACCTATAATGTAAAGAAAAAAATTTGAAGAAATTTAGAATAATCCTGAAAAATATGCCATACAGAAAGAATGAGATATTTTAAACGAAAGGAAGACAATAAACTTAAGAGTGTGGCTGATATGACAACAAGGCAAAGAAGATGTCAAAGGAAAAAATGGAACGAAAATAGCAAACGGTATACATAGAAAAACAGAAAAAAAGTAGAAGTTACTGACAAGTTTCTGTCCATTTAAGATATTAAAAAATAATGTTAAATCGGTTTTTTACTTAATCCTTCATTACCAATATCGAACTTTCATTCCCATAACTTCTTAATCATTATCAAATTCCGTACTTCATTACCATTCCTTCATTACCAACAACGCATTTTCATTACCATATTCTGTACTTCATTACCATTCCTTTTCAAAAATTTCAATTGCCCATATCTCGGTAAATTTTGCGTATAATTCATAATTAAATATACCACAGTGTTTCTTTTTCCTACTTCTTACAATTAACACGGAAAAAACATTAAAATAAAATTTTCTCCCAAATTCTGCTGATTTGCACGAAATGGTGGAACTACCCTAATGCGAAACAAAATAAAAAGATAACCACACTTTATTATCCGTCCTGTTTGTTTCCATTGTTCATTTGTTTGAAAAATGTGATTTTGCTCAAAAAGAAAACGCTCTACTGGTTGGCTACACAAAGCGCGCGAACTAATAGTCAATACGTCATAATAACAAAACAAGATTCATGAGACAGATGAAAGCCTCGCGATTCTATTATGAAGCTGTTTGTAACTGCCAGCGCCGATGCCTTTAGACGTTTTTCATAGATGCACAAGATCTTCCGATTTTTTCAAAGTAAAGCTAAAAATTATTTTGCTCCTCGGTTCCTTGCTTGCCTTTGTTAAAGTCTCGCGTTGAAGCATAAAATGCAAATTGCACGCTCCCGTACACCACAGCAAATTTTATGAGGAACTTTGCTATTGCATCATTTTCATATTCGAAAATTACGGCTTAGTTAGTCACACGATATGTTATATAAGTGAGGTTAGTTCGGAGTAATGTTTCTAAACATTGTAATCATTAGATTTACTATCGCTTTACTACGTCTATGTTGTAAAGCTCTGGACAAACTGTGGCGGCGCTGTATCGGCAACATTGTTCGGAACTTCTATCAAAGTTCGCTTGAGTTGTATTAGATTTTAAATGACGTTTTGCGAGTATATCATTTTATTGCCACAAAAGTATTATGACCTTCAACTCGGAACTCAAGTTATACATATTTAAACTAGCACTTCAACTTTTGGTCGACTAAATGGAGCAGTGATCGGAATTTATACAAATATAGACTATATTACCACAAATTTCAATGAAATCTGATTCCGTCCAAGTCTTATCAATAAGTTGATTTAAGTATATAACTAATTAAAATGATTTAGGTGGGTACTAGGTGCTTGCTCATTTACGAGTGGTGGAACATACATATTCATTCCTACAATGTTAGATGCTAAAATATGACCTACCATGACTAAAGCATACAAAATATTTCATTAAATTTTAATAGTTTTTTTTTTTTAAATTCTAATCTTTAACTTTCGCACAATGGAACTTCAGAACCCTACGGGTGCAGGCTAATTCTGGAAATCTAATTGAATATTTCATTGCATTGTGTATTGAGCACTTAAATTATAGTATATATTTAAGATTGCTTTTAATGTAACTTTGAACAAAACAACATTACTGATCTACAGAAGCTCATTAAGCCCGCAAAGCTCAGCTGCTTCCATTTCCTGACATATTGCATTTAACATATCCATGTCGACTGCCTTAATTTAGCCCGTCGAAGCACTCCGGCCAGGTCGTGTTGTGTCTCTCAGACTCCATCCCTGAACTCTACTATTGGTTTTCACTAAAAGTATTGTATAAATAAAATATCTATGAGTTAAACGTTTTGACATCTCAATGCTCAATTAAATTAATTATCAATTTACAACGGAACCTTAAGTATCAACATTATTTTGTCAATTAAAAACACGATGCAAAATCAAAAATTGTGTTTGATTTACATTTTTTTCCTCATTCAATTTATATTTTTCGTTTGAGATCAAAAGGGTTATAAACGCTATACTCCAGCAAAAATAACAAATAAAAACAATTGACAAGCGTAAGGCGACATTGCTATATGAAAATCAAAAAAAGACCTATACCGCAAGTAAACATAATCTGACGACTTCGTAAATAAAAGCCTAATGCTAGGTTTACAGGAGCTATTTGTCATCAGTGTAAGTGATTAGAGACCTATCTGCAGAGTGACAAGTGGCAAATAGCCGTCTACATATGGGTGATGGAGAATGGTATTAGTAGGTAGTTACAAGCTCACTTGAAAACTTCAATTGACATTAATGTCCACACCACTTTTGACAGCATGTCTAAAAAAGTTTGTGCATGTGTTAAGACATTTTTAACTTTTTTTTTCCTATTTTTTCCTATTTCGTTAACACGTTTTTCTTTAATTTTGATTGAAATGGTTTTCTATTATTAATTACAATAATTAACAAAAAGTATACGCTTAATAGAACTTTATAAACAAAAAAGTAGAAAAATATGTTAACAAATTGGTGTACAAACTTTTTTAGAAATGCTCAATGTCATTTTAATATTAAGGTTGCTGCTTAATAGAATGTCAACCGAAACCAACTTAAGGATTTCATAGACTCTAAACGACAAAAAGTGTCACCTGCCGATGTGTCGACGCGCTTGTAGTAAGGGCAAGCACACTTGAATCCGCAAACGAGCGAAGATCCGCCCTCACCTGGCGCACTCAAAACCTACAATTGCATAACAAAAACAAACACAAGTGCAGAAACGAGCGTTGCCTTTGTGTGGGATCCATCTTGCGGGTGAAGAAAGCTAAACAATGGTCCGTACGGTCTAACACCGCGCTCAAGCCTCTAAAGTCTACTGAGCGAGACAATGGCGGCGGGAATATGGGCTCGGGAGAAGCGTTCTTGTCTTGTTACCGCGAACAATATTGTTAGTTTTATGAAGCGACTGAAGGAACCTCCTTTGCCGGCTATATACAAACACAATTGAATTCTTTCCTTACCCTATTACGTGTAATAGGTTCGCAAAATGGAAATTACGTGAAGGGTTGGCCTTAAACTTTGTTAATTGGTTAGATTACCTCAGTCCTTTAATATTGGCATTAATAAGAAAATGTTAGCAATAGATATAACGATAAAAACTTAAGAGGAAGGCTTGAGGTATCGTTCCTAGTAGCAAATTACAGTTTCCTAGTAAATCGGATGACATTGCTCATTATTCCGCCGGGAGCCATGTGGGCACATGACTTGATCAAACGGCAGGTTGGTGATTGAAAGGGAACGTATCTAGCTCCGCAAACACCGAGTTGCGGACAATAGGCCAAAGCGGTTGTTTGTGCTGCCGTCAGGCGAACACACTTTTGTGATTAGCATAACAATCTGACTCGAGTACGCGATCCGAAAACGCCAGGCTTGCGAGTAAGCCACTAGAGCAAATATGAAGGGCTACAATTGTTTAGTGCGATTAGGTACACTTGTTTAACATCACATGTCATGTAATGCTGATATTTTCGTCGGTACGAAAATGACACTGGTTACAAATTTTCCTTATGGTTTTTCATAATATTTGCTTATTACTATTAAAGTGTTTTTTCTACTCTTTTTACATCAAAATATAGCAACGTCGGAATGGAGTTAGGGTTAAAAGGTAATATCTTATTATTATTATTTTTGCCTTCGGCCTTGATTGTATTGCATGCCTAGAATAAAAAGTAGCCTGTTATTCAGAAACAGTAGGTATAGCTTTATTTAAGTGAAAGAATTTTAAGAGTCGAATCAGTTAGTTTCAGATAGTTCCCGCATGCGAAGTTACAGTGTTATCTCTTAGCAGTATCAATGTCTGTAAGCCTTTGCACCGAAATTAGATTGTGCTTTGCCTTACACAGACTCTACCCTTCTAAATAAACGTCGCCACCTAAATATGATATTCATCCTGAAAATACATATTTATGAGGCGGGCCTGAAACGCACGTAATCCCGACTGATAGTATAAAGTTGAGTTGTTACATGGCTGTTAAAAACTTTGAGCGGCAACCCGCTACAAAGCACGCGAGCTAACTAGCTCTGATTGACGGGCTCGGCTCGCTACACACGTGCGGTGCACACGAGGACTGGCTTAACAAGGTCATGATTCAATTTTTGAACTAAAATCATAATAAAACATGAAATGCAACGCTTTCAAGGCACTGTCTGTGAATCCAATTGGCAACTTACAATTGAGATTTTAATTGCTTTACCTTGAGAGCTTCAGCGCAGGTAGCAGATAATTTGCACGGAAGGGTATGTAAGCATGTAGGTCCAATAAATGCAATATTCCAGATGCCTAATATTGAACCCGAATCGATACTATCGCTATAGGCCACTATACATTGTTACGATACTTGTATGACTAGATATGATAAATTCAATATTCGTCCAATTGATTTAGTGGACTTATAACTATTTCTATATAGCTATGTCGTGTGCCTTTACTCGTTTGATATACACAGCTAACGTGTCCGTTATCCTGTACTGTACAGTCGCTCTTAAAGCGTTCAATATTAAAGCTTATTGAGTATCATAAAGTAGATTAAACACACTTGAGTCTACTAGAATACTTTATTTATGACAATTATGTTAATGTACCTACCTTATAAAGTTTACAACAATGCTAAAATTACTTAAAATTAATATTATTAAGTTATGATACCGCATACATTTTTTGAAAGATTAATATTGAAAATTGTGATATATATGCATACATAATAACCATTGGCATGGGTAATGAATTAATATTACGGTACGGTTAGGTTTTGTATAATATATTTCTATTAGTCGATTTCAGCATTACCACGTCTTCCGTACAGTAATGTACAAAGAAGCCTAAAACCCACACGTGGCAACATAATAATTTTATGAAACAACTAATAGAAACCGGTGTGTTCTTGATCAGAATAACGTACGAAGTATGTGATTTTAAGCGAACTGCTGCGCAGGATCGTTAAAAATTTAGGCCGCTCTCATTGAATGAATACGTTTTTAAGTAGGCTTTCGCTTACACGGCTACGCCGGTCATCCGTTACACCTTCAGTCTTCATAGTTTTTCATTTACTGCGTTCTGTTCATTCCTTGGTCCATTTTACGGCACGATGTTCTGTTATAATTGACGGGCTTATGTATTTGTCAGATGGATCTTTACAATCTTCACAGATTAAAATATTTTAGCGGTACTAGATTTTTTTTAAATCCAATATTGAACTTGATTTTACAGTACAAAACGTCTTTGACTGACTTTTTACTTCAACTAAGCCGCTGATTGTCATCAGCACCAAAACTTCAAGCCCTGGTCATAGCTATATTTACATACTCAGCATAGGAGACATTTAATGCTAATGCCTATCAACTTCCGTTCAATGCAGCCTAGCAGCCCCTTGAATTCAGTCAATTTCAGCACTCAATTATTTTCAAAATTAGCATACGAAACTGCGCCTAATCAATTCGAATAGGCGCTCGAGTCAGAACAAACTCGAACATAACCAACGATTCCGCTTAATTATTTCAAACATAAATCTTCAGATATTTGCTTATTATGCTTTTCTAATTCTAGGTTGACTGCAGAGCCGTCACGCTAGCGGCAGCGGTAGGTATAATTTCCAGAGTGGATTGCTAAGGAAATGAACAAAGCTATTTATAAAGTGGAATTAAAATAGCTCCAGTGGAAGCTTGTGATAAACTTTTATAAAAGCATAATGGAATAAATTGAACTTCGTAGAAAATGTTTCCTTTGTGATTTTCCGGTTAATGGATGTATTTGCTATTGCACTCCAGTTTCACGGTTTTCACGGCGCCACGGATTTCAGTGATTGGTTTCTGGAGCTGTGATTCGTTCTTTTAAACAAGAGGTTTTAGAGTACTGAGTTTTATTCTTAAAATACTTTTGCATAGTCGGAGAGGTACGTATTTGAAAAAAATATATATTTAGCAATACACATAACACTGCTAGGTTAAATTTGAAAATTAACTGAAACGTAGAATTTAAAACATATTTCTGGTAAGTTAGCACTTACTAACTGTCAGGGTGATAGGGGGATTTTGTATGAACCCCGTCCCCACCCTCCAACAGTGACGGGATGCATGTCAATATGTTCAGTAGGACAAAAAAAAAACAAAATACCGGTATTAGTTGCAATATCGATGGGGTTTTTTTTAATGAAAATCAACTCTTCATGAGCAAGCAAGGCAAGAATGTGTTTAATTTTAAACGAATTCCGTACGATACAATTATCATTTTCCAAGAAAACCCCAGACATAGGGCGATCGTCGACATAGTATAAATGTTGCCAAGATCTATATGTATACTGAGACATGTTTCATTCCAGTTGGTGGGTGGGGATATTATTACTCATATTCGTCCTCTAAAAATCTAACTCCCAGGGAACTTTAAGATTATATAGCTTGGGGCCAAAGGAAGAATTTAGGCACGAGGATAGAGGATATCTCCGCTGTGAAAGCGTAAAAATCAAACAAACATTCGGTTTACATAAACCGACCTAAAAAGGTCTTTGTCTATTTTGAAATATGACAATACTGAAGGTCAAAATCAAGGTGGTATGTCAACAATAATTAGGAAATAGCAACTCCATGGATTCTAGAACCACGGTATGCCACCAAAAATCCTTCCCTGCCCTAAACATTAGTACTGAATCCCTTTCACTTCTCTTCTTCTCGTCTTTTGGAACTTTCTGATCCCCTGCTTTGAGACCTGATAACACTTGAATGGCCCAACCGATTCCGATTAAACCTGGCTGAAAACACATCAACGTTTTTTTTTTTGTCAACACCAAATAAATTGCGTAACAATTTGTGTATCTGGTCAGGCGCTCCGAAACCATAGGCTGACAATGAGGCCAGATTATTATTGCCCCTCTTTTTGTAAGAGGTAAAAATCTGTTTCAATTATCATTTCAACTACTAAAGAACTACATCAAAAATTTGCATACATTCATTCATTTTATTATATTATTATTTATGTATTTTAGGCACAGTAACAAATTACAAGCGGTAAAATAACAATAGAATCTCTTAACACATCGTATTAGTTGTATTATACAGCCTAATAATATAATCTAATAAATGCATTGTAATATGCAGGCTGCTCACCAAAAAGGTACGTTTAGAAAATGAACATTTACCCTTAACTGTGAAAATGTTCTCGTAATGTAAGAAATACAAATAAGTATTCTTATTGTTTTCTAATAAAGGATGACGTCAATAAATATATGTTTTAACAGCGTCTACCCGGAACTTCAATCGCATAGATTGCGATTATCGTTATTCCCTCGGGAACTTTTATTTTTCCCGGGATGAAAAGAAGCCTATGTGATAATCCAGGGTATAAGCTATCTCTATTTCAAATTTCATTCAAATCCATCTAGAGATAGCCGTTGCAGCGTAACAAACTAACACACAAACTTTCACATTTATAATATTAGTATAATGTAGGCCATTACTATACGCTTAACAGGAGGTATATAATATTAATTTTGTTACGTTTTTACGACTGCATTACAGTTTATAACGTCGTAACTCATACTGGTAAACGTTTTGTTCACATGTATTGTTTCAGTATTGTGGCAGAAGCTCGGTAAATGGGTGGACTGTGACCCAATTTGATCACTTTTCTTTGATGTCATTAGCGAACTCTGCTGCATTTAATTTTATGTAGTTTCACTGCTGAGTACGGGATTTCGTGGGATGGTCAGGAACCAGGACCATAATACTCGTATTAAGTCCCCACGCTGGTCAACTGCGGGTTGGACACATTTGGAAATAGGACATCCAATTTTTAAACCGACTTCAAAAAAGGAGTACCGTAAAATGGGGTGAATAGAGATTCGCGGGGTGAATAGAAATACAATCTAAAATAAGTCATAACTTGTTACTAATAAGAACAATTATTACATTGACAAGTCTTTTGGAAAATTACGTTAAAATGTCAGCCTTATAATTAGTACAATATGCTTTATTTTAGGCTGTATTTCTATTCACCCCGCGAATCTCTATTCACCCCATTTTACGGTAGGTTTAATGTTCGTCTGGATATTGAGATTAATTATTTTCACAGATTTCTCCGTCAATTGTGGACCGATTTCAAAAATTATTTTTTCGTTTGATAAAGTATACTTTTGAATCTCATGGTATCCCACATCATATACCAAATCGTACATGATGAGGGATTCCATGAGGATATGAGGGAACTCAAAGAACATTCAGTCTTTACTTGGAAAGCGAACAGTGAAAACAAGAGCGACCCGAGCGATCATCTAAGTCTTCGAAATTTATTGTGCGATAATTGTTTGTAACGGTTTAAGTGAGCGCGTTAATAAAGTCTACTTTTGATTATCGATATATTGGTGCATTTCTGTCAGTTACCTACCCCCACGTACGTAACAATAGGTAAACGAGTCGACGCGGACGCAGAGAGATTTAATTCATATTACAATAACTGAAAGATAATAACATTATGTGGTAATAAATCGCTTTTTCTAACAGGAATGTCCGCGTGCGTATCTTGTTAAATATTTAGCCTGTGCCCACAGCGGAGTGCAAACACAAGGGCGTGCTACCGGCAGGGTTGCCTGCGGTGCAAAAGGGCGAGTTCACTAGTTATTATTTGAAAAACAGGTCCAAAGAGTGTCAAACTCGTGCACCAAGGGTTTTGTACATAGAAAAAGTTGGTTGTGTTGTAGTGTATTTATTTCAATTAAATGTTGTAAGTTTATTTGTTACCTTTTTTATTTTTTCCTACAATTTATTTCACATAGTTTCTTAAATAAACATAAACCTAAACTGCTTGCACCGAGTCGCACTGCCACCGTTGAGTTTATCTGCGTTTTCTTTCTTTGGAACGAGTATATGAGAGTTATTTACTATATATCTAGGACACTATTTAAGAAAAACCTGTCACAAATATTTACTTCATTGGTTAATTTAATCTTCATCGCCTACAAATGTAAAGGAATCTTTTACATAAAATCATATAAATACTTTTTCCATGATATAACTTTTACGGTAGCGTCTCATCTTAAACAAGCCGTATGATTAAAGTTTTATGACAACCCTAACAAGCAGCACAGTGGGATTGTCGTATAAAGTTCCGAGCTTTAAAGGACGACACGAGTGCGTTCGTTATGCACGCCACTATGTGAAATTAAAAAATACTTTTTACAAATCTGACTTTGTGCTACATTGTTATGCTCTAGGTTTTTAGTTCTTTAAAACTACTTACTACATGTTTAGGCCAATTACTGTTTGACTTAACGAAAAGTTTAACTTGGACTGTAACGCGCCGCTATCGCTGACTGTGTGTCTGTGACTCTGTATGTGTATGCAAATGGTATAACATGATCAGACTGTATAAGATCTATTGTGCCGAGGCATACGACTTCTTTCAGAAAGGAAAAAAACTAGATTCAGTACGGGATGGAAACCTTTGGCCTTTTATAAGTTTAATCAATAAAATAAATGCACACACCGATGACTATGCAATTATGCGGTCAGATCGCTACTGCAACGCATGCGTGCAAGTTTAGTAACAACGGCATCCTTTAGGATGTTCGCTGGAGACGCCTGGACTGTCCTACGACACAGCGCTGGGTCGATGTTGGTATTGTATTGGTAGGATAAAGTAGATTTAGAAAATTATGTTTTACTAGAGGACGCCCTCGACTTTGTACGCGTAGAATTAGTTTCCCGCTAGTCCCCCCATTTCTTCCCGTTGGGGGTCGATTTTCGGAAAATCCTTTCTTAGTGCTCACTTACATCATGAAAGGAACCAAACCAAATTTCAAGTTTCTAGGTACAGTAATTTCGGCTGTGCGTTGATACATCAGTCAGTCAGTTTAGCCTTTTATATATATAGATTACTATTTATTTACTTCATAATAAGTTGTGACGTTAAAATTGTAAAATATGTGGAATTTGTACCTATATTAGCAGTAAATGTTCTCTACCAAAATACGCAATAAAGAATTTTACAAACTCTTCTATGGGGATACCTGAAATAAATAATTTTGAATTTGAAAATAAATATCAGGGGACAATCTCACATAAATTTACTTAGTGACACACTAAGCTGACTAGACAACGATAAACAAACCTATAAAGAGAAATACATATTTAAATTCATAGAAAACATCCAAAACTCATACACAAAAAGCATATACATATATAAGCATATACATAGCATATACACTCAGCACGAGCTCATCACACAAATGTTTGCCCCTAACGGGAACCGAACCCAAAATCGCTGACTTCGTAGGCAATGTACCAACTAGGTTAACCAAGTCGTCAATACAATTGCCTTTTAAATCGATTACCAAATTATTTTAATACTTCGGATATCATAAGCCACTAACAAACTGAAAGACTCAGTAGGCACCCTTTTTTAATCACCGATTACTACTGATTTCGCTCAACGTCATTTCGTGTAAAAGCCTCAAATTGACCGAGCTAAAATTTAATTTTAGGATCGCATTAACCAGGGTTGTTGACCTATTTAACTTAATAGCTTTAGCGCTTATTGGGGTCCTCAGTGACTGACAAATGAGCCGCTGAGAGCAAATGTTGGAAACATTTTTAATCTTTCGACAGGGCAGTTAAGTATCAATACTAAATAAATAGGGTAATAGGGTAGTGTAGGACGCCCTCAGGCCAGGTGGGATGACGATCTGCGAAAGACTGCAGGCTGGTGCTGGACGCGGCAAGCTGAAGACAGGGCGCTATGGCGCTCATTAGGGGAGGCCTATGTCCAGCAGTGGACTAATATAGGCTGATAATGATGATGATGATGACTAAATTAATAAATACGAAAGCAACCCTGTTTGTTTGTTCGTTACGGTTTCACAGCCAAAACGCTCAATTTCTAATATAGTTTGGTACGGATATAGTTCTGCCAGAAAAAAGGACAGTTTCCGAAGGAATAATAAACGACTTCGACTTGGAAGGAGTCGTGGGCAACAGCTAGTAATATAAAATATATCATCTTAATGTTTACGTCAGGCTGCGTCGTCGTCGTAGATAGGTACATTCAAAACGTCCAAAAGTTTAAAGATACCTTTTCCCTTTAACATATGAATCCTGATTTCAATCCTCGAAGAAATCCTCAAAACTCTCAGAAATACACAAGCCTAATGATCTTGTTGTCCATTGAAAGGAATATTTACGAAAACGTCGTTCGTTAAATTGTGATATTCGATATCTTGATCGCGTTAAGTTTAACCCTCCTAGATCGATCGGCTTTGGAAACGGTAATAGAGCAGCCAATTATTTTAGTTGTTTATTGAGTAACTTTAATGCATATTTAAGTAGGCTTCTTTCGTCTTATTAGTAAACTGATCTTTATGTAAAAATATTTATAGTGTAAGCGCGGGTAAACGAGCAAACCATAGGTCACGTCATGGTAAGTGAAAACCGCTGCCTATGAACAATATATAGGTACTAAAGGTACAAGCAAGTGAAATGCCGGCCTATAAGAGATGAGTGGATACCTTGCAAAATGTCCTAAAATAAGTGAGAAATAAGAAACTTACACTCAACATCAAGTGAGAGAGAAGAGATGAGTTGAAAATTGTAAAGAAGAAGGGAGAGAGGTCTTAGGAGACTCTTTATTAACCCAAAAGGTTAGCGACAACTCTAAAATAGCTGCTAGCCCATTCCACAGAATAAGTAATAGTACAACCCATTCGCAATGCAACTAGTACCTACTTGACTTTTGACTTTACTAGAATCAGATACCAGATTTTAAACATCTACGAATTAAGAAACTATTATTTTAATTGAATGATTAATGGAATTAAGCAACAATGAATATTAACTTAAACCCTTTTAACAGAAGTAACGTTCCTCGCAACTATTTTATAAGTTTAACATGTGTTTTTGTGTGTGGGTGGATCGTTGCTTCCAAACGAACGGACTGATTTGGGCGCGGTTTTTTATAAAAGAAAACTAGTTTAATCGAGAGGGTTTTTAGCTAGCTATTATGAAAGTTATTTGAACCTGTTTAAGAGATATCAGCTCTGAAAGTAGGGGTATCGGGTTTTTTTTCCATTAAATACTTCTAGTCATTGTTTTCAGCAATTACGTTGCTTATCTACTTATTCTACTGACTGTCCTCCGTATTTTCAACCGGAGTCAACCAATATTCCGTGGCATAAACATCCTATTTCACGTTCAAATATGTACAAAAGGGGTTCTATCCTCGTGCGGAACATACTATTTGAACTAAGTAGCCGAATAAGAACCTCTGGGATTACCTTTCCCAGACGAATGTGGAATAAATTCCAAGAGTTCTTTGAAATAATATCTCGGGAAGCAATAAACCAGTAAGTTAGAACATACTCATGAGAAATACACCAAAGTTTTCAGTGGAGCCGTAACTTACGAATACTTATAGAAAGACCTCATAATAATTTTCTGTTCACGCTTTATGGTCAGGCCGCGCAAAGCAAAGTTACGCAAACTACCTCGTGCTTAATGCTATGCTCAGAATAAAAATAGTACTTACGTTATTTTTTTGGTTTCATTATGTGTTTCTACCAATAAATTAAGGCTAAAAACTGCATGCAAAGTAATCAATGCCACGGATCAAATATACAAGTATCGTATAAATGTGGATGCAGATGAAAGTAACACGATCCTCGAATAAGTCATAATATCAACCATCCGTTTGTAAACGAGGAAACAACTTACCGCCGCGCGTTGACAAATTGCGACCAGGTCAGCCGATAGTCTACTCTACACCGTAGATTGGTGATAAGCGACCAATTTGAGGAGGCGCCACGACGGGGTACGGAAGTCGTTATTACAGTAGGCGGTGCGACTGAGCAAATTGCACCCGAACACGCCATCTGAACGTGACAGCACTGTCGAACACATTCCTTATTTGAAACGTCTCACCGTGACATTCGAACTGTAACTTATGAATTTCGGATAGACATACGTAATAACAGGGTAGGTAACTTGTTAGGCTCTACGACACTTTACAGTGCCAATGTGGACCTTTTGAAACTGAAATAAAGTTTTAACTTCGTTTTATGGAATAGCTATTGCTACCCTCGGGTTAAAAGACGTGGATTAGAGTCCTTCGCAACTTTCCTAATTATTAGCTGAACATTTAGATAAATAAATATCAGGGGACAATATCACACCAATTGACCTAGTCCCAAACTAAGCTCTAGGCTTGTACTATGAGTACTAGACAACGATATCAATACTTATATAGAGAAATATATACTTAAATACATAGAAAATATCCATGACTCAGTAACAAATATACACGCTCATCACACAAATATCTGCCCTTACCGGGATTTGAACCCCGGACCGCTAGATTCGTAGGCAGGGTCACTACCCACTAGGCCAACGCGTCGTCAAAATTTAATGAACGCGTAAGCTTTGATTTACCTATTTCTATTCTACCGTTTCGTAACTCTGTTCTACAAATGGATGTTTCGGATTCGGCTACAAAGGCCTTAATTTTCCGATTGTCATATCCCTTGACTTTGGTGTTTGAATTTCGGTAATTGGATTGTGAATATTTGTGTACGCGCCGACTTCTGACTGAAGCACCCTTTTATCCGGAAGGCTGTTAAGGTGTTAATAGGAAGGAAAAGTATCACTTTTATTAAACTTTTTTGTAATTAATATGTTCTTTTTTGAATTTCGAATTTCGAATTTCGTGGGAGGATTTTACCTCTTTGGTATATCCTATCCTATCCTATCAGGACATTAACCCACTGCAGGGCCATAGGCCTCCTCTCTCTTGCACCCAGCGTTCCGGTCCTGCGCTTGCCTCATCCAGCTCTTTCCCAACACCCGATACCGATACCAGATCCGGAGCCTAGGGGGCCGTAAATTAAGAACGCTATTCATGTTTCTTTAGTAATCTGCAAAATAATTCAATTCAAATTGTAATTCCTAATTATGCCTTATTAAGCGTCAAAACGACTAAATGGGCATCGTAAAAAAAAGTTATGCACTTGTAAATTAACAGAACAGTAACGATGACGTCAATCTATACTATAATTTTGTTTACCTTACCTGTTGAATCTATTTTTGCCGTTTTTACTCAATCAACATTCCCAAATAAAGCGGATTAGGATTGAACAAGCATTCGAACAGAATTTATAAATGTAGGCAATTCGGAACCCGTATTTCTGATATACGGTGGTCAATGGTGGTAGCACTTTGTGCCGGGTCCGTCCGGATCGTTACCACCACCTTACCAAGCAGCAGTGTTCACATTATTGTGTTCCGGTGTGGGGTTAAGTCAACCGGTGAAATTACTAGCATAGCTAAGCTTTCTATCCAAGGCATTCCATCTTAGTCCTCAGGGTTGGCAATTGAAGCCCTCGGATTGCCATTCAATTGTGTCTCTTGCGACTTACCATTAGGTAGTCTGAGTGCTCGTGTGCCTTCGTGACATAAAAAAATTAATTATTATCATCATGTTTGTGCTCATATTATTTAAATTCAGCGTTTTTTTCTGTTGTCGACCTTCTAAAAAGGTTATTGGTTATACAAGCTTTTTGTGCACTGTATGTATGTACCTATTAAACAATACTTTGCCAACTGTATGTAAAATATTAAATTATTAATGAACCTGTCAAATTCCAATTTATATCGAATATTTATTAGTTTAGTTATAGATCGGCTACTTTCCTAGTCACAGATCTTAAAATAATCTGGACATTAACGACATTTAAGTGCACAAAGCCCACAGGCCGAAACCGATAGTAGCCTATTTGTGGATTAAGCTTATCAAGAATAGACATTTGAAATTACCCGCGGGACCGGGTTGACGTTTTACGGAGGAGCTACTATCAATGCCCGGGGAGCATTCTCCGGTAACAGCGGCACTTTCAAGGGTTTCTCTTATACGAGTGGATAATTATATTGCTAAAAGGTGTCAAGTGTACATTCCTTGCCTTAGTTTAAATAATATTACGGAATTCTTCGTAGTAAAAGCAATTACATGTCTTCAAGGGATCCGTTGCATGTATTAAGATTTCTGTCATTACCTCATTCATGCCATTAAAGGTAAGTATCACGTCTTTAATTTTTACGACGTCCTAACGGTGCAATGAAGCTGCAAATAACGTTTTGCTAGTACGCAAGATAGTGGTGATATTTTAGTTCCCCGCCAATTAAGAGCTCTGAAAGCTACATTAATTTTAATAAGTCTCGCGTATAAATTTCCATTTACATCAAACAAATATCAGCAGCATACGAAAAATTTCTTAAATGGCTCTCATATATTTTAATTAGGGTTGCTCATGCAGACGTCGATAAGGCGGCGCGGTGAGTGCGCCGATACGCCCCGTGGTGGGGGTATTCCCTAAGGGATAAGGCAAGCAAGACCGAACTAGGCTAACTTGACCTGTGCGCATAAGGATCACTCGACGATCTGTGTGTCTATGAACATTGCAAAGCCTATAAACCTTGGAGAGCCAGCGTCATAGACCCTAATCACTGCATGGCCTTAATGCACGGACTTGTCAAGTAAAATAGTTCAATGAAGTGACTTCTCCTTCGCTGCTTAAGAAAATAACACCACTGCCCCCTTTTTACCGTTTTATTCCTCATAATAACGTATTAGAAATAAAAAAACGCCCGGCGACACGCTCGTCTCGCCCCGCAACCGCGGCAGTCTCGTCGCGTTTTTCGTTTACTGTGTAAGTAAATAAAACTTAGCCGAAGGCACGAAACACTGCGGCGTCACCCGACACGAATAAAATCTAATTTTCCGCATAACATTCATCCACAAAGGACGACGTTTCAAAAGCATATAAAACACATAAAACTTTTATAGGCGGCGAGTGCTGTGTGATGCAGCCGGGCTCCGGTTTCCGCTTCGCACTGTCACGGCGAATAACGATGAATTATTATCTTTATTGCTTTAGTCGGTTTATTGTGAGCTAAAGTTGTCAAATCAATTGCACAAAATGTATCAATGTGCATTAGCGTGATCGAATATGAAAGATTCATGAAGAGGTCACGGCAGGCAGTACTCAGGGGACGCATGATCTGCCCCGCCTGCAAACTGCAGCTGAATACTTGAGTTATCTACCGTGTTTGTAGAGCGAGCCGGTGCGCGTTAGGGCCCTTACCCTCCCGTATCATCCACGGCTGGGCGGCCGCGGTAATGAGGGAGAGTTGCGTAATTTACGACAGAGGGAGGTTATGAACTCAGGGTGCAACTGTTTGAAGTTTTTACGCGTGTTTGGTCTGCATACACAGGTACCTTCTTGCCCCCGTTAATGGATGCTCCTCTATTCGTTACTGGGGTTGTTCTGGAAAACTGGTTGTGTTACCTGAGAGAAAAGGAACTATATAACTGCTATAGCTCTGTCTGGTCACCGTAAAATGAACTGCATAGCCATATCATAATAACCCCTCTGTTAGCGTTTTTTTATGGCTGTATGGCAGCCCGCGAAGAATCAATAGTAGGTACATAGCGAGTGTTTCCTAAATTAAATCAATTCGTCATACAACACTCCATTAACAAGTCCGTTATATAGTTATCATGTTTGCCAGTAACTTGCACACTTTGCGTGCAAGGAGCTTACCTATTCCAGCTACTAGTACGCCCATACGTTATTAACTTGCCATTTTCTTTTAAGTACTGGAATTTTCTTTATTACTGTTTTAATGGCATACTGTATATAATTTCTATATTGGATTCTGAATCACAATTCTGCCTGCAATAATACATAACATTTATTTTTATAATTTTTACAGCGCTAAATTATTATTGTCGTTTATTATAAGCAAATGCACTATTGCCTCATGTTAACCCTATCCTCGGTAACATAATATTAAGTCATTAAATTTGATGAGAAAAAGTCGGGTCATTACACGAAACATTAAACGGTGACTTCCGAACTTGGTACACCTACGGCAGTGATGTTATCACGCATGAGTTATACACCTCCACAATAAATACACCTTCCGACCCGTGATACTCAAATCGCGAGAGTAATATTCATACTCGGTTGTTTTACAGAACGTACGTAGCTAATTGAATCGTTTTTGAGAAATTTGGTAAAGTAAAGGTCATAATTTCCTTTGCAATTTCATAGATAATATAAGATGTCACTAATTACTACCATGACACGGATATCTAGTGCCAGATTAACCTAGATTTAAAAAGCAAATAACATGTTAACTCGTACATTTAAGAAGTAATAGGTTGCGTCTCAGATAGGGGAGAGAACTGGTTAACTTACGTAAAACCAATATTTTCGAGTCCTTATACTCCTTATATTTTATACACTTACGTATTCCGTACGGTTTCGCAATGTCAGAACATAGACAGATCTATGTTTATACCTACTGAAATCTATCTAAGAGCCACCAAACCACTTGCAATAGAAAACTATCTCTTGATGTTTTCGGAGATAAGATTTTGTGTTTGTAGTTAAGGCCTCGGAACCCTACACTCTCTTGCCTGCTTTTTTTTTAAACATGACTATCCAAACCAATTCAAACGGAAATGAGGCAGACGATATTAGACGAACCTGACTAGTTCATAATGGATTCGTAAGCTATGACACGTTAGATAACATCAGTTAAACAATGTTATATAAAAATTGTAGAGCCTTGCCCTAGCCTGGAATACTCAGGACTTAAATCTAGTACAAACAAGTACTACGTGACTTTAAAAAAAAAAACAGAGGCTTTGATTCATACTTATATATTTTTTTATTTACGATGACGCGCCCCACTGCTTAACATGACGTTGCATGATTAGGTAAGAATACTAAGAATCCTCCAGACTATGGCGTGACATGATATCTTTTAAGCATCAATGTAACCTTTTGTGAATTGTTTTTTTTCTGGCACTTATTTATTAAAAATGGGTTAAACAAATATATTTAGGTCCTTGTAATAGGTAAGTAATAAATTTCTCAAGGTAATTATTTTTGAAATAAAAATTATTTAAGTACAACCACAGTTTCGGCAACCCTAACCCTTACCAAGCTAAATGGATACTCGCGAGCCGGACTATTAACTAACACATACTTTTAGCAACCGAAAAACTCCGCTCATTCCCATAGCATAGCCGCCACACCCTTCTCATTTGTCAAATCAACAGAAATATATGCGCGAGACCTTACAGATTGATGGGCCGGCCTAGATTGAATTACATCTCGGTATAGCCTGACGAGGGTCTTAGATTCCATGCGGGTGTAAGATATCCGCGAACAAGAATAATACGGAATGAACTCGGATGTCTGATAAAGTGCACACGTCTCGTAACGGTTAAGAGCTTATTTAGTTGCGGTAATAGGGGTGTCGGAGATTTTCAGCGATCTTCCAGGGTTCCATACACTCGGACTTATTGTTTATCGATCATTTGCAACTACAAACATCAAAAATGTCTAAAGATCAAAATTAATGCTTCTTTATTTTGATATTTAGCAATGCACTGCGTTGTGTTGTGATACACATTTTTGATGTGTGTAGTTGACGCTAATAAAAGCTTTCATTTATTTTGTAACGTTTGGATCTCCCACTGCAAGCTATTCATATTCATATGTTATTAGCAAATTCCGTAGTCCAATTAGACTTTGAGAAATCTACATACGTTACAAGTGATTTAAAATTAATTCAATCGTACTTTAGATTTCTTACGCAAATATTTACCTATTAAATATTTTGTTATCTTCGATACGTAATTAACAAATAAACGTGCAATTTTTCAGTAAAAATAAAACACAACCATAATTTGACTTAAATTTATTAAATAGATAATGGTCATATCTATATAAACAAAATACATCTGTCGGGTCTACCATACGAAGCGTGCAATTGTTTTATTCGAGACGTAAAACTATTTATTATGTCATATAAAACTCAAAGATCAGTCACGAAACTTTAAATACATGATGTTTTTTTGTTTTAATTAAATTAACAAAACGCAAATATAAATTATTATCGTATTCAAAATTCTTTTAAATTTCCATTACAAATTACCATTAATAACAAAAGTATAACATTATATTCAAAAGCTAAGTCATATTTTAATTGTAATAATTAATAATGAATGATCGGCAATTAACTTAACATCGGGCAATCGATAGATATCGACGTGTTTAATGAGTAGTTCATCTGGAGTGTAGTCTAATGGGTTGTTTGTCCGCTTAATTGGATTTCCTTTACACCCTCCGAAGCGAGCCTCTTCGGAGGAGGGAAACTTTCGCTTCACGTTGTAATAAGATAACTATCTTGTACGAGTATTATTGGTCAAGTAGCAGCGACGATACATGGCAGTGGCTGTACATGGAGACAAGACGTGATTATGTTAAAAGCCCAGCCACACCGCTTGCGTGACGTACACGTGCACGTGCTCGTTCACTGTCCACTGCGTTGTATAGTGACATGTCGAAATGAGAATTCATACTATACAACGCAGTGGAAAGCGAACGAGCACGTGCACGTGCACGTCACGGAAGCGCGCTGGCCTTAAATATGATAACAAAAGTGGAGTTTCTATGTTCATTACTGGTAGTAAATCCTGCTGTATCCCCTTCTCCTTTGTGGATTTGTACCCGACTGAGAAAGAAGGAGCGTTATATTTTTCGAGTGTATGTATGTATGTCTTCTTTGGCACGCTCTGCGGCCTAAATGGCTTGACAAATGTTAACATAAGAGGTATCGTTAGGTTTTTCTTGTTCGAGGGAATAACATATTTAGGCCTAAATATTTTAATCAAAGTAATGAGAGGGTAGGTTAATTTTTTTTAAATATGAAACTTGAAGTTGGTTATGTTAGAACTGTGACCAGAATAGAAACAAGTTGCTAGCTCAGGTTACGTTAGAGTTCTGTCTAGGGGCGTAGCGCCCATCTACACAGAATAGGAGCTCCGTCGACCTTGCCTTAAATTAAATGTATTAATTGGACTAAAAGTTGTATCTTATTTTATAAGTAAAAGTATATAATGCCAAGCGATACATTCGACAAAAAATAGAGGGCATATTGAAAAATTAACAAGTAAATATTTGTTCAACAACAGTTACTTTACCAAATGATTATTAGCCAAAATGAAAATGTGTTATAAATTGTGTGGGAAGTAATACTTTGTGATACAATTTTCACCGTTTCATAACATTTCATCTCAACATCATTTTCATCACAACATAGTATTTATTACAGAACCCATAATTAATACTTGCCCGATGTGTACTTGGTCAGTTTTGTTTATACGCCCTAATGTCGCCCTTTTCGTCGAGGTATGCATAGCGCTTCTCAAGTTTATCGGACCCGAAATAACCAATTAATATTTAACAAACCAATCAATTATTGAGTTACGTTCAAAATAAAACAGGCAAGTTTATTTTGTTGTGTGCGCATGAATAAGGCGCGTGCTTAAGAAACCGTGTAAAGGCAATTATTTAATTGAGTGACCAGGATCTATATTTGGCAGTGCCTTAACGATATCGCAAATTATTTTACTACATTATGGTAGCTCTTATTAACTTGACAGCAAAGGCTGTATTTTTTAACCCTACAAAGCATGATTTTTATTTGTGTAAAGACACTATTGTTTGCGGTTTCAATCAAAAGAGAACTTGAAACATACGCTGATATTCGTGGAACACTATATCGTTGCAATCGTTAGAATTGACGTAAATAAGCAGCCGACGCGATAATGGTCAGCTGACGTCAATCCAATACATTTGTCAGTTTTTGAGTATCGCTAACGTTAGATAACCCTTAAGATATTGAAGATGCTTAAGCATCTTTTCTAGCCGTGGTTTATTGAATCTGGCCATCACGCAGTAGTACATGAATACTTGTATATTTTTTAACGATACTTTTTAAACTTAATTCCTCTTTGATATTCTGTTCACGCCAGCAAACTACTCAAAGCAGGGATGAAAAGCATCGCAGTATCGACAGCCTAGTTTACATAAAACATATATATTTAACAGAGATTATGCTAAATAATTTTGCATATAACGTAAACAATGTCGGAGGACTGACACTGTGAGGATTAGAGGGGGATGAATTAAAGTAATTCTGAACTAAGATGTAGGAAATTAATAGTCTAAGCATGTGCTTACTGAGCTCCTAAACTAAGCGTTGCATATTCAACGAGTGATTTGCGTAGGTAAGCAATCGCTTACATAACTAAATATATGTTAAGTGGGCATACGATCTAGTTGATCTGTGGTGGAGCTAAAACTTAGCTTGCCATGCACTGCGATAGGCACTAATTGATGAGGAGATGATAATAGTAGTAGGAGATCATCGACCCTGGTGACCATGTACCTGTGAACCTTTATTTATCAGATGTTTTCGTGTATCAATTTATTTCTCATTCATTAAATAACATATAAGTAGGTTCAATTTAAAGGAATTTGATGCGTAATTAATTTGATTTTAAATAACTGTAAATTATTACTTTTCAGAATTTTTTGTATTGGAATTTGATTACGAAAAACGGTTAATATTACATACTTTTCAGAGCAAATTTTACTGAAATGTGGGCTACGCTTATTAAATAAATAATAATAATGATAAATATCAGGGGAAAATATTACACAAATTGGCCTGGTCTCAAAATAATGTCTAGGCTTGTACTATGGGTACTAGACAACGATATAAATACTTATATAGAGAAAACCATACTTGAATATATGGATAACATTCAAGACTCAGGAACAAATATTCGCGCTTATCCCACAAATATCTTACCGGATTCCCCGGTACTATGAACTAGGCTAAACGTGTCAACATAACATGTAATTTAAGTTTCGTTGGTAGTCGAATAGACGTAGAAATAGAATAACCAATTAAAGTTACGGTCAAAAAGATTTTAGTGAAAAAATATGTATAAACCCAAATTTAACCTGGGCTTCTATTCTAGGCGGTAAAAACCATATCGTCTTTGACCTGTTATCGTATTATTTTTAACTCTGTCGCCATTGTTGTCAAGTAAATAAAAGCTATCAAAACGTCAATACGGTAACGGGTCAAAGACCACGAGTATGGATTTTACCACACAGAATCTCGCCCCTTAACTGCCGAGCCCACTAGTGAGTAAAGTTGACAGTACAATGTTCTTTAAAAAATATTTTAATAACTTTTTCATTTAATGATAAACTTGTGCCTTCAGTCTTCAGTTCTAACTATATGCCAAAGTTTGGTATATGTATATTTTAAGTCCGTCTCTGTGCTCTAAATGGACGTGTTGTGCCCTGATGAAGACGAAACGAACAAACACGATTTCGATTTTTTCAACAAACAGAACAAGAAAGGCATCAAACATTATCTACAAGCTAAGCGCTCTAAGGCCGGCTCTCCCATGATCTGCGGGATATGGGAGGGGTACGCGCAGGACCGATAAGTCAGTTTCAACGCAGTACGCTGTTGCTTGCAACTATATTTCTGTGGCCCTAGTGAAAAAGGGTGTAAGTCGTATAAGCTTCAAGTGAAGTGAGGGAGAGTTCTAGTATATTTTGTATATTATTATATATTATACCCTTTATGTTTTATACCCTATTATGTTTTATACCCTTTTTATTACGAGCTCGATCCGACTTAGATACAATCCTTTTCACTAAGCCTAGAGATTTATCTTTAATCTACGCTCAAAGTTACTAATTATCTCACAGTGAAAGCATCGCTTATTAGTCTCATTACTGAGTTATTACGAATAATTATCTAATACAATAACGGCTCTAAACTTGAAAATATTTTGTAACATTTAGGTATTATTATTGACAAGGATAATAAAATGTGGCAATATTGAGCAGGAGTTGAACTGATAAATTACTCTTGCTTACTGATGCCATCTGTCGTAATTTGTTGTAAACATGTCCAATAATGTTCATTTTCCGAATTGTACGCGATGAGTAAATCTTTTTCTTTAACTATTAACTACTACTGAAGCTACTTACAATTCATTGATAACTAGAACTGGGATACGTTAATTTGAAAATTCCCACTGACTTCTCATTATTATGTAATGCAGTCGTCAATAAAATACACGAAAAATAATGTAACTTATTATGGTACACACAAAACAAAAAACTCATTATCTTGATAGTTCCTATAAAGAATAATACGCAAACGATGTATTATTGTAACTAATATGAAACTAGATTGTCATGCTTACCTACTCGTACTTTATACTTTATGAAATATACTTTAGTCATTTACATACATACATACTATTACATACATACTATTTATTTGTAACTGGTTTTTTTTGTGCAATGAAGGGTTTAAATACATACATACACATACATCACTCACGCCTTCATTCCCGGAGTAGGCAGAGCTACAAAATTACCAACAACTCTAAAAACTTTAGTCATATCTACCCCACTTATCCTATTCTTCACATAGAATAAATGAAGTCGCTACCCGCTGTCTATCCCTATGTATGTACGTTTAGATCTTTTATATTAGGCAACCGATTTTAACGCGGTTTTCATCGTTAGATAGAGTGATTGAAGAGGAAGGATACTTACGTGTGTGTATAATAACTTCTGGTTTTCTTTCGGATGTTATAGAAAACTCTCATAAACCGAAGCGAAGCGAAGGCGGGTCGCTAGTTATGTTGATGATGTTGGTCCTCCAATCACTACTTGATCCTAATGAAATTTGGCGCACAGTACATGCGCTGAAGTAAAAATAAGACATAGTTCCTACGGTAATAACTTTGAACAAGTTTAACGCGGGCGAAGTCGCGGGCATACTTAGTTCAATAAAATTGTACCTTACAAAAAGTCGGATATCCGCCATTTTTTGATATATTCTGGTACCCTTAACTGACAGGCTGAACAGCTAGTATTTTTTTTATAATTTAACCATCAGAATATTTGTGATATTTTCTGTAAGTTCAATAAGCCGTCTGATTTAATTTCGAAATTCGAACAGCTCCGAGTTCTCAACGCGTGTAGAGGTAATCCTATCTTGCCGCGGAGTATTTTTTCACTAACAAGCTTTTTCAATGTCGCGGCTCGAAATGATATTACGCCATATTACCGCTAATGTAGTTACTTAGTAACTGTTCGATAGCTTGATGGCTTTTAGCTGCAGGTTAATAAATTTCAGGGGCTAATTAGGCTTACACGTTGACCGGAACTGCCTAATAGTGGCGGATAAAAGCTATTGCCGAAAATACGTGAGTTGTAGTGCTGTTTTAACGACATAGTTTCACATATGATTAGGCTTTTATTGTTTTCCTTAGCTGAACTTTGAAGGACGTAGGCAAAGTTATAGTTTGTGGTATTTATACAGAGTTTTTTTTAACTTGGGCTATTTGGGGATATCCGAAACCACAGGAGATACAGAGAAACTGTAATGGGAACTATTCGTTTTTTGTTGAAAAAACATGTTATTCGTAAAGTGTGAGTGGTTTATAAAAAAAATGGAAGTCTACTAAGGATCATTTCATGGATAGAAAGCAAAAAAAATGGAAAAGCAGAAGTTTTTTAACACGTTTCAAAATCTACTTTTATTTGTACAGGCAGGTTAAGTTTAGTGTTAAGATCATGATGTATGAAAAGAAGAAAACTAGGACATCTGAAGTTAATTAAATTTGATAAAATATAGGTCGGTACAGTTAAAAAAACACTGTATTAAATACATTAGTGAATAGGTAGTGGTTGCTAAATATACAGGTGTATGAAGAGACTCATGAGTGTGGAGAAAACGAGGGAAGTTTGTCTAGATCATAGCAAGTGGAAGGAAGGGTCTAAGTATGCCTACCCCTACGGGAAAGAGGCGTGTTACATGTATGTGTATGTATGTATGAACAAACACGCAATGGTATTACAGGATAGTCTAATTTTACATTTTCATCGTTAGCTCCGCAGCGTAGCTCGTTCCGTAGCATTTGCGTAGCACTCTACGAAATCCCGTTACGATATTGAGATTAGTCATCCATTTTATTTGTTTTACTTTCAAAATTCATTAAAGAAGTAAAGAAGATTGAAATTAGGCAGATTTTCAAATGCATTTTCAAAATGTATTTTCATAATTAACTTATGATTAATTACATATTTCTTTTTTTTAAACCAAAAATATCAACTTGAATTAGGAAAAGCTGTGGCGTCAAAATCTAATCAAATGTGAGTTGCACTCGTGTGGAGAGGGTTCTGTAATATAACAAAAAACCAAATTTCTGTAATCTCGTTCTTAGGGCACACTGGCACGTTTATTAAACCATTTAATTTGCCGGCGCTGGCATATTTTGAGGTTATAAGTTACGAAAACTCTAAATTCGCTTATTTTTTGCATGTGAATACAATGTGTATTTGTAAAGCTTATATTACGTTTTGTGTCACATCTTGCCATTGCATTTCCAGCAACTCGATGTTATGTGGCAATTTTTTTTTATTTCAGTTTAGAACACTCAATATAAAATTAAAGTTAAAAAATGTACGATTATCCTATCTAGGATTGTGCAAATTGATTTTGTGTCATCTTCGTCTAGTGCAAACTGACATAGCGTCAGTATGTAACAACGAGGATATCATGCATAAAAACGACAAAAAATATGAATAGTATTTTGGTTACACTATACCATAATAATAATGTAAACGTAAACTCTAATAACTTGATTTTCCTTTTTTTTGGCGTTTACAGTTGTACGAAAAAAAAACAAGCTTCACATGCTATGGATGAATTTGACACAAATTGGTTTGATCTACTGATACTAGTGACTTTCAGCGTTATTAGGGTGACGTGGTTAGGTATAAATTAAATGTCAATATCCCAGTGGACGAAGATGACACAAAATGCGTATGTACTTAGTTTACTACTTCATTATTACAGTGAAAGATAAATTTTCATCTCGAATTTTCTTTTCATCCAATACTGTAAAAAAAAGACAAACACCTAATATGGCACAAACTTATGCATTAGATTGGGCAAACGATCCGGAAACTATATAAAACTTTAATATTTTTGAAACCTCAAGACTCAGCGCCGCCGGACTATGATGTGCAGAAATCATTTAAAAAGCGTTTACATTGATAAAGAAATGGATAAAGATCAATGAGTTATGCCAACGCTTTGAAACAAAAACATCAAATGACTTCAATAGTCAAATAACGTTTCAATTAGACCAAATTATTTTTCCAAGTATTATTTTTCGTTTGTTTTCCTTTCTCGTGTTTCAATTTGGAAATGGTAGAGATGACGTCGTCGCTCGTCAGCGATTTCAATTAATTTTTCTCACTTGATCGATCGTCGCGAGAACAAAGCAATTACGACACTGGAACGTAACCGATAGCAATTAATTTGTTTTCGCGTCGATGCGCGCCGGCCCAGCTCTTTGTAGGCGTCAATTCGACACCATTTATATTAAATTGTTTGTACTACGTATTTATTGGGCGGATAACGAATTCCGAAGACGAAAAAAGGCGATACGTTCCCGACGGTCGCCGAAATGACATACCAGCATTAAGGGAGCGATAAATATTTTAGAGTCAATCCGTAATTGTTGTTTACGAGTATCTTTCGTGCCGCTTCCTTGGATATGACATTTCTTAAATTTGAAGTAGCCAACCAGAACATCAATAGCAGCGTTGCAATGTTTTACGAAACCAGCTTTTTCGTGTTGCTATTTCAGTCGGTATTTTTTTGGAAACTGGTCAATTTTCCAGCCAAAAGTATCCAATATCCTTTCAAGTCCCAGGAACATGTTATGCTAATAAATACAAAATTTTGTTTCGCAGATAAATGGTGGTTAAGTTTAGTGTAATTATTCATCAATGTAATGTTACAATATAAATTGCATTGCATGTTAAAATATACTAAAGTACATTGATATCGTCAACATTAATGTAAAATAATAATACAAAAATAACACTCAAATGATCAAAGACAACATTAATAAACAACTAATAATATATTAATATTTTTGAATAAAACAATGATCAGCTATCGACTTATATCCCAACTAACGGTCTTTTTTAGTAATCTTTGTTACATAATACAGTGTACTACAAAAATTAGAAAAGGACGGCCATCATGTGTTAACTTCATAAATGTCTAGTAAGAGAAATCGGTCATCTATATTGTGTCTAGAGGGAGGTTTAGACTAGCCGTTGTTTGTTACATATTTTCGTAATAAACACACTTACTTTGGTAAAATGAAAAAAGGATCATGGCAAAAAAGGTTCAAGACTTTTAAGTCAAACAAAGGATATTTCTTAGTAATTCTCATGTAGGGTATATTATTATGTGAAAGGAGGCTTTACCGCGGTAAATCTGGAAGCAATATTTAAAATAGCTTTTTTACCCAACCAAAGACGGGCTTTCGCGGGACCGAAGGATACAAAAAGCTCTAGATTTACTATTCGACTTATGAATATGTATTGTTACGCTACAATGTACTTTTCCTTTCTTTTTATTATTTTAGCAGAAAAGACTAATTAATGCCAGTTTAATGTAGTAATAGTCAACCATAGTGCACACTAAAAATTGTTTTGGTAAATACCGATACTTTTATTTCGTTGAAATATCCTCTTATTATAAATGTTACAAAATCTAAATACGTCAAACCCTATTTTTGTTAAGACTAGAACTTTGCTTTTGCCTGGCACGACCTACAACAGGCAAAAGTGACGTCTCTGGAATATTATCCGTCACAGAAAAGTGGCGTACTTGGGACATGTGTTGCGACATGACCGATACAGTCTTTTGCAACTAATCATGATGGGCAAATTTGCTGGGAAGAGATGCGTAGGCCGTAGAAAAAGTCCTGGCTGAGGAACCTACGGGAGAGATAGACTACAGTATTCGGAGCTGACTGCCAACTTTCGCTAAGTCGGAGAGGCACCTTAAGAAGAAGACTGATATTCAAAATTAGAGAGCACTAATACGAATTAGCCACCATATTGTGACCATTAGGTTTAGTTTAGTTTTTAGTTCGTATAAAAGCACCGAACACCTTCAAAATAATTAACATTACTGAAGTTGTGGTAAAGCACTGAACGCTGCTGTAATGAATAGATTAGGTAATTGGATTGTAGGACAACCTCTATTCTCTAGTTAAAATAATGTTCTCCCGTACCCATACATCGATAAACGTCACGGTCAATTGTTCAACTAAAAATGTTAGTTTATAATCTATATACCTACCTATAAACGGATTTTTTCCTTTACTTTTACTGTGAAATCTTGCTTCTTGCCAAATTTCATGACGCTGTAGGTGTCCGCTACGTGCACCCGCTCATGTTGTAGCGTAGGCCTTAAAAATGCCACCCGGAACTCATATTGTTATTCCAAAGTAATGTAAACGATAGTCAGTCAGAAAATACACTTACCTATATGCAATTTTTCAATTGGTATCCGAAAGTACATCTAGTTGAATCCCTAGCGTATTCCGGCTGACTAATGCTGTGCTCGGCCGCGCCGGCGCCGGTCAATCGGACACGTATATCGGCCGGTCACGGAGACCAAACGAACGTGTAATAAACCGAAGACGTGATGCGAGACACCTACCCTCACCTTACATTTTTCCGACGCCTATAAAAAGTCCGAATTGGACGCTTAATTATTCATTGAAGTTTAATCGAAGACTCGGGGATATAACAATTTAGTAAAATGATGACAAGGAATATCAGTTTATTTTAGAGCGTGAAACGCAACGCAACGTGATTAAATCGATTTTTAAAAGTTTGCGTGAATTCCTGCGGTTAGTTAGTTTGAAAGTGATTGAGAGGATACATTTAAGCAAAACACTGTCAGAGGGCAATTGTTAAAGCACGTCATTTATAAAATGAACACGAATGGTCCCATAAAACAGAATCATGAAAGTTTATACCCTGCTTTAGTTAAGGGCGCACCATTCAATCGTGACGTAAAAATTTTACGAGCACACGTCAAGAGAAACACCAATGAGGCAGTAAACAGTCCCCTTCCGATACTTAAGTTCTTGTAGAAATTCATTAGCAATTACTCTTATCTGCATTGCCCATTGCGTAATTTGAGAGCGAAAACTCATTCGGCTGAAAGCGAAATTACAGGTTAGGTTATTTCTTTTAGAAATGTCTATTTTACGAGCTCAGAAATGGCACGTTGTGGGCAACTTTTATTAGGAGACCAAATGTCCAGAATTTTCACCTGTCAATTACATACATCAAGTCTTTAATAAGAATAAAGTACAATAGAAATATTTATGTAGTTTTACTAACTTTATCTTTTCTCTATTGAATGTTACACAAACTATCTGTTAAAAAGTTTGAAAGCCACTCCCGCAGACAGGTTATACCTACTGGAATAGATGCGAATTGTAACATTGATTTAAACAAAGTCCTTTTTTAATTGGCCGTGAGTTTAACCCGTTAAGATGACTACATAAATAAATTAATAAATAAAATCCACATTATTCTTTGTTATGTCATAATCAATCGAAAAGTATAGTGATTTAACTCGAATAATTGCTAAACTATAATTTACGCTCGTCGAGCAAGCCTTTCAGAATACATACAGGTACAAAATAAGTAAACATTTAGTAGGTAGGTTTGCAATATACCTAATCGTATGCATGGTTAATGATGGTTTGATTGAAAACATGTCATGTTGTATAGTCGTGGTTTGAAAAGGTTCGTCACTTTTGGACCTTAACAGCATTGAAAGGGAGTCGAAAAGTGGCGATCCTTTCCATACCGGGACTATACCTTCCAGTTTCCGGTAAGGTTGTTTTTTTTTAGAACACGGGCATAGATCTCCTAAATATAGTAAAACGCACATTTTAATAAATTTATTCATATTCCTAATCCTTTTGGAAATAGTTATTTACTAAAAAGTATTCAACTTTACGTAATAATGATAGGTTCGAAACTTTCACCCGCGTTGTTCGATCGAAATCCGAGTGAATGTATCCACTTAATCCCTCTCGTGATCGAGTAGCTGTTCCCTCAAAAATGGGTGTCCTTTGTTCCTGATCAGGTCCACAACCTTTGTTATGAATACCGAGCTAAATTTAGCTTTAGGGCGGTTAGTTTCAGAGTAGCAAACGCGCTGCACTTTATTCTCCAGTCGTATTTATGTAATAAACTGTGGTTCGATCCTTGACAAAATGCTTAACGTTATCGTAAACGATTTTCGAAAACTGGCACTAACTAGCGCCCGTAGCCCTAGACAAGACGCTTTGCGAGATCGTTATCGTCATCGAAAATTTATAGAATTGACTTAGGTATCAAATTCAAATTCAAATTCAAATTCAATTTATTGCATGAAATAATGTTACATAGATCTTAAAATTAATTATTACAGTTCATTATTTCGCCGTCAAGGCATGCAATTTGTATACGAAGATCATAAATTCCGTATATGCAAATACACAAGCATCATAGTTTAGAATTGAGAAAATTAAATTAAATTAGAAATAATAACAATACTTTATAAAAATAGGTGCAAAATAATAAGATTAATATGATACATTACAATGGTACATTATATTTCAGCTCTTAAGAGAAGTCTACATTTCGTGAAAAATTCTTCTAATGTGTAGAAAGCTTCATCAACTAACAATTGATTAACTCTGGTAAAGAATTGATTATTAGGTAAATATGTCCATGCGATAGGAAGTGAATTATAAATTTTAATTGCCATCTGATAGCTGTTTTTACGACAGAGTTTTAGCCTACATTTTGGAGCTAGCAACGCTTTATGAGTAATAGTACGTTTATGTACATTACATTTTTTTATAAAAAGTGTAATATTTGCCCTAACAAACTTGCAAACCTCCAGTATGTAAAGGCTCGGGACTGTAAGAAGTTTAAACTCTATAAACAGTGGTCTACATGTCTCTCTCCAGTTTAAGCCCCATATCATCCTAATACATTTCTTCTGAGTGACGAACACGCGCTGTATGTCTGAAGAGTTACCCCATAGTACTAAACCATAACGGAAGGTCGAACAAACGTAACTATGATAAACCAGCAGAGCAGTTTCTGTAGAGGTGATTGATTTAAGTTTTTTGAGTGCATAAATAAATTTATTCACTTTTTTACAAACTTCGTCAGTGTGCTTTTTCCAATTTAGTTGTTCATCTATATGAATGCCAAGAAAATTAGTTGAGGCAATATTTTCGATTATATTATTTTCAAATGTAACTTTTAGTTTACCGGTGCTTTTATCGTTATTCTTAGTTATAAAATTGATTATTTTAGTTTTACAGACATTCAGGTGTAAACCATTATTTGTTAGCCAATCTCTAAGATCGTTAATTGCGTTTCTAGTGTTTACTTGTATCTCATCAGTAGACTTTCCTCTAATAATAACGGTCGTATCGTCCGCAAAGAGTACGCATCTTTGCTTGATGGAAGATGGTAAATCATTCACATAAATGAGGAACAGTAACGGGCCCAATATGCTTCCTTGCGGAACCCCTGTGCCATTGACACGCGGAGCAGAGTCGAAATTTTTTACTACGTTATTGACTGCCAAGGTTTTAGTAATTCGTGTTATTTGTTTCCTCTCTGATAAATAACACCTTAGCCAATCATGGGCAGGTCCCCTTATCCCATATTTATAAAGTTTATCTAGGAGAATTGAATGATTGACATGGTCGAATGCTTTACTTAAATCTAAAAATAAGGCAATAACTTTTTCGTTTCCGTCAAGAGCACTCAACACGTTACCAACTAGATCAAAGGCTGCTTGTGCGGTTGATTTTCCTTTACGAAATCCGTATTGCTCTGAACGTAAGATGTCATTTTTATCAAGAAAGTTTATGATCCTTGTATACATGACCTTTTCCAATATTTTGGAAATGACTGGTAGTAATGCGACAGGTCTGTAATGACTCCTATCTGTCTTTATTCCTTTCTTAAAAAGAGGTTTAATAATCGAAAACTTAAGTACATCCGGGAAATAACCTTGTGATAATGACAAGTTAATAACATGAGAAAGAGGATTTGATATTATTTTAGCGATTGCTTTCACGGTATTGACTTTTATGTCATCAATCCCCACTGAGTTAGTATTTTTTAAGGACATTATGATTTTGTATGTTTCATAGTACATTTCAGGTAAGCTGCCAGAGGGTCGGGTCGAGCGCTTATTACAAGAGAAAACAAATAAAAAATAAAAGTAAGTATATTTACATATAAAGTATAGGAATATGTATAAATACGACGGTGCAAGACAACCGCGTAAAAAAATACGATATGTTTTCCTATAAAAACCGTGCCACATAGACAAGATGCAATATGTTGATGTTTTATGGGGTCTATATTGTCTGCAATAAAATTAAAGTTCCGTTTTTTATAGCCCATAACGTTTTTCATCATAATTAGTGTTAGTCATAATGTTAAAAGTCATAATATTAGTAAGTGTAATTTGCAGTTCCGATTTTCGCGGGTTACATTTTCGTCGAAAGTCATAAAAAATATTTTCATAAAATTGAATGGTCATAATGTATTCCAATTCATATTGTTAAAGGTATTAATATAACCTGTCATAGCAATAGTGATCTCTTAAGTGGTTATACATAAACTTTAAGTACCTACCTAACGTTTGCAAGGACGTAATAGCAGTAATATTTTGTGGACATATAAAAAAACCTAACCTAACAGAGTCGGTTTTGCACTGTTCAGACTTATTCGCTCGCTACGCTCACTCACTTCACTCACTGCAAATTTAAGCAATAGGATGTATGGATAAAAACAATTATGACTTTAGAAAATATGCCCTAAAATATAATATAAATATATCGATATAGCTTTGAAAATTATAGATACTTATCCCGATCCCGTTTTTATGACTAAGATATTATATTAAGGTACGTTACGTTATTTATACAAATAATAATTATACTATACCACAAAGCACCATGCATATAAGTTTTGATACAAACCTGTATATTTCTGTTATTACTGTTCAAGTTTGGTGCGGACACCTAAACCTCGACTGGGTAGTTTTTTCGAGCCGAAAACTCGTTTAAAAGCGGATATTGCATTTGGGAGCGCAACTACGGCGGATCGATACAATGAAAACTATTTTGCTACTTTTCTAAACGTATGAGGTTTAGTATTTGCCATATTTGGGTGTATTGCACTCTTTTTTTAAAGTAAATCGGTTTATATTTTCTATACTATAATAATATTATCAATATCCTGTCCATTTGGAAGGTTAATATATAATTTTAACCCAAAAGCCGCTCAAAATATTTTTATATTAATATCAATCACCAGCGTAAGGGCTGTAACCGTCCCTGTTAGCTCAATGTCAATCTAAAATAAATGTGAACACAAAAAATCGATATATCAGGTTGAACTTGAACCCTATTACGTACCATTTTGTACTTAAAGCTGGACTGGCTGATTATTTGTATTAAATATCATCAAGTGTGCTGGCCTGCGGAAAGAACTAATGCGTTGATTCTGATTTCAATGATCAAAATGGAATTTTGAAAACCATGTGTATACACCGTGCCCGGGACGTACCCGAAGGATTTTAACCATCGATTCTAGACCCTATTTTGGAGTTTATAATGTGGTATAACATGTAGTCCAATGACGCATAATTTCCGAGATTTTTATTATATAAAAAACAATTCCATAGTTAATTATTTGGAACTCTGTCACCTTAACCGAAAGCATTATTTTCTAAGAAAGATTCATGTTGTAAGTAGCAATATCATCAACGTACAACAAAATTAATTTAATCAATTTCTTAGTAAATAATGCTTTAAGTGAAGGTGACAGAATAAATTAACTATGGAATTGTTTTTTAAATAATAAAAATCTCGGAAATTATGCGATATTGGACTACATGTTATACCACATTATATACTCCAAATAGGGTCTAGAATCAATGGTTAAAATCCTTTGGGTACGTCCCGGGCACGGTGTATAGAAATGCCAATAATTCCAAATCAGCGCATCCATCCATCCAAGAATCGCATATAAAAACAAACCATAAAAAACAAGCCGGTGAAGATTTCCCTTCTTAAATTTCGGTTAAAGTAAACATTCCGTGTAGTAAACACCATTACTCCAAAACACATAAACAATCCGCGCAATCCTGCGGCGCGTACGAGCAAATAAAGCACGTGATCTAATCGCATTAAAAGTTAAAAATGAGTTTCCGTTACGGATAAACGTTAAAAACGAAAATATGGGGAATTACCTAAGTGGGGATTAAGGCTGGGCGGTTGAAGGGTGATCCTGCACTCGGGTGAAATATTAAATGCCGGGCAGACAGTAATTAATAATGCCGCAAGCCGGCCCGGCGCCGGATGTAACGGAAAAAATCGTCGGACCAACACTCGGTTTTTGGAAGCAGTTTTATTGCATAGGTAATCTAACCCCGCACTTGAGTTCGGTAAAAGCTGGGCCGATGATTACATTATGAATGATCGCTGACTCGCTCCTCGTTTATACGTGGGTGTGTAGTTCAAAAGGTAATGAAGTTGATTAGTTTTTATTTATATCGGTATACCTTTACATACTAATCATGTTATAATATAATCGCTCAATTATGTGTAGAACTCTATCAGTGCCGTATCGTGATGGTTAACCCATTCTTAGATAGCAAATCTTGCATGCAACATAACATGCTTAGAGTCCATCGTCGGCGAGGAAATTGAAACAATTCACAGCAACCCCGAGTCGGAGATCGATGTTAATAAGTCAATAAAACGTGGTCGATTGAGCCAATCTTATTTTATGACTCCCCCGGCTGCAAGATCAGATATCCCGTGAAAGGAAAGTTACCAACTCCGCTTTCTATCAGCAATGGAAAAACAATAACGTGCTTCGGAACTCGTAAACTGATAAACAACCATTTACATAGACGACTCGTAGGGTTCGGTTACAAGATAACAACATTTACACCATCTTGTAACAAGTTAACTTATCAAGGGCAATTGTAAAGAAAGAGGTGATTTTGATGATCTTGAAAATACTTTTTGAACTTAGAATGAACTATTAACAAACTATTAATCAATTACATTTTTGCATTTTTACATATTACATTTTTTAAATATCTTTAATTATATTCTTACAATTTAAAAAAATGCGTACTATTTGTGAGACAACCCTGATGTTTTTTGAACAACAAGCGCAAGCACTCGCCAACCAGAGTAAATAAAAAGGAAAATGGCGGCCGTCCCGTCATAGACAACCTATTTATCCCGGGGCACGCCGGCGACCCCACGGACAGTTTGATGCTGACTTTGATGACTTTATGTCCCCTGAATCCAATAAGAGCTCCGCATCGCCAAGTGGCAGTTGGGACTCATAATACCGTTTGAATGCTCAGGGCTCATACAATGCAGCTAACCAAATACAAATCGTTATAAATCCTAAATAATCATTCAAAATGAAAAATTATGAAATTGACTAAAAATGATTTTTAAATAGGTACCTATTTAATGATACAGCATATGTCATAGATCGTCGACTTTATATTTTTTGCTGCCGGATTGAATTTTGATTACTATCATATCTTTAGTGACACACAAGATAATTGTGCGTTTCCACCAGAGATGCGCATTAATGTGTTTTCATACATTTGACACCTCGCTCCAATTGTCAAACACATTAATGCGCATCTCTGGTGGAAACGCACCCTTAGACAAATCGATTGACATAAGTACTCATCAAAATCGGTCCACGCGTTTAGTTTCTAGAGCGCCACAAAGGAACAAACAGATATATATGGACTGATAAACACATTACCCTCCGCTTTCGGCAGTCGGGTAAAAAGTAATTTTTTACATGAAGGTGAATTATATTTTTTTACGGAAAGAGACCCTCAAAGAAGTTGGTTAAAATACGAAATATTTTACTCGCTTACCCCCTGAGACCATTTTGTTTACTTAGGGAAATCCTGAATAAATTTGCCGCTTTCACGCGGCTCACAAATCCCACGTAAAACTATTCATTTTGTAGGTAAAGGGCAAATTGCGACTAGGTAAATTGTTTAACTTGGAATTTCATGCGTTATCGACCAACTGTACGAAAATACACGGAACAAAACAAAATCAAGAATATTTTCGATATTTTTTTATTTAGCTTTCCTACTTGCCCGGAATTATTTTCTTTGCCATCTTTTATGACTACGCCGAGGGTCCAGTGGCGCCGTCATTACTATTATTGTGTTTTCTAATAGATTAAAGTGTTGTTGTGAAATTTGAGAATAGTAAAATATTTAAATAAGTATTATTATACAGCCATGTTGCAGAAGTACCAATGTTATTGTAAACTAGCTTCTGTCCGTGACTTCGTCCGCGTAGCTTATGGTTATTCCCTCGAGAACTTCTTCATTTTCCGGGATAAAAAGCCTATGTGTTAATCTAGGGTATAGGCTATCTCCATTTCAAATTTCATCCAAATCCGTCCAGCCATTGCAGCGTGAAGGAGTAACAAATTAACACACACACACACACACACACACACACACACACACAAACTTTCGCATTTATAATATCAGTAGGATAGCGTTAGATGACGCCGTCATATTATCCTGTAGGTACTTAGATATATTGCAATGTAACAAACCTAGCAAATATTGATATGTGTGCAAAATACGGAAAACTTGTTTGCGATGACTTTAGAATTGAAACTCGTTGGCTTGTGTCAATACTATACAATTTTTCTATATTCGTTCAGATTGATTGGGTGCTACTACATACCTACAACTGGCATAATAAAAGCAAGCGATGACAAATTTCGTGTTTTTGAGTATCGTATCGGTATTGCGCCTGCATAGCTAAGTAGAAGAAATGCAGGTTCAAGTCAAGTCCTCTACCTACAATATCAATCCACTATTTTTTTAATAGAATTTGCGCAGTTATTTACCGTAAGAACTGGGGGGTTACCATGACTTACAAAAGCAGTTCATTTTAGGTCGAGAGAAAGGGACAGAGCTATGTAACTGCTATAGCTCTGTCCCTTTCTCTCCACCTAAACTGAACTACTTTAGTACCTCATGGTAACCCCCCTGATAACCTATACTTATAAGCATTTTTTATAGAAAATGAGTGAGCCTCGGTAAACTGGGATGACGAAAAAACTTATTTAAACGTCAAAGAATACGTCCATTTGAAAAGAGTCCCTGGACTGATTTACCCTCTAAAGTAAGAAAAAAATCATAACGTTTATCTATCTTATTACAAGGCCCCATGAAGAATTTGCCTAAACGCAATATTGCCGTGCAAGCACTTCTCAAGATGAAATTCTTATCTTTTAATAGACGAAGCTGTTCGCAAAATTTTGAAGTTTGAGGTAGGCGAGTATTTTCCCTCGGCCGTCATGACGAGAGCAGGCATGTAAAGTCGAAACATTAACGACTGTAGAAATCGAACAACAGTGCCCTATTCCAAACATTTTGACAAATTTCTACTAGTTTTAGCTTTTGTGGAACGCAATTTGGCTATCCCTACTGAGGAATGTAGATACTTGTACAGTGTAGAAGGGAAAATTAACTTTGATTACTTAAAATTGCTTAATCATTAAAATCAAACGCAAATAAAACTTGTTTTATTTAATTTATCAAAACAGCATAATAACACTATTTTCATAAATAATACAGTATTCTTTGAACAAAACATGCAATTTTCAATTTTAAAGTATTTCTTCATCATGTGGCATTCGCTCTTTCCCCTGTTACAAATGTATTTTCCTTTAGGACTAAGGCGTTTACTTATTTTACATCTTTATGCTATTTTACTGGACTCTAAAATAACACATGCTAGCGGCAATTGATTGCATGCAGGAATAGTGAGCCAGACGCAAATAAACCGGCTGCGACCCCTGGATATACTAAAATGAATGTGTCTGAGACGCACGACGTATGATTAAATTTATGAATCTTAGAAGTTGCCCGGGTGCCAAATTGACGCATATTATCATCTGGGGCTATGACCCGTCATATTTAATTGTTTCAAATAAAACGTAGTATCCAAGGAAGCGCTTTCATAGTTTTCTTTGATTGCATCCTTAAAAAAAAATCAGACTATTTAATCGTATTCCAGAGTAGCGTGAACTCATTTTAACAATTTAAAAACCGTTAATCATTTGTTAAATGGTTGGTAAAGTTCGTCGTTCATGTAACTTTAAAAATGGGATGAAATAAAATAATTTCAAATCATTAACAGCAAACTTCATACACATGCTATTAACCAAATCATTAAGCCTGTGTAAAAAAGATGTACCTTTACATTTAGGTATTTTTTCAATAATCAAATTTCTCGTTTCTCGGGTCCGAGATTGTTGAGAGCGGAGTCAAAGCACAAGAGTGTGCTCGGGTGGGTAACGACCTCTCAAGCCAAGTGGCGAATGCTCATGAGCATCCCTTTGATCCACCATTCATACGCCGGCCTTGTTGCCTAATGAGATGGCAGTCATTCTCAAAAACGCTCTTTTAACAACCACAAAACGCACACCTATTTTGCTTGCTTGTTATAAAATTATTTGTCGCCCGCTCCGCCAAGTTAAATGACTGCACAAAAAGTGCCAGCCGTTCCATTTGTTTGAAAACCTGCGTTTCATTTGACTGATCGATTTTCAACGCGCAACTCAATTATGCTGTTCTTTTTAATCAAACAAAAAGTATTGGTAAATGAAAACTATGTCCTTTGTTCAAGCGGCTAATAAAATTAAACAATACTTTTTCAATTTGTAGGTAGGTATTTTAAAAGTCCTTTATGGCTTTATTATGCAATGCCTTATTGTAGAGTTGACTTTGTGCCTCTAGAGGCACAGTTAATAGTGTAAACTACATAAACGTGTCGAGCTTCCCTAAAATAATAATCCAGATAGCATTAAGGGAGTCATTTGGAGTTTCTCATTCCACATAATATTAGCTTGAGGTAGGTTGACGCTATTTGGTCACGCCACGAATACGCCGGCTTTATACTTCGTTTTATGTTCGACATTCGCATAAAACATTAATATAGCTCCAGATTTGATTTCAACAATCACTTTTCTGCTTTCATGCTGTTTATGCTGGAACCTCCTTTGAAACTGCCAGTTTATGATAATGAACAAGAACTCGAGTAGCACTAAGTTTGACAAAAGAACATGTCTCCTAGCTAAACGGCAACTAATTCATTTAAAATGACTAAACCAACAAAGGAACTGTTATTGATACATTCTAATTCTTTTTTATTTTAAACATTTGAGACTTTAACTTTGGGCAAAACTTAAAATCTAAGTACCTAAAATACAGTTGAATTAAAATGCCTAATCAAACCTCAATATTCTTACCGCCCCGGCAAACGCTTGTAGTAACCAGGTCTCGGTGAGCAGCGTTATTAAATCATTTTATACTGGCACTACTCTCACTCCCTCGTATCCTAATGGAAAAATATATAAACTGTTAGCTAAAATAGTTGTATGAAACATACGTGTTTCAGTACCCTTACCATGAGTTACAATTACCGTACTCGATAGCGAGTCTAATGCTCTGTCCCTCGAACTCTACAGTGAAGGACAGAGTATTCGACTCGCTAGCGAGTACGGTAATCGTAATTACGACAGGAACGTTACACAAAACGTTTTCGAGGAGCAAGTGTTGCGAAGCGTCGCTCGATTTCATCGCTAGCGACGTTACCCATTACTTCAGTAAGTTTAACTAGCAGGTAGATAATTAATTTGTTCCAGTCAGTTTCCCGCTTGTTTGTTTTATAGGTGCTCTTGGCATAACGTGAAATACTTGGTTTTTACTTGAGGTTGCCGATTTCCGAAACACCAGAATTTTAAATTGCTAGATTTTCACTATACTGAAATTGTACCATGTATATGACGTTTGGGAATCTGGTAAATAGCGAAATCTGATAATTCCAAATTTTGGTATTTTGGGAATGAGCAACCGGTATAATAGTAGATCGTCAATTTTGTTGAAGATATAACAGTTTTTTTTTTTGCAATTGCAATCTCACGCGAGGAGGCGTAAGTTTGTATTACTTTATGCAGTTTAGTGTAATGTCTTAATCCCGCGAATAGTACAGTTAAAAATAACAGTATAGACATATATTATACTCTTTTACCAGTTTTTGAATTATGCTCTCTTACTTGAACTTTAAACAACCTTGTTCTTCCTTTCTTAACTTGCACATCTTTACACCACGGCGTGTAGCTAAACGCTGTCTTCAAATTAATTAAGCCGTAGCTTACGTAAAGAGTTCGCGCCCTGCCGGCGAGTGCGTGGCGCTTAGCGCTTATGTAAAAGACGTGTAGAGCTAATTCGGGATCTTGTGCAAGCGAATTAACGTGTCTTAAGAGCCGAGGAGGAGTTTAAAGGCAAACTCGGCAGACGCTTCCAGCGGCTCCGACGCCGCTTGATTAGCCGCCGGCGCGCCTTGCGAACACGTCTTGCTCTCACTTTATACTATCTTGTAAACAATATCTTAGCGTAGGTAGCATCACGGAGTTTTTAATTCTACGTTATGCTGCAATCTAATGTAATAGCGATTAGCGTTTACACATAATATACAAAATCATAACTTTTCTAGATTTGATTAGGTACTCTAGTAAGGAGTACCTATCTATAATGTTAAAATAATATGTGAATGAAAAATCATTTGCTGCTTTACGTATAGAATACCCTGCTTTGATTTAATTTAAATTTTACTAACTTTGCAGTATCAATGCTTTCCAGAGAGAGTTCCCATTTTATGTATACCTAGGTAGCATCAAGTTACCAACTTCGCCGTTTGAAGTTGCCTAACGTTATAAAAGTACATTGAACAAGAACGCGGTAAACACTCCTTGCGTTTCGTTTCTATCGACTGTTCCATACTTACAAGTGACTGTTTAAACATTAACAGAACGAACGAAACTATTAGCACCCTCATTACTCTCAAAGAACTTAACCCATGACGATCATTTGCCTCGAACTCGAGTCATACCTAATGAGCCACTGAATCGTTTTCCACAAAACGCCCCATAAGCCTAAACGACGTAATAATCGAGCCCGTTACCATTTTAATTGATACCTCTTGCCGTTCATTGATACACTAAATATAGAAAATACATCTTTTGCTCGAAAACAATGTGAATTCAATGTAATTTGATATTCATTCATCGACATTGATATGCTAACAATGCAGATTGATGATGACAACAACTTTTTTTGAGCCACTATAGGACCTTGTCACAGAAAGGCACTGATTAATTTTATCGTAACTATACGCTGTAGTTATGACTTATAAACATAGTGGCTCAATACAAGTCTTGGACCGTACATAGTGATCCTTCGCTAATTTGCTACCCATTGATAAATAAACAGTAAACAAAATAGAATTATTTAATATGAAATGGAAACGCAGCCTACGTAGACTGAAAAATGTAAGTACTTAATATTAATCGCTGCTTTCGCTTATTTATTTCCCCGGCTACACCTTGTTAACTTTGTAAAAGGTCGCTGGGGAAATACACTTTCCCGCGCAGAATTTGTTCCTTGACCAATGCGAGACTGCTTTTCATATTCTGTAATGTGACACTTTAGAGAATTTACAGCGTGAAGAAAAAGATAAGTGAAAACTTGAGCTTGCTTGCATTTGTTTCCAGGCATTCAGAAGATTACACTTTGTGAAGTTGCACAGAGATTAATGTACTATATTGGTGATGTTAGGAATTTAATTTGCAGATAAATATGTACAGTAACTGTTTTATTTGTACGAATAAAAACATGCAAAAGTTATTATTTTTATCTTTACATAGTATAAAATGAAGTCGTTTCCGCTGTCTGTTCGCTTAGATCTTTTAAACTCCTCAACGGATTTTAATGCAGTTTTCAGCAATAGATAGAGTGATTCAAGAGGAAGGTTTTTATGTATGATTTCTGGATTATGTACGGGTTTCACAGAAAACTCGCATAAACCGAAACGAAGCGAGGGCGAGTCGCTAGTTCAATATAAACTGAAGATCGTCAACTATGGCCTTACTTAATACTTATTAAGTTTTGTTTTTCATTACTAGGAATCGGATAATAGGGTTGTGGCAACAGGGGCCAGATCTTTTATGTGATGTTATTTTGACCCAAACTTACCTAAAATGTCCCATAATGAAAGTTTATTCAATTGTCGTTGCGACTAATACCAGAAATCTGGTGTTTAACCCTTTATAGGGCAGAACTAAAAATAGACCTGAATTCTAGCCTCATTGGGTATCTACTACTCGCACCAAATTCTTTTAAAAAAATATACAAAAAGTATGTGTTGTAAGTGGTCATTTTTAGTACCAGGTTTCAAAATTGCCCTATAAAGGTTAATTAAAAAAACAACATTCTACCCGGTTGTAACCACACCAAGTTACGTCCTCTTATGAACTCTTACTCTTAAAGTACCTCGTATGGCAATGCCTCTAGAACAATAAATTTGGCCAACTCTGTCATGTAAAAACTAAAGCTCTGGGACTAGTGTGACTCCATGACGTCACAGAGATGTGCTCAGTCTCGCACAGTCTACGCGAAACAGCCTAATGGTGTTTGAAATCGATGAGACAGTGCTTTTTTGCGTCGAAGTAGTGTAAGTATTAGAAATCAAATACGGGGAGCTATTGTTGCTTGGTCAAACGTATATGCCATTTTAGTAAATCAGTGCCTATTATCCGATTTCTTCTCATTATATCCGATCTCTGCTCATAACGTATTTAAGGTGAGGTCCAGCTGAAAACCTGCGTCGTTGTTTCCAGTCACAGCACATTGCCGAAACGCCCGCCCTCCTGGGGCACAACGCAAGTTAATTAGTAATAAGTTTAAAAAATGTGTATAATGCTGCTGTAGTAGACCAACACCGTAGCTCTAAGTAAATATTTCACATTGTTATTAAATTTCTAGATTGGTTCCAACAAAAAATATGCGCTAAATTCGTTTAGATATATGAATGCAGGGTCGGATTATCTAATCATATCAGGGGCCTGTAGGCAATGCAATTCTGGTGGCTCCCTATTACACATTAAAAAAAACGCATTTTTTTTTCCGATGCGCGGGGTCCCTAGCCTATGCGGGGCCCCCTAGCCCCTAGGAAGTTGCCTAACCCTCCTTATGGATAATCCGGCCCTGTATGGATCTGAGGGCTTATTGTCTAACGCACTCACAATCACGATCGTTTTCATTTTGAAAATCGAAGGCTTGTCTGCATACAAAATGAAAACAATTGCTACACTTTAAAGCCGGTTGCGTTTGCGAGTGCGTTAGACAATAAGCCCTCAGGTCTCTCAACCAAATACGACCGTCTGAACGGAGGTGAATGAAATTTGGCACATATATAATATTAACTTAGTGTACCTAAAACAATGCGAACCAAATGGCGGGTGAAAGCTATTAAGTAAAAAAAACAACGGCCTTCTTTCATCTTTTTAAAATAGATCGTTAGATCTTTTTCTCTTGTGAGGAATGCCAATCCGTAGCTGTTTTAGTCCATCGTTTACAATGCATTCGACTGACGTAACGTCTCTCGCCCACTTTCAAGCAGGCGGTCTATACCTAACATTAGCTATCAGAGTCCTATCCAAGAGCGCAGCTCGATGTCATCCTTTGTCGTTTCACGTTTCCAATCTTTTGAATACGTAATCCGTGCTCTTATTTTAGTAATACCCTTGTTTGTCCACTCATTTGTTTCTTCAGATTATTCACAAGCTTAGTAACTGTGAGCTTCTCAAATGTCCACGCTTTGTGAATTTCCGTGCTGTTTCACTGTTCTGCCAATCCTGGCTTTACTGAAGATATTTAGTCATTTGAGCACAGATTTACATCCGTTTGGCGAGTTAAGTTCGTATGTCTTACAAAAAGGTCCCCTTTCTTTGGCATAAAATTTTTCTAATAATTCTATATTGACAAAAAATCTTTATGCATATATTAATGAACTGTCAATTACGAGTAGGTATACCAAATACGCTTTCGAGCAATCGACACCGCCTAACAGACGGAACCCCTTAAATACAAAGCTTGACTCGAACCCAGAAATATCTCAAAAAGCGCCAATAAGTACATCAAATTGAAATACGGACTCATCGTGAGCAAATAAAGAGAGCAACTTTATTAGCCTTTTCACCCGATAAACACATTTTTGTTCCGCAAAATAACGCGGTTCATCATTTATTCGGATGGCCGGTCCCCGCGCGGCGCGTTCATAAACAAGTGCAGGCAGGAAGTTTGGCACAAAGTTTTGCGTATTTACGGCGACGGGGACCGGGGCGCGCTGCAGCGCCCTCTATCGGGATTTTTTGGCAAACAGCACCGATGCCATTTTTATTAGTTACGATTGTACAGTCACACCTAGTGAGTAGTCACGTTGAGCCACCTCCTAGCAACTCGGCCGTGTTTAAAACTCACGATCAAGACGAAAAAATCTACATTTGAAATTGATACAGCAAAGTCTCTCAGGGGTTAGCTGGAACTGGAAGACATCCCTTAAAGGGATAAGTTCAATTCAGTTTATACATTCTTTTTTTAAAATCTTTACTCTATTTTTTTGTTTCTCTTTTGTACAATAAAGTGTTTATAGTCCGCGCACAAGCTCAGAGGAATCGGAGATTGGGAAGAAGACTGCCCATCGTATCGTCTCCCAGTACTAGGAGTTTGCCTAATGGCCTTAGTGCCCATGTCATTACCGTAGTATTGCGTAATCACTGCCCTAAATCCTGACGTCAGCTTTTCTTGAGATTCCTCGGAACTCGCGCGTGGACTGTACTTACATACCTACATACATGCAAAAGTGTTTATTGATTAAATTGGCCACAGGAAGAAGCGCCGCAGGAAACGCCAGCAGAAAGTTCTCTTTCTTTATTGCTTGTGTTTAATATTCTTAAGTGGCAACTGGCCACGACCACATTAAGCAGCAGTTTTTGGATAAATCCGATCAATCCGAAACGAGCCCTACTTTTTCTCATCCCTAATTAGCCAAGCTATACAAATTGATAACAACCCCAAATTATATTCCTTGACACTCCGTAAAATATTTAGTGTTTCAAAAGGGTTCCATCACTAAAAAAGTTTGATAACCGCTGGATTAGGTTTTATCCCAGGAGTATCATAAGCTTTAATAACTTGTTTTTTGCTAGATTTCTTTTTTTTTTGTTGCATTGTGTATTTGTTTTATTTCATCACGGGATCGGCTTCAAATAAATATAAAAACCACTTTATAACGTAAAATTCTCTACGAACCTACATCTCTCCATATGTCCCTCGGCAGAATTCGAATCTTTGACATCGAGACACAGAGTGCAGATTGCACTGTCAATTATGCGCTTTATGTATATCAATTTCCTCTACTAATATTAGGGGAAGATATATTGGATGCCCAGGAAACTCAGACGCATGAGGATTTATCTAATAGAGTAGGTACATATACGATTAGATACGTATTAGGACAGGGTTTTTCAAACTTATAGCCCCACGTACAGTCACCAGCAATAATATATTATCCAACATTGGGCGCAAAAACATCTGTCACGTCTTTATTACTAGAGATATAAGAGCGTTTCGTTTATATTATTGCTGATAACTGTTACCCCTGTTAACTTTCCCAGATAATTGCGAACCTCTAGTTTTTTTTCATAAGTGTGTTAGGCAAATTAGCATGCGGGTTACCTGATGGGAAGTAATCACCAACGCCCATAACACCAGCAAAGAAGAGTTGTCGGTGCGTTGCCGGCCAATTAGGGAAATGTAAGCTCTTTTCTTGAAGGCACCCGTTATAACTGGCTGAAAATACCGACTTTTAAAAATAATGTTTTAACAAAAACAATTTTAATAGGGTTCAGTCATTTAGTAAATCTTGTCGTGAACCCTCTGAGATCAATGGACAACCCATGGGGATTCGCGTACCCCACTTTGAGAAACCCTGATGGAGGATATCGAATGATGATGCGGTGTACAGTTTTTGACAGCTACCTCGCTGACTGCCCCTTGCATGGAAGGGTGCCTACGTCATAAATATCCTCCCGTAACCATAAGTGCAAGTACATTAATCTTTGGAAACTTGGTTATCTTGTAACTTGGATAGTTTGGCTTCAGCTATGTGACTCTCTAAACGATCACTTCTTAACTCGACCCAGCTAGTATTAACCGACGAGTTTATGTAGTCCCGTCAGAGTGTACAAAACACATTTTAGCGCGTGCATTCTTAATTAGGGAGCTTTATACGACAGAGCTCGACTCACCCCACAGAAAACGTTTGGCATGATATTAACAACTCTATGTTTTAGTATTAAGAATCATTAAGATCATGTGAACATTCCACCTTGGCCTATATTCAACACGGTAAAAACAATCCCACCAAAATATTTTCATGTAAAATGTTGCCAAGACGACCATATGGCTCGTACTGTCAAAAAGTTATCAGAATGGCGTCTGACGTCATCATAACAATACCATAACAGGTCAACTACGATATCGTTTTTACCGCCGGGAATAGAGAGAGGCGCTGAGCTTATTACTTCCACGTTTACGAGATTGACATTGTTTTAATAGTCCAGCTCTGTCAGACAGGCAAGGTACCTACTCTTGTTTATTTATAAATACAAAATGTCTATACAATACTTTAGGTAGTAAAAATACAGCCAGCATTTTTGTTTGCTAATTAAGCAAATAGATTTAAAAAACCGCGATACAATGGTGACCCTACTTCCAGAGCTGATAACTCTTACATGTTTACATCACCACCCTGACTAAACCAACCTTTTATTAAAAAAACCCGTCAAGTGCGAGTCGGACTCGCGCACTGAGGGTTCCGTATTTAGGATAATTTGGTTGGAAAACGCCAAAGAAAATATTACCCATTTTCTTATGAACTATATTTTCTATGCAATAATTGACTAGCCTAAATTTCAATACGGATTTAAAAAGATTTTTGATAATTCATCGTTTAGTATCGTAGGATTCGTAGGGACCTAACGCGCTGACTCATGCCTACACGTCATCAGATCAAGTAGGTACCTAATGATTGCTGAAGAGAAGAAAAACACCCGGAATATTACTCTCCGATATCCATACTAACTTTGCGTAGTACATACTTTTCCATGTTTTTGTGGTTTTCCATGAAGAAGTATTGTAGCAGGTGCGAGTACAGGAAATACTTTTTTGTAAAAATAAAAATAATATAATAAGCCATGTTAGTCATGCATAGGTAAACCATTCGTTTCGATTCGAAACATAACGCGTTAAAGATTTATCATATCGAGTTCCGCTGCAGCCGGATCTAAATTACTCTCAACAAACTTTAAATATAACTGAATACGTCGTGGATACACCCAACCCCTGATAGCGAATACATTTACAAGCATTAATAACAGTCGTACTGAAATACTTTTACACGGAAGCTATGACCGCGCTCGTTACGAATATGAGCTTTAAAGTTTCGAATATTCGATTGCATGTCCGCTTCCTTTTTCACGTCTACTTAATATTTATGCCTAATGATAACTGTTCACTTATTCCCCATTATCTACCCTGTTTTGGAACAATACCATACTATTTGTACATGAATAATAAATTAACGAGTGAGCATTCAGCCTGTAGCCAAAACGTGCGTAATACAGTTTGTCCGTGTTATTACAAAAGAAATTGTATCTCATTACCTAATGATACCTACTTCGATGTTGCTTAATGTGCCGTCGTCGTATTTTCTTTGTAAGACATTTGGGCGAATACAATTATTTGTAAGTAAGTAGGTCCTTTCGTCGTCCATTATATCAAAAGCTTATTGATCTTTGTCGCAGTTTTGTCTATAGTGATTGTAAATTTATATAACTAATTTTAGAACCCCATTTAAGACAAGATAAAAAATAATAATTAATCGAACACCTTTTTTAAAACAATAGTCTCAATATTGTCATAAAGGTTTCTCTAGTGCCTACATTGTTTTGCAGATTTCTTATTGCGTAAGGTAGTGATTTTTCTTTTCTATTCGCGTTATAAGCTGATAAGTAACTTATCGAATTTCGCTGTGTTAATCGTCACCCAAACGAATAATCAAAACAAACACCTTTGAAAAGTTCTATTATCCGTTACCTATCCGCTATCTGATAGGATATAAAGATAATTAGAAGATAAAATTAATAGTGTTGTAAAAACTTTAAATAGGTGGGAACGTTCAACTGAAGTTTTTACTGCTATACATAATACATAAAAAAGTTGGGTCGGTTCACGCGAGTAGTTAGTGCAGTTTCAGAGTTTATTATTGTAGTCGGGGGAGATCACTATCGGAACGCTGTTTCGGAGTCTTTTATATGGCAACATTTTATATTAGGTGCTTGCGTACCATAAATAAACTGAAATATACATAGGTAACCTTAACGTTAAGTTTGAATCAAGTGCAAAATAATGATTTACAGTTTTGAAATTAACTCCCAAAAGATACTTTAGTAAATAATGTCAGAAATATTGAGCTAAATCCAGCTTTTGACGCAAACAATACAATCGCGAGCACGCCAATGTTTCTCTAGGACTCTTTGTATCAAAGTATCAAATATATGCGGGTGATTTACTCGTACATAACGTATGTAATGTATCTTGGATTATTATCACAAACGGCATTTCTTCCGAGCAAATACAAATCTCCAGAGTAAAAATTTAAAACTATAGCGATTGCCGCAAGGCAAATTCTGCTACAGAAGAATAAAATGTATATTCTATAAGCTAGTGTCACATCACAGTGTCTCATGCAAATAATTTCTTGAAAAATTTGCTTCGTTTTCTTTTTAATTTGACATCTGACCAGTTATTTCGGTAATTATATTAATTATACTAGTAAGATAGGCTGTTTCCAGACACAAGTTGCACGATTCGCCGAGCCAATTTCCTAATGCGAACCAAACTTACTTATCTGAAGTGCTTCAGAGCCAGTTGTGGGTAGTTTGAAGACATCGTTTATGGAAATTCGTCAAAGACGACTGAATCTTTAACGGGAGTCGCAGTTACTAGGTACCTTGTGGAGTATTATGGACGCGATTGGTCGATTCAGGTAAATGATAAGAAGAGGTTGGTAGGTATTCTTACCAGAGTCGACTTCAGGCAGTGCAGAATATTGGCTAAAGGCATTTCGAATACAGTTCGTTTATCGTATTATAGCGGAAACTATCAACGTTTAAATTAACATGTCTATGTTTTTAAATTGATTCTGTAATAGAAATAAATACAAGTCACGGACTTTTGCAAAGTTTATAACAGGAGTGGTCCAAGAGTTGACCCTTGGGGCACATCCCGCACGTCACATCACATTACTTTTGTTGATATGGTATGTGATCGTGTTGAAAACTTTGTTAGATTTTTGCTTGATAAGAATAGTACATTGATTTAGAGGTTAGAAAGTAAGCAATCGATGGACGAGTTGAAAGTACGAGTCCATCTATTGCACTTTCGGCCGAGGCTTAACACAGTGCTTTTCATGACAACTGCGAGGAAAGAAAAATTTCTTTGAATTTATCACCGAAAATTATCGCATTGAAACGCTCTCCCGCCATTTTTTTTTTAACGATACCGTTCTTAGTGGCCACTGTGGCCAGCTATGGTGGCCAGTTATTCAAAGGCGTTTTTTAAACTGACGACTCTGACCGTGACAGAACTATATTTCAGATAAGTTATTATTTTTTATTTACTATGATTTTTTTCTTTATTTTTCCCACAATACAACATGACTCATCTATTTCAATTTATTAGGAAATTATACAAAAAATCATTGAGGGTTAAAAACCTCATGCATAACTTCAGAATCAAAACATACAGTTTTGTGATACATCCAATCCTCGTCTTGTAGTTCCTGGAACACATACCTATATCTGTAGAAATGTACCTATTATTTTACTTAATGAGCAGCTATTCAACGAACCACTAACTATATATCGACCGACACGTAATCCAACTATTGCAATTAGTAGATTTGCATACCTAAACTACTAACGCAAAGTAGCTTACTTGCAATTAGAACTCCGTTTGATAGGCTTTCAATACCAGCAACGTTCAACTGACGTCAATAGTTGATTTTTATATCAGCAGCATTTTCACTGTAGGTATTACTTACACAACAAAGTCAGATTTTTCGTTGTTTAACTTTTTAACCAAACAACCAACCCCCGGAGTCGCAGGTTACGTATACCGTGTTCATTCTTACTACCTAGTCTGGTAAAGTAAACGACTTTCTAACCTCAAAATGAACCTTTTTTTGGCTAGACCAGCTATCTTCAATACAATAAAGCAATCACAAACACTTACTTTACTTTACTTTAAGTTTACTTTATTTACGATTTTAAACGAGCTTTAGCCAAAAAAGGTTCATTTTGAGGTTAGAAAGTTGTTTACTATTAGACAAACGAGAATGAACACGGTATACAATCGTTTTATTACAGCATAAAGTTTGTGAAAAAATAAAAGTTTAAAAAAACAAAAAAACCGCCTTCAAAAAGCAAAAAATAACTTCATTTAAAATGGTAGGTAATAGGTCAGTCCAACTGAAGTCTGCTTTTGGTTAAAATATTGTTGGACGCCGACTTCAGTTGGACTGACCTATTACCTACCATTTTAAATGAAGTTATTTTTTGCTTTTTGAAGGCGGTTTTTTTGTTTTTTTAAACTTTTATTTTATTTTATACTTTTTAGTGATCATAATTATACTGTTATGTTATGTAGTCCCACTTTAATTAATAAGAATTAATAAGAAACTATAGAACATTGAAATTCAATCTCGCCGCAAGCAACGCCGTGGGAAAGTCATCGTCAAATACTTAAACATACATATGCTTCGTCATAGTCGCTCAACTATCTTAATCGAAATATCTTGTCGCCACCCTTGAAATATATACCGTTTAGGAGTTCCGGTGGCCATCTGTGGTTTCCATCATCAGTTCCACTTTACCAAATAGTGTTTTCCAAGAGCAAATACACGAGTTACAATGAAAAATACCAAAATCGCTATAGGTGTGCCTATAAATTTTGAAGAGTTCCGTCGATTCCTCATGGATTCCATCATCAAATCTTCATTATGATAAGAATGGGACCAAATGGAAAGCACCAGCTTTCAAACAAAAAAAGAATCTTCAAAATCGGTTCACCCAGTCGAAAGTTCTGAGGTAACAAACATAAAAAAAAAAGAAAAAAAAAAAAGAACATACAGTCGAATTGAGAACCTCCTCCTTTTTTGAAGTCGGTTAAAAATAATATCCGACCTTCACTAACTCTAAAAAACTTCGCAATTCAAATGTGTATTTCTATCGAAGCGAGAAATATTTATGTTGAGATGTAAGCCCTCACATGCTAGGCGATTCAGCAGTGAACTTTATAAAGGAGTTTTACAAGACCCGACGCGCGGGGTCTCCTAAATCCTTACCTCCTCCGGGAGTAAATACCAAACAGAGTCTAAGTTTCATTCCATCCGTTTTTTTTTAAAGTGTAGTGGCATTTACGCCGTTTATAGTTGTTAATATGGCGTTCATGCCACTACTTACATTAAACTGACTGCAAAATCACTATTTTAGTATTTATATGTACTTACCACATTCGCCCTCGGGTCTCAAGTTGTACTACAGACAAAGAACCACTTTTCGAAGCCATATTTGTTTAGCGAAATGTATACTATTCGAACAATTATCTAGGACATGTCAAAGCGCACTGACGCATGCGTAAGAAGTAATGAATGCGCCTGGAGTCTTTGAAGGCTTCGTCCATAATTCTGAAACGCTCACGCATCTTTGTAAAATATTTTTTAATTACTTACTCTGCAAAAGCAGTGGTTTAAATGCACACCATACTCGTTTAATCACAAAACAGACTGGCAAAGCATAGGAGAATTATTTCTGCGAAGTACCTACCTATTTAAATGCGGATTATTTGCTTATGCAAAGTATCAAATTTTTTACTACTTTTGCTTTTGAATTCCTTCAAATACCTACCCCCTTACTAATAAACGTTGAGTAACGGTGGTATAGCTATACAATGTTTTGTCCTTATCTGTCATTGTGACATTTGGATTTGACAGATAAGGACAAAACATTGTATAGCTATACCACCGTTACTGAACGTTTATTAGTAAGTGGGCTAGTACCTATCTACTTACGGTTTTAACTGACAACAGGTGTTTTGAAAAGGTGTTCTGGTAAAAAAACATGCTTATAAAACTGCATATTAAAAGCATAATTATACTTCATTTTGTTTTTTATTATTAAGTACCTAGCTTTACGCTAGGCTTTGACTAGTTTTGTTTTTTTAAGCCTAGCACTAGTTGTGACGTTGAAAAGACGATGTGGCTTTTAAGCTCTTTAGCCATTAGCAGAAATTTGTTTATTTATATTCTCAGTAAGAAATGAACAAAAAAGTTTAATAAAAAATGTGCGTTTGAAACCTACCTCTATAAACATGTTTTGTCATATTTTATGAAAGTTAGAACTAGATCATAATAAGCTTAGCGTTGTACGTTTCACTAGGTAAGCCAATATCAAGTTAAGTATGTCAAATAACAAATATTGAACTGCTTGCCCTCTGTTCGGTTTATACTCTCGCATGCCTTTACACTTCGACCCGCGCCCCGTAAACCGTTCAAACCACCATAAAGCCGCTAGACACGCGCAATATTTTCCAACCAAGTAGCTTCCTGCATTCGCCAAAGGCACAGGCCGTACTAGGTACTTACAATTACATATTAGGTATTACCTTAGTGCTCGAGGTTCTTAGGGAAAAGTGCTTGACGCAAATGGCGCAATAACTTGCCTGAAATCCTCAGATTTATAGTCGGCACCTGTTTGACTGAATAGCCGGGGAATTTACACAATATGTTAAGGGACGAATTTATATTGCGATGACTGCTTGGATAATGTTCATTTCGTTCCATTACGACAAATTATGTATGGTCTGTGTACAACGAGAGTCATCTATACAAACGTGTTCGTAATTTAGCATTAGAGTAATAAGATTCAGACATCTATTCGTTATTATATTATAAGGTACTTAGGTACTATGAAAAAACAAATGTGAGGTAGATAAGCATACGCAAATATAAAATCGCGAGTAAAGAATTCTACCTACTCGTAAGTACTTACTTATCAATAAAGCAGCCTGAGGGCTTATTCTCTAACGCACTCGCAATCGCAACCGGCTTCAAAGTGGAGCAATTGTTTTCATTTTGTATGCAGACAAGCCTTCGATTTTCAAAATGAAAACGATCGTGATTGCGAGTACGTTAGACAATAAGCCCTCTGGTTGCGTAGGCTTGCTATTTACTACTGGTAATTTTGAACACATATTATAGTAACGGGGACTAGGTGTATTCCGCGGTTGCTTCGGACTCGTGATAGGTACATCTTTTTTACACACACACACACACACACACCCACACACACACACACACACACACACACACACACACACACACACACACACACACACACACACCGAAGGAGGAGTGTAATGTGTTTATTAGTGTGTTTGTTCCTTTGTGGCGTTATAGAAACTAAACGCGTGGACCGATTTTAATGATGCTTATGTCAATCGATTTGTCTTAATCTTGTGAGTGTCACTAAAGATATGACAGTTATCAAAACCCAATATGGCGGCAACGAGACGCCATATTGCAAAAAAGAAAGTCGTTGAATTATGACATGTGGGGTATTGTTGAATAGGTAATTAAAAATCATCTTTAGGTTTCTTTCATCATTTTTCATTTTGAATGATCATTGGAGCGTAGCTCCATTCTTCCTCGATTCGTATATTCGCTTGTCCGCATACTCCTACCAAAGTATTAGAGATATCAGGCTCAAATCTTTGAGTAGGTAATTATGTATACTACTAGAGTGGACGCCTCAACTTGATTTCTTGTAAAACCTGTTAGAGCCGATCGGCACTAACTCGCTCAGTCTGTGCCGAACGGCTTTGGCAGCTCGACGCATTGAAGAGAAAAGTGTTACGTCTAAATATGCGTCCATGTGTACTGAGGTACTGTAAAACTGCTCAGGAAAATCAAATAAAAGTCAAGGAGTGACTTTGCACACGTAATTTAACTGCATTTTCTTTAATCACGCTTAATTTAATTATTTTTCTATCAATTTTAATGCATGTCGACGCGTCATTTGGCCGCCATGTTTCGTTGAAACCAAAGAGTAACAAAATAAGTCTACGCAGACCTGACAAGATCGACGTGCAATGTTAATACAGTTTAGTTTTAACTTTTAATTGTATTAAATTTTGAAGTTCCCTATCAGACATTTAATTATATATAATACGTTTTGCCGACTACGAAATTAATGGTTGAAGTTGTTAAAAATATTAACACAAAGTATCGAAGGGAAGAAAAAACCTTCAGCTCATACACGCATATATGTTCCGTGCATTTTAAAGAAGACCAAAAATATACCACAAAAACAGGACGAGTCTATCTTAAGAAATATGCATTATATGCAGTACCATGTCACCAATCTTGAAATTTACTAAACGTCAGAAACTGACAAAACTTATATTGTGTGAAGGAAATTAAATATGATGTAGCAGTTTAAATTATTTTATTTTATTATATCTGCACCCATGACATAAAACCTCTATAATGACTTCTAACTATTATTCCCATTGTACACCGTGAATTACCATCGTGTATGTAGAACAAACTGTAAGTCGCCTCTGTTGCGCGCTCACTTTATCTATAAGAAAACGAACACCCCCGCACACACCGCGCATGCCCCTCCGTCATCAAGTTACTCCGTGTCTTTTGTTTGAAATGTCTGTTCTAGTGTAACGTAATAATTCAATGGCTCAAATTTAGCCCGTAATACGACATCTAGCAATAGATGGCTTAGAAAAAAAAATTGAACCTTGGATATACCACGGAAGAATAATGACCGAAAATATGTTCCCATACTTTCAATGGGAAAAATGGGAAAAGTGCCGAAACTTCGATTTTAAGCGGCGCTCTTTAGCTTTAGTTACATACGTGATGAGGAATCTGTAGCAGAGCTTACAGCAGACTGACAGCAGTCACCTTTGACGTAAGGTTGTTTGTCGTAGTATGTTGGCGGCCATGCTGTAGCTTCGCTCCATTTAGACTTGCCCGGGAACGGCAAGTGCACCTAGTTTAAGCTCAGTTATTGAAATGCCCAACAAAGAAGACCTGTCTGATACCACATTGGTTCATTATAAAACGAGACTATAGTAGCGAAAACATGCAGAAATTTATAAATTGTATGCAAAAACTAAACTTCTCTGAAGTCTACTCAGCAAAAAGTGCAAATGATTCCTTTGACAATTTCTACAGCGAATTTAGACTTTTCTATCATCTGTGTTTTCCATTGAAGCGAATTAAAATATCTTCAACTAAAAAATCCAACTGGATAACAAAAGGCATACGTAGGTGTTGCAAACGCAAACGAGAACTACTTTGGAAATATAGGCGGTCAGATAAAACCGCCGATAAAGTAACCTTTAAATTATACGCAACGCGACTAAAATCGATAATAAAACTTACTCAAAAAGCACAAAACGACCATTTTATTAAGCAGTCTCGTAACAAAACTAAAGCGACGTGGAATATTATACGCAATTCAAAGGCTACATATCCGAAGGACTATCTATTAAAAATAAAAAATAACGCAAAACAGATTACAGACCCAAAAATGATAGCAGAGGAATTTAATAATTATTTTATTAACTTAATTCAACCTAATCACATTTCTAGTCACAGCCACAATTATAAACAATACTTAACAAACACAACTTCTAGTTCTCTATTTATGATGCCAACTATACCTCAGGACATTATTGAAATTATAAAATCATTAAAAAACACAAATAGTACGGGCTACGATGATATTGCTACTTCAGTAATAAAACAAGTCGCTCATATTATTGCACCAGTTATAAGTTTCACTGTAAACCTATGCATTGAGCAGGGTATATTTCCAGAACAACTGAAAACTTCAGTTATTAAACCTCTGTATAAACAGAGTGATAAGGAATGTATTAATAACTATAGGCCAATAGCGTTAATTCCAGTGTTTTCTAAAGTATTTGAAAAAGTTATTTATAAAAGTTTATACAGCTACTTTGAGATTAATAATTTGTTTGCTATGGAGCAAAAAGGCTTTCGAAAAGGCAAATCTATAGATATGGCTATTTATAACCTTATAGAAAAAGTAATTACTGGCATGGATAGAAGATGGCCTGTACGTGCCTTGTACATGGACATGTCTAGGCGTTTGACTATGTCGACCATGCGGTTCTCTTAGATAAGCTGGAAACCTATGGCGTCAGAGGAAATGTCCTTAAACTGATTAGGTCATATCTCAACAACAGGAGGCAATTGACTCAAATCACCCGATTATGTAACAAAACTAAAACTGAAGTTGTGTATTCGTCGGAACTAAGAGAAGTTATTTATGGCGTGCCTCAGGGTAGCATTTTAGGTCCTTTGCTATTCTTAGTCTACATTAATGATCTCCCACGAGCAATAGACCATCCTATGATTCTTTATGCAGATGACAGTACTGTTATATTTACAAATAGACATAGTAATACGTATGAAAATGAAATTAACAGAACATTGAACTTAATTATTGAATGGCTTAACCACAACAACCTTAAAGTTAATATTGACAAAACTAATGTAATGACGTTTCAGCAAAGAAATAATGATTCATCCAAAATTAATGTAAAGTACAAAGAACAACCAATAATGAATAGTAATAAAACGACATTTTTAGGACTAGTATTAGACTGTAAAATGACATGGAGAGATCAAATTGTAAATATATGCAAAAAACTAAACCAATTCTCATTCGCGCTGTACAAGCTAAGAAAGTTTGCTAACCAGTCAACTGTTCTCACAGCCTATCACGCTTATGCTTCATCAGCACTGAGGTATGGCATAGTGTTTTGGGGTAATTCCCCAGATAGGGAGCAGGCATTCTTGGCGCAGAAGAAATGTATCAGAGCAATATGTAACTTACGACGCACTGACTCATGTAAACCGCATTTCATAAAGCTAAACATACTGACACTTCCAAGCTTGTACATTTATGAAATGGCCAGTTTTGTTCGGATTAACAGTAGCTTATTTAATAAGTTCTTCAGTGTACGAATGCGAAGTAAAATTCGTCCCTGGTCGTCAAGCACGGCTCTGTTCTCTAAAAGCATACTGGGAATGGCCCCTAAAATTTATAATAAGCTACCAAAATGCATCGCTGAAAAGGACAGTATTACCGAATTCAAAAGCGCTTTGAAGAGTTTTCTGATCAATAAAGCCTACTATGCAATCAATGAATTTATTTTAGAAAATAAGGACTAAGTAATACTAAGTTATTATAAGGTAAATGTAGATATTATAAATTGTTATTATAAGAAGAGAAACGTAAGGAAATATAAATAATAAAAACCCCCAAGTTTGCACGCCTAGCGGCAGAACATGGAAAGATCCATTATTTATTATGTACACCAACTGTATAACCACCTGTGTTCAGCAAATAAATACTTTTGACTTTTGACTTTTGACTTTGACTTTAAGATTTATAACGATTTAAAGTTGGTTAGCAACAGTCGGGTTTTTTAAAGCTTGCTTTTTGTTATTTCCAGAGTGGAACAACTCTAAAAACTTATTGATAATTCTGTAACCACAGTGTGCAGATGTGCAACATCTCGTATCTTTAACGAGGATAATCTCACACAAAATGGACCAAGTCCCGAACTAAGCTCTAAGGTTGATCTATAGGTAGAAAACCATAAACACACTTAAATAAATACCGACCTAAGTACTTAAATATTAAAGAAAACATGCAAGACTCAGGGACAAATACTCGCGCTTATTTATCACACAAATATTTGCCCTCACCGAGAATCGAACCCGGGACCGCTAGCTTCGTAGGCAGGGTCAGTAGGTACCATGTAGAATTACCGCGTCCCCCGAACCATTGTATCTACCTTTAGATCTAAACGAAATTGTGTAAATAATTTCTTGTAATAACATGAACATTCATAAAGTCAGACGCGTGTCGGACTTCAATCTTTAATATTATGTCGTGGTGAGTGGTGACACCACAGTCGTAACGCTCTTATATTTTAATACTAGCGACCCGCCCTCGCTTCGTTCCGGTTTATGTGAGTTTTCTGTAACAGACTAATACCAACCAGAATTTATTATACGAGAAAACCTTCCGTGAAAAAATATCTAAGTGATAGTGAAAACCGCATAAAAATCCGTTACGTGGTTTGACGTGTTAGCGGATATACAGACAGACAGACGCGGAAAGCGACTTTGTTTTATACTGTGTAGAGATCAAGATTATGTAGCGTTGTTGCGCGTTAAAACGTTTTCGTTAAATAGTGCCTTCGCGAGGTTGCACCTCGCTTGCAGTTCAAAATAAAATGCAATGACTGAGCAATTTTCGCTGCGAAAAATGCCCCCAATCAGATCAGTGGTCCGTTAATATCATCACAGACTGGACGCGGGAGGCGTCAGTCGGGGATCGAACAACTATCAATCTTTATCACGAACTCACTTATCATAGTCGTGTAGACTCTCGGTTCTGAGGGTCGGAATCTGCAGCGTCAGTGGAGCCTTATTCCCGGAGAGTAAGTACTTACCTACCTACTAGATACCATACCACTTCATGGAAAATATTAGGAAAATGTACGAAATACCTTAATTATATTAACTATGAATATGACTATGACTAATCTCCGAATAAGTCTTATTCCAGTTTGGTCGAATCCGTCCTAAAACCCTAAACCCACGAATAAAACCCTATGCGCGCTACGTTAGTGAGACTAATGACATTAATCTCATTACATAGCGCGCCTAGTGTTTTAGTCTTCTCATTAGTAATGATCAGACTACTTACACGACATCGCGTCTGTTGTGGCGGATTTACATTTGTCCACCAAATGCATGCCAGTAGACGTACATGGCGTCGTTACAATAGCTCTCGCATCGAACGTGAAAACCAACTCATCAATGTACTTCTACTGGCATGCATTTGGTGGACCAATGTAAAATAGCCATTACTTACATATATTATAGCTGATGGGTTACGTCGCGCGCAGCTGTGATTTACATAGTTTTCCTCTTTTCCCAAAACCGCGTAACGTTACAACTGTAGGTAGAGTGCGAATTTTAAACTTTTTTAATTCCTATCACTACTGCCCCATACTAATTAATTGCATTGAAGGAAAACATTCAGACTACTGGCGACATCTAGATCGTCGATTTTAAACTACATCGAGGACAGCAACGTGCATCTCCACATTCACATTATTCACGCCATTTAGGTGCCCCAAAGAGATCAAAATAAGATCCAATCCTCGTACAAACACCGTGTTTATAAAACAAGTGTACAAGTAAGTACAAACAGCATCACTTTTAACTAACCGCCAGTGAGTCTTATGTCTTATTGTACCATTTGTACCTACCTAAGGTGACAAGATTTTTATATGGTCAGTTAACTGTGTCACTGATAGTGATAGTACCTACGTGTACCTACAATGGCTCGAAATATTCGAACAATTTTATATTGTTGTGTTTGTATCTAAATTATAATAAAATCTAAGGAAAAGGTTTGCATAAAAAATATCACACAAGCGACGCCGGGCACAAACAGCTAGTCTACAACCAATAACACTCAGGGCCATCGAAAATAAAATGTTTGACATTTTTAGGTTCTAAATTTGTGTCACTCTCGGCGTTTAAAAATCGCACCTCGACGAAAATCTGTTTCAATCGAATATACGCCCGAATATATTATTCATAAACGCACATTAAACCTCTTTTATTATTTAGTATTCTTTATCGCGTGTTTATCGCTTTCTGGCAAATTCAAAGGTCACTTGACATGCCTAATAAGTACGAATCGTATTTTAAGCACACTTCAGCTGTTGCGCGTTTATGCATAAGAGCACTAGGCTTTAGCTAATTTACGACCGCACTCAAGAGAAAATTAATGACGATTAGCTCGTTTGTTAGTGACGATTTTTCATACACAAGTTTAATAAATCCGGGTAAGAGCATGTCTGACCATGCTCAGTGTAGGGTTCCGAAGCCGTTACTACACAAAAACTATCTCAAAAAAACAAACAAGTAATATGTATACTCATGCCAAATAACAGCTTTCTAGAACTAAGAGTCTCTGAGCTAAGCTGCGGACGGACGGACGGACGGACATGGTGAAACCACAAGAGTTCCTAGTTTGACTATGAAACCCTAAAAAGGAACGAGGTAAGATTCTAAAATGTCTCTGCGTATGGCGGTTGCTTTACGTTTAATGGTCCGTCAATTAACTGTGCATCTCGAAGGTGTTGCTGAACACGTGGCGCTTGCCGATAATAAGCGCGAACAAACGGCTGCCTCGAGACTGACCTACAAGGGTGAATCATGCATGTTCTGGCGCGGGATGACAACTGGCGGCAAAACTGCTCTTGTAGGTCTCCCGGACTGGAGTTGCTCCCGGTCAGGGATCCCTGACTGCTCGTCAATACATTGAAATCCTGAAAGAGCATGTATTCGCCACCTTTGTGGGGCGTGGGTTCACTTAAACGCAGGATAACGCTCCCATACAGCCTTCAGTCAGTGCCTCCATGCGGTCCTTCATTGGTCGCACCGACTTGTGACACTCGCTTGTGGCTCGCAGGGGCAGGGTCTCGTGCCCGTTCCCGACGTTTCAGCACAAAGATGCTCGATCGGATACAGCTCTGACCTTATCGGCGGTCATTGCATAACTGTAATCCCGGCCAGTGGCCCGTTTCACGAAGCTAAAAGTTACAAATTATAAGCGGAGCTCTCTTTCTACCAAAAGGATTTAGAAAGAGACCTCCGCTTGTAATTTGTAACTTGTAGCTTCGTGAAACGGGCCTCAGGTAGAGGTCGGAATTACAGTTCTGCAATGACCGGCGTAATTAGGGCAAGGGGAGGCAACACTGTTTTAGGCATACATTTAAATGTTTTTAGGGTTCCGTACCCGACGAAGGGAGCCCAACGGGACCTATTGATATGCCTACGCTGTCCGTCAGTCCGTCCTAACTGAAATCGAATTTCGTACCTAAAGATAAAAAAGTAAGTAAAGTAAGTAAGTTGTAAGAGATTCAATCCAAGACGTTAACAGTGGAGATCCCGTGGCCACCATCTGACTCGAACATCAGATCACGTCATGGAGACATTGTTAACAATATTAATGTTCACAAAACATGTGTGAACAACCTTGACATGATTTTTCACCTATCATGGCTTTCTAATTTAACACGTATTCCCCAGTGTTAATTCTAACACAGCTATGTTATTAGGAGCCAATTAAAGCTACAAATTATACAGTAAGGAAGTGATAATTTTTGACGTCACTTGTATCAAATATATGATCAGAATTGTTTTTTATATTTTTATAAAACAGGGAGGCAAACGAGCATGCAGGTTACCTGATGGGAAGTAATGACCACCGCTCATAAACACCAACAACTGAAAAAGAGTTGTCGGTCCGTTGGTTGCCGGCCAATTAGGGAAATGTAAGCTCTTTTCTTAGAAATATCGACGAACGGCGTTCGCTCTACAGTGTCACTGTTCGAAGCAAGAAGTGCCTAGGGAAACGTTAGGTGGAAGAACGCCGTCCATCAAGGTGTTGTTAATCCATTTAAGCGTTTTTAGATTATGAGCTTTAAAAAACTGCTTCCTTATGGGTATGGGTATAAAAAATATAGATTTATTCATTACAAGATTCTTTTTAAATAGCTAAAAAGTAGAATAAAAGAATTATTAATAACACTAGAGAGAACCTCATTTAATTACACAATTAAATACACCACAGTGCCGATGTTACTTTTTTTACATATTCTTACAATCTCCATTCAGATCAAATCAAAGCCATCACTCTCTATGCACTAGCACATAAATTGCTAGGCATGCCAAAACCGCAAACTGTAACAAAAACACAATTTATTATTATAGCGAGAGAGAAACCTTAATTAGGTACTTCTAACTACTAGATATTGAAGAGTTGACTTTTGAAATTGAATGTATAACTTAACGCTTTCTATTGCGTAAAGTCATCTTCATGATAAAATTATGGCCAGTAACTGAGTGGCAATTTGAAAGCTTGGAATGAAAGGGAATAGATAAAGTTGTGTTCCAGTCATTCCAGAAACTAGTTGGCCAGTCTGTAGACGTGAAAAAGCCATCGCTTTTCAAAAGGTGGAGCATAGTTTCTTTTTATCTATGTTGTTAAGGAATAGATAGGGAGCTGATAAAAATCCACGTTTCTGAGAGCCAGAGTCCATCTTAAAATGATGGTGCCAAAATGTGTTAATTTTGAAATATACCTTCTTAACAATTGCCTCTATGACAAAAATGACATCACAATTGTGCACAGTTTGTGTATACATGTTTTTATAAGTATGTCTACCCAATCTACGGAAGAAAATATTTTTACAGAAAATGTACAACTCATTCCTCATTTTCTTGTTAAACTAGAATTTAGTTTCACTTTTATACTAAAATTTAAGTTTTGCGGTATTTAAAATTTGAGAACTCATCTAATTCGCCCCGAAATGTTTTCAACTCACCTTAAACTTAGGATACTCGTTCATATAAATTGTGACCATTCCAACATAAGGCAGAAATCCCCTAGCACGGCCCACTACGTCTTTTTTCGTTAGCCACAGCTGCCCCTGCGCGTACAGACCTCGGTCATCAACACTGTTGTTATCTCCCTTGGTTAAAAACTTAACAGTTCCATTGTTCCTGAAATAAAATAAAAACACCTGTTTAAAGACTAAAATGGTTTCTATTGCTTTAATTGTATACTTAAAAACCATCTTAATTGGTTATGATAAATAATGCATTAACAATGTTAATCCCTGTTACTTTTTTTGAGCCCATACTAAGGTAAAAATTAATAGTGTTAATACAGCTAGTTTGCATTGGTGTTTATTAACGTTATCATACCCCTTCCTGGAGGAGCTTTTTTTATTTTTCCCGCTGTGGAAATGAATTTACACATACCACTGGGGCCGGGAGGGACCCTCGGTGTTTATGTGGGACTCGCCAACCAAAAATGGAAGGAATACCCACTAAAACCCCAACGATTCTCCCCCCACACCGTTGTTGGCGAGGGCCACAGATTCTGCTTGCGCATTCGACTACGACCCGGCGCGCTTATTGCTGGCTTCAACATTGAAAGAGCTCCCCGGGAGAATTAAGGGCGCTCACAGTCCAGTTAACCTATATGGACGACTTCGGTCTCCCGACCCTGCCATCCAGTCCATTACGCCAGGGCGATCAAATGCGCGCAGCGCCGACGTGCTCGCCCCGTTCGCCTCCTACGGATTACAGGAACAAGTGGGTCATCCTCTTGCTCCCTCTCCGCGGCGTCTTTTTACCATGGCCATGGCGTCCCAGCACCTCCCACTGTCAAGCATCGCCGATATGATGGTAGGTAGTGAGAGGTCTTCGCCCACTTTCGCGGCCAGGGCGTGTCATTAAGTCCCCCCACGCCGCACATTGTTCAACAGTGTGAAGCACTGTGTCCACTGGTGCGTGACACTCGTGACCTGGGGTTGAATCTCGACCCGCCACCCGGTGCAGGTACTCCCCAAAACATCCGTGTCCAGTGAGCACCTGCACCATATGGAATCTGAGTGCCCCATGTTTTCGAGTTATCTATTGCTCAAAATAGGGCACATTCCTGGACGAGCTTGTGATGATGTGTGAATTGATTATGAATTTGATTATGAAAATTCATAAAATAAAAATAAAAATAAAACACGATTGTATATACCTATTTTTTATCCGTAAAAGCTATATATTATCATAGCTTTTACATATATAAATATGTAATATACATATAGAGGCTATTTTAAAAATATAAATTTTGTTCAGAATTATAGAAATGTGGGATTTTGATCAATTTAAAATTATGACTTTTTGGAATAATTACATACACAGGGTGTATTTAGAAAAAAATCAAGCAGGGACAAACCTGCAGTCATTTCCAATCATTTTAACTAATATACTTTCATTTCTTGATGGTTAAAAAGTTATGGTTGTAAAGTCATTTTCTTCTTTAGTATGAATAGTGGATAGGTGGGTTTTAAAGTTCAAAATTCAAAAATTTAGTGTCTCAACTGTTTTTAAAATATTCATAATGGCATTTGATTATTCTAATTTTACACTTAAGTGTATCATATGGCAGTGTTCCACAGTAATGAAAACACTTTTGATACAGTAACTTTGTTGTTTGAAGATGTGCATATATTAGGTATTATACCTTAAATATGCATGTAAATTTTAAAAATATCTCTGTCTTGAGTGCTTTAATGTTTTCATTACTCGTGGTAATTTCCATTGTTGAGTTTTGGTTTTTTGTTAAGTTTATGTTATTAATGAAACCCCTATCTTTATCTAATTGTAGAGTGTCTGTATACAGAAAATGGAGACTTTATTTGAATTTGGACATAACGTCCTTATTCATTCTCTACACCACTACAAAGACAGGGATTTCATTAAGTTTTTCACCTACAATAAGTTTTTTTTTAATGGCTTTCACATCTTTTGTAGCAAATAATTATATTTGTAAGAAAGGGTTAGTGGCATCTGGACCGTCACACTGATGTTGACAGATGTTATTGTGACAGTGACATTTCTTGGTAGATTTCATGGATTCTAATTATGAATCCGAGTTTAGTATGTTGCACCCTTATATTTTTATACAGTCTATGCTAAAAAATGCTAAAAAATGCTAAAAAATCATATGACAGTTCATTACTGCAGAAGTTAGAATCAAAGACCAGATTTATCCCTAAATACATACCTACATAGACTGTTAATAATTTCCCTTCTTTTGGCTTCTATCAGATGGGTAAAGAGGGTTAATCTCAGAAGCAAAACATATTTAACACTAATCTGGCATAGATCCAATGAACTCAATAGAATGCTACTTTTGTATAGAAGGCCGGGGACTCCCAGACTATGCTAGACTAAGCACAGTGTCTTAAACACCATGAAGATAGGTTCATATATTTATACACCAGTATTTAGCAATAAGGTAGTAAAGAGTAGACACAACATGAAGACACCTCATTGCTACCCTAGAAAAGATGAAGCAGGCATCACAATTGCTGCAAAATTTAAGTACTTTCAGTGATAAAAAGGTATTAATTATCTAATGTGAGAAGTAGCCTACTTACTTTTCATGAAGCTTTAATACCCTATGTACAATTGGAATGTCGCGACCCTCAACCTTAAATACGACGATTTCTCCAACACGGACCGGTTCTTCAGGATAATTGGTAAGGAAGAGCAGGTCTCCTCTGTGAAAAGCGGGCTCCATACTTCCCGACAAAACCACCACGATAGGACTTTCGCTGCCGGTAACTACCATTAAACCTTTCCATATCATCAGCGCGGAGGACACTATCATACCAAAGCTCAGCACTTGGTAGATAAACTGAAAATCAATGATAATTCACATGAAAAACACCCAACGCACCGCTCACGTCATCTCTCGTGAAATATTCAATGAAAATATACCTGTCGTTTGTTCATGCGTTTCACATCGTCAAATAAACTGTCCAACATTTTTGTTTATTGTTATTATCAGGGCTTGGTATAGAATCTTGGTTATTTATTTGGTTATCCGGAATAACTGCTAGCCAACTTTGCCCTTCCTTTTGTCGACAGAAGCAACCACGTCAGAAATGTCAAAAACCACAGGGAAGATATTAACAAGTTAAATGACACGTTCACTAACCATCTATTTTGTGCGCTTGTAAATATGTCTTGAATAGTTTTATAGGGATTTGTTCTCTGTTAGGACTTTTGGTAGCATAACTGTGGTTCTAGCATCCATGTAGTCGCTATTTCATAATACACCCTTTGAACGCCAAGAACCACTAAAGTGGTCTTGTACGATCGTGCCTACCACGCCATCGACCATTTTATTCTAGTGGTCACAGATACAGTGCAAAATAGACCCGAGTATTTGTCTCGTAAGGTTTACATCAGTGGCCCGTTTCACGAAGCTACAAGTTACAAATTACAAGCGGAACTCTCTTTCTAGCAAAAGGAGTTAGAAAGAGACTTCCGCTTGTAATTTGTAACTTGTAGCTTCGTGAAACGGGGCTCAGCTGTCATTGGCGTGTGAGGACGACGTTTGCATCAAGTCAAAGGCGTACAAAGGGTTAATATACTTACCATCTTGATTTTAACCTTCGATTGTCATATTTCAAAATAAATTAAAATAAGTTACTAGCACGTTTTATCAATAAAATAATATACTAAAAAAGCTCTTTTATTTCCCTTTACAATGTTTACTTAAACCAATTAAGTATTAGAGATATCTTAAGACCTAGAATTAATTTACTTGTACACACTTGTACTAGTTACTTAACTAGCATTTTTGAAAAAGAACACTCATTTGTGGCCAGTTTTATAAAGCTACAAATTACAAGCGGAACTCTCTTTCTAGCAAAAGGAGTTAAAAAGAGACTTCCGCTTGTAATTTGTAGCTTCGTGAAACGCGCCTCAGGGGCCTGTTTTATAAAGCTACAAATTACAATTTACAGGTTACAAGTTTTCATTTGCCGCAACCTCGACCAATGACGGCCGTTTGAGCAGTTCCCAGTTTAGACCTTTAAAATTGTAACTTGTAGCTTTTTAAAACGTGCCCCAGCCATTTGAGCAGTGTTGCTAGTTTAGACCTGTAAAATTGTAACTTGTATCTAGCTTTATTTTCATGAAGCAAGCATTTTCAATCCTGAGGCTCTACTTTGAAATCCGTAATTCGAACTTCGTCTATTGCTATCTCTTTTACTCTTGACGCGTCACTAATTCGCAAGAAAGTGACGGGGCGATCCGAAGTTCGAATTACTGATTTCAAAGTAGAGCCCCAGTTTCATTTCTTTTGTATGCGTATACTACCTGCACCACGGTTGAATAAAAGCGGTCTTCCTGGGCGTACCGTTGTGCTTTGCTAACTGTAGAGAAAGACAAGTAGCGACTCATTGTTGCGTCAGTTGCGTTTGTGTACTTCTCAAACTACTCAGTCCCTATTTGTAAAGTCGAAATTCGAAGTTACGTTACTATCAGACCATTGGAACCTTGACCCACCATAGAACTGTGTCACAGAGACGTTATGATTCAAGTCATAAGAGGTGTCAAACAAATTGTTTTATAATGTCACTGTGACACCGTTCTATGGTGGGTCAGGGTTCCATTGGGCTGATAGTACCTAAACCTCTCTATGAAGCTAGCGGTCCCGGGTTACATTCCAGTATGGGCCAATAGGTATTTGTGTGATGAGCGCGAGTGTTTGTTTCTGAGTCTGGGATGCTTTCTATGTATTGAAGTATGTATTTCTCTAAATAAGTATGTTTATCATCATCTAGTAGAATTTGTGTAAGATTGTGCCGTGTTATTGTTATTTTTCTAGCTCTACCAGTTCTTGTCAGAAATCATCTTTATATAACGGGGTCCGTTCAGTGCAAAAACTTTCATTTCAGAAAAAACGTGTTCGTGCTTAAACCATTGCCTATGACATAGGTTACATCGACTTATTAAATAAGCTAGGTTAAACTTTTGACCACAAAAAAAATGTTAAATAATGGGGAGTTGGACTCGCGCACGAAGGGTTCCGTACCTTTATCTATACAACACTAGCAAGAAACGGCAAAAAAAACACGTTTGTTGTATGGGAGCCCCCCTTAAATATTTTATTTTATACTGTTTTTAGTATTTGTTGTTATAGCAGCAACAGAAATACATCTCCTGTGAAAATTTCAACTATCTAGCTATCACGGTTCTTGAGATACAGACTGGTGACAGACGGATGGACAGACGGACGGACAGCGGAATAGGGTCCCGTTTTTACCCTTTGGGTACGGAACCCTAAAAATGACCGCCCTTATCTCCGAAGTTAATGGACCAAAAAATCTGAAACATTCCTGATATAAAGATAATTATTTATATTTTATGCGAAAAAAAAAATGGAGTTGTCAAATTTTACAGATTTGGAAAAATGATCAAAAAGCTTTTAAAATCTGTATTAAATTTTAGGCTAGTCAAAATGGACCTTATGGCGTAAAAAATAAAGTTTATAACAAAATGAGTATTTTCTTTTGCGTTTCCCAACCATATTAAATCTTAAATACGGAACCCTCGGTGCGTGAGTCCGACTCGCACTTGACCGGTATTTTTTTAATAGAAAATTGGTTTAGTTAGGGTGGTTTGGTGAAACCACGTAAGAGTTATCTGCTCTGGAAGTAGGGTTAGCGGGTTTTTTTAATCTATTTATTAATGAGCAAACAAAATGCTGGCTGTATTATTGTACCTATGTTATTATGTAGACATGTTGTATTTATAAATAAACAAGAGTACCTGTCTGATAGAGCTGTGGCCCGTTTTACGAAGCTACAAGTTACAAATTACAAGCGGAAGTCTCTTTCTAACTCCTTCTGCTAGAAAGAGAGTTCCGCTTGTAATTTGTAACTTGTTGCTTCGTGAAACGGGCCTCCGGACTATTAAAACAAAGTCAATGTCGTAACCGTAACCGTGGAAGTAATAAGCTAAGGTGGAATGTTCACATGATCTTTGCAGTCATATATGACTGCAAAGATGAATGACTGAGAAGAAGATCAAGGATCAAGATATATCTTGCAAAAAATCTCCAAAAGCTAACCCGATTTAATTACATTTTGAATAGAAACAAAACATTCTCCCTTAACAAATCGTTTTGTTGTTCACGTACCTTGAATGAAACAAAAAAATAGCATTTACAACTTTAGTTATAGCAGTATTAGTAGAATTAGTACTAGCTTGTTCCAGAAAAATAACTATGCCATGTCAACGTCAATCGTTTCAATAACCCTCAACTTTATAGTAACTGTGTTGGGAGTGGTTACATCGGCTACAAGGATCTCGGCCCCGTTGAATAATCCCAACTCGCTTATTTTCTTCTTTAGATTGTCTCTTGTCCTCTCTTCTATGCTTCTGATTGAAGACATGTAAAGAGTTTTGTTACGTCCATTGATAATCGTGGTAATACCTGCGAAAACAAGTCAGTATTAGATTCTAAACTAGCACAAGCTAACAAATAAATAGCCTATTCCCAGTGATGAAAATATCCAACCATGCGACGCCAAAAAGGGATGTCAACGCACTAATAGATCGATCATCTATCAACGGCATGGATCGACGCTGATCAATTTAAAATGTGCTTCGATTAGTGTAATAAAACTCAACATTGTTTTTTTTTAACTATGATTTTTCTTGTTTCAGTTTCTGTGCTGTCTCTCGCAGCTAACATTTGAAAATGGAAGTTCTCTCTCTCTTTCTCTGGATTTAATCACGAAGGGGAGGATTTAATCATAATTGTAAGGGATGGAGGATCAAAGTTTCAAATTTAGTGGTTCATAGTAACCATACAACAACAAATATTCGAAGTTTAAACTAGTCCCGTACCTACACTTATTATTTCTTTTATTGTTACAATTTTCCAGTAAATAAAATAAAGTATTGTTAACATGATGAGTAGTGAAGCTTTTATTTGATATATCATTTAAAATTCAGTGTTTTTCAACATTTTTGAATTGGAAATCTCTGCTCAATCTCGACATAGAGTAGGTATTAAAACTTCTTGATTAAAAATTTGTAGATAACCTCTCTTACGAAAAGCGATAACCTTGTATAAAATAATTTACCGATTTGCAACTGCATGTCACATTGAAAAACAGCCGCAATCCCTTGCAGTTCTTTGTAATAGTGTTTGTTTAATCTTGGCGTCGAGTTTATTTGCTGCTATTTATTTAGTATTAGTTAGTATGTGACAATGGAAAATTTGAAAACAATATACAGTAACGATTTTAACTGTTTGTTTGCAAGTGTCGTTGACTCATTGCCAGTGACATGACATACAACTCTAAGTGTATACCATCGACATTTAGATAGGTAGTCGATAAAAAAAGCGACGTCTGTGCGAAAAGATAAATGAGCCTAGTAATGAAAATCTAGGTTTGCACGTTTCCGATTTTTATTTTTCCAGGAAAGTAAAACGTACAGACATAGTTTTTCATAATATCTACAACATATTAAAAAATGGTAAAAATCTGACTAGATTTAAGGGGAAAGAAACGTTACCACATTTTGAATGAAAAAATATAGCTTTACAATCTTCTTGAGAATCGGGCCGATAAGAGTGTAGGACTTGGTTGAACCCACATAATGAAAAATACCAATTTAAATTATATCATTAACTGGGTCAGAGAAGTGACAAGGCCATTTACTGTAAACCCTTTGGTTAAACAGTCACACCAGACATCACATCAAATATCCATATTCTAGACAACATTGCAAGTATTTCATTAGGCCTGATATATAGATCGGACTAGACTTCCCAACTAGTGGGGCGCATTTTGCGCTGAGGCATGTAATGAGGTCCTTGAAGGCTTGATGCCAAAAAGGTCGGAAAATCCTAATCAATTATTTGAATGCGTACCTGGACTCTTCATCAAATATTGCTGATCTTCACACAGCTTGGAGATAACTGATTGCAATGTTGACTCTGGGTCCAATTCCATGATCCTCGTGCTGTTGCTGCAAGCGACACAGTCAGGCCGTTTCTCTGCATTGAATGTGTATGTATACACACCATCAGCTATGTTCAGCACCATGTAATTGTTCATGTTGACACAGCATGACGAAGCTAGTTTAAAAACCTAAAAATGCGATGCATCGAATAAGCTTATCTCGCTTCATGACAAATTAAAGTTAAAACTGGACCAACCTATGTGTATTTGACACTGCTTTTGCCACAAATTCATCTGTGATGTACGAGTAGTTTAACAATAGTTATTTTATCACGTTTTTTTTTCCAGAGTTCAAACTATATTCGTGTCAACTTTGATCAAACCTGGTTCAGTACTTTAGCCATAGCAGCGGCATAGAAACAGACATATAACAGACTGTCATATTATTATTTATACTTTCAAGAGAAGTCAAAGAATCTATCGTATGATTTTTTATAACATCTGTACACAGTTTATGTATGTTTAATAGTTATCATTATGTAACTAACCTCAGTAGCACAAGCCGCAGCTATAGCAGCGTTAGTGCTGGCTACAGCTGGAATAATATTCTTTAGAACACCCTGACAAAGCCTGTACGTGACACCAGTGATGCCGTGCTTCAGGGCCCGTTCCTGAGCTTTCTCCAGCACCCAAGCCACGTGCTGGGGATCATCCCCATCAAGATGAATGGTATTACCCCATGGGTTTTCTTTAGGCCACTGCAATACTTTTACATACTCAATGCAGTGCTCTGGTAACCTGAAATGAATTAATAACATTCCTTTTCCAGTTAAAAATATTTAAAAATACATTTTTCTCAAACATGCTCGGAAATGTATGCGTTAATGGAACGAAATGAAGACATGAAGTTTCTTGTTTATGGCACCCTACAATTACTTCTTGGCCTAGGCCAAGAAGTAATGTATGAAAACCCTAAGAAAAAATATTATTGGCCGCTGCTCTAACTTTTTAAATTTGCTTACTAACATTAAACTGACAAAGGAAAAATTACATTCTGCCAACCACCACTACTCTGTAACAATACTATGCGACATAAAAAAAAAAGAAGACGCTGTTCAAGAAGGGGTTAAAGTGAACGGATTATTTTTGACAGTCATGTCTTCTTAGCCGGTTATGTAAGAGCATTAAGACGAGTCTGCGGCAAAAACAAAAATCTATGGTACTATAATTTTATGTGCAGTTTTGAGGTTGCCGTCGTAAGATTGCAGTCCTGATATTGCCATCGTAAGATTGTAGTCTTGAGATTACCATCGTAAGATTGCAGTTTTGAGATTGTCATCGTAAGGTTGCAGTCTTGAGATTGCCATCGTAAGATTGCAATCTTGAGATTGCCATCGTAAGATTGCACAGTCTTGAGATTGCCATCGTAAGATTGCACACTCTTGAGATTGCCGTCGTAAGATTTCAGTCTTGAGATTGCAGTCTTAAAGATGCCGTCGTAAGATTGCAGTCTTGTGCCATCGTAAGATTGCAGTCTTGAGATTGCCATCGTAAGATTGCAGTCTTAAGATTGCTATCGTAAGGTTACAGTCTTGAGATTGCCATCATAAGATTGCAGTCTTAAGATTGCCATCGTAAGATCGCACAGTCTTGAGATTGCTATCGTAAGATTGCAGTCTTGAGATTGCCATCGTAAGATTGCAGTCTTGAGATTGCCATCGTAAGATTGCAGTCTTAAGATTGCTGTCTTAAGGATGCCATCGTAAGATTGCAGTCTTGAGATTGCCATCGTAAGATTGAATAGTCTTGAGATTGCCATCGTAAGATTGCACAGTCTTGAGATTGCCGTCGTAAGATTGCACAGTCTTGAGATTGCCATCGTAAGATTGCAATCTCGAGATTGCCATCGTAAGATTGTCATGTTAAGATTGCAGTCTTGAGATTGCCATCATAATATTGCAGTCGTAAGATTGCAGTCTTGAGATTGCAGTCGTAAGATTGCAGTAATGTATTTTTAATATTTCCTCACATTGCTTGAGAAAAGTACTATACAATCCTCAGCCGGAACAGGGATTGAAGGACTAGTTCTATCCTCTACCCCTAACTCGTCCTTAAATCCCTGACTTCACGGCCTCTTCAGTAATTTGCTATTAGAATTTAATGTCTGTAAAAGAGATCATTCATATTGGTTTTTTATTTCAAAGTGCCGGCCAAAAAAATTTGGTGTACATTGCTACATATATTTGGGTGCGCCAAAGTTCATATAAAATTACATCTCCAAATAATGGAACTCCGAAAATGAAATTTTTAAACCACTGGACCTGAAAACTTTTCAGAAGTTCTGAAATATTCAATGTGTAGAAAAGACTAGGTTAGGTTAGGTCTGATTTAAAAAAAAACCTGAAAAATTAAAAAAAAGCCCAAATATGTATGAAGGATGAATATTCTCCTTTGGACTCTCTAAGAGAACTCTTACAAGAGCTGTGACCGTTAGTTCTGGCTGTTATCAGTATCATCATCAAGGGTGATTTGTACCATGTCTTCCTAGTCCCAAATGGGAATGCTTGAAGCTCGTTCATCAATAGTTCAATAGTCATTATTGCAATAATTTAGAAAACATTATGTTCTACACACATCAAAAAAGTCTTAGAATACTCAGTATCCCTAGAAAAATTTGATGTTTTGACTCAGTAGTAATATGCCTATATTAAAATGTTCAAAACTGTCTAGGGATAAAAAATATCCCTAACTTTTCATGTGTGTATTTTATTCTATATAAATTAAAGATGAATAGCTCTGTCAGTAGCTTTATGAAAAACTCCAATTCATGTTTTGAATTTTAATAAATCTCAGTAACAGAACTTTAACCGACTAGTTAGCATGTTGTGACCTTGTTTTTTATCTAGAAATATTGAAAAAATAAAACATTACCTTGGAGTGTTCGCAATGGTACACAGTGGGAATGTTATCTGAGGCGGATACAGATCTAGTGTGCATTCAATGCAGGCGCTCATCCCTGGCAGAATGACTCTAGCATTTCCTTTGAAGCCCTCAGTACCACCATCAACCAAAGGTATCAAACTGCCTTGATCTAAATTACCTAAGTGAAATAAAAGAGAAAATGAATTTGTATTATGTCATACTGTCATACCTACCTCATAATGTCATAACTAACAATTTCAATAAATTAAGGGCAATGTTGTTACATGAAGTTTCACAGTATTAAATATGTATGTAAGCTTATTAATTCCACCTCACAAGTGCAAATTTCTATTCCCATTAGTTTATGGCATGTAAAGTCTTTTTGTCTAGTAAATGCTAAATACCTGTTCAAAAACAGTAAATTTTGTAGTCAGGGAACTCATCTTGTTTTAAAAAGCTGATAAATAATCAACTTGATGTGGCTCTGTGTTGCTAGCAACAATTGCTGACTTTTACTTCAGTATGCTAAATCAAGACACCCGTAACTACTTGTGCACCAGAGCCTTAGTACACAGGAGTTGTTTATATTGTAATATACTGACAACTATGACAAGATGAGATCCTTATGTAAATTACCATCATCATTATATTGCAGCAGAGACACCAGCATGCCATTAAGCCAGCGTCTGGCAACTATGGAGTCCAGGCCACAGACCACAATGTGGAATTGCCGGTAGAATCCATCATCCATATCTTGTATAGCGCAATGATGAGCAGTGGCATCACAACCAGGAACTCTAAAAACACAATACTATGTATATTGTTAACTGTTATATTTAAAAAAGAACTAAATCTAAAACTGACCTCAAACTAAATATTCACTCCATATTACAATGTAAAACAGCCCTCATGTAGATTTACCTACTGAATAAATATATTGAATTTTCATTTTATTCTTATTTGAATTTCACTCACCTTTTATTGACAAATTCAACAGCACATTTAGCCTTAGATAAACCAATATCATTCTTTCTGAACAAAAACTGCCTGTTTAAGTTAGACAATTCTATAGTGTCCATGTCTATAATGTGGATTTTTTTGAAACCCATCAAAGCCAAGTCTTTTAGTAATTCACAGCCAAGACCACCAGCTCCAACCACCAAGATTTTGCATGAATTCATAATGAAATCTAATATCTCAGCGGACGCTTCAAAATCAGGATGGCAAAATGGACCGGATCTCTCTAATAGTTTTCTTATATTTATCCATCTTCTGTGCAGGTATTCAGGCAGTGCATCAGCCATGTTACTGTAAAAACGACCTTTAACGATAAAGTAAGTTGAAATTGAAACAATAGCGACAAAAACCGGCAAACAGTTAGGTCACAGTTTACGGAAAAACTTACTTAATTAAATACTGATTTACGATTTAACTATACTATGCTTTTTTCTTTGGCCTTCAATAGGAAACTGCGAAGTTTATTTTAAATAATTAGGGATATCCCTTCAATAAAATTCCAATCTAATTGAAAAAGTTAGTTATTACGACTGTCAGATCTGTCTCATGAAGTATCATCTGTCAGTGCCTAGCTAAACCAAAATTACCCTTAAATCATTTATAATCTGTGAACCAAATGTCAATTTTGTAAAAAAAAAGTTGTCAGAGTTGCCCATTCACGCCGCATCATAAAATAATGTACAAAAATGTTTTTGTACTTTTATCTACATACTAACCAAAGTTAATAAAAATATTCTTAATTATTTTCTTAAATATTTTCTATACTGATTAGTTTATTATTTTTAATTAATATTGAGATTCACACAAAAACAAATGTTATGTTCTATAACCGAATAGATGGCATTACGTTTAGTGTGGTATTCATTTGTTGAAAATGGAGGCGTGAAGAAGACTATTGTTGGAAAATCCGAATTTTCAAGTTAGCGGTTGTGAGGATTTACATGTGAGTAGAATCATTTGACTAGATGCATAGTTTTCGGCAACTCTTAAAACGTATATCTTCTGTGTTAAAACGAAATAACTACGTATGTTATCTTTGATATTCAAGGGAGAGACTTATGACTGTCTTGGTAGGTATTTTTCGTGATTATAACATGCTGGATTCAAATTTCGGTTATGTTTTAGTACTTTATTAAAACGAATCGTGCGTGAAGATTTATTGCAAAAACATTGTGAAAAGACCTTCACTAAAATAGTAATGAACGTACATACAACTCTAAATAAATAACATGCGTACGTACGTTCGTGCAGCGGTACCACCTGATTCATTGTCATATTCGTTCGTTGACTTAAGTCGTTCGAGAATAATATACTTATCTAAGCCTTAAACAAATATTTATATATAAATAATTTGAGTTAAACACTTAGTGGTTTTTTTAATTGACATATCGATTTTCTTTTTTAGGTTTTAATATGGCTGGAACTAAAATAAATACCAAGTCCAAAGGGAAAGATGAAAAGGGCAAAAGTAACAAAAACGTAAGCAGTACCAATGAAGAAGGTGAAGACCATGACTTTTCATTGCTCAGAAAACCTGTACTCACAAGTATTACTGGTTTTGCCCAGGCAAGAAAAATATTTGATTTTGCCACTGAAGAAGTAAGTACATCAATATTTAGATTTTAACTTTTTACCATTAGTTATTTATACATAATAACATTGTCTTAAAAAGAGTTTTTTAATTTCACATGTGATTTTTAAACTTAAACCTAAATATTTTTCAGCTGAAAAGTCTTCTGGCTAATGAATGTGACTTATTATATGAGTGCAAAGTATGTCGAAATATTTTTCGGAGTTTGGCTAATCTAATATCTCATAAACGTGTCTACTGCAAGGAGAAATTTAGTTCTTCAGTTCACAGTCATTTCATTCAAAATACATCTGCTGTAAGTATCTGAGTCACACTCTTATGAAAATGAAAAGAGCATTCTTATAGTTAAGAAATATGTATAAGTTCATCATCTATATCTCTCTCCCTCTCTCCCCCATGGCATGCCACTGAGCTTGGTGTTATTTTTTTTTTATTTACAACTGCTCCCTGCCGCTTTTTGTATATCATTGCTGCATGTATATTAACAAAAGCAAATTAAATTAATTTATATTTGCTGTTATTATATGTAGATTTGTTTATTAGAATATTATATGTTACTCTGTATATTATTGTTTTGTACTGATAAAAAGTATTCAGAGTCTTATTATGCTCCCCTTGGTAGTATTGGCCTATATTTATGAAGTTCCAGTAATGCTAGTGTTATCTAATATAAGGATTCTGTCCATACTGTAAGTTTTATGTGGTTTTGATATATGGAATTTAGAATTACCTACATAAGCATAAAATAAAAATAATTACATTACAGGCAAGCGAGATGCTAAAAATTAAACGAATGGAGGAAGCTTACCAAGAATCTTTGAAAGTCACTGAAGCAATTCCAAATGAAGATGATGACCGTATAGCTCTAACGAAAGACCTGACCGGGATTGTTGAGAAACTTTCGAAAATCAGAGGTCATTATAATTTTGATGACCAACAAGTAACGCTGCAGAAAATACCAACCAGTTCTGTGGCAGTTTTCCAGAGTCAAAGTGACGAAAACAAATTTGATAACATGCAGGCTCAAGTATGTTATCTTATACATTTGTATATGTATTTATTTCAATAAACAACCTTGTGGAACATACCTTTTCATGTATACATACCAAAGGTTAAATTCTTATTTAGGTACATGAAGTTAAGTGCTTGCGGATGTGTTCCTTTTTTTGTGAACTGTTTTAAAGTGGGTAGAAAAACATGAAACCCTAAGTAGGCAAACAAAATGTGCTAAAAACGAATAAGTTTTTAAATCATGAATTCATGAACCTATTTCTAATTTTCAGGTGCAAGAACTAGACAGTATCCTATCACGAAACCAGGCAGTTTTGCAAAGAGATGGTTCATTTAATGTGCAAACTTCATTGAATGTGGACAAAAAAGATGATTCTGACAATGTCATACAAATTAGTGATGACGAAGATAGCGATGACACACAGATACCCAAATGCAAGCTATGTAAGAAATATGATATACCTACTTATATTTACAAGTGTACTTGTCATTATAGCACTTATTTATATAATAATGTAGCTTTATAGTTTACACCTTTTTACGAGTAACTTGAGTTATGGGCGGTTTAATACATAGATATGTGTATGTTCCTATTCCTATATCCGCTCCTGTAACAAAGAAAAATATCAATAAATAGGCTATGCGTCGAATGGCGAGTGCTAATGGGCACCTACATGAATAAATCAATCTGAGGAGACTCGAGGATCTTTGAATTTACGGCTACATTACGGCTTCTCAATAAAACTACTTTAACTATTTATCTGAAGATGTAGGTACCTTTGGTACCTATGCTTCCGTTCGCGTATTTACTCGATCGCTATTCTTGGTCGAATATTTGCGCATGCGGAGCGCATACACGAGGTGCATGTAGGTACCCTTTTTGTATATATGTATATAAATATATTTTTCTTTGTTTAAAATATAGGCGACATGCAGTTTTCTACGCAAAAGACTTTGAAATTTCACATGAAGTACAAACACCTGGAGAGCAGGCTGGTCTACCCCTGTCCCGACTGCTTTGAGATATTCTCCACATCTTGGAGTGTTTACCGACATCTGTTCAAAGTACACAGGTACTTATTTACGTTACCTACTTGTAATCCACGTATACAAGATGTTAGGCCGCTAGGTGCAGAGCTTTAAGGGGGTGATAGACGACGTATTTTTGAACATTTTTAGCTGTAAAACTTGTTTAATTTGGTCCAATAGATATTCAAAAAAAAGGTTTTGTTTACAAGGTAACGTTTATTGGGGCATTATTAACACGTAACTATCAAAGTCAGGGTAATATCTGTAAAATTCTTAAATTTTAAATAAAAAAAACTACTCAACAAATTTCGTTTAAGACATAATATGTAGGTATACATCTAAAAATGTTCAAACCTTGTCTATCACACACCCTTAAAGTTTTGCACGTAACGACCTAACACCCTGTATACCATCAATATATTATTTGACAGGTATCTAATATATAAGTGTTCGGTCAAAATCCACTATTTTTATGTCGACGGCCGACTATTTTGCCGAGTTTTACTAAACTTACTAATGATTCCAAGAAAGACTGACGAAAAACGAATAAGACTTATTGAAAGAGGGACATGTATGACCAATAAGATAGTGACGGATAGCAAACAAGACGAAGATGAATACAGAATGAGACGAATAAGAATTAAACGAAAAAGTAATGAGACATGGTATACCATCATATTTTGATTCCCTGCCATGAAACCCTCTAATGGCCTCTCCGGTGGAAAAGCACCCAATTTTCTTTCTACATGAATAGTACCTACCTACTTTTTTTTACAGGAAATCAGCTGCTCAAATAAGAAGGTTGAGAGAATCCATCCAAGCCAAAGCTTTCAAGATGAACAATCCTCCGGCTTCGTACGAAAAGAGAAAGAACATGAAACAAATCACACCACAGAAGATCAGCGAGGAAGAGAGACTGGAACAAGAGAATCAGGTATGATTCATGAAAAAAATTGAATTGGTGCTTTAGGATCATTATTTTTTTTGCTTAAAGCAATGAGATCACAGTGTATGTGTAGTCTGACCTAAAACGTAGGTACCTATTACGGGTACCGGGTTAGGGCAGCAGTGGAAAGGTTGCTAATAATTTAATTCTGACCTCGATATTGAACCATAGAGATGGTGCAAAAAAAAACATACACACTTTTAAATAATGTTATATAGGGTAATCTTGTATGACCAAATTCGTTGCGTGCACTGTGTGCATATACACCTAAAGTCCATTTCATCTAGTCTAATTTAAGGCCCAGCCACACCGCTTGCGTGACGTGCACGTACACGTGCGCGTTCGCTTTCCACTGCGTTAGTATGTATAGTATGAATTCTCATTAGAACATGTCAGTATATAACGCAGTGGAAAGCGAACGCGCACGTGCACGTGCACGTCACGCAAGCGGTGTAGCTGGGCCTTTAATAAACACTTTAACATCGAAATGCTCCTTTTTGGTCTAAAATTAAAAAAATCTCGTAAAAAAAACAATCCATGTTGTAAAATCGGAAAAATGATGAGCAAAATCCGGTTTTTCCAAAAAAAATGCATTTTGAGGTTATAAAAGTATTTACTAAATAAGACTCGGGGGAATGGAGTTCAGGTCACTTCGGGTTAGGTAAGAAAAGGGATTTGTTTTTCAGGCTTGGATGGATAACATGGAAGGCGACGGCGAGCTGCCGCGCTGCGGCGGCTGCGGGCGCACGTTCGAGCGGCGCGCGGCGCTGGCGGCGCACACGCACACCTGCCAGCCGCGCTCGCGCGCGCTGGCGCGCCGCCCGCCCGAGCACAAGCGCATCGAGATCCAGATCCGCAAGGACTACAACAAGGGCCCGCCCGCGCTCAACTTGATGCCCAACACGGACACTAACGGTAACGTGCTCCTCGCCGGCTGCGTGCTCGACGCGCCAAACTAGGCGCTACCGACCCTGCCGAAGAAGCTAGCGGTTCTGGGTTCGAATCCCGGTAACGGCAGATATTTGTTTGATGAGATGAGCGCGAATTTCTTCCTGAGTCATGGATGTTTTCTATGTATTTGAGTATATTTCTCTATATAAGTATTTATAGCGTTGTCTAGTACCCATAGTACAAGCCTAGAGCTTAGTTTGGGACTAGGTCGATTGGTGTGACATTATCTCCCCCGCCCCTGATATTTATGATTGCAGTGCGTGTGACTGCAAAGTAATTCAATCATATTTTTGATGTCCTTGATGAGATTACGATTGCGTTATTATTATCTTAAGCAAGTCACTGGGTTCGTAGAATTAGGAGTTCGTAATACAGTCAAGTGCAAAAATATGCATCGGAAGAATCCTGTTATAAATATGTTACAAAGTTCTTATTACACTAGAATAAGGTGAATTAGGACATATTTTTAAGATGTTGCGCTCTTCCATATTTTTACACTTGACTGTACCGCTACATGCTGATTTATTTCTTCTTTCAGATAACAAACCTGCCAGTGAAGAAACTCAAACTATAACCAAAGAGCGTACAGAGAAACAACCTGAGCCTAAGGAGAAAATTTCTGAACCAGTCGAGAAACCTGCAACTTTGGAGAAAAAAATTGAGAAAGATGGTAGAAAAATTGAGAAAGATAAAAAAATTGAAAAAGATGGTAAACCTATCGAGAAAAAATCTGACCCGACCAAACATAAACTCGTAGAAGCCACTATGGACATAATAGACGATAAATCAAACGAAAGTGTTGAATCTCAGGAAAAACTTGTGCCAGTCAAACAGCAGCCTGATAGAAAACCAAAGATGAGATTGCCCTTCGCACACCAAGTTGAGAAGAGTAACCTTGCCGCGTTTAAACAGAGAATGTTACCAGACATAGATTTGGAAAAGTTAGCTTGTAAGAAGTGTGATACTAAGCTTGGACGCGTTCAGGATCTACTTGAACATATGGCCGGGCACTACAAATGGATGCGCTACGCTTGCAAGCTGTGTAACTTTAAGAATTATGACTTTGAGAAGCTACCAGAGCATGTCAAGGTTGTTCATAAGCTGAAAGGCGATTCTGACTTCTACTTTAGTACTGTGAAGGCTATTGACGGCACTGAAGCTTTGGAATTGGCGGAGCCTGTGGAAGAGAGTGACATTAATGAAGAAAGCTCCGAGTCGCGGCGCCCGAGCCGCTGTTCGAGCGACTCCAGCCGGCTGTCGGACGACAGCTCTTCCAGCAGCACTCGCATGGAGTCCGGCGCTAGGAAACGGAAGATGTATCACAACAGAAGCGGCAGTAAAAGAAAGAAGGACCCTTTAGTGATCGGTAACGGTTTTGTATATTTATTTACATTTTAGTTTCCAGAGTACGGTAGGAAGTATAAATATTACACATAAACCTTTAATATTTCTCTGAATAATGATAAAAACGTATCAAAATCTTTTTTCATACCTTGAAATAACTAAACGCACGAACAGATAGATGGAGCTAGTTACTTTGTTTAACACTATATTATAGAGACTACTAGCCACCCGCGACTTCGTACGCATAAAATGAGTTTCCCGCTACTCCCCCTATTTTAACCCATGCATGAATTTCGAAAAAATCCCTTCCCTATTCATACCACCTTAGCCCGGGGCAGCCTAAGGTGGTTATGTGGAACTCACCAACCGAGAGTGGCCAGAATACCCACTAACAACCCAGCGATTCTCCATCCACGCCGTTGTTGGTGAGGGCCGAAGGTTCTGCTTGCGCATTCGACTACGACCCACACAGGCAGGCCCGCGTAGTGCGAGCTCCGACATTGAAAGAGCGCCCCGGGATACTTCAGGGCGCTCACGGTCCAGTTGACCAAAGCATTCGACAGACCCTCCGATCCATCATCCGTAGGTCCACACGTTTGGGCCGCAGAGGATAAGGAGAACGGCGCATTGTAATACCGGCGTTCCTCTTCCTCTGTAGCCGACGCCCCATACACCCCGGCCCCGGATATCTCGACTATGTCGTAGCTTCTCCGTGGGTGACTATCCACGGTTGCTAAGCCTAAGTTGCTTTCAAAGTTACCCTTTTGTTTATTTTTTATTTATTTATTTGTTTTACCCAGGGCTCGGGAACGTTATTTAAAATATCGTTTTTAAAACGTTTCGAACGGTTCTTTATACAACATTTTGTTCGGAACGAAAAAGAAGCGAGAACCTTTTCAAAAACCGCTTTAATCCACAGGACGCGCTGCGCGCGCCGCGAGCGGCCACAAGCATGAAATTATTCGTTATATTCGTTCATAGCTTCGTACCGGAACACCACAAAAAATGGAAAAAAAACGGTTAAAAACATTTTATTAATCAAAAACGATAAAAGAATTGATCCTGATCAAAAACGTTTTCCATAACGTTCCGTTCGAACAAAACCGAAACAAATCGTTTCTTAGGTATTTAAGACGAAACCGTTTCGAAAAATACACCGATATCCGAGCCCTGGTTTTACCTTACCACTAAAAGTATATTAAGTGGTTTACACGTTTAATATTGTATGTATGTATAGCGTTCCCTCAGTCACTGTCGGTACTGGCTGAAAATCAGCGCTGTAGGTTTCTGACACCTCAGCATTTTACTGAGCCAGTGTCCGTTTCACTGCGGCGAGGACACGCATTTCCTGTTACCTTCATTGTTTTCTTTAATTTTGAATATGTGTGTCTTATGGTTTTGTGAATAAAGGAATAAAGCTTCTTCTTCTTCTTCTATATTCTTAATTAAAATTTCTGTTTCAGATGAAACGGATGACATTAAGGAGAGCGACGTCTCTATGGAAAGAACGATAAATAATGTTGAAGATAGTGAATCCTCGTCAAATATAAAAACCTTTGAGGAGAATTCATCGGATATAGAGGATGTGGAAGATAAACATGCCAAACGACACATAATAGAAGTATCTTCATCCGTTGCTTCGCGAAGACCTGTTCGGAAGAAGACCAAACCTAAGAATGCAGATTTTGAATATGATTTGTCGAATCTTTTAAAAATGGAAGCACAAGGTTACAGGGATTCTATGACTGTAACTACCACAAAACCGACGCAAAACAAGAAAAAGATTCAAGAGCTACAAAGTAATTATGATAATATCAATAAAGACCACATTGGAGCTTTAGCACTCTTATCTAAGAAAGCCGTTGATAAAGCGGCAGCTGAATTAAAAACCACTAACTTCAGTGCTCCTATTTTCAACATTCAAAAAGAACAGCGCACGCCAAATATATTCGCCAGACCCATGTTGCCAAAGTTTTCTAGAGGGGATAAAATGTCGCCGAAAAAAGATAACACCGAAGAGGCAAAAGAGATTCCGGGCAAAGTGCCTAAAGGCAAAGATGTTAGCCCAAATAAAAACGCGGAAAATGAAAAATTTCCTCTAGAGGAGAGTACAAAAGTTAGAGATAATGTCAGTCCCAGAAACACTAAAGTTAATGACAAAACCAGCAACAGTCAACAGAAACAAAGTACCAATACAGAACAAATTGAAGCTGTGAGACAGAAATTAAAGATACCTGCAGTAGTTCCTATTAAATTTCGAAGACAAAGTTTAGAACTTATGAAAAACCCTATTATCAACCAAAATATTTCGGAATTCTCAAAAGCTGGAATGAAAACAAAAATTCTTCTTATAAAACCAATCAATAGAAATAAAGATGGAGTGTCAGTAAATACCCCATTGAAATTCCAGACCATAAAATTAAAGGAACCAAACACATCTCAAGAAGACAAAGATCAAATAGTTGTAGTGAAAGTCCCTAAGGTTGATCGAACAGTCTCACGGAATGTCTCTCATAACAACACGAATAAACGATTATTATCTGCACCTCGAACAGAGACTTCAGTCAACGACACGATCCCAAACGCAAGAATTAGTGACACTGAGAAATTAGGGGTAAATAGTGATAGCAAAAAACCCAAACGATGTAACAGTACTGAAAACGTTAATGCTAATTGCAGTAGTTTAGATAATTCTAAAATTGAAGAATCTTTCACTAATAATGTTGATAAAAGTAATTGTAATAATGACCCAAGTAGTAATGTTACAGAAACTAACACTAGTCCTGTGCCCATGGAAATTGAAGACATGAATACGAATACGGCGGAAGCCAGTAATGTTATTAATGATACTTCAAATTGTGATGAAAACATATTAAGTAATAAAGAATCAAGTGACACCAAGGTCGCCGCTGACATCCCAGGGCCATCAACCGTCCAGAACTCTATCCTAGAGTCTTGTCAGAAGATAGAAACTGTTAGTAATGAAAATGAAACCGTTAATCTTGATAGTAAAGAATTGAGTAGTACGCCTAAAAATGCCATAACTCTTCAAGAATCAGTCAATAGTCAAGATTCTGAAACAAATGTAGTCACTAAAGGAGACATTACTCCATTATAATTGTGATTTATTAATTGTAATGTAGCGGATAGTGCAACAAATTTGGTTTTATGTAAAGTAATTTGAATTCGGTTAACTTGTACAGATTAGATTATAGTTTGCCCTAGTTGTATATTACAATTGTTAAGGATTCTTCGTCTTTTATTTTATAATCGGGAAGTCCTGCCCACACTACTTAACCCTTCATCAAATATTGGGAAACTAGTTCCCACTTAATTTTATTTTCCAGAAAAAAAGACCCATTTTATTTAGGGTTAATTTGACTTGTTAGCCGTTGGTCTAAAACGTGATTCGTCCAAATCGCTGTTTTGTTTAGTTTATTATTCAATTTAAAACTTAATCTTATACATCACATTAATTGCTTACAGAAGCCTGTGTGGCGTAATCGTAAGCAGAGAGCCGCCTGACACGTCTAATTTATATCAATGAGTAGGTATAAGTACCTAATCAATCAGTTCTGTTCCATGTAACTAGGTATGTAGTGTAGTGACTTTAGTACATTTTTACCTTGTTGGCATAACATTTTTTTCTAAATATCTTTAGAACATTTGGCAATATGGAATCTGTGGTACACTTAACATAATTATTCTTAAAATGAAGTAATAAATAAGTAGGTAAGATAGCCTTTTGCCTTATATACATTTCATAGGATATGATATGAGGTTGTTCACATCTATCGGTGTAAGTAGGATAGATAGATGTGAAGAGCCTCATATAAAATGTATTGCCATCAGGGGCCCTAGCCAAGATGCATTACACTAAACAAGTAGCGTTTCTATTCGTTTCGTTTTTAAACGAATCGCGTCACTGGTAGATACGAATAGAAACGCTAGTTAGCGTAATGTATCTTGGCTAGGGCCTCAGGACACCCGATATTTCATAAATTCCAAAAAAGGCCTCTATTCTATACGGCAAGACAATATTGCTTTTGACATGTTTTGGTGTTTACAACGTTACTCGCTCTTATTTACTTGACAGCAAAGCAATGTAGGATGAGACAAAAACAATACGAAAACATATCAAAGCCATATGGTTTTATCCAATAGAATAGAGGCCCTAAATAGCGGCCTATATTCTTACCGCGCCGCGTCAGATTTGGATCCGATTTTTACAAGGCTCAAGTAAATTTGACGACGCGCTGGCCTAGTTGGTAGTGACCCTGCCTACGAAACTAGCGGTCCTGGGTTCAAATCCCGGTAAGGGCAGATATTTGTGTGATGAGCGCGAATATTTGTTCCTGAGTCATGGATGTTTTCTATGTATTTAAGTATATATTTATCTATATATAAGTATGTTTATCGTTGTCTAGTACCCATAGTACAAGCCTAGAGCTTAGTTTGGGACTAGGTCAATTGGTGTGACATTGTCCCCTGATATTTATTATTATTTATTATTATTAAATAGTAGTGTTTTCAATCCACGTCGACGATTCTAACTACCTATCTATTTTTTCGTACATACCTACATATTTAAGCAACTAGGGGACAAATGTCCCGCAACACGTGTCGCCAGCGACGTCGGGAGAAGTGGCGCAACGTTGCCGAACACCTGTCGCGTGATGTCACCAGATATGTTAGGCGAAGTTTCGCGAAGTCGCTCGGCTTCGCCCGACGTTGCTGACGACACCTGTCGCGCTATATCACCAAATATATCAAGTGAAGTGTGAAGTCGCTAGACTTCGCTTGAAATGTCGCCAACACGAGTCCTCGGACGTCTGTCCCCTAACGAAGCCCTTGCTTTACTAATCGCGCAACGTTTAGTAGTGAGTCACACTTTTTGTGGATAGTAAACTTGGTAAATCGCGGACTTCGGATACAGCTTTTTAATTAAAATTATTATATATGAACGGGGAGCGAAAACGCCCTTACGAGGTGATAATTTCAGAAAGAAATGGAATCTAAGAAAAATCCGCATGTTTTAAATACGAATGTCTTTATTGGTGTTACTTATTCCATCTTCACAGTTAACCTTATTTAAGTGAAATTTGGCAAGTAAAATAATAGCACGGAGACGCGATAAGACTTGATTCTGGAATATCGAATAGGAATAGGGACCGCCCAAACTGTTGTACTACCTAGGTCAATATCATGTCATTCATTACGTAATATCGAACGGTTGTCTAAACCGCACGCAGTAGGTACATATGAATAGATACACCTAAATATTTTGTATGCCTTCAATGAAAAAGCTGTAAAACGAATAGAAATTACCTAAAAGCTTTCAGGTATATTTTTTAGGCCATCATTTATGTCCACTATGCGACTAAATAGATCAGCTGATTAAAATACGGTTTGTAAGCTGATGACTGGATAAAGATCAGTTCAGTTCTTCAATGCAAGTTATTTTGGTAAATTCATGAAATCTATTTAATTTTACCTAGAGTAATTAAATTACTTAAGTAGGTACTATTCCTAACTTAACGTGAACTAAAGCCGGCCATACACGTTATGGTTACCGGAGAGGTCTACAGGTTCAGGCAACCAGAGCAAAGCCAAAAACAAATTCTTTCGAGCTACACCGTACGGTGAACCTGTGCGTGTGTGCCGTGTCCTCCGGTCGCCTGCGCAGGTAACCTCTCCGGTGGACCGTAACGTGGATGGCCGGCTTAAGAGGTAAGGTAAATCTTATATGTATGAAAATGAATAAATATCAAAAAATAATTTTGGAAACACTAAATTTAATTAGAAATACCATTACATCTGCATCCATTCACAATAATAACAGCTTTAAGTGCTCTTGGCGAGGGTCTCTGCTTTAGCTACAACTTCCTCGATGGGGCCGACCATGTAAAAGGCCACCTCGGGCAGGTGATCGTAATCGCCCCCCAGGATCTTGGAGAAGCCCTTGATGGTCTCCTCGAGCGGCACGAGCTTGCCGGCGTGGCCGGTGAACACCTCGGCCACCTGGAACGGCTGTGACAGGAACCGTTGGATCTTGCGCGCGCGCGACACGGTGAGCTTGTCCTCCTCAGACAGCTCGTCCATACCCAAGATGGCGATGATGTCCTGGAGCGACTTGTAGTCCTGCAGAATCTTCTGCACGCCGCGAGCCACGTTGTAGTGCTCGGCGCCGATGACGTTGGGGTCCATGATACGTGACGTGGAGTCGAGGGGGTCCACGGCCGGGTAGATGCCGAGCTCAGCGATGGCGCGCGACAACACCGTAGTGGCGTCCAAGTGAGCGAAGGTGGTGGCGGGCGCGGGGTCAGTCAAATCGTCGGCCGGCACGTAGATGGCCTGCACCGAGGTGATAGAGCCCTTCTTGGTGGTTGTGATGCGCTCCTGCATGGTACCCATGTCGGTAGCCAGCGTGGGCTGGTAGCCCACGGCGGAGGGGATGCGGCCCAGCAGCGCGGACACTTCGGAACCGGCCTGTGTAAAGCGGAAGATGTTGTCGATGAACAGCAATACGTTTTGGCCCTCTTGGTCACGGAAGTACTCTGCCACGGTGAGCCCGGTGAGCGCCACACGCGCGCGAGCGCCTGGTGGCTCGTTCATCTGTCCATACACCAGCGACACTTTGGAGGTCTTGTCCGTGAGCGAGATGACGCCAGACTCGATCATCTCCATGTACAGATCGTTGCCCTCGCGCGTGCGCTCGCCCACGCCCGCGAACACGGAGTACCCTCCGTGCGCCTTGGCTACATTGTTGATCAACTCCATGATGAGCACGGTCTTGCCGACGCCGGCGCCGCCGAAAAGTCCGATCTTGCCGCCCTTCACGTACGGCGCGAGCAGGTCTACCACCTTGATGCCAGTCACCAGAATCTCCTGCTCCACTGACATGTCCACGAATGCGGGCGCCTCGGCGTGGATCTCTGCCCTCTTGTCGGTGGGGATGGGGCCGCGCTCGTCGATGGGCTCGCCGATCACGTTGATGATACGGCCCAGCGTCTCCACGCCGACGGGGATGCGGATAGGGGAGCCAGAGTCGAGCACGGGCTGCCCGCGCACCAGACCCTCAGTACCGTCCATGGCGATCGTGCGCACTACGTTCTCGCCGAGATGTTGCGCTACCTCGAGCACCAGCCGCGGCTGGCGGTTCTGCACCTCCAGCGCATTAAGGATGGGCGGCAGGTTGTCTTCGAATTGCACGTCCACCACGGCACCGATAACTGCCACTACCTTACCGTTGGCCTTGCCTGCGACTGGGGCTTTTGCTGCGTAATCCCTCTTGTTGACTGCGGAGACAGTGGCAATTTTGCCACATTCTGTAACGGCCTTCTCAGCCACGGACTTGGCAGCTAAAAAGCCGCTTCCAACCCTACTTACTGCCCCCAACATTTTGATTATCCGGAGCACTTGGTTGAAGATAATCAGCGGCCGGAATTATGTAACGTGAGCGAGCACGACCGATGGCAGGCAGACAATTTAGGTCATAGACAAAAATACAAGTCGTTATCTAACACCACCCACTTCCGTCAGGCAATGACAAAATTGATACAAATTATTTTTCAATTTTATTTAATCTGCTTCTCAGAGTGAATATAGTAGTTCACTCTATGTATTTATAAAACTTCTCCGTGGTAAAAAGGGTTAGAGTTTGAATGTAGTTTTGTTGTCAAGACTACTCTATTCTATATCGTTATCTCTTAGCATGTGTATCCCCCTTTACAAGTCTATGGTTATTTGTTATCAACTGTCAACGGCTGCCATATGCACAGATTATAAAGTATCATATATGTCAAATTTATTGCTTGCCTATTGGTGTATTGGTAAAAATTGGTTTTTCTATATTATTTTTGAACAACCACTGTATGGAAATGTGGTTTTTATTTTAGTTCGCCTATATCTATTTATATAAATTATGTATCGAAGCCGTTTATTATCACGGGTGAGTTAATGTTCTTAATATATTAACTATATTATTAGAAAATTGGCTACATAAGCCACATGCGAGCTCACCAGCGACAGCAGTGTCTACTTTAAAACGGTCGCCGTGACCGAGATCGGTCGGACCAATCAATCAATCAATCAATATTATATACTATACTTAACAATATGAGACATTGAAATTATTTTATTTTACTCTGACTAAAGGTTCTATGGCGACAACGAATGAATATAAAACCAAATTATGCAAGGCCTGCTTTATACAATGTATCCAGGATTCCAGAAGTAAGGCAACAAAGTACAGTTTCTTTAGATGAAAGTTATATAAAGAAATTCATGAAAGCAGTTGGTTGGATGGACCAGTCTAGGACTGTAAGTATCGAAATTTTAATCCTTTCATATTAAAAATAAATTGTGCTTCTTGCTTTCTTTGGGTGTGCTTTTATTCATGTTTTGTTTATTTAATTTAGGTTCCTCAGGCCCACCTTACAACGAAAGGAAAATGCCAAAAAAAACAGGGTCGATTTAAATCAATCATATAGGGGAATTATTTAGGGAGAGCATAAATGTGTTATTTGTTTTCGAGAAAACAATCCCCAAGTATAAAAAAAAACAGGTGAAAACTCCAGGCAGTCAGTAAATAATACCTATGCAGATGATGTGCTTGTATTGTGACAGATAATATATATAATTAGTTTTATTTGGTGTAGAAAAAAATTTAAGACAATGGTGGTGTGATTTCAAGAAAATACTTTAGATATTACAAAACACGATAATAGTTCCTAATGAGGATGACGCGTTGACCTAGTTAGTAGTTACTGGTGACCCTTGGGTGGGGAGAGGGGAGGGGGGGGTTTATGAGGTTAACTCCTCTAGTTTCAGTAGTTTGGTTGATTAGTCCGGGGCCGAACTACTGCCACACGTTTGTTTGGTTATTAGTTCGGTTATGATGTCAAGCCGAACTACTGAGAATTAAAATGAATCAAAAGTATGGTTAAGGATGCAGCTAAATAAAAAAATTAAAAAGGCATTTTTACATTACATTTTATTAATAAAATGTAATAAACTAATTTCTTCATATAAAATATATTTCAATGGGTCAATCACGCTTTAAACGTCTAAACATGAGTCATTCGAACCATTAAAATATGTATACTACGAAGAGAACAAACGGGTGGAGGACGTGTTCGAGATACTCCGGTTACCCCAGTATGTGACTGCGAGATCACTGGAGAATTCTGGTCAGAGTAGGACGTTACGTATTATCCCTTTGTGGTCATAAGAGCCCACAGGCAACTTAGCCCGCGGGTTTTTATCGTAGATGACTCAACCCACACTTATCGGATAACTAGGCCCGCTTTGAAATTAAGATTGTCGACATTACTGGGTGGTTTGGCCGGGTAACCGTTAAAATATGTATGTTTAACTTCTTTGTCTTATAAATATTCAAATTCTTTTCTTATACATATAGCTAGCTAGGCAAACTTTTACTGCAGTTTAACTTTGTTAGCTACATCACATTTTTGTGATTATTTATTTATTTATTAAGGATTACCAACAGATAATACATCGTACAAATTCTTAATTCTATATCATATACATCCCAGGTTGATGCTTATCTACTTATAGGTATCCACAACTTACACATGTGGCTAGGAACCTACGAAAACGAATACAAACTTAACATAAAAACATAAAATTCGTAGAATATTTAGAATGGTGAGGACCTGAGATACTTCGATACTTTCCTTTTGAAATTATTAAAATTATCGTGAAATATATCAGCTTCCACCGAGCCTGGTAGATGGTTATACAACTTCATCATTCTTGAAAGATTACTAGGTAATAACCTTCTTGAAAGATTACTAGGTAATAACCTATGTGGATGTATGGCTACAACAATTTTCCAAGGGCGAAGTTAAGTTAGTTCCTCAATCCAGTTTATCTTCTCATTCGATCAAAGTACGGTGCTTTCATAGATTACATATGAACTTCAAATAAAATACTTACTATTTTTTGGCATGCCAAACCCTTCAGGAAAGTTGTTTGCACATCATTAACGGAACTACAAAAACCTTCCCAGTAGTTCAGTTTGACGTCATAACCAAACTAATGGGAACAAAAGTGTGTCAGTAGTTCGGCCCGGGACTAATCAACCGAACTACTGAAACTAGAGGGGTTAACAAGTTTTGTTCAGACTTTCAATTAAAAAAAAAACCATGCTGTAGGTATTTAAGTAAGCTTTTTAATAAATATATATACATATATATATATATATATATATATATATATATAATGTATTGTCTTATATTGATTACAGCGTTTAAAACTAACAGGCTACTTCCTCTATGAAAATGTACCGAACAAAGTATCTTACATGGAATGGTTTGAAGACCTTGATTTGCCAGATACATTTGCCTCCTGGTTCACCATAACTGAATTACATGTCTGGCTGCTCCTAGTTCGATATATGGCGGATGATGTTGTATCAACTGTTGAGGCCAAAAAGAAATATGTTAAAGGAGATGGCCATTTTGTTAGAAATTGCATTATAGAAGCTTTATGGGCAGATGTCGGGAATAGGATTAAGTTATTGGAGGTAAGAATACATAATCAACCTGTTAAAGACTCACTGCTAGGTTGATGCCTACTATCATACCCTTATATAATTGTATTGTGTATAATGATTATATCCTTTATTTTGGGCATTTGAGGTATATCGCATATTAGTTCGAGCAACGAAGACCAAATAATGCCTCTCGGGGGAAATAATTCGTGTATAAGCGAATTTTGGCATAGTTGTAGGGAATGGTGTTTTAAACCACATACTAAAAGTACTGACGGGTGGGGGTGGAGCGTTCGGGTGGGGGGGGGTCTAAAGGTCCCTTTTTTTAGTTTTTCGTAAATAACTCGTAAACGGTGGCTCATAGCAAAAAGTTTTCCATTACATGATTAATCTGCATAAAATTCTCTACAAAAAAGTTTTAGACATTGTTTCTCTGGGATCAATATTTAATGAGATATGGAGGGAAGAATGATTCCCGAAAGGCCATAATCGGGTTTCCATTGTAAGTCGGACCTTATATCAAATGAGCTCGGGTTTTTTTTGTGAGTGCCTCTTATAGTGAAAATTATTTATGCTGAGTATCAACATCTTAATTGTGACAGTTCGCGACTTATGATTTTTTTAAGTTTTTTTTTAAATTTCCTTTTTTTCGGGATGTATTCAAGCGATTTGGTTCAAACTTTGGGATGATGTTCTTTTTATAGATTTGCATCGCCTCCCAAAAAACAAATACTAGTTATCAAATAAAAAAAAGAAAATAAAGATCAAATAAAAAAGATGCATTTTTTTTCTGTATTCAATAAACTCGTGAATAAGCGAATTTTGCCATAGTTGTAGGGGATGGTGTTTTAAGCCACATACTAAAAGTACTGATGGGTGGGGTAGAAGCTAACGGGTAGGGGGGGTGTAAAGGTCCCTTTTTTAGTTTTTCTTAAATAACTCGTAAACGGTGGCCCATAGCAAAAAATGTTCCATCACATAAATAATCTGCATAAAATTTTCTACAAAAAAGATATTTACACTTTTTTACTGGGATCAACATTTAATGAGATATGGAAGGAAGAAGATGGACAATAAAAAACAAACTTACATTTCTTTAAGTATGGCAGGTATATAAATAAAAATAAAAATCCTAATCCTAGTAATATTATAAATGCGAAAGAGAGTGTTTTTCTTGACCATCCAGAATCCAAATAGGCTTGGTTAGGTTAAGTTATTTTTTAACCACCCAGTACCGAAAATTAACCATGTAAAAATTAAACAGGTACAATAATTATTTTTCGACCACCCAGTACTAAAAATTAATCATGTAAAAAATTAAATACCGATGTACACTAACTATTCTTAATTACCTATTCAACTTTAGAAGTAAAAACTAATTGGACACTTACATCTACCTAGTAAGTACCTACTATACTTTACGCACTAACATCTAAATCGTAAAATTCGTTCAGTGTGAAATTGTGCGACTTTAGTTTATACATGGAAGTATAATATACTGCGACAAAGTTCTTTGCAGGGAGTGTAAATAGGAGCGGCAAAGCCCGCTCGCACTCAATGATCGAAGACCTTCGTCCTTCTTGCTTTGTTTAGGACATTGTCAGTTTGTATTATTCAATACAAAATTAAGATAAATAAAACATTTCATTACAAACGATGGTAAAACACACAAGCGACAAATTTGGCATGATTATTATGTACATAGTATTAACACCAAAAAAACAAAAAAAAACTGAAAACCGGTCAAGTGCATAATGGTTTTTACGCATAATGTATCATTACGCATAAAACCTTTTGTCATAAAACGGTTTTTACAATAGAAAGGGTTTTGTTTTAATTATTATTATAACCTAACCTTACCTAATTTAACTTAATCTACACAACGAACGTTTATTAACTTCGGCAATGTCAGCCTAAAAGAGTGTTATGACAAACGATTCTATGCGTAATGATACATTATGCGTAAAAAAATTATGCGTGTCAAAGGAGTCCCGTTTAAAGCACCGGCGTCCTCTAAAACTATGCTAAAATTCGCTTATAAACGAGTTTTTTCCCCTGATTTTGCCTTATTGCTTAGGGTATTAGCCACACATATTGCTGATTTTTGATAGGAAGTACCGCCTGGAAAATTTTGTTATTTTGGCAAGTAGTAGTGCCAATGTATGGTCTATTCTGAGAAAAAAATCTAGAGGTGTCACTATTTCACAACCACATAAAAAATAATGTTTATTTTTTATTTGGTCTTCATTTTCTTTTTTTTATATGATAACTAGTATTTGTTTTTTGGGAGGCGATGCAAATCTATAAAAAGAACATCATCCCAAAGTTTGAACCAAATCGCTTGAATACATCCCGAAAAACAGGAAATTTAAAAAAAATCTTAAAAAAATTATAAGTCGAGAACTGTCACAATTAAGATGTTGATACTCAGCATAAATAATCTTCACTATAAGAGACACCCACAAAAAAAGCCCGAGCCCATTTGATATAAGGGCCGACTTACAATGGAAACCCGATTATGGCCTTTCGGGAATCATTCTTCCCTCCATATCTCATTAAATATTGATCCCAGAGAAACAATGTCTAGAACTTTTTTGTAGAAAATTTTATGCAGATTAATCATGTAATGGAAAACTTTTTGCTATGGGCCACCGTTTACGAGTTATTTACGAAAAACTAAAAAAAGGGACCTTTAGACCCCCCCCCACCCGAACGCTCCACCCCCACCCGTCAGTACTTTTAGTATGTGGTTTAAAACACCATTCCCTACAACTATGCCAAAATTCGCTTATACACGAATTATTTCCCCTGAGTTTGCTTCGTTGCTTGAGCTATATACTGAACATATTCTAAATGCACATGCTCTTAGATCAATTAAATTACTGTCATATTGTGATATATTACATGGGTATTTAATAGCTATTTATTAATAATTCAAGGGTGCGAATCCAGCTATTGCCAGAAAACAAGTATCAGAATTATCAGAACAGTTCCAAGCTGCTCTAGTAGGTTATGACGAGGGCCTGTTGGATGACCGCCTGATGGCCGCAGCGGTCTGGAGGAGGTTCTACTCTATGTCAGAGGACACTAACCCTGAACATGTTGAGAGAATTGTCAACTTTATCAGACATCAGGTAAAAGATCGCTTTTTTATGGTTATATAATGACTTGCGATGTATTTCATCCTTTCAATTAATTTTCTGCATTTTTTTAGTATACATACATACATAAACTGTTGCCCTCATTCCCAGAGTGGGGTAGGCAGAGCTACAGAATTACGAACAACTCTAAAAACTTGTTGATAATTCTGTAACCACATTTTGCACAATCAAGCTAAGATGTTTACCAGTGTATTATTGACAGGTGGCAAGCCCATCGCCTAACAGTACTACAAGCATTTTTTATTATAAGCATAAAAAAAAACATCTGTTGTCATTTGTTGTTACTAGCCTTTCCTCGCAACTTATGCCCGCCTTTCACTGCGAGCAGAGGGGGCCCAATACAGACTCCGTTTGCTCACAGAGGAAACATTTGAAGTCACCGTTATAAGCTAAACAGAATAGTACAGGACCTGCTCCTCTCGCACTGGAAGGCGGGCATTATAGTTGTGCCGTTCGTAAAGGCCCGATTTCAGAGACGTCTACTCTATATAAAATATGTTTGGGGCATGTTTGAGGTTTTATTTTGTACTGTGTTGACAGTGGTAACTGATACCTTTTGATTTTTGAATTCTGTTGTGACATCTGCAATGTTAGGGTATTTAGCTAGCATTTGATTCATGTAATTTGGTTCCATAATGTGATTCTCTTTTTTATCTTCACAGATCCAAGAGCTGGACAAGGTACCTAGTGAAGATTTAAAGTGGAAACCTGAAATTAATTGGTTAAGTATACATAAACACTAGTAATTATTTGTAGTTCTTTTTGTTAATTGTAAAATATGTAGTTATGTAAAAATTAAAACAAACACATGTGAAATTTATTTAATAAGCCTTTTAATGCTGGTAGAACAAGTTCCTCAACTCTTCACACTTCTGCCTTTGCCATAAGACTGTTATAACAGTTCTACATAGATAGTCAAGTTTGCAATCTGTGTTGCACCAAGGCCATCTCATATCACTGAGTTTCGAAAAGAAGGCTGCATACAAGTCCAAAAGGTGAGGGCTATCCGTGACCATCCTTGTGACTAGGTTGTCCATCGATGTGGGAGATAGGTCAGGGAGGTTGAATCTATGTTTTATGTCATACAGCTGGAACCAGTGGGGTCTCCTGTTCGGTGTTAGATTGGCTTCTGTGAGGTTGTACATATAGTTTATGATGTTTATTGGTTCCTGCAAAGATAAGTGATTGATTGGAAACTAGTCAGATGTTCAGAGGCGACATTCTTGACTGTATTTACGGAAATGGTAATTTGACAAGCTGACCAAACTAATTTGAATACAGATTTTGTATGAGAGCAACAATTAGTTCAACGCTTTCAAAATCTTAATATTATTATTTGTATGTCATACCAATCACGGGACTATGGAAGTCCGGGACCTCTGGAAGGCGTACATGTGTTATGTATGTATTTCATGATTAGTACAAATCAGATTAGGTATAATTAAGACACTTAATGTAAAATTATAGCTAAACGCGTTTAGGCCAAATTGACGTTTTGTTATGACAAAACAGTAATTATGACAAATGTAGGTAACTATGCTTTGACAAACATAATTTAAGGCAAAAGTGTAATGGCATATGACTTTAGGACAAAGGTAAATATGGATTGCGAGGAAATCCCGTTGATAACATGTAGTTGGTAGCACCAATATACCTATCGGCCCTGCACCAAAGGGGGGCATCAAGGGCCAGTGTAAACGATGACGTTATGCGTTAGAGTGAGAAGTGCATGTTGCTCGCTCCAGGGTGATAATGCGAGCCAAAGGACAATATCGTGAACTCACAAAGCTATCGGCGTCAAAAGTGGCTATCTTGTAGTTAAGGTTGTAGTTGGTGTAGGAAGTGGCGCTGCCGGCGCCCCACGACACGCGCGCCGGGGCTCCGTCGGGGCCGTAGAAGATCTTAAACTCGTCTGAGTGCGTGTGGCCGTTAAACTCGCCGCTTATTGTTGAAGCAAATCTAAAATATATCAGAGCCATCAGAGGTCGTATTAGAAAGTTCTGCTAAGTTCCAAAAATAGTAAATAGGACAGATTTGCAAATGCAATAACGTCGTTCGTATTCCTGCAATTCTCATTACACGGCCTCCAAAAGGTTGAACGTCCCAGTCTGCAAATATACGTCATTGTATTTTCGTGCGTACGCTTAACTCTGTGATTTGGTCTATATTCTGAGTATCAGCTATTAAATAGTCAGAGCTCCGCCTAATCACTATTATTGCAAGTCCATTAAGCATGTAGGCACTATACTTAATGTATAACATCATTCTCTATGCTTTCAGTACCTAATCACTGATTAATCAATTAATTTTGTCATTTATGTTCTTTTATCACTATTTAGAAATAAATACGAGTCCAAAGATCAGTCTGACCTGTTTATAATCCGGTTGTACTCCCGAGTCCACGTAAAGGTCAGATCAGACACACCTGGTGGGATGTGTGTCACTATATGAACCTTCTCCCCGGCCAACTCCGCTTTGTGGAGCTCGTCTACTAACCAGTCCAAATGTTTCTTATGGTCCAGCGGATCGTACACTAGCCACCTGAAATATTAAACCGGATGGTGATGTGATGAATTTATAGATTGGCAGAAAATAGTTTAAGACTACGCCCGGCGTCCAATGGCGCCCTCATTACTATTATTATGTTTTTTAATAAACTAAAGTATTGTCTTGAAATCGAAGGATGTTTTTTGTTGTACAAATGAAAACATTTTTTTTTTTACAACAACAACAATACAATGTATAGGCTATATAACTTAATAACAATTGAACTATGAGTGAGTAATTTAGGGCCTGTTGTTTGATCAGTAGTTAAACTAATTGTTAAATATCATTACTAATGGTTAAATCTCAAGGAAATGTGTCTTTTCGATTCTTTTTTCGAATTTTTACAATTACTTAGTTGAGTTAACTACTGATCAAACAACAGGGCCATAACGGATTTTTTTTAAAGTTAAATTGACAACACGAAGGCTATTGAACTTTGAACATTGTATATTCATTTGTACAACAAAAAAACCATCCTTCGATTTCAAGACAATACTATGTAGTCAAATTAGGTTCTAGACAGTCCGAGACTAACCCCTTTAGTTTATTGGAAAACAATAATATTAATAATGATGATGATGATGATGGACGTTTGGCGTAGTCTTAACGTGGTGATATAAGTATAGGAGTTTAATATCCGTCTCAGTTTGACTGTCTGCCCATCCATCTTTCTGTCTGCTTCTCTGTTGGTTCGCTTACTTGCGCTGGATGAGTGATGATTACTAGAATGAATAATGGCAAATCACATCTCTTACCAGTTGTATTTATAAGCGACATTGTTGTTGATCGTGATAACCCTCAGTCCAGGTTTCACCAGGACGGAATATTCCCCCCGTTCCAGAACGCTGGCCTTCGCATCTTCGGGCAGGTAGAACTCCCACTTATTAGCCAGGGCTTCGTATAGCCACGTGGTGTTTAATTTCTCTCCAGTCACAGTTATCGGTGCAAACCTGTCGATTTGAGTATTGGTATTTAAATTTTGCAAGGAGCAAACATCTTCTCAATGATATTACATATAAACAAGAAGTAATATCATTACTCTGTAACATCATTGGATCTTCTATTTTTGTGTATGTATCGCTCAGTACCTTTCCATCGTTACAGACTAGTTAGACGAGCGACAGCTACGAGCTATAAGAAGTATCTAAAGCTAGAGAACATCCGAGGTGGCAAAAATGATTACAAGTATCCATATTTTCGTGTAGATCTTATAAAAAAAAATCCGTCAAGTGCGAGTCGGACTCGCGCACCGAGGTTTCCGTATTGAAGATAATATGCTTTGTAACCGCTAAAGAAAATACTCATTTTGTTATGAGCTTTATTTTCTAGGCAATAAGATCCATTTTGACTAGCCTAAATTTTAATACTTACAGATTTTCTTTGATTTTTTGTTATTACTCAAAAACTGTAAATAATGAACACTTCATTTTATTTTTCCCATAAAATATAAGTAATTATCTATACGTAGTTCGTATACGGGATTTTTTTCAGATTTTTTGATTATTAAACTTCGGAGATAAGGGGGGGGAACGGTCATTCTTTGTACATTTTTGTCTATAAATCAAAAAGTAAATCACAATTAAAAAAAAAATAGTTTTGAAATGTGCAGATTAACACCTTTTATATCACACCCCATTTTCTATAATCGAACCACTTTCATTTTTCAACCCCCCATTCTAGACCCCTTTTAAATTATTTATAAAATTAATTTTATATTTTTTTTACTAAAAACAGATGCGGGCAAGCAAGTTGTACAACTATGCCAAATTTCAAGTTGATAGCATTTGTAGTCGCTGAGAAAACCTGCTGTGACATACATACAGACAGACAGACAACGAAGTCTCACCATAAGGGTTCCTTTTTTACCATTTTGGTACGGAACCCATAAAAGAATTGGTAACACGGCTTACTTACTGGTTGGTTGGTTGAGATTCATGGTTTCCAATGACGGGAACAACTAATACGTCGTCACCGAAACTTTTCCTTATTTTATCTACGACGTAGCGATTCATGTCGTTGATCAATTCATATGTTGTCTCCCAAACAAAATGGTCGATCGTATCGCCAATGTAGTACACCACTTCAACGTTCTGAAAATGGTTACATTTATATAGTAACCAGTGATAGAATTCTCGACGCTATAGTTTGCCGCGATCAACAACAAAAAGTGTTCTTTATTGCTTATCTATCAAGATCAAACTAACGAGTCTCAACTTTTTGTTCTACGATCATGCCTTTATTATATTATTAATATAATATTTATATGTACACCTTAAAGTAATGATTCAATGCATGTGTATTCCAATTTATGTTAGCGATAAGTGTAACTAAAAATAAAATTGGTTAAGATCTTTTTGATTGGTTATTAAAATTGAAAAGTCATATTTTTGTAGGCAATTGTATGGGAAAAACGCAAGCGTTTCTAATTATCTGGCCACCATTGTATGTACGGATGGACTTGAGAACCTCTTCTCTACTCTTCCTTTTATATTCGACGGTTAAAAAATATATGGGTTGAGTTGAGAACCTCCTCTGTTTTTTTCCTCGGTTAAAATGGGGACAGCATTTCGTTACCTTATGTGTATCAGCAATCCTGTCGACGACATCATCGAACGCCCAAATAGGTGAATCACAATTTCTGTAATCTCCCCAATACCCTGCTGGGGCAGAGTTCTTCGCTGGTTTGAACCTCGTCTGCGACAAGCTCCTCATCTCCCGAATCGTCGGGGCTACGGACAAATCTATCAAGATCTTATCGTCTTTTTTCACTAAAGTTTGATCGTAAATAGCCTCGTCGATGTTTGATTGGTATGTGAAAGCTTTGGAGACTGTTTGGCCTTTCCGGCAGCAAGTTGGTTCGCCGCAGTCTGCTGCGCCGTAGGGCTCGTAGAAAGGGTCTATGTGGGCGTCAGTGATCAGAGCCACCGTGAGGGGCTCGGCATTGCTGGGGGGGTTCTGTAACAATTATTGATTTGAAGCACGTGTGGATATAGTACGACCAGAGTAGGAGATCATGATGATTAATTTGGACCTGTTTATCGACTTTGAGTTCTACTGTACGCAGCTTTAGTGTTTGGATCGAACTTACCACAGGAACGTCCGTCAGCTCGGGCAGATCGACTTGCCACTCGAACCGCGGGTCGTTGTAAACGCAGACGTTGGGGCTATGCGCCGCCTGCAGGATGAGACCGCAGAAAGTTCTGGGCTCCGCTTCCGGGGTGGTCTTCACTATGTGGGTTAGAATAGGCTAAAAGTAATAAAGACAACATGGATATTCACGTACTTTAAAGTTACACTCAGAATTGTTTTTTAACAATCTAGCAATTTAGAGACTCCGTTAGCGTAGAAATCGTTTATCGCTTTTCTCTCGGAAGCTATCAATATTTTCGGGATGATAAGTAACCTATGAGTTAACCAGGCATCCAAAAAACTTTAAACTTTCACATCCACATTTTCAATCTAAAAATGTTAAATAGTACGTTGCCTGCCGACGCGACCCTATTTTTTCACTGCTCTCAGTGAAGCTGGAAAACAAGGAAATCAATGGTCCATCTAGTCTTGTTTCCAGTAAAACATACAATACACGTATCAGTACTTAGATTAGAGGATAATTATTGATATCATGGATTAGCATTCTGATGTTACCTATGATTGAATTTTTTTATTTAACTTAGCACGCTAGATAGTTTTAATGAACTGTTGAAGTGTCCTGCGAATCCTGGTATGCAACCGCCTGTCAGGAAATGCGTTGTGTTCAAATGTAATAAACGTGATACAAATAACATTAGGGTAAGGGCATAACAAAATACATCTATTTTTGGATAGCTCCCCATTTTAATTAACGTTTGGGTAAGGGTGAACTCTATTCGAAGTTATACTACAACATAAATGAATGACTAACTATTTACCATATTCAGGGCCACAGCTCCTCTGCAAACCGTGTTGCTTTTTATACCTAATGACGTGCAGAGCACTGTGATTGTCTCTGTTAGTTGATCATCTGTTTGTCCAGCTGCTACTCCGTCAAATAGAGCAGCGAAAGCGCTGCGACATACCAAGCATTCCAAGGTCTAAGAAAAAACATGAAATATATATACATGCCACCATGATTTTTTCAGATTAGATTAATAACAGTCTAATTGGCAAATAATAAATCCTTCCTTAAATAATGTAAATACTAAAAAATATTACTCCATATATTTTACTGCGACTACTTACTACCTAGGGTATGTTTGTCCAACCAAAGACTGCTTAAATCATAATACCCCGGCATCCTTTTTGATTTGCATACTGAAGTATATTTTGATGGCATGTTGAATTGCTGAGCTATGTGTTGAACTATTGTTAGTGTTAAGTAAGGGTGTAGAACGTTAGCAGTTGGGGCGGAAAGGTTCTGAAGGGGTGACAGCTATTTCGGCTAAAATAATTTTTGCATAACATATTACAAATGATTTTATGCGAGGCGTTTTACAAAAAGCCAGACAAGCTGTTCCCAATTGCAATGGAGTGCTGGCCCCTACCCTGATGTATGGTAGTGAATGTTTGGGGTGGTAGGACAAGTATGAAAGTCGTATAAATTCCGTTGAAATGCGCTCTTTGCGTAGTATGTGTGGTGTGAAACTGATTGATAGAGAAGGAATGAAAAAGTCTGAGGGAAATGTGGACTAAAAGAAGATGTAGTGACTATAAGATTGAAAAGGGCATGCTTGGATGGTTCGGTAATTTAGAAAGGATGGACGAAAGAAGATTGACGTAAGAGATATACAGAGCGAAAGTGAGTGGAAGGGTCGGAAGGGGCCGCCCTAGGCGTACTTTTTCGAATCAAATCGGAGAAATACTGGAAAAAGACCGAATTTTAAGTACCGAAAACCGACGTGCGTGCATGACTCGATATAATGAATGTGGAAGAAGCGAAAGAGATTTGTCAAGATCGTATATAGCAGGTGAAAGGAAATGGTCTCTGCCTACCCCTCTGGGAAACAGGCGTGACTTAATGTATGTATGTATGTATGATTTTATGCGATCCATCAGTGAACCACCTATATACGGTATTTGTGGTCATATGAGCCCACAGACCACTTCGCCCGCGGGCTGAGTTGATCGTATTCATTTTTCTATGGGTGACTTGACCTACTTAATCTGTTAGCTGAGCCCGCTTAAATACGTAGGTAGGTTTAGGTTATGTTAGTTTTGAAGCAAGCCCGTAGGGCCAAACCACCCAGTAATAGGAGCTCCGCGGCAGCGGAGCTCCTTCGACACTCTTAATTTCAAAGCGGGCCTAGTTATCCGATAAGTGCGGGTCGAGTCATCTACGAAAAAAACCCGCGGGCTAAGTTGCCTGTGGGCTCTTATGACCACAAAGGGATAATACGTACCGTCCTACTCTGACCAGAATTCTCCAGTGATCTCGCAGTCACATACTGGGGTAACCGGAGTATCTCGAACACATCCTCCAACCGTTTGTTCTCTTCGTCCGTCAACTCTTTTCTAACAAACTTTTTGAATAAGTCTTCGACTTCATCTTTAACAGGAACGAACACATATTAAATAACTACTTTGCGTTTTTTTAACACCCTTCAACATAATCAAGGTGATCTACGTATTTATACTTATACTAGCTAGCTCGACGTGCAACTCTTGACTTGATCCGCGCGCTTGCTAGACGGTGATCCGAGTTTATAGGAAATCTAACTAATGATCTTAGTTATTGGTCGAGGTGAGTGCGTCTTTTCTGCGTCAAAAACCATGCAAAATTGCGAAACAGTGCAGTGATGAAAATTGTTAAAATAAAAGCTTAGTGTGAGATTAAATACATCTTTCTAGCGTTTGCGTACCACTATAGAACCTTGTCACATTGAACTATATTGAAAGTATATTGTGCATTGCATGTTATAACCTTGACAGCGCTCACATCAAATTCCTTGACGCTATATACATAATATGGAAAATAAAGATCAAATCTACGTGTAGCAGAATTATAAAAAAAAAGGATTTAGTAACTAGTTACGCTGATATTTCGGATATCGGCCCCGTAAAATACCTAGAAATATTTGATGGGATACCCACCATAACAAAATAACATGATTTTGGTAAAATTTAAACCAGTACCAGTTTTGCAGGACGTAAACGTAAAGTCTGATTGAGATAATTTCTTTTAAATGTTAAGAATTGTTATAATTCCAACGGAATATCATATATCTACATAAAATTAATAAATGTCATTTTTAGACCAGTACCTATTACAATTCAAAAGATACAGGGGTCTCTCAAAAACGGCGCTCGGTCGGTCGAACGAGTGAACGAGTGAACGCGGCGCAGCAGCGGCGAGTTTAAGTAGTCCCGTCAGCAGGGGCCTGTTTAATAAAGCTACAAATTACAATTTTACAGGTCTAAACTGGCAACACTGCTCAAATGGCTGGTCGTCATTGGTCGAGGTTGTGTCAAATGGAAACTTGTAACCTGTAAATTGTAATTTGTAGCTTTATAAAACAGGCCTCCGAGCGTACCAAATACATTTTAGGCGTGCATTCTCAATTAGGCAGCCTTATACCTACGTTCGATCTTATCAACACAAGCCCTGCTGCCTGAACACCCCACCCCAGTATTTTGATTCGAACTGCCACCTATAATGAACAACTTATACAAATTAACTTACCATGTGATACGAGAGTCGCTGCAGTCACAGTCAACATCAAAAATATCACAATAAGCTCCTTCATATTTGCCATAAGCGTCGTTAGTGACCGATGACGTAGAGGTTACCCCGCTTATATAGAATCACTAACCAATCATTGAACTATTTAAAAACTTGCAAACTATGTCGTATGCGTGATCTACACATGCGGGTGGCACTGATAATGCGCGTTAGCTGTTTTCGTAATTATTTTCTGTACTTTATCAGTTTGTACTTACTTATTAATCCATCATCAATATCTGTATTTAAACAGTGACGTAATTTTTTTGATAACATGATTTGTTTAATTAGACTTGTGTTCCTAAAAAAAACTGAAGTAAACGATGTAGAATTTTATTAAAATAAACACTTGTAAGTACATTGTTTGTATTCTTAAATTATTTTATTTTACATAGTATATCAACAAAACCGGCGCCGACTGATCTGCGACAACACAGTGGCGTAACTATACCGAGGCCCGTGGCATTAGTCGGATAGGGCCCTTCCTTTCACTTTAATTAAAAATGAAATACATTTTGGGTTCCTTTTGTGTCCGAAGACCGGGGGCCCCTCACAGGCCGTGCCATTTTGCCCTCTGCCACCCATATAGTTACGACACTGACTTAAATGTTAGGTATTATTTTATAACTATAAATAAAATAAAACTTAGATGTACAGCGTGGGCCATGTTTAAGACAGAATAAATATTTTTTCTTGAATTTTTAACGGCTTTTGAATGACTCGGTTGATTACCTACCAACATTGTTTATAACTTTATCTTGGCACTAGAAATGAGGTTCTACCAAAATTTAGGATAACAAAATTTACCCTCATTTGGGGATACCTCATTCGATTGAGAGCAAACAAATACATAGAAAATGACACTTCACTCGCCTAGTAAAATTTCCCCCTGATCCCCCCTGATATTACCCCTATATAGGACCCCTAAATTATGGTAGGACTCGGCAGATCCTCATTTCTAGAGCCAAGATAAAATTATAAACAACGTTTCATTGGTGTATTTTGCCTCCAAAATATGCTATTTTTCCTGTATTATATATTCCAACTAAAAAGGTGAGAAACAATCGCCGCACAAAAATTGTGTTCTTTATCATATCATAGTTCTAGTACATATTGAAACACTTTGGTGGTGTACGTGTACTGTACAGATATAGAATTATATATCTTGTTATAAAATCGCCGTCAATAGAATTTGCGAACTATGTAAACAAATTAGTACTGTTTGACACATAACCTCAAATATTCACCAAGCGTGTCTCGTGTTTTTATTAAAAATAACATATAATGAATATAGTTATTTCATCTTAAACTTAACATGAAAATAATGATTTAGTGTATAAATCGTTGCAAAGACCTCACTTGATCTTAAAAGTACGTGATTATCGAGTAATCATAGTGAATTGGTTCGTTTGGTTTTGTTTACATAATTCGCAAATTCTATTGACGGCGACTTTAATTCTTGAATGATTGTTAAACTTCGCTCATTTCCACGTCTTCAATGTTCAAATCGTCGAGCATCTCTGCAAGTGTGATGCGAGGCAGAGAAGGATCGATCTCGTCAGTGTCTACTGGAACGGCGTTTTCTTTCTTGAAGATGTTGATGTTATGTCTGAAAGCGGGATCTTCCTCCAAGTCATCGAGGAACTCGTTGTAATCCCTAAAAAATAATTTATATTAGGGTGTGTGTAGGAAAACTTAAAAAGAATAATTGCTGCGCCTAATATAGAAAAAAGATCGAAAGCTTGAGATGTTGGTTTGTTAACAATATTTTCGATTTACGTAACATTTTTTGTTAACAATACTTTCGATATACGTAACATTTTATATGAAACTTTGAGAACATTTTCCCATTAAAATATCCAAAAGGAAAGCTGTAGAACTTCAGACTCAAACAAACAAACAAACTTACAACATTTATTTGACAAAAACACACTGCAACACAACAAATATAATCGAACATTTTAACTTGAATCGGTAAAGGCACGTTGATGCTGGTTAAATTTGTTTTCCAGGACTAAAGGTCTACTAAAATTAAGCTTTTTACGTCACGGGAACTATAGAAATTTTGTACTTCTCATACGTTACCGTAACAACCGAATGATAGCGTTTTAACGTTGACCAAAATCCCCCCGCTATGATTTTTTTCTCAGATGTTTGTGCTGTACTTACTCATTGGTGGAGCTGAGTCCATCGTGCAGCTCCTCCGCCATGTGCTTGAGCTTCCAGTTGCGCGCGCGCCGACGGGCTGCCCGCGCCCCGTAGTGCTTCTTCACCAAAAACACGTCAGGGATCACGCTGCTATCCAGTTTTTCCAGGTTAGCGTCGTTCACGTTCGAGTCGCCCAGGTTATATCTATAATTTTGTAAAATGAAAAATTATAACTCTATGGTCGACTGCAATCTTACGTGTCCCAGACGCCATCGCCAGCGGCCCGTTTCACGAAGCTACAAGTTACAAATTACAAGCGGAGCTCTTTCTAGCAAAAGAAGTTAGGAAGAGAATTCCGCTTCTAATTTGTAACTTGTAGCTTCGTGAAACGGGCCTCAGGACGTCCATAACACGACTTCAAATATTTAAGAGACCACCTATGATACATGATGTAGTGTTCCGCGATCTGGATCTCAATAACCATAACGCCTTTGTTCATTGGATATATTAAACTTGATCATATTTCCTTGAGACTGGCAACCGTGAAAACACGAAGAAATAAAATCCTCGATAGTTTTAATATTCAAACGCGACACCTATTTTGTATGTTTTGTTAAAACTTTAACGATGATTTTTGATTAAATAGTCGAGTATATGTAACTTCTTAATCCTGGCAAAGCATTTTTTCAATTAATGTTGTGGTTTTAAAGTAAACAGATACTAACCCTTAATAAGGCCCCGTTAAAGTAAAAATACTAGACCAAAATTGAATACAGCCATGGAATCGCAAGTCTCTAAAGAGTAATAATAGATGATGTTATATACATACATAAATACATTAAATCACGCCTGTTTCCCAGAGGGGTAGGCAGAGACCACTTCATGTTATATATCGGGAAAATACAATTAAAATAGTGTCCTTAAACCTGACATTGGCGAAATCATAGTAGCAACACAAATGACATATGCCACAAAACAAAGATCTATCTATCTACTTTCACCCGAGTTAAACACTCTATTTTTAATTTCTATTGAGAGTTAGGCCCCGTTCTCACGAGCGCTTAAAAAGCGTCGCGTTAAAACACTAACACGGAGTTCCGTAAGCTCAATTCAATTTAACGCCCAACGCCCAACGTCGAAAATCGAACAGTGTTCGATAAAAAAGCGCCGCGCTTTAAAACCGCCTTCGTGTGAATAAACACATGGTTATCAATTTGTGTCATTTCAACGTTTTTTTAACGCGCGTTGAAAAAGCGCTTGTGAGAACGGGGCCTAAAGTGAGTAAAAATATTATCGTCACGAATTTACTTTGTCTTAATTATTGACATACATAAAGTCATTTTTAGATCATCAATTCCATTTTATTATTGACACTAAAATAAAAATAGGACTTATTTCGTGACTGCTGTATATAATTCTTTTAAGGTCTAGTTACAAGTCAAATATTATTAAGTGTTTGAACAATTACTTTAAAAAAATACTTTCCCCACTAGGGATGGGAATGCGATATTCTTCCAACTATTGAGATACAGAAAACCTTGCTTTCTGAACAGGAGAGATGAAAAGTGAGTACCTATAATTATTTAAATCTACGCTAAAACTAACATTAACATTGTAATAAGTAAATAAGTTTAAAGAATGACCAATTGTCGAGTTTCTTGCGGCACTTCTTCTCAGCAGTCGTCCAGACTTTGAAAATGCTGGTAGATTCAAAATATAAGACGCAAAAATTCCCATACTGAATAAAAAAATTAGATCATGTTTTCATTGCTTACCCTAGAACGGTGTCACCCGGTTTCAGTATATGTCCGAGGTGTGTTTTAGTGTGTATAGGACTGACATCGAGGCCCAGTTCACTGGCCTTCACCACCCACACATCAGCAACAACATGCTTGTTGGACACTGTGCCTTGACCTGGGAATGACTTCTTCTCCTAAAATAGAAAGGAATTATTAATAAACTACAACTATGAAACATGATAAGTGCTAGAAGCCTTAGAAGCATATATCTAAGTCAAATTGACAAATGTTAGTATCAACAATCACGACTACAAGTAAAGAATTGACATATAAGTAGTAAAAATGCTCAATCTGGCAATTTTTGTAGCTTATGTTAATCCCATATTAAATATCAATATAATCACTAACCACTATGTACTTACATTTTCTCTCAAAATGTCAATGTCCATTACAATATATTTCACCAACTGTTTTGGGTTGCAAATTGTATTAAAAGGGGTCCTCCAATATACTGTTGCTGAGACATCACACACTGAAAAACATAATACAATTTAGCTATACAACATGTTACAAAAATACCCAAAAAAATTAATTATAAAAATAGTGTCAACCCTAGCAAGCTGTCATGTCAGTCATAAAACTTCTATAACAGATGGCAGCTTACCAGGTAGATGGAGAGCTGGCTACGGAAATAGGTTTGCAATTTATAGAGCAACGAAATCCCTCTCTAGTGTGCCATACTATAATTATTTATTAATCCGGGCGCCTGGCAGCTGTTCAGCATTGGGTGTGGGAGTCTACGTCTCTACGTCACCTGGCACGCCTTTTCCCCTAATTAAAATGCCTGGCAATGTTATATTCGAATTAAATGCATAATTAGCTATAATATTACACCAAACATAAAGCTCTATAAATTGCACACCTTCAATTGATTTTACAACCCCTTTGTTACCCATCCACTACCACACCTGAACAGCTGCCAGGCGCGCGGATTAATAAATAATGATAGTATGGCACCTTAAGTAGAGGGATTTCGATGCTCTATAAATTGCAAACCTATTTCCGTGGCCAGCACTTAGGCCAAGGGTAGAGATAATGTTTTTTTTTCACACAGACAGAAAGCAGTGCACAGAAATAACGAAAATGGTCGAGAATAATAATAGGCTGGTTAAAACTGTCTACAGGTCTCAAATGCGACATAACAATTTTGGAGTACCGCAGGGAAGTAACTTAGGACCTCTTTTATTTCTCATTTATGTCAATGACCTACCCCGAGCGACATCTTCTAAATGCATCCTCTTTGCTGATGATACAACTATTTTAATTAAAGGAGATGATAAAGTAAACTACGAACGAAACATAAATAAAGCCTTAAAAGATTTGCATTTATGGACTTGCCAGAATAAATTACAGACTAACATTGCTAAAACTAATTTTATGCAATTTCACTCGCACAGGGCCATACCGTTGCAATTAGATGTTTGCTATGATAACAAGCTTGTTATGGAAACCAGTAGTGTTAAGTTTTTAGGTTTAATTATTGACAAACAATTAAATTGGAAAGAACACGTTAACTCCTTGTGCTCCAAATTAGATCGTTTTGTTTTTGCATTAAGAAGACTGAAAAAAACTGTCTCCACTGAGGCTGCAATCACGGCATACCACGGTCACGTTTCATCCCTTCTTAACTATGGCCTAACTTTATGGGGTAACTCCGTGGATGTAGATAGGGTTTTTAAATTACAGAAAAAGTGTGTGCGTGCTATAAAAAATGCATGGTTTATGGACAGCTGCAAACCTTATTTTAAGCAACTAAACATATTACCTTTGGTGTGCATGTACATACTGAAGGTTTGTTTGTTCTGCAAAGCGCATCCTGAATATTTCAAGGAACGGCATGACACTTTTGTAAGAACAAGAACGCCCCGGATGCAATACAAACATCTCTTGCATAGACCACGTTGCCGCACTGATATATACAAAAGAAATGCCTACAATATGTGCATTAAGATATATAATGCTCTTCCCACGAAAATTAAATTACTTAAGGGGACTACATTTAAAAATGAGCTTAGTAGATGGCTTCTTTCTAATTGTTTTTACAATTTAAATGAATTTTTTAATAACGGAACCAAGTAGCAGATAAGATATTTAAATGGTTAGAACACTTGTAGATAAGACTGATTCCTGTAATTATATTAGAATATTAGTTTACTAGTTTATTTGTATGCATGATATGAGTAGACGGCAATACTATTTATATTGATTTGACCATTTAACTAAAAATTTGCATGTCGTACTGTCGACACTGAATGAACGACTAACCCTGTTATTCTTTAAGACCCTGTACAACGCATTCTAGCAAATAAAATTTTCTATTCTATTCTATTCTTTTTTGGGTATTCTTATATCATTGTATGTAGACTGTCTACAACATACCTTGCCCAGTATTTGCATCTATCAAATGAATAGTGCTGGTGACCCTGTTAACCAGGCAGATAGGAGAGATACCTCCAAGTTGCTGAGTCAGCTTCTTTGGAAGACACACTACACTGTCTTTTGATAGTGGTACAATCTCTATACTGAATGTAAATTTGTAGTTATAAACATTGCTGTGTATATCGTGTGATATCAGTTTCTTGGAATGTTGACACTTGATTGGAAGCACTGATTGAATAAAATCCACCATCTTGCGAGCATGACTCTCTGTTGTATAAAAGAAATCCAATCCATCTGAAAAGAGACAAGGGAATTGAAAAAATGTCAATATCAAAAATAAAAATAAAATAATATGTTTAAGTTGTTAAGTAAAACTCACCATGGTTCGGTTTAATACCGAGGGTGTTTTCATGAGCTTTATGTTTCAAAATCAACTGCTCTAAATAGTAGAATGTCTTTCTGTTATTAGCCCTCTGCCTAACTTGGACCATGGAGCGCCAGTAGTCTTGTGCCTCAGACCTGTGGCAAGCATCGCACATCTGGTGCTGGATGTTGAATTCAACTATAAATGTCTGCTGGAGCACTGTCCCTCCCATCACTTCTCCTTGTACTGTCAGTTTAACCTAGAAGAAAATAAAAAAACCTTAAGACTACTAACCAAACCTATCCTAATTTACTTTTGTGAAATTATAACTTCTTATATTCAAGAAGTGTATACTATCAAATTTCACAAAATTAATTTAGGTTAACTGGAAGAAATCCCTTAAAGGGATATGTTGGATATGTTTGCTCCTGTACATTCCCTATTTTTTGTTTAGGTTGTATTAGTGTTTGGTTTCTTTTTTTTACAATAAAGTGTTTACATACATACATATAAGTTAACAACAACCACAGCAACAAAATTGTAACTATACCTTGATCCTCTTGGAGTGGGGCTCGGTCCAGGCAAACCCAGCATCAATCAACTTTACTCTGCCAAGACCTTTCAAGCGCTTCAGACAAAGGGCAAGAAGCTCTCGAGATTCGAGTGCTGCTACCACCCACTCTGAAGGAGGTTGGAGATACCTAAAAGTTGACAAAAATTACAGAACATTTAACCATCTCAATGAAACTAATACAAACTGCAAAAACTGCTGTTTTAGCACTGAAACAGACAATATTTTAGGACTTTTGTATTTACATACATGAAAATAATAAATTACAAATAATTATACAAGGTAAAGCTAACCTCTCACATCCTCTGCAGAAGAAGAGTGTCGCTTGTTTAGGCACACCATCAGAGATGTCGACATGAGCCCTTAGACAAGCCACACACATGTTGGAAGGATTAGCCTCTATGGGCACAGCGCACTGACAACATAATCTGAAACCCAAGTATATAATCTAGCACGGAACTGAACTCTATTATATTTCAAAAAGATGAGGTTACACAGAAGACAAGGCATATTAATTTAACCTACAAGCAACCAAAAGTAACCTACATTCGCGTGCTATCCAACGCTAAATTTTCAGGGGGAATATATTCCATGTTAAAATTCTTAAAATAACAATTAATACTAAATTTTATATCCGATTGTAAGCCAATTTAGAAGAGATGACCACAATAGTAGGAACACCGTGTGCTAACGATTCACATTCACAATTTGATTATCGTTATCGCCGCTGTCGCCATCTCGCCATTGACGTTTATTTGACAGAATCACAGATAATATAAGGGTATGACAGAACACATTGAACACAACTATAATAGAGACTCTCGAAAATTATATATAATTGACTGTTTAAAAATTAACCGGTCATAACTATACCTCAGTATATTCAGTTGTCAGTTAAGCTCTAAGTAAGAAAGTACAATAATGACTATATATCTAAAATCTTATTTCTCTTTGTTAGATGTTGATAATTGTGAACGCAACTTTTTATACTCTATGCAAGTCGTAATAATCGCCCCTCCCCTCCCGACCTTCTCCACCTTGAGGCACCCTCCCTGCACTTGCCGCTTACGTAAATCCATCTGATTTTTTTCCATTTATCCTATTCGATCAATTAATTTACGAAAATGTTCGCTACCGCCTGTAGAGCCGGTCGATTGGCCGCCAGGTCGGTGGTGGACAAGTCTGTTGCAGACAAAGCTCCATTAGTCTCTGGAGCCCTGGTGAACAAACGTGATTACGCAGCAAAAGCCCCAGTCGCAGGCAAGGCCAACGGTAAGGTAGTGGCAGTTATCGGTGCCGTGGTGGACGTGCAATTCGAAGACAACCTGCCGCCCATCCTTAATGCGCTGGAGGTGCAGAACCGCCAGCCGCGGCTGGTGCTCGAGGTAGCGCAACATCTCGGCGAGAACGTAGTGCGCACGATCGCCATGGACGGTACTGAGGGTCTGGTGCGCGGGCAGCCCGTGCTCGACTCTGGCTCCCCTATCCGCATCCCCGTCGGCGTGGAGACGCTGGGCCGTATCATCAACGTGATCGGCGAGCCCATCGACGAGCGCGGCCCCATCCCCACCGACAAGAGGGCCGAGATCCACGCCGAGGCGCCCGCATTCGTGGACATGTCAGTGGAGCAGGAGATTCTGGTGACTGGCATCAAGGTGGTAGACCTGCTCGCGCCGTACGTGAAGGGCGGTAAGATCGGACTTTTCGGCGGCGCCGGCGTCGGCAAGACCGTTCTCATCATGGAGTTGATCAACAATGTAGCCAAGGCGCACGGAGGGTACTCCGTGTTCGCGGGCGTGGGCGAGCGCACGCGCGAGGGCAATGATCTGTACATGGAGATGATCGAGTCTGGCGTCATCTCGCTTACGGACAAGACCTCCAAGGTGTCGCTGGTGTATGGACAGATGAACGAGCCGCCTGGCGCTCGCGCGCGTGTGGCGCTCACCGGGCTCACCGTAGCGGAGTACTTCCGCGACCAAGAGGGCCAGAACGTATTGCTGTTCATCGACAACATCTTCCGCTTTACACAGGCCGGTTCCGAAGTGTCCGCGCTGCTGGGCCGCATCCCCTCCGCCGTGGGCTACCAGCCCACGCTGGCTACCGACATGGGTACCATGCAGGAGCGCATCACAACCACCAAGAAGGGCTCTATCACCTCGGTGCAGGCCATCTACGTGCCGGCCGACGATTTGACTGACCCCGCGCCCGCCACCACCTTCGCTCACTTGGACGCCACTACGGTGTTGTCGCGCGCCATCGCTGAGCTCGGCATCTACCCGGCCGTGGACCCCCTCGACTCCACGTCACGTATCATGGACCCCAACGTCATCGGCGCCGAGCACTACAACGTGGCTCGCGGCGTGCAGAAGATTCTGCAGGACTACAAGTCGCTCCAGGACATCATCGCCATCTTGGGTATGGACGAGCTGTCTGAGGAGGACAAGCTCACCGTGTCGCGCGCGCGCAAGATCCAACGGTTCCTGTCACAGCCGTTCCAGGTGGCCGAGGTGTTCACCGGCCACGCCGGCAAGCTCGTGCCGCTCGAGGAGACCATCAAGGGCTTCTCCAAGATCCTGGGGGGCGATTACGATCACCTGCCCGAGGTGGCCTTTTACATGGTCGGCCCCATCGAGGAAGTTGTCGCCAAAGCCGAGACCCTCGCCAAGAGCACGTAAATTGATCTGTATGAGTGGAGATGTGAAAGCTTATTTATTGGAAGGATCATTTTGAATAGGACTGATTATGGGTAGTTCACATTTGCCCTCTCGACTTTTAAATAACGAATATGGGGATCTACTCAGGTTTCTACATAGTAGATGCTTGCATTGCTAAGTATAACATGTTAGATAATGTATTACACTACACAATACACCTAGTACCTATTTATGGAAGTAGTTTCGGCAACGTATGTAAATAGTCCGATTAAATCAATATAAAGCTGGCTGTTCTATAAATATAATTATTGTGATGCAAGCCGTGTCGAATAAAGTTAGAAATAAATACCTACTCACTTGTTTTTCTGTTTCTTTCGCTGCTTTCAATTCTACCTAATGTTGCTGCCCTTTAAAACCGTCTCATACGGCCGCACTCGGGTAAGTAAGTAAACTACCCTATTATTCAATGTACTCTATGAAGTAAACGAGTCGTTCCTAGAGCTAGGGCCTGTTGTTTGATAAGAAGTTAAACTAACTAATTGTTAAAAATCATAACTAATGGTTAAATCTCAAGGAAATGTGTCAATTTTCGATTCCTTTTTCGAATTTTAACAATTAGTTGAGTTAACTACTGATCAAACAACCTGGCCCTGTGACGGCTGTGACGGTTTTTCGCACACAAGTTTGGATTAAAAAACAAAAAAACCGCCTTCAAAAAGCAAAAAATAACTTCATTTAAAATGGTAGGTAATAGGTCAGTCCAACTGAAGTCTGCTTTTGGTTAAAATATTGTTGGACGCCGACTTCAGTTGGACTGACCTATTACCTACCATTTTAAATGAAGTTATTTTTTGCTTTTTGAAGGCGGTTTTTTTGTTTTTTTAAACTTTTATTTTACTTTATACTTTTTAGTGATGATAATTATACTTTTTAGTGATGATAGTTATGGACCAAAATGGCGTAGTCTTGTACTTAAGGAAAATTAAGTACCTACATTATTGTTTATTCCGTAATCCTTACCTATTCGCTCAAGAATCAACCAAATTGAATGTGTTCTAAGGAATTAGCTTTGAGAGAAACTTACCTACAACTAAAAAAAAAATTACAACCCCTGACGCAAACCAAAAACGAATTCAAACGGTTTTGTTTTTAAGTAGAAAGCTACTTTAATTTGGGTGGTTCGGTTCTTAGCAATGGCGTCGCCAGCTGATGATCAAGGGGGGGGGGGGGGGGCGCTAGAGGTGGGAGGGTAGAGACGTCGTAGTAATAAATGTAGAGTATGGCGGCACTTGAATGTTACTTAAAGCTTACTAGTAGGGTCGAGGACTATCTCCATATTCATTGTTTTATATAATGCTAAGATAAGTATTACCCTTATCAGAAGTAATTTAAAAAAAAACACTGTTCTTACGGCTCTTCTCCGCAGTGGTCTCCTCCGAAAGCGCTAGTAGATTTTTGACGTGTTAAAGTGCCCGTGCGGCCCACTTATTTATTTATTTATTTATTTAATCTTTATTGCACAAAAATACAAATTAGAGTACAAAAGGTGAACTTAATGCCTAATGGCATTCTCTACCAGTTGACCTTTGGGCAAATCAGATTTTTTTTGTAGGCGGTGCAATATTATATGAACAATAGCATCGACAATATATATATATATAAACTTAGGCACATGCAAATAAATATATACTTAAATATATACATAAATACAATATATATATATAAATATACACTAAAAGGACAATTATAAGATGTCAGTTCAATGAGGAAAAGTGTGCTCGAACTAATTTCTTAAACGCAAATTTATTGGGGGCTTGCCTGATTTTAGGAGGGAGACCGTTCCAAAGACGAATAGCTTGAAGGGTGAAAGAGTTGCTAACAAAACCAGAGCGGTGTATTGGGAAAGAAAGAGTTAAATTTCGAGCTGGGCGTTGCTAACGTTCGCTAGAAGAACCAAGGTAGTGAAAGAATGATTTGAGGTAACTGGGAGAAATAGGCTCATTTAGGATAGAATAAAGTGTGCAAAGCATTCTAGCATTACGTCGTTGACGGATAGTGAGCCATCCCAAAAGAGAACGAGATGCAGAAATATGGACAAACTTACGCAAACAAAATAAAGCGGATACAATAATTGAGAAGGCGATCTAATTTATTTAAAAGCTCTTCAGTTAAGTCGCAATAACACACATCACCATAGTCAATTATTGGGATGATAAAGGGTTTGTACCAGTAAAATTTTGGTTTTGACGGGAAGAAAGTGCTTAAACCTGCTTAGGTAGTGAAAGGCGCCTATTACCTTACGGCTTAATTCGGTGACATGAGTTTTCCAGGAAAGAGTGCTGTCTATGTAGAGGCCCAGGTCTTTGACACTGGAGCTAAAAGCAATAGGGATGCCAATGAAACTAACCAGCGGAGCGACTGCCAAGTAAAGTTTCGCAAGTTGTCGAGAACTACCAATTATAATGGCTTGACACTTGGAAGGGTTGACAAACAGGCCAAACTTCTCAGACCACTGATGAATGTGCTTCAGATCGTTATTGAGTCTACCGACAGCAACATCAAGTTCTGTCACATTACACTGAGCGTAGATTTGTAGATCGTCTGCATAAAGGTGGTGCGTGCAACCAAGTCCAGGGGTAATAAAATTGACAAAAATTTAGAAAAGGAGAGGAGAAAGGATACCACCTTGGGGCACGCCAGCAGCCAAGTCACACCAGTCGGACACCGGAGTACTTTGAAATTCGTAATTCGAACTTCGTCTATTGCTATCCCTTTTGCTCCCGACGCGTCACTAATTCGCAGGAAAGTGACGGGGCGATCCGAAGTTCGAATTACTGATTTCAAAGTAGAGCCCCTGATACTAAGTGAAGCTCATGCCACTTCCACTGTTTTTTTCTATTCCTAGGTACTATTATTTAAACCTGCTAACTTAACTTTAACCCCTGACGCATTGGCGATTTTACTTTCATACAATTAACAGTATGGAACCTATGGCAATGACGCCGTTGCCAGCGACGGCTGCTGAGAGGTTAAGATCTATCTCGAATCATTTGTATCGTGGTAAAACGCGTATTTCACAATATGCACGTGAACGTAAACGATTTTCGAAATTGAAAAAAAAATCTGGGATGACGTCAGCTGACGGTCTACATTGAGTTGGCTTACGATTATTTTATAAATCTTTCTTCTAATATATAAAATTCTCGTGTCACAGTGTTTGTAACCAAACTCCTCCGAAACGGCTCGACCGATTCTTATGAAATTTTGTGTGTATATTCAGTAGGTCTGAGAATAGGTCGTAAACTATTTTTCATGTTTGTATGAAAAAAAAAATACACCCGGGCAACGCCGGGCGCGGACCGCTAGTGTTCATATAAAAAACTGCTACGACTAGGTCACCCAAGTAATTTGTATAAGGGCCTCTTTTATTCCGTTAATAATAGCGCTTTTATTACCCCGTCAATGAAGAATGTCAGTAGGTACGCCAAATCGCTTGTTTGTAATAGTAATGTTTATAAATAAACAAACATAATACTTTTTATTTCATTCAAATAGACCCAGTAGTTTTGATTCTACAAACGTTTGAAATTTGGGTCAATAATATTAAAGCGCGTGGACGCCATCTTGCTTGAGTGACGTCATCGTTCAACTGCGGTACGCGCCCTTATATGAACGAGTAAGTTTACAGGGCTATATATTTTTAACCGTAATAAGTAGCCAGTTGAAATTTTCACAGAATACGTGTTATTATAAAATCTATCGTTTAAAACTATAAAATGAACAATAAATCAAATCCCAAGAGGGGTCCCCATACAAGAAACATGAAAAAAAATCTTTATTTTTAGCATTTTTATACGGATTGTATTTTTATAATGGCTTCCTATTTTGATGCTATTTTAAACTTAAATTGTAGTCTAATTTTCATTGTTTACGACTAAATAGCAATCTAAAGTAAAACTTCGGCAAATATGTGACCAAACTGATTTTATCAACACGATGGTTTAGGCGGTCACCCATCCTGTTTTAGACTACGCGTGTAGTTGCTTAACTTTGGAAGACGAAATACGGGTTGTATTTGTATGATAGCTTTTTATTTCGGTGTCACATTAGGCTTAAATGATAATCTAAACTTCATACTAACATATATAGTTTACGACCAAACAGTAAACTGTAGTAAATCTCTTACAAATATGTTTAAAAGTGCCTAGTTTAAATGAACACGATGTTTAGGTAAGCGGTGGTTGCTTAACTTTGGTGGTAGGCCTTTCTTTACAAATTTCGTGTTAAGTAATGTAGAATTAATATCGCTACCGTATAAAAGAACGAACTATAAAACATGATTTTTTGATTGACCTAGTAGTAGTTCTGATACTTCGTGTATTCATTACATCGATTTCAAATTTCGCGCGCGGGCGCTACCAGGTTCCTCACTCAAGGTAGTGTGTGTTGGTTTTTTTTTGTGGGACCAACGCCCTTTGTTACACTTTGGTACAATAGAGGACAATCTTGACTTCTACGGCTCCGACATTTTAAACGAGTAAGATCACTTAAAACTACGGGTACGCTGTACGAGACCGCGTATATAGCGAACTGCGTGAATCATAATATTGTTGAATAGTACAGTCGAGTACAAAGATATGTATACACTTTTTCACCTTATTCCATTGAAATAAGGGCCACAAATGTATACATATCTTTGTACTCTACAGTACCTACCGCTGCAGGCTCGGCCGCCTGTGTCCCGCGTCTCGCACTTGGTTTTTAATTTTTGGCATGTTTCACCTTAGCTATCAACATACTTTATTGGTATTTTTATGTAAAAAACGGTGAACCCAAAATTAAAAGTGCCTATTTATTATTCTAATTTTATTTAACCAACTTACTCGACAAACATTACAAACAGAAAAGCCGGTCAGTGACAGAAAGTTTGTTTAGTTAAACTGTATGTAATACAAAACAATAGATACGTAACCATAACTACCATAGTAACATCAAAACGAATTCGTAAAAATAATTACGAGTATTACGACTTACAAAGTTAAGCAACTACAAGCGTAGTCTAAAACAGGATGGGTGACCGCCTAAACCATCGTGTTGATAAAATCAGTTTTGTCACATATTTGTAGAAGTTTTACTCAAGATTGCTACTTAGTCGTAAACAATGAAAATTAGACCACAATTTAAGCTTAAAATAGCATCAAAATAAGAAGTCATTATAAAAATACAATCCGTATAAAGATGCTAAAACAAAAGATTTTTTTTCATGCTTCTTGTATGGGGACCCCTCTTGGGATTTGATTTATTGTTCATTTTATAGTTTTAAACGATAGATTTTATAATAACACGTATTCTGTGAAAATTTCAACTGGCTACTTATTACGGTTAAAAATATATAGCCCTGTAAACTTACTCGTTCATATAAGGGCGCGTACCGCAGTTGAACGATGACGTCATCATCCGTGAGCGCTAGAGTCATAGACTATTTTCAAAACATTGTACCTACCTAATAGGGGTAAAGTAACATCAAAGTGTAATAAAGGGCCCAGTAATTCATATTCCACAACAATAGCAGTTTCTCCACAATGGTACAGACTGCTACTGCTGGACTGGATAAGATACCAAAACAAGAAAAAAAGAACAGAACCCAACATTACTTTAAGTTTCTTTTATTTTTATAAAGGTCCTTATCGCTTTCCTCCTACACGAGGCGCCGCTTTCTGGCTCACTTTAGCGGCCTTAGCCTTAGGCGGTGCCTTCGCTTTAGTTGGGGCTGCGGATGATTTCTTTGCGGCCTTGGTTGATTTCTTCTGTTCCTTGGCAGCCCTGAAATAAAATACATATACATATTTGTAGTTATAAAGGTTATAATAGCTGATATCTATCTATATTAAAGTTTCACTATACTTATAGTTATTGTTCTTTCCATCCATATAACTCTTTAAGGCCTGCTTACACGTAAATTAACCCCAGGGGCCCTAACATGGCTGCGTTTATCTAGTGACAAAGTTTTAGATAAGGCATCCGTCACCTTTTGACTGACACGTAAATATGTACGACAGTGACGGAAGCTTTATCCACATTTGACACGCGATATAGACGCAACCATACTAGACCCACAGGTTAAATTTATTCACGAATGTCGGATTCAATACAATTCATTCATTCGGGCCAAAAGCACAAACCGTGCAAGGGCCGTAACAATGAAAAAAAAAAATACAAATGCTCTTTATTGAACACCAAAAAAACAAAACACGGAACAGTACATTTTTACTTCATATACCTATATAAAAACGGGTATCAATTAACCGGTCAGCAAAATATTCTCATTTTGGTGAACAGAAATATGTATTTGGTCAGCCAAAATAGCTAGTTGGTAAGCAACTTATGGTTAGCAAACATTTATAAATCTGTCAGCAATTAATGACATATTGGGCTGCTCTAAATTATTTTGGTCAGCAAATTAAATATTTGAGCTGCATTGAACGACCCACAGATAATTAAATTTTGGTAAGCAATCAGAAGGTAAGCAAAATAATTCATATTGTCCAGCAGAAAAAGGGAAGCAATAAAATCAAATTGGTCATCAACAAAATGGGCGCAACTATTACAAAGTTCATTCAAATATACTCTCTTTTTTTGTAAATTATTCAATTTATATAGAATTATTCCTCTAGGGCACACTTTCCTCGCAGATACACCCTTGAAAAAGTTCGCCTTTATTCCTTATAGATCCCCTTTTTAAATACCAATGCAGTGTTTCCTAATAGATACACTTTTGGGTACAGTTGTGTACACAAAGGTGTAATTAACAAATTTACTGCCGTGCCGGCAACACACACATCCCAAACCCACCATCAAATTTACAAATTTAACAGAGTCGACGGAGCTCCGCTCACGCGGATCTCCTATTTCTGGGTTGTTCTGGCCCTCCGGGCCTGATATAAAAACGAACCTAACCTAACCTACCTCATATTTATGATACAAATTTTGGTTAATCTAGGATGTGATTGTGATAGAAAATTGTGTGACAAAACTTAACTTGTAAACACTGCTGACTTTTCAAACTAAACGCAATTCACTTCTATATTATAGATGATCATTATTTTAATATGCATACCTCTTAATTAAACTGCTTACAGACATGTTTTCTCTGCTGACCAATTGTAAAATCTTGCTGCCCAAATAATTATTTTGCAGCTCGACTGTTTATTAGGCAGACAAATGACAAAAAAAGCTGATCGAAATTGTTTAAAATGTTACCCGTTTATAAATTGTTTGCTGAACAAAGAGTTGTAGCCCGATTTTTATTTATTGCCACCCAAATCTTTTTATGCTGCCCAAATGAATTAATTGCTGATTTTTTTTGCTGATCAATTTTAATAACGGCTGACCATTTAATTACTTCCCTATAAAAACTATTCACGTGCTATTGCCTGGCCTTATTGATCTTTTGCAGTATAAATAAATATTAAGTGCATAAATAAATATTGCAGTATAAATAAATACTAAATATGAATCAAAATAAATATTTTTCTACTCGCGTACTATAAACCGCTAATATTGATATTGTTAATGGTGTCAGAATACCACCTATAGCGTAACCGAAGAGTAAAAACAATTCTATAATGAGCGTTGCCATAATAATAACAGTTATATAATTGACTAGAGGACGCCCGCGACTTCGTATGCGTAGAATTAGTTTCCCGCTATTCCCCCCATTTTTTCCCGTTGGGAGTCGATTTTTGGAAAATCCTTTCTTAGTGCTCACTTACATCATGAAAGGAACCCCTGGACCAAATTTCAAGTTTCTAGGTACAGTAGTTTCGGCTGTGCGTTGATATGTCAGTCAGTCAGTTTAGCCTTTTATATATATAGATTATAGCATTGTTATTACCATGGTAACGGTCATTCCGGATATCAGTCTTGGCGTTTAGTTAACACGACATCCTAATAATTTGTATAATAAACCGTTAAAAACATTTAACACCAATTAAATTACCTATTATAAAAATAAAATTAATTTTGAGACTAAATATGTGTTTAGAATTACATTTTTATTAAGTTACTAAAATAGATGAGTAATATCCATCAATTTGTTATTTGGTTACCATGGTTACGTTCAATATGGATATCAACAAAATGGCGTTTTGTTTGGCATTCCAACTTTTATGATAAATTGTCAGAACTGTTTTAGTACCTAACTATTAAAAATTGCATGAAATTTGTAAACATTTAGCAATAAATTTTACAAACTATGAACGCCAATCGGAATAATGAAAATGACTTTGCTAACAAGTAATTTGTCAACAGAAAAATCGAGTGAAGTATACGAGAAAAGTTAGCGATTGTTTATTTTTGTCTTTATCATTCTAAGCTTGTAGAAAAAGTTATGTATGCAACGGTACATAATTACATAAGAAGCTTCATTATGTACCAGTTACATAAATAACTATTGCTTCATATTTCATCAACATCAATAAATGCACTCATGTCTATATTATAGATTCGTTGTATTTATAGTTCTTTCCATGCATAGAACTCTTTAATTGTTCTCTTGCAGTACCTAAATAAATATTTGTTTCATATACTATTCGTTCTATTTATTAAAAAATGAGAAAATTCCATCTGAATTCCAACTACTGTTCTCAGAATTTGACTTACTTGATAGCCTGGTCTCTCTGGGCCTTGCGCACCTCTGGCTTCATGTTCCTCTTAGCCATGATGTCGCTTAGGGAAGCGCCCACAATAGCCCTCTGGTATTTCTGCGTTCTGCGGGTGCGCTTCTTAGTCTGCTCTTCTTCTTGACCCTTCTTGAACTTGCGCCTGTGAATTTCAATGTTTTGTTTAAAACTTGAATCAGAATGAAATTTTAATGAAGAACTCTAACTGCCTACGGCCACATGCCTAGAAAGTGAAAGCATTGCTCGAAAGCCATGACAGCACCATTTTTTTTTCTTTTATTATAATATAATGTCTTTTTGGGCCTCAAGAAATGCACCTCGCCCACATTAAATTTACGTCTTGCCCTGCCAATGTCTTATATATTTTCTTTACTTTTCATTTACTAAGGACAGCTTTATTGAATATACAAACAAAATAGCCAATTTCACAAGATAATATGCCATTCGCACAGGAATGTTTTCCATACTAATTTACAAGGAAATCTAGCACTATATCAAGGTATATTTTACTTAGAGGTGAAAACTAACTGACTAACATCTCCACATTGCTTTGGAAACTCTTTTAAGTATGGGAACACGCCAAACTGCCCCGCCTCCGCTCAGTGAATTTACAGCTTAGAAATGATAGTTTCCAAATAATAACTTCCACATAGGAGCCTTAATAAATAGCATTCAGCTGGCTATAACTATCACACTCTCAACTGACTGTACCTATGTTTGGTAGTAACAATCATAAGATTAAAATCTTAAAGTTTCAGTACAAGAAAAGGGTAGGTGTAAAGAAAACTTTTTAGCTAAACTGGCTTTGGTATATATAATTTACACTGACACAACAGGTCACGGAGAAGGGTAATAATATTCTGCAGTTTTTTTACACCTACCTATTCATAACCTTATGAAATTCTTAGAAACAGCACTGCTTTTTAAAACATTTATTTTCACAGTAAAGTAAAGAACAGTTTAATAGAATCTTGGAGAATCTAACATTATTTGACCTGAATATTCCCAATAGAATATTTTTATTCCAGAACAGGTCTAATAATATCTTTCTTTGTAATTAATTCAGAATCGTTAATTCAATGTGGCATCCTAAGAAAGTGGGCACTCGAGTCTGTTGATACCAACCTGTAGAGCACAGTCCATGTCACTTTGCGAGGATTCCTCCTCATGAGGTGAGCTGCCTCACATTTGGAGTTCAAGAATGTGAAGGACTGAAAACATGGAAAAAAACGGATGATTAACCAATAAGACTACTGTTTTACCAGTGTAATTTAAAATTATGACTGACGTAGACTTTAGTTATTTATTATAAATAAATTCGGAAACATTAGTAAGGTTATGTCAAAGGCGATCGATTAACTAATGAAAACTAAACAAACTGCAAAAACCTGTGTTGAATTAAACTATCAAAAACTGTGTTTTACGTCGTAACGTATGAAAAATTCACCTTTCCATCCACTTTGACCATGGTTTTCCCATGGCCGGGATAGATCTTGTATCCACTATAGGCGCAAAGTCCGATCCTGAAAATAAGGCAAATATAGTAACAACCACACACAAAACACAAAAAATCTCTCGAACTAACAAGAAATCAATATAAGATCACGTAAATGCATTAAGATATTTATTAAAAATTACAAAAACGTACTTCATTTTGACTTGTCAAACACGAAAGAACTGTCAAATCAAACACTCGAAATATGTCACAACTGAACCACAGAGTACAAAAAAATGCCTTCTTTGAAAACCCCTCCGTATAAATACACAATGGCCAACATAACAATTTTTAAAGTTTGCTAAGTAAGGCTCATTTATAAAAAATAATACGATAGACTATTCAAACTAGCGTTTAGAGACTCCTACTAAACATGATTAAGTTTAACGTCCTAGCCAAAAATCAAAGCTGAGCCAAGGATTCTCTAGTTTTCATATTGTATCACTACTGCCGGCACTCAGAGACGTCAATTAAATTTAATGTTTTTTAGCATTTTTAGTGACGTGCTGTGGAGGATTAAGCCCTCTATACATTATCCTTCTTGACTTACAGCCGCGCACGACCGTCAGGCCCGAATGCCCGATGGTGCTGTACGCACTATCGAGCAAAGTATCCATCACGTTGTCACAGACCACAAAATTCTTACCTTGCTCATTCCGTTTCGTTCAGAATTTGTGGCTCTGCACGAAACGGAATGAGTTGCGCCGTTGTCCTCCCAAGATGGCTAGTGCGTAGATTTGATGGATGTCGACTGAATGACCTAGCATCCATGATCAAGAAAAATTATAAAAAAAATATTGACGTACGTCAAGTCTACGCGAGCCCTACTTTGTAAATCGAGGTTCGAAGTTATGTTAGCTCCATCTCCCAATCTCTCGATAGTCTCGATTTACAAGTGACAGGGATGGAGCTAACGTAACTTCGAACTTCGATTTTCAAAGTAGGGCCTCGCATTTCCAAATGCCAAGCACGATCCACAATTCAACTGACATACGTCAGAGGCTCTACTTTGAAATCCGTAATTCGAACTTAATCTATTGCTATCCCTTTTACTCTCGACGCGTCACTAATTCGCAAGAAAGTGACGGGGCGATCCGAAGTTCGAATTACTGATTTCAAAGTAGAGCCCCAGGCCTACGCACCATCCAGCCGCACGTCGTGCGAGAAGTAGTGGGGGGCTCGATGGACGAAAATTCGGTCGTGAAAGTCCATCACGGTAATAATAGTAATTATTGACGGCCAGGGGCCCGTTTCACGAAGCTACAAGTTACAAATTACAAGCGGAAGTCACTTTTTAACTCCTTTTTCTAGAAAGAACGTTCCGCTTGTAATTTGTAACTTTTAGCTTCGTGAAACGGGCCTCAGCAAGCCTTCGCAATATCGTTTTGCATCGTGCATCGTGCGCGGTTGTCCTTCCAAGTTAAGTTCGAATTACGGATTTCAAAGTAGAGCCTCAGAGGCTTTATTATGAAATCCGTAATTCGAACTTCGTCGATTGCTATCTTTTTTGCTCTCGACGCGTCACTAATTCGCAAGAAAGTGATGGGGCGATCCGAAATTTGAATTACTGATTTCAAAGTAGAGCCCCAGGCCCGATGGTGCTGTACGCATTATCGTGCAAAGTATCCATCATGCTGTCACTACACGCGCCTTTGAAAGAGAACCTTTTGTGTATAATATGTTTTTTTTTATTAAACAAGCGAAATTCTAAAATTCAGTAGATTTTTTTGGGGAAATCAGTAGAGCAGTAGATATAGTCTGGCCAAGCTAACTCTGCAATCGAATAACCTGGCAACCGCGTCTAAAACTTTATATTGCAATATTTCTTAGCTGTCTTGAAACCGGTTTTTACAAGTAGGTGGTAAGTCAGGCGGCTTCTGTTACTCACTATTTATTGTGATAAAAGTAAAAACAATGGTGAAACATTTTAAAAAAAGTAAAATTACTGTTTCGCATACTGAGTGATTTCCAGCATGTTGAAGAATCATAGGACTCTGTTTTTGCTCAAAAACGGCAATGTTAACCTAACAACAAGGCGTTGATAGGTTAGCAACTGAGTAATCTTAATCCTTAATTCGACAATTTAGTTAATCTCGTTCATGTTTGTTTGGTTGGTAACAATAAGTTAAGTGGCGTTTTGTTTATAAATCTACTGTTAAACATTAAAAAACAAAGAAGTTAATATTGTTATTTATTACTTCTTACTACTTAGGGATGGAGCTAACGTAACTTCGAACTTCGATTTTCAAAGTAAGGCCTCAACAGACTTAGCGTGTCCCGTCTCTTCATGGCTGTATAGTGCATAGGCCTGAGGCTCTACTTTGATATCCGTAATTCGAACTTCGTCTATTGCTATCCCTTTTGCTCTCGACGCGTCACTAATTCGCAAGAAAGTGACGGGGCGATCCGAAGTTCGAATTGCTGATTTCAAAGTAGAGCCCCTGACGTACGTCAGTTGAATCGTGCATTGTGCGTGCTTGGTAATGCGTAGACTTGACGTCCGTCATTTTTTTTTCTTGACCTTGTATTCTAGGTCGTTCAGTCGACGTCCGTCAAATCTTTGCAGTGTTGCCAGAGGCTCTACTTTGAAATCCGTAATTCGAACTTCGTCTATTGCTATCCCTTTTGCTCTCGACGCGTCACTAATTCGCAAGAAAGTGACGGGGCGATCCGAAGTTCGAATTATTGATTTCAAAGTAGAGCCCCAGATCTCAAAGGAGAGCTACTGGTTTTGGGATGTGTCTACAACTCTACTGTTTTTCCAAAAATCCCACTGGATTTTAGAATTTCGCACATAAGGTTCTTGAAGCGAGTGTAGGAGCCACAATTTCTGAACGAAATGAAATGAGCGAAGTAATAATATGTGGTCTGTGACAGCCTGAAGGATATTTTGCACGATAGTGCGTTAGTGCGTACAGGGGCTCTACTTTGAAATCCGTAATTCGAACTTCGTCTATTGCTATCCCTTTTACTCTCGACGCGACACTAATTCGCAAGAAAGTGACGGGGCGATCCGAAGTTCGAATTACTGATTTCAAAGTAGAGCCCCTGTACATCGGGCCTGACGGTCGTGCGCGGTTGTCCTTCCAAGTTAGCTAGTGCATAGGGCCTTAAGAAGTTGTGGTCTGTGACAGCATGAAGGATACTTTGCACGATAGTGCGTACGGCATGCGCGGTTGTCCTTCCAAGATGGTTAGTGCGTAGAGGGCTTAAGGTATGAATGAAAAAAAAAAAACTCCCGGACGCGGACTGCTATTATGTTTATATTAATATGAAATATGTCTTATCTTATTATCACTGTAAGTTACAGTTCTCTTCGAAGGCCCTATTTTGAAAATAGGTTCGATCCCTTTCTCTCGATTTAGTCTCGAATCACGAGTGACAGAGGCACTACTTTGAAATTCGAAGTTCGAAGTTACTCTAGCTCCATCTCTTTCTCTCGATTTAGGGTCGAATGACGAGTGACAGGGATGGAGCTAACGTAACTTCGAACTTCGAATTTCAAAGTAGTGCCTCAGGGATGGAGCTAGCGTAACTTCGAACTTCGATTTTCAAAGTAGGGCCTTCGTACAGTAAACGTCAAAAATGACAAATAAACACAGGTGACGATTTCAGAACGATATTAAAGTAAAGTCTAACCTAACCCTTAAACGTTTTGTTTGTTATCTAATTAGTTTTATAACTATATAGATTTCTGACTTAACTTTTCACTTTAATCTTTTTTGTTTATTGCACATTTTGATCAACTCTTTGCAATGTTTTGTCCAGATTACTCGGAATTTCAGGTATGTTGGCTAGGATCCATAAAAATGTATAGGTACCGGTGGTAGTAATAACAACTTATTATTATCACCTAGTCAACTGAATACCTACTTAAAGTTCATGATAAACCAATATAATATATCAATAAATGTATCTTTACTCGAATACTGATCTAAGGTTAATTTATGTATTTTATTTTGCTAAATAAATAATCTGTTTTAGGATGTATTGAAGAAAATGCGGGTACTGGACGACAAAATTGTTTACGCCCTTCATACATCACTCCCCACAGAGTCCTTCCGAAAGACAATTGATGCCACTTCAGCATGCGCAGACTTATACAGTCAGATTCAGCAAGGGCAGACGGAGAGGGAAGCTGTTATCAAGAACTGCATTGTTTCTACTGCAGATATTGTAAAAAAACTTAAAACATCGAAAGAGGAGAAACCAAATGATTTTGAAATATTGAAAAGTTTAAAATCGGAACAAAGAAAGGTAATTTTGTTTGTTTTCTAGAACTTTCAAAGAAAAAACTAAACAACGATTTGTATAGAGTACACATCTTATTTATTAAGGAAACAGGTTTACCATGTGAGATTTATTTAAATGGTGTGGTCGTTAAAATTGGCTGTAATTGGGTACACAAGAAAATCCATTGAAAATCCAATAATATGGCATCTAAGAGCTGATTTGATGATGAAACCAGCTATGGTTACAATGGGGCTGCTGAAGTAGCATTAATTTATGTGCTCGTTTGAATTGGCTGAAATTGGGTACATAAGAAAACCCATTGACAACACAATAATATGACATCTAAGAGCTGATCTCATGATGAAGCTTGTAATGGTTATAATGGGTATCTGCTGTAGTAGCAAATAACCTTATTGAGTATGAACTCATAGTTCCTGGCTGATAAGAAGTCAATCCTGACACCTGTCATTTCAGTACAAATTATAACCTCAAACCCAAGAATAGGGTAAGTATAAATTGTACTGTGATGTGATGACAGCTGACAGGATTGACTTTTTAAAGGACAGGCTTTATAGTTTGGTCTTTATAAGAATTTGACTAGCATTCAACATTGCTTTTAATTGCGCCTAAATAGTACCTTACATTCTTACTTGAATGCATCACTGCTGTTCAAATCTAGAGAGCAAAGGAATTCACATATGTGAAAGAAATAAAAAAAAAGGTTCATTTTTTTGGCAGTCAACTGCTCCTATTGTTTAAACTCATTTAAGACTGAGTAAGTTTTTATTATAGGTATCATATAATTGCCACATGGCTCATCAGCAGGGATCAGAAATTTAGTAAGATATTTACCTAAAGCTGGCAAATTCCTGGAAAAAGATAATTGAATGTGGCGTCGGCTTCTTAAAAGTATTATTTTAGTATATAAGTTCCAGGATTCTTGGATTCTACAAAAGTTTATATTATTTATTTTACATGTAGGATAATATGTTCTGTCAATTTGCTCCTCAAACTTCGTTAGATTAGTTGCCGCTAAATGAAATAAAATTTGGTAAAAATAACTCCAAATAGTTAATGTAAATACTGAATTATGAATGTATGCTGGCGTAATTTATTTATTCAGAAATCCCAGGAATTTTATTCTTTTAGCTTGCTAGCAAAGGTTGGCAGTCAGCTCCACATACTCCTTAGTCAGCTTTGACATCTAACATGGAATTTTATTAATAAATTCAAATTGAGTCTGCCTCCATACAATAACAACGCCACCGCCATAGATTAGGTAAATATCTTACCGAATTACGAATCCCTGCTCATCAGAGATAGTGACATTCTGTATAACTACAAGTGAAATGCAGTACCATGTATAATTAACCTCAGAAAAGTTTTCATTTTGGCTAGTTTTGTGTAGTGCAGTAAGTATTGTCAATAAGTAAATGCATACACATTTGTATTGCTAAACATTAGCTAGACTGCTCTAGAATTTTATATTTAGATGAGCAAGTGGTCTGTTTATTTTTAGTGAATGATAAGTCTCTGCCAGAACATTAAACACTCTACCTTATGATTGCCAACTGAAGGTTTAAATTTTATGTCGCACAGGAATAAATATTTACTGCGTAAATCAATGTCAGTAAAATACATATTTATTTTAAAAAATAGCATAGTTATGTGTTAGTTAATAAAACAATTTTTGTTACAGTTACGACTTTTGCAAACTGAACTTAGTGTAGAAGAGGTCATCTGTGAAAAAACATCAAAGCTGTTTACAGAGAAATGTAGAAGCTTCTATAAGCCAAACAACTTATGAAGACTGAAAATTAACATTACATTTTTGAGTTTTATAGTGTATATATTATAAATAGAATTGATTCAGTAACTGTGGTTTTTATTAATATCTTATAATCTAATAATATCTAAAGCACAACATTTTTTTAAACTTCTGCAGAAAGTGCAGAAAGCAGTAGCAATATCAGAATAAACAATTATTATTAATTTATAAAGCTTGTACAAGTTATGATGTTATTTGTTTGACTGACTACAGTTCTACTTGGCAGCTTCAGCTTCCTTTTGGGTTTGCTCATCCCTATATTGTTGATGCCAGTCTAAGTTCATTTGATGGACTGATTCTCCTCTCTTGGCAGCTGCTTTCCCTGCAAGTATGGCTCCAAAACTTGCAAGGGCAGTGAGAAGCATAAGATAATTTGAAATCTTAATGCGGGCTTCACTTCGAGACCTCTCAATTACCTCGGCTCTGAAAGCAATACAAATTATAGATTAGTAAAGTACAAGGTCATTGTAATCAATGGTAAGCAGAATATGTAGGTAATAAATCCTTAATAATTAATGGGCGGACGGATGCAAATTACGTCAAAATAATGTCAAACGATATACATATGGATATGACTACAATTGTTTTTTAAAAAGGAGAACCTCACTGCAAAAAATGTTATACAGTTTTATTATAAATAGTAGTATATAAACAGTAAATAATCATCTTTTTTCTTTATTAGGTATTTTCAGTTCATTCCTTTTATAGTTCACTAACTACTTATATAGGGAAAATGACCTCTCCACATCTACAGACGTAAGAGTGGCGTATTCATAAAGTGATACTTCAGTACTTTCTTAACATACAAAATATGTACTGATTTATAACAAAAACTGCATGTATTTTCACACATAAATTATAGTACTCTAAATTGAATAAAAGTCTTATCCATCTTGTGCTTTCGTCACCATATTGCATCCGTCGTCCGCTCATTATTAATAATATACTGTATTGACCTTCATTTGTTTGTTTAATCTTTCAATTAAATAGTTGCATAACATTTCGATTTTGTTATTGGCCAAGTTCGAATGAAAAAGTGAGATAACGTACGAGACAAATGACGGGATTTCCTCTTTGGTTTTGTACTTCTTGGTCCAAACAAGGATAAACTTCTGAAAATTATTTGGCCGATATCTTGCCGACATGGATCCAGAGACTGAGCCAGGAGCCGCTGCCGGTGGTGGAGCTGCTGGCGGAGAACACATTCTTCTTATAAAATGTAAAGCGAACGTTCTTGGAAACATCGGTTTAATCATTTTAAAATCGCTTGCGGCTATACTGAACTTGCTCGACGAACGAATTAAAAACAATGACCACACACCATCAGTCAGTTCTAACTATAAAGACATTTGCACATTGCACTGATTGCGCACGAAGGAATTCGTCACGAGAAAAACCGACTTTGTGGTCGTTTCACATAAAATGATATGCCATATCAACTTCTAAGTAACTTCGGTAACTTTTCCTTAAAACAAGTGTGGTTCATTATCCAACTCCGGAAAAAGCAAACTTTTACTTTTTATTTAGCTCATTGGTGTTTTTTTTATTATAGATTATTTTTTGTGTGTGCAATAATCGAAATGATATTTTTGAGACTTTGAGTATTCCTGAACACATCCTACGATGTTGGGATACTCGGAAACAATGAAATCGAAACTTCGCATGCTCTATATTTTTATCTGCCTCGCTCTACTTCGTTTGTTCCATTATCGACGAAAAGAGACAGAGTAAGTAAAGTAACTTCATACTTGATTCTGTTGGATAGTGTCCGACTGTCCGACTATGACGTTTGATTGAGTTTGGATTGAGTGTCGCGGATCGCGGAATTGCTGTGCTTGCTAGTGAAATTGTAATTTGTAATGCACAATCTTCAAAAATCTTAAGATTATAGTAATTCTGTGTTATTTATTAGTGCCTAGTTAATGGAGATTTGATCACTAAAACGTTATAATTTCGCCTTCACAATACATCATTGAGTATAAACGTAAGTTTAAATTGAGCGTGTGACTGCTTTTGGCAATATCCACATAAATTGAGTTTTACTGCGTTGTTTGTCTGGATTCGTTTTAACGAATAGTAGTATGGTTTAATAATGAGGTGACTGGATAATTTTACTACCATCGAAAACTTCTGGCAAAGCTGGCACTCATTGCATTGCATTTCCAATCGAGAAGTCAGTGATTTATTTCTACAATGCAGTTTTACATAGTATTTCTGTATTATGCTTGTAGGTACAACGGATTGCACTTAATTTCTGTGTCCCAAAAGCATCAATATAAATATATTAGCGACTTCGTCACATTTCTCATAATTTGGTACATTCTGTCACAAAATTTTTTAGTGATATAATATATAATCATGTAGTCAATACACATTCGTAAGACTTTTTTGTGTTTATATGCCTATTAAAAAGGGTTTATATTAAGGTTAATGTCCCAACTAATATCCAACAGAACTTACATCAACATACATTGAAATACCTTCACTATCCTTATTTGACCTTGATGCACAAGTATATTTAGTTACCTGACTTGGAAGAAGGAGTGTAATGTCTTTTGTTATTAATGATTTCAGGTCTATATTTTGTTAATGCTTTGGATGTGTTAATAAATCTTTAGACAAAAAATACTTTTGCTTAAAAACATGTGCATGTCTTGTAATTTCTGAAAAAAACTAAAACCATGTTCTATAAGATACTGTTCTATTCCTTTTGAAGTCTGTGCAAAATATTATTGTATTCACTTATTTAAATGTTATTTTAAGTCACATTATTATTCTTTAGAATAATGTTTCATTATATTTTAGAGTGGAAGATGATGTCATTTCAATATGCTTGGTCATACAAGTCCATGGAGCACAAAAGATTTCATTCAACAGTTATAAGTAGGCATTAGAATAACTTCTGTTTATCTGTGTGTCCTGTGAACTGCTGTGATGTAAAACATTTTATCTATGTAGATATGTAAACACTTTATTTTACAAAAGTAAATAAGAAAATAGGCATGTATAAAGGTGAACTTATTCCTTTATGGGATTCATTGTGGTTGACATACTTTATGTGTTGGAAATTGAAATAAATGTGAGTGGAGATGTTTTATATATATGTATATTGAAATTAGAAATCAGATAACAATTATGCATCTGCATATTTGCATATGAACATGTTAAATATTTTCGCACTTTTCCATTGATAGTACTTATTTCAGTAGTTAAATGGGTTAGGTGTGTTGAATTACACTCCATTGCCATTTATTTAAGCCGGCTGGTATTTGAGGACAACGTTTGAATTGAGAAACCTCCTTTTTTGAAGTCGGTTAAAAATTGCTCTATTTCAACACATTTCAGAAATATACCGGGTGCCATTGAGAGACTAGAAACTAAAAACCTTCCTCTGTTCAAGTCTAACAAAATATAAAAAATGGTTGAACAGAGTAACGCCCTTCCAAGCTCACTCCCAGGAAAAGTCTGAGCCTTGAAGCAATAAATGGTGCCATATTTCAAGTCATTTTCAGCCTACAAATTAATATTAAGTGGCAAATGTCAAAAGTTTGCTCAAGAAAATCTAGAAAAACATTTAATTGTGTTTTGTCACAAGAATTACATTTGATTCATTGATTAGTCCCGTGTAGAAGGTAACCTGGCCAGATTGAAGCTGATTTTCGTTGCAGCTCGTCATCCAAAAATTGCGCAGTTTGAAAAAAATATTAATTTTGAAGTATTATCTCGGAAACTATTGGATCTACAGAGAGAATTCTAGTTTCATATTGTAGCAAATTTAGTCTACTTTAAAAACGTCCTGAGAAGATACTATCAAAAACTAGTCCTTTAGGGTTATAATCGCCAAAATCAGAAAACGTCCGAAATTTTAGTGTTTTTTTTTGACAATGTTGCGTTCGGCGCACTTTGTGATCTAAGTTGGATTATTCACTGGGCAAACATTATAAACAAGTCAGCAAAAAATCAGCACCACCAGGTTTGACGCAAACTCATGATGTCTAAAGTTACTGGAGTAAAATATTAGAAAAATATTATGTTTTTTAATCTTCAATATGTTTTTCTTACTTGTGTATAATTAACTAACTCAACTCAAGTCGGGTGGCAGGGTTTACTACACTGACTAATGGCCGAACCCTATATTCAAACCGCGGATTATCTATCCGTAAAATTTGACAGATTTTGTATGGGCAAGTGTCAAATTTTAACCCGAAGTAAGTCTTATCTGTCCGCGGATTGAATATAGGGTTTGGCCGTAAGACAGTAGCTTATATTGGAGAATTAAGGTTCCCCCGGGCCTATCGACGCGGAATCGGCTTGAGCCGGTAAGAAAATCTTTTATGTCCATGCAATAAGAGCGAAAACGACGTCGTTCCGTTCGCAACGCCGAATCGACCACGCCTTTTTCACTCTTACTGGACGGACATAAAACTTTTTCTTACCGGCTCAAGCCGATTCCGCGTCGATAGGCCTGGGGATACCCTTAGGATGAACTATGACTTTCTGAAGGTGTTCCCAACCACCCTACGACTATTCATTGCTACCTCCATCGTAGCTGTGACCAGATATTAAGCATTTGTTGTGGTGTGGGGGTAGAGTAGTTTTTTTGCCATTTCCTTACCATAAAATAAAACAGCTATCTTTATTAATTAAATTAAAATTAAAAGATATTTTTTTTGCCGTAGATGTCTGGGGGTCACAAGCACCGTTACAAGAATGTGGGGCTTAGTGCCGACGAACTGCGTCGCCGGCGTGAAGAAGAGGGGGTACAGTTACGGAAACAAAAGAGAGAGCAACAGCTGTTTAAACGCAGAAATGTTTTGATGCCTTCACCCAATACTCCTGACATTGCATTACAGGTTGGTTCAATAATTATCTGTTTCCTGGGTCAATAGGTCAGAACATTACAGATGCACTATCGTTATATTACAATACTAATGAAGACTCCTTGGCTAAAGATACTGTATGCTTTTTAAAGGTTATTATTTTTATTTTCGTTTTAGGACGACATCAACATTTCGCAATCTGATGATATATCGATGGAGATGGTCTCAGCTCTCTACAGTGAGGACCCCCAGGAGCAAGTCACGGCCACGCAGAAGTTCCGAAAGCTGTTAAGTCGAGAACCCAATCCCCCCATCGACGAAGTTATACGGACTGGAATTGTTCCGAAATTCGTTGAATTCCTAACTAATAGTGCTAATCCTACTTTGCAGGTAAGATTAAAAAAATATATGGTTGCCTCAATCATATAACGCTTGTAAGGCATATGCATTAAACTTTGACTTTTGGCCAAAATTAAGTGCATTTGCTAAAGTTATTTTAAACTTTAAACAGGATTTCGATTGTAATTTATCTTGAGAGGTAGAAATCCGGATTGACTTCTTAACAACCTATTGCTGTTGCTGTAACTGCTGCAAGTCAATTCTGAATGACAGCTTTCATGCCGGTAAGGCTTGTTCACGAAAAAAAGTAGCCATCGAAAACTAAGTCTCCACTGTCTCCCAGTAGGTCTAGGTAGTTCAAACCGCTATTAGATTGCCAACTGAGTATTCTTTTTTATGTGTCAGAATCTACTATCCATACATTTTTCCTTGCAAGTTGTGAAATCCTACATAATGCCAGTTAAGGCCAAGAGCTAAAATAATTGCATACAAATGTGTGTACTTCCGGCATGATTTAAAACAATTTATGACCTGCATACGGTAATTATGAGTCTGGGAAGGTATTCGCGGAACATTATAGCGTCGATAATCTATTTGAGTTAATAAAAAAAAGAACTTCTGTGACCCAAACGTGAAAAATACAAAATCTAAGACTAAAATCCAGGGATTTCGAAAGTGAACCCAAAAATGGATAGCATCTGATATAAATATCCATAACGGTACTCAAAACGAAAGGTGAAGAGTCCCTCTTACTAATTTAATTCTTTAAAGATAGTCATTTCATATTGAAAATCTCAATTATACAACAGTGGCTACTTTTTTTCGTGAACATGCCTTATAAATTAAAACTACTCACCACTGTCAGGATCGAATTTAGCTTTGCTGCTTGTGTAGTACCTAATAGTAGCGACAACACAAGATATTTCGTAACGGTATCGCTTTGCCTAGGGGCGGCTGACAGAGCTGATACCTCTGCGGCAGCAGATGTTGCTTTACTCTCAACGTTTCCAATTCCAGTTCGAAGCGGCTTGGGCGCTCACGAACATAGCGTCGGGCTCGGCGGAGCAGACGCGCATCGTGGTAGAGAGTGGTGCGGTGGGTGTACTGGTGGGGCTCGTGGGGGGCGGCGCAGGTGACGACGTGCGGGAGCAGGCCGTGTGGGCGCTCGGCAACGTGGCCGGCGACTCGCCGCGCTGCCGCGACACCGTGCTCGCCGCCGGCATCCTGCCGCCGCTCGTCGAGTAAGTCGAGCCCGACTATAGTGATATGGTGTAGGCGAGACGTGCGGGAGCAGGCCGTGTGGGCGCTCGGCAACGTGGCCGGCGACTCGCCGCGCTGCCGCGACACCGTGCTCGCCGCCGGCATCCTGCCGCCGCTCGTCGAGTAAGTCGAGCCCGACTATAGTGATATGGTGTAGGCGAGACGTGCGGGAGCAGGCCGTGTGGGCGCTCGGCAACGTGGCCGGCGACTCGCCGCGCTGCCGCGACACCGTGCTCGCCGCCGGCATCCTGCCGCCGCTCGTCGAGTAAGTCGAGCCCGACTATAGTGATATGGTGTAGGCGAGACGTGCGGGAGCAGGCCGTGTGGGCGCTCGGCAACGTGGCCGGCGACTCGCCGCGCTGCCGCGACACCGTGCTCGCCGCCGGCATCCTGCCGCCGCTCGTCGAGTAAGTCGAGCCCGACTATAGTGATATGGTGTAGGCGAGACGTGCGGGAGCAGGCCGTGTGGGCGCTCGGCAACGTGGCCGGCGACTCGCCGCGCTGCCGCGACACCGTGCTCGCCGCCGGCATCCTGCCGCCGCTCGTCGAGTAAGTCGAGCCCGACTATAGTGATATGGTGTAGGCGAGACGTGCGGGAGCAGGCCGTGTGGGCGCTCGGCAACGTGGCCGGCGACTCGCCGCGCTGCCGCGACACCGTGCTCGCCGCCGGCATCCTGCCGCCGCTCGTCGAGTAAGTCGAGCCCGACTATAGTGATATGGTGTAGGCGAGACGTGCGGGAGCAGGCCGTGTGGGCGCTCGGCAACGTGGCCGGCGACTCGCCGCGCTGCCGCGACACCGTGCTCGCCGCCGGCATCCTGCCGCCGCTCGTCGAGTAAGTCGAGCCCGACTATAGTGATATGGTGTAGGCGAGACGTGCGGGAGCAGGCCGTGTGGGCGCTCGGCAACGTGGCCGGCGACTCGCCGCGCTGCCGCGACACCGTGCTCGCCGCCGGCATCCTGCCGCCGCTCGTCGAGTAAGTCGAGCCCGACTATAGTGATATGGTGTAGGCGAGACGTGCGGGAGCAGGCCGTGTGGGCGCTCGGCAACGTGGCCGGCGACTCGCCGCGCTGCCGCGACACCGTGCTCGCCGCCGGCATCCTGCCGCCGCTCGTCGAGTAAGTCGAGCCCGACTATAGTGATATGGTGTAGGCGAGACGTGCGGGAGCAGGCCGTGTGGGCGCTCGGCAACGTGGCCGGCGACTCGCCGCGCTGCCGCGACACCGTGCTCGCCGCCGGCATCCTGCCGCCGCTCGTCGAGTAAGTCGAGCCCGACTATAGTGATATGGTGTAGGCGAGACGTGCGGGAGCAGGCCGTGTGGGCGCTCGGCAACGTGGCCGGCGACTCGCCGCGCTGCCGCGACACCGTGCTCGCCGCCGGCATCCTGCCGCCGCTCGTCGAGTAAGTCGAGCCCGACTATAGTGATATGGTGTAGGCGAGACGTGCGGGAGCAGGCCGTGTGGGCGCTCAGCAACGTGGCCGGCGACTCGCCGCGCTGCCGCGACACCGTGCTCGCCGCCGGCATCCTGCCGCCGCTCGTCGAGTAAGTCGAGCCCGACTATAGTGATATGGTGTAGGCGAGACGTGCGGGAGCAGGCCGTGTGGGCGCTCGGCAACGTGGCCGGCGACTCGCCGCGCTGCCGCGACACCGTGCTCACCGCCGGCATCCTGCCGCCGCTCGTCGAGTAAGTCGAGCCCGACTATAGTGTTATGGTGTAGGCGAGAGGTGCGGGAGCAGGCCCAGGCGCTCGGCAACGTGGTCGGTCTGGTCACATTTTTAAACTTATATCAATCAATCATCATCATCATAAACTCACGCCTTCATTCCCAGAGTGGGGTAGGCAGAGCCACAGACTCACCAACAACTCCAAAAACTTGTTGATAATTCTATGACCAAATTTTGCACAACCAGGCTAAGATGTTATCCAGTGTATTAGTGACAGGTTGCAAACCCATCGCCTAACAGCACTACACAGCCTCTAGTCCCTTAGTCGTCTCTTACGACATCCACGGGAAGACATGGAGTGGCAACATTCTAAACCCGGCACCACACGGCATTAAACTTATATTTGTTAAATAAATCTTTGTAATGGGAAAATCGTTACAATGCAGTGAAAGCGAGTCTACTTCCTTACTTAGCATTTAAATCTACTCGTTTATTGCGTATAATAGATTTTTATAATTGGTTTCAGAATATTGAATAAATATACGAGACTATCTATGACCAGAAATGCTGTTTGGACACTATCTAACCTATGTAGAGGCAAAAATCCTCCAACTGACTTTGACGCTGTAGCTCCAGGTAGGTTTATATCTAAGAATAATTTTGGCGTTAAAGGTGGAGAAAATAATCTTATTGATATGTTATAAAATTACCTGACAATAATACCGTTTGTTTGAGCACCTTGATTAGTCTTACACCTGTATTAACAAACGTCACTATGAGGTCTCACAGTGCTCACAAACGCACAGGGTGGTTCAAATCATCTCAAAAACAAAAGGTCTGTCAAAAAGGACCAATCACAAAGCTGTATTGAACGCAGTGCGTTTACTCAGTGAAGGATCCCTTAAGTATTGTTTGTGAATACGGGTGTTAAGTATTCTTCCACAATGTTTACAGGTATACCAGTTTTAGCTCGATTGTTGCACCACACCGACTCGGATGTCCTCAGCGATGCGTGTTGGGCGCTCTCGTATCTTTCCGACGGACCTAACGAGAAGATTCAAGCCGTAATCGACGCCGGTGTTTGTCGGAGACTCGTGGAATTACTCATGTAAGTGACCTTTTGACGACAATGTATGTGGCCAGTATGTATTCTGCCGACTAAACAAAAAGGAACCATCCTGCTGCGTAGCTGCACACTTTTGTATGTATGTATGTAAACTCTTTATTGTACAAACAGAAAATAACAAATCAAAAAGAAACAGAAACAAAAGGTATGTACGAAGGCGAACTTATCCCTTTAAGGGATCTCTTCCAGTTAACATTTGAGCGATTGGAATATGAATAAAAACAACGGATGGACTTTTGTACCGTGTCGTTTTAACATCTTTGACAGATTAGTGTAGTAGGTACTTCAAACATGATGTTAAAATGACCAAACACTAAACTGTGCTGCTACTTATAATGTCGAACGTACGGGTTGGCTCATATAAAATTGGTATTTTTTATACAAATAACGATTTGTGCCTATAGTCATCATTTCTTTGAAAAATTTTGATCATTCTTTAATGTTCATACTTTTTTAAGTCTTAATTTTCGTAACTCATTATGCATTTTTTTAAGAAACTGTTACTTTTTGAGGATTGTTATAAATCTAACCTAACCTAACCTAATTTTATCTACACGTAAGATATTTAAGAAATTCTGAAAAGTGTACGGTTCCATGAATATTGGCTTTATAAGTTCAGATGAGTATGAGTTCCGATCATTATTATTAAAAAATATTATGAAGAGTATGAAGAGTGATCATTATGATGTAAAATAGTATGAGCAAAATTTTCGGAGTTCCAATAATCGGAGTTGCAATTTTATATGAACTTTGGTGCAGTGTTTCAGTGGTATCTTACATAATTAGAATCAATACGAATCAGCGAAGTTTTTAAACCTATTTGCCCGTTTTTTTTCAGTATTTTTGTAAAGAAATAACCTAAAGTTGTTTTTTCCATACAAAGTGAAAAGCTAACTCTGGGACACCTAGTATGGAGAAACAAACTTCATGTGATTACTTAAAAAAGTATTGAAAAAAAACGGGCAAATTGGTTTAAAAACTTCGCTGATTCGTAATGATTCTAATTATGTAAGATACCACTGAAAAACTTATGAAATAAAACATGAAATTAATGATTTTTCGAGACATGGACATAAGAGAAAATTACAAAAAATCCGATTAAAATGATCAATATCTCCAAAACTAGCAAAAATCGCGTGACATACACGGGATGTTTTCGCATACACCTTGGTGTGAGGATTCTATAAAACAATATTGGCCGTCACTATTTGGACCACCCTGTATAGAGAAATGCATACAATATAAACATCAATACTGGAACACATCACAGAAATATTTGCCTTTGCCAGAAATCGAACCATGGACTGAAAACTTCGTCGGCAAGGTCAATACCAACTAGTTAGACGTGTGCGCCGCGCCGATTCGACGCCGATTTTACGCCGGCAAATCGGCGCGGCGCATATGTCTACAACTAGTAGCCTAGCCATCGCGTCATCTATGTATAATTGTTATATTGTTTGACAGGCACAACAAAACAACAGTAGTGTCGGCGGCCTTACGAGCTGTCGGTAACATAGTGACAGGGGACGACTCTCAAACACAGACGGTCCTGAACTGCAACCCGCTGAGCTCCCTGCACACTTTGCTGCGTTCCGGCGCCGAAGCGCTGCGCAAGGAGGCCTGCTGGACGCTTTCTAATATCACCGCAGGCAACGCTGCGCAGATACAGGTACATATTTAGGGTTCTGTACCCAAAGGGTGCCAAACGGGGTTGCCTGGGAGTGCCTTTCAAAGTTTTTTTGTTCTATCGTCAATGGTATTTGGTGTGATTATAGTACCCTGCCCTATTAAAAAAAACCCTGTCAAATGCGAGTGAGACTCGTGCACCGAGGGTTCCATATTTGAGATATGGTTGGAAAACGATAAACTAATTTTGTTGTGAACTTTATTTTCTATGCAATAAAGTCTATTTAGTCTAATTTTTTTTTCTAAATTGTGCAAAAATTAAATTTGGTAACATCAATTTATTTTTCCCGCAAGTGGGAGGACGGTCATTTTTTGTACATTTTTGGCTAGTAATCGAAAAGTACATCAAGGAAAATTATACAAAAATAGTTTTGGACCCCGTTTGCTATAATGAAATCACTTTCATTTTTCAACCCCCATTTTCACTTTCATTTTTCAACCCCCATATATAAATAATTAAATGTTTTGTTTAATAAAAACAGATGCGGGCAAGCAAGTTATACAACTATGCCAAAAGTTGATAGTTTTATAGTTTCAGAGAAAAACTGCTGAGACATACAGACACATAGGGGTGAATCAACTTTTAAGTTACTCCCCATTTTTCGACATGTTTCACAAGTTACATGTTTTTTAGAACAACTATATATTTTTTAATAACGTGGCTTACCCTCTTATTAAATCAGATAAATAGGCTAACATTTGAAATGATTTAATTTAAAATAGAATAGTTTTAAATAATAATACAGTAGGTAACGCAGCGGACAATGTTGTCCCTTGGTTTTGTATGGAAAATGTGCATTTTCCCCTGAGTTACCTGTTTTTTTCGAGGATAAAAAAATATTTGAGTTGTTTAACATGTAAGGTCTGTAAATTTGGTGGTCTGATTTTAACATTCATACATTATTATTAACCATAAGTCACCAGGAAAGTTATAACACCACAAAAGAAAAGGAGTACCTTAAAAGTTGATTCAATGATAGGCACCGAAGTCTGCGAAGTCATAGGGTTCCTTTTTTACCATTTTGGTACGGAACCCTAAATCTGTGAGTCCGGTTGTACGGAACCTTCGGTGCGCAACTCCGATCTGCACTTGACCGGTTTTTTTGCGGGAGCATGCCTCATAAACTTAGTCGTTGTTCCGGCTGTATGGAACAAATAGGAATCATCTCCGTTTTACGGTTCCCCAAATTAGTTTTTGTAACTCACGTGGTTTATCTCGTTTTCAGACCGTAATTGACGCTGAAATATTCCCAACTTTAATAGAAATTTTAAGACAGTCCGAGTTCAAAACTCGGAAAGAAGCAGCGTGGGCGATAACGAACGCTACCAGTGGAGGCAGCCATGCTCAAATTAGGTGAGTATAATGCCCGAATTCCACGGACTCCGCTGCCCTGCAAAGACTAATGGCGGTATCTCTGACAGAACTCCCGTAGCAAGTGCACCCGTATTACTAACGGGAGGCGAGAGGGTTGTATTTACTCTGGCTGTTGATATTGAGATATCGCCTTTTGGCTTATGAGGGTACTTAGTCCGTTTGGCTTACGATGGTGACTTGTAAGAGGTTAGCTTGCGGTGGAAACACTTGAAGTCACCGCTGTAAGCCAAACCAAGTCTTTACGGGGCTCGCTCCGCTCGCAGTGGCAGGCGGGCATAATGGTGTGTAGACTCTTTGACCACCTTGTCTTAGTCCCTCAGGGTCGGTTTATCCATAATCCAACCATCCATTAACCTGTCGTGTACCTAACAGATTTTAATTGAAGCATTAAAATACGAATTTTCTAAAATCTTATTTAGAATGGCTGACCTACAAATGCGTCAGCAAGGACAGGAATGATCGGTTTGATGTCGGATTAGCGATAGTGTATTTTTTTAGCCACCTAATTTTATAATCTTTTTAGTACATAGATATACCTACTTATTTAGTTTTTCTGTATTTTGTTACTTTGATGTTTATACTCACCCCTTTTTTTTTTTTGTCTTTGTGTGTGTTATAATACTTAAAGTAAAGGTGCCTTGGTTTTTAATGTAAGGATCTTACCGACTGTTACTGACTGACTGACTATAAATAAATAAATAAGACAGTGTAGGCAATTACCTAGGTTCCCCTAGAATATTTATTTGGGAATTCTTCTTGTGGCTGTGTGCCAGTATGCCCTAAATACCTTTAACTTAAATAAAAATAAGTAACCTTAAAAGTATACCCTTGAACCCGCACTATTGTCTTTAACGCTGAATGCGTTAATTTAATGACTTTTACTAAGTGCTTTTAACGCGTATGAAGTATGTACGGTTTGACGGCATGCGAGCTAAGTATTTGAAAAACGACACTATCGGGAACAACCCGTGCAAAGAGTTGGCGGCGAATGCGTTATGTCAAGTTTCTTTTTTCAGGTATCTCGTTGAGCAAGGCTGTTTACCCCCACTCTGTGACTTACTGACATTGGCTGATCCGAAGACAGTACAAGTAGCGCTCAATGGAATTGAGAATATATTGAAGGCCGGTCAGCAATCAGACCAGGGAGACAATCCGTACGCTGTGCTTATTGAAGAATGCTTTGGTAAATATGTTTAAATATTTGAACAAGCTTAGTTAGAAATACAAGAAGTTAAAGAGTCTTAAGAAATTTATCCCGTTAGATATTATTAGACGTAACTGTAACTGGATATAAGTCAGTTACAGATCCGTCTCGTAATAACAATTAATAATATAATAAATAATACATACTTAAAATATACAGAAAACATCCAAGCCTCAGGAACAAATTCTCGCGCTCATCACACAAATATCAGCCCTTAGTGGGATTTGAACCCGGGCCCGTTAGCTTCGTAGGTGGGGTCAAAACAAACTAGGATAACGCGTTGCCAATAAAAATGAAGGTAATGGTCGTGCACCAAGCTAGACGCGGCGACCTTATACAAAAAAGTAGTTCGCAAAAAGATTGATCCTGTTTACCCTTGCAAGCCAACCTAAATCACTAGCTAGGACGTCAAGTATATACTCGTATATAAATATTTTAAGCTTGACTCAACGCTTTGACAATGTTTTATTTAAAGTTCTTTTCGTCTTACAGGTCTTGATAAAATAGAGTTTCTACAGTCGCACGAGAATCTTGAAATATACAAGAAAGCATTCGAAATCATTGAAAATTACTTCGGTTCTGAGGATGATGTCAGCAGGCTTATGCCGGAAGTATCTTCCACCACGGACCAGTACCAGTTCACAGCCGTCGAGTCGGCGCCCATGGGCGGCTTCCAGTTCTAACCTTACCTCCTGCCTGTATTTTTATGACGCTTATTGTGCAGTGAGTGTTTCACTTTAATACATAGTATACCCGCTTCAAGCGCACCAACTGGCTCCAAAACTTATGACATTCGTCAAAAGTTACAATATAAAAAAAATGCAGTTGACGTTTCATCTCGAATGAAGCCTCTCGAGGGTTCTCTATCGTTTGCCCGAAATTTATTTGCCATAATTTTATCACTTGTCATAATATTCATTTGCCATAAAGGCTTTTTCTCTGAAACCATAAACTATTCAGAATTGTTATAAAAGTAACCTAACCTAACCTATTAGGCTCTATACGATGGCATGTAAAAAATACCTGAAAGGCTAACAGTTTCAGAAAAAATGCCTTTATGACAAATGAATATTATAGCAAGTGATACAATTATGGCAAAATAAATTCGGGCAAACAAAGTGATCCCCCTCTCGAGTGGCACGAGCCGATATATCTCTACCAAGTACAGTCACCAGCAATAATATATTATCCAAAATTGGGCGCAAAAATATCTGCTACGTCTTTATTACCAGAGGTATAAAAGCTTGTCACATATTTTTGCGCCGTATGTTGGATAATATATTATTGCTGGTGACTGTATGTTGAGACATGTTACAAGTAAACACAAGGGCATGTCTCAGACGTACGGCATTAGCTTTCCCGTGGCCGAACTTGTGAGTTAAGACAATAAATAATTCGTTCAGTTCCACACCAAAGAGGATAATTTTCAATCGAATTAAGTGCATATTTTTGAATTCTATAAGTAGGTATCGTAAATATTCAAACCTACATAGATTTTAGAGATCATAGAAAACGAATTATTCTCTTATTCCATTGCTTTTAAATGCATTAATATGTGATATAATCACACTTTAAATAGCAATGTCTAAATTATTTTATTTATTATTGTCCAATATCGTCTTAAAAAGGTCGCATTACACAACACTGCATAAATGCATTTTTTTTAATCTTATGAACATACTTTAATCAAGGATTGGCTTTCCGTTGCAGATTTATCTAATAAATAGTGATAAAGTATCTATGAAACAAGGGAATCCTGAGGACGGCCTCGAAATATAGTTCACCTATCAAATTGTCAACACCAGAGTGAAATTATATTTTGCACCCACAATGTAGGTACATGTGATTTTATTAATTTATATGTATGGAAATTGTTTACTGATAAACATGCTTTCATTTTTATTGCTGTGTAGATATGGCATATCTAGTTTGTTTACATTTTTTAGAAAAATATATATTTTGTTGACCACATGCCAATATTTTGTTGATAAAATTATACCTGTATATTGTTATGTGGAAGTAACGTTTTAATTGGTTATTGTATGTATGTATTATAACAAATTGGTAACATCAGATGGTTTTTTATTTCATCCGATCGTCCAATTAATTTTAATAATTTCACAAACTTTTTCAGTTTTATTAGAACTTGCAGGTCTAAATATATTAATGATGCCGCTGAAAATTGCTTCAATGTGTTGAATCTCACTGCAGTCGGCCGTCGCTTTGAATATGTGAAAAGGTTATGATCTTTTAGACGCTCGATACATTATGAGAATGATGAATATTAGGAAAATAACTGATCCCCGGTTTAGATATGGCATGGCACTGGATGGCAGATCGATTTATCTTCGATTTGACTTTATGACGAATTGACGATAGACTTTTGGAACAATTGTTTTTATTTTGTATGCAGACTCTCCTTCGAACTGTCATGAAAACGATTGCGTTTGCGAGTGCGTTAGTCAATAAGCCCTCTGTTTATGCACATAGACGAGCCTTTGCTCTTTCTAAACAACTAACAGGGTCTAGTAAATGTCTTATACGGTTTTCGAAATAATCTCAACTTAATAATTTCAATATTTTGCATCAAACTCAATTGTGAATTACTATTGCTGATTAGTTACCTCATAAGAAGCAAAACGATTTGTATTACAATGTACAGTAATTTCGATAGGCTTTACAATTCGAAAACGTGTTCTAAACCTATCTGGAGAACGAACTCCTAAAACAGACTCACATTTTCATACATTGTTTTTCCGTTTACTTCTACTACTCGATGACGATACGCAAGTAAACGTCGATGTCAACTTGCTCTCAAAAGGGGTTTGGGTAAAAGTGTTCTCACTTGTAAGAGTCATAATTTTTTAAGGTGAGCGGCCATTTGTAAAATTCGTAAATTATGGTAGATCTATTCAATTGTAAGTGTTTTTTTTTGTATGTACTATTCTGGATACAATTATAATAAGTTCACACAGAGCTTATTTTAAATGATCCCCAGGTTACGAGTACCAATGCACTATGAAATAAGTAGTTATTATTATCTCTTTATCAAACCCCTTTAGATAATTAAATAGAAATAGGTTACCTACTTAGACACTTATAATGAAACGGTACTTGTCAATCAAAATATGATAATGATGAGTGGAGGTTAGTATCATATAGTCGTAAACGTAAGAGGTCACGGCATCAACTCGCATAAAAATCATTTGGCTAAAATCGCAAATAGTCGAATACGTAATCGGTCCATAAAGCAACTGGTCTAAAATCAACTGGACTAATTAATAGTTTGTCCGACTTGCAATCGGTCTATTTAGATAAATAATCTTAAGATCATCTAGACAAATTCGCTACTAGGTTAAAAATTAATGTTGCTATTTTGTTTCATTTGCATACCTGCAATAAAATTTTATTTTTACATACAAAACTTAAAAACGATAATTGAGTTTATCGATATAGGCCATCCCTAGCTGTCATTTAATTTTGCCTCGTATATTCCGAGGTCTGCTCATCACTATAGATAGCATAACATAAAAATACTCCTTATTTATATCAGTAGTCTATATATTCAAAACATAACTGTCAACACTGTATTTGAGATGGATTATATTTGATATCTGTAAACACTGAGGCTGTCAGTCTTTTATAATTATGTAATGTAAAGGCGGAAACAAACGCATGTATGTAAATGAGATAATTATAAACAAATATTAAGATAACAGTGATTTGTTGAATAAATAATCTAATAATAATAAGAAGAGTTAATACTACTTAAATGTTTTATAACTCCGCTCCGATATTATTTAATAACTTTTGAGGTATTTAGAGGTCCTCTATACCATTATAACAAAATCATTCTGAGCGGCTGATAAAAAAATGACAATAATGTTCATACTAACTTACCCAATGCCCTTTATTACTTACTAACTACGGACACTGGGGTGGCTTATACTAATTGCCATAAGTACACATTTTCGCAGTTTCCATTGTGGCGGTTGGAATAATTAACAAAAAATAAGCTTTAAAAAACCCGACTTGCTAACCAATTTTAAATCGTTATAAATCTTAAATGATCATTCATAATGACAAATGATGAAAGAAACCTAAAGATGATTTTTAATTACCTATTCATCAATACCGCACATGTCATAATTCGACGAGTTTACTTTTTTATTTAACAACATGGCGTCTCGTTGCCGCCATATTGAATGTTGATTTCTATCTTTAGTGACACTCTCAAGATTAAGACAAATCCATTGAAATAAGAATCATCGAAATCGTCCTACGCGTTTAGTTTCAAGAGCGCCACAAAGAAACAAACATACATATATAGGCTGATAAACACATTACCCTCCTCCTTCGCACTCGGGTAAAAAGAAAAAAAACTACATTTGGTCACTTATAAAAATCTATCACAAGTAGAGTCCCAAATCGTGGAAAAAACATAGGACTTTTAGGAACGAATGTTGTTTATGTAGATCGTCCCAGAACGCCATTCTATCACTAAACGGATTTCGGCCTTTCGTCAGCTCTGACCCAATGCACAAGTAGTTCAATTTATTTTCGTTTTCTACTGGATCCCACTTGATCTGCAGGTGAGGGTCGTCTTCGTCTGGGGTGGGGTTGCTGAAAAACAATTTTTATTATAATTACTTTTTTTTTTTCAATTATTGTTTTGTGATTCACTTGTGAACTGTTAGTGTCGGCGGAACTATCGATAGTATCGATAGATAACTAAAGAGTATCTTGAATTAAAATACTGTCTTACCAATAATCATCGACTTTCTTCTGCCAGATTAAAGAACAGCAACTACAATATATGTACAATAGCAATAGGTAGCAGGTTTAAAAAAAAATACACTATTTTCTTTACCTACGTCGCCAAATTATTATGAATCGGTAAATTTTTCGTTTGACGAAGATAAGAGCGGTGTGTAATATAATGTCCGTCAATGGCGAATATTTTTAACAAGTAAAGGTTAAATACTATCGTAATTGTAAACACTTAGGCCTGGTTTTATAAAGGCCCGTTAGTAAATATGTCAGATCAAATTTTAGTAATTTCATACAGTTTTTGACATTTCTTACCGAAATTTTATCTAACGGATCTTTATAAAACCCAGCCTTAATAAAATTATTATTCTATAGTATATAGTAATCAAAGACATACCCATATTTAGCAAAGTTGGTCCACATCTTGACAACCCTACTTCTTGTCCTGACGGAGTCACGACTTCCCTCGCATGGAGGCGACCCTGGTATTGTAATTCCAAATATAAAAGGTACTTCGCCATGGTGACCGACGCAGTTGAAAAACGTTAAATCGTTTGGCAATACCCATTCTCCAGAGTAGGTTATGATATAGTAATAAATAGGGCACTCTGGTGCCAAGGTGGCATGAAGCTTGACAGTCGTATTAACATAATATATGAAGAAATAGTCGCTAATTAGTTGTAAATATTGGTTTTTAGTATCTTTACTAAAACATTTTCTACCACCCAAGTAAAAATCTATAAGCTTTTGACCTATTACTTTTGCCAATTTATCATTTCTAGCAATTTGCCTCGGCACAATCAGGTTTATATTTTCATTGAGCTTTTTGTAGTCGTAAAACTCACCTTTAATATATTCTAATACCAGAGCTTCTATATTGTTACTTCCAATAATAAACGGGACCTTGTTGAAATTTTGGGACTTGAGAATCAAAGGGGGGCTTTTACTGATAAAAGCTTGTTGGCCCTCAAACTCTTGTTCAATGCATGGTTTGAAAATGGAATCCATATACGATTTATCTTTATTGAAAGCTTCTCCAGCCATTTCGAAAAATGCAGACATAATCTCATCTTCTGAGCGACACTTTAGTTCTTCAACTATTGAGACTATACAAGTATCTTTGATGCCTAACTTATTGGCCAACATAGTCACATTAGCAGTGGGGTTCTTGTCTATGGACCAATTATTTAATGCGCTTGCACTTTGAATTATAGCTTTGTGGAATAATCCAGTGGCCATTGGGGAGAGCATCATGAAGTGCACCATAGAACCGCCTGAACTGGTCCCAAATATTGTAACGTTGTTTGGGTCACCTCCAAAAGCTTCTATATTAGCTTGAACCCATTTTAGTCCCATTACTAAATCCTTCAGACCTGCGTTACCTGACGCTGAAATATCATTTATTGACAAATAACCAAATGGTCCCAGTCGAGCGTTACAGTGCACGAATATAACTCCTTGATCGATTAAAAAAGAGGGATCGTAAATTTCTTCTAGAAGGTAAGTAAAACCGTAGCTCGACATCCAGAACATGACTGGTAATGGTTTGTTGCTTTTAGGGTTCGGAGTGATGACATCAAGATATAGGCAGTCTTCTGATCCAATCACTTTAATTCCACGGCCGATAGAGAGAGGTACCGGCGAGTCTTTTGTGCAGTCTAATTCTTCTGTCCAAGACGCAGCAGGTTGAGGTGGCTGAAATTCATTAAAATCAGAGTTTTGGACTATAAATAAATTCCCACTAGTCTTAGTGGGAACTAGTGGAAAGTTGAGGGTGCGGAGTGTGCGGACTAGTAGGAATTTATTTTGCTATCTGCTCGTAGTGCAGACGGATAGGAAAAAACCCCACTAATTCGCAATGCGAACAAAAATCTAGCCCGTGTAGGTACCTAGAAACAAATAACTTTTGACTCTTATTGTGTTTTATCAATAGCGGTAGTCCCTAACCACCGAATTTACTAGTTATAACAAGTGCATACTAAGAAAATGGCTTGAGCTTGAGATGCAGTTTTCCATTTTTCGTAACTGTGTGATATTTATTTATTTATTTAATATTTATTGCACAAAACAATACACTTAATATACAAACGGCGAACTTTAATGCCGTAAGGCACCTAGAACCTGCCTTGTTATTTGTGTTTTTAGCGTCTATTTTGTACTAAATGAAGTGAGTAGTCAGGTCTGAACCACTCATTCATTTGTACTACCTAGTACAAATACGCCTACGAGGATACTGGGTCCAGCTAAAAATCAGCGCAGTCACAGTCGCAGCATATGGCTGAGTTGATCGCGCTTTTGTTGCTTTATGCATGTTATTATTAGTGAAAAGTTTTAGTAACCAAAAACTACATACTGTAACAGCAGTAAATGAATTGTTCTACGTCTTCATTGTGGAAAAATAAAAATCATATGCAATCATCGAAATTGGATGTCCCAAAAACTTATTTCATATTTTTTCGTTTCTAGTAAATGTTTTGCAGCGTTGCGTCCATTAGTATCTTCTGCTTATAAAACCTAGATCAAACAATCTGTTAAGTAAATAAATTCGGAGCGCAACTCGAGCGAAAATTACAAACTGTTCAATATTTCCTAAACGGTCCCCCAAAATACAAAAGCTTATAATAACGCATTACATAATATTTTTTAAGAGCTATCCAATCATACCTGCATCGGGGGTATTGTATTAGGTAAAAATAATAATTTTACCGTTGCTTTAAATGTATGCGAGGTACCGGAAAAACATTTTTTTTTAGATTTTATTTTAAGTACATCTTTGTCGACGTCATGTAAATGAATAACTTATTTAAGCCAATTTACAGCTATGTAGTACTCTTGAGTTAAACGGCGGACAGACGGACAGACGGACATGGTGAAACTGTAAGGGTTCCTTGTTGACTATGAAACTCTAAAAAGCCCTAGAGCTGTTCTTACCCAATGTATTAGGAGGAGTGAATAACATTTTCTTCCCCGGTGAGTAATAGAGGGATCAGATGGAGAATAGGTAGTACGCGTTCGTACTTACCATGAACCGTAAACGTCCTATAGGTGGCTTTGCATAAGGAATCCCTTTGAATCGGTAGTATGCTCGGTCGTCTTCCTTCTCAACATAACCGCGCACTGGCCCATTTTTAGTTTGTATAACGCAACTCATGTCTTTGTCTAAATCATGTGGAATAAACAAATTTTTAACATATCAATCATCGGTCCTGAACTTGCATTATCAATTTTAATTGACAGACACTTGAGACAAGATAAGATAAGAAGGTAATTTTATTTTTATTTACATACAAATTATTTTTAACATGAAACATAATGTACCTGATGGACCTGTCTTCTTGATGTTTCGATGTTATTTTATGACGGAAAGCTTTGTCAAGGCGAGTAGCAAGTAATTTTAGAAGATGATTATTCTTACTTATCTCGTTTTTTAATAATTATCATACTGGTTTTATTATTAATCATTTTATTGCACACAAAATTAAATGTAGGTATATTCTTACCTGAATATTTAACTAAGATAATAAGTTCCTATGTCGAAGTATTTGTTTGATTATGTTCACTTGTATTCATTATTATTAAGTTTCGTCATCTCTCGCTCAAGACCAAAGGTTAAGGCGTTTAAGACACGACTGAGTAGCGTGGCGGGCGGCGCGAGCGCAACTGAAGTTGAAAATTGGTAGACTTGGATGGCGCCATCTGTACCTACTCGTACACACCTATTTACTTCATAATACTTACTTCAAGGGCGCCCTAGTTTCAAGCACAGATTACAAACGACCACTTTTTTTTCGATTCATGTCTATTTAATCCGGGGGCATAAATAGAGTAGGTGTTCTTGTAAGAAGGGATAACTTCATTATCTATTTGTATTCATAAATTTAATACTTACTCAACCATTTACTTACTGATAGTCACAGAGATAATAATGAGTTTGTGCTGATAGTTGAGTTGGCCGATAGGTAGTTGAATACACGTGATGCTCAAAATATCTGTTTTTAACCAATTTTTAACGAGTAAATTATAAAATATGTACCTACCTAGCAGCTCATTCTTCCGCGAATCCTATGTATTATTAAATAATTCTCTTAAAATACGATTTACTCAGTAAATTGAGTTTGCCAAAACTGTCGCTAGATACCTATGCAAAAAACTTGCTAGTTCAATGTTATATTTGGCGTCCTTGCATGAGGCGCATTACACTCAGTAGGTATCAAACATGATAATTGGTTTGGAACGATGGGATGACATCACATTATTATTGATACCTAAATAAAATGGTCGGATAATTTGTTACTCAATTATTTTTGATATTGTGTTGTTAGTGTCAAGTAGGCAACCAGACATTATACTATTAAATAATAACTTGACATGCCATCTATACTATATACTAATATTATAAAGAGGTAGTTTCTGACGTTGTAGGGGATAGGTGATCTCTGGATCTACTGAACCGAATTTGAAAATTCTTTTACCAATAGAAAGCCACGTTATTTGTAGATAAGTTTAAGGGATAAGTTTAAGGGATAAGTTCGCCTTTGTACATTCCTTTTGACAAGAGCATGTCGGACCATGCTCAGTGTAGAGTTCCGAAGCCGTTACGACGAACACAAAACCAGTTAAACATGTGATGTAGGTAGGTATACGAAATATTTTAATATTATTAAACTCCTATGCGTGGCGAGTCGTACGACGGACTCGGCAATATTTAGACGTTATGGGGCGGTGAAAGTCGGACAGACAGGCAATCCGTAGGCAAGGCGTAGAGTAACAGTTCGCTCAAATAGTTTGCATGCTTTGATGTTCCGCCACAAAGAAGACGCTGCGACGCGCACAAAGCGGTGTCGGCGACCTCAAAGGAGTACCTACATCCGCAGTGTGAGCTGGTAAGTTGCGGCAAGTGTTCATTGCAGATGACAAATGTAAAACCCGAACAAATCTGTAGGGCATGCTATTTACAGGTTAGGTTACAAGTTTCCATTTGACATAAACTGGCAACACTGCTCAAGGTTGTGTCAAATGAAAACTTGTAACCTGTAAATTGTAATTTGTAGTTTTATAAAACAGGCCCCTGTGAAAGAGACTTTCTCTTTCTAACTCCTTCTACTAGAAAGATAGTTCCGCTTGTAATTTGTAACTTATAGCTTCGTGAAACGGGCCACTGGATGAAAAAATGTGCAGTTCGCCTACGTAGGACACTGGGTAACAATGCTAAATTTGCTAAAAAACATGGTGAAATGCTGAATTTGGAAATCGTTTTTTTATATAAAAAAATATATTTAAATCTGTGTCATAGACACCTCTGTGATGATAAAAAAAGATAAAATATGCATCACTGTGCTGTCTGACAGTGACACTAGTACAAACAGGTGACAGTGACAGTAGCAACAGATCGGGTACCTATCTTGTAAAAACAGGAAAAAATAAATTTAAGTATTGTTTTTACGTAATTCTACAAACAACTTATGATTCGCTTTTGTTTAATGACTAAAACCAACCCTGTTGGAGTACACACAGGTATGAAGAACAGTCAAACAGTGGCTTGACTTAACGATTAGTTGGTATAATATGTTGCGCCGGTTTGCAGGTGTATATGGTGCAGTGAGAAGCATGTCAGGCGCGGTAGAGAGCGCCATCCGTAGCAAGTTGCAAGCCGCGCTGGCCACGAAGCACCTCGACATCATTAACGAGTCCTACATGCACAACGTACCTAAAGGCGCGGAGACACATTTCAAAGTAGTTGTTGTTTCTGATAAATTCGACGGCCTTCCCCTGATAAAGGTATTTATCTTAGTTTTCACGGCTATGAGGCACTGGCCCCACCGCGGGCGATGAGCGGGAAGCGAGTACAGTCAGCTATCAACTATTAAAATTATTTTTGTTTCACTGAACTAGTAGAGTCCTCGCCGGCAGTGTGAACAGCCCGTGATGAACTATACATATATATCACACGGGCGCGATTATCTTTTGTTTGTTTCTTGGAAGAGAAAATTGTCGATAGTTCATTGCTTACTCGTCGGCGGTGGGACAAGTGCCTGAATCATCTGTAGGCTTTTGTTTACTGTAGGTAGGGATGCCATCCATCCGGGTTTCCTCAGATTTATCCTAAATTAAAGGGCGTCTCGGCAGGGGCTTTCATTTGTAGTCAAAATATTGCACAGTTGCAATACTATTTTAGATCTTATAGTAAAAGTCCAATGCGCATTAAAACCATCATGTTATGATCTCATAAAATAATCATACTATCAATTTATTTTCCTTTACAGAGGCACAGAATAGTGAATGATGTTCTGAAAGAGGAGCTGCAGACAGGCGTACATGCCCTTTCCATTGTGGCCAAGACTCCAGAGCAGTGGGATGCCTGCGACCGGGTGGTGGAGAGCAGCCCTAGTTGCCGGGGAGGCTTTGGCAAATGAGAAGAATGGGTTTATATAAATACAATTTGTATATACTTCAAAGTCTGTAGGTAGATAATGAATTTGTAAGGTTTGTTGAATAAGGCGTCTTGACCTTTCCTGAAGACATTAAAAATTTGTTGTTGTCTTAACCCTTTCCATACAAGGACTAATTAATGTCATGGCAAAGTTATGGCAATAAACATCGCCTAAGAAGATATAGCCAATGTAGTCTATAGTTGCAATCTGTGGGTAAACAAACAGTTCAGATACTCCTGAAATTGTGATTATGTTATAATTGGCAATCTCTAGATACAAACTGTACAGAATAATAAAAGCATTGTTTGTTTTATAAAACATTTATTCAAATTTACTTAGCTTACCTAACACATAACTTACATAATTGAGATGCAGTCAAGGGTAAAAAAAATATTCACACAAAGGTGTGTGAGTGTGTGGTTGCCAGCTTAGAAAAGTGCCACTCGATGTCTTCCTGTGGAAGTCGTAAGAGGAGACTTACTACCGCACTCAGAGACGTCAATTAAATTTAACGCTTGTTTAGTTACGTGTTGTCTTGTTCTATTGCTATAGCAAAGAAAGTGACAGCAGCTACTTTAATCAAGCATTAAATTTAATTGACGTCTCTGAGTGCGGCAGTTAGGGTCCGTTGTTTGATCAGTAGTTAACTCTACCAATTGTTAAAATTCAAAAAAGGAATCGAGAATTTGACATATTTCCTTGAGATTAAGATTTACGATTTTTAACAATTAGTTTAACTACTGATCAAACAACAGGCCCTAAGGTAATAAAGACTTGTAGTATTAATTGTTTCTTACAAAAAACAATTCCTGCAAAGAATTGGATTTTTCCGTGTGAACGGGCTCTTAGGCTTGCAACCTGTCACTAAAATACACATGTTAAATATCTTACTGCCACAGTCAGAGACGCTGATTAAATTTAATGCTTGTTTAGTGACGTGTTGTCTTAGGGTCAGTTCACACCGAGACGCGACGCGACGCGACGATACCGGAAGAGGCCAGTGAAATCGCGCGGTGCGGCGCGACGCCGCGAGGCGCATCGTAAAATCGTCAGCAGCACGACGCCTCGCTGCGCAGCGAGACGCCGCGCGGTGCAGCGGAACGTGTCTACTCGCCGCGTCTCCTGCCACAGTTTACCATTTGCAAGAGAGAGGAGACAAGTCGCGTCGGCAGCCTCAGGCCGCGCGTGCCGACGATGCAGCGCTGCGTCGCGCTGCGTGGAATACCGTATTCTTAATTCTCCCAATGAAATCTGTACCTTTGCGTGTAGTAAATAAAGTATATTTTGAGTCGCCCTATTAAAAATGTGCGCGCAGCGTCGCGTTGTGTTTCGGTGTGATTTGACCCTTATTCTATTGCTGTAGCAAAAAAATGACAGCAGAAACTTTAATCAAGCTGTGCGAGATACACATCAGCGGTGTGCGAAAAAAAAACATCCAATAGGAATATTTCATTTTGCCAGCTACGCTCAGTGCATCTCTCCTATTGGTAGATTTTTCCTCGCATTCTGCTCCCACGCTCACAGCTCTGATGGACACTAGCGATTAGCTATCAATGAACAAAAGATATAGATCCCGTGTCAATAAAAGAGACACTTATATTAACAGTTGATCGCTGGCTGTACTTGCTTCCTGCTCATCGTCGGCAGTGGGCCAAGTGCCTTATAGTCGCGTTTATAGCTGTAAAACTATAAAATATACAACACTTTCTGATAAGTATGTATTTGCAGTCAAAATCAGTATGTATTTGCAGTCAAAATCATTAATCTATTACGCATAAACATATGTCGAGGGAACGTTTACATATTTATGACTGACAGTGCAAGAGCGGCGGATGTTTTATCCACAGGGATAATGACGACCTTGATAGGCCCCGCAGAACAATTTTATAACTAGGACGATCACAGCAGCTGTTAGATTCGGCATGTTGCATCTGGAGTTCTAGACCACCTTAGCGCTGTGGCTGTGCGCTACGCGTGTCAGAGGCAGAAGGAGTCGAGTCGCAACTTGCCCTCGTTCTCGGTAAGGAACAGCATGTCGGCCATGGTCTGCTCGCAGATCGCTTCTTCGGCCTTCTCAGACATCTGTAAACAAGCCGTAATTCACAACATTTTTTTTATTAGGTACATTGCCTCATTTTTGGCGCCCTACCAATTTCTGGCATCATGAGACTATGAACTTACCTTAGCGTAGTAATAGAGGCAATTATTCTGCAATTACTAGCTGCTAATGACTGGTATTTTAGATGCCAGATTCAGTCTGTAAATTTTTAGGTTTACAAAAGGAGGAGCGTAGTCAATTTTCGATCTATGTTAAAGGTGAGTGTTTAAGGTATGAGGTCGGAAGGTGGCAAAAGTTTTCCACTGTACCTAACTAGTCAAATAGGTACTAGTTTATTTCTTTAATCTTTATTGCAAAAAAATACAAATTTGAGTTCAAAAGGTGAATTTAATGCTTAATTAATATGGCATGCAAACTTGGATTCTCTACGAGAACCAATTTTCAGTCACGTGCGTGCGTTTAACCATATTAAGCCAGTCTCCCCCAGGACTATTTAAAGCATGTTTATCATATTTTATGATATTTTTTTAGCCCTTAGTGTCCCACTGCTGGGCAAAAACATTCCCTCTTTTCTGCCATTGTGTACGTACAATAAATAGGCTAGTTGCCTCTGTTTTAAAGTAGGTCTCAAGTTATTAATTATTGTCCGATTAGATGAAAAAAAAAATCCCACATTTTTTTAGGACCTACAAAACCGCAAAACTTTATTTTAAAAGTTTAGTTTTCGTTAACGGGCGAAAACGCTTACAGCCATATTAGTCTATAGATTATCTGTGCTGTGACGTCATACGGGCCGAAAACAAACATTTGTTTGACAGTTGACGAGAGCATTTGACATATACCTAGATAAACATTTATCATTTTCGAAACCTCGATACTTTTATTAATAAAAACCATGACTTCCACCAGTTTACATGGAAAATATAGTAATAGTGTACGACCTGAGTGGACGCTCGAAGCGGGGCGTTGAGCGGGGCGGGCAGCGTCGCGGGCAAGCGTCCACCACATTCGTGCAGCGTCCACTCAGGACACCAGTATGGGTTTCATTTGTTTAACATGCACGCCGCACGCCCCGCCCCGCTGCACGCTCAACTCGAGCGTCCACTCAGGCCTTAGACTTACAAAAACACACAGATTAGGTTTTTACTAATATTAAAACGACTACGATCATAACACAACCTCAAAAGTCCATGAGTCATAAATGACAATGTCATGTCATGTCACAGCACAGGGGCTCTACTTTGAAATCAGTAATTCGAACTTCGGATCGCTCCGTCACTTTCTTGCGAATTAGTGACGCGTCGAGAGCAAAAGGGTTAGCAATAGACGAAGTTCGAATTACGGATTTCAAAGTAGAGCCTCAGAATACTTGCAGAATATACCATTGCGAATTTCACTCGTATAAGAACCGACATGAAGTTTGCTTAAGGTCCTATGACGTCACAACATGCCCGACAGCGTTTTCAGAGTTCAAAATAAAAAATAAAAATGAACAATTTTTAAATAAAAAATATGTAGCCATCTTACACTTTTAATATCTGAAATCGATAAATATTGGTTTCTTAAGTCTAATACTAAAGAAAATATTAATTTATTAAGCCAAATTTAATATGAGGCAAGTAGCCTATTATGTTGCCTATAAATCTATGTTAATTCCGGTTTTGATTTATTTATAAGTTTATAAAAAAAAACACTATTTTTTTGTCAGTTGCAATTCAGGATGGCGGCTCTCGCCTCCAAGCCAACAAGTTTAAAAACTAAAAACCTTCATTCAATACTTTTTTTTTTTAATAATATCACACTCAAATTGACCTAGTCCCAATCTAAGCTCTAGGCTTGTACTAGACAACGATAAAGTTACTTATATAGATAAATATATACTTAAATACATTAAAACCGAGTACTCACTACGGAGCCCTAACTGTTGCACGTAACGTAACACTGTAATGTGTACGCGGCTTGCGAGCCTGTTCTCCACTAGAAGCTCGTTACCGTAACTGCTACGGCTACCGTTACAGCTCGAGAGTGAGTACCCGGCTTTAGATTTTAATCTATATATCGGCGAACCTGTCAATACTACTAGGCCTTTCTTCAAATTTACGATTTAAGAGGCCGTACTTATACGAAATTTTGCCGGTTTTGCTTATTTTTGTGATTTTACAGTTAAAATACTGCTTTTCTATAAGTTTTAATGCTTGCAATGTTTTAGTTATGATAGAATAAATGAGCCACTTTTTTATTTTTGTCGAGTATTATAATTTATTTATTTAATTATTTATTAAGGGAAACAAACGGCAATAATACATTGTAGCAAGAACATTGGCCAAAACAGTTTCCACCACTGGATTAAATACATTTGTTGCTCAAGCTGAGATTATAAACTAAATAAACTTTGGTTAATTGTTTCAGCTTTTGATCATGCATTAAGTGAGAAACTCATAATAAGTACATAAATGTTACACTCTAGCATTCTTCCAAAATAACGAATCTTACTCAATTATAATACCTATTTACACAAATCTTTTCATTTATCTCCTGTGATATTCCATACAATTCTTTCCCATTCTTCATTTTTTTTATTATAATTTTTTACTGCATACACAAATTTATGTAGAGACATGTGGAAAATATCAGTATCTATGAACCTCTCATTATGATTCTTACACGCTCTGACAAGAAATCTATTCTTTGCATATACCGTACTAGAAAATGGAACTGAAAAAAGATTTAAGGAACGAGTTCTGCTATTAGGGCATCGCAACGAGATACAAGAGAGAAGATTTTCAGAGTCAATCGAGCCGTTTAGGATTTTGAAAAGAAAGATTTGATCTCTAATTTCCCGACGCGTCTCATGAGTTTCAATAGAATCCGCTTTAAAGGTTTTGAACTTATACTCCATTCGTCTAATGAATTTATTTTGAATTTTTTCTATTGCATTGATGTGTACTGCATAGTTAGGATTCCAAAAAAAAAATATGCGAGATTTAGGTTGTTTTAAAACACTATTTATTGCCAATTCTTTTAAACGTTTTGGATAATTCTTTTCAGGTATTGGACTGATTTTGAACTAAAGTTTATTTCTGTTGTTTTAATTTTATGAACGAGTGTTCTGAGTAGCCGAAATCAAAAGTAATTTTTGCCCGTTTTCTATAAAAAATTACCAAGTTTTTTTTTTACTCGAAAAATGTATATGAAAGTTGTAAAAAGTAATTCATAAATTTTTTGGACGACTTTCACAGCAATACATTGTAAATTTTTCATACCGTTATGACGTCAAAACGATTCATGAATATGTGACATTCTAAAACTCTTCCAGAAAAATTCACATAACAGTCGCTGGTGTCAGGTCGATTAATCAAAATAAAATAATAAAAACAAAAAAGTAGCTCATACATTCGTTAAAATTAGAAATTATTTTTCGTGTTGTGCATTAAAACTTGTAGAAATACAGTATTTCAACTGTAAAATCACGTAAATCAGCGAAATCGGCAACATTTCGTATACGGCCTATTATTACATATACATATACATATATCAGGGGACAATGTCACACCAATTGACCTAGTCCCAAACTAAGCTCTAGGCTTGTACTATGGGTACTAGACAACGATATAAATACTTGTATAGAGAAATATATACTTAAATACATAGAAAACATCCATGACTCAGAAACAAATATTCGCGCTCATCACACAAATATCTGCCTTTACCGGGATTTGAACCCAGGACAGCTAGCTTCGTAGGCAGGGTCACTACCAACTAGGCCAGCGCGTCGTCAATGGGATTAACAATACATTCATAGTAAGTAGCTCAACTAACCGGCCTATACTGATGCGGCGTATCAGGCGGGAACCTAAAGCTGGGCCCGAAGTTGACGCTGACCGTCGCGTTCTTGTGTAAACTGACGCTGGGGTAGTAGCAGCCGCGGTAGATGTCCGAGAACGCCTCGCCCTGGCACACGCCGTTCTTGAAGAAGTACATTTTGCTCCCCGGCAGAGGCGAGAGGCGTGCGAGGGACTCCTGCACGTTGTCTTTGTCCTCATAATACAGGTGACTCTTGAATTTTACTAGCGGCTGCAGGCAGGTGAACAAATTCCTTTACTCTCAAAATAAATCTGTACTATGAAATATAAAATTCATCAGAGATGGGTGAATTGCAGAAAAAATGTACCTTTTAGTTTATCTACTGTCCCGTGAAAACGCGCTGGATTTAAAATTATATTATGGGAAGAAACGACAATGTAATTATTTTTCTTTAAGAATAAGGATTCTTAAAATTCAGATAAAATTATTTTTATTTTTATTCTTTTTTATTTATATAATAAATAATAAAAATAAACCTGTGATACGTGAGTACTTCATATATTATGTTCATGTCCCGATTCCGAGTGTGTTTTTATCTGCGAAATTTGTTACGATTTATATTAATTCTTATAAAGCATAACTGTAAATTATTCAGTCCTTTTTAGTTAATCTTTAAGTTCCGTACAAATATATTCAATTTTATTGTAAATAGTTTTGAAATTTTAATATTAATGTACCTGTCCCAACTTACTGGACTTTCGTTACTCAGCTTTAGTTACGGAGCATTTAATCCCAATAAAATGTTTTATATCTTAGTAGAATTACTTTTTATCAATCTGGCAATACCTTGACATCTATCAAACTGTTGAACACAGCGAAACCCTTTTTTTTGTCAACGAAGTGGCACGAGGATCGACAGCCTAGTGTATGAAATCTAAAAATCTCAGGGTGATAAACGGCGATTTTCTCAGGTAAAAGTTTCATTATCGTACACCACTATTCATTACCGTGTTTTACTCTGCTTCTTAAGAATTTACAAAGTCCTAAAACAATTTATTACACTAAAGGGAAATAAATATGTATTTTAGGTTAAGATTTCTCATATTATCATTCTCGTTTCGTTATTTTTCGTTATGTAACGAAACTGAGAAAGAGTAAAGCCTAGTTCATACAATACAACTATAGGGAAAATGTTGGTGTGTAAGTTTGTTTTTGTTTGCTTGTTTGTTTGTTTTAAGAATACCGTACTTACGGCCCTTAATGCACAATGTGCTATTTCACATCACCTATTCGGAAAGGGGACTTTTCTTCCCTGCTGGGAGGGATCGAAGTGGCACTTTTCTGTTCAAGGACATTTTGTTGCCAAATTTATAATTTCCTGTAGTAAACTTTGATAATTTCAGCACTTAAAAAGAGTGTAAATAATTAAATTAGTTTTCTCACTAAGATCTATTATTTTCCTCATAGGTGATGTGTGAAAACAGTATGTGTCACACAGTAGCAAAATTATTTCCACCTTGGGCGTTAACACTTGAATCCCTCACTACGCTCAGGATTTAATGTACGCCCTCGCCGTAAATATGTCATTTTGCTCCCTTGTCACATAATCTACTATTATTTTGTTGTAGGTTTATCTTTGTATAAAAGATTGTTGCTGTTTTCCATATTGTATACCTATATGATAGATAACGCAGTGAAGACCTTTTTTAGAGAAGAAGACAAAAGATTATAGATTTTTAGAGAAACAAAACAGTTGGCTGTGTTTAATAAAGACTGTTACATTCTAACCTCCTTACTTATAAACGTGGAATTAGCTTGGAATAGTTTATGCCATGCTTTGTCACTTTCTGTCAGATGCAAATGTCATAATTACAGATAAGGACAAAGCATGGCATAAACTATTCCAAGCTTATTCCACGTTTATAAGTAAGGGGGTAAGAATTTTTATTCAAATTCTTGAAACGATTAAGATACATTCATAAAAACTATTAGAAATTACTTAACAATTCAGTAGATCATTTGTGTTATTATTGTATTCACTATAATTATGTAAACCAAAAATTATGAATAAATACTGCTGATTAAATTAAAACATTTCATTAAATAATTCTGTGAATGAAACCACAAGATATCACTAGTATTATTCCATGTGTCCGACGCTTTATGTTATCAGTTTCGTTACACCAATTATCAATTTCGTTAACTCTCAGTTTCGTTATGAAATTCAAAAGGTACATATTTTCTGCAATTCACCCAGATAAGATATTGGGCCTATTAATATCGTAAATCCGATATTTACTACCTTTTAATTCCGGTATTTTAATATCGAAACAAACGTAGTATTTCGAAGTTATGTGTGGAGTTGTCTGGTTTAGTTTCAAGCTCCAACACATAGATGACAGCACCTTCTATGCATTATATCCTGGGCATGCAGTATCGGACGATATTTCCAGTATCGGAATTGAAAGTCGGTTTTGAATATTGAACAGAAAGTGTGTTTTTTAATTGATCCCCAATTCCGATACTAGTATCGGAATTCCGATATTGAGACACAATACCGAATATCAATTCCGGTATTGGAAATGTTGAATATTGTATGCCAAGCGTAATTCCGAGATTCCGATATCGAGGTTCTATACCGATTTTCAATTCCAAGGTTACTATACTCCGTCTGTTTTAACGTAACTTAAACGTTTTTCGAAATGTGACAAAATGTATGCAATTGACCGTCCGGCAGCTTACGTATATCCTATATCGATCTTGAGTGGTCCCGCAGACGAGGTTTTATTGGGTTATAATTATAAGTAATAACTTGACCAGGTGAGCGGATGGGTTATGGGGTGAGCGCCATGAGGGGGTGAGTAGACCCTTTTGAACACCACAGACGGCTCTGGCCGTCATCTGTAAGTCCTGCCACTGACGCTACGACGGCAACAGCCGTCACAAGTTCAAAATTAAGAGAGGCTTTGTTTTATATCAATAAGGTGTAATTTACATAGCATAGCAAACATGTTTAGCGTGTGAGCGACACATTTTGTATTTGACGCGTTCAAGTTTAAGATGAGTAAGTCGGAGTACGTAATTGGCAATGAGCGGCTGACGGATGCAAATTACGTCAAAATAATGTCGAAAGATATCCATAATATGGATATGACTACATTAAATAGTACTAAAAATTTTATAAAATTCTTATCCATTTTATGCTTTCGTCACCATAATGTATCCGTCAGCCGCCCTTTAGTAATTGGTCCTAAGTACACATTCGGTTGGTTAAGTGGTCGAGTAGATAAGTGAGTGGATGGACGCACCCGGTCCTTGTAAGTGTTGTGCGCGCGCGGGGCGCCGGCCGGCAGCACGAGCAGGAAGCCGAGCGTGTCGCCCTCGCCGTAGCCGGCGCTGTAGCTGCGGCCCCGGGACTCGTGGAACCTTTAGGTGTTCAAACGAAACATATCAAAACGCCACTCCTGACAATATAACTTGCCAGTGTTAAAAAACCGGTCAAGTGCGAGTCGGACTCGCGTACCGCCGCAGAGTAAAATGTCCTATAATGTAGGCTGGATCCTGGAGTCGGCTTGGTTTTTGAGGTATTTCAATTAAAAAAAAAAAAGATAAAAGATGTTTATTCAGTAAGTAGGCCGCACGGGCACTTTTACACGTCAAAAATCTACCAGCGCTTCGCAAGAGACCACTGCTGAGAAGAAACGCCGCAAGAAACTCAACAGTCAGTCGTTTTTTAAATATTGCTTATGATAAATGATATTATACAACGAAAAGAAAAAACTTAACCTAGCATTATATAAAACAATGAATGTAACAAACAATATGAATATGAATATATATATCATGCGTAGTTGAGCAGGAAAATGTGTCTAAACTCAAAATTCTAAAAAAAAAAAATTTTTTTTATAAAACAAAGTTTATATGAAATCTCTAGTATAGCACACCTTTATGACGTTGCGAGATCTAAATTGACTATAAGTCAAATCCAGTTCTGTCACTCTCATTGTTTACGTGTCAACTGTCAGCATGTTTTTTCTTCCAACATGTAGAAAATCAATTACCTAATAATAAGTGAGTGGATATGAATAATCTAAGAGTTTACAAATCAATTGGAACATTGCAATCAATGCGGCTAACAAGTGTTCGTTAAATTGTGAATCGTTCGTTCGTGCATTGCCTAGTAAATTTGGGAGGCAAGTGTAAATACAATTGATCGCGCTCTCTCAAGTAGAGTGGACAAATATTTCACCTAAATGGAGAATGAGCGCTTTGATTCATTTCCAAACTGAGTCAGTATGGACACCCCGGTAACGCTTGTCGAACGCCGCGGTAAGCGTGCTGTATGTACTGTCGCAAACATAAACAGGTCGTTTTCAAAAAAAAAACATAGTTAAGGGCTTTGAATAAAACAAAACTTAATTGATTCCTTTGTGTAACGAAAGTCACCCATATAGTTTGTATGACTAACTTTCGTAACAAAAAGGGCTTTCCGAGCTAGTGATATGAAAATATGTATACACATTAGTTTAGTACCTAGTCACTTTAAACACTGTGATAGTTCGTATATGGCAGTTTGAACATGACATTAAATAGACAAGGTACCAAAGTGTATACATATTTATGCTGTTGACTGTACACGTTCAACGCAACGGCGAGCGTGTGATGTGTACTAGGTGTGCAGTGCAGTGCGTTGTTACCTCGTGCCCTTGCGGCTGCGCCAGGAGTAGCCGAACTTGTCGTAGCCGAGCGGCGCCTGCAGGTTGGCGCAGCGCCGCGCCCAGCCCAGCCGCGCCGCCGCGCCCTCGGGCAGCTCCTCCACGCCCGCCTCCCAGTACCACGCGCCGCGGGACACGCCTGCCGAATACTATATTACTAACACGTCTCATAAGCGCAGCTTCGAATAACCGAATACTCCATTAAACTACATTGTCGAATTGTTCCTATTACTTCATTCCAAATTTCAAAATACCGAATTTTATTCTGACTCTTTACAACACCAAAAAACACTTCAAATACTTCATTAAAATGTCGATTTTTACTTAACCGAATATTAAAATTGCATGTCCAAATATGATTTGGACGAATATTGACATGACATGGAAATTTATAATTCAGTTTTTCTTAATTTCGAATATTCGTAATTCAGAACGGTACTTTAAAAAATAATATTATTTTAAGTTTTTAGAATCAGAATTTTGAAAAACGTGTTTCTGAAACTCGAAATAAAATATTTTGAGATTATGTAGTGTAGTCAAATGACCATGATAGTGATGGCGTAATTAAAATTAAGTTGCTCACTCATACTTCAATGGTTATTAAGTTATTGTCATACCCTATAAATTGTATATTCATTTGCACTACAAAAAACTGAAAAAACCATCGCTCAATTCCAAAACAATACTTTAGTTTATTAGAAAACAAAATAATAGTAATGAGGGAGCCACTGGACGCTCGGCGTCTAGACAAATGGACGCCACGCCACCTAGTTCAGCGCACATTATATGACTGAAGCTGTGTCAATACAAAATAACGTAACCATACTGGTCTGGCCTTTAGCTGAGGCACGGACACAGATGCTTGTTGGGAGCTACCAATAAGGAAGACCATCAGATGGTCAGACGATATCTAGAAAATGGGAGGGCCGACCTTGTCCCGAATCGTTGCATCAAGGACGGCATGGTAAACCACAGAAGAGGCGTAGGAGAGTAGAAGACGAGTATGATTTGACAAGAGGACGAAAACCTTTTACCAACTGGTGGTGACCGAGTTGTCCCAACTTACAATAGCGCCGTAATTTCTGATTTATTTTTATTTACTTTTACTAAGTTCAACATATGTTATTTTTATTATCATAACTACGTTTATTTATTTTTCTTTAACATTTACACCTTTTTAAAGACTATATATGTATTATATTATATTATATTATATCTATTATATTTCATCACGCGTTTGCGTTCAGCTGCAACACATGCTGAGCCGAGCCCTACATATTTGATGAAACACTACAGTGCAACGTTTTTAATTTTGCACTAATCTTATGTTGTTGTTTTTATGCTTTGTACTGTCTGTTGTGTTGTAGTGTTTTTTTTTCAAATAAATGTTATGAGTTTGAAGAGCAAGAATGCCTGACCGTGCGTGGCGCGCAGCATGCAGTACCCGCGCTCGCCGGTGGCCGCGAGGCGGTCCTCGGCGACGCGAAGCTGCGGCGCGCGGTCGTGCAGCGCGAGCAGCACGGTGCCGCCGCACAGCGCGCGGTACAGCCAGCCCGGGATCGGCTTGCCGCTCCACTCGTTGCTCTCGTCGAACTCCTGCAAGCATGTCATGTCAACAAAACAACCGACAAACCGGTGTCATAATCGATAGTCCGTTGTGCGAAAATTCATAAGTTACATTTTTTCTTTTTAACAATCCAGGAAAGTTAAACGATGGCTCAGTTGGTAACTGAAATTCGACCTTGTTATATATAACCTGACGTACGAAGTACGAAACTGCAAGACGCGGCACTATAAATATTTGTTAAAACGGATTAAATTATTAAAAAAAAAATGTTACCTCAACTTTTGTTCACAAGACCAAGAACTCTATCAAACGCCATTTTTAAATAACGAGCAAATGCGATGTCCGCTTTTTCGGGTTTTCGATGCATTATACTTTTGGCATGTTAAATTTGGAGGTCAACAGTGAGTCGTCAAACTTTACTTGAACTTTTGGTTTAGGCGCGTACTTGTCAACCGAAGTTATAAAGTCAAAGCTGTCTCGGTGTAACCGTATAAGGACGTGATACCTCGCTAGGCTGACATGAACATTTTGAATGCCTCTACTTCATGTATGTATCAGTATCAGTATGTCAAATGCGATTAATGAAGACGACGATTGCCAAATACTGCCAAGTGACGTGCCGTCATGAGTGTAGTAATTAAGATAGTACCTGTCGGAAGGGCGCATGCGGGTCGGGCTCGGCGAGGATGTACCGGTAGCCGTCCTTGTTGAAGGGGTGCTCGGCGGGGTAGCCGTGCGCCGGCAGCTTGGGCCCGGGCTCGGCGGGGCGGCCCTTCTTGCCGCCCGGGGCCGCCTCCCACGCGCCGCCGGGCGCCACGCGCCGCTTGCCCTGCCGGCCCTTCACGCCGCCCGCCAGGGGGACTAAATGAACATTGCACAGAGTTACTTTACAGTCTCTACAGAGGGTCCTGCCTAGCGTTGAAAAAGTCCGGAAAAAATCCCGTTTTATTCCAAACGACTCGTTTTTTTCGGATTTTTATAGAAAAAAACCAAAGAAATTTTCTGCTGTTATTTTAATCTATATTCGGTCTTATTTGCACCTACAAAAGGGCGACATCGACGACATGAAGGCAGAAGCAATTGAAATAGGTGGCGAGAGTGACAGTGATTGACTATGAATAAATTGTCATTATTCATTTGTTATTTTCCTAAAAAACCCGAAAAATACGGAAAAAAACGAAATATTCATAAATTTCCGAAAAAATCATTCGATTTTTTCCGACATTTTCAACGCTAGTCCTGCCAAGATGCACTACGCTAACTAGCGTTTCTATTCGTTTCGTTTTTAACCAATCGCGTCACTGGGAGATCACGTCATCGACCAGTAACGCGATTGGTTTAAAAACGAAATTAATAGAAACGCTAGTTAGCGTAGTGAATCTTGGCAGGGACCTCTGAAGCCTAATTTATGGTGGGGTTTATCGCTGTGAATAAATGCGTTCATTCCTGAAATAACGGAATTTTATAAAATGCCAAATTCTTAATACTATTTTAATGTATTGTTTATTATTTTCACCCAACATCTGAAACTGGTGTTTTGAAATTTTGGTATATGTAGTTAATCTAAGCGGAAAAATGTGTAAAGCATCCGTCACTCTTGCACTTAATTGCTAGAAGGTCACGAATGTTTAACACATAGCGCTATATAACTTTAATATTGGAAAAGGTAATCCAGACGAATACAAGATAACAGAGCAAAGAATCATTGCATGTCCGCGCCTGCAATTCCTTTTCCAATATTCAAATTATATAAGTACGGTGCTCTTACAATTTTCTATAGATTATAGACCTTGTGTTTCGCTTTTCAGTTGATATTTTTATTGCTGTCGGGATTTTTTCCATTTAAATTTTAAATTATCTTAACATATACGTACTTTTTTGATTTTTCTGTCAAAATGGTAGAATCAAAGTGTTACAATGTATCTGGCATTTGGAATGGGCTATTTCCATAATACTTTCTCGGAAAGGGTGTTATAACACGCAGGCGTATATGGCAGTTATAGCTGATTTAGCTCCCGCGGGGGTTATAGATTTTTATAACTCCCTAGGGAGTTATGAGTCTAGTTCTATAGTACATTACTTAACAAGGGCTGTAAAAGAAAGAAAGCCCGAAATCGCAGGTATTTGAGACCCGAGCCGTAGGCGAGGGTCGTAAATATGCGAGGGCTTTCTTTTTTACTGCCCGTGATGAGTACACAATTTTACGTCTTCACCTGGCCACAATGCGAGTTTTACCATGCGCGCAGCGTGCGATAAAACTCACATTATGGCCAGGTGTGACGTAAAAATATAGAATCCACTCGTACATCATTTCAGACTAAAGAGGTATAAAATCAGCCAAGGTTTATTACCTATATTCAAAACTTGGCTACAAACCAATTTTACTGTATAATTAAACTTATACGGCACATTTTTCGGGAAGGGACATTTGCAATTTTTCTATTAAATTTCATTTTGAAAATCGGTACGATCTGGCAGTATGGCCTGTCAAGTTTAAAAACTAAAGCAGTTCTAATCTGTGTAAGACTATATCTATTGAAAAAAGTTGACAAACTCTTTTAGCGAGTCAAGTTCATTTGTTTGATTGTTGTTTTTTTCTCTATTTTTTTTTCATTTCCTCGCAAATGTGATGAAAAACATTTTGTGTATCACGGGCAGTAAGAGGATTACAAATTTGAGTCATTAAAAGCCCTCCGCCATGCGGCGTCGAGCTTCAAATAGTCTCTCGTTAGCAATCCCCTTCTTACCGCCCTTGATGCACAATGTACTATTTTATTAGCTTTCATTTTAGACCTATATTGTTCTAATAAAAAATAAAGTATTCTCCCTCTATGTTTTGTTTCCGCCATCTTGAAATGTCACATCGACAAAACGAATCGAATGACACCTTATATGATAAAATCCGTCAAACCGTTTAGGCTGCAGGGCGTGCCCAGAAATAGACATACAAACAAACACATACATAGATACATACATTCGCTCGAAAAACATAACTCTCCTTCGGGCAGTCGGGTAAAAAGACATACAGTGGGTTCATAATGGTTAAATAATAACAAAATATCGCGGTAAGAGCTGCGGACGAGTTCGCTACTGTAATAAATTTAAATTAAAGAACTACACGTAGATAACAACCTATATTTATCCGCAATCATAGGTGCTTATAAACCGGCCAGTTGACACGACTCTTTCTTGCACGCAGTCGCTCATACGGAGAGGCCATCCAATTCTGGGCGGGTTGGCGTGCCTACGTGCAATGACTCCATTATCGGAATCCTACGTAACTAATACTATACCCTACTGAGTTCTTTACATTGGTTTGGCTAATATAGGAAACTGAATAAAAGCGAGATGACACATGAAATAAGCATATACTTTTATTTCACTTCCAATTGATCATTTAGAGGTAGGTAATAGAAATAAAAAATAATGAGGTTGTTGTTGTTAAGTTGTTGTGACCTAATTAAGGCTCATCATATTGAGTATTAGGTAAGTAAGTAATCGACACTAATTCGCGACCACGGGCTTTTTCAACCGTTTGATTTGATCCTGCAATTTATCTTTTTGTAGGATTTGCGCCAAGTTGACAGTTGAGAATCAGTAAGGAGACCAACAATCAAGTTTACAAGGTCACATCACATCTTGTATCGAAGTTTAACTATAATCGTTAAAATTAGAACAGTAGGCAACCCTTATCATATAAGAAACGACGTAATGCCAATATTGATAATCACGCAGATTTATACTGCCAATTTGATTGCTTGAATGCCCTAAATTATAATAAATTATGACTAATCTAATACCGAAAATAGCGCATGTAGCGCGACTTTTAACGCGAATATACATCAGGTACTACAGTACAGTCGAGCGCGATTCAGGTACAAGTTAAGATTATATTCATTCTTAAGTACCATCTTCGCTTACATTGTCCCTAATGTCGTATGACAATAATAACTTAGTCCCCGAGCTCGTAGGCATTATGTCGCTTTAACCTTTAAATGCAAAAAATATATGTACTGGTAATAGTGTGCTGATTATATTTTTGAGTTTTTTTTTACGTAGGTTGTTTCCTACGTCATGTATTTGAGGGTTTTGTAGCTGCCTACAAATGAACACTGACGTGTTAAGTTACGCTCGTCAGAGCTGATGAGCCGACGAGCTCACCGGCGAGGTATTTAAAAGAATAAACGTGACACCATTGCACTGGACGTAATTAGTATGGCGTATTATTTAACATTTCAGCCAACACGTTTCCTACCTGACAACAGCAGTAACAAAATTAGACCCTTACATAAAAATATCACGGAAATAAAACTCACAATCCATAATGAATGCAACGACAGAATCACCTACACCCAATAAACGACGAAATTGTTATTCCGTAAGAAGGTGATAAGATAACGACATATCAGTCCGGACTGAGGTGATCGAGGCTCCCGTGCTCTACATCAAATCTCGACTACCTAATCAACATTCAAACCTTTCAATATACAGCACGATCGCCCAAACGCATACGTTTTCCTGTCTGTAGGCATTTGAGATAAAAACACAAAACTGTTACTTCATAAATATAGTAGGTTTGTACCGATACAGTAGTTCAAGGCGACACGCGACGAACGATAGCAGACGCGCTAGTCGATTTAACGTTCGTATTCGTGAAATATGTGAAAACACTCACCTGCCATGAAAGTTCAAGGTGAAGTTGCGAACTATTTAAATCTAGAATCAATAGTCAAGACATCGCACCGCAGAAGCGTTTGCCTATGTGGGTCTTATCGAGGAAATGTACCGTCGACGCACACATAGCGCGCGAGTGTGTGCCGTGTTTACAAACACTAACGCATACAGAACAATGCCGCGATTAAATAAACTATAGATGTGGAGGTGGCTGAAAATGACCGCGAGCGCAATCACACGGCGACGCGAACAGGCCGGCGCAGCGCATCCGTATTGTAATGTAAGTATTGTAACGAATAATAAGGTGTCATATTAGAGTTTGGACTGTGAAAGCAAATTACTTACCTAATAATCTCTAAATAGAGACGTTTAGAAGCTTAAGTTAGGTAGTAATGAAACCAAGAAATATGGGAAATGTCTTAATTTTTTTTAATGCCTTGACAATAAAGTGTCATAATTGTGTAATATTCTACTCATCTTGGCCTGGCCCTTGTCTTCAAACATATTGGTAAATGGTAACCTGTGGGCCTAGTATGGTCGCGTCTATATCGCGTGTCAAATATGGATAAAGCATCCGTCACTGTCGTACTTATTACGTGTCAAAGGGTGACGGATGCCTTATCTAAACTTTGTTACGCGATAAACGCAGCCATGTTAGAGCCCCTGGTGAACTATTATATCACAGGTCGGTCTAAAATGCACTACATCTTCGATGTCACATTACATTATTCAATCCGTCGGGCGTCTAACGCCGTCGCATTGTGTGTTATTTGAATGCGTTTTTCAGCGAACTGGCCGGTTTCCAAAATTATTCAAGGTAAAAAAATAATGGGCCCGTTAGCGTGATATGAAAATGCTGTTTTATGGTAACTTTGTATAATTAGGTCGCTAACTTTTACATTAAGTGTTTTGTTTATGAATGCTTCTACGGTGCTGCTTATCGAGTCCAAGCTAACGAATCCCGATTCGGTCGGTCTACATTAAGTACGTACAGAAGTACAGAGGTATGCTGTTGCCACATTCCGTCTTCATCATTCGATAAGGTCATAGATACCATAATATTGCATTGCCCTCGGGTATACTTACGTATTTTAAATAGGTGTGTGATATAATAATGATTTGCGTAAAAAACAAATGTAGTTACTAATTTTAATTTTGCATAACATAAATTGCGTAATTTCGATCTGTAAAATAAACCATTGATTTAATTATTATTATGCATAACAATGTAATGCATCATTTCTAAAAACACAATGTTAATAGGCTTAACATTTCTCAAGTCTTTCATTACAACTAATGTGGTTACAGTTCTAACTTAACCTAACCCAGTAAGAAGAAATTTACAACTTATAAAGTGTATAAGTACCTGATACAATTATACTTAAAATAAGTTTTTATTCGTTTTTGTTTTATTATGCTTTTCGAGCGCGCGAGCGAGTAGTTAAATGAAATTAAGCTAAACGTTTTTTTACAAATTAAACAGCACCGATTTAAACCCACGTAAACTGGTTCAATTTTGACTTGCAAGTTTGGACCTGGAATGACATAAATAAAAAAGAACCAAGCAAATAAAAAGCTTGTAACAAAATGCATTTGCTCACCAGCGGCGACGCCCATGTCGGTGACCTTGAGCTGCCCCTGGCGGATCATGGCCTCGTAGTTGGGGCGCACGCGCGCCACGGCGCCCGCGCCGCCCGCCAGCCCGAACCGCCCGCCCTCCGCGCCGCCCTCGTGCGCGAACAGCGTGCCCGCGTCCTTCAGGAGCGCCCGCTGCACCGTCGCGTACCAAGATTGCGTTACCCTGGCCAGAAACATGTCACCATACAGTTTGGAGGTCAGCTGGGAATGGACTACGTACCCAAAATGTTTAAAGGACCCCCAGATCTCATAGATATGTCATTTTAACCTTCTAAGATAAAAATGCACATGTGCAATCCTACCTAGAGGTTTTGTTTGATTATCAACGCTTGCGAACATACGCTTTTTTTAGGGTTCCGTACCAAAATGGTAAAAAAGGAACCCTTATGGTGAGACTTCGTTGTCTGTTTGTCCGTCTGTCTGTCTGTAAGTTTTCTCAGCAACTATAAATGCTATCAACTCGAAATTTGGCATATTTGTATAACTTGCTTGCCCACATCTGTTTTTAGTAAACAAAATATGGTAGAATTTAAATGTTACCTATGGAAAATACACAACAGCGCATAGCGATTGTTGATGATGCCCGCGAGAGTATCAGTCAGAGGTACATCACTATTGCATTTGACATCAAAACGGGCTCTACCACGCTAACATTGGTTGCAACATCGTTGAAATATTGGAAACCGTCCAATTACTTCTTACAGCGGTAAGAACGCGTTTTGTTATTAGGTGGATCCTGCAATCTACAGGGTGTACAATCCAAATGGGTCAGTATGGAGAAGTCGGAAACTATGAGAGATAGCGAGATCTGTTCTTAGGAACCATGACGTCGATTTTAGATTTAATAATAATTACATTCAAACTTTTTTATTAACTCTCATACATAACCGGGAATCGAACCTGGTCAAAATCAATAATTCTGCAAGTCGCAAGAAGCACAACACTAATGGAATCTTGTTTAAATAATAGAAAGAAAAATCCACCAATAAGATAAGGATAGTTTGAATGTAATTATTATTAAATCTAAAATCGACGTCATGGTTCCTAAGAACAGATCTCGCTATCTCTCATAGTTTCCGACTTCTCCATACTGACCCATTTGGATTGTACACCCGGTATACCAAATTGTTATCTGACATTATGCTTTCTTACTTCGCAAAATAACTTCAATCTAGCATCGTTCGTTACGCATGTTTGTAATCAAGAAAAATATGCAAGATATTGGAAGTTTTCAGGTCAATAATACCTTACTACAATAGTTCAAGAAAAGATATTCGTAGCAGCCTGGGATAACCTGGGTTGCAGCTTGCAGCGAATGTCGCCGGCCAATGGCTAAACCTTGGCTAAACGACAACGTGTATTGTTTCGGAAAACAGGAGTGCAAACCTTAAGAAACTTACAAATCCTGCTCTGAGTGTTTTCTTCCAATCTTTGCTTACACAGATGAAAATCACACCTAAAGATAGTATTTTTAATTATTCCATTTAATACTTACTCGTTTGACATATGTGACAGCTGTTTAAGAACCTCTTGATCACGTCTGTAATTAATGGCATCCTGTGATGGCATCTTTAGCTGTTACAGAGTATTTACTAACCAGTATTTGACAATGATTATTTAAATCCATATTGTCTTCCGTGTTAGACTTAGACTAAGTATGTGCTAGACGACTGCGCGGAGCCAAAATAATGCGGAGCAATGTGTATATCAATCCATTACATCAATGGGTTCGGGCACATAACGTCCCACTCGCAGCATGTCCCTTTGCCCCTTTTGCAAAAGGTCCCGTTCGCAAAACGTCCCTTCACATCAATAAAGTCCCGTTCGCATAACGTCCCTTTCGCAAAATGACCCGTTTGCAAAACGTCCCTTTCGCAAAATAACCCGTTCGCAAAACGCATGAAAAGACTCCTAGTCTCTACTAAAATTTTTTCCAGACGGGAAATTTTGCGAATGGGTCATTTCGCAGACGGGATGTTTTGCGATAGGGGCGTTATGCAATAGGGACGTTTTGCGAAAAGGAAAGGAGTTTTGAGTGGGACCTTTTAAGAAAAGGAAATTTTACATACCTATGGTCCCTACCATTTGCAGAGAAGACGGTTTGCGAATGGGACGTAATTTTGCTGGGCGGACGTTTTGCGAGTGGGATGTTATGCGCCCTAACCCATCAATGTATGTAATCTATATGTATGTATGAGTGTATATACATGTCTGATTGACCTGTAAATCAGTGTCACGTCACTTACACGTCTAACTAAGTCTGTCGCTATGCTGGGTGTCTAGTGGTGTATTATACAATAGTTTTAAATTTGTTCTAAATTAATTTCCCACTGGAATTCATTTTATTATTACTGTCTTGTTTTTTGCACCAAATAAGCGATTTTATTTATTTTTAATGTATGTAATTAAAATCGGATGTTCCACTTCAGGTGTTTATGTTTATATGGTAATTTGTCAAAAAAATGTGAGTGTCATAAACTATTTAAAAGATAAAAACAACCGATATAACATCGACCCCTTCTTTCCCAGCTAATATCTCTTCGCCGCAACCGATTTTCATGAAACTTGGCTAACAACCAACTGATTAAACTAGCTATCTTTAGCAAAAAATCGCGACCATATGGGTCCATCTGTTTCTGTTTTGAGCTACTATGCTTAAGACCACCCCTATTTTTTTGTCGGTCATTAATTACACTCCTGGGCAAAACAATTGCATCACTTTGCATTTTTTCATGTCCAGCCATTATCTATCTTTGTTAACCGATTACTTTAGTTATTCCATACTAATATTTTAAATATAAAAGCTGTTAATCCTATACTTACTGTATCTCTATGCAAATGAATTGCGACGAAATATGCAAAATTTATATTTATGTTTTCATTTAAGCAGCATAGGATTAGTAGGATAGGACATTGACAATCTGTCTGCTTTGCTTTCACAGCTAGACAGATTTCAATGAATTATTTTGATATGAAGATAACCTAAATATCATGAAGTAAATACCTCATAGATAGGTTCCTGAATTGTATATTGTTATTTAAAGTACCTTCTTTGATCTATGATTATTGCTGATCAGCAACAGTGACCACTTTCCATCTGGTAGCCTTAGCTTCTTTGATTTTGAACACTATTTTTATAGTGTTCAACAAACCTCATTGATCACAAACCTGCGTGGCATGGTGGTCATAGCTTCCCAGTACTGGTCGATGTAGGGGATGATCTCCCTGTCCTTGCTGAACAGCAACTTGTTGCTACTATCCTTAACACTCTCCTGTGTCAGGTTTGCAATGGCCGTCAGACACATTTGCGGAAATGCTGAAAAACATACTCACTATTAGTCTGCCCATTTGAAACATTTCTACTTATCAAAATAGTTCTTTAAATCAAAACAGGTATTCTCTCTTTTCAAATTTAAAAAACACCCAAAAAGTGGTGTTTATGAGATTATAAGATTATATTAATCCAATCCAATTTTGTTTCAATGGCAATTGGTCACAGACTAAGTGAACATTAGTAAGATTATATTAGACAATCTCTAATATATATTGTATGGACACACTTTATTTGTTGAGTCACCGCAAAACCTGACACAGAGCAATGATAGGGTTCTCAGTGGCTCAAAAAATCAAGTCTGGGTAAAGTTAATATTCTTTACCAATTATATTAACATTTATACACCCATGCACTTTGAATTCCAATACTGGGGCTGGGGCTTTTATCTCTTTGGATTGTAAACACTATTGACTTTAACTTACGAGCTTGATTTTTCTTAAAAGTTTCAAGTCCAGTTGGAGAGCAATTCTTGCAGATGAATAGATAGTTAGTCATGAATGGCACCAGCTTGCCAAGCTGGTAGCCGATGCATGACTCATGGAACCATCTGTTGCACGATGCACACAGCAGCTCCACTATATTTAGATTCCGCTCCTTGCCACTGCAATAAGTCAGATTATAAATCCTTTTATAGAGAACTCTGACACTGTTTTCTATTCACAAAGTTCCACCCTGATATTTCATTTCACATACTATATTAACACAATTGTGCAACCTTCATGAATTGAAAACATTACAATGATCCAAGTGTACATTACATGTCAATTCTGGAATTTTAACAATTAATCAACATTCATTTAAGGCTAGTTGTATTGGCAACCAAAAAACTCATTAACCACTTTTTGATTCTATATAAATATATATCAAGGGACAATCTCATACAAAACAAATCTCAAACGATATACATACTTATACATAGAGAATGTCCAAGACTCAGAAACAAATACTTGCAAACATATTACACTAGTTTTTTTTATTTTTTACTAATTTCTGCTTTTGTAAAAAAAAACCCTTCAACAACATTAAGTCATTTAAACAATAAAATTATTCCTGTCATTGAGATTCCTTGCTTCTGAGAAGTATTTCAAATTACTAAATGTGTCTGTCACAATGATCATCCTTAATTTACCAAACTATTGATATACAAGAGATTAAATAATTTAGTGCTCCTTTGTGTGCTGTGATCTGTGACTTCATACCTTGGCAAATTAGAGAGTGACAGAAGGTGTCTGTGTTAGGCCCTCACAGGCTAAGTACCAATTAGTGTTAACAACTGTCAAAATGTATGAACTAACAGTCGATTAACATTTAACATCGTTTGGTGAAATTGGTACTAAGTCTAGGAAACAAACTAAGTTTAGTTTTCTTGACTAAAATAGACAAAACCTTTAACATTTATCTTTTCGAAAAAAAACAGGAACTTTACTACAGGATGTATTTTGAGGAGTATCAAATGGAAGGTTAGATCTCCACTATTTAACAGATCCTATTCTTTCTGCTGCAAACCCAACGAAAGAAGGTTACATTAGCCAAGAAAATTATATATTTAACAGACCTCTTTTTGAAGCAAACTTCGTGTGAAAGCGGTTTTTACTCCTATAATATAACATACCAGTAACATGTTCCATGCGGATCGCTTGAAGATTTGTTTTTGTTTTTATCGTTATCCGCCGGTTTCTGCGGTTCCGAATGTATGTTTTGCCCACTATTGGACCTGGAAAGATCAAGTTCTGTCGATTTTCTTGCCTCCTCGGACGACATTATTGCAAAATAGATTCCCTTTATCTAAGAGAAGGCTATTTTCTCTTACAAAAACATAATATCGACAAATTTTATTTATAATGCCACTTTTAGTTTTAGCTATATTTTTTTTAAAATGAGCTTTGGCTACTAGTGAGCACAGATTATAACGTATATAGCACAGATTATAGGATATGTCTAAGTGAAGAGTAGGTAGAGTAGAGTGAATAAATACGTAGTATCTTTTTATTTGTCTGTGGTGACGGGGCGATCCGAAGTTCGAATTACTGATTTCAAAGTAGAGCCCCTGAAGATTTCGACGAATATTTCTTTCTTTATGTCACTGAAAGAGATGCCAACACCAATCTTTGCTTAGGCAGTATACGGTTACGGTATGTGATCGAAGTTTACATAAAAAATAAGTGTAATTGTGTAATTTTGTGATTATGCTCATACATTTTGCTCAATAGCGTAAAACCAGAGACGTAATAAGTTAGGCGGTATTTATTATGGAGCTTTTCCACAATGTATTGTATGTAGAGTACATGCATCCTTTACGGTAGAACGCACTTGTCAGATCTAGGTTATACTTAGTCTAAGTACGGCAGTCAGTGTCTGTCTAGTGTCACTATTAACTTGCCTGGGGCTCTACTTTGAAATCAATAATTCGAACTTCGGATCGCCCCGTCACTTTCTTGCGAATTAGTGACGCGTCGAGAGCAAAAGGGATAGCAATAGACGAAGTTCGAATTACGGATTTCAAAGTAGAGCCTCTGTAGACCATCTGTAGACAGATCTTGACATTGACATTGACAATCGTTGACAATCGTTGCATCCATGCATTTTACAATTTGTAACTAAATTAACTCCTCTAACGTCTCTTACCCTTACCCAAGTAGTCTATGGATTGGATTGCTGCTAAAATGTGGGCGCGTAATAAATAACAAACTAACGTTATAAAGTAAATAAAGCTTCCTATCTTCGATGCTACTCGAAGTCAACTTTTATTAAGTTTGATTTGCACAGTAACTGGGAAACTTTACTACTGAAAATAAGTAAGTATAAAATTCTTAATTAGCTATCTACTTACTTATCGATAGATATTATTAAAGCTATAATAATGTTTATCGCTAAACAAATTTAAGTAATTTATTAGCTAATTCAGAAGTGGTAACTCCATACCTATAAAAATACCTATTTAATTACCAATATCCCTTACAACATCCACACCTCATGATTGGTATATAAACAATACAATATTAGAGTTTTTTTTTAAATAGGTTTTTAAATTGACCCTTGCCGTGACCAAATGAGGTTCACCATGGAGCGAGCTTAACTAAAAGGTACATATTAACCGGGTATTGAAGGACACCGGGTCATAAACACCTGTCCTGGCTTTGCACATTAAATAAGTTTACCCCAAGCGCTTTGTGCTTTAGTCTGGTGTGATGTGTTATTTTTTCTTTTTCAGGCTATGGATTATTTACGGGATCTCCCTGCTTTTCATGGAGTCATTGTCTCCGCAAACCATAAGTATTCTTTTGTTAAGGTGCATTCAAGAGGAGGTAAGGCATTTGTTGCATGCAATTGTACCTATCTCGCTGTTTATTCTTGGAACTTTTTATATGTATTTAACCTGTTGAGCGCCCAATGTGATTTTTGCCTTACATCCCACTATGTGCACACCATGCACACAATGCATCTGCACCAGTTATTAAAGTGATTTTAATAAAATGTTCTCGGGCACTCCACAGGTTAAGTATGTATTTCTCTAGTACAAGTATGTGATTACTTAAAAAATATACAAAAAAAAAAAGGGCAAATATGTTTAAAAACTTCGCTGATTCGTAATGATTCTAATTATACAAGCTGTTACAAAAATACCCGTAAAGCCGAAAAGGGGTTAATAAATGGTGCCTTATAACAAGTCCATTTACAATATTTGAGAACCCCAATATCACCATATGACTTACGGGCAAAAAAAATAAAATCATTGTTGTTTTCATTGATGCGCAAACCCTATTTCAGTAAAATTAAAGAGTAAACCACGCAGAATGTTTATGTACATTTTTACCTAATTCGTGAAACGATCAAGAGACATACTAACAAAATGTACAGAGTTCGATTAGATAGATATTACAAGTCGAGTTTTGAAGTCGTAATATTCTGAGTTAGAAAACATCGTCATTTTGGAAAAACACGAAACAATTTGTAGAGTATCGATAAGAAGATTTGAAATTGATAACATATCTTTTTTCCGTCTTGACGATTTTTTAAGCTAGTACTTAAGCATAATCACAGTATTGAACCTTTGTGGATGAAAACCAGAAAAACCATTAAAGTTGATAATTATTAAATCGGTAGGTTGGCCTCTCTGTTAAATCTATGCTAACTCCAGTTCCCTGACATGACAGTTTATTAGGGTTGACAATATTTTTGGCTTTGATAATTTATTATATTTTTTACGGGGTATTCTGTAACACGTTGTATAAGATACAACTGATAAACTAATGAGATAAAACATGAAATTAATGATTTTTCGTGACATGGACATAGGGGAAAATTACAAAAATTCAGATTTAAATGATAAATATCTCCGAAAGTAGCAAAAATCGCTGAATATACATAGGGGTTAAATCGATAGCTTTTTAGCTGCTCTATCAGCCCTAGACAGGTTGACGTCGGTTTCTGGGACATCCTGTATGTAAGTGTATCATTGTCTAGTACCAATAGTACAAGCCTAGTTTGGAACTAGGTCAATTGGTGTGACATTGTCTTTTGATGTTTAATTACAAGCAAAAATGTAATTTTTATATTTTAGGTAATCAGGAGAAAGTAGAATATATAACTGAAAAACTAAAACAGTTTCTTAAAGATAAAAACTACATTACTGAAAATGGAGTGGTCAAAGAGCAAATTCCGGAATTTAGAAAACTCGCTTTGTATCTCGCTTTAAACGCGGACCTCCCCTGCCTAGAAGAGATGGCTGAGATGGAAGGGCTGGACATCATCATCTGGATGATCCCCACTCTTACTAAGTTCCTTTTGAGTGAGATCTTTTGGAACCTTCACATGGAACAGTTCTTACATGAAATAATAAGTTATTGCAGTCCTCAACTAGCTTTGGAATTCGCTGATGTGTTCGTGTCGAATTTGAAGTACTTGAATCCGGTGACCCAACTAGACAGAGTGCGGCTGGTGTCGGCGGCGCTTTACCAGCTCGTATGTCGGCTGCACTTCTACCGCGGCGGGGACAACCCCGAGCTGCTCACGATGGCGCTCAACAGCTTTCAAAACTGCCTCAAGAACTTCACCAATCCGCCCAACGCCACCAGGGTCCTCAACCTTCACAAGGACGAGCAGTACAAATACCTAGGAAGGAGCCTCAGCATCATGCTCAAACTGTTAGAGGAATGTCTGGCGCTCTTTTTGGGTGTACAGCAGTTTGAGGCGGACGGATTCAACGACGTGTACTTTACCACACACCAATCGGAGAGCATAGCTACTAGAAACATAGATTTTAATATCTGTGATAGTCCAAACATTGCCATATTGGAATGCTTAAACAAGTGTAACACATGTTTGCTCGACGATTGCACGACTCAAGTTATGAGTATCAGTGTGGACATTTTTTGTGCGTGGAGCGAATACGAGGAGAATGGAAAGAGCATGCAGCAGAGCATTGGAGAGCTGTGCTTTAGAGTACGCTCGACGCTGCAGCGCACCAGTGGGTTGGCCGAGCATGCGCTCGTGGGCATGCTGGCGCAGTTAGCGCGCGCCCCCGTCGAACAAAAGGACCTCATCAACGACACAGACATAGAAACTATAGTGGCGAAAATCAATGCTCATGATCAAGAGAGCGCCGGGTGGCTCGGCGCCCTGCTTTACAAGGATGACCTTTGCCAGAACTTAACTTTACTCTTGCTAATGGAATCCAACTTCTCGATGTTTAATGAAGAACAATGTTCTCTACTATTTACAAAAATAACGCGTCATCTAAAAGAAGATCAAGAGAACGGCGAGTATCTAAAAGCACTCGCTATCAATGCGTTCCGGCGATGCGATGTCTCCACCAAAGAAAGTCTGATGAGTGATCAGTTCAAGAATAGCTTACACGATAAATTGGAAAATAGTAACTTTATTGACATGATGACTGAAATATTCAACAAACTCACAGTATGCGCTGACGCGGACCCGTCCGATATCATGACGGTGTTTTTGCAAAACCCTAGGCAGGTGTATATCAAAATAATAAAAACAGCCTGTGAAAATGCAGAACAGACTGATATTATGTTAAAAGCCATCAACTGTTTAAATAAGTTTTATAGCCACTACTATAAGTGCGACACGGAGCCGTGCTTGGTCAACGTTACGCACGGCATAATCGACAGCTTCTTAGACACGGATCGCAAGCAGATCCAGTTTGTGAATTTTATCAGCGAACTGAAGCGGCGGGACGCAATTTCGCCAAACAGGCTTCTTATTATGATCATAACGGCGAACCTTCATAAGTGGTTGCTGAAGAAGGATGTGGTAGGGCTAAAGGTACAGATTATGTTGTTGCTCTCGGCCTTCTCTGCATCGGAGTTGGTGAAGTTCCGTGCGCCGCTGCTGGCGCTGATGGCGCGGGTGATCGAGGTGGTGAGGTGGAAGCTCACCACTTACCGTCCCGGTGCGCCCGACGCGCTCGACGCCGTCATCAAGCTGGTCACGCAACTCTTCGACACCTACGAAGGTGAAATACCTGGTAATTACCACACATATTATGATTAACCCTAAAGAGTTGGCGTTATTTATGAAACCGTACAATTTGCCCATTTCAATTGACACCGACTTTAGATTGAACGGCGATGCTAACTTTTACAGAGAGGGACCTGAGCTGGCTGTCGGGCAGGGTGCGCGGCCTTCAGCCTTTGAACATGTACCACTACCGGCGTCTACGCGGCGCCGCGGCCCCTACTGGGCTCCTACGCTCAGTGGGGCTGCCCGCCGGGCCGCCAAACACGCGCACTGCCATCTTGGTGCAGGTGAGATCAGCTGACTGTCGTTCTCGCCTCTCACTCTTTCCTGTTTATAATTATAAATGAAAACCACTTTTCACTGGTCGCATGCGTACAAAACCAACCCGTAAAAGAGTGCGCTTATATTGATGTTGTTCGAGACTGTGTAAGGATACTTCTCATTGCGGTGTAGGTGCTGTGTTCTCTCAGCGCTCAGGAGTGGAAGGCGGTGTTGGAGGAGCTGGGCGAGGCGCGGGGGAGCGGGGGGGGCGCGGAGGCGGCGCTCGGCGCCGTGCACGCGGCGCTGCTGCTCATCGCCGGCGCCGAGCGCACGCGCCGCACCGAGGGCTCGTGGGGCTGCCTCACCAACTGCTACAATAACTACTCTATGGCTATTAGGGTTTGTTTTTTTTTATATTGACCGATGAACGGCTCCTATTTTTTAACTGGCTCCTAAAATTGATTGTGTTGAGGCACAACACAGAGACGGCAATTTAAATTGGTTATGTTATGTGTAATGCATCGTGAGGTTACGTATAAAACTATGAAAGTTTGTTTGATAGTTTTAAGTGGAGTCATGGGAACGAAGTCTGACGGCAGAGTCGCAAGCATAATGTCACTTGTGTCCCTTTTAAGCGACAGTAAAGGCCGTAAGATCGCAACTGCGTGCTCTTGTAAACGACACCAAACGTTCTGAAACTGTATGCGGGTAACCGTAGTGCGTGCTAAGCCTTATTCGAGACTTAAATTCCTTTTCTCCGTTTTCAGATGCAATATCTAAAGGATCCGCTGACCGATGAACAGATGACGTCGGTGGTGAATAAAGTTGTGGATCTCGTGAACCTGGCAGACGATTCGGACGCCAAAGAACTGGCGATGCAGTTTTTCCCACTCCTAGCGCATGTCGCCGAGAAGGGTCGAGACTTGCCTGCCTTCGGCGCTGCCGCGCACTTTATACAGCTGACGGTCAGAAGCCCTGCCGCCTGTGCCGTCTTCAACCGATTGTTTACCCCTGGAACGGTGTAAACCTTCGCCTTTTGGGTGCCTGCCTCTAAGCCCTCATGGGTATATTATGTGTAGCAGAAGAGATTTATTTATGCTATAAGGTGGCCACAACTTAAATTTGAGCGGTGGAAACAAATGCATGGATGTCGCTTCATTGCTGCCGCGGCGATTTGTGGCATAGTTTTTACACTTCTATGAATTGGTTTGTTGCCGCTCGCCGCTCGTTGCGGTGTTTGCTGCCATCACCGAAGAGCGAAGTCTCAATACAATCTATGAAGACTAAGTCATCATCTTCATTATGTCACCCAAATGATATCTACTGCTGGAAGCACTATCCAAAGATCGCCATCTATGTTGACCAAAACTCATAAGTAACTTATATTGTGCCAATCGTTTGCCTGTATAGTTATAGAACCCAAAATACAGGGAATCTGAATCAGGGGATCTATCGGATCTTACCAAATTATAGTGAGGGAGATTCAAAGCTTAACTGTATATCCGTATATATCCCCTGTCCTCGCCTGGATCTGCTGGCAGGGTACTTTTATTCAAGTGCTGATTGACGTCGAACTGCACAAGCTATTTTAGGTTGAATAGTTATGTAAGACTCACAGAGTCCTTTATGGATATCAAATCACAGGAGCTATGTAATTCAGTCGGCTATTCGCGACAAAGCGTGCAGTGGGTTAGCATTAGCATACCTTTCTCGTAATTTCCAATATGTATCGGAATGTTCATACATATCTTAATCTCAATAATTTCCAAATAGAGAAAAACTTATTTTGTTTTATGATTCACTTCGTCTTCGTCTTTATATAAGTTTGCATGTCATGAACACATGGGTTATCCCATAATTTTATAATGTATGATTATTAAAAAAACATTTCGAGAAAAAGGGTTGTAGAACCATTCCCTGTTATTAGATTATTTTACGAAATTAGTATTAAATAGTTATTTTAAATTTATCATTTGACATTATTTGACCTCTAATGTAGTGACGTCACGATCTTGATGAAATGCAGTTATATACAATACTAGCTTTCCGCCCGCGACTTCGTCTGCGGATAGTCAGAACTTCTGTTAAAAGTACAGTTATAGTTCACATCACCTTAAAAAGCTTTTAAAAAAAAGTCTAGAGCGTGAATTTTAAGTAAGCGGTCCACATAAACAACTTAAATTTTATGGCTCTAACCTTTAAAACAACAAAATTGACATACAATGTAAAATAAATTCACTGCCTTTCTTTCACCATTAAGTTTTTTTATACGATTCTAGATAAATTTGCCATATATTCTATACAAACAATTAACCCACTTAGCAGAAGATTTTCGAAAAACACCGAAGCTGAAAATTTTCTGTAGGTATGTAATCGTAGTCTAATACCCATTTTCATATTTTGCAGGTATGTAACTTTGAATATTACATAATTTCGATACAAACCTTACAGTCAGTAGTCTTAGATCCCAAGTTTTTCCCTTTAGTTATTGTTTATTGATAATGGATTTGCTCTTAACTAACTATAATCACTGAAGATTCAATCAATCAATCAATCAATCAACCCCTGGAGAGTATTTCTACTAAGTTTCAAGTAAATTTGATCTTAAAAATATTTTATCTGTAAACACTTTGCAACCTCCTTTCATCCCTCTAGGGGTTGAATTTTAGTAATCGCCGAAATACGTGTCTCATTATTTGCATTTAGGAGTATTCCTACCAAGTTTCAAGTAAATTTGATCATAAAAATATTTTATTTATACACACTTTGCAACCCCCTTTCATCCTTCTAGGGGTTGAATTTTAGTAATCGCTGAAATACGTGTGTCATTATTTACATTGAAGAGCATTTCTACCGAGTTTCAAGTAAATTTGACCATAAAAGTACATTTTCCCATACAAACTTTGCAACCCCCTTTCATCCCTCTAGGGGTTGAATTTTAGTAATCGCTGAAATACGTGTCTCATTATTTGCATTGAAGGGCATTTCTACCAAGTTTCAAGTACCATAAAAATGTTTTTTCCCATACAAACTTTGCAACCCCCTTTCATACCTTTAGGGGTTGAATTTCGAAAAATCCCTTCTTAAACGACGCCTCCATTACAAAACCAACTACCCGTCAAAATTCTAACTTTTTATTTTTATCGGTTTGGGCTGGGCGTTGATATGTCACCCGGGACATTGCCTTTTATATAATATAGATTGTATATTGAATTTTGTCTTATTTCTCTTTTAGTTTAACGCTTATTAAAATCAAGTCAATTTTTAACTGTATATAAACATGACAACGTTAAATCTTTAAAAAAATTGAATGATCAAAATATAATTCCAAATGTAAAAACTAGGGGTTAACTTTTTTGGGATAATCCAATTGGCGTTATAAAAAGGATTCGACGCGTAGGTACGCGTATTACACTCAGTCTGTGTTATGATTTTGTAGCGATGGCGACAGCCTTAATAATCTTCAATCTTCAATCTTATGTTAGGTGTGCCTCGAGTAAACCGAAACTTATTGGGGATGAGAGTGATTCTATTCTGTTGTTTGTATGCAAGTAGCACTCATGTCTAGTTTTGACTTAAGAGGCCACATATGCTGTCAGGCCCACACAAGAATGAAAAGGAATGGCTTTATGTGCTTCCGCACGAAGAACGTGAGATAGAGATAGTTTGACCGCGCCTTGATGCAGCGTCAATTTCAAATAATTGCTGTTTACCTACTTTAAAACCACAAAATTTTGACTAGCCTAAATTTTAATACAGGATTTTAAAGTTTTTTGCTATTTTTTTCAGAACTAATTGTTTGTACCTTATTGACTATCAAAATGTACCTCACTTAAAATTATAAAAAGAATAGTTTTGAAATGTGCAGATTAAGCCCTTTCATATGACACCCCGTTTCCTATAATCAAATGACTTTCATCTTTCAACCCCCTATTCTAGACACCTTTTAAAATATGTAAAAAATAAATTCATTTTTCTTTGATTGTTGAAATCTGATTGTTGTTGCTAACCAACTTTAAGTACTTACCAATTTCACCAAACGATGTTAACCCTTTTAACAGACGATTAGAGCGTTAACAGCTGTCAAAATGAATGAAGTAACAGTCGATTAACATTGATTAAATTTAACATCGTTTGGTGAAATCGGTACTTAATCGTTATAAATCCTAAATGATCGTTCAAAATAAAAAAATGATTAAAGAAACCTAAAGATGATGATGATTTTCAATACCTATTCTAATGATACCCCATGTTATAGTTCGTCGACTTGTTGTTCTTTTTTACAATATGGCGCCATATTGAATTTTAATTACTGCCATTTCTTTAGTGACACTCACATGATTAAGACAAATCAATTACCATAAGAATAATCAAAAGAGATCCACGCGTAAAGTTTCTAGAGCGCCACAAAGAAACGAACATACATATTATATAAGTATATAGGCTGATATGGCTGATAAAAACATTACCCTCCTCCTTCGGCAGTCGGGTAAAAACAACAGCAAGTTATACAACTATGCCTTTCGAATTGATAGTTTCTATAGTTTCAGAGAAAAACTGCTGTGAGATACAAACAGACGGACAGCGTACAGCGGACACCGAAATCTCACCGTACAAGGGACAACTACAAGGGGCCCGTTTCACGAAGCTACAAGTTACAAATTACAAGCGGAAGTCTCTTTCTAACTCCTTTTGCTAGAAAGAGAGTTCCGCTTGTAATTTGTAACTTGTTGCTTTGTGAAACGGGCCAAAGGTAGTTTTTGGGGTTCCCTAGAGCCTAATGGGTTAATTCACACCGAGACGCGACGCGACGCGACGCTGCGCGCACATACGACTCAAAATATACTTTATTTACTACAAGAAAAGGTACACAGTAATTGTGAGAATTCTATTATTATTCTATATTTTGAGTCGCATCTGCGCGCAGCGTCGCGTCGTGTCGCGTCTCGGTGTAAGTTGTCCCTAACAAATGGTAAATAGACAACTCTTTCAAAACGGAGCCTGAGGCGGTGGTGCCCCAAAAACAGCCAGCTAGATACATGTTGCTTATGTCGTCGAACGTAAGTGACCCATATACCTACCACCTAGTATGTATGACTAACTTTCGTTACACAAAGGGTGCGATCGTGATTTAGTTTTCATTAAGCCTTTAATTATGTACAATATTTTTGAAAACGACTCATTTGTTACTTTCCAAGAAAATTAAGAAGAAAGAGTGACATTGTCCTCTGAGGCCCTACTTTGAAAATCGAAGTTCGAAGGTAACTAACGTGTAAGTTAGCTCCATCCCTTTCTCTCGATTGAGACCCGAACGACGAGTGACCGAGATGGAGCTAATGCAACTTCGAACTTCGATTTTCAAAGTAGGGCCTCTGATATTATTTTTTTTAGTTCCTAGATACATACACTCCTTATCATTTTAGTCTGCCTAAACACGGGTTTATATGGGTCATTTTAGAGCAGGAGAGCCTGAGAGGTGAAGACATAATTACTTGAAAACCTGTAGAATATTATAATATTTAAACGTTACGTAATCGTATTCATATCCTTCATGAATATAAAGAGATTTAATACTATCACTATTATGTACATTTTGCCCCTTACTAATAAACGTTGAGTAACGGTGGTATAGCTATAGGTACAATGTTTTGTACTTATCTGTCAAATCCAAATGTCACAATGACAGATAAGGATAAAACATTGTATAGCAGCTATACCACCGTTACTCAACGTTTATTAGTAAGGAGGCTTATGTCTTCGCACAGTGTATGTATGTACCTTTGTATGTACAGTCAACCAATTTGATTCCTAGGCCACTACGGACTTTGTCAATGTGACGTCGTAAACCAAATCATAAGAAGTCTGTAACGTTTTGGTTGTCAACGTCACTTTAACATAGTCCAAAGTGGCCTAGAAATCAAATTGGTTGACTGTAGGTACATGTAGAGGTAACATAAAGAACCTATTGTAACATCCACATATTTTTAATTTTTTAATGTTTTAAAGGAGAAGGTAACCGAGCTATCAGGCCGCGGTGCCTGTTTTATAAAACTAGGTGCATCCTTGTCACTCGTCATTCGAGATTATATCGAGAGAAAGGGATGGAGCTCACGTAACTTTGAATTTCGATTTTCAAAGTAGGGCCAGGTTACAGATTCCATTTGACACTCACCCCTTGGGTTATAAACCAAACATTAAGTAGGTACTTACAATTTTAAATTGAACTTAAACGGTACAAACATTTTACAATCAAATTATATTAAATGTGCCATCTGCAAAAGCCTTATAATAAAGGGTTAATAAAATAAAATAATTAATAATGAAGGTCCTTAACCCGCCAGATTACTCTAAAAGCTTATTTTAAACTCATTATATTATACATGCGCTAAACATCAAAGCGGGCATTAGCGAACGCGTATTCGGCAATAAATGTGATTCCGTCCTATCTATGTGTGCGTCTGTACTTAATTAAAACTTCATTAAAACACACCTTGCAAATGAACAATGGCTAGTAGGTAGCGTACAGTCAGCTACAGAACGGAACGGTCCAAACGTTTATCGCTATTTTAGTACATAAGTAGATCTACAAAATAATAAGGTTTATCATTAATTTATTAAGTTGATCACGTTATTTTATTACTCGTTCCACAGAAAACATATCTCATTTTTGTTCAATTATTTTATACAAATAAAATGTATAAAAACGACTACAAATTTCGAAATTTAAAAGTATTTACCATAAACCCACGTAGGAAACGTAACCTACCCCATTGGGAGAAAGACGCGAAGCAAAAAATGCATATAGTTCATAAGCGGTGATAAAAAAAAAACAATGGAAATATATAAAACATAACCTAATTGTTTTGTAGACAATTCGCTAAAACAGCGAGAATCTACATTATATGCACTTCAAAGGAGAGGTCGCTGGGATACTGCGTGTTTGCGCTTATGACAGTCTTACGTGATGATGCTACGCGCATCTTTAAAGCTGCTACGCCCAACCGTATTTCATAAAATCTGCACAGGTACCTACCACAAGTTGTATTTTCCCGCTTGTCGCTCAGTGCGTCTATCGTAGCAGACTAGAAAAAAAGGGAGATCCGAGCGACAAACAAGTCGCAGACAATAAGTGCTAGCCGTGCTGGCAGAGAACCATCCCAATTAACATAGTTTAATTACAAAAGCGCGTCCAAATTGATACTCAGACACACAATCACAGATACACAGATAGGTACCTACGCACGTGAAACTTATAGAACCCCTCTTTTCTTGTTAAAAATAATGGCTCGCTCGAAGTTCCGAGTGTTGTTATTTGGGTTAACCGTAGTCTGCCCTATCCCGTGTGTGTTCCGGAAACAACAGCAGTTAAATTAACTTCCTTTAAACTGAACAGCCTTCTTATAAAGCTTCTAATTAATGTTTTACCCAAAAACGATAAAGAGCGCTCTTTTGCATGCGAAGTTCGTTAAGTTTAATTACGGAACCCTCCGGACATGTCCGCTTTGTGCCTCCTTGGCGGAGCGCCAGGAACGTATTGTCTTTCAAATTATAATTTACTTCTGCAACCTTTTTGGACTTGCATCCTCGCCTCACATAACTTACCTAATATATGATCCTACATACCTAGGTATGCAAGGTGTAGAGAGGCGTCCGAGAATATATTTTTTTTTTAAATCACAAAAAACAGGGTAGCTCAAAAGAGACGGTTTGATTCAAAATCAATCAAATCATTCCACTTCGATTTTTTATGGCAAGGAGAAGGCACAAGCACGAGCACACAAGTTCCGACGCTGCTACTACAAACACAAGAAACTATCTTGAAAAACATAGAAAGTACCTATATTAAGAAAGTCAATAAGCTAGGTTCCTTGGTGGAAGTATAAAATTTAGTGCACTAAAGAGCATTTGCACTTTATTTAAGCCCATCTTGTTTCCATATCGTAGTCATATTGTTGACGTTATACCTAGTAAGTAGCTCTTATTTAGGGCCTTCGCAGTAAGAGCTACTATGAGGTCAAAAATATGATTACCATATAGAAGATAATGGGCTGAGACCGATTGGAATATAGCCTCTGGTCTAGTCTGGTAAAATAACTTTTGACTCTGGAGTTCAACTAGTTAATCAACCAAATTGACTGTAGTAGTATCATATAGTATCCATAACGCTAGCCCAACGTGAAAAGTCGAAACAAGACGCACTACAGAATTATTTTCGATGCCGTTACCATACACTGCGCGGATAGAAACATGGAATTGACATGCCGGATATTGAAAATGGCTAACGTTAGCGTTAGGTATGCATGCATCTTGCCTAGGCTTTCAAGTCGAGCTGGCCCATTCGAACTACTATAGCTAAACCAATAACTGGCTAGCTCTGCCGCTGCTAAATCTTAATCTTGTCTAGCATTCGCCCTAGCCTGTATGCAAAGGCGATTAATAATGGGCGCTCGGGCGGCAAACAGAATTACTGTTGCGCAAGTGCCAGACAGGCGCCGGCCACGCGATGCTCTGTTGCATGCAATACGGACGTCTTGGATGTATTGACAGGGAAACAGTGAAAAGATGGACTTTGTAAGCATACTTACGTGCCGGGTTCAATTATTTTCACGTGACGTAACGTCGCAGAACACGTTGAGTACCTAAGTATTATCAAAAAAGAATTGTCAATTTTCTGTGTGCACTCGATGAGAACCTCTTTCGGATGTCTCCTATAAGTTTAGTGTAGACGCTACTTTTTAAGGTTCCGTGCCCTAATTAATATGCCTACGTCGTCCGTCCGTCCGTCCTTACTTTAAAGAGCTGTATCTTTTGAACTGTAATAGATATCGTTCACCATTTTTTTGTTAAGTAGGTACCCACCGACACTCGTGACTCTAAAACGAATTGAACCGACACCTCGTTTGTCGAAATCAGGCTCCGTTCAGCCTTTACGAGGGAACAACGAACCATACATACCTACAGGTCAAAAACATTACCCGCCTTTTTATTAGACATATTTTGCCACGTAGGTAATATATGTGTATTTTTTTAACTCGAAAAGTATCAAATTCAAATATATCCGCGGTTTGAATATTGGGAACGGACACTTTTTTTTATGGCATAGAGAAGGCAAACGAGCACTCAGGTCACCTGATGGTAAGTGGAAACTGTGACCCATATTCATTCGCATTCACAAGACTGCAAATGCGTTGCCAACCCTGAGGACTAAGATGAAATGCCTCTATGCTAGTCATTACACCGGCTGTCTTATCCCCAAACCGAAACATAACAATGCGGACACTGCTATACATTACTACATTGCCTTGCTGCTACATTATTATATTATGAATAATGTGTATGTGTATGCTTACTAAATAGAGTTATGAATAATAAAACTTTCTGTTAAATATCACCGTGTCGTCAAAAGGCCCGTAACCCTTCGCTCGCGCGCGCCTGTGAGCCGAGATTGCCGGTAATCGCGCCTTTACCTTCATTATACGAACAAGGAAACTTAATAAAGCTAATTGTTCCGAATTCGTGTTTTTCGAGTATCCCTTTTAATTAACCTTTGAATTATTTGTAATGAATGAAGGTATCCACCAGGTTAAATGTTGTTTCAGGACAGCCGGTGTGCGAATAGTGTGCTTTCTGTGTAAGCGTGGGCTCCAGCGAGAGACAATTAATTGCTTGGACACGGCAGGTGGTCATAATGACGTCAATTGAGATATTGCGTTAAAATAATGTGTATAATTAAAGTTACCTTCTCAAGACGTAAACAATATCTACAAGCCTCTAAGCCACTGACAATAAGGTTTGTGTATACATATATTATTATGTATATTGACGACGCGTTAGCCTAGTTGGTAGTGACCCTGCCTACGAAGCTAGCGGTTCCGGGCTCGATTTGAGGTATGGGTAAATGGGTATTATTAACCGACTTCAAAAAAGGAAGAGTTTCTCAATTCGTTTATCGGGTTTTTTTTATGTATGTTCCCCTATAACTCAAAGACTGCTGGACCGATTTGAATTATTTTTTGTTTGAAAAGGTATAAAACGGGTAGGGTTTGGTCCTATTGTCAACACGTCAGGATCTGACAATATGGGCGATATTGGAGAAATCGATATATTTATATATTTGATGCGAAAAGTAGGTATACTGATAAGTGCTTTTGACTGTCCTTCCTACAAGTATAGTTGAATTGATACAACTAGTTAAGTTTAGTTTTTACCTATTTTATAACGTTATGTAACGTCTGGAGGCCCAATAAAAGAACAGAAAAGAAAGTTTGCAAACAAAAGATGGCTTCGTTCTTAGGCATTTTAAATGCTTTGCCAAATTATAACTTCGTCGAATTGCCGAAAACAATAACCACAAAGAAAGACGTGGTAAAACGGTTGACCGGTTTTGCTTAAAGAAAATGTCTTCACTAGTCGTGTTTGCTTTCGTTAATATTACGTAAACGGCTTGTTTATTTTCAGTCGCAGAGCGGTTTTTACGCTCTGTTGAAAATTACGCCTAAAGCTGGTACTTAGAAAGAAAGAAAATATGTAAAATAGTTTTATAACTCTGCCTGCATATTTTTACGATTCTCAGTTATATCAATTTTATTGAGGTTTTAGAATATACTAGCAATCTTGGCTAGGCATCTATTAGAGGTAGCTCTATCACATACCCATTACTTGCAAAGCGAACAGTGCAAACTAGAGCGACTCGAGCGATCATCTAAGTCTTCGAAGTTTATTTTGCGATATTTGTTTGTGACCACCAAAAATGGCAAAATGGGCGACGTAGACGGGGCAGGCCTAGACGGAGATGGCGGGGCGACTTGGACGCATTCCTCAGCGACTGGCCGGAAGAGGCACCAAATAGGGAGTCATGGAGATCAAGGGGAGAGGCCTTTGCCCAGCAGTGGGACAATCATTTAGGAAAGAAAGAAAAAGTTTATAACGGTTTAAGCGAGTGTGTTATAAAAGTCTACTTTGGATTATTGGTGTATTCGAGCAATTCTATCAGTTATCTACCCCCACGTACGTAACAATATTTATCACTCGTGCTGCGCAGCACTCTGCAAATAACTGCATCTCCGTCAAGCGCGAGCGGCACAGCAAATAGGGGCACGTCCCACGCCGAGCTAGTTTTAAAACACGAGCCGAGTCTATTTTCGCATAGTTTCTCGCATGCTAATGCATATATTCAATTTATGAGGCCTATTAAAGACATTGCATCGTCGAGCAGCCTTCGTACGCGCCGCACGTCGCGCCGCGCCGCGCGGCATACCAACCACGCACGGTCACCACACCCGCTCCAACACAAAACTTAGTTCACACTATCTTCCTTCCCTCTCTACAACTAACATCGGAACAAGACACAATACTCTTAATCCAATGACACGCCCAAATAAACCCCTCCGCAGTTTGCTTCAGAAAATTGCCTTTTAGCAGACACTGAAAAATAAAATCGCTTTTCATGTGCGCTGGCTTGTCGGGTGTTAGGATACGGGTTTCTATGTTTTGCATAAAAATGGCTATGTTTATTTGAAAAACGGATATCTGCCTCATCAAAGAACTTTGTTCGCTACTAAAACGCGTGTCGATACGTTAAGATATAAAACAACATACGAACGAATGTTAATATTATGTAAGTAATTTTTTTAGATGTATATGTATGTATATTATTTTTATGTATGTGTATTTGCTTTTATATAAATATGTTGTTTATGTACGTACGTGACATACCTATGTACCTTTGTACTTTCTTAACTTAACGTTTCATCAAGCACCAACCTCTACATGTCTCTGTTTGGCCCAATGGTTAACTGGTAGAGAATGCCTCAAGGCATTAAGTCCGCCATTTGTACTTACTTTGTGCAATAAAGTTTAAATGAATAAATATTTCCAGTAGAGTTTGCTTTTAGACATTTAAAATTGAAGGCACAGTCACCAGAGCGTTATGGTCAAAATTCGACTTAAAAATATCTGACAGTTTCAAGTTTGGCAGTTTTTGTACTACGTACGTAATTTAATGGTTAAGGATCGGATCGAATAATGCGTAAATTAGTTATTTTTTATAAAATGGCCATTTTTTCAGATGCATTTCTTAGCTAACCATTAGGTAATTATATATGTATTAATACCTACTGATAAAATAGTACAATCGTTCCGACAGGGAAGCGCGCCGTCAGCTTTACTGGCACTTTACCATCAGCGGCAGTGATATCAGCGAGTTTTAGCTATGTAGGTCAATTAGGTTACTTTAAATTAGTTTTTTCGCTACTCTTAAATACATTTTCTGCTTCAACTCGTGGGGGTAAATAGGAAGGTGATGGTAAATCGGGATGAAAGTAAGTTATATGTTATATCCCGTTCTTATTTGTAGTAGACTGCATAGAGAGTTTTTTTGGATTTATTTTGAATAGAGTATCATTAAATTATTTAGGGTATTTTTTTATGAAACTACGTGTACGTACACGGAAAATAGACCGCCAATCTGTATCAACGGTTTGGGCCTTTATTCAACACTGTAAAACCATATTGCTTTTGACCTATTATGATATTGTTTTTAGCGAGAGCCATCAAAACGTTGACAATACGATAACAGGCCAAAGACAATATGTCAAATAACCTTATGTCACACGACCCATCTCATTCTCATAACGGAGTGGGTACTCTGCTAATAATGTAACATTAGAGTGGTTACCACCTTAAATAATAGGCCTGCTAAAATACGAGTCAGGCAATCCCAGTTTCACAGTATGATGCTGACAATAAGATGATGAACCTTCTCCTTTTTTCGAAGTCGGTTAAAAAACAATTAAGATAATTTCGTCTAACCCTTGACTTTTAGGGATTTTTGACGTGAATTCGATGAACGTCTTACTCGAGGTTGTGCTGAGTTTCGGCCTCCAATTTTATGTACTTAACTCAATCGTGTACCGAGCGAAGTTTACTGTAGCTAAACTAACATACTTACGATAGTATGTTATATACCTTATGATACTGTGGGTTTGCACCAACGGATTGGTATATGATGTTTGTGACGCGTGTAGCGCAGTCGGGTTGAGAGGGCCGGAGGCGATGGGCCGATTTTGACGCTGGTGCTCAGTCAGTGTCAGACGCATAATTCGTATTCTACTTGTATTATCGAACTAATTCTCATCTCATTATATAGTTATTAAGTATATTTTAAATTGTACTGAGAGACTTTACTAGAAAATTTATGGAAAAATCAAAGAAAGGCCAGTTTGATAAGGTTAACAATGACCAAATGCGACCAGGACCTGTTAGTTGTGCACCTAACTTAATTTTCTTCCCTCGCAAGAACATTAAAAATGAGAAGTTTATACAGACCTTGTACTTGTCGTCTACATTTGATTCCATTTGCACTTACTTTCTCTTTAGGAAAGGATCGAATTCACGAAAATATATTAATACATTTATTTGGAATATAACAGTGATTGCTCGGCAGAGACGATCCCCGAGTACTACAGGAAGTAGACTTCGAAGACAAAGAGATATAATTGATGTAAATAGGTTAAACAAGTTTAGTCTTAGATAATTGCAGTTAAAGGATGGTCTTATTCCCTACTCTATGTCTTATATCTAGGTAGGGATAACTAGGTTTTGTTACAAGATTTTATTATCATGCGGTTGTTTCTTTTCCATAATGCAGGGGGAGATGTAAATGTGGCAGACCTTCACGTCGCTTCTAGAACCCCATATTTTAAAATAGGAACACTCCTGAAAATAACGGATGTGCTGTTATGGACAGACCTAGACAGAACCTCTCAGGATTTTATAACGGAACCTTGTAATATTCATATAAGCAACCACCGTTATATGTCAAATAAAATAATAAATTAATATATCACCATGCCCCACATGACCGTCGCTCGTCGCCGTGTTAAATAAGCAAGATGGCAATAAAAACTACATAAACGCCATCAGTTACAGTAACTTCCATACTTAACTTACATAGCTCTAGGATTGGTTATTTATTAACCCTGGCTTATCAACCATTAACTTATTTGGCGTCTGCCCAAAGATTCGTTTTGAGTGCATATGGGAAGTTGTGGATAGAAAACAAGTCGAAAAGAAATACAAAATAAACACGTATAAAGTTATCGTGTTACATTTTTCAGAGTATTATAGCCAAATGATGCCCGCGGGATCCTGTTACTAACCTAATAGGAGCTCATAGCGTTCATCGTCTGTCAAAAAAAACTGTATCTTGCGAATATGTTTATCGTTATCTAGTACCCATAGTTCAAGCCTTAAGCTTAGTTTGAGACTATGTGAATTTGTGTAAGATTGTCCACTAATATTTTATTTTTGTTTGCCGTTAATGTGGAAGGCTCATTTTGCTTTAGTAGGGATTATAATATAAGAGAAGATATAAATCTAGTTCATTGCCGATCCAGGTAATAATCGGGTTTTACTATAACACGAGGATATCAAATATAGAAAAAAAATACGGTGGTAGACATCAAATCAACATCAAAAGTGCATATTTCTTGTTTCACTTGTCTTCTTTTAAAAACTTATTCAGCTCACACTATCTATCCAGAGAATCGTTACTTTTCATTTGAATTGAAAAAGAACGCTGGTGTTCATCAAACCGCTATCTCGGCCGTCTGCATGGCAGCACTGCAATCGCGACCTCGGTGCTGCTGTAAAATAAAAAAAACTTTTAATAAGTACCTACTGGTTTTTTCAAACACAAAAGTTACGATATTTAGCAAAAATGGAACAGGAATAATTTTTTTTTTGTTTGTGAATAACGTAATATACTTGTATTTTTTTAAAATTTGCCTTTAGGAATTAACATTTTGAAAAGAATGTTGCTTAAATAATAAAACACTTTATAAAATATTTGGATCTTTCTATAGAAACTACTCTGGTTCAATATCATGTCATTGTGAAAAACCGGTCAAGTGCAAAAGTCAGACTTATTTTATTCTGTTATTAATATTTGTTGTTATAGCGGCAACAGAAATACATTATCTGTGAAAATTTCAACTGTCCAGCCATCACGGTTCATGAGTTACAGCCTGGTGACAGACAGACGAACAATGGAGTCTTAGTAATAGGGTCCCATTTTTACCCTTTGGTTGAAAAAGAGAGGAAAAACATTAACTTCAGAATACAGAGTGGTCCAAACAGCGTAATAAAAATACTTGATGCATCATGTCTAGAACTATCCCCATGTAGTATAAACTGAGAAAAATAACAAGAAGAATCGGTTGAATGGCTTCGTACAAATAAATAAAAAATGTAATGCAGAAGCAAGATTAGGTAAAAGTGCAGTGGGTAAAGTACCTAGTGCACGATCAAGAATAAATCGAGTCTCAGCTTATATCTCATATAGGTATGGAACCCTCGGTGCGCGGGTCCCACTCACTCTTGGCTGTGTTTTTAACCTTGAAAACAACGCACATTTAATAGTATGACATTATGACGTTGTAATCTAAATGGGTTGTGGAGAAGCACGAGAAAATTTGATGTCTTTATTAAAGCTCTCCGCAGGGTGTTGGGTTATATCTTAAAATGAAAAGGCACCGTTGGTGGAATAACGCGTGCCCTCATTTTATTTGTGACATACAGAAAGACAGCAGAACACTTGAGTTTTAATATCAATTTATTGAAAAACAAAAGAATAGGTATGTTATTAATATACTAGCTTTTGCTACTCCGTTCGCGTAGAAGTAGTTCAACGCAGTTTACCTAGGGAACTGTACAATTTTCTGTTGTAAAAAGTATCCGTCTTCAGGGTATAAACTAGGTATATTTATATCGATCGGTTTAGGCGTTTTACCATAAGACCAAATAACACACACTTTGACATTTATAATATTAGTAAGGATTAAAAGTAGGTATATGGTAGGGATGATGATGTTTATTTTTTTTACTAAATCAATCAATTTTGACCTACTTTGTGTTCGCTGTTATTATTTATGTATTAGATAGGTACTTTACACTCTCTTATAGGTACCTACTTTATTGTTCGAAGTATAAAAAAAAGTGTTTCAATCTCCAAAATATTAAATAAATAAGGCTAACAAAGAGCATTTATTTTCACTTAATGTACTCTAATTATTTTAAAATACTTATTTTAATTATCACAAAGAAACGATGAGTAGCATAAATATCCACTAGGCTGTTGACTATATTACTACGCCATGGTGTTTCTCTGTGGTCGCTGTCAATATAACCCTTAATGAAACGGGACATTTTTATTTATTTATAATGGATAATACAAATTAAGTGGTAAATAGTTTCCCAATATTTCATTAAGGGTTAAAACCGCCAAAAAGACTAAACTGCATAATTACTACAAACTTTTTAGTTTTATGCTCTCCCTGTCCTGTACCTGTCATTAGACTTGGCACTCGTACCTTAGCTACTAGTAGTAGCTTCATTATGTATGTACCAGTTAAATAAACCGTGATAGTTATCACGGTGTTGCCGCCGGGCCTTAATGTTAACTCAATCTGTGACGAATTCTGCAAATGTTTATCGTTATTGGACACTGAATAGGATTGACGTGAGCCGGCCGGAGCGCTTATGTCAATTCCATACATTTTAACATTTTCCGAAAATCGTTTAGGTTAGCGTTATGACGATGCATAACGCTAACGTATACGGTTTTCGATAATATCGTAATAGCGCTAGCAAAAAAACAAAATGTATTTTGCGAATTTTACGAACCTAGAAGTCTGGGGTTCTATTCTGGTGGGTAGAAACCATATTGCCTTTGATGTGTTATGTTATTGTTTTAACTCGGCCGCCATTACTGTTAAGAAAATAAGGCTATTAAAGCGTTGACAAAACGATAACGCGTCAAAGGCAATATGGCTTTCCCCGTGTAGAATCATGGCCCTGTAAATGTATGTATGTATGTATGTATGTAAACTCTTTATTGCACATAAACAATAACAAAACATTTATGTGAGAGCATTCGTTAATGGTATAATGTGCAATAGTAATCGGAATATAAGCAGTATAACTACAAAAGATTAAACAAGTCTTCAAATTATCTTATACACGCTAAAACTTTTTTGTACTTTTTGAACTACGTTTGGTTGGATTTTTCGTTCTAGTATTTGTTTTTTCTACTTGTTTTTATTTAATTTTGTTCCAAGTCATACATATTGCATGTTCAACCACTTTAAGTAAAAAATATTTCGTGTTTTATTTTTGTTTCATTTTAATTTTTTCGCGAATGTATTAAAAAACTTCTTTTGATACACGTGCGGAATTTTTCATTTTCACTCGTCCCGAGTCTTGTCTCTCGCTTGCAGCTCGGGCCAAGACACCTCGCACTTGCATCAAAATGTTGACTATATTTAACGCTGGTCTTCGTTTTAATAGCGACACGGTAAGCATTCAATTGCAGTTTTGTTAAAACGGAGTCATTAACTCAGGACCTCCAGGATCTATAAATTTAAAAGAAAATGTCCTGACTGACTGAATCATCATCGCCCAACCCAAACCAAACAAACAAATTAGGAATTTTGAGGGCGAGTTGATTTTATAACGTAGACATCTTTTAAGAAGGTATTATATATAAATCTATATATATAAAAGGCAATGTCCCGGGTGACATATCAACGCCCAGCCTAAACCGCTAAAGATACAAATTTGGAATTTTGAGGGGAAGTTGATTTTGTAATGGAGGCGTCGTTTAAGAAGGGATTTTTCGAAATTCAACCCCTAAAGGTATGAAAGGGGGGTGCAAAGTTTGTATGGGAAAAAATATTTTTATTGTCTAATTTACTTGAAACTTGGTAGAAATGCTCTTCAATGCAAATAATGAGACACGTATTTCAGCGATTACTAAAATTCAACCCCTAGAGGGATGAAAGGGGGTTGCAAAGTTTGTATGGGAAAATATACTTTTATGGTCAAATTTACTTGAAACTCGGTAGGAATGCTCTTCAATGCAAATAATGAGACACATATTTCAGCGATTACTAAAATTCAACCCCTAGAGGGATGAAAGGGGGTTGCAAAGTTTGTTTAGGAAAAAATATTTTTATTATCAAATTTACTTGAAACTTGGTAGAAATACTCTTAAATGCAAATAATGAGACACGTATTTCGGCGATTACTAAAATTCAACCCCTAAAGGTATGAAAGGGGGTTGCAAAGTTTGTATGGGAAAAAATATTTTTATTGACTAATTTACTTGAAACTTGGTAGAAATGCTCTTCAATGCAAATAATGAAATACCTATTTCAGCGATTACTAAAATTCAACCCCTAGAGGGATGAAAGGGGGTTGCAAAGTGTGTATAGATAAAATATTTTCATGATCAAATTTACTTGAAACTTGGCAGGAATACTCTTAAATGCAAATAATGAGACACGTATTTCAGCGATTACTAAAATTCAACCCCTAGAGGAATGAAAGGGGGTTGCAAAGTTTGTATGGGAAAATATACTTTTATGATCAAATTTACTTGAAACTTGGTAGGAATACTCTTAAATGCAAATAATGGGACACATATTTCGGCGATTACTAAAATTCAACCCCTAGAGGGATGAAAGGAGGTTGCAAAGTGTTTACAGATAAAATATTTTTATGATCAAATTTACTTAAAACTTGGTAGGAATGCTCTTCAATGCAAATAATGGGACACGTATTTCAGCGATTACTAAAATTCAACCCCTAGAGGGATGAAAAGGGGTTGCAAAGTGTGTATAGATAAAATATTTTTATGATCAAATTTAATTGAAACTTGATAGGAATACTCTTAAATGCAAATAATGAGACACGTATTTCAGCGATTACTAAAATTCAACCCCTACAGGGATGAAAGGGGGTTGCAATGTTTGTATGGGAAAAAATACTTCTATGGTCAAATTTACTTGAAACTCGGTAGAAATGCTCTGAAATGAAAATAATGAGTCAGGTATAACTAAAATTCAACCCCTAGAGGGATAAAAGGCGGTTGCAAAGTTTGTTAGGAAAAAATATTTGTTATGCTCAAATTTACTTTAAACTTGGTAGAAATGCTTGCTCTGCAATGAAAATAATGAATCACGTGATAACTAAAATTCAACCCCTTGGGGGATGAAAGGGGGTTGCAAAGTTTCTATAGGAACGAATACTTTTATGTTCTGATTTACTTGAAACTTGGTAGAAATGCTCGATTCAGGAAAAACTACCTCTGAGGAGGTAAAACGGGGGGTAGAAAATTGTATGGTATATTTTTGAAGTGAGAAACGTGGAAAATGTTGTAACGGTTACTGTAGTTATAAATTAAAGATATTGCTTTCGGCGATTTTGGAAAAACTTACGGGTAAATTGGCGGTAGAACTTTGTAAGGGATTGTGATACTTTTTGAAGGAAAAAATGTGGAAATGTATATTTACGCTACTGTTTTTATAAGTAAACAAAAAAAGTTATTTTCGGCGATTTAGAAAAAACTATCCCGAAGGTGGTTAAATGGGGGGTAGTAGTTTGGTAGAAATTTGGTCATTTTTGAAGTGAGAAATGTGGGGTATTAAGATAACCTAATGTTTACCCAGCTATAAAAAAACCTACCTACCTACCTACAAATTAAAATTATGACTGAAGTTAGATACATGAAACTCGGTATCAACACCAATATAAATTAAATAATAACCAATTTTTTAAAACAATCCCTTAACAATGTGAAAAGCGGGTGAAAGTTTGAATAGGAGTTTGTTTTTTTATCCAGGTACATGAATTATACTTAGCATATAAAACATTGCAATCTTCTGTGTTTATAGTTAGTTAAGAGCAAATCCATTATCAATAAAAAATAACTAAAGGGAAAAACTTGGGATCTAAGACTATACTGACTGTAAAGTTTGTATCGAAATTATGTAATATTCAAAGTTACATACCTGCAAAATATGAAAATGGGTATTAGACTACTATTACATACCTACAGAAAATGTTCAGCATCGGTGTTTTTCGAAAATCTTCTGCTAAGTGGGTTAATTGTTTGTAAGTATAGAATACATGGCAAATTTATCTAGAATCGTATAAAAAAACGTAATGGTGAAAGAGAGGCAGTGAATTTATTTTGTATGTCAATTTTGTTTTTTTAAAGGTTAGTGCCATAAAATTAAAGTTGTTTATGTGGACCGCTTACTTAAAATTCACGCCCTAGACTTTTTTTTTAAAAGCCTTTGAAGGTGATGTGAACTATAACTGTAGGTACTTTTAACAGAAGTTCTGACTCTCCGCAGACGAAGTCGCGGGCGGAAAGCTAGTACCATTATAAATTGAATAAAAATAAAGTTTTTGAAATAGGTAAGCCCTTAACGAACGTTACGTACGTTTACGTTTTGGATATTTTTCATTAATAAAACCCTTTGAAGGTGATGTAAAATATATCTGTACTTTTAACAGAAGTTCTGATTCTCCGCAGACGAAGTCGCAGGCGGAAAGCTAGTAATAATTTAAAATGTAGTAATTCGGCTACATTTCACATGTAATTCTTCGCAATCAAGACGTATAAGGTTTATTAAACAAACGCATCTACTGTATTTTCTCCTCCACGTTCAATAACAGATTATTAAGAAAACTGGCTTAAAGCGCGCGCGAGCTCGCCCTCATTACCGGGCAGATGTTCGGCGTTTATTCCCTTCGCAGTCCTTTCATATCCGCTGATCTTAGCTAATAACTATTAACGGTTTAATATCGAAGTGGGCACGTTAAAAGACTAACACAAAAAGAGAACCAACCTAGAAAGGTTTTGTCTTATTGTTAGTTGAGGTAAATTGAATTGTCAGCCTATAGATAGGTAAGGTACGAGTACCTATAGATTTTAGATAAAGTACTTTTTGTTACTTTCTGCCAAATTGAAATGTCACATTGCAAGATAAAGAAAAAGTATACTTTAAGCACACTTTAGCTAATTTGTGTTTATGAATAAGAGTTTAGTGCTTCGCCAATAATTGAGAGAAAAGATTATTAAACTATCATCATAATTATTGTTGTTTTTCATGACGTACCCCAAAACGAGTTAAGTACTTGTGGGAAAGAAAACTACCCAGTTACATTGCAATGCTAAGGCCCGGTTTTATAAAGGTCCGTTAGTAAATATGTCAGATCAAATTTTTGTAACTTCATACAAGTTTTGACATTCCTGACCGAAATTTGATCTAACGGATCTTTATAAAACCCTAAAAAGTTGACTGACGAACTCAGTAGTATCTCCTAAACTACTACTGAGTTCGACAATTAAGCGAGGAAGAGCGTCGAACGCATTTCTAAACCTAAAAACAAAAAAGTCAGTAGTAAAATTAAGAGAATAACTAGATACGTAGGTACATACTGGGCCTCTATTGGGTAAAAACATTGCCGCGTTATGGTATTGTTTTTAAAATATACAAATATTTATTGTATAACGATATTATATAACATTATAAAATAGATAAAAATATAGCAGACATCATCTTAAAATACGAGTAGTGTGTTACGTTTTCAGCGATAGACAAATAAACGGCATCAAGACCAGTAGGCCTAGCCAAGATGCAAATGCTGCTAAAGTTTTTGTTTTCTATCAACTCGAATACATTTTGTCGATTTTCGAAAGCGCTAACTTAGCGTTATGTGTCTTGACTAGGCCCAGTCATAAAAATCTATTTTTTAAATCTATTGTAGTCGACAGTTTGCAGTCAACGACAGTATCATGATAACAGAGCCATTACTTGGTGGTTCGAGTACGAGTACCATTCATTACAGTGTGTTCAATCCACAACCGTGCGCCTTACTCCTTAATTTTACGTTCATACGAGTACATTAATGCAACCGCGCATTATAAATTTGAGTAGCGGAGTGCGCGCCGTCTGAGAATGAAAACACTATAATGCATGTAGCATGCATGCAGGCGTACTAGAGAGAAATCATATTTAAACCTTACGACCTGTTTTGCGAATAATTTATTTTCCTCGTAGTAGTAGTAGTTTCCCATCAAACTTTGGCTGTCATAATAGGATGCATATTTTAAATGGAACATTAGAAGCTTAAGAGATAACATGAAGCATAGACACGTCTATTAGCGTCTCTCGCTTGGCGTAATCTTCTTATTTCATAAGAAAACTCTAAATCCCAGCATATGAAAATCAAATCACGTTCTGCGTTCCTTCAATTTGTTTGACAATAGGGAATTAGAGCGCCTGCCACTCGACGAACAATGGAGGCAAAATAAAAAGTAAATTGCTCGTGAAAAAGCTACAATTGGTGCTTGATGAAATCCTTAGAACCGCGTCCAAGTTTTAATAAGGCGTGTGTCACAGACTCACAGACTGTTTGTAAATTAACAATTTTAAATATAAACACCATTGTGTGGTGTTGTTACACTTTATATTATCCGTAGCGTTTGATTCAAATTGTCGCCTATGATGTTCCAATAACCTATAATTACCCACAGACAATCGTGACGCTAAGACGAATCTAACGACGGTTAGTTTTCCAAGATCGGGCCATTCGTTCAGCCACTACGAGGTCACTTAAAACACTGCTTGTGATATTCCGTTAAAAGAGGACATACTTAATATGTGATTGACAATCTGGGCCTCTATTCTACTGGGTAAAGTCTGGCAATCTGGGCCTCTATTCTACTGGGTAAAACTATATTGCTTATGTAACCAATTTTGAAACCGTTGGGCCTTTTGCGTAATAGTTGAGAACTAACAACTTCTCCATTCTAGTATACTGGTTTTTAAATCAAACTATTCCCAGTTTAGGTTCTTTGCGCGCAAGTATTACCCACACAATTTAATTTGCTCGTAGGCGCGTGTAAGCATAATATTACGTGGACCCTTAGTAAAATTTTTAGAGCTTAAAAATCACCAATCTTTTACTTATTTTTGTGTCTAGTGTATTTTTACTAATAAAATGCCTTCGTCTGATTATCTAACATTATGTTTAGTGAAAGTCTGCACCTGTCCGGGCTTATTTAATTAAGGGATGTTTTTGCAAGGGGAGCCTTGGAGAAAAGGAAGCCAATATCAGCTGTAAGTTTGTTTTAGCTTTATTTATTTAAGTAATGAAAAAGGGAAGTCCGTTTCGTAATCCAGTGTGACAATATGACGTTTTTTAGGAGATTAGGGAGATTAGGGAGATAGGGATAGGGTAAATTGAATCAGAAATTATTTGAAACAAAGTGCAAAGGCAAAGCATTCCAGAGTCTTGCTGCTTGAACTGCAAAATAGTTTGAAAAAAAAGCGGGTATGAGAAAGAGTGGTGCAAATTTGGCGACTCCGCGACGGATGGACGGTGCGGCAGTGGCTTTCTGATACGAACATGACGTTTCTTTTGAGATTTCATACTAAAACAGCAGAGAAAGTATCCTAAGTTGCTCCCGTATCGGCGGCCATTTAAGCCAGGATCGATAACTCGAGATGTGGTCTTTCCTAACACCAAAGATGAATTGTTAAGGAGACGTTTAAGTTTATTAAGATCTCAGAAAATTATTAAGGTGTAATCATCTAAGTAACAAACATCTGCAAAATCAACAGTGGGAAGAATTGTTACAGTTTGATGTTGGTAACCGACTGTTTACCTAAGTGTACGAGAAATAAGCTAAAAGGTTTTCGGTCAACTAAACGAATCAAGAAACGCATTATTTGATAAAATAAGAAAACAGAATCCATCAATTTATTGCAAACCATCCCGCAATCAATCAAACAACTCCAAAGAGATGTCACAGATAAATAAGTAAGGACCAATGATGTATTGGATAAAATATACTATAAGTACTCGTATTTTTAGGGTAGGTACTTTGGGAAATAGGGACTTAGCAGACTTGTGATATTTTATCGTCGGTCAACATTAACGTCACCATTATTGCACTCGACTTTACGGGGGTTCAGGCAATTCATACGAAAAAGGAAATTAACAAATTTATTTGACATTTATTATTATAAACAAATATTTTACTCTTTCCGTATATAAATCAAATACGATTTAAAAAAAGGTCTTACAATTTAAAACGACTTATTTACATCTAATTACATACATAATTATGTGTTGTGCAACCCATGTGGATGAATAATTATTACTACGCGGACGTGATGAAATGGGGGCCCAAGTTAGTATGGGGAAAGTAGATTAGTTAGACTATTTTATTCGAAACTTCACTTCACTTCAGGTTAGGCTTGCATTATATCTAAAATGTGAAAAATCGTAAGTACCTAAGCAATATCTTATTTCTGTCCTTCAAAGGACTTCAGCATTTATAACATCTGTTTGGTCGTTATCAGACCTTCTACTGTTGTTACTGTAGTGCACAGATACTTTAACTAAGGGCCATTTAAGTCACGCTTTTATCTAATCGGCATGTTCCCTTTGGGCCTATCGGAAAAGTATGATCAAAGTCTTCGATCCTTATTTTTGCCAAAATCAAATGAAATTCAACAGTTTTGCTGTTTCTCAAAAGTATTCTGACTTTTGTTCATATGTTAATAAATAATAATTATCACTACTAATACTGACCAACCTCTCTAAATCTATCACATCCTTAAGTAATCTTCTGGCTGGCTGTGCTTCCATCCCAGATAATCATTTTAGATTTTACATAATACTTCTGCAAAATTCCTCTGTTCTGCTCTGAAACTTACCAATTTATAAGCAAACTGGATATGTATGTATACCTATCTTTAAACTTCAGCTGGATCTTGAATTGTAGTCATTGTTTTGCGCAGGGAGTGTCCTGCGTTTTTTAATTTAAAATTACTCCGAATTAGACTCGAGCGAAGATATAATATAGCTGTTATGAATTTGACAGCAAAGGACGTGGTCTTTATTTCTCTTTGTTTTAAACTAAATCATAAACACATAGTGTTATGAAAGCTGGGCTTCTATTCTACTGGGTAAAAAAGTATTTATTTGGATGTATTATGGTATTGATGGTATTGTTATTGATTCGACCGCCATTACTGTCAAGAAAGTAAGAGCTATCGTAAAGTTGACAATAAGATGGCACGACAAAAGCAATATTGTTTTAGTCAGTAGACTAGAGGCCGTGATATTAAATGCGGCTAAATTGTCAAAAAAAACAATCTAGTTTCGAAAGCAAGATAGGACCCAAATTATGCTACTAATCTGAAAAGATAGGTTTAGTAATATTTTTTAAACTACTCAGACTAGAAGGAACTGAAATTTCTAAAATTATTATTGAATTGACATTCATTAGTATTTGTATATTGATATCAGATAAGTGTTGTTGTTTTAATTATTGGGTGTTAGCTTTGTATTCTTTGATTATTAGTATTAATGTTGACGATCTCAATGTAATTTAATTTTTTTTGACATGCAATTGCAATTTAGCAATATTATATTGATTAATAAATAAATTAAACTAAAAAAAACACATTAAATGAAAAAACGAAATTACATTAAGTATGTAATTTAAATAATGTAAAGGTAAAATAATAATTCAAGATTTCATAACGTACTCACTAACAAAATAAACGAGGTCATATTGTACTGAAATTCTTCACAAAATAATCCGTTATTTTCACCCGCCAGTGTATGTAATTATAATTACGGTGATTGCTCGACAACCAATTATCACACATGAATTTGATTGCCTTAAATCATCAATCACTGCTGATGAAATAATTACATCATTGTTGCCAAACGGGACTAACTAATTTCACGAGTTAACTATTAGGCTAACATGCCATAGATTAATTGTAGTTAGATAGTTTGAGTATGGGGCTTAATTCAAAATCTGGGGAAAAAGTAAATTTTTCAATGCAAATTCAGTGTTGGCTCCACATTTTCATTCGAGGCACATTTTCATTAGTGATGCTGTTCTAAACGACACAGAGATGTTACAACCATGATATCTCGCTAAGTTCTTTGAAGTTTTCTGCATTACTTTGAATGATATCTCATTTAATAACTTTATCCTAGCAGTAGATCAGTATAGATAGTAATAAACGGACAAATGTAATCAAGTCATAAGGATAAGAGCAAAGATAATTAAAATATGGTTTTTGATGCATGAGTAATCTTTGAGTGCCTAAGTGATTTCTGTGTAAGATATCAGGTTTGTAGCTTTATGGATGCAGTCCATAGCCGCCCGATTTGGCTTGGCCCGCCGCCAGCTCATGATTGCGTGTATTGACTCTAATACAGCTTATATTTATTCTTATATTAAATTCTTAGATTCTGTTCTGGTGGTTGAATTGTTTTTATATGACGACAAGGTTAATTGTAGAAATATATTTATGTATCTTTAGATGTTATTAAATTAATACTCTCCCGACGTCCAAATCTAAATGTATGTAGTTATCTGGTGATTTATCTCGAAAGTAATGATGTCCTACTCTTCGGTTTTGATTATAAGCCTCTATAATGCACAAAACCTATATAGATAAATAAATACATAGAAAAGAGCCAAGACTCAGAAACAAATATTGGTGACCATTACACAAATATTTGCCATTTGGGGTCGAACCCGGAACCGCTAGGTTACTCATCAGTCACTGCCTACCAAACCAACTGAGTTATGAAATAACTCACGCAACATCATCTGTGGCCCTAGACAGGATGTTTTACGTAAACGTAAACGATTGTCGAAAACTTTCCAATCGTATGAAATTCACATAGCGCTCGACGCGACCGTTCGGCAGTTAACGTCAATCCTACCTATACATTTTCGGTAACGATATCGTTCTCGCAAAGCATCTGGCCTATTATGATGGTCGTGTTTATCATGTGGATAAAACATCTGTCACGTTCTGATCAGTATGTAAGTGCGAGAGTGACGGATGGTTTATCCACCGCGATAAAGGTGACCATAATACGGGCCCAGGGCTACTTCTTTAAAGGGTTACATAACGGGTAGTTTTGTAAGCTAAACCTAACATGTCATCAAAAACTATCCAATGCATTTCAAACGATAGTTAACTCGCAACTATTCCCAGTGAACAAATAAATAAATCGCATAAAACGAATGAGAATGGCCAATAACGCTGGCCATAAACGCCCGCGAATAGCCCGTGACGTTAAAAAAGTAGTTTCGGGAGCCCGTTCGTTTGCAAGTTAAACTATGGACAGAGCATAGCAGGAACATGACAACTACGCTTAAAAGTTGGTCCAGTGTACAATTGCTGGAACTAAACTATTTACTATCGGCAATCGGTTTGTATTTAACATGGAAGTTTACAGTTAGTCGTTGAATGTAGGCCGCATTGGATCGTTCCCGCTGGAAATCAAAAAGAGCCCACGTTCAGCACAGGCTAACATACATACCTATGTAAAACTACATAATTTAGATCAGAACTGACGTCGTACCTGCTACTGGAAGGCTGCTCCGAAACCGCAGGAACACGACATCTTTCGGCTAGAAATCAGGACACGACGGTCCCTAGCATAAACCGCGGCACGCGCACGACGCAAACGAACTGCACGTAGGAAGCGACGGCAGCTGGAACACCGTCAGACTGCATCCATTCCAACCTTCCGATATGGACGTACTCCACCACGTCGTCTACTATAGCAGGTGGTGCATAGCAGTGGTGCAGGCGGGACACGTAGAGCGCCATTAAGCGCACTCTTATATGTAGATACGACAATAAAATTCATATAGGTATACTATACATATTTATGCAACTTCGTGCCAATATTTATTTTTAATACTCGCACGAATATTAAGTCATGTACGTATGAACTTATGTTAACTTTGTTGTATTTTCATTTTATTGAGTGTAAACACTTCACTTGGCTGTTATTTGTAAAATATTTTAGTTGTGTCTCTTTCATTCGATATGTCAAATGTAACAGTTTTAAGATCAGTATTTGGCACATAATGCCAAATGAAGTGCCACCTACAGAGATACATGATGTGTAGAGATACATGATTTGGGGTTATGTGAGTCCAAGGGCGGTGGCAATTATTTTCCATCTGGTGACCCTCTGGATTGTTTGCCTCCTACAGCGTAAACTTAAAGCACGGATTCTATAAAAATCTATGTAAATAAAAATGAAGCCTATAGAATATGCAAACGTTAAGTTTAGTGCAAATTATTAGTACCGACTTACTTACCTACCCAACGGTTATAATGGAAAAAAATAGTCAACCTTACGTTTGCATATTCTATAGGCTTCATACTTTCGATTAGTATGTAATTGGTCTATTAAACAAGCAATAGCAATTTAAAAAAAAAGTTCATTTGTAGTTTTTTTTTAAGTGATAACTTCTTTACGGAGGGTAAACCATTTCGTTACGTAACGCGCGATTAATGACAGACTGTCTGGCTTCCCTTTCTCTCATGCATACGGCAGCGGTAGTACTAATTTTTAAATTAAAATACAAATAGATGCAGGAATCGGATTTGAACCGCGGCACCTTAGCGTCATAGACTTAACCTCTCAGCCGCTAGGCAAATCTTAAGTTACAAGGTATGGACGAAAATGGTAAACGGTATTTGATCTTACCTCCTTACCTCTTCCGAATCATGATCATAAACCTAAGTGGGTAAAGCTTTATGTCACTATACTTTGATCTTTAAATTTGCATCGTATGTGTAGGTGTTACGTATTTATTTGGCTCGTTTCTTCTTTAATATATCATACGTTTACCTTTCTTGCGTCTAAAAATATTATAAAACTGTGAAGCAATTCTAAAATCAAGATAAAAGTGGTCGTTAACTCTGAAACCCGGGATACATTTTTGTTTTATTTGATGAAAAGATTAGTTGGTGATTTGATAAATAATATTTGATAAATAGCATTTAGTATTCGTTAAGTAATTCTGTCAAGTTTTAAAACCATCTGCAGGTGCGGGTAAAATTTGTTAGACTTAAACACGAGCGAGTAAGCGAGAAAGCACAACAAACCTGAAGGCCGTTTTAATTCGCCCTGGATGGTACTTCATTTCTATTGTCATTGAACGACTTTTTATTGCTTAATTCAAACACATAATACTACGCGTCACCTTTACACAATGAAAATTTAAACTACATCGCAAAAATGTTTCACGCGTCTACAATGCGAGTGTCGGCGTGAACAATGTCATTGTGTTTCACAATGGCTGGAAACAAACGAGTGTTGCCACTTGGCTGGAAATGGCTGTTGCTGGCAACACAAGTGCTGACCAATAGTGCTAGACGAGTTGCATTCTGCAGAAAACTGTAAACATATATGGGTTGACATGGGCTGTTATAGTAATTTAGCACGACAAGTTACGGTTTCATACTTTCACCTTTTTTATTTGCCTCCCCGTATGCACCTGCAAGAACGAAAATCACAATGCATTAAGACACTGTTCCTTGAGTTTTTCCAACTTTTACAAAATCAGATGCTTCTTTCAGTCGACTGTGCTGAGACAGCCTCCCTATACCTACTGACAGCCTAGGGAGGCTGTGTGTAATTTGTGTAATCTAATTCTAATATATAAAATTCTCGTGTCACAGTGTTTATAACAATACTCCTCCGGAAAGGCTTGACCGATGCTAATGTTTTTTTTTGTGTATATTCAGTAGGTCTGGGAATAGGATGTAAAATAGGCTAGTTGCCTCTGTTTTAAAGTAGGTCTCAAGTTATTAATTATTGTCCGATTAGATGAAAAAAAAAATCCCACATTTTTTTAGGACCTACAAAACCGCAAAACTTTATTTTAAAAGTTTAGTTTTCGTTAACGGGCGAAAACGCTTACAGCCATATTAGTCTATAGATTATCTGTGCTGTGACGTCATACGGGCCGAAAACAAACATTTGTTTGACAGTTGACGAGAGCATTTGACATATAGATAAACGATCATAACACAACCTCAAAAGTCCATGAGTCATCATAAATGACAATGTCATGTCACAGCACAGGGGCTCTACTTTGAAATCAGTAATTCGAACTTCGGATCGCCCCGTCACTTTCTTGCGAATTAGTGACGCGTCGAGAGCAAAAGGGATAGCAATAGACGAAGTTCGAATTACGGATTTCAAAGTAGAGCCTCAGAATACTTGCAGAATATACCATTGCGAATTTCACTCGTATAAGAACCGACATGAAGTTTGCTTAAGGTCCTATGACGTCACAACATGCCCGACAGCGTTTTCAGAGTACAAAATAAAAAATAAAAATGAACAATTTTTAAATAAAAAATATGTAGCCATCTTACACTTTTAATATCTGAAATCGATAAATATTGGTTTCTTAAGTCTAATACTAAAGAAAATATTAATTTATTAAGCCAAATTTAATATGAGGCAAGTAGCCTATTTTCATAAGGTTTGTATAAGGGGGACAACGATTACTCGCGTCCGCAGGAAGATTACCCTTTTGTCACCCTGCACGTGTCCCCTGGGTGGTGCTAAAGAGTGATCAATTTTGGCTGCTGCACTGCTCGATTACGACCCTAGAGCCTCGCAGTGATATACAGATAATTTATTCGCAATTTATACTCAATTTATGCTCAGGCAAAATGCCCGAGAAGGCTGCAAACGGCCCTTTTAAGAGCCCCCAGACAAGAAATCTAGGACCTTCAGTCCGTATTTGCCAAATTAATGTTGAAGGCATCAGCAGATCGAAATGTGATTACATTTCTAAATTACTTTTGGATCATGAGATTGACATCCTGACCATACAGGAAACTCATACCAAGGATGATCAGGATATCACGAATAGGGGCCACATTCCAGGCTACATACTCCTGAAAGCGCTAAACCATCAAAAATATGGCATTGCCACATATTCACGGTCAGGATTGGAGCAGCCTTGCGTCATTTATAGCAGCGAATCCGATGACAACTTCATCATCGTCGTACAGGTTGCTGATTTCAAAATAGTCAATATTTACAAACCACCTCTCGCTACCTGGGAAAAAAATGGGCCACCTCCATTCGCACATCCTTGCATTTACACCGGTGACTTTAATAGCCATCATACCTCATGGCGCTACTCCAAGGATGATGTAAACGGGCTAACGCTAGCGCAGTGGGCCGAAACCTATAATCTGTTTCTCGTGTTCGATGCAAAGGACAAAGGCACTTTCCACTCAGCTCGGTGGAAAAAGGATTACAACCCGGATCTCACCTTCGTTACTAGAGACGCTGCAGGCAAACCCCTTGCGAACAGCCGTGTGGTCCTAAAAGACTTTCCTCATAGCCAACATAGACCGGTGATTCTGGAGATAGGCCTGAAGATTCATCTTGTCAACTCCATGCCCACCCCGCGCTGGAATTTCAATCGTGCGGATTGGCCGAGTTTTACTGCTAAAATGGATGCAGGAGTCCGTTTCATACCACCCACAGTCGGTTATTTTGACCGGTTTAAACGACTGCTTTTATCTACAGCGAAGGCGCACGTATGCAGGGGCTTTAGAAAGGAGTATATTCCGGGCTGGAGTGCGGATAGTGAACTGCTCTATAAAGAATATCAGGAAACGGGTGACTGTCAAATCGGTTCCGAACTCTTGTCTACCCTTGATGCTAACCGCTCCACTATCTGGAAGGAGACAGTACACTCAATGGATTTCAAGCGTTCCAGTCGTAAAGCTTGGAGAGTACTTAATAAACTTACCGGAAAGAAAACGCTACCTCCGTTAAATCACGCAATCCATCCCAACAGGATTGCCAACAGGATAGTCTCTGTTTCAAGAGCTATAGGGGACAAGGTGGAGACTAAGAAGATCAAAAAAGAATTCCGGAAATTAAAGGATGACTTCGTTTCATCCCCCGACCTGGCAAGGCCATTCTCAGCTGGTGAAGTTGACTTTGCCATTAAGGGCCTTCGAACTGGTAAAGCGGCAGGAGTTGATGAAATCTATAATGAATTCCTTGTACACCTCGGACCTAACGCTATCAGTTGGCTGTCTCGTTTCTTCTCCGATATCCTAAAGTCTAATAAACTCCCGCGAGACTTTAAGCTTTCCAAAGTGGTTGCATTACTTAAACCAGGTAAAAGAAATGATGATCCTGCTAGCTACCGTCCAATTGCCCTTCTAAGTAACTGCTACAAACTTTTGGAAAGGGTACTGTTGCGACGTATAGCTCCGCTAATAGACCGGGCAATCCCAGTTGAACAAGCAGGCTTTAGGAGTGGTCGGAGCTGTGCAGATCAAGTCCTGGCCTTAACTACACACTTAGAGACCGGCTTCCAGGAAAAACTTAAATCCGGGGCAGTGTTTATCGATCTAACCGCAGCTTACGACACCGTCTGGAGAGAGGGCCTGCTTTTCAAGTTACTGTCAGTGGTGCCTAACATGAAACTAGTCCAATTGATTTCGAGCATGCTCTCTCAGCGTCAATTTAGAGTGCATTTGGGTTCTGAAGTCAGTGACGTCGGGGTTTTGAGCAACGGTCTTCCTCAGGGTTCTGTACTAGCCCCTACCTTGTTCAACCTATACATACACGACCTTCCGATTACCACCTCTAGGAAATTTGTGTATGCCGACGACATCTGCCTCGTGTCCCAAGACAAGGCCTTCTCAAACTTGGAAAAAACACTTTCTAACGATATGGAAACAATGGCGAGTTACTTCAAAGTATGGCGTTTAACACTTAGTGAGAGTAAAACAGAGGTCTGCTGTTTTCACCTGCATAACCAACTTGCAAAGCGTAAGCTCAACGTTTGTTTTAACGGTTCTCCCCTTGAACACAATTTTGCACCGAAATACCTTGGCGTTACTCTCGACCGCTCCCTCACATTCAAAGAGCACCTTACTGGGACAGCACGTAAGCTTCAGACGCGAAACAACATAATACAAAAACTAACTGGCACCTCCTGGGGAGCGAACGCCGATGTGTTGCGTACTTCAGCTCTGTCGCTAGTCTACTCAACAGCGGAATACTGCTCACCGGTATGGTTGGGCAGCGCACACACGACGAAGGTGGACGTTGAACTAAATAAGGCCATGCGCACCATCACTGGTACGCTACAGTCAACCCCCCTTCACTGGCTACCTGTGCTATCACAGATCCTTCCACCTGATCTTAGAAGACAGGATGCGCTGATGAAAGAGGTACGCAAGATTGCTCTAAACCCGACTCTGCCCGTGAATTCGGAGTTTTCCAGCCCTACTAGACACCGGTTAAAATCAAGGAATCCGTCTTATAGCATTGCCAAAGAACTCTCGCATTGCGGTTTTGACCCGGTGACTGAGTGGACAAAAAGATGGGACGCGTCCATGGCGGGTAAACTGGCCTCTGAAATTGTCCCAGGAACCAGAATTAGGGGCACTGAACTCCCAAGACAAAACTGGTGCAACCTCAATAGGCTACGCACAGGACATGGACGGTGCGCCCAGTACAAACATCGTTGTGGGTGGATAGATTCTCCAGCCTGTGCCTGCGGTGCGGAAGTCCAAACAATCCACCATATAATCCAGGAATGCCCTGTTTCGCGTTACACCGGTGGGCCCCCCGAAGACCTGATCAGCCTGAACGACGTGGCCACTGAGTGGCTTAAATCTCTTAAATTTAATTTATAGCCTCATATTTATCTGTATATTTTCTCATCTATGCCATACGATTAAATAAATAAAAAAATAAGGTTTGTATTGAAAAAAAAAACACAACCGGGCGACGCCGGGCGCGAACGGCTAGTTAATAAATAAATATCAGAGGACAATTTCACTCAAATTGACCTAGTCCCAAACTAAACTCTAGGCCTGTTATATGGGTACTTGACAACGGTAAACATACTTATACAGGGCGACTGCGAGTTCATGTAGCAACAAAGTAAACAAACTCATTACGCCATTAGGAACATGACGTAATAGATTTAAAAGCGTTAAGACCATTACTTTGCTTTTTATTTAAATAAACATTAAATGAAATATTTTTGTGCAGGATCATGGCCACCCTACATTGAGTATTTCTTACTCATCTGATAGGTTGACTTTTAAATAGGTTTTAACATAAATATGTAAGGTGACCGTAATTTTAGTATTAATTACGGAAACATAATATTAATTTAATAAAATGCAAAACTTTTATAGTTTCAGAAACCACTGTACTAACAGAATCTCAATCATGTACTGAGTTGGAAAAATTAAGTAAGGATCACGACCCCGCTGTCACCCTGTATACCTAATTAAACACATAGAAAACATCCAAGGCTTACGAACAAATACTCGCGCTCATCACACAAATATCTGCCATTGCCAGTATGTATTTGCAGCTAGACAAATTAATTAATGCACTTGGGAATAGTGATGATGACAATTTTCGCAGGCGTAGTGTTAAACCGACGTCATAATGTTCTACTTGTAACTAGAGAGAGTATTCTATCTTAGACGGTGGAGACCGTCAATGTAGTGACTCCGAAGGCAACGGAGCGTAACTGTCTCGATAAAACCATAGCTCTTCTCGTTCAGACGATACTTCTAACATAATCAAATAACTCGAAATGTAATGCTACGATACGACAAAAAAAATATTTCAACATTTTATTTAACTTTTTGTCTGTGTGAATAATATGTATATTCATGCCTAATAACGGCTTTCTAAAACTAAGATTCTCTGAGATAAGTTGCGGACGGACGGACGTACGTACGGATATGGCGAAACTATACCTAAGGTTTCCTAGTTTGACTACGGAACCCTAAAAATAGTAATAATAAATATCCTGGGACAATCGCACACCAATTATTACTGATCTAGCTTCAAACTAAACCCTAGGCTTGTACTATGGGTAGGTACGAGACAACGATAAGATAAATACTTATACTATAGAGAAGTAAATACCTACTTACTTAAATACAAATAGTTATGCATTTCTCTATATAAGTAAATTTATCGTTGTCTAGTATCCCTAGTACAAGCCTAGGAGCTTAGTTTGGGACTAGATAATTTTTTGTGATATTATCCCCTATAAAAAATCGGCTTATACTAATTCCACTACCAGATTAGTCCTCTTTTGTGATATTTTTACTAAAACTAAAGTCCAACGCGAATGCCAACGTCGTATAAATTAATGTCTATGTTATTACTTCTAAATCCTTAGATGATTTTTAGAAGGTACGTATAAAAACTTTAGTCGCCTGTATCTCAAGAACCAATCAAGCTTACTTAGTCATTTAGGATATTTTCCAGATTTTTTTGGGGTCCGTGCCCAACGGCCATCCAACGGGACCCTTTTCCTAAGCCTGCGCTGTCTGTCGGTCCGCCAGTCTCTCTGTACGCCCAAACTTTAAAGAGCTGTTATAGTATTCGTTATTTCGGCTGTAGGGGTTGGGGATTGAGTAGGTATGTAACTGTGCGAAAATGGCACTTTAGAATTCAATATAATCTAAATGCTCCCCCAAATCTAAAAATTTATAACGACATACATTATTTACTTTAATTAACATACATTACCTATCCAGCAATATATATGTATGTATAGATACATACCATGCATGTATCCAGTTTTTTTTAGCCTCATTTTACTTGTATGGAAGGTGCCCTTAAAATGTGTTTTTACTTATTTCATCATTGATTGAAAGTGCGTGGTGTCTATAATGTTAATAAAATTTTAGTTTTGTAACTTTTACTTTTTTAATTAAGGTTTTTCTAAACACTGAGTCGCTTAAGAAGTGAACTTACTTAATACTACATTGCCTAACAAAATCAAACTGACAAAGTCTCAATGTCTTGCACGTCAAATATGCCCGAACTTTGCCAAGGAATGAGAGCGGTCTAGTTTAAAAGTTAAAATCTCGATATCTCGAGAGTCCTCAAATCAAGACCGACACCAAATAACCAAGCTATTGTCCAACTTGACCGTCATAAATCTTGTCCCGATAGTTCTGACAACTTTAGAAAAAAACGGCTTATCTCCAAATGAACAACTACAGGAATTGTAACCTTGTCATATAACATATCAGGTCGCATTTACTTTACGAATTTTAAAGAAAATAAGCCGTCTTTCCCAAGGATGACACAGTTGGAAACTTTCAACTATTGCCTTTGTAAGGATAGCTTTTGAATAGCGATCGATTGTTGTCCGAATTGATCTTTAAGATCTGAGGGCTTATTTTCTAACGCACTCGCAATCCCAACCGGCTTCAAAGCGGAGCAATTGTTTTCATTTTGTATGCAGACAAGACTTCGATTTTCAAAATGAAAACGATCGTGATTGCGAGTGCGTTAGACAATAATCCCTCTGTTTTTCATCTAGTGATAGAACTAAAGATAGAAATTATCTCGCGCGATCTTAAAATATGCAACCTGTTATAGTAGCTGGCAACATCAAGGAAACAATAGTAGATTGTTCAACAAGGGACTAAAACAAGCCATAATGACACGAGATGTTTAGCCACGCGAGCGAGCCAGCGAGCGAGAGTGGCTATAGTTCGAGTGTCATTATGGTTGTTTAGTCTCGCGTTAAACACTCTACTTTTCACTTTGAATGCGAGGAAAAAAAAAACAACGTTCAGTGCCGGATTAGCCACGTAACTAGCAAGAGTAGCAAATGCAACGGGCCCCGCGCATCCACGTCTAACCTCTAAAATGCTAGTAGGTACTTACATCAGTATGCGTATGCGTGTACTCATATGCATCAGGGTTGACGATAAGATGAATAATCCAGTCGTATTCTCCACCAGAATAACCTAAAACAAACACCCACGCAAAATAGGTGCATATCTAAGTTGCTCAGTTGCGGAAAAAAGACCGCCACAACCTGTAACCTAAAACAAACCCAGGGGTCTCTTTATAGAATTTGCTACGGACCCCGACGGGCTTGCTCATTCCAGCACTGACGAAGTTCTATACACATTAACAATATTGATTACCTATAAGAAAGTTTCTTACAAATTTGTTCCGCGGTTTTTTTCTTTTCTTTTGTTATTTTTTTGTTAAGTGCCGCTTTAAATGCTTGCATATTTAGCCAACAGGATCAAACTTGAAAACTATTTTAAAACTAATTGGAACAAGCATAATTAAATGAATTCATCCTTAATATAATTCAATATATTCATATTCGTAATCATTAATCGTGTTTCACGAAATTAAATCATTTTTATTTGTATTTTTTCACAGTTGTCATTTTGAGGTTATTTCCACGCGCTAAAAATTGTCTATACCACAGAATAAAAACTAAAGGCATAGAAACCGTACTAAATAGGCAGAAAATACATTATGGTTGACTTCCTTTCACTTATGGTTTTCATAGTGAGTTGGAAAGAAATCGTCACAAGGCGTGATTTGGACCTTTAAGCACCAGTGTGGAAAAAAGTAACGCCAAAGAAGATCGGTCGTTGATTTGACGTTTCTTCACCTTCTGATCATGACAGATTAAAGAAGAAAAGACACCTAGTTTTTGTTTCTTTTCCTCTTATCAAAATGTAATCTATAAAGTAGAGACAAGTAGCTGGTGCAACGTTCATCTTATTGCACGGCTTCTTTGCCTTTAGTCTTTATTCTGTGGTCTATACAAAAAGACTGAAAATAGCAATAAATCCTCCATTCACAAACACCGTGATTGGATGTTAAGGGGATTCCAAAGTAAATTAAAACAATTTTACTTTAATCCCTAGAGATTAAAAAGGAACTTTAGTCCCGATGTGCAGAGACTAAAGTAACATTTTAAGAGCATGAGAAGTGAAAAAAACTATACTCCATGGGAGGTGAAGTCAAAGTAAACAAAGTAATAGGTGTTACGTAACAAACAATACTAACAATATGAACAAAAATGATAGACTTTGGTGAAACAAAATAAATGTTTTGTTGCTTTTTCATTTAGAAAAACTACACTACTGTGTGAAATAACAAACAAACAGCCTACAAACTTACTTAGACTTAGACTTGAGTAAGTACCTATACACGTATTGACGACGCGTTGGCCTAATTGGTAGTGACGCTGCCTACGAAGCTAGCGGTCTTGGATTCGATTCCCAGTATGGGCAAATATTTGTGTGATGAGCGTGAGTATTTGTTTCTGAGTCTTGGATGTTTTCTACAAAGTTTTTATTTCTCTTTAAGTAAGTATTGATATCGCTGTCTTAGTTTGGGACTAAGTCAATCTGTGTGAGATTGTCCCCTGATAAAAAAAAAACATGTAGGTAAGTTTCTTCCGTGGCTGTCTGACTGACTAACAGGCAACGCACAGCCAAAAGCGCTGGACCCACTGACTTTTGGAGGGAATATTCCATGAGCACTCTAGGGTCTCCTGGGGTACAGAAAGGGTTTCGCAATGGATCTTCACCCCTTCCGATTTTTCGAAAATCGTCCCCCCAATGGAAGAAATAGGGGAGAAATGGGAAACTCATTCGACGCGTATATAGTCACGGGCATCTCTAGTCTATTATAAATCTAAAATATGTCAGAGGGACAGATTTAAATTTAGTGTCACCTTAATTTGCGTGCTGTCACATTCTACCTTAGCGAATTAGAGAGTGACAGAAGATGTACCTACTAATGGATATTAAGTCAACGTTTGTGCAAATTAAAAATGTAATACTACAGATAACAAAATGGTTTAAATTATTGCTATTTTTACTCGACTCCGGCGAAGCCCGAAAGGGATATAGTTCATTCGTTCAAATAGTGTGCATTGCAACCCTTCGAGGTCGCCGACACCGCTTTGTGCAAGCCGCAGCGGCTTCTTTGTATCAATTGTGGCGGCACATCAAAGTATGCAAACTACCTATTAGAACGAACGAACTATATGTGTTTGATCTGTATACTCGTAACTACTCAACGGCTCAACCGATTTTGATAAATGATACAACATTAGATTTATAAAATAATCAAAATATGTCTAAACGGTGCATTGTATGCGCTTTAATGTTTTAAACATATATCGATGACAATATCATAAAATGCAGTCGAGTTTTTAGGCTGCCTTTCCACTGGAGCAGAGCGACGCAGCGGTGAGCGAGGAAAAGATCCACCAATAGGAATACTTTATTTTCCTAGCCTCGCTTAGCGCAGCTCGCCTAATGGTGGATTTCTTCCTCCCTTACCATTCCGCTGCCTCGCTCCGCTCCAACGGACAGACAGCCTTATAACTTGCTTTAAATTATATAGCTAGTTATTTGACAGAGTCAATACCCATTGATTGTTCATGAGTTTGCAGAAGAAAGCTACCGTCATTTATTTATTTATTTATTTTACACGGGACGGGATCATTTTAAATTGACACGACCTACGACACGAGTAACCTCTAATCTCCTTCTCAATGCGAGCCGTCGCCTTTACACTCTCGGCCGCAAATTGTGAAACTTGCTTCCACTATTGTTGTTCGGGGTGCAATATGAACCGCCCCGGGCTTGCAGATTGCAATGACTTTTGCGACCTTTGTTTTGCTCCTTGTCACAGCGGTAATGGACTTCGAGAGCTGTTGGGAGTTGCCAACTTACTATTGCTCCGTGTTACATTTGTGGGAAATGCGATGTTTTATTGCTTGTTAAATAGAAAATGTGAACTACTAAACGTTTGAGAACATTTTGAGAGATTTAGTAACAATTTCACCATACGATGCTAAATAGGCTACTTGCCTCATATTAAATTTTGCTTAATAAATTAATATTTTCTTTAGTATTAGACGAAACCAATATTTATCGATTTCAGATATTAAAAGTGTAAGATGGCTACATGTTTTTTATTTAAAAATTGTTCATTTTTATTTTTTATTTTGAACTCTGAAAACGCTGTCGGGCATGTTGTGACGTCATAGGACCTTAAGCAAACTTCATGTCGGTTCTTATACGAGTGAAATTCGCAATGGTATATTCTGCAAGTATTCTGTGCTGTGACATGACATTGTCATTTATGACTCATGGACTTTTGAGGTTGTGTTATGATCGTAGTCGTTTTAATATTAGTAAAAACCTAATCTGTGTGTTATTGTAAGTCTAAGGCCTGAGTGGACGCTCGAGTTGAGCGTGCAGCGGGGCGGGGCGTGCATGTTAAACAAATGAAACCCATACTGGTGTCCTGAGTGGACGCTGCACGAATGTGGTGGACGCTTGCCCGCGACGCTGCCCGCCCCGCTCAACGCCCCGCTTCGAGCGTCCACTCAGGTAGTACACTTACTGCTTTCTAGTTTTATTGATAACAGCAATCATGGATGTTGGTTTCGAAAATGATAAATGTTTATCTATATGTCAAATGCTCTCGTCAACTGTCAAACAAATGTTTGTTTTCGGCCCGTATGACGTCACAGCACAGATAATCTATAGACTAATATGACTGTAAGCGTTTTCGCCCGTTAACGAAAACGAAACTTTTAAAATAAAGTTTTGCGGTTATGTAGGTCCTAAAAAAATGTGGAATTTTTTTTTTCATCTAATCGGACAATAATTAATAACTTGAGACCTACTTTAAAACAGAGGCAACTAGCCTATTTAATCAATGTTAATCGACTGTTAGTTCATACATTTTGACAGCTGTTAAACGCTCAAATCGTCTGTTAAGTGGTTAACATCGTATGGTAAATAACGTTATTATTTAATCAAGATAATTTGTCAAACAATATAAGACAATTTAACTACTGCAAAAGAAATAGTACTTTTAAATATTAGTGTACTGAGTGTACGTAGTGATAACCGCAATGAAAATACCCACTGAGTTTGAACTGATTTATTTACCGATTGAGATGATTGCAAATGGGATGTCGACCCTAATATAAATAATAATAAATAGTAAATATTATTAAATAATAAGGTCTAAGAAGAGATGCCGTTATGCTAGTAATTTCACCGGTTACAACTGTCCGAACATTTTAGATATTGTTAGATGGTAATGGTAGTTTAAAGGATAACATGGAACAGGATGCTTTGGTTTCACTTAGGGTACCATTTAGGAATTTGAAAAGTCCTGATAAAAAGCCTGACATTTAAATAAGTCCGGACTTTTTAGTCACAAAATAGAAACATTTCTCACTTAGTTACAGTGGTGGTAGGCATGGTATCTGACGCTCGCATTGCGAGGGGGATAGAATGCGGGGTGCAGGCCCCGCACAAATCCGAAAAAGTGCGGACAAAATCCGGACTACAGTCTAAAAGACTAACCCGGACAGATGGTAACCCTAGTTTTACTTGACTTGACTCGATAATGAATGTGGCAAAAAGTAGGAATAAACTAGACTCAATAACCATTATTTACAAACATTTTTTTAATAGTTAATGGTAGGTTGATAGGTGTTAACAATATCGTTTAGTATTTCCTTAACTCTATGAAGTGTGCTTATTAACCCTTAATTTGGCAGAGACTTCAATACCGTAAAATTACAAATTTTATCAAAGAAGTTGATTAATAGAACCTCTAGGAGTACAGAAAAAATATGGAAAAAAATCTAGTTTTTTTAGATTCTGAGAAAAACTATGTCCGTCACACCGGACATTGCCAAATATGCGGGATATTATATATGTCCGTCGTGCCGGACAATGCCAAATTATTAGATGTAAAAAAAAAACATAAAAAAAGGAAAAAAATGTTCAAATAACGCTGTTTAGGTATATTATTTATGTTGTATGAAAACTATGAAACCGTAAGTGACAGTTTTGTGTGCGAACTTTGTAATACTTTATTGATCTTTGGATATTAATGACTAAAATTAAAATTCATAAGGTATCTTTAGACATCTTCAAAGACTCATGAGAGATGAATTTTGGGGGGATCTAAATAAATATTTAAGGTGCCCAAATATTTTTTACCAATTTCCATGTTTTGCTGATGACGTTGGGATACCGTGACCGAGTTTTTCTCGTTGTATTTGTCAGTGTAGGCAAAGATATAAATGATGAAATAGACAGAATATTGTAATATTTTTTTGTTCAAAGAATCATTCAAATCTTGCATGGTACTTCAAAACTGCACGCCGGATTGTAGTTTTGTACCTCTTTGTTATGTTGGGAAATATTTTGAATATAAAAGCATCATAATAATGATGAAAAAAAAAGCTGTTGGTAATAAAGCAAATTAACGCGACGAACTTTTGGAAGTTAGTACCGTAGGATTATGTCCGCCGTTTGTATGTATTAAATATACGAGTATGTATAATTAAAGTGTATTGTGCAAAGAAGTTAATCATGCATAGATAAATAAGTCACTCTGAGGGAGGGATATTTTATGACTCATTTTCGTCATCATAAGCTTCACCTGCCTCAGACTTTGCATGTCATTTGTGTAAATAAATGCACAATGGTCCCACACCATTCGCTGGTTGAAAGGAAATGAAAAATCTAAGCGCAGATATCAGTACACACATACAAATATTCATATTTTGAACATTTTTTTTTAACCTTATTTGTAACTCATCAGTGTACAGTTTTGGCAAAGTCCGCCACGGCGGACAACCAGTAATATACATTAGTCATTGAATCTATGGCGTTGTCCGGTGCGGCGGACAACACTTTCAGCGGAAGTTTTAAATAAGAAAAAGTACTAAAATGCACTATTATTACACCTTCATGTTTCAATAATATAATTTTGTTTATTGTTTTGATACAAACACACATGCCTTTATAGTAAAAAACAAAAGATAAACGCATTTATTCTTCAATAAAAACAGTTGACGACCGGCCCGGTGCCATTTAGCTGGATAACTCACATGATTATGTTTTTAATGCTTCAATATTATTTTTCTACCAAAAAACATATATATTTATCTACCGATTTTCATATAGCAAGAGAAAGAAATATGACGTAGTAAAGTGATAGATATTTTTTAATGAGTTGTCCGTCCCACCGGACAAAATCAAATTAAGGGTTAAAAAGAGTTGGATTGGAAGTTGGCGGCTTGTTGTGCCCCTAACCAAAAAACAGGCCATAATATTTAAACCTCATTTTAAGAATATTATAACCAAGAAAAGGAAAGCTCTCGTCTCCACGTAATCCGGAACCTTAGATTCCTTATCCGGTTACATGGACCCATTTGAATCTTTATTCGTTTTATTTATAGTCTACATTTATTGCAGTTCTTTCTAAGACATTAAAGTATCTGTTTGCTCGAGATATTTATGGTTTAGTGTCAGTTCCCGGAACGAGTCGAGACACTTATAATAATATTAGATTTATTTCACGTTTCTAGAGCATAAAAGATTCCAGGATTATTTTACAACGTAATGTATTTATAACAAGGCATTGCGAGGTTTTGTAACCATTTATGTAAGATAGTTCTTTATAATTTATAAAAACGAGACAAGGCGAGTTTAACTTGCTATCATGTTTTTTTATACGGAATCTTATACGCTTTTAAATATTTCACACATGCAAAATGTCTAACAATAAGTATTAAAAATATCCATACATACATATAAACATAAAATCACGCCTGTTTTCCAGAGGGTAGGCAGAGAACACTTCTTTCCACCTGCTGCGATCCTGACAAATCTCATTCGCTTCTTCCATATTCATACATCGAGTCATGCATGCACGTCGGTTTTGGGTACGTAGATTTGACCCTTTTCCTGCATTTATTTATTTATTTATTATCCATAGCTACAGTAATTTGATAATAAAATAATGCTGGGATATTATTGATCCTTGGACATTTTTACCCGACTACGGCGAAGCAAAGGAAGGGTAATGAGTTCGGCACCTTATTATGCATATATGTATATGTATGGCTCCATCTTCTTACGCATATTTTTTTGTAATAATTATAATATTTCATAATTACTTTAGCATAGTTGTCTATTGGCATACAATCTTATGGCATGCTGAAGGCCAGGATTATTATAGGAACGTGCATCGCAGTTTGGCCTAGCAGGCAGGATGACGATCAAAATGGGTGGAGTTCCATTCACAGGTGATATCTGCGGTTAATGTCTTGGATTCTCCTAAGCTTGGCGTGTGGAAAGTAGTGTAAAACATTATAAAGGTCCAAACTTGTTGATGTGTGTTTTAAGTTTAAAATACTAAATTCATACAATACACTCTTTAGTAGATAACTGCCGCACTCGGAGACGTCAATTTAATTTAATGCTTGATTAAAGTTGGTGCTGTCACTTTCTTTGCTACAGCAATAGAATAAGAGAACACGTCACTAAACAAGCATTAAATTTAATTGACGTCTCTGAGTGTGGCAGTTAAGCACAGTTCCTTTAAAGTAAAAAGCCGGTAATTTCAGGAATCTACTCCTGAATTTGCCTTAAAGATGAAATAATAACACAGTACCCCTTCGCCGCACAGGGTTATTGTCCTCCTAGTCCGTAAAATCTACATTTTACAAGCGAACTAACCTTACTTGTAAGCACTTACTTTCAGGACACGTTATATGCTAATATTTTTACGACACTTATCCTCTCCATCCATCTCAAATTCGATTACTTTCTTGTACGATTGAAACAGGCCCCGCACGGCGGAGATCACAAATCAACGTTTTATCGTGAGAGTCCGGTGCAGGGAACTATGTATCATAAGTGGGCCATCGATCCGCACCAGCTGGAATTTATGGCCGAGAGCCTGCGGACATGAGTGTGAAATGCTAGATGGGTTATGGAAGAGAATAATTTACGAAACGATTTTCTACAATTTTGTATAAAATCTATCCTAACTTAATCATATCAAAAAAAAGTACAAGTTACTTATGCAAAAAACACACACAAGTAATATACTTATCGCTACGCGAAGATTTTCGATGTTCTTACTTGCATCCTAACGAAATAATTAGTTACAATATGGAGTTTTGAAAAATATCAGTTAACAAAACTTAATAAAATTGCAACGAAGGTCGTGTAGTCAAGGGGACCTTTATGTTTACACCACAGTCTCAAAAATATGTACAATGACGTTATTACTATAGCAATAAAGATCATGTACACTAAAATATTTTTACAACTTTGTCCGGTTTTTTTTGATCTTTGGCTGTACAAAGCGCGTGACGCGTCTAAAATATAAATTGTTTTATACTTATAAAACCAAGGTTTATTGACGAATTCAATTTTTAGTCTTCCTCTACCATTAGGTATATCCATCCACATTTATACTCATCACTCTTCTATTTATGTTTCCTTCGTCCCTCCTCATTACATGTCAGATACAACGCCAATCTATTTGTCCTCAACTTTTTTATTATTCCTGCTACTTTCAAGCTTCCTCTAATATATTCATTCCTTAACCTTATCCATACCACACATCCGTCGTAACATTCGCATCTCGCCACATGCACTTGTTACGGATGGAGAAGAAGTGATTGTGAAAACAGGGTGATGATATTATTATACTTCTAAAAAATAAGAATATAGATATAAACCTAATAAATTTATGAAAGCCAAGCTAATTAAAAATGCCCAAAAGGTTATTATTACTTTTCTTACAGGATGACCACAGGGCTAGCAAGATTAATAAATAACAGAGGCCAGTCCGACATTCTCAAGTCTTTCCCACCACTTTTCAGTCTGCTCTGGATCTCAGTAGCGTTCTCACCAACCAGAACAATATCGTCAACGAATAGCATACTTATACCAGGGTGCGTCTTCCTGTATGTCCAACGTCAGAGTCAGTAAGTACCAAAATAGGACGATAAATTGCTTGTAGGTTGTCTATACCAACTCTGCCCTAAAAACCAGTAACTGCTGAGCAGGAACCATTTTGCTCCGTCTGGTACTGGTTCAGATGTTTTTATTTTTGATTTTTGTTTGTTAATTTACTTTTCTGTACTTGGGTTAGATGTAAGCAAATAAATATTTTTTCTTTCTTTCTTTCTTTCTTTCTTTCTATATTCGCTATTACTTATGAAATTACAGCGTAGTTAACCACAGAATACATCTCTGGCTCTTCCAGACAAGTGGACTTCCCACACGAGCGATTTAGTATTGCCATCGCCCTCTTATAAGATCAGAATAAGACACGTACAACAAAAAAGCCATCAAATACAAATCAGTCTCCCAGAGCGGTTGTCGTCGAGAGCCCAATAAAATGCCTGCGTGTATGTGACTTGTATATAGATAAACCGATAAAGATACTTCCAGGGTCTATATTACCGATCTTCTTATTATCTACCGATCTATTTATGTATCTTTTGCTTTAATCTCGCTTTGCCAACTAAGGGAAGGGAAGGAACTAACCACATATTATTAAAGTGATATAGAAATTGATGCTTAACTAGGCTTAGACTAGGTACAGGGCCCCGTCACTTCATACAAGAGAGTACTTATCGGCTGTATTTGATATTTACTTGACTTACGTCCTTCTTACAAATGATTGCTTTTTTTATCCATGTTGTTGTTTTTTTTCTTTTTCTCTTAATGTTGTTTTGTGTTAAGTGTGTCACTTTCCGTCTCTTCACCAAGCGGTTCCAACGGAAGACCAGTGCTGGCTTTACGGATAGCGAATACTGAGTTGGGACCGTTTCGCAACAATTTCTCTGTGTCTTGTTCTTTTTGTATCTATTTAGTGTAATCTTGTATTGTTGTGAATAAATGTCTCTTTATCTTTATCTTTACTTCCCTCACAACTTTTACCCGCACGCTACGCGCCGAAATGTACCTATTCACGCGCGCGTTAAGTACATAATAATTTGTTTGTCCGTCTCATGACGTCTTTCACTTCGTTCCCAAGCGAGTGTTAGCAACTACATAATAAATTGGTGGCAATTTCACATTACAGATATTAAAACGTAAGTAAGCTACTTGCAAATATTGACAATGAAACTGATATTTTCTATCCCCAGGGATATACCGGCCGGTAGGTAATTACAGCGGTAGGCGGCGGCCAGTGACGTATCTGTTACAAAATAAATAGTATATAATCAGTGGTGGCTACTTTACCAAAAATAAATAGTAGGTCATCATTAATATGAAGCAGGTCCGTGGGGATAAAGGTCATTATAGAGACGTTACTAATTGGGTGTAGATGCCTGTTATCTCTATTTTTTTCATGTATTTTTTTTTCTGTTATGTTTTTTTGTGGCCTGTAATGAGATTTTATTCCATTTTTTTTAATAATCCATATATCAGCCGTTAGTCGCCAACCCTAATGGATTGGGATGAGGTATAACACATGAGCAGACAATTGTTAAGTACTTTTGATATTACGAGTATCTAGTCTATTCAAAGACATATAGGGGAAAGGACGGCATTACGGACCATGTGGGTAAAATGAACCGGACTTATAACCATAAAACTGGTAGCGTCATCTATTCCTCACTTGCGTCCACTCGGTAGTCGCCTCTTACTCAGTTTCGGTCAGTGTCCTTGGAGCGGCCATGCGGCAGCAGACATTTATATCAAGGCTTGTTCATTTTTGTATATTTTGATGTAAAAAGAGCGAATTTTGAACAGCCTTCATTTTTATTGGGTTTCTGATACCGACTGTTAAGTGTTTTTGCTTTATTTACTCTTTATTTCACTTAGTTTAAGTGATAAGATAAAATAACCAAGGTGCTGCGGCAATTGGACCTCAAAATATTTCATTATTATACGTGCCTACTAGATAAAAAAGGTAAAATTTAACGGGCAAAATGGAGCACGTGGTCCGTTTTGCGTGCGATGCCGATTTAAGTGTATTTGCCTGCGCGTTGACTTATGAAATTTTCTAATTTAAACGGTTTCATTATTTTAGATGGTTAACATCTACAAAAGAAAGTAAGATCTTCAATCTCGGTGTGAGGAGGACATGAAAAATGCGGTTGAAGAAGAAACAAAGAGCGCAGAAGGCAAAGCAGAATCTACTCTCAAAAAGAAGGAGGAAAAGACAGTAAAGACACAATAAAATAAAAGTTAAAATATTATATTTATTTTATTTTATACTTTTTAGTGATCATAATAATGCTGTTATATACCTAGTCCCACTTTAACTAATAAGAATTAATAAGGAACTGTAGAACATTGAAATTCAATCTCGCCGCAAGCAACGCCGTGGGAAGTCATAGTCATATACTTAAACATACATATGCTTCGTCATAGTCGCTCAACTATCTTAATCGAAATATCTTGTCGCCACCCTTGAAATATATACCGTTTAGGAGTTCCGGTGGCCATCTGTGGTTTTCATCATCAGTTCCACTTTACCAAATAGTGTTTTCCAAGAGCAAATACACGAGTTACAATGAAAAATACCAAAATCGCTATAGGTGTGCCTATAAATTTTGAAGAGTTCCGTCGATTCCTCATAGACTCCATCATCAGATCTTCATTTTGATAAGAATGGGACCAAATGGGAAGCACCAGCTTTCAAACAAAAAAAAAATCTTCAAAATCGGTTCACCCAGTCGAAAGTTCTGAGGTAACAAACATAAAAAAAAACATACAGTTGAATTGAGAACCTCCTCCTTTTTTGAAGTCGGTTAAAAAGGAAAAGAAAAATTGACTTAAAATAAATAAATTCAAGGACATCATCCAACGAAGACAAAAAAGATATTCGATGTCTTTATTGCCCTCATCTATTTTCTGAATCAACAGAAGGATGGGTCCAGCATGTTCCTTAAGGGCACACTGTAGTTGTGCCGATGTTGAAGTCGATGATAAAGCTTAGATTTATTTGTAAAGGTGTGATGTTGAGTAAGTGCACAGAAAGTCTTTTTTTTCTTTGGGCTGCCATAGGTCCATTTACCTTCACGTGTGGTTTCAGGCTGTGATTCACGTTTTACTTTAACATGTGGGCAAGATGGACCAATCCGAAGATTTTGGAAATAACCTTGTATCTTCATAATCAGTAATTTAATTGAAGTGATCAATACTTTAGAGTTAAATGAATAAATTCTCAATTATATTATGTTAAAAAAATAAGTTTTTAGAGTTGTTGGTAATTATTATTTAGCCCTGCCTGCCCCATTCTGGGAATGAAAGCGTGAGTTTATGTGTGTATGTATGTATAAAAATAAGAATAAAGTTGTTTTTTTTTCCATGAAGGTTTTTTATTTAGTGGTGTCTTACCTTCCTCTCCCCTTAACTTAATAACTATAAAAATAACTTACCGTGCAAAGTAGATTAAATTAATAAATGATACCCGCATTTAACTTTATCAACATAAATTTAAAAGAGATGAGACGAAAAAGCGATGTCCTTCTAACTCATACATAGCAAATGGGACTGTTTCCCGAGTCGGATAAACTCACGTCTCAAGTGTCGGGCAAAACTATAACATAAACGACGCGTAATAATTCAAATCCCTTACTCTATAAACTTTTCCGGCCCGTGGGCATGTATTCTATCAAGTTTGACGAAGAAAACCTTACCTTGGAGTCCTTAGAGTTATGTCGCGCTGTATCAGCAAACGCCTACGCACGGTAAGGTGGCAACAAAGGGTTCGGGCATTCTCCTCACGTCGGCCCTTCAGGTTAAGCCCCGCGAAATTTCTACGATTTAACGAAATAGCCTGCTAAAGGCTTATTTGTTCCTATACCATCCCTTTCGGTACAGTTTATTGACTCGATTTCTAGAAAGGGAACGAGATAGAGTAATTTCACATTACGTCAGACATTTGCTGCAGGTCGGTCGGAGAAACTGCGGGAAAAATCTTATTAATGTACAAGTGCAATGTGTTAAATATAACAGGGCCTCAATTGTTCTTCGTTTTGACCCTATTGATTCATGATTAACCTCATGACTCGGCCGCCTTTACTCGTAACTACTGTCTAGTTAATAAGAGCTATCATAATATTTAACGTTAACAATACGGTAAAAATAGATGTCTGTGCCAGGGATCGGAACCGGTTTCAAATAACCGTTTTAATATTGCTCCTGAACGGTTATAAATTATGTTGTTTGATATACCGGTTTATCACAGTAACGTTTAATGAAAGAACGAAATCATTTCGGTTATCGGTATTCAAGAAGAACGAAATTTAAAACGTTCCGAGAAACTTTATTGAACTGGTTTATCTCGGCCGCGCATTATGTCATAAATGTCATTGTCTGATTGACATCTATACATATATCAAGTGAAAATAATAAAATTGATGACAATTAAAATCATGGGAAGAAAAAGGGAAAACCTAATATACTCCATGTTTTGTTACGACGAAACAACAAAAAAATCAAAATGTTTAATGGAAGGCTGTAATGTGCATATAAAGGCAAGTCCAGAATAAAATCATATTACCTACTAAAATCATATTTGAAAGTGCGCCCCATACATTGCTGTCACTATACAGCTCCCACTGTGGGCCATTTTGGTGTTACTTTATGCTAAAGGTTAATTCATTTTACAGGGAAACCATGCTGGCAATCTGTTGCGTCATTTTTATGCACTACATAGGGTCAAACATGACGAAATTGTAAAAACGAACATGGAAGGTAAAGAAAATCTTCCTAGTCGTTCATCGGACAATGCCGCAGCGGTAATGGAATATTGTACAGATCTCGTCACTATACATGGTCGCCCGTTCATCATGGTTGAAGACGAGGCATTCAAAAATATACTTAAGTTGATTCCAGGCATGAGCCAAAGAGAGATACAGGCCATCAACGTAAAAAATGTTAAAGAAAATATTCGCAAAAAAGCCTATGATGCCCGGTTCGAAATTAGTAAGCAGTTAAATAAAACCTTAGTCAGCCTGAAAGTTGACGTAGCATCGGTGAAATTACGAAGGTTCCTGGGATTAAACGTTCAATACATCTCAAATGGCCGAATAAACCTCCGTAATTTAAGTGTGGTGGAATTGCACGACAGAAATACAGCACAGTACCTGAAGGAAAATGTTGTGATGACCTTAAGCCGTTACGGTATTGAGCCGATGCAAGTATTGACCATCACAACCGACAATGGATCAAATATGTTGTGCATGGTCAACGAATTGAATGACACTGCAACTACTGAAAGTCTATTAACATCTGATAATGAGTTTATCGACGAAATCGGTGATGCTGAGGCGAATGACAGTGACACAATAGAGCTTCAGCTCGAAGATACTAATGAAAGAGTAAGAACCATTACTGGTATTCGGTGTGCCGCTCACTGTCTACAACTGGCAGTGAAAGCGGCCTGCCGAGAAATGCAAGACTTTTTAGAACGATGCCGGCAGATAGTTAGAAAACTACGGACGCCAAATATGTCTTTAAGGCTAAAGGAAGAACATTTGCCGCAAGCTGTTCTAGATACTCCGACCAGATGGGATTCGACGGCAGATATGCTTGAAAATTTAAAAACACTAAAAACATTTTGTGTTACGAACATGACCGTCGAAGATGACATTTGGACTCAATTGGCAGTATATTTGGAAATTCTTCTACCATGCAGAGTTCTTTCCAAACGTCTCCAATCTGAACAGATCACCTGCGGGGATTTCTATTTAGCATGGATGCAGTGTCGACACCAGCTCAGCCAGATAGACGATGCATTTGCCCGCCGATTGGAATCATTCATGGTTGACCGGCAAGCCGTGCTTTTTGAAAATGACAATTTTTTAGCGGCCATATATTTGGACCCAAGGGTCAACTCGGTTCTCAACAGTAATCAATCGACTACAGCACGAAGAACTCTTGCCGAAATATATAAGAGGATTGCAAAACTCAAGCAACACCAACCACCACCTCATTTAACGCCGGGAACTTCCAGTTCCAGTCGTAGAGAGACCGAGACACCCAGGGAGCCCCAGAGTTTCGAAGACTACTTACGCCATCAATTCGCCGACAATGATCGGCAAAATAACGAATTTTCATTAGATGATGAAATCATTTATAAATTGATGACGTTTTTGCAGGAACCAGTGTTATCGCCAAATTCTAATATTTTAGAATATTGGACTGGCAAAGAAATGACAGATCCATATTTATTTGCTTTGGCCAGGGTCGTATTAGCTATACCGCCTACCAGTGTCAGTGTTGAAAGACTGTTTTCCTCATTGAAATTCGTGCTTAATAATTTAAGAATGCGGTTAAATGACTCAATAATTGAAGACATTATGGTTGTGAGAAACAATCGTTTGTATTCGAAATAGTACCTAAGTAGGTAATTAGCAGGGGTCGGATTTTTCATCGCATGGTGAGATGAAAGAAAACTGTGGAGTCGATATTAAAGCTAAATTTTAATTCATATTCATACTCATTCATTTAATTAAGAACGAAATTAAATTATAAATAAAATAAGTCATATGAGTAGAAATAAATTATATCGTAAATAAAAATAAAATAAAATATTACTTTTATAATATGCTCCTAGTTTCCAATATCCATAAAACTTGTAGATATAGGAATGAGTGCCTCAAAATCTTGACAAGGTATGGCATGTGCATTGTCCATTTCAAAATCACAATTGTAAAACGAGTAAATAATGCTAACTTTTTCCATATTTTCTGGGCTAAAACTGGTTCTATATTGGTTGAAAATTCACTTGTGACTTGAAAAAGATCGTTCTACGTCAACGGAAGTTAGCGTAGCATATTCTAGAACTCGCTCAAATTGTTCTGTACTTGCCATGTGCCTTAAATGTATGAAGTCCGGATTTCTGTTGAGTACACTTTCCAATTTATTCTTGGCTGTTTCAGGGCCGAAAATAGTTAAAAATTGTCTTACGTCGTCTAATATTTGAAAACTTTGCTTAATCGACATATTAGTACACTGCAATTTTGTGATTGAATCAACAATGATTTCAAAGTTATCTTTTATATAACTTAGCTCATTTGGCATATTAACGTTCAATAATACAGTTTGGGCGTTTAAAATTGCGGCGGCATCTCTACTGTTAATGATGAATTAATATTTTTAATTTTTTCGTAATGAGTAGCATAAAAAATGCAGCACTCAGCCACGTCCCCCATCTGGTTATTATAGGCTGTGGTGGTAAGGGCACATCAGGGGCCATCGTTTTAAATAGTCTTATTCGTTGTGGCGATTGTAGAAATACCTTTTTTACATTGGATATTAATTTGTTAACGTCCTCGTGTTCTGATCTTATATGTTCAGCAACACGATTGAGTGCATGTGCTAAACATGTAACATGTCTCATATTATAAAATTTCTTTTTTAATATTTTACCTGCAAGAAGCATGTATGCAGCACTGTCCGTGCATAACACTAAAAATTTGCATATATTCCTTTCGAAATCATCTTGCGACAAAAACATTAAAGATCTTTCTACCAATTCTGCAACCGAAATCCCATTTACTTTTTCTAAAACCTTGCACGATAGCATATAAGGTCGAGATGGAAATCCTCCTAATGACTTCACAATAACATTAGTAATGCAATTGCCAACAGTATCCACCGTTTCATCTACTGAAAGCCACAAGTAACAATCATTCAATAAAGTTCTTATTTTACTTATGATTGGTGTGTAGACTTTTTCAAGATAAATCTTTCTTAAAGTAGATTCTTCTGGAAGTTTTCTATTTGAACATTTACAACAAAGATACTTGTTCATAAACTTTCTAAACTCGGGATGTTTGAGTTTTTTCCATGGGATATTGCATGTAATCAAGAACAAACAGAGATCTATGTAAAAGTCGTTCGTAGTGCAAAATTTATTTTGATGTCGGGCAGAATTTACGTGCTTTAGGACATTATCTTTTTTTAGTTGAGTTATAGTAATGTCACACAGAGTACACACTATAGCTGATTGGTCAGCATCGTACCTTAGCTCGTGAAATGGTTCTATCCAACTCTGAATAAAAGATGACGTTTGCTGAGATTTCATTTGGTGGAGAATACTATTAACATGTTTTAAAATAAATATGTGTTTTAATTGCGTTAGCTCTACTCCACAACACACACACGATACAACACATTTCTCATGATCGTATTTTAGATCTTTGTAAGGTTCTATCCAGTACAAAATTGCAGAAACATGCGGATCAGACATAATTGTTTACGTAATTATTGCACGTACCGATTGCAATAAATAATTAAGTGACACATCGCGTCGTGAACGATTGACATGACATTGACATGCAAATGATTTATGATAAAGCAGCTAGTACTTAGCATTACGTTTACCGCAACAAAGTAGTCTGAACCAAACAAAAGATTAACTAATTTGATATAGTTACAGGGTAAATACTTTACCAAGCAAAAGGCTTAATACTTCCCAAATTTACACAAATAATTTTAATTACATTCAGTAAGATTAATTTTCGATTAACATTTTCGATCTGTCAACCTGCACAAGGGACAAAAGTATTACGGGACTAAGAAAATTGGTGAGTATGAGTATGAATATGAATTAAAATTTAGCTTTAATATCGACTCCACAGTTTTCTTTCATCTCACCATGCGATGAAAAATCCGACCCCTGGAATTAGTTAAGAAGTAATTGTGTTGTGTTACTTTTAGAATAAAAGGTTCATTTAACATTATGCAGTTTAATTAACTTAAATGATTTACTTCCAAAAGTGCATAGTGATTACTACAATACTACTATTTACTTATTTGTATTTCTTTGTTATCTTTTTGTTCTTATGCATATTTGAGGAGAAAAATAAATCAATTTTAAAAATTGGCTTTCACTAAGCTCGAAATTAGAAGTTCGTATAGCACCGTCCTTCATGTTAACCTATGTTTGAGTGAGCGGGACGGTCGGATACGAAGTTAGGATTTCGCACTTCGGAGTAACTTCTCTGCTTTTACTCGTAGATTAAACGGTTAAGGCAAACTTCACAAAATAATTCAAAAAGGTAGGTACACTTCATTTTTCACGTAATATTAGAGTGCTCACAGTCTTCACACATTGATTTGGGTATTACTCCTAATTGCGATAGATATATCTATAAGGTGCTTTTCCACCGGCGGCGCGAGGCAAGACGAGGCGGGACGAGAATAGAAATTTGTATTAAGAATCTCGCAACCTCCCCCCCGCGCGCGCGGTGGAAATGGGTGTTTTAATACAAATAAAAATTCTCGCGCCGCCTCGTCTCGTCTCGCGCCGCCGGTGGAAAAGCACCTTAATACCCAAATCAATGTCATAAAATAGGCAATAGGTAATAGTAATAAATAGGTAACTAAAAGGCAGTCATAAAATAGGTAACTAAAAGACATTAGGTACAAATGTACGTATAACTTAAAATTAACTTCATTAAAAATAATATATACCTAAAATATCGCGCCGAGGAAAATGTTACCACCAACATACGTAAACCATCTATGTTATGTGTAAGTGAGAAAGAAGGACTCTTGTATCTCTGTCGCGTATAAAACCGGTTAATTTCGTTCAACAGAAACGGAATCTTCCAAAAAACGGTTTTCCCAATAAACCGTTATAATACCGGTAACCGAAACCAAGAACGCTATTCATTTCGGTTTGAGGTGTATTGCCAAAACCGGTTTGAAGAAAAATACCGGTATCCGATCCCTGGTCTGTGCCACGGTTAACTAAGTTAATTTCAATCAAGTTCAACATCTTGCTTCAAACTATGCCTAGATTGTATCTCTTGGTTCCTACGAATTGAAAGCAGTTTGAGTCTATAATATAAAGTTGCCCCTTATTTTGTCTGAGCTGTAATTAATTATCTTCCTGCTTGTCTCAATATCATTGGCTAAAGAGAACTGTTTGGTTTCGCAGATAAGTACTTTTCATGATATCTTACATGTTAACAAACTTAGTTACATAACAACGTCCCGCAAAACTGTTTTTTACAGTTTGACTGTGGGATCCGCGAGTCTTAGTTTACATATATCACAGATGTTAAACAATCAGTATTTTAAAATTTAAATAATACTAAAATAGTGCTTAAATAAGGCTCTCTTACGCCTATTTTTGTTAGGCTCCAGTCTTAAAGCCGCGGGTAAGCGGTTGAGGATGTAAGGCAAGCGCTTCTCGATAAGCCTGACCCTATACTATAGTAATTGCTTACTCTGTGTAGGTACAGCATATTTACCAGCGGCTACTGACGGTGCCATGTTTTTGGCTCAATTGCGATAAGTTAATCTCTTGATTACCATGTTGATTAACTGCCAGTAAGTACTTGTGTCTAAGGGTTGCCTGTAGGATTTTGCATAGGTAATTTAAATAATTTATAATAATCGTATTTACATTTATGTTTAGTTTTATTGTTCACTAGTAGATTCAGAAATTTAATTTACAACTTTTCTACTTTATCCAAATTTGTTTTAAAGGTAAGACCATAGCAATCTGATAGTATACAACACAGTTGCTATTTATGTAGGTTCTATGATGCTGTGCATAGTTAGTTATTTTAGACTATGCTACCCATACACATTTAAACTATTCGAAAGGTTTATTTATGTGTATACTTCAATTTTCCGTAGACCCTACCTACTACATTAAAGTCATACAATGGCGAAAGACTTTTTTTTCTTAACCAATATTATTATGATCATAACTTGATAAATACCTACCATTATAGCATAAGCACATAATTCTATAAGCTAACTAATAATATGTTTAATTTTAAACGAATGTGTGGTTTCATTGCATCCCCCTGAAGCAAAAGCAAAGGCAAAACTTTGACAAATTCGATTTATTATGAACCCCCTAATTTGAAACCGCGCGTGAAGTTTATGACATGGGTTGGTTTACCCGATTCATAATTAGGACGATACTATTTCAGAGGCATAGTTCGACTCTCCCGAGAATAAAGAAGCTGTGGGTATAGAAGAAGGAGACAGCTATACACTTCGGATTTTCGTTACCATTATACAAATAAACCAAATTAATTGATATGAACTACGTTAAAGTGACGTTGTCAACCAAAACGTATGAGATTTTTTTATAATTTGCTTTACAACGTCATTCTCGTATTGCCGAAGTCCATTGTGGCCTAGGAATCAAATTGGATGATTGCATGAGGAAGGTTTAGTTACTAATGTCAAAAATTTTAATTTTCTAAAAACTACCTTTCACCGCAGCATTTTGCTTGTGACGTTTAGACTTGAGTCTAACCAACCTTTAGACTTGAGTCTAACTAACCTTTAGACTTGAGTCTAACCTTTAGATTTGAGTCTAACCTTTAGGCAAGGTTAAACTTGCGATTACAGACTTTTTTTTTCGCTGGGAAAATGCGTTACCCATCGGTGGACCCGGGATGGTTATGTGGGGCTCTCTAACCGAAAACGGCCGGAATAGGTACCCAATAAACCCAGCGGTAAACCATCTGCGTCTTACAGGACCACGAGCAAGCGTATTTAGTTGTGGCACCTCGACACCAACGACTCCGATAGGGTGCCTTGGTTTACTAAGGAACCTACTTACAAACGTATGGTGCTCCGCGGGGGACGAAGAAGTCTCCTGATGGGGCTGACCGGCGATGATCACAACTTAACTTTACCTAATCTAACCTATGTAACAAATAAATTTATATATAATTATAATGTAACAGTTTAAGTTTAAAATATGGCACCCAGGCGGGGTAGCATGTCTTCTTCTTAATATATTTTGTAAATTATTTCATATTTCGAATAAAAACTCAAATTTAAATTTAAAGTTGCAATTAACGTATAAAAACAGATTATTACATAAATCCGAAACAATTAGCCTAGTAATGGGTAACAATAATTTATAATAATTGGTAATTTTGGCTTTATTCGTAATTATACAAGGTGATGCGTCACTGGCGGTGTCAAATTATACCCGATATGGCCTTGCTCGCTTAGGACGGCCATTATAAATAAACATAATGGACCTTTGGGTAACGTAATCACCTAAAGCAAAGTGTTATTGCCTTATAAAATATTATTTACTTCCTACTAATATAATTTGAAAGTTTGCATGGATGTTTCGATGTTTGTATTTCAATCAAATCCTTGTCCCATCCGATACATTTGATAACGACTGTATCAGTAAGTTTAAAAAAAAGATTGTGTAGCTACAAAATTCAGTACAAAATGCGATAAGAGTCTTACACAGATTTAGGTTACCGTCTTTCCTGTGGACACAAGGTTAACGTTTTTAAGGCCTAATTTTCTGATTGAACCCTCATTCACGTTTTTTTTCCCGTAAACCTAGTCCGATTTTTGCAATTTTTGAACATCTTGTAGATATTGTGGAAAACTAGATTTGTACATTTTCCTTCCAAGAAAGTATTTCATTTCATAAAAAAATGTTGAGGAGGTGAGAAACGGTATATCTCGGGGCTAAATTGGTATGGAAAATTTTGGACAGCGAGCGATTTAAGCGTCGGTTCACGTTAAGTAGGTATTGAGTATGACACCCCGAGTGCTGTGCTAACCGGTGCTCTTATAGTCTTTCAACTAAGTATAAAATTTAACCTCTAATTCTCTTTTTTTTTTGGTGGCTTTATTCCTGTTGAGGTGTAGGTACTTTTATGGACTTATTATTCTTTAAGTCCATAGATATCACACGTAACGTTTTCGTGTAAAGATTACTTTCTCTAATGGCTTCTGTCAAATCAAAATTTAACCTTAAACATGCCTCAAACACATTATTATAGTACTGAGTTGACAGCTGTCAAAGCTGAAATTTTAGAACAACGCGACTATAGGGTAAAATAGTAACATCGCGAAATACCTGCACATTTAGAATACTAACAGACAAGAGGATAAATCTGAGGACGCTGTAGCATTTTTTAGGACGTAGGTTTTTTTAGTGTTTGTTGGGATAATTATGTGTTGTTTTGTAATTTAATTTGTAATTAGGTATTACAAATGTTTTCATTGTTCTTTCCGTTTCCTTGGTTGCCATCACAAACAAATAAAATATGGTATAGTTTGACTAGCCCCGACAGCATTAAACTTGTTAATATAACAATAAGGAGCATATTGGCTTGGCACGAAAGCGTTATTGAAGCCGTAAAGCAGGTTTTAACGTCGCTAGTTCAGCACTACATTTGTACGAGACAGAGTTATTGGAGCGAACGGCTACATAACCGAACGAAAAGCCTAATAGAGAAGCGATTGGCGAGTCTTAAAATACAGTTAATAGGAAAAATAATGGGTTGACGTTAGTATTACCTACCTGTACCTCTACATACATTTCCGTTTTCGAAACACCTTTACCATTCGGATTCGAATCTATCCGTAAAAACAGTCTCACGTTTCCATACGTTATTCATTTATTTATATTATATGTTGCCGCTATTCTCGGAAAAATATATTAACATTCACGATATGTCAAAGTTACTTACTCAAAAGAAAGAAAAAAGTACGTGGTACGAGGTACGTGCTGGTATTTGCTCGACAGCGTAGAACTACGGTTATAAGTTTTTTGTTTCTGTTTTTGTACGCGAAGGATTCGTAATTGATTGATTTTGACGGATATAATTCCCTACCTATTTCTGGAAGTTTATATTTTACTAGCGACCCGCCAGCAGCTTCGCCTCGCTGCAAATTTCCGACGTTCCCAGTGGATTTTTTTAATTTTCTCTGCGCAGTTTTAATTTTTTTTTAATGTAAAGCCGTTCTCAACACTGTTAAAATAACATATATAAAAATGAATCTCTATTTCTCGGTCACGCTATAACTTCACTGTTAAAAAAATATGTGATTTTACACACAAAAAAAATACAGAAACCTGTAAAATTCCTTCAAAAACTGGGAAAAGTACCAAAAATTTAGAGATTTTACATTAAAATATGTAATCGTACTAATATTAATTGCCTACTACTGCACTAATGCATAATGTTGGAAAACGTCTCAAGATTTAAAAATGAAGTTTTTCTTTAATTTTGTTTATTTTTGTACTCGTATTGAAATGTTCTGTTAAAATTCCATGTCATTTTCTTCTTGCTATATCTACTTATACTCAATCATTATAGTATAAGTATCTGTTATTTTAAATATTATTTAAGAGTAACTAAAAGTAAGTCTGCCTTTAACTTGCGTCCGAATGCATTCGAATGTCGGTACTTTGAAAGCGCACTGCTCTTGGCAGAACTTTCTTTGTTTATTTTATATACATACTCGTATAGTGGCGGAACTTTGGCCCGATCCGACGAGTGTCAGCAGTGACGATCTTTTGTAACACATTAAGACTCAATAACAACGTGTATGACGATGTTATGACGACACCGGTAGCCCTCGTTAGTACTCGTACTCGCATTTGAATTAATATAAAGGTTCCGGGTTTGATTCCCGGTATCCTACTAAAATTATAAATCCGAAGGTTTGTTTAGTTTGTTACTTCTTCACACAAAACTTCACGCAACGGCTGGACGGATTTAGATGAAATTTGAAATGGAGATAGCTTATACTCTGGGTTAACACAAAGGTTGGTCTGGATTTTCCATCCCGGGAAATTTAAAAGTGCTCTTGGAAATAACGATAATCGAAACCTACGCGGACGAAGGGCAGAAGCTATATTATAAAACGCAAAAGTTAGTGTGTGTTTTAGTTTGTTTTTAGTTTGTTTGTTTTGTTCCTTCACGCGGCAACGGCAAGACGTAATCTACTCGTACATATCCTGAAGTAAGAATGAAATTAATGCATTCAATTCAGAGAAAATCAGTATAGGACATTTTTGTTTAAATACCTACAATTCTGTTAAAATTGACTTTAGGAATTGTTGAAATATCAAATCAGTTAATTATTTAAAATAATACACATAGTAATTTAAAATGTTGATGTCATCAATTTACACACAAAAGTGCCTCGTTAACGTCAACTACTTATTCATGTTAATCAGATTTGTAATTAGTATTACGCACTCGCAGGAACTCCCATGACCTTATTAATAAACCTGGAATAACCGTGAAGCAGCTAAGACATGCTTTGTCCTTATCTGTCGAATTGAAATGTTATAATGACAGATAAGGGCAAAGCATGGCTTTTACGGTTTCTCCACGTTTATTAACAAGGGCACCAGAGATGTTGTCATCTTAAACAGCTTAGGTACTTTTTAATTCTACCTGCTTTTGATTACACCTATGACTTAATTGCAATGTGATATGCAATAAATAATTTGAATTTGAATAACCACGCGTTAACACGTACGATAAAGTTAGGAATTGACAACGGGACTATTCATAAAGGTGTTCTTAAAAAATCATGCTTATATAGTTTTTTTTTTTAAAAAGCATACTAGATTTTTCTTTTTTTTAATTACAATTTACTGAGAATTTTTTTTTTATCAGTTATCAGGGTTTTCTACGCCCCGCTTTGGACTGGTGATCGGAATGACGTTATTTTGTTTGTAACCGCCGCACGCGCGTAAGTGTTGCGTAGCACTAGCTGTGACGTACCATGTGGCGTTTAAGCTCTCTGGCTATTGGCAGAAATTTGTTTATTTATTTTCTCAGTAAATAATGAACAAAAAAAAAGTACTTATGCTTTTGAGACAAACTTCTATCGGCATGATTTTTTCAGAACACCTTTAAAAAAGTTCCTGATGTCAATTGTCTATTGTCTGTTATCCGCCTTCGACGAGCTGCCTCGTCGATGAGTTTGGCGACCAAATTAAAAAGGCACGCAATACTTGTTCATAAGGCTCGCCGGTTGACTCGACAACAAATTTAAAAGCTCAAAGTCTATGGTCGATAATGGTAAACATGGGATAAAACAAGAAATTACTCAAATTAAATAAGAATGAAGCTTCTAACAGATAAAACATTTTGCAGCTGAACGAGATTAATTTTCTGTTTCGAATCCTTCCCGAACTTTCCGCAGCGATAGCCAAATCTTTTCGAATTAAGACAAATGAATGCGAATCTTATTATGGACTTCAAAGCCGGGCATTAATTTATACTAACTTTACTTTCGCCTACGTAGAACTCGACTGTCTTTTTTCACTCGGAAACAATCATCATCATCAGCATCATCATCATCATCATTATCATCATCATCATCTTCATCATCATCATCATTATCATTGTCCACTGCTGGACAAAGGCCTTCCCCAAGGTTTTCCGCTTTTGCTCTAGATTAATGTCGAAGCATTCCATAAAACTCTTGTTACGATAATACATATAATTATATGTCTAATATATGTACATATACATACGTAATCATTATCTTACGTAGGTACAGTATACTAGTAAGTGAAGTAAAAATAGGTTTAAAAACTCGCTTACAAATAAAATAACTACTACCTAGTATTTAAAATAAATCCAATTTGCGCGCATCGTAAGCCTTAGATTGTCAGACACTGATATATTTTGAAGTATTTGTGTCTTTTGCGGCTAAGCTGGGTGGGGTTTGATGGCAGACGCTCTCGTTAGCGATAAAACTTGCAATTTAAACTTTTAATTGAGTGCAAAGTCGGGATTTAACTGAGATTTGTGAAGAAAAGGATGTTGCATTAGACTTAAAAACCAACCAAATACTGAGTGGCTTGGGTTAATACTTATTTATATAATGGGTGTTATTTTCCAAGTTGCAAGTACATTTCGACTAAAGATGTTTTAATTATAATTATACTTAAGACTTTGATTTCCTTTCTAAAATTATTATGTTGCACATCTTAACACCTGAACATCGTTACCAACTACCACTAATAATATTAGTGGCACACCAAGATTAAAAAGCGAGCACCTTTTGGACATTCAGCCCCAACGACCCCCCCGGGAGCCGTAAATCCCCCGCACCTTGTTTTATTTAATTACTACAACTGCAGATAAGCTGCCGCAATTCGTTTACGCCACTTGAGGCATCCACCGGAATAAAACGGAGCGAAATGGCTGTCGCGCCTTAATGTTTAGAAAAAGGTTTCTTATTTGAAAGTTTGCTTGGAATTTGCAGACCATTACCAAAATTTTGTAAATTTTCGCGAGAAACTAGGTACCTACTATGAACGTTCTCGAAAACGTTTATAACTAACGAGAAATATTTTATTTTCATACGAAAACTAGAGTACCGGATGCCCGTGACTTCGTACGCGTAGAATTAGTTTCCCGCTACTGCGCCTATTTTATTTAAATTAAACACATTACATTAACCTTTTTAACACCTTACCTACGTCAAATACATAATGTTCACTCAGACGCCGAACATGTTTGTTATTGCAAATTACAACTTAATTGATACGAAACAGTCTCTTTTTATCTTGAACTTGTGACGGCTGTGGCCGACGACGGTGTCGTCATTGGCACGACTTTCAGTTGACGGCCAGAGCCGAAAGGTTAAGGTGAATTTTGTTTTTTTTAAGCAAGTACTGAATCTATTGACTTTGCATTTTAATCTAAAATAAGCTTCGAGATATTCTGTTTAGAGCGATGTCCAACGGTAGGGTCACGATGCATATTTATTATTTTCGAGTATCATTAAAAATAAAACAACAAGCCGGTATTGGAAATAAATGCTAATTTCTTTGGTATCGTCGTTTTATTAATATATTGGCAATGAACAGGATGACGCAGGATCTTGACCTCTCCTGAGTCCTGGATCAATCATGATGACAAATATGCTTCAAAATAAAATAAGCGTAAAATGACACATTTCTATTGCAGTTTGTTTATACATATTTGTACAGAAGGATAAAAAGATAGAAATCACCTTAAAATGTAGAATACAAATCGAAGTTACTTTCAGGGTTCCGAGTTAAAATGGGAAAAAAGTAATAGGTTATGCTTCGGTGTATGTCTGTTTGTATATCAATCACACACACACACCCACACAGCAGATTTTCTCAGCAACTAATAAAGCTATCAACTTGAAATTTGGCACAGTGGTATAACCTGCTTATCTTCATCTATTTTTGATGGTAAAAACGTAAAAATACTTAGGTATCCAAAATGAAGGGTGGGAAAATTAAAATGACTTTTTTATAACAGTAAAAGGGCCCAAGCTGCACGTTTCAAAACTTATTCTTTATCATATTTTGTAACGTTTTTTTTTGCTGCCGAATGTATTTGTTTGCAATTTCATACATTATCTACTTGTCAAGACCAAACTAATAAGTCCCAACACGTCGGGTCTACGTTGAGTATAGTGGAGATCCTGTCGGCACCTTCCGACTCCATCATCAGATCAGCTCTTTGATACCATAATATGGCATTGTCATCGGGTTTACATTATGTGGTCCAAATTTCAGCCCATTCCATTAACGGCACCTGGTTTAAAATTGACTTGCAAATTTTGAAGCGGACAACTGACAAACACTCACTTACATCACTTAGACGACGCGTGGGCCTTCTTGGTAATGACCCTGCCTACGAAGCTAGCGGTCCTGGGTTCAAATCCCGCTAAGGGCAGATATTTGTGTGATGAGCGCGAATATTTGTTCCCGAGTCATGTGTTTTTTATGTATTTAAGTATATATTTCTCAATATAAGTATTTATATCGTTGTCTAGTACCCATAGTACAAGCCTAGAGCTTAGTTTGGGACTAGGTCAATTTAGTGTGACATTTTCCCCTGATATTTAGTATTTTTATTTATAACCTACCTACATACGTACTTAGGTACGAGTACGAACAGTGCATGTTAAATAAAAGCTCGTTAAATTAGCATACTATTGACAAAGCCAAGTTTAATTACGAATAATTTAGTGATGTTGCATAACGATGACGGAAGGAACTAACGAAATTCATTGTATTTAATTGACAACACGAACTTTTTCAATGGTGTTCTGAAAAAATCGTGCTTATAGAGGTTTGTCTAAAAAGCATACAATTTTTTAAAGGGATATTATGAGTGTTTGGAATCGGAATGACGTCATTATGTTTGTAGCTACGCGTTACGTAGCACTAGCTGTGACGTACACAAGACCATGTGGCGTTTAGGCTCTATAGTCATTAACAGAAATTTGTTTATTTATTTTCTATTTAGAAATGAACTAAAAAAAAGTATGCTTTTGAGATAAACGTGAATTTCACTTCACTTTAAGCTTTCACTTTCACTTTTTTTCACTATAAGCGTGAATTTTTTCGGAACACCTTTAGAAAAAGTTCCTTTTGTCAATTAAAAAAATGGTGAATGGTAATTAGGGAGCGATCAAGATGGGTTGGGGCACAAGTGACTTGGATAGGTTAGGTTAGAAGAAGGCTAAGGCGGAAAAGTAGCGAAGCCAAGGCTTCGATGTTAGGGTTTTTTTTAAAGCCGGGAATATCTTGCTTTATTGCTGGGATTTATGTTGTACGCTGTAATATTTTTCTGTTTAATCATTTTATCCGAAAAAATCTTGCGTAAATTCAAATCACCAATGTTATGCATAAAGATTATTCAGCCAGCGGACTTAATGCGGAGTGAATAATATGCGAAGCTTGACTTAAGAGTTATATAGTCACGTATTCTTAGTTATTATGCAAAATACATTATTACATCAAAAGTTATGCCACAAGGAGAACATAATCGAACACATTTTGGCATTTACAATATTAGTATGGATAAGGATAAGTTTTGTTAACTTTAAATGTTTTTTTTGCTACAATTTTGTTATTTACTGCCCATTAACAGAAAAGGTATTTAGTAACTGAATACGAGTATATTATGAATAACAATGATTGAGTGGATTTTATCTTTAATCTAGTTTCTTATTCAACCCGAGTATGAATTGTTAATTTCGCAAACAAAGTCGCGGAGAAGGATTTTTTTTTGTAAACTATATCTACTCCAGAGATCCAGATTCGTTTAACTTTACAGGAATGCTCTTTATCAATGCTAGAGACTAAGCAAAACTAACAAACAAGAAGACAAGTAGGTCCTAAAGGAATAATTGAATAATAATAAAACTGCGAAGAGTTACGAAGATGATGTTATTCTATACTCATAATCAGCAAAGACGAGTTTGCTTGATCGAATCGAACTTGCTTGATCTCTTTATGCTTTGGGATCTTTTGGCTACTTGGGTCTACCACGCTGGTTTCGAAATTACGCTTAGCCAGCGTCGTAGACACGAATCTTAACGCCTGGGGCTCTACTTTGAAATCAGTAATTCGAACTTCGGATCGCCCCGTCACTTTCTTGCGAATTAATGACGCGTCGAGAGCAAAAGGGATAGCAATAGACGAAGTTCGAATTACGGATTTCAAAGTAGAGCCTCTGCACATCCTACCTTTTAACGTCATTGCCAACATAATAGTATTCTAAGTAATAAAAAATATTATCCTTTCTTTTTCAAAGAAGGAGTAAAACAAAACAGTCCCTACAAAAAGCACAAAACGTAATGCTATGTTAATGTAATCTAGAATATATTGTTTGGGACATTGGGATTGGGATCAAGTTAGGCCAGTTCCATTTAATGAACTCGCCTTTGCTGCTTGTGAGAATAGCCCCACTGACCGGAGCCGCCGGCAAGTTAAATGAGACCCGCCGAGTTTATCTAGAGCTGACAAACCGGAGCACTGAATCATGGAGGTGACCTGAAAATATATAAGTTAATGTAAAAATAAAACATTTTTGGAACAAGCCTTTGTTGCTGACTGTTTTTTTCTGCTTATCAATAGTAAACGAATGAGTCCCAACACGGTGGGTCTACATTAAGTATAGCGGAGATCCTGTCACCACTTTCCCACTCCATCATCAGATCAGCTCTTAGATAATAATATTGCATTGCCATCGGGTTTACATACATCGTCCAAATTTTTCCCATTACATTTACGGGAACTGATCAAAATTGGTTTGCAAATTTCGACGGACAACTTACAAACATTTATACGAACAGTGCAAGTTGAATAAAAGCTGGTAAAAATAAGACACGTAAATTACAAATTAAGATCAGGTGAGTTGGTTTGCTTATATGGCATTGCAGGACCAGCATATCACGCTGAGCTGGTAGACCGTTAAGTTTCGGCTACCTACTTCGTGTTTCCTAAAGAAATTCTATTTTAGTTATCCAACGGCCTAAGCTATCGCTTCCCTTTTCTTTATCGTCTGAAAGAAAATGAAAGAGCTACAATTGATCTGTCAAATAGTGTTTTACTTGGGTATTGTAAAACAGGCCCCAAATGTGTTAATTTTAAATTTATGGCATAATTCATAAATATTTTTAATAGCCAAATAAATGGTTCTTATCTATTTTATCTCTTATTTCTTTGAAAGTCCCTAAGATGAGTTGAGTTGAAATACCGTAGGTACCAACCGAAGTTGAAAATACCGCCGCAATAAGCTGGATCCATGAAACAGTCTTGCGTGGTAAAACGTTTTCCAAAAATCCGGGCAAAAGCATGTCGGACCATGCTCAGTACAGGTTTCCGAAGCTGTATGAACGTTTGATTTAATCACTTTAACACTTTAGTCACCTGTTTCTCAGAAACCAATCAAGCCTACGTATTTAGTCGTGATACGTTTTCCTTTAAAATTCGTTATTCATTTAAGATATTTCGAGTTCAATGACCTAAACGGTCCTCAAAATCTTAAAATTGATAAGAACATGTACATTATGATTTTTATTGAGCTATCTAATGTTACCCCACCCCACTTGAAATTATAATGTAAAAAAAACATTTTGCCTTACATGTGAGGGGAGGTTTTTGACCCATTTTTTTTCTTTTTTTTTTTCGCAACCTTGTAATGTAAATGTAAATGTATAATTATGTCAAACTACAGCTTTGTAACAAGAGTCTCTGAGTAAAACCGCAGACAGACGGACAAACGACGGACAGAGGGACATGGCGAAACTATAACCGTTCCTTTATGACTACGGAACCCTAATAAACGCATAGTAGTAGACAGCCATCCATCCAGATTCTGCCGATGGCAAGAAAATCATTTGCAATTTAATAATAATCATCAACATTATTTCCAACTGCATCTCCAATATTTCGTTCTCCACTCTTCCCTGCCTCGTGCTCTCGATAGATTCCCCGAGGATCATGCGGCTTAAACTTTAATTAAAGATGCACAGACAAAAGGAACGTTTGACTCGAGCCGCCAATAGTTCCAACAGTTGCAGTCCGATACGATTTCCAATTATAGGTAGAGCAAGTTCTTGAAGTTTTGAATCTCTGATAACTAAGTTTTATTTCAATTAGTCTTCTTGTTTGTTTATTTCAATGTTACCTTACCATAAACTAAACTACTTACGGTGGTCACAAAACAAGATCCGTTAACGCTAAATAACGTTAGCGATTTCCGATAAGTGTCAAAATATATAGAATTGACGAAAGCGTGAGCGTCGAGTGACCTTAACTCTATAATGCGTATCCACAACATACAACGACGACGACGCGCTGGCCTAGTTCATAGTGACCGTGCCTACGAAGCTAGCGGTCCTGGGTTCAAATCCCGGTAACGGTTGATGTTTGTGTGATGAGCGCGAATATTTGTCCCTAAGTCATGGATGTTTTCTATGTATTTAAGTATATATTTCTCTATGTAAGTATTTATATCGTTGTCTAGTACCCACTGGTGGTGAATACGAACTTACAAGATAAGATAAGATAAGGGGGTGAGTGAGCAGAGCGACAGTGATAGTTTATTTTAACATCTACAATATTATACAGTATGAATAGAGTAGAGTAGAGTATTTCTCTAGAGTCTTTTCCCCGGAAATTAGGCTGTCTGTTCACTAGAGCAGAGCGAGGCAGCGGAGCGGTGAGCGAGGAAATGATCCACCAATAGGAATACTTTATTTTCCTAGCCTCGCTCAGCGCAGCTCGCCTATTGGTGGATTTTTCCACTGATCCGCTGCCTCGCTCCGCTCCAGTGCAGGCCTTACTTAACTACTCTTAAGAATAAAGCCTACCTTTAAAACTTGCGGAAATTAAAATTGTAAATCGTAATTTGTAATTGATTAAGCGATTTACGTATGAACGACTGTGTTTTTGTTATCACAACGAGCAAATAAGTTATATCTCATTTAGTGATAAGGATCTTGGTAAAAATAACGGGCGGCGAGCACGCGAGAGAGTGCCGAGCATTGCGGATACCTGCAAGCTTGAAAATGTTTTTAAACAACAAATATAATAAGTAGTGTTCTAGTATTTTTAAGTAACAACATAAGTAACCAAAGATTAAAAACAATAACCCCCCATATTAAAAAACGCACTATAAACCTATATTTAAAGTATTCACTGCCCCTTCGTCCAATTCAAATGTCATAATGACAGATAAGGACAGGGCATAATTCAAGCACACTTTAGCTATTGCTCGTTTATAAATAAGAGGGTAAGTAGGTACACGCTATTTTTAGATGATCATCTGTGTTTTGTACAAAATTACAGAATTCGCTTTTTAATGTAATCATTTCGTTACTACCTCTTGCCATACGATCTTTGCCAATTTTTAGTCGAGCTGCCGTATATTACCCCGACTGTGTGTGTGTGTGTGTCATTGTGTTATTGCTGGCATATTTTATTACCTGAAAAAGAAAAATAAAGATTATAAGTACGCCTTTTTTTGTCGCCAAACATCGTTAGAATTTCTCCAAGCACTAAAAAATGCTACCAACATTGCTACATACTTGTTTTTTTTAGTCTTAATTATCATATTGGCTGCTTAATGCTAAATTATGTGCGTAAATGCGGCACGGGGGGGTTAAATAACAGATCGGTAAAATTCATGATCAGTACATCCAGCGTTGTCGAAGTAAGCCGGCCTAAATAATTGACGAAACTCTAACAGTCGGCTACAATCTGGGTAAGTACTTTAAAAGATTTTTACTTTTTATAAATATCTTGACCTTTATATTAGGACTACCTTACCTACTACATAAGTGACAAATGTATTCTATGAAATAAACTAGATTTAGATTTAGTATTTATTTATATACCCGAAACCGACGTGCGTGCATGACTCGATGTATGAATGTGGAAGAAGCGAAAGAGATTTGCCAAGATCGTAGCAGGTGGAAAGAAGTGGTCTCTGCCTACCCCTCTGGGAAACAGGCGTGATTTAATGTATGTATGTAGATTTAGTGGCAGTTAAAATAGTAGTCGTTAAGGACCGTAGATAGGTTCTTAAGGAACTTAAAGGGATAACGCAGAACGCTTACAAGATCAGATCACTCACAGCAGGGTCAGTATGGTCACAATAAAAAAAAGTCGAATTGCTTATACTTAAGCAATATGTCATTTAAGATATCACAGTAACATATACAATATATATATATATATATATCTTTAAGTAAGTATTCTAATTCAGTACACCCGTTACAGAGTTGCAGGCCGAATAAGTATTACAATCATTAAGAACGAGCACTACTAGAAGCCTGAAAAAAAAATTAGACAAAATTAGGCAATCAACAAGGTACAGGTATGTTTTTTTCAAATTCAACATTATATGATCTTCTTAACTATTAGTCCTATAAGAACTAACATCTTACGAAAAATCTATCGAAAAATTTGACTAATTTGATTTGAAATTGAGTTATCGTATATGTATGTATATTTGGAATATAGAAAAAAGCCGATGTATGTTTTTTTTATTTTTACTAAGATGAAACGCAACCCCTTAAATCTTACGCATTCATGATATTAAAAGTCCCTTATTTATTATTAAATTAGAAAGATATTTCTTATCTGTGCTAAGTTGAAAAGGCACAATTTAGTAGAAGAGCCTTATTAATTTAAAAATTATTTACTTGGTCATAAATAGTTATTTATGTAACTGGTACATAATGAAGCTTTTTAAGGTACGAGTGCCGAGGCGCTCTAATTACAGGCACGAGTACCTTAAGAGCTAATTATGAACCGTTACATACATTACTTTTTCTACAAGCTTAAAATTATAATGACAAAAATAAACAATCGCTAAGTTTTCTCGTATAATTTACTGGATTTTTTTGCTGGAAATTACTTGTCAGCAAAGTCATTTTCATTAATCCGATTGGGGTTGATAGTTTGTGAATTTTCTTGTAAAGTAAATTTTAATAAATTCCATGAACGTTTTAATGGTTACTAAAACAGTTCTGACAATTTATCACAAAAGTTGGAATGCTAAACGCATAGAGGGAATATAAAAACGGCTAATAGAGAAGAGTCTTCTATATATGACCGATTCGGTCGATTGAATTTCAAAAGTATACCACTTTTTAGGTGTGTTCGTGTGTGTCACTCTGCATAAGTGTGCGTAAGTTTGCAGCCAGTGATGTGCGGGTTATCGATAAATTAGGTTAACCTATTAAAAGGCATACAGTATTTTCAATAATAATTGTGATTGATTACCAATTGATTATTGACCTTATTTTGGAAAGTAAACTGAGAAATATTTTTTTTTTGTTGTGTAATAAAAATAAAGACAGTTTTAACAGTCTTCTCATCATCTTTAATAATGATGAATAAGCCTTACAAAAAGTAATTGGAAGACAGTTTGAGACCCTTTTTTGATGCCGGATTGCATTGCAACTTCTGAAACCACGACGAACCATTTCTGTTAGAGCATCTCCAACCATTTCTGTTTGAAGTCGTTTCTTCTTCTTCTCAGTCGATGCACTCTTTACGGCGGCATAGCGGTCGTGGTCAACTGCTAGTACTATCCGGTACAGATGTCGCTCGCCTAATGATATCTCGCCATTTCTCCCAGTTCGCAGACATTCTGGTACACTCATGCAAGGATCCACCCACTGCAGATTTGATTTGGTCATTCCTTGTGGCCTTGTTCCTTCTACTTTGCCCTGGACGACAAGATGTTCAACGGAGTCATTGCTACGCCTTGATACATGGCCGAAGAAGTTTAGTATTCGAGTCTGAACTAGTGTAGATAGACGCTGCTTGATGCCGAGCTCTTCAAGGATGGACACTTTGGTTCGGAATTCAGTCCATGATATTCTAAGCATTCTTCTCCAGCCCCACATCTCTAGAGCGTCTATCTTTTTCTTCTCAATTTCTCAAAGCGTCCACGTCTCTGCAGCATATAAAAATATGGGGAAGATGAGTGTTTAGACGAGCCGGATCTTAGTATGTTCCTATTCTTTCATATTTTTTTCAGCTTGTCCATTGCAGTTCTCGTGTACCTATACGCCGCTTCACTTAATACACGCAAACGCCACAGTTTGATATTAAAGCTCCCAGATAGATGTAGGAGTCGTCCACGTCACAGTTCGCAATCTTAGTCACTTCGGGGGAGTTGTCATTGACGCGGTCAACTATCATCATTTTGGTCTTTTGACGGTTGATCTTTAAACCAAACTCCAGACTCACGCGTTCCATCTTCAGAAGGAACTTTTCCATACGGCGTGGACAAGTGGCAAATAGGGTGGTGTCATCGGCGTAGCGCAAATTCGTGATCCTGTGGCGACCAACCGTTATTCCATCATCCCAGTCCTCCAGGGTATCTGCATTATCAGCTCCGTGTATACGTTAAACAGGAGCGGTGATACTATGCACCCTTGTCTGACACCTGCACTCGGGTGGAAATCACTAGACAACACATTATCTGTCCGCGCCAAAGCTGTTCCTTTTTCGTATAACTGTCTGAGAAAATGGACAAGGTGTTTGGGAATGCCCATTTCGACAAGTGCGTTCCATAGTTTAGGCCATTTCACCGAGTCGAACGCTTTGGAGAAATCGACAAAGCAAATATAAGTCAGCTTGGTAAATTCTCGTGCCTTTTCGATGATCTGGCGAACTATGAGGATTTGTTCTCGAGTCCCCTTTCCCTTTCCCATTGCGCTTAAACTATATTTTTATATTACACTGTTAACTATAGTGCCCGGCCGCTAGGAAGTCAATCCTGACAGCTGTCATCGCAGTACAATTTATAACCTCAAACCCAAGAATAGGTTATAAATTGTACTGCGATGACAGCTGTCAGGATTGACTTCCTAACGGCCGGGCACTATAGTCCAATTAATATATTTTCTGCGTATTATTTTGAAATTCCGACCGAAGGGCGAACAGATAGCGAACAACAACAGTAATCCGACTAAATTAAGTGACACTTTTTTTTAATTCTTTATCCGACTAGCCATTTTATATACTTATTCGTCTTTAATTTAGTAGGGTTTCACGTGTCAGGCACTGACCAATGAGCAAGTCATGGCCAGCTGTGTCGTACACAGAAGAAAAAGGTGGTACGCTTGACAGGCTATATTTTTAGTAATTTAATAAAAATGAAATTTTATGCATATAATTAGTCTGAAAATTAATTTTGTTTTTAATATACGTAAAAAATTGTAATTAGTATTAAAATATTTTTAACGGTTTATTATACAAATTACGATCTCAAGTGTTCACTAAACGCCAAGACTGATATCCGGAATGATCCATTTATGACCTTAACCATGGCAATAACAATGCTATGATAATTGTTTTAGAACTGTTATTACCATGGCAACGCTCATTATAGAATTGTTTTCCCGCTTCGGTTACGCTATAGGTGGTATTCTGATACCGTTAACGATATCAATATTAGCGGTTTATAGTGCGCGAGTAGAGAAATTGTTGATTTGTTGACTGCAGTCATATTCAACATGATGTCATAATTGATCTTACTAACCTTGTATTTGCTAGTTGATTAATCTAATAGCGTCAATTATTGCTTCACAATGAAAGTATTATGGTGAAGGTTTTCAAAGTATCAATAGTAGATAGTTAACCAAGGGGTGAATGGCACCTATTTCACACGAGGTATTTCGAGTGTGAAATAATTGATGACATTCACCCGAAGTTAAGCACTGTAATTTTCATGTCGATTATGAGGGAACTTAATAAAAAAACTTATAAAAGTAAGACTCAGAAGGTATAGTTAAAGCGTGGCTGTTTAAGATTGTAGCATGGCGTACGTGTTTTTGTTGTAAAGTTACGTCATTTTTTGATATTTTACGAAGAAGAAAAATAAAATGCATTTTACTTAGTACATTGTATTGGCGAATTTATATTTTGCAATTACATCAAAATAGCTCTAACCTAACCTAATACACACTCGTACAATAAAAATCTGTGACATTATTTTCCTTCACATAGCGATTTTTTTTAAGTTAAACAGTAGAAAATATTTATTTTTTCCTGTTTGATGTTTATGTAGAAACGTTCTTTTTCCGTATGACAGCAGTATAGTAAAAGTGAACAGGGCCTTACTTATAATCAATTTAGAGTAGGCCCTGATTACTCGCTTTGTTATCTTTTAAAAAGTATCCCGAAAATAATAAAAATATTGTAATCTTTGGTCATATCCCCAGCGAAATTTAATTTTTAAACTGTCACATTTTATAATTTGTTAATAAATATTTAATTTTCCTAGTTAATGATCTCGTATTGGACTATATAAAAATATTATTGCAAGCGATATTGTGTATTTTTGGTTTTAGATCATAATGGCTCCTTACGCAGCGGAAAAGGAGGTGATTTTGGACAAAGATGAGCAATTGTTTCCAAAGTTGAAGGCGCCTCAAGCTGATGATTGGAAATTTCAACTCTCCTATTTCAATATTGTGGCTTTTAGTTACTGGTTCGGAGCCGGGTTCTATGGAGGCTATCTGGCCTTAACATCAGCCAAGTGGGTGACTCTTGCTTTCAGTAAGTTTATAACCAATATTCTCTTATGTGCTTATTAAAATGTGTTTTCCATTTCACGTAATTACACTGACGCAACCGAGCTCCACGAAATCACTTACTGATAGTAGGGGAGCCCAAGAGGGGATTTCGGGATTTACTCGAGCGCGGCAGATTAACATAGGGGGGCATCCTTGTACCCTGTTGAGTACCTCCAGCAAACATGAGCACTTTATCCTGGAACGTGCGTCCAGGATAACCGATCAGACTAGATAGTAAAAAAAAATCAATAGCTTGAAATACTCCAGCGCGTCAGATTAAGGTAAGGTAGGTTAATTACATGCCAAAAAGTCTATATTTCAATAATCTGACGATTTAAGCGTAACGCAAAGGGGTGGGAGTTTTTTTTGCAAATTCGTGACCCTCCCACCCCTTTGCGTTACGCTTAAATCGTCAGATTATTGAAATATAGACTTTTTGGCATGTAATTAACCTACCTTACCTTAATCTGACGCGCTGGAGTATTTCAAGCTATTGATTTTTTTTTACTATCTAGTCTGATCGGTTATCCTGGACGCACGTTCCAGGATAAAGTGCTCATGTTTGCTGGAGGTACTCAACAGGGTACAAGGATGCCCCCCTATGTTAATCTGCCGCGCTCGAGTAAATCCCGAAATCCCCTCTTGGGCTCCCCTACTATGATTAGTGGCCCAATTTGCAAGAAAAACTCTTTAGTTTTTTTTTATAGAAAAAGTTTAATGTAAACTTGTGATTTTTCTTTATGGAGACAACAATATTATCTAAGTATATCAATAATTAAAAAACGGGCTGATAATGATGATGATGCTGATATCAACAATTTAATTACTTCAGAAATAAACTTGGCAAATTTACAACCGTATTCCTCAATAATCAACCTACATTAAATCTTTAGGCGTGACAGTAAAAACCAATTAAATCAACATTTTTAAATTTTGTAAACAAAGAACAAAAATGCTGTAACTTAGTAGATTGTTCAACAACGGACTAAAACAAGCCATAGTGACACGAGATGTTTAGACACGCGAGCGAGCGAGCGAGCGAAGGTGACTATAGTTGGAGTGTCGTTATAGTAATTTAGTCTTGCGTTAAACACCCTACTTTTAACTTTTTATGAGAGGAAAATAAACACGTTCTACTTATACAAAATTACAATATTTATTATAACAAAGTTTCTTACAAATTTGTTCCACGGTTTTTATTTTGTGAAGTGATGCTTTGAATTCTTTTTTGAGCCATCAGATTTTAATTTGAAATCTATTTTAAAATTAATTGGACCATCCAAAATAAAATGAATTCATCCTTAATATAATGAAATAGTTTCATATGTAATCATTAATCGTGTTTTACGAATATATATTTTTTTTTAAATATTTTTGCACTGTTGTCATTTTGAGGTTATTTCCACGCCCTAAAAATTGATAATCCTCCATTCACAAACACCGTGATTGGTTGTTTAGGGGTTTGCAAAGTAAACAATAAAAAATACTTTAATCCCTAGAGATTAATTAGGAGCTTTAGTCCCAATATGCAGAGACTAAAGTAACATTTTAAGAGCATGAGAAGTGAAAAAAATATTATTTACTTTGAAAACATCAATATTAATTTATTTTCTTTTACACAAACACCGTGTGGACTAAAAATGTCCTCTTATTTTGATGAGCACGTACGAAGAAAATTAGTTTGCGATTAATTGTATAACTTAAATGAAATAAATCATGTCAGTTCAGTTTTGGAATGCTAATAAAAGTATTAAGATGCATGCAACTTATCATAATATTATGCTGAACTGAAAACAACCGATTATTAGAGAGAACAATTTAAAAAAAATCTACATGCAATAAAAACTGTTACTTTTAGTAAAAAAATATGTTTACTATTACCTATTTTATTTTAGTTTACGTCCCTTTCACCATAAAAATAATAAACCATTTTGTTAAAAAATTCTCCTTTATTTTAGCGTGCAACTTTTTATAGCAACTTTCTGTGTGATACTTAGGTGAATTCAACAATAAAGTATCTATAACAAAATATCAAAAAATCGTAGTTGCCTGAGGTACTAATGAAATCTCTTTTCACAATGAATCATGTACAAAATAAAATATCGGCGATTATGATATCACATCTTGCAAATGTCGTTCCACACCAAAATTCTGTTTTTTTTTTAAAGTAACTCCTTAACACTTAACTCTTGTTACAGATGCAGTTTCTCTCTACTTCTCTGTGTTAGGTACACTAGGCGGAGCGCACAGACTATGGTCCCACAAGTCCTACAAGGCAAAGATGCCGCTACAGATAATATTGATGCTATTCAACACCCTGGCAGGCCAGTACTCCGCCTTCGACTGGGTGCGCAACCATCGGCTGCATCACAGATACAGCGACACAGATGCTGACCCCTACAACGCCACGCGAGGTTTTTTTTTTTCGCACGTTGGGTGGTTGTTCGTCGTCAAACATCCGGAAGTTAAAAAAAGGGCCGTCACTATCGACATGTCTGATATAATTAGCAATCCAGTTCTGGCTTTCCAAAGAAAGTAAGATATCTTTAGACCTTTTAAATGACATAATTTTTGGTGTAAGTTTCGACAGTGATGGAATATTGCATATTATACCGAATAACACCCTTGAAGATATACCTCTAATTTTAATAACACGTAGATAAATACTTTAATTAGTTTTCTAATTTATTAATCCACAGAGGAGCCATTTAAGGGTCAGTGATTAACAACGTTTTAAAGCAGCCAATATGTTCTGTCTTTCCCTGTAGATGAGAGACATAGAATGAGTTTCTCAAAACATACTTTACTAATATGGCATGTATTACCGATGATGGAGATTTAGCGCACTAAGACGCGTAGACTTTTATTTGACTTGCCGTTTAAAACGTACCATGAATTAATAGTTACCCGTAACGTATATTTCATTCCAGATACGCAGCCGTATTGTTCACGCTGATATGTTACGTCTTACCGACGGTTATCCCAATGTACTGTTGGAACGAAACGCTCAGCAACTCCTGGCATGTGAACCTCTGCCGGTTCATTATTTGCCTCAACATCGTCGGATTAATCAACAGTGCAGCACACAAATTTGGCAATCGGCCTTTCGACAAGAGTATTTTACCAGTCGAAACCCAATTCGTTTCTTTTCTCACTATTGGCGAAGGCTTCCATAACTACCACCATACATTTCCATGGGACTACCAAACTGGTGAGTTTGGCAACCAAGCCTGTTGTCTCACAACAAAATTCATTGATTTCTTCGCTCGCTTCGGTTGGGCGTATGACATGAAAACAGTCGACCGTGAAATGATCATTAAGCGGGCAGAGAGAACAGGGGACGGCAGTTATGAGTATAGTGCAAATTAACAACGATTTTATAGATGTTGAATCTTTGTGTTGTACAAGTGAAAATAAGGTAAAGGCATCTATTATCGACCCCCTCAAAGTCGGCAGCCATTACCACGATATTTTTAAATATGCGTTTTATGAACAAGTCGATTTACTCAATAAGGAACTTATTTTACACGAGCGAAGCGCAGTTTGTAGAGTAGCGGTTTTTTTGGCGCCAGTGTCTATGCATCAAATAAACAGCTTGCAAACCGCCAGTATCTGCGATTCCGGCGCAGGAGACGGTACACGTCAGTAAACTCACATTTTATTTAGTGACTTGCGTAAAAGTTGTAATGACTAATGTAATGCTAAGATTTTTAAATTATTTATTATTGTTTTCTTTGCTTCTTCCAAATACTATTTTTGTGTGTTTTTGTCTGGAAATACGTTAAAATTAGAATATTGAATAGAATTGAATTGAATAGTTAAAATGGTACTTTAGGTTCAATGGCCTTTATTTTTTATATCTGCTGTCGGTATATAATGTCGGTAATATTTTTTTTGTGTTACAAAAAGCTTTATATATCTATCTAAGCAGTTAAAGAGCAGTTTCCGTGGTATGAAAAATACTAATAAAGGCCTCATTTTTTTATTGAAAACTTGTGCAATATTTACTTGTTTCCATAGAAACACTTAAATGTTTGTCGTTTAAATATGACGCTGCACAAAAAGATTTTTTTATTATTTTTATGAGTTTTGTTTTATTAGATGGGTAAAATTTTAAGTTTGTGTTTGTTTGACCAACGTCACAATTACTTTATATTTTTATGGGTCGTAATTAGGTTTTATAGTACGGTGAATGCATCCATTGCAATATGGCAAAAAAAGATAACCCTCGGTAATAGGATATATGGGAACCTAATTCCGACCTATTTAGGTTTTTTATGGGTCGAAGTTCCCATAATATCGCCCATTACCGAGTGACAATAGATAAAATTAAGCGTATGCTTATTTTGTAATTCAAAAGATTCGGTAAAGGTTGGTCTTTTTATAGGTTTAATTTATGTTTTGAAGTCAGTGGCATCCATAATGTACTAACATGATAAACTCAAGTACTAATTATTTTAAACTCACTATCAAAACGTGGATTTTCATAGTTACGCACAAGAAACGCAAAACAAGAAGGAAGAAAGTAGTATCGAGTTGACATACATAAAAAGTTTACAGACACGACATGAGTTTACGGTAACATGAGAACAATGTAAAAAAACAAAATGTTAAATATTAAATGACGGAATCAAAAATACATTAATCCTCTACCCTCGGTAATAGGAACCTCATCCGCGGTAATAGGGTCAAAGCCCGTCCAATACCTCAGTAATAGGAAACTTTTTGGGTTTAATATTTATTTACGTACATACATAAACACGCACTTCATTCCCAAAGTGGGGTAGGCAGAGCCACAGAACTACCAACAACTCCAAGAAGTTGATAATTCTGTAACCACATTTTGCACAATTAGGGTAAAATGTTTACCAGTGAATTAGTGACATCTGATCCTGAATATTTATTTTATCCCATATTACAAAGTTGAATCTACACACTTTCATTTTTATGAAAAAGATCCTTTCGGTGGTTAGGGTGTCTAGATACCCTTAATTTTTGACTTTTATTTGAAAACTACCTTAGCTCCCTCGGTAATAGGTGCCGTTACCTTAGTGATCTAAAGATAATGAGAGGCCTGCTCCAAATTAATGAATGTATGATCATGTTGGCCGCATCTGTTTTGTTTTTTTTGTAAAAAATAGAGGAACAAAACAACTATGAGGCTCTTCCTTTACTTAAGAATTGTTGGTTTTATTAAATTAAAATAATATTTTCAAGACATTATTTTATTTTGTGTGGTACTATCATGATTCCATTTATTTGTAAAAATTTAAATCTATGTTCATCGTAGGGTGTTTTATAAGTAAATTATATTCTGTATTTAAATAGACCCCGCTATCGGAGGTGCAAATTGGTAGCTGTCAAGTTCTTAGGGATAAGTAAAAATTTTAAAGATGTCGATATCGATATTCAGGTACATATAAAACTAATTGTATACTTTTTCTATACAATTAGTTTTTATATGTACCTATACCATTTTTTAGACTACAGTTTAACATGTTTTTTTGGGATCCATGATAATCATTGTCATCAGAAATGTAAACAATTACCCGTACAACCAAAACTCTATGGATACTATTTTACTTTTCTAATGTTTCGAGTTGCAGGGCAGTGCATGAACGCTCTTGGGATAAACCTTTTCAATAGAGGTATAATACGTCACTTATATTGATAATACATTATTTACGTCAATAGATAGTCAATGTCATCTTACAACTCTGCTGTGCTTACCTGTGTTTACGAGCATATTTTATTCGTATATAATATTTTATATAATAGAAAATGGAGTCACTTCATGCAGAATACCCTGAACTGCAAAAAACGGAAGAAAAAATTTATGAATTTTTAATTAATTTATGAATGATTCGTGCTATGAAGATAACGATAATTTGTTAGTAATTATTAAAAATTGAAGATTTTTATTTATAAAAATGAAAAATATTTAACACATATTCATTTTGTAAGTATATAGACCTGTTTTATACAATAAAAACGTTTAATTAAAGTCCTAGACTCTCATTATGGTAAAGAAAAATTATCGACATATAGCTATAATTATCGACGTATAGCTAGTATTTCAAAATAATTTTTGCCCATCCCTAAGAACTTGACAGCTACCATTTTGCACCTCCGATAGCGGGGTCTTAATGAGTAATGACGGAGACAGAGGCAACATTTCAAGATGATTTCAAGATTATAATATATGGTTTTTTATTTTAAAGTTTGAAGTTTAATAATTTTAAGATAGTACCATAGATGTTTTAGTGTATGGTTATGTTTAAGCTCTAAACGCTCAATTCTAAGTTTAAATGCAACCTACCATGGATATACTATCATTTAATATAAGATACTAGCTTTTGCCCGCGGCTTCGCTCGCGCCTAATTCGGGGTAATTTTAAATGTAAAAAAGCGGGACGTTCCCTGCGCAAAACAATGAGTACAATTCAAGATCCAGCTGAATTTTAAAGATATAGGTACATATCCAGACTTATAGGCATAAGCAGAATTAGCGGAGACCCTCAAAAGGCGCACATACAGTCAACTTGATAGAAGTTATATAGGTATTTGAGCCTTTTGCGGTCGAAAATTTAGGACCGTGGGAACCAGGAGCACACCGTATTTTTAAAGATGTAAAGCGCCTGATCGACGCAACCCGTGACCAAAATGCTGGCCTGTACTTGGCACAAAAATTAAGCATTGCCATTCAACGTGGCAATCAATGCAGCCAGCATTTTGGGAACAATGCCCACTGGTAGCGGTTTATTAGATTAGTGTAGTTTTAAGCTAAATTTGTAAGTTCGTTCGTTTATAGGTATGTGATATGTAAATTCCTTTTTACTGATTAAAGATTACAAAGTGAAACTTTCGCTTGTTGTTTTTTACCCTTATGAGTCCTTTATGCTTAAAGAAAATTAAACAGTATGTAGACAACTAAAGGCGAAAATTTGAATACTGGGTTAGTAAACGTCAGATAACAGTCATTTTAACTGGATTTAGTGTCTTGCCAAAAGAACGTTACAGTGAAAAAAATTTATTAAGAAACACCGACTCCACGTCGACACGTCGGGGGACCGCTAAGTAGAAGCTGGGGTATTTTATATTATTTCGTTTACTTAGCGGTTTCCCGACGTCTCGACGTGGAGTCGGGGGTTCTTTAATTATTAATTTTTTCAGGCTTTTTAATCTTCTCCAAATTAACAATACGACTACAGCTAGCAACCTCTCTTTAAAGATATGAATAATTTTGGAAGAGGTGGAACTCCCGAAACTTATATTTATCGAGTTTGATGATAAGTCGATTGGTAGAAGCTTTTAAAGATGAAAATGGATGAGTTCCAATACGGCCACAGAGGTTAACTTTCCAGGGCCTCAAGTGGTATGGCAATATTGAAAGAAAGATGTTCCCTTGTTACCGTTCACAAGTTACAGAGAACACGAGTGGAAAAGGCAGTTGTATATTTAGGCAAAAAAACTTTTGCGAAAGGCCAGGCTTATGTGGCTTTCGTGTCAGTCGTGTAAAAAGTTTACAAGGTGTTGCTATTTGTAAATTGGATCAAAGAACTATTCAATTATCCTCATGACGAATCAGCATTGGAAGAATTGCAAAGAATAAGAAACCAAAACGAAGCTTTTCTCAATAGTATTTAGTTTTACAGATAGTCATAATTTTCATTAACAACGCGTTAGCCTACTTGGTAGTGACTCAGCCTACGAAGCTAGCGGTCCCGGGTTCGATTCCCGGTCAGGGCAAATTCCTGTGATGAGCGCGAGCATTTGTCTATAATAAGTATGTTTATCGTTGTCTGGTACCCATAGTACAAGCCTAGAGCTAAGTTTGGGACTAGGTAAGGCGGAAACTTGTAACAATTAAAAACTGCATCCAAATCGGTTCATCCGTTTAAGAGCTACGGTGCTACAGACAGACACACACACACACACACACACACACACACACACACACTCACACATAAATAGCGGTAAAACTTATAACATCCCTCTTTTTGCGACAGGGGCTTAATAATTAATTAATAAAGAGAGGGGTGTTAAAAGTTTACTAGATGAAAATGAGATGAATGGTAAAATGTAGACTCACAATAATACGCCACAAGCAAAAATGTCAAAATCAATCAGTCTTGTACAGACGACGATATTCCCGTCCGGTATTAATATCATGTACCAAAATCATTATTTTTTCGACTAAGAGCGGTTGCGCACTACGTCCGATCCGAATCCGATCCGAACCCGTGAAAATACGGTCCGGAGTAGTCGTAGAACAATTTCTATGGTAGTTTACGCATTAGATCCGGCTTCCGTCATCCGATTTTATTATGTATCCGGTCTAGATCCGAATTTTCACGGGTTCGGATCGGATTCGGATCGGCGTAGTGCGCAACCGTTATAAGACCTAAATAAACTACTAAAATAATAGGACATTAATGAAGAGGCCATGAAGTCAGGGATTTAAGGACGAGTTTGGGGTAGACCTAGATTTAAGGACGAGTTGGAGAGTCGTAGACGAGGCCGGATAGAACGAGTCCTTCAATCCCTGTTCCGGCCGAGGATTGTATAGTCCTTTCTCAAGCAATGCGAGGAAATATTAAAAGTACATTACTGCAATCTTACGATGGCAATCTCAAGACTGCAATCTTACGACTGCAATCTTACGATGGCAATCTCAAGACTGCAATCTTACAACTGCAATAGGTATTATGATGGCAATCTCAAGACTACAAAATTACGATAGCAATCTCAAGACTGCAATCGTACGATGGAAATCTCAAGACTGCAATCTAACGATGGCAATCTCAAGACTGTGCAATCTTACGATGGCAATCTCATGACTGCAATCTTACGACGGGAACCTTAAGACTGCAATCTCCAGACTGCAATCTTACGATGGCAGCCTCAAGACTTTGCAATCTTACGATGGCAATCTCAAGACTGCAACCTTACGATGGCAATCTCAAGACCAAAATTTTACGATGGCAATCTCAAGACTGCAATCTTACGATGGCAATCTCAAGACTGTGCAATCTTACGATGGCAATCTCAAGACTGCAACCTTACGATGGCAATCTCAAGACTGTGCAATCTTACGATGGCAATCTAAAAACTGCAATCTTACGATGGCAATCTCAAGACTGCAATACCATACCATAGATTTTGTTTTTTTTTAATGTCGCAAAATATGGTTACAAAGGTGGTTGGCAGAATGTAATTTTTCCTTTGTCAGTTTAATGTTAGTAAGCAAATTTAAAAAGTTAGAGCATCGGCCAATAATATTTTTTCTTAGGGTTTTCATACATTACTTCTTGGCCTAGGCCACGAAGTAATGTAGGGAGCCATAAACAAGAAACTTCATGTCTTCATTTCGTGCCATTAACGCATACATTTCCGAGCATGTTTGAGAAAAAAATATTCATTGGAATCCGTGTCGTTCGACATCCTGACGCTAGCTGTCGCCCCGGTCGCGCGCGCGCCGCGCATCATGTCATTCCGCGCATCATGTCACGCGACACTCACGAGACGCGATTGGTGTGCCGGGGTCTTAAGGCCCGTATTAATAAACTGATCTCAACTCTAATGCCCGTCTCGAGATGCGTCAAAAATGACAGTGTTCTATGGTTTGGCATTTACTTTGACGTATCTTGTGACGGGCCTCACAGTCAAGATGAGTTTATTAATACGTCCCATAAATCTTATTTACTTACCCAAGTCTCTGTCTCACAATCAAAGAAATTAAATCTTAGATGTCACAATGGAGAACGACATACGAACCTGTGACACCTGTGACTGTGACACGTGATGACGTGACACCAAAGCTAAATTGATGACATTGACATGTTTACTTAGCAACGCCATTATATTATAGCAATTTATTCATTTTTATATTGAAAATACTCGATAACCCGAATTTTCCGCCTTTAAGTTGTCGACTCGAATCGACTATTTTTTTACGCTCTTCAATTTCATGTGCATTTCGTTCGAGTATACCGTAGACCGCTACGAAATTATTAATGTAGACAACTTTGAGTAATTATGTATACTACTCATTGATTTAAACAACTAGATAGGGTCTTCCGAACAAAAATGTCACATATGTTTGGTCAAGAAACAGTAGCGACATCTATCATATTGCTTATAAACTACGTCAAACTACATAGAACTACGTGACAAAATTGAAAACAGACTCCAACATACTTTGTTGTTGAGCGGTCAACGTAACCTTGTAAAGACGTTTGGGTTATTTTATGGGGAACTGATAAAAAGGCTTAGGCTAGGTTTTATAAATATGCGTAAGATTAAATTTTGATTGCTGGAAGTCTAAAAAATATATTTATTTATTTATATTTAGGTACTAATCCTCGATTTAACAAGTTAATTAGAGTAAGTAATAAATATAATCTTAAACAATAATAACAAATACTTATTTACTTAACTTTATATACCTACCTACTCAGAAATATTCGACACTACCATATAGTTACGTATTGGGTTATTATTTGGGCGTTTGTTCCGAATCACTTTCGTGGTCACATTTTTGTAGAAGTGGCTGCAGATTTCGATTTTGTTTCTGGTTAGGTATCTAAGTTTACCAGACATCTAACAAATATCCAAAAACGGCATCAAAATACAGTATGTAAACTAACTAAAACCATCTCTTTAAACCAGTTGATAGCCAAGTCGAGTTAAGTGTTTTAACACATGTTTTGCTAGTACGGGTCGAATATTTTTAATTTTATCATTGTTTAAAAATTATAAACACTTACCTTTTTCAAAGTCGGTTAACCCTAAAAGTATCACCCTATGTGTAATGTTTACGTCGTGACAGATTTATGTCATTCAAATTTCACTGGTGTCACTTTATTGTCAATTATAAGGGCGATTACCAGACTGCGTGACAATGAAAGAGCGGTTCCGCTCAGTACCGGATAGTAGTAGTAGTAGTGGTGGGCCTCGTCCTCGTATTGACGTCAGAACGGAAAAAAGGATCTACAACCATTTTACAGAAAATCTTGGCTTCAGCACTAGAAAAGCGGGGAGTTGTATAATATGGTACGTTTGCTGAACCCCACACCTCTAGACTATTTCTTCTGGGGATGGGTGAAACAGTTAGTATTTAAAAAAAGTGTCGAGAACGGAGGAAGAAATGAGGCTGCGGATTGTACAAGCTTCGAACATAATCAAGCGACGTGCCCGGCAAAATCCAGATTTGATGCATAGCGTTTACTTGAAACAACCATCGTCGCTTGGTTCAAATAACGGCCACATTTGGTCTAATCTACGTCGTATTTAATCGGAAGTGTGCACATAGCCTTACTTTAACTGACATTGAAAATGTTGAACTTGGCCTTGACCTGACAACCAGATGACAAATGTTACAATTGGAAACAAATAATACAGGATGTTATTGAATCATGAATAACTAAAATGATATTTTTTGTATTACAATTATAAATTCTAAAAAACGTTAGAATTTCAATAATTTATATACGAAGACCTTATTTATCGCCTAGACATGCCCGGATTCAAACAAATGGTTTTAGTAAGTTTACATACTGTATACGCCCGATTTTTCAAAAATATGTCCACAAAAGTGAGGCGGTTGAAACGCTCAAATAATGACCCTATTACAAGGTTATACCGTGCGGATGTTTGCGCGGTATTGCTAGTATAATGTAAACCAGTCAAAAGTAGAAGGGCGCTGATTGAGTGCGCTAGACACGCGTCACCATACTACGTAACGTGGCCGGGTAACCAAACAACGGCTCTATTTACAATAATATTAAGAATGCTTGAAAAAATGGTTTAACTCGAGTAATACATTACTTAATATGCTTACCGGAAAAAAGAAACTCCATTCTTGGTTTTCGATACCTTTGAGGTATAATTATTGCACTTTTTTATGACGCATCAAGGCATTTTTGATTTTTACCAGTACGTACGACTTGGTGCGAGGTTGAAACGTCACTGTCACGCTTTGGTGCTAGATTCTTAAATTTAGCACCAAGTTAATGGCCCGTTTTTGTGTACCAGAGGCCAGTCCATACGAAGTAATATATATAAGTCTATGATACTACTAGAGTGGACGCCTCAACTTGATTTCTTGTAAAACCTGTTAGAGCCGATCGGCACTAACGCGCTCAGTCTGTGCCGAACGGCTTTGGCAGCTCGACGCATTGGAGAGAAAAGTGTTATGTCTAAATATGCGTCCATGTGTACTGAGGTACTGTAAAAACTGCTCAGGAAAATCAAATAAAAGTCAAGGAGTGACTTTGCACACGTAATTTAACTGCATTTTCTTTAATCACGCTTAATTTAATTATTTTTCTATCAATTTTAATGCATGTCGACGCGTCATTTGGCCGCCATGTTTCGTTGAAACCAAAGAGTAACAAAATAGGTCTACGCAGACCTGACAAGATCAACGTGCAATGATAATACAGATAATCAAGTTAAATAAGTTTAGTTTTAACTTTTAATTGTATTAAATTTTGAAGTTCCCTATCAGACATTTAATTATATATAATACTTTTTGCCGACTACGAAATGAATGGTTGAAGTTGTTAAAAATATTAACACAAAGTATCGAAGGGAAGAAAAAACTTTCAGCTCATACACGCATATATGTTCCGAGCATTTTAAAGAAGACCAAAAATATACCACAAAAACAGGACGAGTCTACCTTAAGAAATATGCATAATATGCAGTACCATGTCACCAATCTTGAAATTTACTAAACGTCAGAAACTGACAAAACTTATATTGTGTGAAGAAAATTAAATATGATGTAGCATTTTAAATTATTTTATTTTATTATATCTGCACCCATGACATAAAACCTCTATAATGACTTCTAACTATTATTCCCATTGTACACCGTGAATTACCATCGTGTATGTAGAACAGTTGTAAGTCGCCTCTGTTGCGAGCTCACTTTATCTATAAGAAAACGAACACCCCCGCACACACCGCGCATGCCCCTCCATCATCAAGTTACTCCGTGTCTTTTGCTTGAAATGTCTGTTCTAGTGTAACGTAATAATTCAATGATAGACAATTCGGGTCTCTTATGTCTATGTATCTGAGTGTCTGTTTGTTGCATCGTAGCTCCCAAAAAGATGAACGGATTTGAACGCAGTTTTTTTTAAATAAAGCTACATTAATCGGGATGGTTCTTAGCTAGGTTTCATGAAAATTGGTTGAGCCGTTTAAGAGGTATCAGCTCTGAAAGTAGGTGTCGCCTTTATATCGGGGTGTTTTAACCCCCTAAGAGTTCAATATCTCAAAAACGGCTGAACCGATTTTGATAAAACATGTCTAAGAACCACCGCTAGAAAACCTGCTTTGAAATAAAAAAAACCGCATCCAAATCTGGTCATCTGTTTAAGAACTACGGTGCCACAGACAGACACACACACACACACTTACACGTGAAACTTATAACACCCCTCTTTTTTGCGTCAGGGGTTAAAAAGAAAATTCAAGTAAAGCATGAGATCGTCAACGTTCTAATTTCAAAATTTAAATTCAGTATCTACATTCTTTTTAATTATTTACCTGTTTCATCCATTTCAGCTTTATCTGTTTAGCAAAATGTTCGTATTTAGTTTAGGGTTCTCTTTCCGCACAGACTCTTGTTAAAAAAAAACCAATTTCTTTTTTCTCTGAAACGTTATTTTATGCGGACTTGCACCAAAAATTTAATACTGGGTTAAGACACTAACTCCGGTTAAAATGACAGTTTTCTGACGTTTACTAACCCAGTATTAAATTTTTCGCCTTTAGTTGTCTACATACTGTTTAATTTTCTTAAAGCATAAAGGACTCATAAAGTCATAAGCGTAAAAAACAACATGCAAAAGTTTTACTTTGTAATTAATTACTCTACAAACTGTATGGAAAAAGTTTTCTTTGATTTGTGGGTGTTCTAGTACTGTAACCTTAGTTGGTCTCAAATAGTAATTTAATCCTTGGTAGAAATGGGACAGATTGGCATTAAAAAAAAATACTCAAATCTATCGATTTTCTCGCTGACTGTACATTTTATCAAAAATCTGTGAATGTCTATTGTCATCACTTGAAAAGTTAGTAAAGGTCTCCTAAGAGCATTTTCGCTTAGCAGCAAGGGAGCTAGTAGCTGCCCTTTACTGCCCGATCTCAACTTTCCACCCTGTATATACAGGGTGTCCGATAAATCGAAGTCAACCCGCATAGGGCTGATAGAGCAGCTAAAAAGAAAACCCCTGCAATTTCGGAGATAATGAGCATTATAATCAGATTTTTTGTAATTTTCCCTTATGTCCTTGTCACGAAAAATCCTTAATTTTACGTTTTATTTTAGAAGTTATTCCGTGGTATCTTATATATAGATTTTTAGTCCATTTCTTTTATAGTTGACATCTACAGAAGTAAAAGGGGCGTATTCGAAAAATGTTACTTCACCATTTATATAATCATAATCTTGAATTATGACTAAAATTTAATAAAAGTCTTATCCAGCTTATGCTTTCGTTACCTTATTGCATCCGTCAGCCGCCCTTAAATTATTAAGTAATGCGAATATTATATCATTAATCGTTTTACAAAAAGTTATCATGGCCTAAGTTTATATTTATGTTATGAAATTATAACACTCGCATAATTATCGTTTTACGTTTTTTCATTATTACTAACTGAATCTAACGAAATTATGCAAAGTGGGTTTGTACATATCTTATGAGTAATATAAATTTTTTTGTCATATGGATATCCTATTACCTATTCGTTAAAAAGACCGTTTTGAAAAACAAAGAGTGTACCTACGCCGTTTTTTGTCACGGGTCAAAAATTGCTACCTTTAACTAGGGAAACCTAGCGGTAAGTAAGTAAATGCCATATTTGTTTTATTTTGACTCTTAATTATCATATTAGCTAGTTAATATTAAATTATGTGCGTGACGACCATATACGTCACGGGGGGTTTAATAAAACCGTTCGGTTAAATACATTATCAGTACCACCAGAGTTGTCGAAGTAAGCCGGCCTAAATAATTAACGACGAACCTGAAATGATACTAAAGTGAAAAAACTCTAATAGTCGTTTGTGGCTACAATCTGGGTAAGTACTTTAAAATATTTTTGCTTTTTATAAATATCTTGACCTTTATATTAGGACTACCTAACTACATAAGTAACAAATGTATACTATGAAATAAACTAGATTTAGATTTAGTGGCAGTTTAAATCGTAGTTGTAAAGGGCCGTAGATAGGTCCTTAAGGAACTGAAAGGGATAACGCAGAAAATTACGAGATCAGATCACTCACTGCGGGGTCAGTTTAGTCACAATAAAAAGAAGTTTAATTAATTGCTTGGATAATATCGTGTCTCTTAAAATATCAGTTTACGATCAAGATCACGAATAATTCCTGTAATGAACATTAGGTAAGCACCTAATTAAGTATTCTACACGCGTTACAGAGTTGTAAGCCGATCGATAGATCGACCGTTAAGTATTACAATCATTCAGAACGAGCACTACTAGAAGAAGCCAGCCTGAAAAAAATTGCACAAATTTAGGCAATCAACAAGGTACAGGAACAGGTATGTTTTTTCAAATTCCAAATCATCTTCTAAACTATTAGTTCTATACTGCCGTCATACGGAAAAAAGTCGCATCTAATATTCGATTTGAAATTGAGTTATCAATATATTCGGCATATAGATAACTAGCTTTTGCCTTCGGCTTTGCTCGCGTCTAATTCGGGGTAATTTTTAATTAAAAAAAGCGGGAAACTCCCTGCGTAAAACATTGAGTACAATTCAAGATCCAGCTGAATTTTAAAGGTATAAATATCCAGGCGTTGCTTATAAATTGGTAGGTTTCCGAGCAGAACAAAGGAACTTTGGATAACTATTATGCAAGACCTAAAAATATTGTCTGTGATGAAAGTAAGATGGCCCGTAAAAAGATTTAGAGAGTTTGGTCGGTATTAGTAGTTATAATTATTATGATTCATTTACAGATGAACAAAAGTGAGATTATATTTTGAGAACCAACAAAACTGTTTAATTTCATTTGATTTTGCCAAAAACAAGGATCAAAGACAAAATAAAGATAAAAATGTGACTTAAATGGCCTTTAGTAAAAGTGTCTGTGCGCTACAGTAACAATAGACAATTTGTAGAGTAGTTAAACATATAATTTACAAAACTTGGGTGATGAGAATTGTGAGGCGTGTGAAAGGTATTTTATTTACAATCTGAAGCATAAGGAGAAAATACACAGAAATTGTCAAGAATGCAGAGACTACGATCTTCACCCGGTACAATTATATATCAGCTAGGCGAGCACATAAAAGTCTTTCGAAAAACAGAATAAGGCAAACAGCAACACGGATAGTGCCTATTTTGCCAATGATTTGGGGAAAAAGTGTAATGATCCCACGTGTAGAACAATTAAATTCAAAATTGTAAGAGATTTTTTTTGTCCCAATACAAACACTTGTGACTTAACAAGCTGATTCAGAGAATTCAGACTGAAACATATAGTAATCTGGTTGGACAATTTTGTGTAGCCCAAAAATAAAATCGGAAGTAAACATTCCGTATTAAATGAGTAAAAGATACAATATCTTTAATTTAAACTGCAACTAAGTTAAAAAAACGTATCTAACCTGATACGTCTTTTTGCTGTAGTTTTACTCATTTTCTTGGGTTTTTTTACTAAGAAGAAAAATAAAATGAATTTCATTAGTACATTGTATTGGTAAATTTATATTTTGCACATACATCCAAATAGCTTGAACTCTAATCACACTCCTGCATTATTAATCTGTTATGTTATTAATTTTCCTTCATGTAGCGAATTTTTTAAGTTAAACGTCACAAAATATTTATTTTCTCCATTTTGATGTTTACGACTATGTAGAAACGTCCTTTTTCCGTATGACAGCGGTATAGTAAAAGTGAACAGAACCTAACTTATAACCAATTTAGTGTAGTACCTTTTTACTCACTTTGTTGTCTTTTAGTATGTATGGTAATATCCTAAACGAATATTAATTTTTAAACTGTTACATTTTATAATTTGTTAATAAATATTTAATTTTCCAAGTTAATGATCTCGTATTGGACTATATAAAAGTATTATTGCAAGCAATGTTGTGTATTTTTGGTTTCAGATCATAATGGCTCCTTATGCAGCGGAAAAGGAGGTGATTTTGGACAAAGATGAGCAATTGTTTCCGAAGTTGAAGGCGCCTCAAGCTGATGATTGGAAATTTCAACTCTCCTATTTCAATATTGTGGCTTTTAGTTACTGGTTCGGAGCCGGGTTCTATGGAGGCTATCTGGCCTTAACATCAGCCAAGTGGGCGACTCTTGCTTTCAGTAAGTTTATAACCAATATTCTCTTATGTGCTTATTAAAATGCGTTTTCCATTTCACGTATTTACACTGACGCAACCGAGCTCCACGAAATCACTTACTGAATAGTGGCTCAATTTGCAAGATCAAAATAGGTCAGGAAAGTTACGATTTCTCTTTAATATCAATAATTTTATTACGTCAAACAAAAGATTGGCAAATTTACAACCGTATTCTTCAATAATCTACAAACATTTGTAGCCGCGAAAGTACATTTTTTATATCAACATGTTTGAATTTTGTAAAGTGCAATAATGCTAAAACATATTATTATAATTAATTACTTTGAAAACACCTAGATTATTTCATTTTCTTTCACACAAACACCGTGTGTACTAAAAAATCAATATTTCAAATCAGTCCCAAATAAAAATAATAGTTTGCAATTAATTGTATAACTCGAATGAATAAATCATGTCTGTTCAGTTTTGGAATGCTAAAAGTATTAAGAGGCACGCAACTTATCATATACTGAACTGAATACAACCGATTATAACAGAATAATGGAAAAAAAAAACTATAAAAAGAGGTAACTTCAGTTATTACATTACTTATTCTATTTTAGTTTAGGTCCTTGTATCTGGTGTCAATCAATTCATTTTAAACATAAAACAATAAAGCATTATTACAAAAAAACAATAGGCCTCCATTAAACTTTAAGTACTAAGTGCGAAATTTATATACTAGAACTGTAACCATGGGACCTTAGTCACAGAATATATGAAAAGCTTTATTAAGGCCCTGTCATCCCTGCTCATAGACATCTCCGGAGATTCTAGAGCAGGTGCTTAACTCTCCCAAAGAATTGGGCTAGCTATCCAGAGAGGTAATGCAGCCAGTGTCATAGGGACCATGTCGCGAGCGGACCTGCTAAAGGGGTTGTTCTTATTATAGTGGTGATTATTATTTATATCTTTAATATTAGAGTATCTTAGTTTTATTTTAATTTAAATACGTTTAGTTTTAATTTTTAATTGTATTAATGTTGCATTCTGTAAATATTATGTTAATTAATTTTTATAAGTTCTGAATTACTTATAAATTTTTTAAAGGTAATAGATACAAAGCATTTTGCTAAAATTACTCCTTACAACAACAAAAACAACAACAACAACAACAACAATAATTGTTTTTTAAAAGTAACTCTTTTGTTACAGATGCAGTTTCTCTCTACTTCTCTTTGCTAGGTATACTAGCCGGAGCGCACAGACTATGGTCCCACAAGTCTTACAAGGCAAAGATGCCGCTACAGATAATATTGATGCTATTCAACACCCTGGCAGGCCAGTACTCCGCCTTCGACTGGGTGCGCAACCATCGGCTGCATCATAAACACAGCGACACAGATGCTGACCCCTACAACGCCACTCGTGGATTTTTCTTTTCGCACATTGGATGGTTGTTCGTCGTCAAACATCCTGAAGTTAAAAAAAGGGGCGTCACTATCGACATGTCTGATATAATTAGCAATCCAGTTCTGGCTTTCCAAAGAAAGTAAGATATCTTTAGACCTTTTTAAATGGCATGATTTATGGTGTAAGTTTCGACAGTGTTAGAATATAGCATTATATCGAATAACACCCTCAAAGATATACCACTAATCCACAGAGGAGTCATTTAAGGGTCAGTGATAAACAACGTTTTAAGACGGCCAATATGTTTGGTCTTACCCTGTAGACGAGAGATATAGAACGAGTTCCTCAAAACATACTATACTTTAAACGCAACATGAATTAATAGTTAGCCGTAACGTGTATTTCTTTCCAGATACGCAGCCGTATTGTTCACGCTGATGTGTTACGTCTTACCGACGGTTATCCCAATGTACTGTTGGAACGAAACGCTCAGCAACTCCTGGCATGTGAACCTCTGCCGGTTCATTATTTGCCTCAACGTCATCGGATTAGTCAACAGTGCAGCACACAAATTTGGCAATAAGCCTTTCGACAAGAGTATTTTACCAGTCGAAAACCAATTCATTTCTTTTCTCACTATTGGCGAATGCTTCCATAACTACCACCATACATTTCCATGGGACTACCAAACTGGTGAGTTTGGCAACCAAGTATATTGTCTCACAACAAAATTCATTGATTTCTTCGCTCGCTTTGGTTGGGCTTATGACATGAAAACAGTCGACCGTGAAATGGTCATTAAGCGGGCAGAGAGAACAGGGGACGGCAGTTATGAATATAGTGCACATTAACAACGAGTTTATAGCAGTTAAATCTAGATATTGTATGAGTGAAAATAGTGATCTAAAGATAATGAGAGGCCTGCACCAAATTAAGGAATGTATGTTCCTTTACTTAAGAATTATTGGTTTTATTAAATTAAAACGATGTTATTCAAGACAGTATTTTATTTTGTGTGGTATTATCATAATTGTAAATATTTGTACTTAATAGTCAAAATCTACGTTCATCGTAAATTAAATTCTGTACTTGATGACGGAGACGGAGGCAACATTTAAAGATTTTAAATTTATGTTCATTTTTTTGGATTTCATGGTTTGAAGTTCAATAATGTTAATAAAGTATACCTAGTTGTTTTAATGTAGCTTACCACGTAAGACATACTATCATATAATGTTTCACTATTGGCGAATGTTTCCATAACTTCCACCATACATTTCCATGGAACTACCAAACTGGTGAGTTTGGCAACCAAACCTATTGTCTCACAACAAAGTTCATTGATTTCTTCGCTCGCTTCGGTTGGGCGTATGACATGAAAACAGTCGACCGTGAAATGATCATTAAAAGCGGGCAGAGAGAACCGGGGATGACAGTTATGAGTATAGTGCAAATTAACAACGAGTTTACAGATGTTTAATCTTTGTGTTGTATGAATGAAAATAACGTAAGGGGACCTATTGAAGACCCCCTCAAAATCAGCAGCCATTACCGTGATATTTTTAAATATGCGTTTTATGAACAAGTCGATTTACTCGCCAAGAAACTTATTTTACACGAGCGAAGCGCAGTTTGTAGAGTAGCGGTTTTTTTGGCGCTAGTGTGTATGCATCAAATAAACAGCTTGTAAACCGCCAGTATCCGCTATTTTGGCGCAGGTGGAGATCTCTTTTGCTCGCCTTTTTTCAATCAACTTTTTAAGTAGGTAATTACATAAAGTGTTTTTTTCCATACAAAATGAAAAACAAACACTGGGACACCTAATATGGAAAAAAAAACTTTATGTCATTACTTAAAAAAAAATATTAGAAAAAACCAACCAAAAAAGATTAAAAACTTCGCTGATTTGTAATGATTCTTTTAATGTAAGATTCAGGGATAGGGATTTCGTATTACAAAAGAGAGCTGTTAGGATTTTGGCTGGGGTGCCACCTTGCAAAACTTAACTTTATAACCCACATCGATTCAATCATCAGTGAGAGTAACAAAATGTTTGGTTTTATTAAAAGATTGGGCAAACATTTTCAGCGAATTCAAACGTTAACAACGCTTTTTAACTCGTTTGTACGTTCGCGTCTAGAATATTGCTGCCAGGTTTGGAACCCATATTATCAAGTGCACTCTGATCGCTTTGAAAAGATACAGCGCTCTTTTACAAGATATCTTGTTTTCAAGAGTAAGGGCAGGGGCATTTCTAAGCGAGCAACCTATGATGACTTCACTTCTTCAAGTTCAAGACCTTGCGGCAAAGGCGGACCTACCTGGACATTGCCCTACTGCACAAAATTATGCATGGAGTGATCCAGGAGCCGTCCTTGCTGCACTTTTTTAATTTTGTCGTTCCTAAACCAAACGCTCGACTTTGTCGCCTTACATATTTCCGCCCTTATCACGCGAGAACGAATTTAGGTAAGTGTTTGCCAGTTTTCCGGCTTCAAACACAATACAACTCCTTGGCTAGTGTTCACCAGCTTGATAATACTACGATTCTCTCAACGCTGTAAGACGTATTTTACTAGTTTTATTGTAGTCTTGTGCTGTTTCAAACTTTAAGATATTTGTTTATTCTATTTATTTTTTTGTAATTTTTGTGTAATGTGATAAATGCCTAGTTTTAGTTTTATTGATCCCTGACTGCGCTAATGCTATTGCACACCTGTAATTGGTGCACAAACAGGCCCATTTTTTTTGTATTTCTTGTTCCTGCATTTGTTTGTGCTACTGTTGGTGTGTCTAATTAAATAAATAAATAAATAAATTCCAGTTTGGTCGAATCCGCCCTAACTGAATCTTATATCTAACGAAATTATGCAAAGTGGGTTTGTATCTTATGAGTAATAGATATATTATTTTGTTGTCATATGTATATCCTATTACCTACTCGTTAAAAAGAGTGTTTTGTAAAACAAAGAGATTACGCCTTTTTTGTCAGCGGTCAAAAACGTAGCTAGAAATTTTCCAAACACTAAAAATTGCTACCTTTAACAAGGGAAACCTAGCGGTAAGGAAACAAATGCCTTAATTTGTTTTATTTTGACTCTTAATTGTCATACGTCACGGGGGGTTAATAAAACCGATCGGTTAAATACATTATCAGTACCACCAGAGTTGTCGAAGTAAGCCGGCCTAAATAATTGACGACGAACCTGAAATGATACTAAAGTGAAAATACGCTCGAAAAACATAACCCTCCTTCTGACGCAGTCGGGTAAAAACTCTAACAATCGTTTGTGGCTACAATCTGGGTAAGTACATATTATATTATACCTTTATATTAGGACTACCTAACTACATAAGTGACAAATGTATTCTATGAAATAAACTAGATTTAGATTTTGTGGCCGTTTAAATCGTAGTCGTAAAGGGCCGTAGATAGGTCCTTAAGGAACTTAAAGGGATAACGCAGAACGCTTTGAAGATCAGATCACGCACTGCACGATCAGTTTTGTCACAATAGTAAAAAGAGGTTTAATTGCTTAGATAATATCGTGTCGCTTAAGATATCAGTTTACGATCACGATCACGAATAATTCCTGCAATAAACATTAAGTAAGTACCTAATTAAGTATTCTACACGCGTTACAGAGTTGCAGATTACCGATTGACCGATAAGTATTACAATCATTCAGAACGAGCACTACTAGAAGAAGCCAGCCTGAAAAAAAATCACAAATTGAAGCAAACAACTAGGTACAGGTATGTTTTTTTCAAATTCCACATCATCTTCTAAACTATTAGTCCTATACTTTCGTCATACGGAAAAAAGACGCATCTAATATTTGATTTGAAATTAAGTTATCAATATATTCGGAATATAGAAAACTAGCTTTTGCGTCTAATTCGGGGTAATTTTTTATTAAAAAAAGCGGAACGCTCCCTGTGCAAAACAATGAGTACAATTCAAGATCCAGCTGAATTTTAAAGATATACATATCCAGACGTTGCTTATAAATTGGTAGGTTTCCGAGCAGAACAAAGGAACTTTGGATAAGTATTATGCAAAACCTAAAATTATTGTCTCTGATGGAGGTACTATGGCCGGTGAAAAGATTACTTAACGATTTGATAGCTTTAGAGAGTTTGGTCGGTATTAGTTTATAATTATTGTGATTCATTTACAGATGAACAAAAGTGAGCTTATATTTTGAGAACCAGCAAAACTGTTTAATTTCATTTGATTTTGGCAAACATAAGGATCAAAGATCATACTTTTCCAATAGGCTCAAGGGGAACATACCGATGAGATAAAAGCGTGACTTAAATGGCCCTTAGTTAAAGTATCTGTGCACTACAGTAACAACAGTAGAAGGTCTGATAACGACCAAGCAGGGGTTATAAATGCTGAAGTCCTTTGAAGGACAGAAATACGGTGTTACTTACAAGTTTTTGCATTTTAGATATAATGCAATTGAATTGTATTAATAATTGCGGATGCAGAAAGTTTCCCGATGACTACTCCTCCCGTCCCGCCGCGCCGCCCGCGCTCGCCTAGGTAGTAGGTACCGATTGATGACGATCGAGATGGCACCAAATACAAATTTGAAAGCCGATTAGGATAACCATACCTCAAAAGGAAAAATGCAATGTTATAGGATCACTTGTGCGGCTGTCTGTCGGTCCGTCTGTTACAGCCGACTTGCTCCGAAACCATAAAAACGACATTAAGTATATTTAGACATTTCAACCCCATCGCACCCCAACAGGGGATGATGGTATTCCACGTCCGCTTCGTTGGATTTTAAAATTGTTGTTTTCTTAATCAGTGACCCGATAAACAATACAAACAATACCCATGTTGATTTTTAGACTTTGACACTCTTTTCCCTCTTTTAGGGGTTGAATTCTGAAAAACCTGAAACACTTGTTTACTCATTTATCGTTAGGAGTACTTCTGTGAAAATTCGAATAAAATACTCTAACTAATCTTGTTTCCCCATACAAACGATGGACTACCGGTTCACCGCGTCCACCTAGAATTAAATATTCATCCACAAGGGTTGCACAACACATAAATCAGGTATGTTTATTATGTACAAACAAATATGTGATTTGATGTAAATAAGTCGTTTTTAATTGTTTAGACCTAAAAGAACTTTTTCTTATCGTATCGATTTATACGGAAAGAGTAAAATATATGTTAATAATAATTAATGTCAAATAATTTTGTTAATATTTATTTTACATGTTATGGCGCCCTTGTTAGCAATATAATTAAGTCTTGGTCCCTAAACACTAAGAAAATGTTACCCATGTTGAGTTTAACAAAAATCATCAAGGCCGACATGTTGAATTCCAAATTCGATGTCGTTTTCAAAATCTGGGTCCCCAAAAACTAAAAAATTATACCCATGACAACTTTTTCAAAAAACATGATGGCCGCTATCTTGAATTCCAAATTTGACATTATTTTAGAAATCTGCGTCCCCAAAATCTAAGAAAATGACACACAGGGCATCTTTTTCAAAAAATATCTTTGCCGCCATCTTGAATTCCAAGTTTGACATCATTTTCGAAATCTGCGCCCCCAACATCTAAGAAAATGACATCCAAGATAACTTTTTCAAAAATCATCAAACACATTATCGTTATTCCCTCGGGAACTTTTAAATTATATAGGATTTTCATCCATCCCGGAAAATTTGATTAACATCCAGGGTATAAGCTATTTCCATTCTAAATTTCATCCAAATCCGTCCAGCCGTTGCAGTGTGAAGGAGTAGCAAACTAAACCCCCCCCCCCTCCTTAGAGGTAGTTTTTCTTAAATCGCTGTAAGTTGTATTTTTGATTTATAAACAGTAGGTAGCCTAAATAAATACCAATTTCCAAGTTGCTTACTTCAAAAATAACTAATCTTCCAAACGAACTTCTACCCCCTATTTATCGCCTAAATTTATTATTCATTTTTATTTATCAACAGTAGCTTAAATACCAATTACCTCGTTTCCAACTACAAAAATGATCATAGTTCCATACAAACTTCCACCCTTTATTCTAACCCCTTAGAGGATGAATTTCCAAAAATCTCTTCTTAGTGCACCCCTAGGATACCCAAGGAATATTCCTTTCAAATTTTAAGTCCTTAGGTCCAGCGGTTTAAGCTATGCGTTGATCGATCAGTCAGTTACCCCTTCCATCCTTACGGGGAAAAAATATCAAAAACGCCACGTATAAATTAATTTTCAATCATCGACCTAGACACAATATTTGAAGATTCTAACTTCAAAACTGACGGACTTTCATGCAAACGTTCATCCCCTAAATTACCTCTTAGGGAGTGAATTTTGAAAAATCCTTTCTTTGTGCACCCCTAGACGTCATAAGAAACCTACGTGCCAAATTTGGAATCTAGATCTAGACCCAGCGGTTTGGTCTGTGCGTTGAGGGGTGAATGGAGAGGGTCTCTATTGGATCGCATAATTTTTTTACGCATAACGTATCTTTACGCATAAAATCGTATGACCTAAAGCGGTTTTTACAATAGAAAATGTTTTATTTTAATTATTTTAAAAATGTAACCTAACCTAACCTAACCTAATCTACACAATAGACGTTCATTTAATTTTGAAATGTCAGCCTAAAGGGTGTTTATGCGAAAAAAAAATATGCGTAAAGATACGTTATGCGTAAAAAGTTTATGCGTTTCAAAGGGATCCCAATGGGGATCGTGGTAGAATATCAGTTTAATCAGAAGCGACTATCTTCCATCTGACCCAACAGTTACCAGCTTGTATCAAGACTTTTGCGAACAGGAAAATATGAATGGTCTTCCTGTTACCGAATGACGACGCGTACGGAAAAATTGTAAAGAAGTTAAACATAAACCCCCTTACTAATAAACGTTGAGTAACGGTGGTATAGCTGTACAATGTTATGTCCTTATCTGTCATTGTGTGAAAGGTCTTTTATTCACAATCCGGAGTATAAGGAGAACGTCTAACTACGAACGTCACCGGTACAATTATATATCAGCTAGGCAAGCGTACAAAAAGTCTTTCGAAAAACAGGATAACGCAAACATCAACACGGATACTGTCTATTTTGCCGATGATTTGGAGAAAAAGTGTAATGCTCCCACGTCTTGAAGAATAATTGAAGAAGAAGAAGAAGAAAATTGTACCTAAGAGGAAAGTTTTGTCCCAATACAAACACTGTGATATAACAAGCTGATTCAGACTTTTCTTGCAGGCAAATAGGGACTTGGAACCTGTAGTAATCTGGTTGGACAATTTTGTGCAGGCCAAAATAAAATCGGAAGTAAATCCTTAATTTAAATTATTACTGCTGTTAAACTGCAACTTCGTTGAAAAAACTTATCTAACCAGATACGTGTTTTTGCTGTAGTTTAACGCATTTTCATGGTTTTTTTCAGAAGAAAAAAATAAAATGTTTTTTTTAGTACATTGTATTGATGAATTTATATATTGCACATAAATCCAAATAGCTTAAACTCTAATACACACTCTTGCATTATTAATCTGTTACATTATTAGTTTTCCTTCATGTAGCGAATGTTTCAAGTCAAACGTCACAAAATATTTAATTTTGTTTTCTCCATTTTGATGTTTACTAGTATATAGAAACGTCCTTTTTCCGTATGATAGCAGTATACTAAAAGTGAACAGCTTATATATATATATAGTCAATTTAGCGTAGTGCCATTTTAATCGCATTGTTATGTTTTAAAAAGTATCCCGAAAAGAAGAAATAAGATTTCCTTGGTAATATATCCCCAACGAATATTAATTTTTATATTGTCACATTTTATAAATTGTTAAGAAATATTTAATTTTCCAAGTTAATGATCTCGTATTGGACTATATAAAAGTATTATTGCAAGCAATATTGTGTATTTTTGGTTTCAGATCATAATGGCTCCTTATGAAGCGGAAAAGGAGGTGAATTTGGACAAAGATGAGCAATTGTTTCCAAAGTTGAAGGCGCCTCAAGCTGATGATTGGAAATTTCAACTCTCCTATTTCAATATTGTGGCTTTTAGTTACTGGTTCGGAGCCGGGTTCTATGGAGGCTATCTGGCCTTAACATCAGCCAAGTGGGCGACTCTTGCTTTCAGTAAGTTTATAACCAATATTCTCTTATGTGCTAATTAAAATGTGTTTTCCATTTCACGTAATAACACTGACGCAACCGAGCTCCACGAAATCACTTACTGAATAGTGACTCAATTTTAAAGAAAAAACTTTTATTTTTTCCTCTATAGCCCAAGTTTAATGTAAATAAACATTATGAACAAAATAGGTCAGGAAAGTTACGATTTCTCTTTAATATCAATAATTTTATTACGTCAAACAAAAGATTGGCAAATTTACAACCGTATTCCTCAATAATCTACATATTATTTGTAGCCGCGAAAGTACAAAAAAAATATATATCATTTTTTTTTTAAGTGCAATTATGCTAAAAGTATTATTTACTTTGAAAACATCTAGATTAATTCATTTTCTTTCATACAAACACCGAGTGTACTACAAGATATCAATATTTATCATCAGTCCCAAAAAATAATAGTTTGCAATTAATTATAGGTATAAATCGAATGAAATAAATCCTGTCAGTTCAGTTTTGAAATGCTATAAAAGTATTAAGATACACGCAAATTATCATATACTGAACTGAATACAACCAATTATAACAGAATAATAAAAAAAAAAACAATAAAACAGGTAAGTACTTTAAGTAAAAAAAAATTTACCATAACTTATTTCATTTTAGTTTAGGTCTTTGTGTCTGGTGTTAATCAATTCATTTTCACTATAAAATTAATAAAGCATTATTACAAAAAATTCTAATATCCATCCAACTCCATCCAACCATCCACCCTCCTTTAAACTTTACTAAGTGCGAAATTTATATACTCTTACTGTGATTATGGGACCTTGATCAGCCGATACGAAAAGCTTTATTAAGGCCCTGTCATCCCTTCGCCTCCGGAGATTCTAGAGCTGGTGCTAACCTCTCCCAAAGAATTGGGCTAGCCATTAAGAGAGGTAATGCAGTCAGTATCATAGGGACCAGGCCGCGAGCGAACCCGCTAGAGAGGTTGTTCTTATTATAGTGGCGATTATTATTTATATCATTAATATTAGAGTAGCTTAGTTTTATTTTAATTTAAATACGTTTAGTTTCAATTTTTAATGGTATTAATAGTGCATTCTGTAAATATTTAGTATGTCGATTAAGTAAGTATTGTAATTGTTATATATTTTTGTGCATTACTAATAAAGTGTTTAAAGGTAGGTTAAAAGCATTTTGTTAAAAAAATACTTTTTCATTTTAGTGTACAACTTTTTGTAGCAACTTCCGATAAACTGGTGGATTCAATAATAAAGAACAACAAAATATCAAACAATCTTAGTGGCCTGTGGCACTAAAGAAATCAGTTGTCATTTACAGTCGTGTACAAAATAAAATATTGGCGATTATGATATCACATCTTGCAAATGTCGTTCCACACAATAATTCTGTTTTTTTTTAAAGTAACTCCTTTGTTACAGATGCAGTTTCTCTCTACTTCTCTGTGTTAGGTATAGCAGCCGGAGCGCACAGACTATGGTCCCACAAGTCCTACAAGGCAAAGATGCCGCTACAGATAATATTGATGCTATTCGACACCCTGGCAGGCCAGTACTCCGCCTTCGACTGGGTGCGCAACCATCGGCTGCATCACAGATACAGCGACACAGATGCTGACCCCTACAACGCCACTCGTGGATTTTTCTTTTCGCACATTGGATGGTTGTTCGTCGTCAAACATCCTGAAGTTAAAAAAAGGGGCTTCACTATCGACATGTCTGATATAATTAGCAATCCAGTTCTGGCTTTCCAAAGAAAGTAAGATATCTTTAGACCTTTTAAATGACATAATTTTTGGTGTAAGTTTCGAAAGTGATGGAATATTGCATTATACCGAATAACACCCTTAAATATATACCACTAATTTTTATAACTAGTAGATAAATACTTTAATTAGTTTTCTAATTTTTTAATCCACAGAGGAGTCATTTAAGGGTCAGTGATAAACAACGTTTTAAGGCGGCCAATATGTTTGGTCTTACCCTATAGACGAGAGATATAGAACGAGTTTCTCAAAACATACTATACTTTAAACGCAACATGAATTAATAGTTACCCGTAACGTGTATTTCATTCCAGATACGCAGCTGTATTGTTCACGCTGATGTGTTACGTCTTACCGACGGTTATCCCAATGTACTGTTGGAACGAAACGCTCAGCAACTCCTGGCATGTGAACCTCTGCCGGTTCATTATTTGCCTCAACGTTATCGGATTAATCAACAGTGCAGCACACAAATTTGGCAATAAGCCTTTCGACAAGAGTATTTTACCAGTCGAAAACCAATTCATTTCTTTTCTCACTATTGGCGAATGCTTCCATAACTACCACCATACATTTCCATGGGACTACCAAACTGGTGAGTTTGGCAACCAAGTATATTGTCTCACAACAAAATTCATTGATTTCTTCGCTCGCTTTGGTTGGGCTTATGACATGAAAACAGTCGACCGTGAAATGGTAATTAAGCGGGCAGAGAGAACAGGGGACGGCAGTTATGAATATAGTGCACATTAACAACGAGTTCATAGCAGTTAAATCTAGATATTGTATGAGTGAAAATAGTGATCTAAAGATAATGAGAGGCCTGCACCAAATTAGGGAATGTATGTTCCTTTACTTAAGAATTATTGGTTTTATTAAATTAAAACGATGTTATTCAAGACAGTATTTTATTTTGTGTGGTATTATCATAAGTAATTGTAACTATTTGTACTTAATAGTTAAAATCTACGTTCATCGTAAGGTGTTTTATTAGTAAATTAAATTCTGTACTTGATGACGGAGACGGAGGCAAAATTTAAAGATTTTAAATTTATGTTATTTTTTTTGGATTTCATGGTTTGAAGTTTAATAATTTTAAGAAAGTATAGTTGTTTTAATGTAGCTTACCACGTAAGACACCTTACTACCATATAATATTAGATGTATTGTATATGTATGAACAGAAAATAGTACGTCAATACAATCAACAGAATTATGATACTTTAACAGCTTTTCAATGATATCTCATTCGATGTCATAAGTCAAAGATTTTTTTACCTTCACTTTACATGTAACCGAAAAAAACAATATTTTATTTAAAAATTTGTCGGTGTAATTAAAATGTATAACTATGCCAAATTATAGCTGTGTAGTAGCAAGAGTCCTAAATTAAAGTACAGACAGACGGTAGACGGACAGACGGACATGGCGAAACTATAAGGGTTCCTTGTTAAATACGGAACCCTAAAACGGTAGTAGATAATCAATACTTCGCCAATTACGATCGTAGTCGTAATATTTAGTTACCCAAAATAATATCGTCATAAACGTATTCAGAAGCGAGTAACTAAGGTCACGTCAAGTTAATAAAAAAACTAATCAGCCGTTGCCGATGGACAATGAAAAGTTTCGAAGAAAAAATTCAGGACGCGGCGATTTGTTGTGAACGAACAGGTTTTGCGGCAAGCAAATTTATTACCTGCCTGGCTTAAAACAAGGTGCCTCGCCCTTATCTCCCCTGTAATATATTATTTACAACGGAAAAAATTATAGTCATCCATCCTCCGCCTCTGAGATGTCACGAACTTTTGTTTCCACGACTTTCTTACATCTGTAGTAATTTTTCCGCGCCGCTTCAAAAGAGGGATGTAACTTTGTCCGTTAGCATTTTCGTTCATGTACTTTTCTCAGCCATACATTTTCTGGCATGTATTAAAAATACAACAAAATTTGTCAGCAATTTACATTATATAAAACACATACAATTTAAATAAGGAAATTAAACATATGCGGTATGTTACGTATCATGTAATAAGTATATTTTATTGCAGAACATGTTTTCGTTAAATAAGATTAAAAAGTTTGTGACTTTATTTAATTTTCATCCGGGCCGATATCAAAAGGGCTCGAGAGGCGTACCTACGTTCATTTCTAGAAAACTATGGTTTTTCCTTCATTGGGATAAGAATTTTTGAGAGGAATTGGGATCACGACCAAAAAAATAACTCACAGTTTTTACATTCTGATTCCAAAGAATAAGTAATTTTACGAGAATTCCATTAATTTTGTATATGACCCAATAGTTTTGTTTTAATATTTTTATTTATTTAGCAGACATGATTATTTTAAATTTGGGTTGTCATTTTCTAATAAATTACAACAATTAAAAGCGGAAACGAAAGTTAAACAAAGGTTAAATGTACTTTTGTCGAATTATCCGAAATAAATAAATATTTTAAAAGCTTAAAGATGAAAATGCAGAACGGTTTTAAAACCATATTCCTCGAAATAGTTTTCGAATTAGAGTAGGTATTTAATTGTAAAAATATGAACAATTCCAATTGAGGGAACTCAAATATTATAGGAGGCATACATAATTTTAGGTAGCGATTTTGGTATTTTCAGCAACAAGCCTAGCATTTGCATACAGGAATTATCTTTTGATAAAGGGGAACTGATGAAGAAGATCAAAGATGGCCACCGGAACTCCATGATGGTAAATGGTATACTTAAATAACTATAAATTTCCCTCGGCGTTGCTTGCGGTGGACTTGAAATGTCCAATAGTTTCTTATTAATTAAAAAGTGGGACTACATAACAGCATTTTATGATCACTAAAAATTATAAAATTAAATAAAAGTTAAAAAAAATTAAAAAATCCGACCTCAAAAACGCAAAATATATCTTTTATTAATATGATAAATACATACTTAAAAACTTATTACCTATCATTTCAATAGAAGTTATTTTTTCCCTTTTTGAAGGCGATTTTTTGTTGTTTAAAACACTTGTTCTATTTTATTTGTACTTTTTAGTGATCATAATAAGCTTATTAGTCCCACTTTTTAGTTGATATAAAACTTTAACACGTTTAAAGCTCATCGCAAGTAACGCAGCGGAAAAGTCATAGTCATATTTAAACAATTAAATGTTCTTCGTTGTAGTCGCTCAACTATCTTAATTGAGACATCTTATTGCCACCCTTGAAATAGGTACCGTTAAGAAGTTCCGGTGGCCATCTATGGTCTTCATCATCAGTTCTACTTCACCAAATCATACTTTCTTAATGCAAATGCTAGATTTGGAACTAAAAATACTAAAATTGATATAATGTTTGCCAACAATATTTGAGGAGTTCCTTCAGTTCCTCGCTGATCTCCTCATCATATTCAGGTTTGGTGGCAATGGGACCACCTCGAAAGTATACTCTATCAAATTAAACAAAATTCTGAAATCGGTCCACAATTGACGGAGAAATCGGTAAACATAGGTACATAAAAAAAAAAACATGCAGTGGAACGTATTTAACCTCCTCCTTTTTGTAGTCGGTTAAAAATGGTAGGCATCTAATAGGTCAGTCAAACTTAAGTCGGCATCCCACAATACTTTTAAACAAAAACTGACTTCATACAATCTATTATCAATACATTGTATCTAGACCAAACATATACTTCTTCAAAGCTTCTATTAGGTACAGTCGGTCTTATAAATAGGTGACTGCACACTTTTCTACTTGTCGCTTTAACGCCTTCGACAGATGAGTGAAGCAGTTCAAACATGACGTTAAAATGACGAACCACTTAAGTAAGCAGGTCCTTTATAAGCCCGACCGTTCTATAAGAATTCGGTAAAATAGGTTTTATGAGGCTTAATTGGACTTTAGTTTGTCACGTCAGCTTCTATTTGCTATGTTTAATAGTGTCATGGTATGAAAATTTCATTCTGTGCATTTCATAAAGTTCAATGACATTTTTTTGCTACAGTATGACACTTGATTAAATCATTTATATTGTTAAAACGCATTTTACGATATCGTATACGTAAAAGCCCAGTGAGGCTTGACAAGTTAGAAATGTAATGAAATGACGCTTGATGACGCTTAACGCTAACGTAAACGATTTTCGAATACTGACAAAATGTATGGAATTGACGTAGCCGCTCGACGCGACCGTCTGACAGCTTGCGTCAATCCTATACATTTTCGATAACGATAATGATGTCGCTCATCTTGTCTAGGGCCGGGGCCGAGATTCAACTCGTTAAAACCTCACCGTAAGTAATGGTGGCCGAGTTAAAATCAACACCATAGGTAATGGATGACTAATACTGTCAACTAAATAAGATAAGAGCTATCAAAACGTTGGCAATATGGAAACTCGTAAAAAACAATATTATAACGTGTAGAATCTACGCCCTAAAGGGCATAGTGTAAACACTATTCTGACAATTTCAGTGCATTCAAGGAGGTTTTTGTTAGTTTAAACGCCACCGGTAATAATTACTCTCTTTGTTTAACGCTCAGTGTGTTTGCCGCTGGGTTATTAAATTGAATCGATATAATTTCGAGGCGCACGCGACGCTGCGTGACTAGCCAAGTTCGCGTCTATCCCTATTTTAGTTTTATTCTATATTTACGGATAGAAAGCGGTGGCGAAGTCTGAAGGAACACGAATTTTTAGCCTAGTCAAGTCCGTTGCCGCCACGCGTTATCCTATTACCTACCTGTGACCTAAGTTCTGCCTTGATCTCAGTATGCTGTAAGTGATCAAGTAGTAAAATGGCAGGAAGCGTCCTTGAAACTCCGAAACCCTGGACGTGACCTCTTCGTGGTGCTAACCGAGCAACAGCCTTGGCTGCTGTACCTGTCCTACAAGACCTCACAGCACAGAATTTACCATGAATTTACAAAGTCGTTCAGAATGTAGGACTAGCCATTGTTAGACATCCTTAAGTTAGGTTTTTTCCAGCAGTAGACATATTTCAGGATCTTTAACCGTATATTTGTATGTCTACACACTCTCTAGGTAAATATAATTAACCTAATCTTCATACGAAAAATAAAAATAACCTACTAAATAAAATAAATGTTTTAAAAAACAAAAAATCGCCATCAAAAACGCAAAATATAACTTCTTTTAAAAGGTACCTATAGGTCAGTCCAAGTGAAGTCGGCTTTTGGTTTAAAATATTGTTAGTCGCCGACTTCAGTTTGACTGACCTATAAGTACCTACCATTTTAAAAGGACTTATTTTATGCCTTTTTGCGGTTTTTTGTTTTTCAAAACATTTATTATATTTTATACTTTTTAGTGATCATACTAAGCACTAGTCCCACTTCTTACTTGATATGAAACTATAAGACATTATAAGTTCAACACGCACAGTGGAACGTATAACCTCCTCCTTTTTTTAAAAACAACATGGAAGGATAGAATATCGTAAATTCCAGACCGTAACTCACTTTAACACGGACAATCGTGTCGCTGATAACGTGTAGGCTTAACGCGAGTATATCCGAGATCTCGCTTATTCCGTCAAGTGCGATTAGTTGGAAATCACAATAGGGCTCCGGGAGATCTCAGGAGGCCTAATCCGCGATGATAGGAGCCCGGCCGCACGTCCACGTAAGCCGCTAGTCTGGTGATACCTGTGCCTGTGGTGTTATTATTGCTCGGTCGTTAGACCAATTATTCTACCGGCAATCCTATCTTGACTGATTCATTCGAATCATAAGCCTTACCCGTGTAGTGTTTGTGATCTTCACGAAAAAAAATCGATTCGATCCGCTCGCCTTAAGAATTTTCGCGAATGATGCTTTTTAACTGACTTCAAAAAGGAGGAGGGGAGGGGGTTTTATATACGGCTGTACGTTTTTAGGGTTCCGTAGTCAAACTAGGAACCCTTACAGTTTTGTACCATGTCCGTCCGTCCGTCCGTCCGTCCGTCAGTCGGTCCGCAGTCTCGCTCAGAGACTCTTAGTACTAGAAAGCTGTAATTTGGCATGAATATACATATTAGTCACGCCAACAAAGTGGTAAAATAAAATCAATTTTTTTTTTATAGTATACCTCCCCTACACGTAACGTGGGGATGTATTATTTTTTCTCGTTTACCCCATAGTGTGGGGTGTCGTTGAATAGGTCTTTTAAAATACTGCGGGTTTGTGCAAATGTTTCGATTAAGGGATCCGTTTATGAAATATTAAGCTTTAAAGCTCAAATTTTTGTTAGAATCAAGTGTCTCCCCAACTACAGCCAAAACTACAATACTAAAAAACTGAAAAATATCTTAAATGAAAGCACATATAGTGAATTTAATAGGAAAACTATCACGACTAAGTAGACTTCATTGGTTCTTGAGTTACAAACGGTTTAAATGTTTATACCTACCGAAAACTTATTTGCGGTGTTTTGGTAAACTGACCGCGACCTAGGTCGTTGTATGGCGATAACAGTTTTCCAACGGCAAAGTTAAGTTTGTCGCGAGGTCTTTTTCGAACGGAGCCCTACACTGAGCATGATCCGACATGCTCTTGCCCGGTTTTTTTATTGCCGTCGACTGACAAACAAGCAGACGGGCCTGACCTGATGGGAAGTGACACCCTATTAAAAGTTCTGATTCAATAAGAAATGGGACTTCACAACAGCATAATTATTATAATCACTAAAAATATAAATTACATATAAAAAAGGAACAAAAACATCCTTTTTTCAAATGATAACAGTTCAGCCAAAGTAAAATCGGCGGCCCGACTTCAGTTGATAAACAACAATACCAAAGGTGATCTTCTAGATTTATCTCAAAACCACATTTCTGGGAGCGTTGAGGGAACTTAGGTCAAGGAACGCGCAAACACGTGGTGTTTGTGGCATAATATACTTTATGCACTAAAGGTTCAAGTTAAGCTTGTTGGTAATTTCGTTGACGACATTATATTCCGGAAGAGAATAACACCATAGGATAGCTCTCTCTCATCTCCAGTGGGTTATTTGCCACGCAGTACTTCTTACTCCGACTACTTTAAAATAAAATAAAAGCACATAGTACATACATACATACATTAAATCACGCCTGTTTGCCAGAGGGGTAGGCGCCTGCTACGATCTTGACAAATCTCTTTCGCTTCTTCCACATTCATACATCGAGTCATGCACGCACGTCGGTTTCGGGTACTAAGCGCATAGTAATGCGTGAAGATTCAAGTTTGCTACCGTACAGGAAATAATTTATTAATTAAATACATAATATATTATTATACTTAATAAGTTTTTTGTCTTGCACTAAACGTTTTTCTTTCTTTTTGTAGCAGGCGTGAAAGCCCCAAGGTATCAAAGTGTGCAGCTACTTATGAGGCCGACTGTACAGTCTGTGACTCGAGTTTTCTCGACTACATTAACGCTAACCTAGTTATTACGAGCTCCGCACTGGATGGGCTTCGGCTGTGTTAAGGAAATGTGGATAGCGAAGGTCGACACGCGACTTTCGTGAGGTGTCCATGATTTAATATAGAAATTTCTAATTCGATCAAAATAAACACTGATACACGCTTACTCATGTTCTCATGTTAGTTTAAATTGAGATAAAAAATGTTTGTAATAAATCCTGTTTATTCAGAAAATAAGCCGCACGGGCACTTTTCCGCATCAGAAATCTGCCACTATTTCTCAAAAACAGACGCCTCTTGGGAAAAAGAAAGAAACTGAACAGTTAACCATTTTCTAACATATGTACTGCCCTGCAGAACTTAAACAGCAGTAAGTGCACATTTTGCAAAAAAAATATGCAGTACTGAATACTTATTCTAATCACGAGATCAATGCGCATATGTACACCTAATTGGTATGTGATTCTGACGACAGAAAAAAAAACCTAGTTATGCAGTACGTACAAGTGCTCAATGAATAATGCATATTGAAACCAACTAAAACGCCGCAATAGTCCTTACAGCTTAACTTTTCCAAAGGTTAACTAGTTTAAACGCAGTAAGTATGTTATTTTAAATGCAATTTAGGTTTACGTCAACCATATTATTCATGACGTAACTTAATAAAATGCACCAACATACTAATGTATTGAAAATCATGAACTGCGTTCCTCATGTTTCTTTTATCAACTACTTCCTTATTAAACTGCAGTAAAATGTACGGAAAGTGGGTTTTAAGAAGTGTTCTTAACAAATCTCGACATTGTGTTTACTAACTGAAGCGCAGTTTAGGAGTTAATACTTAATTTTAGTCGGTTCATTTTATCTAAGTCTCTTAATGATTACAATAAAATTTAAATTGCAGTACCTAGAAAGACTTTTTACTTAAGTTTAATCGGTAGCATTTTGGGAAATAAAAAACCAAATTACTGCACTTTATGGTGTCAGTCTCTATTTACTGCATTTTAGAAGGAAAGTCCATAATTTTCTTAAAATTGTACCGTGGTTGTGGTGTCCTTTACTGCGCCTTAGTCTATTATTTGTTGCTCATTCAGTCGTGCCCTAGACGCCGTGTGAGGAGGGCAGGTGCACGGAGCTTGGTTTGACAAGTAAGTACATCAAAATTACACGGCGGTGGATAGGCTCGTAATTAATCTACATGGATTTTCATATTTTCATTATCGGAGAAGGCAAGTGTTCATATTACTTAGGTATTACTTATTTAGTGAGCGGACAAGGCTATAGTGGATGATAAAAAAGTATTATACCTAATGCCTACGTTTCCTTAAATTTCAACCCATTCATCGTAGGTTTTTCATACAATCCAATTTTGATTCACTGCTAGTTATACATTTGACTTTAAAGTTATGTTATGATGCCTATGTAGTTTCGATTTTAACTTCATAATTTTCTCTAAGTTACCAGAGGGGCTAGACAAGATGCATTACGCTAACCAGCGTTTCTATTCGTTTCGTTTGTAAACCAATCGCGTCACTGGTAGATCACGTGACTTTTCGTATCACGTCATCTACAAGTGTACTACTCCTACTTGCCTTACTTGGTAACTTTAGGTATTTAGTTTTAGTTATGTTTTTATTGTTTTCCTGTGTATTGCCTGTGTCAATAAAGTTTACATACATAGATACATACATACTGTCACGGCTTCAACTAAACTATAACAACTTGTTGTTAATTCTATAACCATATCTTGCACAAACAGGCTAAGATATTTACCTTACCTTGTGTACATTAGTGACAGGTAGCAAGCCCAACGCCTAACAAAACTACAAGCCTTTACGACTTCTACGGGAAGAGATGGAGGACTATGTATATAACTATGTAATTATTTATATTTATTAGGACCACTGATGCCTACAAATAGGCTTTTTTTTTAAACAGTTACCCATTTCCACTACAGTACCTACTTCACACTGCAGCATTTGAGTTTCACATACGTACCTACATACAATCGCGCCTCTTTCCGGTAGGGGTGGGCAGAGACCAACGCCTAACAAAACTACAAGCCTTTACGACTTCTACGGGAAGAGATGGAGGACTATGTATATAACTATGTAATTATTTATATTTATTAGGACCACTGATGCCTACAAATAGGCTTTTTTTTTAAACAGTTACCCATTTCCACTACAGTACCTACTTCACACTGCAGCATTTGAGTTTCACATACGTACCTACATACAATCGCGCCTCTTTCCGGTAGGGGTGGGCAGAGACCACTTCCTACCACTTGCTACGATCCGGACAAACTTACCTCGCTTTCTCCACACTCATAAGTCTCTTCATACACTTGCGTCAGTTTAGAAATGGTTTAGGGTAGTCCTGATTTGAGTTTGAAGTCTCTGAAATAGACTAAAACTATGACTGCCTTACCTATTTTCTTTTTGGATTTTTACAATTTTCCCTTAAGCAGGCTTTCTTTAATCTTGAATCTCAAACATATGTATGGATTTTTTAGAAATACATTAAATTTTTCGATAAATATTTTTTTGCAACTGTGAGGTTTGTATTGGACACAACGTTGGCTCTCATTGTTGGATTTTATATATGATGTTGATGTATTTAACTGTTAAAGTGGGCTATGATAAAAAACAATTGCAAGAATAGTGTGGACTCTCCATAAGTCTGATTACCAAATATTTTAGTTGTTGATAATTAGCCTTCTCAACGTATATTTAGTTTTTATATTGTAGCAAAGATGCGTGTGTATGTGAGTTTCAAAATTAACCAAAGCTTGAGGCAGTTTTATTTTTTATTCTAGAAGGATTTGAATTGCAATGCAAATAATTATAAGAATATGTTTTAGATCTCAAAAAAAAGTGTGATTATTTAGTATGTTATAGGTCGTCCTTTATTTTTTATAAATAATAGTAGCTTTAATTAAAATAATAAGGTACCTGGAGTTTGCAGCACATACTCTTTAATCACGAAACTGTCTTAAATGCAGTTAAATGACTCCGATACTGCATCTTAGCATGCAATTGACAACAAATAACACAACACGCGTTTATGCAGTATTTGGTATAGGTATTTACTGCATTTTGATCTGCTTAGCTCATTTTTTAGGGGAAACTCAGAGTGCCGTAACAGTTCTGAATTTAGAAAAACTAATTTTTTGGTTAATGCCACACTCGAGGCTTTTTTTTGACATAATCATATTTGACATAATCATATTTTTCGTGTTTAGTACTTTTTATTGACAGAAAAGAAAGGTCGAAAAAGTACACTTCAATGACATTCTATACGTTTTCTAAAACTTTCTGCACTTACTACTGTCTAGGTTCTGCACTGCAGGGCAGCATAATACTTAGGACTAGTTACTTAGTTAATATTATTATTTCCACCTTAGCCTAGGTATGTTCGTGAACTTAACCAATGGAACCCTTTTTATTTTAACAGTAAAGGCAGCCGTATAGTTAAATACAAACGGCATTAATTGGGAACCCGTTTCTTATTTTGAAAATGTTTGAAAAGAAATGCGAAATACCGCAACTTTATTTATTTATTGGAACACAAACAGTCACACAAACATTATTCTTAAAATCAATTTCAAATGCAATTGCTCAGATCATCGACAAACAGTGTGCAAGGTTGACAATGACAAACATAATATGAACAGTCCTCCTTAACCACCGAGGTAGGGCGCTAAGTAGTCAAATACTAACAACATATTAGAATATAAATTTGAAATATAAACAAGAACTTAAAACTGCCCTTTAGTGTTGGCCTGTAAAACACAGTTTTTATATTCCTTATGAAGCTGCCTATACATTGTAAGAACTTAAAATGTTTACATTAAAGTAGCCTTATTTATTTGCACTTACCGCGAACTATAAAACAAACTCAAAACCAAACAAAAACAATTTTTCCATTACTTTCTTTATTAAAACTGAACCTGACTTGCCTGATGAGATGAATATTCTCGGTTATTAAAATAGTGATTTTACCGGCGGCGTAATATCAGTTTCTTTTTAATCAAAGCTGCTAGCACCAGTGTTGCTTACATTTTCTCACTTATTATTTTTGCGTCTCTTTTATGTGGCTATAGACAATATTAGAAAAGAACATCCTCGCTAACACACAGGTGTTACTTTGGAAGTTCTTATACAAGCACCCGACAGGTCTGAAGAAGTTTAATCTAATTTAATATAGTTTCATTAATTTATGACGTTTCGATAGTAAGTATGCATGCATGTAAAAATATGTATGTATTTATGTAAAATCTTTATTACACAAAAACAATTACGAGGCATTTTTGCGTCAATATAGATAACGCAAACTTATCCCATATGGAATCTCTTCCAGTTCACCTTGGAGTAGATTAAGCAAGGACAATGCAATTATAGACAGTTTAATAAAAAAACAGAAAATAACAAAAACCGAAATATACATGAGGGAATGAGGTTATGCAATAGTAATGTCATATGTGTCATGTCATACATGTAAAAAATGTAATGTTGTAAAGATTATGAAATACTGAATAGTCGCTTGGCTGTTGGTAAAACTCTTATGTTTTACCTCCATTTTTGTGATTCCCTTTCAACCTTAAACAATAAATATGTCATAAAATATCCCGGAACACCCGGACACATGGTGCCTCCACGGCTCCCGCACGCGGCTTGATTGATCGAGATGATTCAGCGTGGCGGGCAAAATAACAATTATGTGCGTACCTCCGTTTAAATCGACCGGAGTCGGGTCGGCAAATCAACAGCAAGAATACATTATTCCTGCGTAAGGTCGATAAGTTTGAATTGATTTTCAGGACTATGTTATAATTGTATGATATAAACATATTTTTGTGTGGATAAGGAAAAAGAACTTGGTTTTATTATAGATTTGGATAGTGACGAAGCGGTGTTATTCTTCTCGGTTAATACCATAACCCTATAAATGGCACGATATGTTTTTTGAAATGTTGTTGATTTCTTTTATGAATCTTTGTTTTCTAGGGTCTGAAGAAAGTTAACAAAATATTATAAAAACGATCTATAAATGCACACTGCCATGATGTTACAGATATACATAGAAAATATATTCGCCAATCTCCATGTAACCAAAAATATGTTTATGATACCTTAAAAAATTGGCACCTTTAAATAAATAAATACTTATCTGATTTTCCCAGCTCATTTTCCCAAGCGTAACAAAAATATGTAGGTAAGTAATTAATAAAAAATCTTTAGCTTTCGCTTTATTTATTTTTCAGCACACTTGCTCGAGTGCGGGAAAGTGCGGAATATTACACCAATCGTGCTTTTTACATTACGTAATCGCACTAGTGCTTTTCCATGGTATATATTTTTAACCGACGAAAAAAAACGGAGGAGGTTCTCAAGTCGACGCGTATATTTTTATTTTTTTTATGTATGATCACGCATAACTTTTCACAGCGCGGTCCGATTTTAAAAATTATTTTTGGGTTTGATAGAGTATACTTCCGAGGTGGTCCCATTGTCACCAAAACTGAATCTGATGAAGGGATCCGTGAGGAATTGAGGGAACTCTTCGAATATTAAATGCATACATATAGCGATTTTAGTATTTTTAGTAACAAATCCAGCATTTTCATTCAGAAAGTATCATTTGGTGAAGTGGAACTGATGATGAAGACCACAAATGGCTACTATGGCTACCATGGTTGATCACGCATAACTTTTTACTGAGTTGTCTGATTTCAATAATTCTTTTTTTATTGGATAGAGTATACTTTGAAATTGCTCCCATTTAATTTGGAACTCCCCCCCCTTCCGTCATTGGTAGAAATATAGGGATTCATAGTTGAACCCATGAATCTCCTTCTGTGAACCGATTATGTTCAAACTTAGCACACATATGTAATTCTAATGACACTACAACATGACGGAGACTTGATGTTGATCTGATAACTGAGACGGAAGACAGATGAGGGAAATCTTCAACGGATTACAGCAGCTACCTCGTGATTTCTCTTATTCATGCATCTCAATGTGAACTTTATACCTAACTTATGTATGATGCACGGATTATGACTACCATCGAGGGTCTGATGATGGGGTTTGATGATGGAGTTGGAAGGCTGTCGAGGGAATCCCTTATTTGTTCGGAAACTAAGGTATAAGGGTATACTTTGAAGTTGCTCCCATTTAATTTGGAACTCCCCCCCCCCCCCCCCCTCCGTCAATGGTAGAAATATAGGGATTGTTAGTTGACCCCATGATTTTTTATCTGTGAACCGATTATGTTCAAACTTAGCAAACATATGTAATTCTATTGACACTACAACATGACGGAGACTTGATGTTGATCTGATAACTGAGACGGAAGATAGATGAGGGAACTCTTCAACGGATTACAGCAGCTACCTCGTGATTTCTCTTATTCATGCATCTTAATGAGAACTCTATACCTAACTTAAGTATGATGCACGGATTATGACTACCATCGAGGGTCTGATGATGGGGTTTGATGATGGAGTTGGAAGGCTGTCGAGGGAAGCCCTTGTTTGTTCGGAAACTAAGGTATAAGGGTATACTTTGAAGTTGCTCCCATTTAATTTGGAACTCCCCCCCCCTTCTGTGAACCGATTATGTTCAAACTTAGCACACATATGTAATTCTACTCTTCTATGATTCTATGATGCACGGATTATGACTACCATCGAGGGTCTGATGATGGGGTTTGATGGAGTTGGAAGGCTGTCGAGGGAAGCCCTTATTTGTTTGGAAACTAAGGTTTTTAAATTATTAATCAGAGTGTAACAAACCTATTGCGACGTAATTGTGTGTAGTATGTAAACCTCTCAGTTTCTGCATTTCTGCTAAAGCTCGTGTGGCTTTTGTAATACCTAACTTATTTCGCTCTAACTCAGATACCTTCAAGTAGGTAGTTTAACTATACTAAGTGCAACATAAACCTGCCCCTTGGCAAAAAGTTAGTTTCTTTCCGAGGTCGATTACAGCTTTATCAAGTGTTGTTCCCATGTTGTTGTTGTAGCTAACCCCATGTGTTTCTGTTTAGTCCACCAGAGTAAATCTCTTTAACCGAACAATTGTTCTCGCGTGTGATATCCATGGACTTGTTTCTCTAATAAGTCCATGGCGATTGTCTAAAACTCGATACTGGCGAAATACACCTTGTTAAAACAAAGAGTGAAAGCCACTAATTAAGAAAAAAAAAACACTATTGACGAGGCCCACAGGTATATGTTATAGGTGATATGTTACCTCTAAGCATGACACGGGATTCGGTAGCTAATTTTAGCTCAGACAAAAGACCGCCACAGTTGTTCACATCTTTTGGAACAACATTATCGGGAGGTTTCTTCCCATAGGTAGCAACTTCACGAGACTCGGCTATGGAATGGTATGGAATTGTATAGACACGGTTGTGTTTTGTAGCGAAACAATGAATAGTTAAAGTAAGTAATCAAAGAATAAGTATCTATTAACAGAGAAAAAAAACGGAAAAGTGAAAAATAAAACTTTTTAACAAAAAAATTAAACCGCCGAAAAAAGAAAACTGAAAAGCAAAAAATAAAACAGAGCCTTTTAAGTCTAACTAAGCTCCTACACTAATGTTAATACCTTAATAAATAATTTTGAGTCGGCGCCAAACAAACAAACAAGCATGGCAGGCACCGACTTCAAACCACTCAGGAGGTAGCACATACCATCACACACATACATCATTTTACTTTACGAAATAGTTAATTTGCTTGTTCGTTTGTTTGGCGCCGACTCAAAATTATTTATTAAGGTATTAACATTAGTGTAGGAGCTTAGTTAGACTTAAAAGGCTCTGTTTTATTTTTTGCTTTTCAGTTTTCTTTTTTCGGCGGTTTAATTTTTTTGTTAAAAAGTTTTCAAATATTTCTTAACACTGTTAATTTTTTGCGGATAAATAAATAAACTTCTTAGTCAAAATAAAACAAATAATAACTTAATATTATCAAACGATATTTTTTTTACAATGTTGGCTGTTTGGCGGCTTTGTCAGTGCACTCAAAAAAATGTGAGCTAACCAAGAGAGGTTTTCTCTTAGTTGACATAAAATGAATACACTATTCTTGCGGCGTTTCTTCTCGGCAGTGGTCTCCTCTTGGGAAGCGCTGGTAGACTCCTGACGTGTAAAGGTGCCCGTGCGGCCTACTTACTGAATAAATGACTTTTATCTTATCTTATCATGATATTAGTTATATCAAACAAAACTTATAGTAAATACAGCAAGTTCTTTAGCGATTCAACTAACATCTTAGTTGATGCGTCTAACGTCTTGTTAGGCTCGTATGGATTCAAGACGCCTATGCACAACAATCACAATCTTGTTAGAAGCGACCAATTTTTTTTTTCAGTGTGCCTTTATCTAGCATCTGCGCGCGCATAAGTTAACACAGAGCGCAGAAAAATAAAATCGCTGCCGCCATGCCCGCCGTCTTCCAAACATATTGTCCATTCATAGCTGCATTTTGTTTCGATTGTTATGTTTTGAAAAATGTCGACTTCAAGTAATGAAGAGCTAAATATAGAGAATACGTCGCCAGAAATTCTAATTGAAGCGCAAAATGCAAGTAACAGCCTGTTGCCACTGAAATTCATCCTAGCCTACACAAGTTTCATACAATGGTAAACAGGAAAAATGCAAACTCCGAAAATGTATTCATGGCTTATTTTAATGAATTTGCAAATAAGTACAAGCCTGCCTTTGGTGCATATATTCTATGTTGAAAAGTGTGCGGACCGAAAATGGCATTGACATCAAAACTTATAACAACGCAGATAGCGTTCTTAAAGAGACGCTCGAACGGATATAACAGTCGGAAATCCAAGGTTTATGTTTAAAGAGCGAGACGACGCCCGCGACTTCGTACGTGTAGAATTAGTTTCACGCTACTCCCCCCATTTTTCCCCGCTGGGGGTCGATTTTCGGAAAATCCTTTCTTAGTGCTCACTTACATCATGAAAGAAACCCCAGTACCAAATTTCAAGTTACTAGGTACAGTAGCTTCGGCTTTGCGTTGATATATAGGTATGTCAGTAAGCCAGGTTTGCCTTTTATACCTATATATAGATTTATATGCGGTTTCGTGTGTTGGCATAATAATAAGTACGATTTTATCTCTTTTTGTGTTGCACTGATATCCGGTATTACTGGTGCTTGTAGAAGTCAGGAATTAAATAATATTACGACAAAGGATATAGAGAATTACGGCGAGATGTTGCTAATTAAAATCACCAACAATAAAAATATGTATCATCGATCATTCACTATTCACGGCCCATTTTATGAAATAGTGAAATAAGTTTCTGTCAAAAATTTAATTTTTGGGACAAGCTATTGTTGCCGACTGTACTTTATTTTTGCAAAATCTTTGTCTGCTTAATAAGACCGAACTAAAGAGTCCAAACACGGTGGGTCTAAGTCAAGTATAGCGGAGATCCTGTCGCTACCTTCCGACTCCATCATCAGATCAGCTCTTAGATACCCTAATATTGCATTGTCATCGGGTTTACATAATTATGTGGTCCAAATTTCAGCCCATTCCGTTGACGGGAAGTGGGTCAAATTTAACTTGCAAGATTTGACCCTAACATACATACATACATAGGTACATTGCAAGTTAAAAAAAAGCTTGTAAAAAATGAGGGTCAACAAAGGAAGGAAAGACTGACCGCTTCTTTAAAAAAATTCAAAAAGGAAATATGTACGAGTCACCTTATCGGAGTGAACAAATTTGGTTCCATGCCTAAAGAAATTGCCAAGTTTTTAGGCTTACCACAGGCTGACTCTTACACAGGACACAGTTTTAGAAGAACTACAGCTACATTGCTGGCTAATTCAGGAGCCGATATATTGACGTTAAAACGCCATGGGGGATCTAATAATGTTGCTGAATCATAATTATATCGAGGACTCCATCCAAAAAAAAGCACAGGCAATCCATTTGGAACCACAATTATCTCCAACATTTACAGTCTCTCAAGATCAAAGCCATGAAATTATTAATAATACCATAAATAACACATACTGTACAAATGCAAGCTTAAATGGTAGCATTAGCATATCATCTCAATAATTGTACTTTTAAAAACTGTTTTAATAATGAAACTTTTTATCAACTAAATAAAATTGAAGTTTTATTTATTTTTCCTCGTAAATGTGTTGAAAAACATCGTATAAAACACGTGAGCATTGGTCATTACACTTCTCGGTTCCATTAAAATCTACCTCGTGTGTAATGGCCAACTTAGCTTACTTGTATTATAATGTACTATAACCTATTTCGCAGCCGTAAGGTATGTTAAATTTAATGTTGATATTAGTAATAGATTTTTATTACATCATATTAATAATCAAATCAAAACAATTACAAAATATTATTTTAAAGTGGTTCAACCTCATCATCTACCAATAGATGTGTCCGTTTTTCAAGTCGCATTATGTAACTATAAAAGTGGTGATAATATTTCAATTCAGTTCAATTCTTTATTAAATGGCTTCTGTCCATTGGGACAATTCTGCCAGTGGTGGAAAAATTTGAAAAAAAAAAATGATACGCGTAAATACGAATACTTTTTTTGGAAATTATTCGCAGTAATTTTCAGAACCTATGAGGAAATTTAACTTTCCGGTACTTTCCTAGAGTTCAAGTAAAACATTTGTGTAGGTTCATCTGTTATGTTATGACTCCAAAATGGTATTTCTAGTGTTAAGCTAAAAATTCCTCAGAAACGATTTCTGGATGGTTTTTAATTAAAAATAACTAAAATGTTAACACTCATGTTCTCAAGTCACGAAATCGCGATCAAAGAGATAAAAATAGCCTGGGCAGTTATAGTTGGTTGGTGTATTCTCACCTCATAGGAAAATTATGTCAAAAAAAGTTTTATGTCAATGGATACTACATAGACAAGGAATTTATGGAAGGATGTGAAACTGATGTGGATTCTAGAACACCAAGGCTTTCCAGGAAATGAAACCGCGGACAAGCTTGCAAAGGAAGAGTGGAAAACTACGGCACGCCTAGCGCATGCAAAGCTGTTTATACAAAAAGTGGACCAGTGCTGTACGAATAAACTTCGGAAACTGCTGACGACAACTCCATTGCATTATCGGTTTGTTCACTGGTTACTTTGGGGTTAAATATCCTCTAGCAAAGATAAGCATTTAAGACAGCAAAGATTACGACATAATACTGTTAAAATAACTAAGTTTACTGAAATTGGTAAGTTGCCTGTTTATAAAATTGGTAGCTGAAGCTGCTGAACTTAATTTATCTGCTAAATAATACTGCTATATGGGACTATATCGTAATTTTTTGTCTATAGTTACCTCTAAGAAAAGTGATTTATCTACCATTTCCAAACATTCGTCTTTCAAAATAGGTATACTAGATTCTGCCGATCTAACATCAGGAAAAGCGAAGCTCACACATTCAGTTTTCTTATCATTGAATTTCTCCGAAATGTTTTATATATATTACATTTAATTAGTACAAATGCTGCATCAAATTGTGGATCATCATCTAGTGAAGGCAAACTGATTATTGTTATGCGGTTTGTTTTTATTAAAGTGACCTAGTATCTTTTAACATTAAAAACTTTACTTAAAACAGGTATTAAAGAGATGGGACGGAAATTCGTTAAATCAGTCATCTCGCCCGATTTATAAAGAAGTACTTACGACTTTACTAGATTTCGTAAGATTTCGAAAGACCCCCTCTAAAATGCAATTATTTCTTCCCGCTAACAATAAATAATATTAAATCACTTACTGAGATCATAGCCAAGAACCACTGACTAAGTAAACTAGTACTTTTTATTTCACAAAATCATAAAGGTATATTTTCCGTAACAATTGCAAGGCGACTAAACTTGTTTTTCAGGGTCTTACTTATAAATACTCGGTGCAATAAAATTAGCTTTGCATAATATTTTACTACGTATATAATTAAATTTATTCGTGGCGAAAAGCAGCATTATTAACATACATTATAAAGTATATTAAGCTAAATAATTCGTCAAAAAAACGACACAATAAGTGTTTTGTTAGTTGGTCCTACCAAACTGACTTCCCGACCTTGCCGGGAATGGAAGGAGAATGTATAATCCGCCAATGTATAAAGACCATTCATGAGTTTAATCTGTGGTTTAACTATATGTATATTTTATGAGTTATTTTTCCTCGCACAAGTACCTGTGCATATAGTACTTTAGTGGGAGTGCATTGCGAGATTAGTTTGGGACAAGTTCAATAGATGTAATATTGTCACTTGAGAATTGTTATATAAAGTTATCTGTGTAAATTATATTAAATTATATTACACAAAGCGAAAAGTTCTGAGCCTAACCCGAGATCAATTAGAGTATGTAAAGTAGTTTCAACTTATTCATTTAAGTAAAACCAACAGCTAACATAAATACGTTAAAAAATCCATTAAAAGACATTAAAATCCATTAATATAAATGCATTAAAATATTGTAAATCCTATTAAGAGAATCTTAAAGATTTTCTAATCACGTGGTTACTGATTTTTGTATATTGTAATTTGAAACTTAATCTAAAATCTTCTAAAACCAGAGGGCTGATAATTACATAGTATCAAAACAAGCCACGTACGGGGCAGGGGCGTTCCCATTCTGAATTGTGTTTTTCGGATTATAACGGAATCCAGTTTTAAATAAAATATAGTTACTGTTGTAGACTCTTTGGCGTCATATCGTTCTTTATTATTTTTCTATGATATTATTAGTAAGAACTAGTGAAAAGAGTTCTTTAGATTTAAGTTAGAAATCTTTTATATGTAACTGACTACTTTTATATGTAGCCAAGGGCTCTTTCGATATAAATGTCTCAAGTTAGGTATCTCGTGCGCTCATGAATCCTTGCATAGGAATTTAGAACGAGTCTTGGTGTCTTGTGTAGGAGTGGTGAACTTCAAAGATGACATTGTGGTATTTCGAAGCGACGAGGCTGAAAAGGAAACAAGGCTTAAAAAAGTACTTAATGTCGTAAAGGATAATGACGTTTTACTTAATGAAGCAAAGTGTGTCAGGGTCAAGGAAATGGAATTTCTTGAGCATGCCTTTTCTTGCGAATCAAACCTCTCGGCAAAAATCTTGAGGAAAGAATCATCATCATCATCATTCATCATAGACGGACAGCATTTGAACTGCAAAATGGCAGTTCGAGGGCAGTTTTGACGCAGTTGACGTAACTTTATCAAAAACTGCAAGGTAGACTGCACGTCAATTGCAAGCGGACTACGCAGTTGGTTTGCAGATTTAATGCAGTTACGTCAAATGCGTCCGAACTGCCCCTGAACTACCATTTTGCAGTTCAAATGCTGTCCGTCTAAGCCGGCCCTACTCCCCGAATGCAATAGTCGAGTCTGTCCATGTATAAAGAATACCTGGAGAGATTGGACTGGCCCTGAATATGAAGAATATGAAAAAGGAGAATAAACTGGTATCCTGACTTTTCACCAAACTATCATTTGGCAAACAATGTCATTTTACAACTTTCATTTCGCAAAAATGTAATTGTGCTTAAACCATTACATATTACATAGGCTACATGGACTTGTTAAATAAGTTAGGCTAGGTAAGACTTTTGTCCACAAAAAATATAAAATTATGTGATGGGAAACACATCTTTGCGAAATGAAAGTTTGCAAAATGATGATTTGGTAAAACATTAGTGAACCGAATAAACTGTCTACCACATTCAATGACGCGCCGCATACAGTAATAAAACTAATAAATAAGATAGGAGTAGACGAGGAACTAGAGAATGATGACAATGGAAAAAACTGCGTAAATGACTCAAATTTAAATTACAATATTCATTTACTTTGTTGATTTTAATTAATGAGGTCAATTGTATTTGCATACCGTATGACATCAACGGTCGGAATTGACAAAAAACAAAGCTTAAACACGTTCTAAGGTTTTAAAAATTTGAATTTAAAAAAGTGTTATTGCCTTTTCCTGTCTACACTTAGTTTACCCAGTTATTTCAGAATTTAAACACAATTGCATGTATGCCAAATAAAGGATAAATCATAATAATCTTTTATTATATTATAAAAATCAATTGCTGTTCGGTAGTCTCGCAAAAACTAACCGATTTGAATAAAAAAAAGATGGTGGTTGTAATGCTCTGCACAAGGATGCACGTCCAACCCAAAGCGCCTGCTCGCAAAAACTGACTCTCAAATAAAAAAACTTTTTATCGAATCGATGAAAACTTTTGCACAAAAATCATAGATGGAACTAGTAGTCGGTTAGACCCCATGAGGTCTTATTATTTCAAACTAAATGCAAAAAAGACATACAGTGGGTCAATGTCATCCACTCGGACAATTACCTTATTAAGACGAAATAATTCCTCGCGTTGAAATGAGAAGTACAGTGTTCAACTCTGTTGAAAGACTCAAATTGCATACTCGAACCTGTTATCGCTCGTGCAGTCTAAACATTACTCTGAAATTGATCACTTTCATCCCTTGGTTAACCATTACAATTCATACTCAAACTCATATTAGGTATTCATAGGTATTAATTAATTAATTAATTTGTAGAATAAAGATAAGTTGAACAAAATGAAACAACCAAACATTTGCTCTGCAAAAGAATAACACTGCTGCCCCCACGTACAAAACCCCCCTCCGGCTTAGAGTTATCCTCGGGCTCGGTCATGATATTAATGACTGCGGCGGATTACTGCAAGTGCTATCTTTCATCGCTCTTTGTTGCCGACACCTCGCTGGATTGGATTCGTATCTTTGAGGTAGTAAATAAGCTGCCAAAAATGCTGATTGACAGTATTGACACTGAATTATATTTATCAAGAAAAATATTAATTCAATTCTAATTAAAATCAACTGAACCCCTGCTAATAAAAACCTAGAAAAACAACACATCCTTATTCAGATATACTTTTTTTTTGGTGATAAACTTTTGAGCACTTATGGCAACTTTAAAAATGGATTTTGTTAAATATACTTCAAAGGTTTGTTTAGTGAAGGAGAAGTATTACTTAATAGAGAAATATTCGTATTGTAGGCATTATAACAAAAATTTTTGCAATTTTAATACCTACTTTATTGTCTTAATTTCTCGGATATACATAGTCGTTCATCAACCACATGTGACCCCTCTGATTCTACTCGTATTTAATATTATCGTGCTTGTCAATGTGTTCAATAATTCTTTATTTTACTATTCAACCAAAAATTAACAAGTATTGCAGATAAACAAAGTTATAAAAACTGGACGTAGTTAAGGAAAAAGGCGTCAATCCACCGTTACTTGCACTCTAGTAATTTTGCAGTTTTAAGTTCACGGAGCATTTAAACCACATTTAAAAATAAATTGGCCTCTTAATGATAATTTTAAACAACATTTAAACAATGATAGATAGATTTAACACAAAATTATACTATCGAGAAAATGACCGAAAAATGTTTTTCTTTATGTATTTATAAAAATAATTCGCAGTTTTTCATTACTTTTCCAGATATAAGATAATAATTATAATATTTCGGATCCTTTTTGCTGATTGATAGTCTAGACCCTAAGGACTATCGTGGCATACTTAACTCCACTTCCGATTGTTTCGTGGATTGAGTCATTTTCCCTTAACTGTACAAATCATGTAAGTGTCCTAGATACTAAACTCCGTTCGCAATGCCAGTCAAGTAAAAGAGAGTAGAGTGGAATTAAGCAAACAAAACTTGAAACGACAATGATTGATCGATAAACGGAAATAAAGACGTAATTTCAAGCGCATTCCACGTTTTCAAAGCAACCCTACCTATGCATAAATGTTGATATATCTTGATTAAAAATAACCATGATTTTTAAAAAGCGTCTTTTAATCTTTTGAACTCCAAGAAAAAACTTTTGATTAGAGTATCTGGGTCTTAGGGCGATTAACCACAACCTAGATTCGTAGTCAGACTGTACTAGGTCAACAGGACGCTCGAAGTTATTTGTACATCGGGAAGACAATATCTTCGCATCAAACACAAACCACCCTTCTCCTTTGCTTTGCCGTAGGTCAAATGGCATGTCAGATCTAAGAAGATATTACCATAGTTAATGTGGAGTAATTCCCTTCAGTCAAGTGTTCCTGACGTATTGCCAGGGGAAGGCGTATAACACAATGTGGCACCTACAAAGGCCTACGTCACCCGCCTCATCTGATTAACGAGTACATTAGGCTTCGGAGTTAGTTAGGGGGTTGATTTGATACATATACCCAAGGAATGGGCTAAGGGACGAGGGCCAAAGAATAAGGGAACGTATTAAGAAGGCAATAGCGACGGTGATAGAGGTTTGTAGCTCCTTACCGACATTACCGTATTATAGCTTCTACCGGTGACTTATTTTTTTTATAGCTCTTTTTGGATAAGGATGTATCTTTAGAAGTTAAAATAGAATGATGTCATTTGAAAGTTATGTGACTGCTGTCTTAAGTTCTTCAAGGAAAGTAAAATTTAAACTTACAATTAGTTCATATTTACGCAAGAGATGAAGATGGGTCAGGGAGTTAATTTAAGTTTCCTGTAGGGCATACAGAAGAAAAAGAAACATTTACTAAAATATTTTTTATAGCACACTTTTTTAACATAACACATTTTCATCATAACGATTCTCCAACTAAATGAAAAAATGGTCTAAACTCATGATTAAAATTAAAGTCACTTAATTAAATGTTACTAAGACATTGGATGTTAAAAATAGCATCGCAAGTTTCTACAGTAGTGGTTGTCCTTAATCATTATTGCACACCCGAGATACAATTTAAAACAGATATCATAGCGCTTTTAATAAGCATCTTCCATACAACCTTAACAATAGAAGAGACGACGTTAAAATAAGGTAGGTTAAGTACAAATTTCACCAAACGATGTTAAATAATCAATGTTAATCGACTGTTAGTTCATTCATTTTGACAGCTGTTAACACTCTAATTGTTTTTAAGTTGTTGGTGAAATTCGACATAAGGCAATGGGGGCGGGCTTTCCCTCCCTTACAATCATTTTAAATAGGGTTAGTAATGGACTAAATTGCATGATGAGATGAGTGTCCATTTCTAATTGCATAGAGTGTACATACACTCTATGCAATGGAGGTCTCTATCTAATGGTTTTGCATTGTTCCAAAAAAGAGCCTTCAAATGTAAATTTCAGAGCAAAACATTAAAAAAACCCGCCTTTTGTCTACTTTGTTATGTATAGTCCATCCTCATATTTTTGACGCAAGGTAACGTAAAATGGAATTGTGTGTAACTGTTGCGGAGAAGAATAATATTTTTTATTAAAACGGACTTCATCCGCGCGTTCCACCTTTGCAATTACTAGTTTTTGCTGTCATATTTGACCAATCAATGTTCATTAGCGATGCCAATTGATTTGCACCAATAAACTTTCACTTTATTGAACCTTAAACAAAATTTAAGCGTATAAAAAACGCGTGTTATTATAAAAACTTATTTTTGAAAAGAAAAGTTGATATTGAAACAATAAAAAACATGCAGCTAGTAAACGTTTATTACAAACGGATTTCAAATGAGATGAGTCCAAAATTAATCAATTTTAAATAAAAGAAACAAAGACAGGAAACAAGTTAATTGATATAAGTATATTAAAAAAAACCGGTAATAAATAAATTCTAAAAATTATTAGGTATCATGGCAAAGGGCCCTGGTGTCAGCCTTTAGTGCTGATGCACTGAGGTGATGTTGTATAGGCAGCCCAGCATAGAGCACACCAACTGTTGGCAGTATCACACACACCACCTGGGCCTCTATTCTACGACAGCAAACAATATCGCATTTGACCTGTTATCGTATTGTCAACGTTTTGATAGCTCTTATTTTACTTGCCAGTAATGGCGGCCGAGTTGAAAACAATACAATAACACACATTCTTTACATCCCTTTTGTTTTATGATCAAAATTGCCTTCAATTAAATATATTTTCAAACAGCGCATAAATTTTAACAGCCGTATACCTTTGATGCTGCATAATTATCTAAAATCTAAATCTTGCTGATTTGGGCTTATGATTACTTTCCTTTGTTAATTAGAACTACCTGTATTCTCTTTCCAGTTGGAGGGATAACTGATATTGGACGTTTAATATTGAAATAACAAGGAAACACCTACCCCGTTTTTGCACTTGGAGGTTGATCCAAACGTAGGTAACGTAGATTGATCACTTTGATACAGATTTATTTATCGGTGAAATCCAAAAGCGACCAGATTATGGGACATGGAAAGTCTTGATTATAAAAATATAAATAAATGTTATTGGGAGGAGATGGAACGGTCCAATTTCGAAGTGAGCAGAGCCGTGCCCACCCCGGTAACGCTTGTCAAACGCAGTATGTACGCGCCCAATGCGTGCGGAACGCAACGCCTAGCGCCTAATATGTAACTGCCGTATTCAGAGATATTTTACAGACAATAAACTCGTTCTTTTTAAACACGTGTATGAAAAATCGTCACTGGGGAACGACTTAATCGTCATTTGATTCTGACTGCGAGTGCGGCCGTTAGTAATTAGTGAGGCAAGTAGGTACAGTCGGGAACAACACGGAATGTTACATTTTTTAAATTTTGATAGAAAGTTGTTCAGATATTTAGCGCCAAAAACTCGCCTGGCTTGTACATATTGCATACAATATTAAGTTGGTGGCAGAGAACCAAGACGCCACATCTGTGATTTACTTTATAAGATTAGCCGCACAGCCATCGGGGGCGGCTTATTGGAAAATACGTTGTTTGTTATTGAACGTTGGCAACGGGGTCGATGCTGTATTTCTTTAATAATAATATTGTAATAGTTGATTAGAGTCAGATATTGGGTTTAAATGTAGTTAGAACTTGCTCAAAGTTAGGTGTTATGGAAAATATTTCCAGGATTGTAAAGTTTAACTAGTATCAACAATCGTGTCTACGTACCTGAAGAATGGCATTAACGTCATCGTTCACATTCCTAATATTCTTTTCAACATACCAATGCCTTTTATCATATGTCGCCAACATTTTTCCAACGTTTACTTACTACATAAATCAGAGTTGCACCGACGTAATTTAAATGCATAGCAATGTTCGCGTTCCGTCGCTCACGCTGAACTCCTTATCAGGGCTTCCGTCGCAAACGAAACTTCGCCAAATACGTTACGTAGCCTGATAAGACAAATCGCTTGGCTCGAGCGCTAAATATGCTCAGTGTTGTAAGCGGTAAACGGTTGACAACCTCTGAGTTATCATTCGTTTGAGGGAAAGCGTTTAATTTTATACTACAGACTTAACGAAACTTTGAATAAGACGAAGGTCTATATTTATTGCGTGCCGCAACCAAATGTTATGTTACAGTTGCGATAATATGTTATGAGTTGCCATAATCAATAATTTTAATTATTATCTGACAGTGGAGACTTTTTACATCTGTACTAATTTCAATTCGTGTTCTTGGTCCCTTAGAGATATTATAATTATATCTCTTAGGCTCAAATTAAGACGTTATAATTGCTTCTGGGAGCTGTACATCCCTGTGACATTTAAATTAGTATTAAATGTTTAGTTTTTATAATTGACAGGGAGACCATCTCCCATGTTATCTAAATTTATTTACTTGAATAGATCCTATTTGCTAGGTACTATTTTATTATTCATTATGGTGATGATGATTCATTCATAATAAACGTTTTTCGAAAATAATTATTTGAAAATGAGACTGACGAGCGCTGGTAGACGGAGACATGTGAAAGTGGCGAATGGGCTTACATATAAAAAATACGTTTGTTTTGTATCCTTCGACAACGTTGAAATTAAGCAATATAATGGAAAGTAAGAATTCCAGAAAAAGAGACAAAGAAATATCACTCAAACACTGGCCGCACGCTGATCTACACCGAATTTCACTTTGATGACACTACTGAACTGTGTGATTTTCAATAGTACTAATAGATATCGGCGCTTTGATGTAAACAGTTTCAGGTTGTTCATGTTATCTACTCATTCTATAGCCTAGCCCGCAATTCTTCAGCAAAGAACTAAGAAGATTCAAGGCTAGGCAAAACCACAAAGGACCCAGACTATCCTAGAAAAAATCCACTTACAATCTTGATCATGTTAATGGCATCAAAGAAGTAATCTGGACTGTTACCTTCACCTACACCCAAAAAGGACCTCAAAGATTCATCAATTTTATACAACTCTAACTGCCGCACTCAGAGACGTCAAATTAATTTAATGCTTGATTTAAGTTGCTGCTGTCACTTTCTTTGCTACAGCAATAGAATAAGACAACATGTCACTTAACATGCATTAAATTTAATTGACGTCTCTGAGTGCGGCAGTAAGATCTACTCGAGCCATTAACAACCGAGTCATAATTATTCTTAATAAATCCAAGCAGCAAAAAGAGCCGACTTGTTACATTTTTTATTTATTTATTTATTTATTTATTAGAAGACTTATTCTGTATTAGAAGACTTACAGACTAATACAGGAAAGTAAGAATTGGATATATGACAACTGTAAATTGCTGACCACAATTATCCGCATATTACAAACTATATCACAAAGACATATTCACTCGAGATGGTTCGAACACTATTTAGATATAACTAAAAGACATTTAACAACATAATTATTAAACTAATTGAAAAAAGAATTACTTAATTTTCCGGTAGCAGCATGAGCACTTGTGCAAAACAAGTCAATATAAGTCACCAAATGCACATCGTTAAAAAAAATTGCACCACGCAGTAAAAATGAGTTTTTCCTATAATTGCTGGTAAATGATCATGTGTATTTTGTAAAAGAGGTCCTTGGTACCGCGGGACCCTAACATCAATTTTGGGATGAGGCCAAAACGTTGTTTTCAATAATAATATAATAATAATAATGTCATTTATTTCAGCAAAAAACCCACATAAAATACATTAAAAATAAATACAAAATAAAAATACATTAATCACGTCACATAAATACAACTCATGTTAGATTATTACTTAGATCATGCTACGCGCAATGAGGCTTTGAACCAATTAATTTAAAAGTTGTGCAACCTATCAGGCCCAAGACTTTATGTCGTTTTTGTTCCTGGAAAATTAGATTTATTCCTGTAGGAACAATGATTAACAATTTACTAAATAACTTTTTGCTAAAGTTTCTTAATAGAAGTACAAATTACACTTAAAGAAATGAATTGATAAACATTTGAATCGTTCATATAGTACGTAATAGTTTCAACCTTCCCAATTAATGCGTGTAAAAAGTTAACTTCTTACTTCTCAAACGTTTTTATAATCGCGATAGCAATTATTTCGAGTGAATCTTAATTTTTTAGCAGTTCTACATATAGGTGCGAGTTAGTGCTCTAACGCTGAAAAGGGTTTCTCTCATTAGGTTACGAAGTTCTAAATCTCACAGAACTGAACAAAGTACTTGGTAATTGAATTCAATATTGTGCTCCAGGTTCTTTGTAAGGAAGAGTTCATACTAGCCGTTAGGTACATAAAGCGTGGATTTGCAGATACTAGTATTGTAAATCTACAATACGAAGTAATGTTTTTTTATTCGGTTTTATACTGTAGCACTATGCTATTTCTATCTTCTAATAGTTCTTGGCAGTTCAAGGGTAAAAGTAAAAGGGAAATATTTATATAAAGGACATATGCAGAGGCTGCAGTGACTGCCCTTTATTAAACGAATATAAAAAACTACATACAATATCGGTAAAGGAATAAATGAATAGCCTAGTCATTGTTGACGGAGTTCGCCATTAATTGGGACTGGCAAGGTATTTTTTAAAGCTGCCATTGCACGGTCAAGCTCATAAACCTTTCCGTAGAAAGTCATTGACTTATTTTGTCGTGGTTCGTAACTTGTGATAAATTTTACTGTATAATAAGGCGGATCGATAAATTAAGTCAATTATACGAGGCTCTATGATATTTTTGCAAAATCTGACAAATTTCAGGCAGAAACTGGGATATAATATACATTATTATAACTCATAAAGCTCATAAAATTTACTGATTGTAACTTAATACGGCCTTAGTGGAAGAAGCGAAAGAGATTTGACAGGATCGTAGCAGGTGGAAAGAAGTGGTCTCTGCCTACCCCTCTGGGAAACAGGCGCAATTCAATGTATGTATTTTGTCTACAGGCACAAGTCTGATGAGGCATAAATTTCTCTCAGTATAACCGCGCCTTAACCTTCCTGTGTCTAATTTAGAAACAGAAACAAGCACATGCATAACTCCGCCAACACTAAACTCGCGTTAAGCCGTGTGCGGGGTGCACTGAGCCGCACAAATTACATTTTAATATTTTAGACTGCGAAGTTACTGTGTGTGCTGTACGTCGCCGTTGAGATATAGCTGAGTGTGGGTGAAGGATGAGGTATTTTTAAGAGTTTTATTGTTTTACGAGTTCCGAAGGCAAACAGGGAACCTTTATAGTTTCGTCATGCTCGTCTGTCCGCGGTCTAGCTAAAAAAACTCTTGGCACTACAAAGCTGTAATTTGGCATAGTTATAAATTTAAATTACGTCAACAAAGTTGTAAAATATTATCTTACAAAAAAAGATTTACATTATTATACCCAGTGAGGTTATCATTGGGTAAATTTAAAAGATTTGGGGGACTGTTTAGGAAATATTGAACTAGAAAACTGTAATTTTCGTTAGAGTTGGCAATAAACTACAAGTGAAAAACCTCTTAAATAAAGGCACATAATTATAACGGCTTCGGACCCTACACTAATCATGATTCGACATGCTTTTGCCCGGTTTCTTTGGTAGGTGCATGTAAATTGCGGCTTTTGTGTAAAACTGGCAACGAATGCTTATTTTTTATCTTAGTTCTTTGGGTTATATCGAACAAAAGATTGTAGAAATCCTAAGACAAGTATGTTCTTCTAAACTCTGATAATTTATTAAAAACGGTGTTTTTTGATAATTTCATTGCATTTTTCCGTAAAATGTAAAAGAATAAATCAGGTATTTCTGCTCATTACCTAACTGCGGAAATAAGCGGTAACTATTTTCAAACTTTTTTGTGTTTTCAAATAATAAGTTTAAAAAAAAATCGCTAAGCTGTGCTCACGCCCTTTTTTACCCGACTGCGGCAAAGCCCAAAAGGAGGGTTATGTGTTTGACTTGTATATATGTCCGACTCAATGTCCGCGTAACTAATAAACGGCTAAACCGATTGTAATAAATTATACATAGATTCGTCTTAACCACTAGAGTGTCATAGGCTATATTAAAATAATTTAAATGTGAAATTGGCGAAATAAAAAATATAAACATGATAAGTAACATTACTTTGACGACATTATCCAAACCGCGGTTGAGTTTTTTTAAAGCTTGCTTTTCGTTAGACTTGTATAACCACAATCTACGGTAAATGTCTTAATGCAATGAAATACTTAAATAAATTTGATTTAATTTTGATTTGGTTTACAAACTTATTAAAAGAAAGTCGGATTGTACAGATTAAGCCCCTAATTTAGTAAAATAAAGATCCTTTTATATTTCACTTCATGTTCAATTTTTCAGAATTTAGTACGGAACCCTAATATGATTTAATCACGTACAACGCACACTCACGCATGTATCATGTATTAGGTACGCATTTGACAAAAAAACAGTGTTTTCATCAGCACAAATTAATTTTTGAAACTGCAAGGGAGTTTCCGTTGTTAGTTCTGTGAATAGCTGTGATTGTTAAAGTGAACCTCATCGTTATAAGCTCGTATTTAACTTCATCCCTCCGTCTGTAGTCTGTGTGAAATTCAAAAAGTTTAATTTGACCCACTTCCCAACAGAATTGAACTGAAATTTCACGCACGCGTTCATTTGGCTGTGCTTTTCGTAAAAGTAAGTTTAGCCACAATGAATTAATGACGAGCCACTAGCTAATAATCTTAATTATATCTCCTGTATTTCACAAATCATGTTACTTTTGTATTAAAAAAAATATCAATACACAAGTAAGCATAATGAAATAACTGTTAACTTCTTTGGGTATTTGTACAGGGCTTTTATTTTACGACGTTAAACTTTGCGTTTGACGTGTTATGGTGTTGATTTTAAATGGGCCGCAAAATTACTGTCAAGTAAATAAGAGTTCTCAAAACGTTGAAAATACGATAACGGGTCAAAAGAAATAAGTTTTCCCGGACATAATGTAATTTATAAACGTCATGTATATAAAAAAATACGTACTACCTGACACAAATCAACCTAGTCCCAAGCTAAGCTTTGGGTTGGTTTTAATTACTAGGCAACGATAAATGTAGTTACATAGGTAAAAGGAGAAATACATTAAAAACTTCCAAGACTCAAACCAATCCCAACTCGCACTCATTACACAAATATCTCTCCTCACCGGGACTAGAACCCGAGTCCTTTAGCGTCGAGGGTAGGCTCACTTTCGGCTACTAGGCTAACAGAAATTGCCCGAACAAACCATCTATGCAATCACTATTCAGCATGCGTATGCATAATGCGATTAAGCTCAGTAAAAAATCGAAATACCAGTAGAGTAGCTTAGAGCTTAGTTTGAGACGGTTGATTCAAGGGACAATCTCTTTTGCTATATTGACTTATCTATAACTAGCTTTTGAGGGCAACTTTGTCTTCGTAGAACACGTTTATCGCTATTTTCTTGGAAACTACTGCACTGCTGCTACAGTTTTCTGGGATAAAATATTCTATACCTAACCTTCATCGAGGTACAAGATATTTTATTTAAAATCGGTTTAGTGGTTTCTAATAATATCAAACGTAAGTAAGAATTATTTAGAATATTTTTAAAACTGAAAACTCTTGATCCGGTCAACCTGATCTTCTTTTCAGCTTCCAGAATATAAATCGCTCATTAAAATCAGACGATAGCAGACAAAACACAAAACACAGTGAGACTGCCAAATGTTTCAAACACAGTGAGACAGCCAAATGTTTCAAACACAACACGATGAGTTTTTGTTTCATGAATTATCTGAACATAATATTCAGTACACTTTTTATTTCTATAATTAGCTTGCATATTCTACCCTTATCTTTTGTTTCTATTCTTCACCTGAGTAGTTAGCGGGAAGGAGCTGGTTGGAATACTAAGTAAGTACGTGGCATGGTCACCAGCCCCCGGGGAAATTAGCCGCAGTTTTGTCCCGGTTACCCAATGGTATGGCTCGGTGGGCAGTTTCTTTTATTCTACACTCAACGGCGATAAAATCGGGTAAATGTTCGTACAAATATGTACGTACAGTGAGCCGTTTTTATTGCTCTTGAGTATACTTACGAATTTACTCAGTATGTGTTAGTAATCAACTCAAATTATTGAATCATGTTTTAGTCTTTTTATTTCCATAATGCTTGCGTAATGCTTATTATGATTACTAGGTAGGTATCGTTTTTCCGCAAAGTCTTCCACATAAAACTCCTCTAACATACCTAATATCCAAGAGAATGAGCCATCTGTTTGTCGAATTTCATTAGAATCCGTACCACTGTGTATGCGCGATTGAAATACAAACAACCAAACTTCTTCTTTCACATTCGACTCGACTTCGTACACGTAGAATTAGTTTCCCGCTATTCCCCCTATTTTTTTCGTCGTGGGTCGATTTTTTGAAAATCCTTTCTTACTGCACCCCTAGACCTCATAAGAAACCTACGTGCCAAATTTTGAATATCTAGACCCAGCGGTTTGGGCTGTGCGTTGATATGTCGCAGGTAGTTTCTTCTTTTATACTTATATTTAGACTAGCGACCGGCGCGACCCGCCCTCGCTTCGCTTCAATTTATCTGAGTTTTCTGTAACACATAATAAACATATAAACCAGAATTTATTATACACTAGCTGTTGTCCGCGACTCTGTCCGCGTAGAAGTCGTTTATCCATCTTCCTCGGGAAACTTTCATTTTTCCGTTAGAAAAAGTAGTCGTGCTATTCCATTGCCAAATTTCATCCAGATCCGTTCAGCCGTTCTGGCGTCATTGAGTAACAAACATCATAACTTTCGAATTGAATAAATATGTTAGTAAGATAAGATAGCAACCTTCCGCAAAAAAATATCTACCATCAAAATCCGTTGCGTGGTTTAGAGGAGTTAGCGAATATGCAGACCTACAGACAGACGCGGAAAGCGACTTCGTTTTATACTATCTAAAGAAGACGATGATGATGATCATTAAGATGATGACGAAGAAGTAATACTTATACTCAGATAATAATATAAAAATTCAGAAAGACACGCAATTTAAACTTTGTCTACTTTATTTCTTTAGCGTGGTTTTATGATAAGTATGCATGGTCCTTCAGCATATCAACACAGAGCAACGAATTAAAACTACTTTTTCTTTTTGCAGTTTCTCTTGTAGTCCCTGATTTATATTTACTAATTAATCTTGAATAATTCGACGTTTTAAAAATAACTGGTATCCCAACTCCTCAGGTAAATTCGCGAGAAAATGCTAGTGAGAACTTTAGTTAAAATTAGAATTCCGAGGAAAATAAAACACTGCAGTTCTGAGTAAAACTACCTCCAACTTGCACCGCATTGCATTTGCATTTGCACCGTACAACAGACCTCTCTAGACTTGGCTTTCTTGGGTGCAACAAAGAAAAAGTTTCAGACAATACTTCTTTTCACAGAAATAATGTCAGGTTAATGAAGTCATACTTATATAATTATTGTGATCTTAACGCTAGCAGTTGTACCAAATCGATTCAGGGCTTTTTAATTTGCCAACTGTTTTTTTAGGGTTTCGTTTCCAAAGGGTAGTCCAACGGGACCCTATTAATATGCCTTCGATGTCTGTCCGTCCGTTTTACTTAAAAGAGCTGTGTCTTTTGAACCGTAATCGATAGCGGGTTGCTGTCTTTTTCAGAATATGTTTTATTATGGCGGACTTACCAACTTTTTTTTTTAAAGAAAGTGAAATAATAAAGGAGGTCCCCATACAAGAAACGTTTTATCATGGTCATAAGTGCATTTTCCATCTGATTCAAGATTCAATGAAGATGAGAAGAGCCAATTTCAAGTTCGACTCGTGAATGATCCATTATTTTCATATTTTTACTCTATAGTAAATATTTATTTGCGCTGTAATCGGGATAAGTTTAGGGTCTTTACACCCAAGATAGTCGAATCACCCACAAACTTATTGTTTCGAATTTTGAAGGTCAGAAATTGATCTCCATATTATTTACGCTCATAAGTATGGAATAATGAAAAAGATAACTGAAAATTGAATAATTGTAAATATTATAATATTCTAAAGTTATTTTGATATCTGTATCAGAACATTCAAAGGCATTAATATTATTCAGAAATGTTTCAGGGAATATTTGTTTTATCACACCATTCCACTGCCCAAAGTCCCAACCGACTCTATTAAATAGGTTAGATTCAGAAGGCTAAGGTGGGAGCGTAGAGTGGCGATTCTCCCGCGCCTTAGCCTTCGATCTTAGGTTATTTTTTGTATACCCACAGAAATATTACTGCTATAACATCCTTGCAAACGTTAGGCAGTTAAATTTGCTGTCCTTAAAGTTGCTATGACAATTAAATAAACTTTTAACTATATCAAATTTAATACATTACGGCAAATATGCGTCGCGATCGTAACTGCAAATTATGATTTCTAAAGTTATGACTTTTAACAGTTTTAACATGATGAATAACTCTAATTATAATGAAAAATGTTATGGACTGCAATTCGGAACTTTAATTATATGGCAGACGATATAGACCCGTAATAATCAGTCTTATAAAGACACGGATCGTCTAAGTGCGATCTGCAATCATTTAAAAAGAAATTGCACGTTTTTAATTTCTACTTCAGATATTGCTTCTAAAAGCGCGAGGCAAAGGTGAGGCAGAGTTCAGGTGCAATATTGCGATGACGTCAAAGGAACTGTAAAGTATTAAAGTATTAAATTGCGACAATGTGTCGGATCTGCAAAGGAGGATAGTAATATGAACGTAAATTGCTTGTCGATGCGTAGGTACTTAATAAAGGTGGAATGTAAAGGGAACTCGGATGAGTAAGTTAATTCTTTATTGCATTATAAAGAATTTGTTTGGTCGGATGGTTTTAAAGGAGATTCGATGAGCGAATAACAAAATGGCACAACAAGCAATTTATCGAAACTACAACACAATTATCGCAATAAAACGGGACAAATTCGTATTTTATACCTCTCAGACATTGGCCATTGAGGCATCGGCGATATTGAGGTGGGTTACCAATGTGTTCGCTTTGATAGAACTAATAACAATAAGAGATAGCAGAAATATCGCCAAATCTTGGCAAGCCTCCAAATTGTGGAATAAAGTTTTAGCACAACCTTCGATAAAAAAACACAAGTCTTATTGATTTGACAAGGCAAACTCAACACAATGTCGTTATAAATAAGAATTTTCTTAATACAGGAATTTTATTACGAATGCGACCTTTTTTTCAAACGGTATTTAGGGTATCGGAAATAATGTTTGTGTTTTCAAATTGCTATGACATGGCCACCTAAAACAATAGAACTTTGACAGAACCTGTTATCCAGCGTAGGAGGAAATCAAGCCATAAAGGAATAACAGGTTCAGTCAAAGTTCTATTGTTTTAGGTGGCCATGTCATGTTTGTCTGAAAGCATAAACCACTTTTTTAGTAGGGATCAAGAAACTGTCGTCGACATACAAATACAAAAATATGTCTAGAATGGATGTTAGCTGCCGTACGTTCGCCTATATAAATCCTTATGGTGAGACTTCGGTGTCTGTCTGTATTTCTCTGAAACTATACAAGCTATCCACTTGAAATTTGGCATAGTTGTGTAACTTGCTTGCCTGCATCTGGTTTTATTAAAAACAAAATTAAATTATTTTTCTAAATATTTGAAAAAGAGTCTACAATGGGATGTTAAAAAAATAATGTGATTTGATTATAGCAAACGGGGTGACATATGAAAGGGCTTAGTCTGAAAATTTCAAAATTATTTTTTCATACTTTTTCGTGACGAACTTTTTGATTTAACTGTACAGAAAATGACCGTTCCCCCCCTTAACTCCAAAGTTTATGGACCGAAAAATCGGATAAATTCCTGATGTAAAGAAAACTATGTACATTATACGCAAAAAATAAAATAGTTGTAAAATTTATCAGTTTTGAAATAATTATCAACAAACTGTATTAAAGTATAGGCTAGTCAAAATGGACCTTATTGTATAAATAATTAATCTCATAACAAATTATGTATTTGCTTTTTGCGCTTTCCACCCATATTATCTTAAATAGGGGACCCTCGGTGCGTGAGTCCAACTCTCACTTGACCGGTTATTTATTCGTAAAAATGACAAGATGCGTTCGGCGAATTTTAGTATTATCAAATGTGTAAAGGATTGACGTAAGCTGCCGGACGGTCGCGTCGAGCGTTTATGTCAATTATTTCATTTCAAAAACTGTGAACGTTAAGCATCATGTCTAGGGCCTCAGTATGCATTCGGCGTTCGTTATCGTTATCAAAAATATATAGGATTGAAGTAAGCTGTCAGACGGCCGCGTCAATCGTTTACGTTAATTTTATAAATTTTGTCAGATTTCGAAAATCGTTTACCTACTTAGCGTTAAGCAACTTGTCTAGACTGCGGGCCTAGTATGGCTGCGTCTATATCGCGTGTCAAATGTGGATAAAGCATCCGTTACTCTCGTACTTATTTACGTGTCAGAAGGTGACGGATGCTTTATCAAAACTTTGCCACGCGATATAGACGCAGCCATACTAGGCCCTCTGGTATGGTAACGCTGTGTTTAAACCGACTAAATCTAAACTATCACCTAGTTGCTAATGTTGTCTATTTGTACAGTCACCTAATGAAAATGTTCACCATACTTACAACCCTGCCATTCATTATAAATGTCACCGTCAAAATTTTCCTTGTCTGTCTATTATTAGTTCGACATTTGTAATTACAAGGCATGAAGGCACTGAAAATAGGGGTACTTTAGTGTAAAAAAATAGCATAATCGCTTTTGCGACGCTAAGACGGATCTTACAACACCTCCTTTGTCAAAGTTAGGTTATCCTCTAGGGAACAAAAAAACCATACATACATATAAACAATGGGCATCTATTCTACTGGGTAAAACCATATTTCCTTTGATATGTTATCGTATTGTTTTTAACTCCGCCGCCATTACTGTCAAGTAAATAATAGCTGTCGTTACGTTTACAATACGATAATATGTCAGTTTAAAAAAGATTATTCACCTTTTTCGGCAGTCCAGAGATATTACCGTCCTTCTTTGACAGTTGGGGAACACGCGATGAAACTACACGTTTCTTGTTTGAATAGAAAACCTTAAATAATGAGATTACCATTGATTAATCCATTAGTATGATAGTTTGCTCTGAGTCTGTGGACCGCAAATGACTAACACTAATGCAAATTGCTGTACGCGTTCTGAACACAATCCATGCAATTCGACGTGTGCATTCGGGAACTGCACAAACATTGATTAAGTGATGCAGGTTTACACAAGCGGATCATACTGGTGAGTCCCTAATGCAGTCACAGGTTAGGTACTCGAACTCGTCTATCGACATTAGTACCTATAGCTCTCTCAGGGATTAGGGCCTCGATGGAGAAACAGCGACGACTTTTTAATTCTATATTTTAAAACTAATCTGCCTATACTCAGTGCCTTCTGGTAGCTGGAAATCTGTGTATTATCTGCTAATTTTGCCTACATTAAATGCGAAAGCTTTTGATAGTAGCGATCCAGACCGTAAGATGGTTAAATAATTCAATCGTTATAAACTAAAACCAACATACATAATACATACTCCTGTAAGTACCTACACTCAAAAAATGGGAGCCAACAAAGAGAGATTTTCTCTTAGTTGACAAAAAATGAATAAAATAGTTAAGATATTTGTTATATCACTGATAGTAACAACAGCAATTTCTTTAGTGATTCAACTAACATCTTATTTGATGCATCTAACGTCTTAGTTGACGTATCTAACGTCTTGTCAGGCTCGTATGGAATCAAGACGCTTGTGCACAACAATCACAATCTTGTAAGAAGCGACCAATTTTTTTTCAGTGTATCTATTTATTAACACAAATATGACACTTACACGTTTTTGATGAATCATACTCGTATGCACACCCTATAGTATATTAAAAAATCGGTCTAATAGTTTAGGAGCTAGAATAGAACATCCGATTTTTGATCACACGCACAGATACACATCATGCACATACATACAGCTCCATAACTCTCGAGTTTGAGTTCGGAGTTTTATTCCCTTGTTAGCATAACCAACCACTTAAAGTAATACAATAGGTAATTTCATAATTATAATGTTATAACCTTACGAAGGCGCGCTGTTCGGTCGCCAGTAACATTAAGTGCGCGCGCCTTCGTGGATTGAAAATACTTTAATACGGGTTACAGTTTTATCATTTATTAAGTTAATGAAATAAACGAGTGTGCTGACACATATTCATACCTATTGACCATTAAATTATTCTCTACAGACTACTTGCATTTTTATATTTTATCAGTTCGGTTCAATCTGCATGCTGAACTGCAAAAACAATTATAGTTAGCTTTAATTTCCACACAACCACAGCACTATTAGTTCATGAAGGAGCTCGACGCTGAAGAAACCGGTTTGACACCTGAACTGGCTAGCAACTAGCAACCTACAACCGCTTGTATCGAGTAATATTCTGCCGTAATACCAAAGCAGGCAGCTAACTGCAAAGTAATAGTACCTATAAGTATTTTGAATTTAATGTGGTTACCCATAGAGTACAGATTGCTTCGACGGCAGTGTTTAATTTTGTCCCGAGCGCTCGCGCCCCCGCGCTCGCGTACCGTGTCATTGAATATTAGGACACTAGGGTGACGGCACCAATGTTGGACACTTTTAGCTGAAGGCACCAAAAATGGACACTTGACTCTTAATTCAAAGATCATAAGTTAATAAATGGATTGTCTCAAAATAAATGAATAAGTCTTATCTTCTCTTACATAAGCATCAAGTGTCCATCATTGAATTTTTGTTCATTATTGTTCCATTACCTTATGCAGTTTTGTAAATTCCTACAAAACTAAAAAAAGTTATCTATCTACAGCAAATATTTGTGTGATGAGCAACGAGTATATTTTGTTCATTGAGTTGGATGTTTTCTATGTGTAAGTATTAATTGCTCTATGTAAGTATTTATATCGTTGTCTAGATCCCATAGTAATACCCTAGACCTAAGTTTGTGACTTAGTAAATTTTTGTTGGATTGTCCCCTGATACTTATTTATTTATTACATCGTACTTCCGACTCCTGTAGAGCTCTCGGGCTAACTTTTAACTTCTACCTACGTACTTCTAAAAACGAAGATTGCCGATATCTATTAAGAAACAGATAGTACTGTACATCTCTTCGATTAACTCTTTGGAGCGAATAACACAGCGTTTTAAAGAAATTTAAAAAGCAGTTATGCTAATTGCACAATAGCTGCAGCCAAACTGCAATTTTACAGTTGTCTTGCTGATTATAATAAACCTCAAAGGAGTTGCAGCAATAATGCAGTTACAAACCAGTTTACAAGGACCCCTATTGATTGGTACGAATAAGTTCGCAACAGACCGCCCGGACGTCAAGTCTTGCTTGCATTTGCATTCCAAATTCCACAATTGACGTGCTTTGGACTCTGGGGAGGCTGTGACATGGTACTGTAATATCATAGCATTTATGATTTTTTTGTTGCCCTGACACTGTTTTGGACAGTAATCGTAACGAACTCTAATTACTGCAGTACCTAATTAAAATGTATGGAAACCATGTTAACGTTAAGCAATTACGCGTTCCCATTTTATGTCATTAAATATTTTAGTTTTTACGGTTCCGTATAGGCTATAGCCAGATATTTGAAATAGAACAGAGTGTGTATCACTATTATAGTCGCTGTACAAAAAAAAATAGTTGGCTTTGTACCATACTAAACGAGTACCTAGGGTGACGGCACCAATGCTGGACACTTGTAGTTGACAGGCACCAGTAATGGACACTTTACTCTTAATTCAAATTCCATTCCAATCCGAATGACCCATATCTTCTGTAAAATAAGAATCAAGTGTCCATTATTGGTCCCTTGTCCATTACTGGCCCCATAATCCTATGATCGTAATGTTTAAAAAGGTTATTGTTACTGGTCCAAAACAGTTATAGCTTGCGGCAAAATTTTATTGTCTTGACAGTAAATTGAATTGTGTATAGCATTGTAAATATTATAAATTAATGAATAGTATTGTTCTACCAGTAAGTAAACGTGAATGTTTTGTCTTTTACTGTTTTTCAAGCAGTTACTGATACCTTTCATGACTAGTTACTTTGAGTATTGTTTGTTCTACTGTAGCAGGAAAGTAATCTAGTGTTAGGAAACAATTTTTTCTAGTGCTCTAATACGCAATACGAGGTCATTTTTGTTTTAGAAATAATTAAAGTGCAAATATTTTGATGAGGATGGCTCTTATTTTATGTGTGAAAAAAAAATCTCGATACATTTTCAAGCACATAAATAGCCATAATTCATTAATAATTCAAAAGGTATGATGACAAACGAAGTAAGACACAAGCGCACCATTCTCCCAACATGACTTTTAAAAATAATGCGCTAATGCTCACTTCGGTGTGATGCTCCGCGCAACAAGATCCGGTCTATAAATTTCTGTACCCCACAATAGTTACAGGATTGCACCTGGGAACTGTCTCACGGGTCCCGGACAAGATAAATCCCCTCAAGTTTACCCCCCCAGAGACAAATTAACTTATGAAGTTGCCGATGCTCACTCATTTTTTCTTCTTTTCCAATCTGTTTTGTATTCTAAGAAAGAATATGAAAAGATATTTTAGCATTGATGACTTATTATTTTGCTGAAACTTTATCAGTAGTTTTAATTGGTTGTTTACGTAAACGGCATATTTCTTTTATTATTAAGGTAGGGTACATAATAAGATGTGAATGCTAATATCAAGCTTATTTCTCGTCTTACTCATGTATTATTGTTTTGTATACAAATGTTACTTGAAACTTTTTAAATTGTGCCAATTACCTAAGTACCTACCAACCTGATTGTTAACAATTACCAAACCATTGTACCAAATACTTAAAAACGGGAGCTTATAAGACTCTGTCTGTCCGTCCATCTTTTGTTCACTTTAAAGAGTCGTAGATGTCCTGAGGGACTAGCAAGCAGCAAGTATTGAAAAAGATAGATAGATAGATACTTAAAACATTTAATAGAGTAAATAATTCTTGGGATAAAGTCGCCCTGTGTCTATCGAAAACAAAAACCGGGCAAAAGCATGTCGGACCATGCTCAGTGTAGGGTTTCAAGGCCGTTACAACAAAGACAAAAAATAAATAAAAAATACGTATGAATAATTTTTCTCGAACTATTAAAAGTTATTTAGCGCTGTCGTAGATATTTTTAGTAGGTACAATTTAGCCTTCTGTATCTCAAGAAAGAACTCAAACCTACTTAGTTGTGGTAGTTTTCCTTTTAAGTTCGATGTGCTTCCATTAAGATATTTTTAGATTTTTGGTACTTGTAGTTTTGACTGTAGGTCGGACACGCCACTCTAGCGACACTTTTTGAGTTTAACATTTTCTAAACGGTCCCCAAAATCTAAAAATTGATTAGGACATAATTATAAATACATACTAGTTGTCCGCGCCCGGCGCCGCCCGTTTGTAATAATTTTTTCATACAAACCTTATGAAATATACTTTACGTCCAGAGGGCTTATTGTCTAACGCACTCACAATCACGATCGTTTTCATTTTGAAAATCGAAGGCTTGTCTTCATACAAAATGAAAACAATTGCTCTACTTTGAGCCGGTTGCGATTGCGAGTGCGTTAGACAATAGCCCCTCTGTTCTCAGACCTACTGAATATATGTTCACACAAAATTTTATACGAATCGGGCGAGCCGTTTCGGAGGAGTTTTGCTTCAAAGACTTTGACACGAGAATTTTATGTGTAAATTAGATATGTAATGTTTTTTTAAGAGCTATGCGATTATACCTCAGTTGATGTCATAAAATAAAATATGGTTATTGTCAACTCAACGGATATAGTATCTATCTTTACAATTCATACGAGCACTTTTTTCTTAAACCTGGACATACGTTTTTACAATATGCCCCATAACTCACGTCACTCTGCCAGAGTTAAACACGCAATAAATACATTATCTGTAAGAAAACGTCACGCGCAAAAAACCCAAAGGGTTTCGGGTCCGTAATTCAATAAGAAAAGCCCAGTCCCTAAGGTCCCGATAACCCACGACTCATGCCGAACAAATTGATGAGATTTATCGACGAGATTCCCCGAAGTTAGCCGAAGGGAAATTAAGTTGGCAAACTTCGAACTTGTTCTACCGCAGCGGTACCCTTATCGTTTCACAGTTTGCCAAAAAGGGCTGTAATTTTCAGTTTCTTTTTGTAATTCGGACTGTGTAAAGTAATTTACTGTATAAGTTGCCATGCCATAAAACGCCAAATATTATTATTTGATGTAGCAAATCCCTAATGAACTTTCTAAAATTAATTGATTATCTATATATATATAAAAGGCAACTTAGTATATTTATAATATACCGTCTACCCTTGAGTTGATGTACAGCCAAAGTCATAAATATATATATGCGTTCCCAAGGTGTCAAAAATATCTACACTCCCCTATGCCACTGATGATAAGGACTATGTTTAGATTTATTTGGCGCGACAGCCTTATAGACATATTATATTATTTATTATTAATTTTATTATTATTGTTATGGTTTCTACGTATTTATCTTTAGCCAAACTTTATTATTGCGTGATTCTTTGTTCCCAGTATTACTTTGTAGATACAGCGACTAAACCAGTGCAAATAAATAACATGTTAATGTAACTAATAAAATACTCATTTTTTTTTACTTTCTTGTATGGTCGACCCTATTAATATGCCTGCGCTGTCCGTTTTTCTGATGTTTTTTTATTTATGCGGTATTCCGCAGTGGTTTCGGCAATGTCAGGTGATTAGAGTAAATCAGTGAACAGAACAAATCAAAAATAAAAGCCATCTTTCATCGGCTATCAATGCTATCATTCATTTTAATGTGATCCTAATGGTTAAAGCATGTACCTACGAATTATAAACTTATCTTTTTTACTGTGCAAAATAATAAAACGTTTTTTTTTCTTTTTGTGATTGTTATCTTCATGTTAAACTAAAAGATTGACAAAGAAATTTAAAATATTGAATATTTCTAAAAAAATACATAATTTTTCAATGAATTTCATTTAACATCCGTACCAAACAGCTATTACTGCCTATAAGTCGATAAATCAATCGACTTTCTTTATCTCTCGACTCGTGACTTTAGAATCGCCCCGATGCTTCTAAATTCATTGCAGTATCTGATATCTCATTTATTTTTCTTATCAATCGTCCCGGGGAGCGTATCAACGTGGCTTCAATTTATTTCAATCTTATGCTGTTACTATAGAATATGTATTAATAAAGCTAAATCAGATTTTATGAGGTGTGCATTGCAAATAAAGTCACCAGCATTAATTATCTTAGCCAGCGCACTTTTATTCTAAATAACTATACTCTATTTATTTCAACGACCTGGTACTGGAAAAGTGCAGTTGCACATGATTAGCTAATGAGAATCCGCTAAAGCCGCACTCACAATGGAGCAGGCATCCAGTCGGCTCTTACATCTGTACGGTGCGCACGCGTTGGTTTTCCTTCTTGCGACTTATTATTTATCGTTTACCCGTGACTTGACTAGTGAAAACCGATGTCTCCTTAATCTTTTATTTTCAAATAACTTTAAATGAATTTTTTTTTGTCTCGCGAACATCTTGTCAAGGCTAAAGAAACCAGTTCATACTCAAGTAAACAGGCACAGCTCTTAGACACCATGATACTGTTTAATCATCGCGGTTGTACATAATTTACTTCGAATTTCAGCCCATTTTAATAACGGGAACTAGTTCAAAATTGACTATTATACGCCTAACATAAAATAAGCTGTTAAAAAACACTTATAATCTTCATTAAAGACCCTTGTGTATTATACTGTAAAAGAATAAGAATGTTGTAAATCGTAAGCAATATCCCAAATTTAACAATACATATATTATATTACATTACTGTAATAAATATTCTATTTAATTATCCGGGCTCTAGTGTTCTCTATACCAAATTTCAGAATGACTAGATTCAGTGGTTTTACCGTAAAAGCATAACAAACAGACAAAAAACTTTTCATTCGATTTTATTATATTATTAGGTATCTCGTTGCAAACTCAGCACGTCCAAACCAAGATTAAATTCTTGTTTTATTTTTATGTTCTCTTTCACTCGATTTCTAATTTTCTACAAATTCTTACTGAAATGGAATTGCAACTTGTGTACAATGAATAAGCGTCGTTATGCTAGCTGCTTACTTGAAACAAAATTAAAAAACATAAACAATAATAAGCTGAGATTTTCTTTAAGATAAATAAAAAATTCAAGTACGAGTTTTTTTATTTTTATATTTTCCTGCAGGTGCAATGAATACCGATAGATTGCTCAGCAATACTCAGCACATGCCTCATCGTAAGTTCTAATTAAACAAAGAAAATCAGTACGAGATTCCAAGATTGACGTAAACTATCAAACGCATACGTATTTTAATTCCATGCATTTAGACATTATCTTACTGTCATGTCAATTTGCAGAATGCGTCTTGTTTAGTCCAAGAACACAGTAATCTAAAGTGTATAACTATGATTGCTCTTTACAACTCGAAACGGTGTCGCGATCAGACAATTTTGATCCCTAAGCATTAACAAAAGGATTGAGTCCACGGTTAAAGTTGCAAAGCGGAATTGAATTTGAATAAGAACAGAATCACGTCTGCTTAACTTGCAGAATGTTGGTGTTATTCTCTAGCACGCAGAAAGTTATAGAAATCATCATTTAACTATCTTTTAATTAATATTAAAACTAACTTTTTTCTTCGACTCTGTCGAGAAGTTGTCTATCGCTATACTCTATAAATTTCCGAGATCAAAAGTACCATTTGTCCAACTCCAAGTTATTAACGATCTTTAAACAAATTTAACATCCTATGGATAGGCGTAGAGCAAACAAAAAAATACATTTTTACATAATAATATATAATATACTAACCTCAGCCCGTGAGTTCATCCGCGTAGGTTTCGATTATCAATATCCTCTCGGGAAATTTTCAATTTTCCGAAATGAGGATGGACACAAGCTAACAGTACAAATGTCACATTTGTTCAAGAAATATGTTTTGTAATTTATTGCATGTCCCCGCCTGTTATACCTTTCCAATATTCAAGTTATACAAGTACCTACATTTCTCTTAAAATTTTCTATAGATTAACGAGCTTGTTTTTTGAATCGAATGACTCCTCATTATGTTAAAATCCGTCAAGCCGTTCAGGCTGCAGAGCGGGCCCAGAAATAGACATACATACATACAGATATCCGCTCGAAAAACATATCCCACCTGCGGGCAGTCGGGTAAAAAGTTAAAGAATAGCATGTCAAAATCCTTGGAACCACGCCCAACATCGTGCCACTAACTAGAGATTAAAATCTGAAGTTCCACCCAATGCAACTCCGAATAATGCGTCTAGGTTCAAGATAACTGCAGCCATTTCCAATTCAGCTGGAAATTTTCTTTGTGCGAGTAGATAGAAGGTTCATTGTTTCAATGATATAACTTGTCTTTGCTCATAATTACGCGAATATTCAAGCATTCATTGTTCGAGAATTAGGAATAAAACAAACAGACTCAAAGAGAAATGTTAGTAATAGTGTTTTTTTCTCGACTTGGTATTTTGTGGCTCCGTCGTTTCAAGAACTGTAAATTTAAGAAAAAATACAAATAACAAAATACTTTATTTGTAACTCATAAAAGCTCAAGTTTTTATTGAAGCAACCCGGACAATTGCTGGAAACTGTATCCTCTAGCGAGGCGAATTCTCTGTCCTTCACAGTATTCATATAGAGTGCGAGGGACAGAGCATTCGACTCGCTAACGAGTACGGTAATTGTAGGTAACCAGTAAGTGTACTGTCTGCCGGCCGACTGACTAACCGCAAATCGGATACTAATTTCCACGGACCTACGTGATTAAATGAGTGGCAAACTAAGCAAACTGACATTTCCCAGCAACTCACCTAATCAAGGCGCAAACTGCAGCGTTTGTCCAGCTGTGGACTGACACTGATGATGATGATGAGGCATAGACTGTTACAAATTTATTACAGAAGACAATAAAAAATATGGGGAACCGCTTGAATTACCGACAAACGTTTCAGTCCCGGGTTCGCATCCCGGTAAGGGCAAATATTTTTGTGATGAGCACGGAGTATTTGTTCCCGAGTCTTGGATGTTTTCTATTTATTTAAGTACTAGCTTCTGCCCGCGACTTCGTCTGCGTGGACTTCAGAATTTGATGTTACCAGGATGAATCATATAAATTTAGCCTAACCATAAAGCTTATAATTGCGCTGTATAGGGAAAATCGCTCAACCACCCCGGGCAGCGACTTTGACCACACCAGAGCACCAATTCGATACCCAGCTAGCGCCATCTAGTTCGTATCTATACACTAAAAGTGTGTTTCTTTAGTAACTTCCGTGTACGCACACATCAGTGGATACAACTGAAAGGATTACAGGATGACAAACGTAAACAGAAATAAAAACACACTACTCACACATGGCTACCTGAGATTTCACCTTTTTAATTGTTATACTCGTCCATGTAAACTTTGCGAGCAAATTCACATCTTTTAACGATTAATTTGATTTCCCGTAGGAATGAGACGTTTTATTGGATATAAACTATCCTAATTCCTATTCCAGAACCTAACCTATTGTGTGCCAAGTTTAATCTGGATACGTTCAGTGGTTGAAGCGTAATTAACAAACTTCCAAACTTTCTCATCCTTACTAATAATTATAAGCGCAAAATTCATAGTAAGCACACTTGCAACAGCTAGACCGAATTGGATGAAATTTGAATGATACAATGGATTAAAACATAGGCTACTTTTTATCCCGGAAAATTTAAAAGTTCCCGAGGGAAAAACGATAATCGAAATCAACGCAGACGAAGTCGTGGTTCTGGCCAGTTTATAATATTATGGTAAGATCCGTCAAACCGGACCCAATAACATTATTAAAGACAACTCAACGGAACTCCTATTTTCTACTTTGAAAGACAAAAGAAAGCTAAAATCTACCTATCTTATCTATCTTCTATCTATAATATATAAAAGGCAAACCTGACTGACTTATATATCAACGCACAGCCGAAACTACTGTACCTAGAAACTTGAAATTTGGTACAGGGTTTCCTTTCATGATGTAAGTGAGCACTAAGAAAGGATTTTCCGAAAATCGACCCCCAACGGGAAGAAATGGGGGGAGTAGTGGGAAACTAATTCTACGCATACGAAGTCGCGGGCGTCCTCTAGTAACATATATAAATATGTCGGTACGGTGTATTTCTAAAGGAGGGGGCTACGGCCTCGAGCCCCTCCTGTGTAAACCTTTGCCTTGACTTTACCTAATATTCACAATGCCTAATGTAATATCTAATCGTTTAGACTCGAATACTTAACTCAAATTAACGGTGATTTCCGCACGCAAAACGAAATGAACGAAAAATCATCAGAGCTCCTATTATCTACTCTAGAGGAAACGTGAAAACTAAAAAACTTACCTATCTATCTTATTAAGGATGTCGGTGAGGTCCTTTCTTTAAGGCGGGGGCTGCGCTTCCGAGCCCCCTATTTATCACTTTGGCCCCGCACCCCCCGGCTCGTTTATATTAACCGCCCTAATATTTAAATAACAACTGTACAGTACGACCAGTTTCTTAATAGCACTCGGCAATCTTCGTTTTTCTATAAAAAAAAGTGACAAACATATTGTCAGATGCGAGTGCAAGTGTGATAGCCATAACCGGCCCAGAGCTATTAAGAAGAAGGAGTACTGTAAAAATGGTAATATTGAGAAGCCTTGACGAAGTCCGGACAATTTTCAATTCAGTTTTTCGTTTGTAGCTCCATCGATACTATCGATAATTCCACCAATGTCAGGAGACGAAGTCTTGAAAATGGCGGAAAAAATTATAAAATCCGGATATGTCAACGTCAATCTGACATCGCTCATTTTGACATAGACTAACAAAACAGAATGTACAACATGAGTTGTCACACTGGGTGGCAAAAGCCATAGGAGAAAATAAGTTAATCAATTGTAAATTTTTGACAAATAATTACTAATAGAGAATAAGATTTAATGTTACTAATAATCTATGGAACTCTATGATCCTGAAATAAATGCATTGCAAGTTTGCGCTATTAGAGTTAGTTTATTCAGTAGGTACTGTTTTTTTAACTACTAACGAAATTATTTTTTTATTTCATAATCTGATTGATATACTACTAATATTTATAACCAAAAAAATATAGGTATATGTGACATATATGTTTTAGATAAACATGAACATGACGAAATTGTACGGTTTCTCTTTTCGCTATAATGCTGCGGAACCCAAAGAAGAGAATAATTAATGATCGAAATTGTTAAACCCAAGCTAAGTTAATAAAAAAACCACCTTCAAAAACGCAAAAAATAACTTCTTTTAAAATGGTAGGTACATATTATAGGTCAGTCAAACTGAAGTCGGCTTTTGGTTAAAAATATTGTAAGTCACTGACCTATAAGGTACCTACCATTTAAAAAAAATATGTTTTATGCGTTTTTGAACGTATTTTTGTGTTTTTTAAAACGTTTATTTAGTGATCATAGTAAGCTGTCATGTAGTCCCACTTTTTAGTTGATATGAAACTTTAAGACATTTCAAGTTCACCGCAAGTCCACGGGAAAGTCATAGTCATATTTCAACAATTAAATGTTCTACGTTATAGTCGCTCAACTATCTTAATCGAGATATCTTAACTATCGCCGCCCTTGAAATAGGTACCATTGAGGAGTTCCGTTGACCATCTGTGGTCTTCATCATCAGTTTCAGTTCACCAAATGATATTATCTGAATGCAAATGCTGGACTTGTTAGTAAAAATACTACCTATAATATTTGAGGAGTTCCCTCAATTCCTCATGGATCCCCTCATCAGATTACAATTTGGTGACAATGAGACCACTTCGGAAGTATATTCTATAAAAAAAAAAGAATTTTTGAAATCGGACCATAATTGACGGAGAAATCGTAGAACATACATAAAAAAAATTACATACTTACAGTGGAACGTATAATCTCCTCCTTTTTTTCCGGCGGTTAAAAATAGGAGTTTGGTTGTCCAAATATTGTCTTAAATATGTATTCGAACTTGATCTTTTGTTATTACGCATTAAAACAATGTTTTCAAGTATCAACGCGACAATGTAAATTTCAATCACAACTTCGCTTCTATGACAAGGGTTACACGATCAGTTTGGCGTCAGTTCAGTCCGTGCTCGAAAGGGACGCAGCTATATTAACATAATAGCTGCGTCCCTCTCGATCATGATTGAACTGACGCCAGACTGATGAAATACTGAGCGTGTAACCGATGTCTAAAACGTTTATCTATGATCGCGTGCTTTTCTGTCTTGATCTCTCCAGTTATGGGAGGGATATGGTTGTCCTTTTCTTTGATGCACGTCATCATGGCGTCTCATTTGTTACAACAACGTATTGGAATAATTTATTTTGTCTTTTTATAACATTTTGTACATTGAATTATAAAAAATCCTTGAATTTAGTTTCTATGTAATAAACGGAGAATAAAATGTTGATATTTGTAATCACGTAAAGTGATCGACGGCCCTCGAATAGGGTTATAAAGAAATACATGTAATTGGCCTAATTTGATAATTTCGTAGTTGTTTTAACTTTAATCGAGAAATCCTGAAACAGGTATTGTTTAATTTGTTACGAAAAGTAATTATACAAAGTTTCAAGTAACCAGCTCAATCCGGTAACTTTTTTCCATACTAACTTTAACCCCTCTTTTCCCCCACTTTGATTGTCATATCTTAATTTTTTATTATATATAAACCTGGTCACCGTTTACTGAAATGTTTTAGTGAAAACCGCATTAAAATTGGTTCAGTGGTTTTCAATTGATGCGAGGAGAAACAAAATTAAGCAGACAAACAGACAAACAGACAAACAGACAAACAGACAAACAGACAAACAGACAAACAGACAAACAGACACCAACTCTAAAAATTGTAGAAACGTGTTCTGCTGCTCATTCTGAGGGCCCCTATAGTATTTTTGAGTAAATATCTCGAATGTACAGATTTTTTCCCTTCTACAACTTTATTATATGTATAGATTTATTTCTCTATGTAAGTAATTTATATCGTCGCCTAGTATCCATAGTACAAGCCTAGAGCTTAGTTTAGGACTAGGTCTTTATGTGTGAGGTTGTCTCCTGATATTTTTTTATTTATAATAGAATTTTATTTCACCGAAAGCCATTTTTTCCTTAAGGCAAGGTGTTTTTCGGAATTGCTGAACAATTTAGGTTAAATAATTTGTCACGAAAAAAAACTTCAACTCCCGCGTTGCGTTGGGTGGGATACGCCGCAATATAACATTGAATACATTGATAGATTCTACCAAATAATCGTCGATAAACAAAGGTTTAACCAACAATGTCCAGGCTGACATGTTAATAACAATAGTGGATACGCTTTTTTATAAAGAACATTAAAACTAAACACATTTCTGTCAGGAACCCGTTTTACGGTTTTATTCTATTTCAAAATCAGTAGCTCAAGTGTTAAGTCAGTTTTAAGCGTTATTAAAGGCAGGGTTGTCTGTGCCAAGCTGATCAAGGGCGTCATTGGATGAGGAGGAGTTCGCGGTCTTCACGGCGGGCTTCCACTGCGGTGTCGGGGTGAACAGCTCTAGGCCACGCTGAGGGAAACAGTGGCAGGTTAAATAATTAAATAGTAGCCATTTAGCATCACAAAGACAATTATTGTCCATTCCATTGTAATTGCGTTGTAAAAGAAGGAATACAAGTGAAGTAAATAAAAAACGAACAAGTCATGAAAGAACGGCCTGGCCAAATCTTTGGGTTTTCTGGCTACAGAGGAATGTGGAATATATTAGGCTGTCATGCATTTTTTTTTTTTGCAATAATACGATAAAGATACATTTTTTTCGTTAGAACCATATTGCAATCAAAAAAATGTATAGATTTTAATGTAACGTTCTTAGAACTAACAATATTCCATAAAATAAAACGTAACTGTGATGAGATACTTTTTCTTTTTTCTATCCTTGACTAACAAAACTCCTATCAACATCATTTATCGCGTTATTTTAACAAAACACACGCATAAAGTACCTAAACATAGTCATACCATCGGTTCCAGAGCATTGCGCTCCTTATCACATCGCAATTTTACCTACGTGATATTGAAGCCATAAAACAAGAAATCAAAGTAGCCCCACAGTTTCATGTTACTTACATATCCTCGGTATAGTGCCCAGCCGATGCCGACGGGGAACAGCACGAGAGTGGAGATGCCCACGGCCCAGCCCAGGAGATCAGCGACCAGTGGGAACACGTAGTCTTCGTACGCCGGGGGAGTCCAGTCCGAAAGGACGAACACTAAGATAGCCTGAGGGGGATACATTTTATTTAGATTTTTGCAAAGTTTCGGAGTAACTTATTTGGTTGTTCAATTAAGTCGGCTTATTTATTGTGAAATTTGGTCCTCGAGAGATGCGAGTACGAAAGCAATTGATAAAAACCGCGATAATACATATTGTAACACGCAAATAACTTTCTTTTTTTATACATTCGATATTGAACGAGGAAAACACGCGTAACTATGACAAGGAAAAACCGGGTATCGACAAATATACGAGTATATTAAAATAAAACGATGTTGTTAATATTGCTATTTGGTCAGCGAAAAGAGCTTATTCCTAACTCAAAAAATTCGTTCCTAAAAGATGACAAAACCACGTGGTAATAATGAAATGAAAAGTATTTGACAATGACCCTCTTATGCACGGTACTGAAACATTGGGAAGTCGTAAAAAAGGGAATCCCCGTTTAAATTCAGTAAAATATATATCAGGGGACGATCTTACACAAAACCTGACCTGTGATCATTGCACAAAATTTTCATATTTTTTTAAATGACGTCACAAATTAAGTCACTATCATATCCAAACAAATGAGCTAAACAAGTGTAAACCTCTTAGTCTATCATAAATCGTAAACTTATATTTCAATCCAAATCTATCAATAAGATAATAATAATAAAATATATCTCTTAACTTTCGTAATTAAGAATCAGTTTTTGTTGAACTACAGACTTTATATTCATAATATACAGTCGTTATTTAAATGTAGCGGGTGGTATCAATTTCTACCAGTATATTTAAACAGTGGATTGATTTATATCCATGATAAAGATTCTGGGAAACGTGTAGATACGGAGTAAGGTATTTACAGTCAAGTTAATAAATATGTGTACACTTTAGTACCTTGTCTATTTAATGTCATGTTCAAACTGCCATATACAAATTGTTACAGCGATTAAAGTGACAAGGTACTAAGGTGTACACATATTTATGAACTCGACTGTACCTGAAACGTTGCTTCGTTCCTAAATTTCACGAGCGCCATATTTATTGTGATGTATACTTACAAAGCTTCCGATCGGGCAAATGACGGTCCACACAGCCTTCCAGTAGAAAGTCTTCACCACATTCATCTTCATGTTCATCGTCGCCAAGTCTTCCATGGCTCGATTGATACCGTAGCTCCACGCCACCGATATACACTGTAAACAAAATAAATGTCATGGAAAATGATTAACAGCTAAGGTAAATGTTCAATAACTGGCATCTTTTGCATTTTTCAAGTATACAAAATTGATTGCCGTTATTCAAATAACATTCATTTTTGGAGTAGATATCAATGACTCACCTCAGCCATTCCTATTAGCAATATAGCCCAGGAAGCAGTGTTCCAGTCAAGAAGGGTAAAAAGATAGACGCCACCACTGAAGCACATGGGTATCCCGAGTATAAAACACGTGGTGCAAGTAAATGCTGTCACCTGAAAGACGAAAGTTGACTCGTAGAAAATATGTTTATGATAAAGATAATAATAACTCCAATCAATATAGATCAATAGTAACCCTAACATAATGCAGTTGTTTTAAAAGATCGTTATAACATTGGTGCAGTTTGACAAATCGGCGGGTTTCGCTTTGGCTACGGTGATATAACTTAAACTTTAAAAAATATCCTAATGGTACATTCCTAATATATTCATAACCATGAATTTGTCAAATTTTGACGAGACGTTACAACTTTATCCACGGTTTTGAATATAGGAACGCACCATAAAATAGTTTTGTCCACTAACAAGCACTCGTGCCATCTGATGGTAAGTGCGATCTATGACTAGATAGACATTGCCATTCCCAAGAAAATCTAAAGACTGTAATCCTGAGACCGCAAATGCGTAACCAACTCTGAGAACTAAGATGCCTCTATGCTAGTAATTTCACTAGTTGTCTTGTTCCGACACCGGAACATATAATAAAAAACTACTTGACCTGTATTATTTATAAAATTAAAAAAAGAAGATACCCATTATAATTATTATTAAAATTAAAAAAAGAAGAAAAAGAATAAGATACCGCAAATACAGCAAATCTCAAGTCATAATGATTGATGAAAAAAACTAATTTGTTAAATACAAAAGACATAATTATGAGTGTTTAAGCTCACATAATAAAAAACCACTGCATTGTCTGTGGTTTCTTTTTGTAACTTAAGATTAAATTTAAAAAAAAAACAAATTTACCATCCAGTAATTCTTCCTCAATTTCGGCCACTGGTCAACAATCGCTGTGTTGATAGCTTCGATGCCTGCAAACTGACTGCCTAGTCCCAGGATGAACAGCATCAGAAAGAATAGGATGGACCAGAGCTGCGATATGGGCATCTGCAGCAGCGCCTCGGGATAGGCTACAAAGGCCAACCCTGGACCTTGAGATGCCACATCTGAGGACATTGGCAGAGTTAATCTTCTGTTTTTAATTATCTTCATCATTATTCTTCCTTAAGCTTGCCCTATTTTTATTTATCTGGGGTTTGTTTTACCCGTCATCGTAATACAGAGGTTTTGAGTTTTTTTATAAGCATTCAACTTGCAACATGCAGTGATTAATGATTTGTACTATATCGTCTACACTAAAGCTTCGGAAATGCTATCCTACTAATTCTTGAATTGAGAAAACGTTTCTGTCTAAGAAAACTGGTGACGAGATTTTGTTGCCAACAACACACACCGAGATCCAACTAACGAAGGTTATCCTTAATTGGCATAATATTAATTGTTCGAAATACACTGCGCATAACATGTATCGCAGAACCACTTTTAGTCACGGGGCTGCTATGGTCATGTTTATCGATGTGGATAAACATGTATAAAACATCTGTCACTTTCTGATCAGTAGTAGGTATGTCAGTGCGAAAGTGACGGATACTCCATCTACCGCGATAAAGGCGACCATAATACGGGTCTTGATACTTGTTTATTAACGCTTCCGATACGATAAAGTGCAATCATTAAGCTCCAGCGACAAGAGTCTTAACGACGTGCTCAGCCGCAGTCGGAAACGTTGCATCAAATGAATGATAATTATGCGCTCATAATTAGTATATACCTACAGGATTGATAATGATTAAGTTAAGATGATAGGCAAAAATGTCCCCACCCACCAACAGAGACGAAACATGTCTATAGATCTTGGCAACATGATATATTGTTACCATGGCGATGATCGCCGTAAATATGAGATTTTCTTGAAAAATCATAATCGTATCGTATGGAATTTGTTTAAAAATAAAGACATTCTCGCTTTGCTTGGCTTTTGAAAACCTTTCAATAAAAAATCCCCATCGATTTTGCTGCTAAAATAGGTACCTATTTTGTCTTTTTTTGGGTCCTAATGCACAAATGGACATGCATCCCGTGAATGTTGGGGGCTGGGGAGACAGGTACAAAATCACCCATCACCCTTTCTTAAAACGGCCTAACTATAGATTGCTAATAGGTATTTACTATCAATGCGAAAGTATGCGTTGTTTGTTCCGTCTTCAGGATTTAAAGTCTGAATCCTCAAGATAGGACATAATATAGGCTAATTTTAATTGAATATTATTGACCTTATTTAAATATTTCAGTTTTGTTGGTTTTGGAAGATGTTCCAAATTTGAAACTGATCACTTTATCATATTTGGTATCGTAATAAGAACATTACATCACCGCCGAACAGCCGCCATCACGCCCACCATCACGACCACACCACCGCAGATAAGACAATTATCATAGTAAAATTGATTGTTTTAATGCTGGTCATTGCTAACGGGTTCTGAACGCATTGTAAAGGACTACTGATACGTGTGTAGATAAAGTTGTTAACACGTGAATCACGTAACGTTATGATCTTCCGATGATATGAAGTGTTAATAACGTGCGACGTCATTATCAGACGAATATCCTGTTATTAGACGATAACCCGTGTTATGGCATTGTTATGGTGTAAATATAATAACTTTTATCGTCGGCAGAAGCAATTACACGATAGGTGAAATATGGTGTGTTAGTTTCGGCAAAATAAGGCAAGATTAATTTGATATTTAGCTTATTAGAGTGAAAAATACTTTTGTATTTCCTATGATGAGTTTAGCTTTAGAAAACTTTGCCGTGCTATAAATGTTAAAAGGCATTTGTTTAAAGCACACACTTTTAAATGTAATTATAGTTAGTATAAGTGTAGGTGTAGGTTACGATGAGGCAGAAAACTACACTTCCAAATTCATAAAATATAAAGTAAATGATCCCTATAAACACATATTATTTCTTCTTCAACTTAATTTTTTTCTGGTTTTAGCCAAACAAGCTGTTGCCCGTGACTTCGTCCAAGTAGAAGTCGTAAAATTATGCAGAGACAGTTATGACATCGTTTATGATCATTTTTTTGTGCCAATTAACTATTCAGTTGAAAATTACACTTTGGTATAATCTGTTATGTCTGGGGCGTCATGCTAGAACATGTTTTGAAATGTTGATTTTGATCACTTATTTTTGACGTTGACTGTACCCCTACCTACCCCTACGGGAAAGAGGCGTGATTGTTATGTATGTATATATGTATGTACCCAAATAATTATGATAAAATAAACGCAATGAATTGACAATTATACTCGTACACTCTCAATTTGTATTTTTTTATCCTTTATTACATGACTAACTTCACACACTTAAATATCGATTTTGAGATTTATAAGTTCACACACCTTATAACTAAATTAACAAGAATACACCAAAAAGGTAAGTAAAACAGCGACAATACTCAAAATAATGATAGAGAACATGATCTTACCATCAACGCTGACGCCCATAAGCTGAGCCTGGAAGCCAAGGACGGAGAAGATGGCAAAACCAGCGTAGATAGAAGTAAGGAAGTTGGCGAAGCTGACGAAGACGGCGTCGAAGTGGCAGTTGTTGTGGTAATTGTTATAAGAGGCCAGGGTCACCAGCGAACCGCAGCCGACTCCGAACGAGTAGAAGATCTGACAAAATTGAACATAGTTAATGGCATCTTGCTTTTAGTTACTTTAAGTTACGGGAGTTAATAAGTTAATGAAAATAAAGCTTGCCTATTCTACTCTATGACATTGAAATAGAGTATATTGATAACATTAAGAGAAAAACAAGCAAAGTTCCTGTTACAATTGTTTTATTTTTTAATTGTTTAATTGGCTTTTAATAGGTCTGTATATGACTTTATTGATCGTTATAATTCAGCAACATACCAATGATTGGGGATGGTTAGGTGCGGTCAGAAATCAGAGAAATATAAATTTGCCGTGCAGTGGAGGACTATTTACATAATAAGATACCACATACTTACAATGCTCCAAAATACAAATGGGCTAATATTTAAGTTTTATAACGTGTTCAATCTTATTACTAAGCACAGTAAGTAGATTCAGCTTTACCAGTTGTATTTGCGCCGTCTTAGCAGGGGCACAGAAAATAGCCTATTTTCAATTACCTGTGAAGCAGCATCTCCCCACACCCTGGCATCAAGCAAGGTCTCCCAAGTTGGAGTCACAAAGAACATAATGCCATCGGCGGCCCCTTCCAACGTTACACCCCTGATCAGCAGTGCTGTCAGCATCACGTAGGGAAATAGTGCTGTGAAGTACACAACTTTCCCCGCTGATTGTACACCCTACAACAAAATAATAACCCTACAATGACAGGCCATTATTGACTGTAATTTTTAGTACAATTTTTTTATTCAGTCTTTTAATATTTATTTAGTTAATTGGCCACATGAGGGCTCTTTAACACGTCGGTAATATACAATGAATCTACTAGTGCTACGGACAGGACATCAGGACATCATTGCGGAGAAGAAGCGCCGTAAGAAACTCCAGCAGAAGGTAATTTCTTCAATCATATACTACAATAGGTAATACTGTTAATAAGTGACTTACACCACAAGGTAATCACTGTAATCAGATTCAGGTTCAGATATTTATTAATAAAATTTAGTATTTTACGTATCTGTTCAATATAACAACAATAATTGTTATTAAAACTAGAACAACAAAAAAAAATACGAATGTTAGGTAAGTATGCTTAAGCGAAACAGGTTTGTCAATAAAATAAAATTAAAAATGATAACTAGGAGAACAACATGACGAGGTCTCTGAGTCAAAAGCTACTTAGAGTAATTGTTTGAAAAACAAGTCCTTGCAACCGTGAAGAGACTGGATCCAGATCAAAGAATATCGTATTATGTCGGATAACTATATTAGTTTATATCCCATTTCGGTAAAAGAGCAAGATAAATAAAATAAAGTCTAAGAACCCTCATATGCTGCGCTAATGCGCAAGTGAAAAAAAAAAACAAACCGAAGGTTGATTTGAGAGGTAATTGCAATGGTACATTAACATCTCATTTAACCGATCTCGCATAGCATATGCCATCATTGATCAAGAAATAAAACCCGAATGCCAAAACACCATTAATGAATGAAATAAAAGCTTTCTCTGCGAGCGGAAATTTGGCCCACATTGTTCGTACCCTCAAAGCAGAGAATGGAATTCCGTGCGCTATATTATGCCTTCAGTAAGTACACAGCACATGAAATGTGTGCCTCTCATTAATTATTTAAAGTACTTAGTATTAAGGTAATTTTACAACATTAAGTTTATTAATATTGACAGGAGGCCAGAATAAAACATTTCTACTCTAAGGCACTCCTTAGTATGAGGAGATGGACATGTTATTGTTTTGCATTACTAAATGTTCGGTTATGTAGGTATTAACTGTCTGATGAAAGATTGCATTTTACTATTGTTTTCTGTGCCTTCTCTTAAACCTTATGTTGTAGTAGCCACTTACTTTGATGACGACGAGAAAGGCGACGAACCAAGAGAGGGCGAGGCAGCCCACGAGGTGCCACTGGATGGTACCCCAGTCCTCCCATGACGAGTCGCCTCGTCCCAACACCCGCTCACTGTTGGCCGGGAAACTTTAGATCAGTATTGCACCTTTTTTAAATAAAAAAATATTAGTAAAGTACTACCATGTCCAGCTTTTCTACTAAACACGAATATACTGTTAGATGCCAGGTGTAGTGTAAGTGTATTAGCGATAGCTAGCCGAACGTTATTAAGAAATTGGAAGTACAATAGAACACCATTTATATGGCGTGTCGTGAATCTTCGTTCGCGCAGACACGAATAACGATTCCGATGAATTCCGAAAACACGATTAAAACCCACGATCAGACTTGTACGTAATAGTTATAAGGTGCAAATTAAATTGCATATATTTTTTCCATCTCACTCACGGCTGACTAAATCTTAACATAAGCACAAACTTTAATTTTTAGAACTACACTAGCTTTTGCCCGCCACGGCCTGTGCAATTAACTCATTTAACTTTATTATTTTGAATTATACCAAAAAGTTAACACACAATAAGTATTTTGGGGGCTATCTTTTTTGTTTAATCCAAAGATAATTCTCGACACACTACAATCAATTATTGAATAGGTAAGTACCAAATTTCGACATTTCTGCTAGCACAGCTGATACCAGTCTGTTTAGTTTTACAAAGTAGCTCTTTATTTTTATATTTTTTTCTTATAGTTCCACCTGCACTCACTTGTAATATTCCTCGGACGCAAGTACTCTCCTAATGTTGGTGTACCAGGGTACCTGCTCGGTTCCATTCAAGCAGAACCTGCCATCATAGGGCAGGAGACCAGTACGCTGGCAAATGTCCCCAATTGAGACGCAGTCGCGCTCGAAGTACGTGAGGTCTGAAGCCAGACCAGAGTTGTTTCCCAGAATCCTGCAATTCTGGTCATAGGCTCCACTGTAGCATGCTATAAAACAACAAAAAAATCATGAAATCTGAACCATCAGCTAATGAGATCTTGCTAAGGAAATGGTGTTGGATTGGTCACGTACTGCAGCGGCCCGATAACCACATCTCCAAACAAGGCTTGACTTGGCATAGGTACTCGCGGGAAAAGAAGACCGCCCCGTAACACCTGGAGGCGCTCAGTTGAAAAAAAAGCTGCTTCCTTTGGACATAGTTGGAGTGAATTGGAAGAAGTTGTTCAGGATCAAGTGAAATGAAATTATCATTTACGAGCCCTATGTTCCTGCTGAGGGATAAATGGATCTCATCATCATCATAAACAGACTACATTGTATAACCTCGTGATCTTTAAGACCCATTTAATAAAACTATGTGAATTTTAAAACGGCTAGGGCTTTCAAAAATATTGCGTGTTTGTAAAATCAATTTTTCGATTTAGTAATCGGTTTGTGAAATATAGATGCGGGCAAGCAAGATATACACTTATGCCCAATTTTAATTTGATAGGTTAAGTAGTTATTGAGAAAATCTGCTGTGACACACAGACAGACAGACACCGAAATCTCACCATAAGGGTTTTTTACCATTTTGGTACCGAACCCTAAAAAAGTTGAAACTTTATTTATAAGGTTATGCAACTACTTATCATTATAAGTACCCAGCATTTATAATCTTGTCAAAAATCATTATTATCTATGATATTTACATTTTAATCAAATTAAAATATCAAATGTGAGTAACGGTACCTAAATCGATTAATATTTAAATTACCTATGTAATCTTTAATCAGTAGGTGCGTGTGCACCCTTATCATTAATATGTATAACTTATCGGTATTCTGTTAATTAATGTAACATTTTTTTACTTAACTACGTGGCGTCTCAGCCATGCTAACTCTACTCGTCCGGCAACGGCCGCAACAGCCATTTTCCCGGTCTCTGCAGCAATGTACTATTAAATCCGTTTATTAAATTTCTTGCTGCTATGCCACAGGCAAATTTATAACAGCCCTCTATTTTTGTCAGAAGGTTAATAATTACAAACGCCAAGAGAACGCTGGGAAATGGAATGACATATTATGTACAAGTTGTAACTGACTTACAGAAATGACGATTATAATGTACTACTTACCTAAAGTATTATATTCATTTTCACACGATCCCCAATCCAATTGGCCAGCTAGCGACACGATGGTGTAGAACAAGGTCCATGCGACTATGATCATGTAGTAGATGGATATTATGGAAATGACCACCAGAGTGCAGTACCCAAGGCCACTGAAGAAAGGAGAGATCGAACTGAAGGCCTTTAAGGGACCCAATCCAGTGTACTGTCCGATATATAACTCCAGAAAGAATATGGGGAGACCAATAAAGATCAGCATTATGAAGAAGGGGACAAGGAAGGCACCTGAAAATAAAGTCAGATTAATATAAACGCGTCACGCGTCATTGCGCCGGAAACAACAAAAAAATAATCTTACATTGTTTTGTTTGACTTTTCACCATTGTTGGGAAGCCATGAGAACGAAACATAGCAATATAGGAAACTATCAGAAACTAGAATGTTGACTCATGCACATAGCACTAGGTTGCGCCTCTAGTCCAGTCTTTTTAGGCCCATCTTGCTTTGATATCGTAATGACATTGTCGATGTTATGGTAGCGCAATTAGGAAAGCGGAAATCCAAGTAAAAAGTATACAAGTTCAGTTCAACTGCTATTAAGATACACACCTCCGCCGTTTCTGTAGCAGAGATAAGGGAAACGCCACACGTTGCCCAGGCCGACAGCGTACCCGAGACAGGCAAGGATGAACTCCAGAGGGCGACCCCATGAGGCTCTATCTGGAGTCGTAGACTCAGAGGCATTGTCCGCAATGTCATTCGGCACTGGCTTGCCATTCGTCGCCAGTGACTGTAAAATAACAGGATTTAGTAATAGTTGCTTAGTTGGAATATTTTATTACAATTCATTTACTTTCATTATAAATAAGGAACATCAGAATGCGAAAGATTAAAGAGGAACAAAGATTAATCCAATATTGCAATAACAATCATAATAATCCACCTTTTTAAACTATTCATCAATTGGGATATACTTTAAAAAAGTAACCTTTGTTTTATTGAAAATTATTTTTGATTGATAATGCATTGTTTAACCCTATTGCTTCAAGATAAAAAGGTCACTTGTATTTGTCAACCCTATATCGACGACTCAATGCAAAAAAACATTTTTTTTTATATATTGCTCAGTTTTGTTATTAAATGATATTAAGCGAGTCCTACAGAAAAGTACTGAAAATAAATCTTGAGTGCGTGGACAAAAACCTAACCTAACCTAAACTTAGGGATTTACAAAAACTCACAATATGTGTAGGTTTAACGTAAGCTATCGACCTGAACTAAACTGTCTCCTTGTTGTGTCTCCTTTAACTACGTTAGCGAGGTGACGGATAAAATCTGTACAGGGTTCGGACTGACCATTGCATAATTTCAAGTCGGTAGGTTAAAATTAAGCCTATTATATGTATTTTCGTTCAATTGTTAGTTTTTTAGATCGTTAGTAAAAAGTAAAGTTAATAAACATAAAGCCATTAATAAAATAAAATAAACGTGTAATAAAAATCCCATGTTAGTTATAACCTCAATGAGCTTTGTTTTAGTTTACTAAAAGTAATGCATTACATTCAACCCTGCTAAATAATAAGTTAAGTTAAAAAAAAACCTCTTAACGTTTCATTATACCTAACTGAAAGTACGATCAAAATTTGGTGTGTGAGTAAAAGTACATCTTCAAAGAAGGGTCCGCACCGGCCTGCAAGTTTGCGTTCGGTTCACACCGTTCAAATAATATTATGCAGAAGTTGGACTGCTGAGTAAGAAGGAATCCGCCGACGCCCACATACTTTATGTTTATTAGTCAGACTAGCAAAAACTGTGGAGTAGGAACATAATTTATAAAACAGCTCATGTGACTTACATAGCTTGTAAAACGTAGACTATATCTTAGCTAGTCAAAATCGCACTTTGATTATAATTATTACGCAAAGTAATCGAAAATGAAAGCAATGCATGACAAAAAAAATGGGGTGTTGTCACATGCTTATTTGCAATTTGGCAAAAATATTTCTACCAAGCGGAATAGACCCATCTCGAAATTAAAAAACATACACAAGCAAAACGATTTCGATTTCCTCTACTTAGTCCTTTTTATTTGCATGTTTATGCTATTAACTTGCTTTTTTCTTCTAAAATAATAAAAGGTATTCGGAAACCTTCAGGGAGGGAAGATGGCCGATTGAAAAATGTCACTTTCACTTGACATTGGCGAAATCACTAAGGAAACACCATAAATATAAAGAAAAATTTAAAAATGCAAAGTCCTTTGCAAATGTAAATTTTGAATTACTTTGAAAATAAAGGTAATTAGATCTAGTTCTCTGTTTCATAATTATTCCAGTTAAAACACTGTTGAAGCGACTCCACTACACCCATAACTCTTACATCCGAGATCTTCTTACTTGGCGGCACCGAACTCCGCTGAATAAAACTTTGCGCTGATTTCTATGAGCGCACGCTTGCACCTGGGCCCGACTGCAGACAACTTAAGACCTTTGACTTCAGTTCTGAACCTAACTTCACCGCTGAACTTATTACAGGAGTACTAATTGGATTAGCGGTATTCTAAACTTATATAAATTAACAACTTAAATCTACATTTAGATTATTAATATTTTAGATATAAATGGGATAGGTGGTACCATGTATTTTTAATACTTATACGGCCATTAAAATCCATAACAATACCAGTAATTTAGGTACTTGAAAAAGTTAGCGTAAATTTATTTCGCGATTCTTATGTTCATGCTCGAAAAAGAGACTACAGCCATTAATAAAAAACACAATTAGATTAACTGAAATGCACCCCAGGAAATAACGTAAGCGTTATAAGTAGGTACTTACATTATTAGTATTTACATTAATACTGCCATTTAGCACATGTAATATAAGCCAAACTTTTTAAAAATATGCGATTCACGTTATTTTGATCAGATCCAACGAACATCGTCAATATAAAAGTATTTTATGAAGATGATACATAATCCCATAAACAAACAAAACACGCAATTTACAACCTTAAATAAGTACAAAAATATTTGTGTAATGCACCTAATTCCTCGTACTCCGTACTGTACTCTGATCCCATTCCTGCAAACAGCAACAATTCGGAACTTTAGGTAAATAAGCTGCGGATTATCCGATCTCTAGTTATGACCAATTTAAGTACAAACGGACGGACATAAATAAACCCGGTATTTGGGAATGCTTCGCCTGCCTTTATCAATAGAGATATTCGTCAATAATCATTGATAACGTGGCTAGAAACTGATTTTTTATGGCTAAATTATGATTAGTTTTACTGTTCTGATCGGCTGATTTTTGTCATATCGGATAATTTGTTTAACAATCTTTTGTTACGATCAATAATGGAATGATGTGACGACATCTAAAATGTATGTGATAAAATGTAGGTATTGACAATAATGAATGCTCATTGCATCATTGGCCTTATTTTTTACTGATCCATTCTTTTAACTATTTTAATATATCTAAATTGATTAGTATAAAGGATGCAATGAGCATTCATTACTGTCAAATATTCCCCTTCTAAATTTTTCTATACCACTTTTGTACCCGCCATTAATTTGATGATATCATTTGGTGACATTTGTCAATGACGTATGGTAACTCAAAAACCCATTCATGAACCATGTAGTTCAATAAAGTTATACATGGATAAGTGCCTGCCATTTTTGGGTATGTCAGAAAATAAACTAAGGAGTATTCCAAATAAAATTAAAGTTCAGAGATCAATAAAACTACGTAAATTTATGTGTAGAGCCAAAATTAACTTGCATAAAGAGTAACAGACATTAGCTCTTGATTTTAAAAATAAAATGATATCTTCTTATTTTTGAACACATCCATAATGCCAAGTTTAAAATATACTTTTTTTACTATCTCCATGAAATAGTAAAAACTAAATTAAACGGATACTTGATAACAAGTTTCGATTCTTCTAAAAAGCAACAACTACAAATTTTGTTAATTAACAATAAAAAGTATTACGATGACGATCGTTGTATTTGAAAAGTGTCTAGGTTTCCTTATGGTCTAAGATCAGAATAGGAGACGATTTGCACCGGGCTGCTTATTCGATCAAAAATATTTTATATCAAATTTGATACGCTAAATAATATGTGGCGAATAGGTTGCCTGAAAAATTTCATTTTCATTCGGTTATTAGACATATCTGATGGATGTAAACAGACACCATTTGATCCAATTTGACACGTTGAAATAAACTGTCCAAACTAGAATTCCCATAGTACTTCATATATTTCTATCTATCTCCGGTCAAAAATAATAATTCATTATTAGTCATGTTTGCGTGACTCATGTATTTTTATTATAATTTTTATCGTAGGTACATTCCCTAAATACCAGATTACTAAAATCAATAAAGACGCGAGCGGACCTGCTAGAGGGGGTGTTCTTTTTATAGTAGTGATTGTTATTTACATCTTTAATATTTGAGTAGCTTAGTTTTATTTTAATATAAATAAGTTTAGATTTAACTTTTAATTGTATTAATCTAAAATCAATAGGTACTAGTAATTTGATCTGTTTGGTTAAGTTTCGACCATTTAGTGCAATGTTTTATTTAATATCAGAACTCATTGGTCAAAATGCATCAAATGGTGTCAATCAACACCGAACAGGACTGATTAATATAAACTTTGAGCATTTTAGCTCAGGTGCAAAATGAAAAAAAAAAAAACCGTATTAAGAAGTACTATTTAGTTGCACGATTTCGACATAGTTTAACATGTTTATAGTTTTAACAGAAAAACGAGAAATCCTTCAGTGGCTTATAATAGTATCGTTACATTTGAAATTTGTTTATATTTTGGAAAAATAGCGTATTCAGTATACGAGTGTTGCTACGTCGTTGAGCACATAGGGGCTCTATTCTAAACGGTAAAACTTTATCGCTTTTGTTATGTTATCGTACTGTCAACGTTATTATAGCTCTTATTTACTGGACAGTAATGCGGTCCAGATAAAATAACACCAAATGTTAACACGTCAAAATCGCAGAATATTGGTAGGATATTTTATTTACACATACACATTTATTATTTACACTTTCGATTATTTTTTATTTATTTATTTCAAAAACAACTTAGGTGGTAGGTAAACAAAAAAAATTCGCCAAACTGGGGGCAGTTTGTTGACATCAGCCTTTTAATCATTCTTTCATTTGTAAGCCGTGGCTCGCACTTTGCGCCGAATAAGACTCATGAGGCTTTGCACTTTTACGGCAGGGGACCGTGTCATAGCCGAAATCGATATTTTTGCAGTTTAGCCACCGATTTTACATTCCGACTTTTCTTTTTCAGAATTCCTTTCCATAATACTCCGCTCTTCAATCGGACGGAGTTCTGAACAGTTTGGCGGATTGCTATCTTTAGGCAACACCACGTTCCTGTTTGATTTGTACCATTCCATAACTGATTTAGCGCGGTAGTAAAAACTAGAGTCGCCGTCAATAGAATTTGCGAACTATGTAAACAAATTAGTACTGTTTGACACATAACCTCAAATATTCACCAAGCGTGTTTTTATTAGAAATAACGTAAAATGAATAGTTATTTCATCTTAAACTTAATATGAAAATAATGACTTAGTGTATAAATCGTTGCAAAGATCTCACTTGATCTTTCAAAGTTCGTGATTATCGAGTAATCATGGTGAATTGGTTCGTTTGGTTTTGTTTACATAGTCAGCAAATTCTATTGACGGCGACTTTAGCCAAATCTAGCCAAAACAACGGTTGAAAATTGTGCTTTCTTAAAAATGGCAGTAATCGTTTTTGCAAATGCTCTTTTGTCTTTCTTAGCTACATCGCAAAATGAAATCTTATGATTTGAGGCAAAAATCTTTAAGGCGCTCTCTTTTTTTTTCTTTAACAGCTTGCAACCCTCCACTTTCTGGCTTCCTATCTATAGGCGTTCTCGGAATCCCTCCAATACGGAACTAATAGAGGTTTGAGGACATTTTAGTCATTATGCTACATCACTGTAAATAAGCATTTGATTTTGTGCATGTTCCAGCAAAATAATTTTGCGTTTTTGAATTTGGCGTTCAAAAAAAAAAGATTATCACTTTTAGTTTTCAATGAACTACTATAAAAAAAATTATATGCCCAGGTTTTGGCGTGTTAAACCTTTAAAATAGCTTTTTGAGCCGGTTTCTTTTTCAATAATTTTAGGTATTATACATTATTTACATTATTTTTAAATAAATGATGTATTGCGGTACTACTTTTAAGTATTATTGTTAGGCGTGGCGACTTGCACTGCGGCTTACTGGGCCGGATGTTATAGTGAAAATGGAAACCGATACGAGAAATGGAAGCATTTTCCTATTGGATTATAATGAGTAAATAAAAATGGAATTTTTTGTTTCTGTATTTTGCGGCTCTTCTCGTTTTTTATGGTATTATTAAAAGAGCAAGTAGATTGACTACATATTCCTGCTGTGTCAAAGAAGACCAAGTTATTAAATAAATCACATTTAACTATGTTGTTATGTTTATACATCGTGTGCTATAGTATAAACTTTTCAATATTTTCCAAAAAAATATCCCAGGCCTCATTTTTTAAATGTGCTTAGTTTATTTTCCTGTTCGGATCGCATATTTATTCTCAATATCCAATTTATGCAGTAACTGCCCTGTTGTTGACATTAAAAGTGTATTTTTTTATAGAATCATCATAAAGTTTGCGAAACAAAAAGAAAATAGGAACAATAATATAATTTACTTTACAGCGATGCTAACCAGGCAATTGTAAATTGAAATCCTTAATTTAATCTCAAATAAAGTCACGGTAAAACAAAGTTCCGGAAGTTGTTGTTGTTGGTAGGTAGGTTGTGAAAAGAGGTTCAAACGTCGGAATCTAAGTTTCATTTAAGTTATTAAATTTTAAAATGGATATATGTGTTAACTCGCGCACACCATAAAACTTGAAATATACAAATACCATATTAAAACGCCATGACTATATACTCGCCTCGTTCATAGAGTAATTTCTACCAGCCATTTCAGAAAACTTTTCTCAGTTTCGTCGTATGCTATGTAGCAGCTCTTTAAGGTAATCATAAGCACTTTGTATTGCTGCCGAGGGCACATACGGTCTGTAAACGCGCACAACACTTGGCTACGTGGGGCAAACTGGGACGTAGAAAAGAAATGCTTATCTTTTATAAGCAGTATAGTATCGATTTTTAGGTACTTGATAAGTTTTTATCAATCGGTTAAAATGCTCCGCCAAATTTGACAAGCTGATATGACGATATCGAATCGTAATTAATATCGATATCTATATTAGCTAGCTTGCATCACGGTGGCCGGTGGGTTTGGTTGTAAGATAAAGAAAATTATTGTATGTCTTGTATTCGCTATTGCGAGAACCTTTCGGTGGACTACTAATTCTGATAGATCGACTTTCATTGTGATAAAAATACGATCACTGTTCATGAAACTGACGGGTTTTTCATTGGCGGCGGTATTTGAGTTATTTCAAAAATGTTACGTTCAGTATTTAAAAGACCTTTCATTACGTAGTAAGTATCGAACAACGTTTGTTTACGTTCTTAAACGGTAACAAGAAGTGCTAATTATGCAGAATACACCCGGGTTAATTAATTATAACGCTAATTTACACCCGATTTAAGTTCAGTCCTTCATCCCTTTACTAAGCAAAGATGTTACCTGAGTTTAGTCCGCAGACTGGGATAAAACGCAAGGTACCGCCGCACCCGCGCCGCTTGCCGCCAATAGCGCAATGCTGCACCCCTTTAGTTTACATATTATAGACTTTACTCAATTCCAGGGGCTTGGTAATGGTCAATGCGAACAATAAGTGGATCGAATTGCAAATAATTTCGGGGACCAGTGCGGGTGCGACGGTGTTGAAGATTTGCGAGCTGTTTATCCGATTCGATCTTCCCGCTCAAGCTCAAGTAGTGAGCGACGGGGACCACCATTCGCGGCCGCTAGCCAGCCAGCCTTGCCTCCTCCGTGTGCCGAACAAATTCTGGAGCCTTTTAGTCCACGCTCCTTCGCAAATGGCAAGTTAGGAGATAAGCAGCCAGCACACGCGTCCCTTAAGTAGGTAGTTGCAAGTTCAAGGGAAAACATAAAAACTAAAAATGATTAAGGACAGTTCACCGTTTTTTTTAAAGTTAATAATCTGAGAAATGACTTTTTAGCTATCGATAGTATCTAAGTTAAATTTTTACATAAATGATCCTGGCTATGTCCGTGTATTGCCAGTAGTTGGTTGTCATTATAACTTTGTCAGCAAACAAAATTGCAGCCAGTTCACGAAAGCTAAAAAGTATACATCGGGCCCAGGTAGAACCGCCCGTCCATACATTCTTGCGGTCCTTAGTCTTCAATATCTTTTATTTACGCCACTTCTCTATTGTCACGGAGAGAGAGGTGTAAGGCACATATGTATTGCATCCGACACTCATTGCTAAGAAAATAATCTCTGAAATTGTGGAGATTTTTAGCACTTTTGACAATATCAATAAATAGTAGGTAGTCGAACCCTGCTGTCCAGGGTATCCAGCTCAATCCAGGATATCAAGCTCCAGTCAATGGGTTATATGACTAGCGGCATCACACTAATGGGTCGATAGTTCTGTAGCTCCACTGTACTACCGGACTTCTGAAGCAGCTTCTTCTGTGTTCAGATGCTGCTCCTGAAATTCCCAACTTTCGGTACATCTACCTCTCATCGCTTTGGAAGTGGCAATTTCGCTGGTACCTATTCACATGCTCTCCATAGCGACGTATCTCATTAACATTATTCAGTTATCTTTTGACTCTATTATTAGCGACACCAGATTAATTTTGGAAGTAGACTGGTTAAGAGCGATGTATCATATTTGACATGAGATTATTATGAGATATAGATTGATAACAGTTGATTGATTCATTTTTAATATCCTGTCTTTTGATTCTAATCTTTTTTTGGAAACAATTAACATTCGATTTTTTAGTTGGCAACATAGTCCAAGGTAGGTAGGTAAGGTAGTTGTTTGAAATTATCGGAAGGAGGCGCGCACCGCTTGCTTCCACACGACTCCGTCGCCACGGGGCCGCTCAAACTATATCCTGAAAATAATAGTCGCCAGATTGAACTATACCTATATCCAGCACTCCTGTGACAGACATTTGGCAGAGGCTTTGTCGAAAAGAGTCTAATTATTATTTTTATTAAATTTAGTATGACATTTTGTTAAGTAAAATATTCTATTGCTAATCCTGTCTCTTTATTTTATTTTATTTTGAATATTGTGTAGGTATTGCTTTTATGTTTGTGGATTAATTTACCGTTATGTGTGCACCAAATATAATTCTTTGTAATAAAAGTTTTTTTTTTTTAATGAGAGTGGTGTTGGGTTAGTATAAGGCCACTGCCATGTCTTTCCGTGGATATCGTAAGAGGCGACTAAGGGAATAAATGCTTGTAGTACTGTTAGGCGATGGGCTTGCAACCTGTCACTAACACGCTGAATAACATCTTAGCGAGAGTTGTAGGTATTTCTGTAGCTCTGCCTACCCCACTTTGGGAACGAACGCGTGCATGGGTTTATGTAAGTATGTAATTTTTATAATAATAATAATAAAATTAGGAAATTTCCATATAGCTACCTCCGTTTATCATAATATCAGCATTTACTTACAGTACAATATATTATGGTTTTGATAGATTGATAGATAAAAACAGTTGCAAAGCAGTTTTTTTAATCTTATTAGAGCTGTTAACACACCAAATGATCATTAATTTCTCCTTTCATCTTAATAATAATACTTTCCTTGGATTCGCATAACCACTTATGCGAGATTTTAAGTCAATCCGACTACTAAAAGCATCAACTTCCAAGTTCTGTTAATATAAGGGTGTTCGAATGAAGTGAAACATTATTATCCAGAATCAATTCTATCCGGTCTTCTGGTTTGTTTGATTTGTGAACGAGTTCACTACTTGTGGACAACAGTGTCTACTTGCAACCTTTAACCTTTTAGAGGTTCATTATTGTTATAATTACAGTCTTTTACGCTACTTAAAGACTATATTTCTTAATGTCAATCATCATCATCGTTATTGTAATATACCTAGTAGTACCTACCCCGAGGTATAACGAGACGAGACGAGGCGAGGCGAGGCGAGGCGTGGTGTCGCGTACGGGACAGTCCCAACATCATCCTGCAGCTGGTCTGGGCTTCGCTTGCCTGCAGTTTCCTAGCCCATTGGGACTCCATTCATATGGAGTCCAGATCAAATATTTATAGGAATTTTTGAATTTTATATCTTCATTGTATTACACTATACGGAGACATGTCTGAAATAAAAATAATAATTGAATTGAATTGAATTTGAATTTGAATAACACTAAATTGATATCAAATCCTGAAACATAAGCCACCCTAACGCGTTATTCCTGAAAAATACCGCCCTGGACCTGATTAATTCTCCCTGGCTAAAAAAAACACGTAGAAGTCTAACGAAGTTTAAAGGAAAACTATTACAACTAGGTAGGTTTTAAAAGTTAATGGGTAACAGTCGCACGTGACTTAACACGCTCTCTGTTTTTAACATTGTTCAAGTCAATGTTAAAGCACAGTTAAAGTTTAATAAAAAAATGAAAAACATAAAAACTTGCGAACTGAAAAGGAAAACATATCCTCCCTCTTTTGGTACACTAATAGCTAAAATTAGAATAAAGAGATCCTTAAAACGCTTCAAGGATCCTTCAAACAAATTGGAAAACATCCGGATTGTAAATTACATATAATTCCTTCTAGCAAACGTTCAACTGCTATGGATAACGATATTAGATTTACATAATGAGATGCTTTTGCTTCTGTCCCTTCGTTTTGCTTTTTCCTAGTCCCTTTCTTTGTAAATGGGCGATATTTTGTTTTTTTGTTACTACACAATAAAGACTGAGGTTTGTTTACTTTATGCGTTGAGTATACTTTTGTTGGTTATTAAATATTTAAATTAAAAGTTTCGTCTCGTAAAAAATAATAAACTTACACCTAAGCAATACCTATTACCTATTTTACTTGTAACGAGGTTGTTAGAACCTCCTTTTTACGTACCTGGCCACTCTTACATTTCGATTTAAATCTTTCCAAATTCAAAATTGTTTGATCTATTCGGATATCGATCCTTAAGCTCATTCTCCAGAAAATTTCAATAGAACCAGACACGAGCTCGTGTCTGTGTACCTTACCCTCATAAAAATAATTTATTACTATTCAGTTATATTCTTGTAATAACCATATTTTCCGAAATTAAATATTAAAACACAAATTAGCAAAAAGTGATTCATTTATCAACTACAATACTACTCCTCCGTGTGGGTCTCAGCGATACTACCCTATACCGTCAGATACTTATCTACTTACGCGATATCTCATCATCGATATGGAATCGATATTAAACGTTTAACTGAAGCTTTTTTATTTTGCTGCGCTGGACTGTATAATCCTGACTGTACCCGTCGACCAAAAATCTAAGAGTTAGTCGGTGACCATTAGGTAAATTCTTTAAAACTTGCAACTAACTACGTGAAGACGCTAACCCGTTGTCACTGTCATCGGCAGTTTCAATAAATTCGATACGAGGAGTCGGTTTTCGAAAATAGCTAATAACTAAGCGTTATGCCTTTTGTCCTACCCACCTGAGGTCCCAGACAAGATGCATAACGCTAACGTAAAGGACTGTCGAAAACTGTCCAAAATATGGATTGATAACGATAACGTTACGCAACGTATGCAGTCACCGTTCAGACCGGCTTTCAAGTTTATTGTGTGGAGTTATTTATGGTTGATTGACAGTGAGGAATGCACGCGATAAAGTAAGAACTACAAATCGCAAGTGGTATCATAATTATCATTGGTTAGAATTGGTCGAGACGGATATACCTACACGCGATTTATTGCTAAAATACTACTGCTACTGCTATTTAATTTCATACTATTTCTGATTGTAAATGCACCGATGGGCATAATAGTTTGGGGCATATTTAAGATGCATGAAGCTAAGTTATCGATTTTCGATAATCGATATAATGTATAGGATTGACGTAAGCAAGACAGATCGCGTCGACCGTTCATGACAACGACATACATATCGAGTCGATAGTTCAAGTTAGGTTCGTTAAGACTTGCTGAAAAATGAACCTACTACCGGGCATTTATAATTTAAGGCAACTTAGGTGCAAAAATTCCTCTGTTCAACTAATTTTTTTTTACCTTTGCTACGAGTACGTACACGGAAGCGCAAAGTATTTTTTAAAGCGCACGGTACGCACGCCTCGTCCCGGAAATCTTTATAATTAAAATTCTTGTCTGCGTTGTAAACAGTGGATGTGTACAGGTAAAGTCAAGCACAAAGATATGTATACACCTCCATCCAAAGTGTATACATATCTTTGTCTTCGACTGTACATACTATTTATATTATACTGTAGGTACCTATGCATGTACAGTTTTGTCATCTATCAAAATGTTCCAATGTAAACTTAAAGATGGTTTTTAACTCCTTGAAAAAGTAAGATCTTGTGATAGCGTATCTTGAATAGAACTACTTACTTGGTATTTTTAAAATTTAAGTTTTGCTTTTCAGGACCAGTTATTAGAAATATAATGAATGACTAAATAAATAAATAAAAAAAAACATTACTTTTATTTGTTTCTTCTCTTATTAGGGGACAAATTCACTATTGTAATCTAGGCTTGTACTATGAGTACTAAGCAACGATAAAAACACTTTTTTTTTAAATCATTTCAGCCCACATCATTTCAGCCAACTGTTTAGAAAAATACCTTCGTAAAATATGTACTAAAAAAATATCCAAAACAGAAAAAAAATATTTACGTTAATCACACAAATATTTGCCTAGGTATACCAAGGAATCGATCCCGGGAACGCTCCATTCGTAAGCAGGGTCACCGACGGCCAACTTCACACGTCAAAAATGTCCAAGGATCAAATACACCCCTACACATTATCTTGATATTTTGCAATCTGCTTTGTTGCGATACATTGCAGACGCGTTTTCAAATGAAAGGGTTAAAGGCCTTTTCTTTTACATAATAAGGAAAGAAGATATAGGTAGTAAAAATAAACCGGTCAAGTGCGAGTCGGACTCGCGCACCAAGGATTCCGTATTTAAGATAATACGCTTGGTAACCGCAAAAGAAAATACTCATTTTGTTATGAACCTTATTTTCTATGCAATAAGGTCCATTTTGACTAGCTAAAATTTCAAAACCGATTTTCATAGTTTTTTGTTATTTCTCAAAAACTGTCAATAATTTACACTTCATTCATTTTATTTTTCCCATAAAGTATGAATAATCATCTATATGCCAGGATTTTTTCAGATTTTTTATTAATAAACTTCCGAGATAAGGGAGGGGGGGGAACGGTCATTTTTTGTACATTTTTGGCTATAAATCAAAAAGTACATACAAGAAAATTAAAAAAAAAATAGTTTTGGAATGTGCATATGACGCCCCACTTGCTATAATCAAAACACTTCCATTTTTTAACCCTCCATTCTAGACCCCTTTTCAATTATTTATAAAATCATTTTTATATATTTTTTACCTAAATCAGGTGCGGGCAAGCAAGTTGTACAACTCTACCAAATTTCAAGATGATAGCATTTATAGTTGCTGAGAAAACGTGCTGTGACATACAGACAGACAGACAGACAACGAAGTCTCACCGTAAGGGTTCCTTTTTACCATTTAGGTAAGGAACCCTAAAAACTGGAATTAGATAGAAATCCTTAAAAACTTCATATTTCTTGTACAAAGTTAATGTGCAGATTCCCAAGCACACAAGACTTGCAGTAACAGGTTTCCTCACATTAAAAGATTTTAATTAAAGGGCAAAGTATTGCATTAATTATTGTTGTTGCCGGGAGCAGCTGCGGCTAAGATTTATACCTTGTGCCCGCGCCGGGATATACGGGTTGCTCAAGATGGAAGAGAGAAGCGGGAAAGTTTTGTTAACTTTTGCTTTAGATATATATACTTAGTACCTATAACCACTTATAGATAATTATTTTACAGTACATTTACGCAATAGTGTAACGTAAGGCTGGTTACACATGGTGCCTGGTTGTTTTGAATCAATAAAAACGTGGTATTGGTCTATTTAATATCTCCGCGGGTGTGTCGCGTTTGCATCGCGATTGTATCACTGCAATTGCCGGGATAAATTCTGAAAATGTTCTGCAACTTGCACATAGCTTGCGTGGGCATTTGCTTAAAGTCTCAGTAACCTTCAGTTCAGCATTTCAAAAAGTTTTTTTATTGGATATTCTAATTGAATTTTCGACGCGGTTAATCTAGTTTGTAGGTCCTGACACTGTCTTCAAAGCAAACGGATTTGGAATCAAAAACATGCGAATATTTGTTCCTAAGGCTTAGATGCTTCCTACGTGTTTAAGTAAGAATTGTATTTTGTTCCAGTCGGCATCGAGACCCTTGATCTGTATGATTCTAATTGATCTAAGCCTTTTTAAATAATCTCGAGTGTAAAGGAGAGGCTTAGACGAATTGGGAGACCGAAAACCTAGCATATTTTTCGCTGAACTAATACGTTGAGCGTTGAAGTTGATGCTGCCAGCATCTTCGGGACTATGTCGCATGGGCCATTTATTGGATCTTGTTTATTAGATTTACTTTAGTTTTATATTCCGTTTAGTTTTAGTTTACTACTTTTATAAGTATCATCAATACCTATGTCCGTGGGCAAACCAAAATAATCAAAAATGAAAGTTTATTTGTACACCTTATCTATCCTTAATTGAAATTTCCTTTGAATTAGAACAGAACCAGAAAGGGCAGGGTTTTGATAATTTATTCATCAACCCACCTTATTAAGCGAGAGGCTTTCGATAATGTAGTGCGCTACAAAATATGCAAACAGGTAAAATATTCTGATATATGCAAATTTTTTACATTTTCCCACAGATTGTAAATTTAATATCATACGAGTTATAAAAGCAAAATGTTGACAACGTGATAAAAACAGCACAAGGATCCTAGTTAAAATTACAACTAAGAAAGTGTGTTTGTTTCAAAGATAGTGTATAGTTCGGCGGCAGAAATTTTATTACTTTTTAACCTACTACGAAAAAGGAGGAGTTTCTAAGTCCCACTGTAAGTATTTTTTTTCTGTATGTTAATTTATTCAATTGTGGACCGATTTAAAAAAATATTTGTTTCTTTGATAGAGTATACTTTCGAAATGGTTCATTGTCACTAAATCTAAATCTGATGAGGGAATCCGTTAGAAATTGAGGGATCTCATCAAACATTGTAGGCATACATTAGTGATTTTAGTATTTTTAGTAACAAGTTCAGCATAACTTACAATGGTTTTAACCAAAAGCCGACTTCAGTTGGACTGATCTACCATTTTTAAAAGAAGTATTTTTTTGGGTATTTGGTCGCGGTTTTTTGTTTTTAAAACATTATTTTTTTATCCCGAGGAATCGTGCAGTAATCCGAAGGTATAGTGATAATCAACTTCTACACGTACCTATCTACATAATAGTAGGAGATCCGAATAGTCATAGTACATAGTCACTCGCCTGCGAAACCTAAACATAATTTGTACAAGAGTATATTTTTCCTAGTATTTAAAAAAATAATCTTAGGTAATAAGTATATAAATAGTTTAAGGACAAAAGTAGTTCTTGTTAAGTGAAACAGAGCCGATAATATATGCAATAAAAATATAACAACATGTGCTAGGTAACTTCAACAGTTAGATATGCAACCGTTAAACTGCTAGTGAGCAAAGGAATTCACTCGATTTAAAATTTTCTATAGCAAATATATTTTCAGATGCAACCATGCGTCCTAAAAATGGACGAAAATCCAACGCGATTTACGCGCGACAGCACTCTATTTACTACATAGGTAGTATGATGTATCACAAAGAGATCTGTTTTCAGTCACGGCAGATTCTCGGACATTCCATACACTTGCTTTGACATGTTCCAGATTTTTTTTCTTTTTTTCTATTCGGGACTAACTCAATTTTTTGAGTGAAAATTCAACTATAGAAGTGATGTTAAACTACTACTTCGGTGAAATTTACAAAGTTGTGTCTGCAAACTCCAAAGTGAGGTGTAAAAATACATCTTGTATGGAAATTTATAACAAATAATGAATTACCTACTAAATTTTACAAATGTGTGTAGGTAATTCTGTAGCTCTCCCTACCCCACTCTGGGACTACATGTAAACGTATAGGTACGTATGCATGTATGAAGGAATTTCCTACTAAATCTTACAAATGTGTGTTTTTTTTAATAATTATTTTGCACTACGGTTTGTCAACTTTTTCTGTCGTTAAGCCTCCTCGAATCAGAATTATCTAGCGCTACGTAAATATAAATCCACTTCTAAAAATAATAGAATTAAACTTACGGTCTATTCAAATCACATCGTATTCTTCAAGTACTCTCCTGTACCTCTACCATGAGTTACAATTACCGTACTCGCTCGCGAGTCGCTAGCGACGACGGCGTAAATGATTTGTATGGAGGATTGTACGCGCCTCTAGCGGTCACTTATGGAACTAAAGATCGCTAGTACGAGTCCTACAGTATTAATTACCTATCGAAATCTAAACGTTAGCGACTAATGTTTTGTATCGTTGCCGTAGAACATCGGTACCATGAGTTACAAATTTGACAAATGTCATCGAAAAATACCGACTCGACTGTAGTTTACTATTTCACTATCAAATTGGAGCGTGAAAGCCGTGAAATCGTAATAGAATTTTTATAATTATTAGCGATTTATCTGAATTATGTCGGCAAGACATTATTTAGCGTGGAATATGTTAGCGAAAGCTGCATATGAAGATGAACGACGAGATCAGGGTAAATTTCAAGCTGATATGAGACATTGCGCATTAAGAAATCCACTTCAACATATAAGTGAGAATACATTTATTAAAGAATATAGGCTCAGTAAGGAAGCTTTTGAGGACTTGTGCGATTTGTTGATGTGCCATACGGATTTGAAATCCACACAAAGAGTATCGCTGAAATCAAAGGTAAGTACCATAATATAAATTCCATTACTACTTAGCTATGGAAAGTTGTTTTTGATAGATAGTAATAACCACAACAAATTCAATAATCACTTACACTTTACGTAGTGACACTCTGCTCTGTGATACTTTAAAGTAGCAGGGTTATTTCTATATTTTTAAATGGAAGCCACGGATACTTAGCTTTTTGCCCAATATTATGCTTCTCAGTCTTTTCAGTATAGTTAGAAAGAGACAGCATCGTTTGGTGTGAAGTTAGGCACGTTACTCCGTGACGTAACGATTACTACACGAACTATCGAGTTAACGTTAGCGAGTAAAGTAAAGGTTTATGTGACTCATGGTACAAGTTTACTTTAAAACTATTCGAAGAGCGTTTACTCGCTATCGACTGTAGAACGTTTTATGAGATTTCGATAGCAACTCATGGTAGTGGTACTGGTTTAAGCCGCTACTAGATGCCAGCGGAGAAACGAATCATTTATTTGTCTCGTCATTGTTTGCGATGCTTTTGTCGCGTATCGACGGGTCGCAGCTCTTGATACTCTTCTAGTGATGTGGTTGAATATTATATTATAATACTTTAAACCGATGTATTACTGAGATCCGATCGAGGAGAATAGTTCAGAGATGAAGCTTATATATCACCGTACTGAATAGAAATAGGAATAAAAATAGTTTGCATGATATACGACCTCTACCTGAGTCAAACCAGATGGTGTCCTCGTGGACACTCGTAAATAAATTTTATTATTTTTATTTTTCTGTCCAGGATTTAAGTAGCTAAGCACTGCTTTAAATACTGACAAGCTAATGATATAGGACAATATCGGTGTACGTGTAAATAAATACTACTTGGAAGTGATCACCATTTGGTTTAGAGGTCGTATATTAATCAAACTATTTTTCATTTTTATTTTTACATACATATTTTTTTTAAATACAGACTTGAGAATTATTGTTTGTGAAAATAAAGAACAAGACTGACGTCACTATGTTTGCCCCAAAACACATTTGCTAAAATATGTGCAGTTTTATGCGCAGTGGAGAGGATTATGATATTTCTGTGGAAGAGACGATATTAAAGAATATAGGTATAATACACACGGATTAAAGCAACATCGACACAGGCTCATCACTAAAGCAGCTCAGCTGAAATGTAATTCACGACTGGCGCGGGACAACAAAAGATAGTGAAGTGCAACGGATTCATCCGCCCTCATTAGCTGATAAGGGTCGTCACAACGATTGCATCGAACGAAAAATATTTCTTAAAAAATGTTAAAGTTGATCACGGTCCAATGACTCTTTAGATGACGGCACAACCAGCAAGTTAGTTCTGCTAGGTTATTAACTAGTGCGTCTCTTTAATTGTAAAGTTTTGAAGAAATCTCGGCTTCGAAAGTTTGATGATGTACATCGATAATGCGTTTGTAAGTTGTTTACTACTTAATACCTCATCGTTTCCTTAACAACAACACTTTTCTTTTTAACAGTTTTATTTACTTATCGAGTCGTTTCCTTATTGTTTTATTTTATCTTTTGCTTTACTTCCCCGTGCCAGATTGAAATAAAACCTCTATCATTTACTCGTAGAAATCGATCGGAAACAATTTTGTTTAGGAAATGTTAATTAGAATACAAATACAAAAAACCGGTTAAGTGCGAGTCGGACTCGTGCACCGGTTCCGCAAGGGTTCCGTATCTGGTATCGCCTGACTTAGACTTAGTTTTGTGTGGTGAAAATATGGTCCATCCATAAAAACGTCACTATTTTAGAGTACTTACAAGATTTGTGAAATAAGGGTTCAAATAAAAATGTTTCTGAAAACACACAATACACTAAAAACTTTACGACGTGTCTTTTGAACGGCGAATAAATGGTGTCCGTTTAAATAATTAATGTCCCACCGCCCGGACAAAACTAACTAAAAACAGAAGGTTTACAAGAAAAGTGTTAACAAAATATAGTAATTGGAAACGTAGAAAAAGGTTTTGGTGTAGGTTGGAAGAGTAATCTTGGACTGTATTCTTTTCGGTAAAACAAAATTGCTTTTGACATGCTGTGGTATTATAAAAGTTTTGAGAGCTCTTATTTTACTTGACAGTAATGGCAGCCAATTTGAAGAAAATACGATAACATGTCAAAAACAATATGGTTTTACCGAGTAGAATAGAGCCCTATCAATGATATTGTGAACATACTGAGCCTCAAGTAATATCTGACTTACAGTAGTTGAGAAGTAGCTACCAAGCAGAGCCTTTGTCCGACATTGACTTTACGGTATAGCAATTTATTTCGCTGCGATATGGTAACCAATGTTAACTTTACAGTCCCCCTTTAGGATCTTTTGTGCAATGACCCTCTTACACACTCAGCTGTTCGAATGTGCAGGTTTCTACACAATGTTTTTCCTTCATCGTAAGAGCATCGGATAATGTAGGTATATAAGTTAGAAAAACTCATTGGTACATGGTGACCGCGGGGGTTCGAACTCGGTACCTTAAAATCAACAACAACTCCCTAAGCCACTAGATCTCAGTATTTGGATAACTTCACTTGTATCGAATAATTTACGGTCCAACTTTACTTTATGTAAGTTTACAGAACCATTAAGACTGCGCCGCGCATACGCCGGATGAAGAGTGGCGCCCTCTTTACTATTATTGTGTTTTATATTAAACTGAAGTATTGCCTGGAAATCGAAGAGTGGTTTTCTGTTAATATTTTTTTTTATATAGTTTACATACTCGTAGTTTAACCTTCGTGTAGTCAACTTAACGGAAAAAGGTTGCCACTTTTTTCCGTTGAACTACTCACTCATAGGTCAATCGTTATTATGTCATGCGAGTACATAGGTACTTATCCTATAATTTGTGTAATGTGCAATAAAAAACAACATACATTTGCTTACCTTTCACTTTTCTCAATCTCTCAAGGGTTGGCTCGAACAGATCCCTTAGAGGGATAAGTTCGCCTTTGTACATATTTTTTTATATTAATTGTGTTGTTAATTGGTTTTTCTTTTGTACAATAAAGTGTTTACATACATACCTACATACATACATACCTATAGCATAGCAGAAAAATAATTGAGCAAAAGATCCCGCGTAATGGCATGTAGAAGATAAAAGAGCACACAGGTCATCTGATGCTAAGTGAAATCTGATATCCTTAGACAATTGCAAGCGCCAGACTAGACAAGACGCTTGTGTAATGCTAACGGTAATTATAAATTTTTGAAAACTGAAAAAATCGTATAGGATGTTGAGTTTTCTAAAATCTTTAACGTTAGCGTTATTATGTATATAGCGCCCCCTAAGTATTAAAGGGAATGCATGCTAATTTCAGCAGTTGTCTTCACACTGTAACACAACAATGCGAATTCTGCTGCTTGACGGTAGGTTCATGAGTAAGATGGCGGCAGGGACTCGCTTTTCCGAGAGGGCTTATTTATTTGAGATAAGAACCACTTTTGGCCAGCAAATAATTCGAGCCTACTGTCCAACACTCAACTGTGTGCGGTCAGAGGCTAATAGGTATTCGGGGACTGCGGAAGTTACTTTATTTGGTCAATTTCTTCCCATTTGTTACAGGATTACGGGGTGGTAAGAGATTTTTTCTTGTTACTTTGATATACTGTGCGGGGAAATTACACGATGCCAATTTGATTGTGAACTATGAGTATTATTATCTTGATGAAATTTTCTGTTGGATTGTAAGAGTTAGGTTTATATGATAAACTGAGTGTGTCATAACGACTTTAGGAGGTTTCATCGATTAATCCGATTTGAGGACCCAGGTATTAATATAGTACTCGGCTGTCTGTCGCTTTCACAATCATCAATCAAATAGTATACTAACAGATGCCAGAGAGATAACAGCCGAGTACTATGAATACTCTGGTTTTACGGTACAGAGTTTGAAGCTTAATATATTTAACATTTTTGTATTATTCCAAACATTGGCAGTGGGCATAATAATCACCTAAAAATAAATAACTAAACATCACTTTCGAAGCAGAATGCGTTGTTTAAAAAGGCATGATATCTTTTTACTATTTATCTCTATCGATCGGATCTTTTTTTTAAATGGTAACACGTAGTGTTACAATATATTTTAAAGCTATTTGACTATACCAATCTTTTTACCCAACTGCCGAAGGAGGTGGGTAATGTTTTTGACCTGCATATATGTATGCATGCATGTATGTATGTATGTATTTATGGCTCTTCGTTATCTTGTAAAGGCTGAACACATGGCCCCATTTCGACAAGCGAGGTGTCGTTAGATTCGTTTTAGCGTCGCGGGTGTCACGGGGTACTTATATTTTTTTATGTGAAATTGGCGAAATAAATAATATATACATTATTACTAACATTATATTGACGACATATCCGAACAGCAGTTTGGTTTTAAAAGCTTGATTTTTTTAAGGCTTGTTGTTCGTCGTAAACATTTACTGGTCAAAGGTCATCCGTTTTCATTTCAACTGTTTTTCTTGAACGCATTTAGATTGTGAAGTTGTATAATCCTAAAATTACGATAGCTACTAATATTAAGCATTTATTGCTTACATTTTAATAAAACTTTGATTCTAAGTCAAGACTCACACTTGCAAAAAGTTAGGCCTTACATAATTACAATCCCATTCAGCCTGGTAGAATCTATTCCAACTAACCGAAGGGCTTATAGGCTTCGCCTGACAAACGTGCGAGCCCGACAAGGCCCCGCAAGACCCTAATAAACTTTACAGATGTGACACTAAAGGAGGCCCTTTCCATAACGGTATGACGACATATTCTCGTGTAAGACACTCCCGCAATGTGCAAGGACTAACCGACTATTCAACGGTGTTTGTAGAAATTCAAGCAAAGAAGTATCATTGTTATATAGGTACTTATCGTAATTATTTACAATGTTACTTACCTGTTATTTCCTCGACATTATATGATTCTTCAATTCTAAAGTTTGCCAAACAGTGCCAACATTTCCTTTAAAAAAAAAAGTGCTATTACAGCGTTTATTGTGATTTTTATGTTAGTCATAACATAAGAATCGCAATAAGTTTCGTTTTAAAAAAATCTAAAATGGCAGATTGGATATTTTACTGCAAAAATAAAATAATATAAAAAATAACGGCAATGAATTTACATGGCATTACGTTCCTGTCAAAATCCGCGTCCACTTCCAGATTCTATCATCGAAAATACAAAAATCTGTTCCTAATTTAACTTTTTCTATTTTAACCTCTCAAATTAACGCGAGAAACAATAGGTGATGACAGCGATCTCAAGCTCGTTGGTTTAAATGTTGAGTTTCGTTACATCATAAGATGATAGTTATTAATTTCCTAATATACAAATCTAACGCCATAAAAGTTGTCCTGGAACGCTCGACTTCGAGGGCTGTTTTTACAACACCAAATTTAACATTTCCGAGCGTGTTGGAGAAAATTATTATTAAATTTCTTATGCAACTGTCTCGTTAAGAACTTTGACTTCAAATATTTCTTTCTAAATAACTAATCTACAGTTTTAACTTCTTAACTTTAAGGCTTAATCCTGATCTTCCCTATTATGTAAAATCAAACTAGCTTTTATTTATGTTCTTTATTTATTTATTCATTCATATTGAATGGTTTGGGATACCCCCTTTGTTATATTCAATACCTATTCACATTGGTTAAACACGTAACTTGGCCTGAAAATAATGAATGTATCGCCGTCTGGATGACGCATCGCCTATTCGCCTATGACCGCCATTGTCAATTATTCCGCGTGGTAACGTATTGCCTGTCTCAGACTGGATTCAATTCAAGCTTAGGAATTAATGCGAATGTCTAATTTATGGGCTGTTAGGTTGTAAGATAGTGAGCTTCGCTAGTTTATACGATTCAAGTGCTTTGAATACTAGTATAGTACCGTGTCAGAGGTCGTGATATGATTTAGCAGTTACTTTAGGGCCAACTCCGGAATAAAAATAGGTGTGGATATTGTTTGAATAGAATAGAATAGTAAATTTTTATTCAACGCACGCAGAAGAAAAACAAAAAGTAAAAGAATCTCAGCATTGTGCCGCAGTGAAACCGCAGCGCTGATTTTCAGACGGACTTAAATGTAACCTAAATTTCTAGCTTTTGATCATATTTACACGTACTTGTCTTTTGACTAAAATTAAAAATCGCAGACAAAATCAAACTCCCTTAATTAAAGTAACTATTAATTCTATGGCTAAATTATATCGGCCTTGCTTTTGCTTACGTGTATGTAAGCAAATATATAGTCAACTAAACGGATTTCGGAATGCTGATCACGAATTGGCCTCATAAGTACTTCAGTTCGCCCAAAGTGATATGGAAAGAGTATGCTTGGAGTTTCTCTGTGTTATCGAATCCGAAATGAAAAATTTAGATTACTGGCATTAGCCTGCGAGTTACAAACCTTAAATGGACTGCCACTTAAGGTTGTACCACTACTGGGGCGGGGCACACTGCTAGCTGAACCAATGGGCCAATGGGGCGGAAAAGTTCTGACGTGGCGACCACGTACGGAAAGTGCAATGTTGGCAGGCCTTCCACAAGACGGACCGACGATCTGATAAAGACCAGATCAAGGTGATCTTCATACGCCTATGTTCAGCAGGTATGTTGATAAAATGGATTTTTGGGCCACTATAACATTTTGTACGATTAGACTTATTGCGACATTTTGACGCAGTTCATAGTGGCCTAGAAAACTTTGCAATTAAATTCACTACCACCGTGACGCGTGTGCTTTGAATAACTAGTTCAAAATCACTTTTCACGTGAAAAATCACTTTTCATAGTGTTGGAAATTGGATTTTAGGAAATAAGAGAGAGAAAAACGTTGTACTTGTAAGCGAAAATAAATTCAGTTTGGAATTTACCGGGGAAAATTTACAGTTTTTAGACAAGGGTACCTAAAGCAGCGACATTGTTGCGGTTAAATCTAAATCTAGGTCTTTGGCAACAGTTCATGGCGGGACGAGACGCGAGTCAGCTTACACGTGAGTTTAGAGCGGGCTGGGGCTTTGTGCCCTAATAAAAGTAAGCCTCTCGAGTTTACCAGCCGCAAAGGTAAACTGTCTTCTTGTGTTATTAAAGATATTATATTGATACCTATTCCATTAAAATTTTACTAAGTACTAATTTAAAACAAAACTTAGGTTTTTTAGTTTACTTAACTTTACTAACGAATTGATATTTAAGTTATTTGATTTGACAATTAAAAGAACCCTGTTTCCCTACTTTTATCTCACGCTCTGCGAAAAATATATATTGATATAAACATGACCGATTTTTTTACTGTATGATTTTTACAACTATTATTAAAAAAAAAAAGATTGCTTTGTATAAACAGCTTACCAAAAAGAAACCACTCACTGTCTCAATTGTGTTCGTTCCTTTTCAGAACTCTATGCACTGTTTTGTTCTTAAACTATAGTTGTTAATGTTAAATAGGTGAAATGCGGGTATCTACCTCGCAACGCAACTTCAAGCAAAGATGGTTGTTCAAAGTATGATGGCGGATGCAGTTCCGGATATAGCGGATCGGGCGCTGAAATACAGCGAGCTGCTTAGACTCGTGCTCGGGCTCAGGGGGGGGGGATAGTAAGTCGAGCGATCCAGGACACCAAACATACCTGCACTCGACAAACTGAAGCTTCTTATTTATAATGTAGAGATACCTAGGAAACGAAAAGCAGTTATTTGATCTGTATTTTTTGGAGTTTTTTTTGCTTAAGCGCGGAGACTTTTTCTTTAATTTTTTAGCTTAATTTATTAATATTTAACATTTAAGACATTATTTTTGTTTGTGTTATTTGCAGATGCTGTTGATAAAAATAATATTAGGATTGAATTTATTATCACGAATCGATTTCTTTATATAAAAAATATTTTATTGGAAGTAGGAAATCAATAGCGAATCATCAAGCCAATAAAACCAAATCACGTTAAAATATTTGATAGAATACAATAGTCAGGGTTACAAAATAAAAATAGCCCCGGTCTTTTAAGTCTAGAAAGAAAAGAAAAAAAGGAAGATAAACATTTTATTTATAGTAGGAGATCCGAATAGGAGACGACATTCACCCACCTGTTAATTGATAAAAAATATTTTTTAACAAATTTAATATGGTAAGTAATATATGGCGAGTACCTACAGTCCATAATTAAAAAAAAAAAAACTAAAAATGAACTTTTTTTAAAAATTGCTATTTCTTGTTTAATTACTTTAAAACATGTACGGGGACACCCCCTTAACAATTTGTCTTTCTTATTTTTTTTTGTTTGATTCGCCGTTATAACGCACATTATTCTGAAAAAAAAATTAACCCGCTATCTATTGCGGTTCAAAAGATACCGGTCATTAAAGTTAGGACTGACAGACGGACGGACGGACAGTGCAGGCAAATGTAGGGTTCCGTTGGGCTACCCTTCGGGTGTCCGCACCCGAACGGGAACCCCGAAAGTGAAACCTTAAATCAGTTTATTCAATTGAAAAGTGTCAGACAAGAGTATTTTTTAACGCTTCAGGTATACTAATGGATATAAAACAAAAGGAATATGAACGGTTCAATCCGATAAAGACGGGCGTCCATTTCCACTCCCCGGACGCAGGACTGTCAATTCTTATGGATGGAGGACTACGATTTTGTGTTAAAAGGTCACATGTTCTACTTAAAAGTCACATGAAATTAAACCCTCCACAGCTGCTAATAAAGTTGCTTATCCTATTGAACTTTTAAAACGCCTTATGTTCTTTTTATAGGAAAGACTTTAGCACTTTGGTGTATTCCCGGGGCGAGGTAACAGGAATACTCAGGCAATGTTTCTGTATAGAGTTTTCAGGTCTCTAGTGTTATTCTATAATCCACACAACGGCAGTGCATATCATGTTAAAATTGTTAAGTAAAGTAATATTTTAATATTTTGAAATCGACTAACTACTTAGAATCAGTACCTAATAATTTTCCCACCAAACACGTAAATTTAAAATTGGGCCAAGTTCGCGTGTGCCACCAAAAATTAGTGATATCTAAAGGGTGTCGAGTTTGGCGCTAGATTGTTGACACTCAAACTAAATTAAAGGTACTGTTATTTGCGTTAACGCTTAAAGTTATCATCCGGTTATAATTTAGTAATGTGAACTGTCCTGATTGAATAATAGTTTTAGGAATTAATATGTAAACGCTGTTAAGATGACGAGCGGAGAGAGAATGTAATCGTGTATGACCGAATCGATGGCCATTTAACTGAACTATTTTCAATTAAAAAAAACGTGAATTCAAACCCCGTTGATTTTGAATCAGTATAAAAAAAATGTAGGAATCAACAGGATACAATTAAAAAAAAAAGGTGGTTATTGTATTTCTAAGTATAAAAGAAAGATTGCAATTACAAGACTCTACCTTAAATAGTTAACATTATGGTATGTACAGCAAAATATATTACCCTACATTGGGCGCAAAAATATCTGACACACTCTTATACCTCTAGTAATAAAGAAGTGTCACATATTTTTGCGCCCAATGTTGGATAATATATTATTGCTGGTGACTGTACACGGTCAATGCAAAAACAATAGATTAGTCGGACCATTTAGGTACACTATCGCCAAATTTAGGGCTCACGCTTCACCGTTAGTATACTACTGTACTGGAAAATAAATATTTGAATGAACAACGACAAACCGATTCCGAGTAGTAAATGCAACTGACGGAGTTTAGAGTGCACTTTGGTGTTCCCAGGAGTAAAAATTTACGTTAGTTTGACACCTTAGGGACAGTGTCGCGTCAGTCGACTACTTCTGCAGTTTTACGTATGCCACGTAGATAAGTGAGCAGTTTTAAAAATGCAAGAGTTGAAGTTTATAAGGAGAACTGACGACTTATATTTTATTTATTTCATATAAACAAAAAAAAAATTACCCAAGTTAACCTAGTCTCAAACTGAAATCTGAAGAGATTTGTAGTAGAGGATCCGAATAGGAGACGACCTTCACCCAGCTGTTTATTCGATAAAAAATATTTTATATCAAATTTAATATGGTAAGTAATATATGGCAAATAGGTTGGCTGATTTTTTTTTTATAGTTCTATAGGCTTCATACTTTCGATTATAATGTATTTTTTTTAATTATATAAGTACTGGACTGAAATTTTTCAGCCAACCTATTCGCCATATATTACTTATCATATTAAATTTGATATAAAATACTTTTTATCGAATAAACAGCTGGTTGAAGATCGTCTCCTATTCGGATCTTAGACCATTATAACCACGATAAGTTTAAGACAACCATGTTAATAACGATATTAATTAGTATTTTGTTGACTCGACCTTGGGGAACGCCTTTGTCCAGCAGTGGACGTTTTGCGGCTGATGACGATGATGTTGACTCGACTATACCTACATAAAAGTCTAGTCAGCAAAATACTTGTCTGATTAATCTATGGTGACGTTACCTTCATGTAAAGTGTCGTATACAATAAGTATGATTTATTAACGATATAATGGTTTAAGACAAAGAAGAAACACAATACCTAATAGGCTAGTTGGTAGGGTAGATATTTGTGTAATGAGCGCAAGTATTTGCTCCTGACTCTTCAAGGTTTTATATGTATTTAAGTATATGTATTTTTCTATATACCTAAGTAAGTTTAACGTCTCGTCTAGTACCCATAGTACAAGCCTTGATATTTATTTATATAGTACTCTTACATTTCCTAAGTAGAATTATCTCTCTTCGTCTGTATATCTGGCACATTTTTTTTTAAACTGCAGGTAAGTATATGCTCATTCAAACAGGTCTCAAAGCATTCATTTTCCACATTGCTCTCAGTAATTTTCTAAATGAGCCGGACGTTTATTTCCTCTCCACTGTTATTAAAACTTGCTCAAATATGGACCGCTTTTGTTCCTGGTTGTTCTATTCTATCGTTTTTTATTTACTGTTATGTTTAAAGTAAAAAATCGAGTTTATGAATGTCAGAGTGCACATTTTTAAGTATGGCTTTGTTAGGTTTAGGTTTAAAAAAAAACAATAAGTACTTAAAAAAACACTACAGAATTTCAATTCGACGAATGTTTTACTCCTTGGCTAGGATTAAGTTTTCTATGTGTCTGTCTGTGGCATCGTAGCTTCTTAATGAATACTCCTTTTTTTAATCAGCTTTTTTATTATGGTTATGTTTAGCGATGTGGATAAACGTGGATAAAGCATCTGTCACTTTCTGAACAGTATAAGTGCGAGAGTGACGGATGCTTTATCCACCGCGATAAAAGCATCTGTAACGGGCCCAGGATGGTTTTAAGTTTAGTTTCATGAATATCCGTTGGGCCGATAAGAGATTATCATCTCTAAAGGTAAGGGTAGTGGTTATGTTGGGAGTTTTCTTTATTTTATAGTTATGTCCAACGCTGAGTTTGATTGAAGTGTTGACCTCAAGTTGTTAACAAACAAATAGTGTAGGTATTGTAAAATATCGCAAGACGCTGCGCATTGCCCTCAAGAGAACCATAGCTGAATTATAGATCCCCAGACGACCATAAGGATGACCGCCGCTTCTAGCCACTGAACCCGATTCGAAAATAAATAAGGTTACTTAGTAAATAAATACATATGAACTACTTACACCTACTTTTGCGTCTGACTACGTTTGCGAAGCTTTGAAATGAAGGTCGTTGACAAAAATAAAAATAACAGGGTTTTAAGTAGGAACGCCACAAGCACGCAAACAATAACCTTACATATTTTTACCAAAACAACACTAAGTTTAATTATTTGATTGCACCTTGGCTAGAGGATAAAACAACAGAATTTCTTTGGCGAAATAAAGAGAAAATTAAGGTGTTTTTTTATTCTGATTCGAACGTTATTGCTTTTTAAATAGCCTTATTCTTATTGAATACAATTGCAATTATATCTTTTTTAAACCATTCGCTTCGCCATTTTCTTTTGCAGATACCACGTTTCATAATTATGGAACAAGTTAAATATATTTGCTATTGTGTACACTACGTGTATGGTAACTATTTTTAACTTGTGGTTGCTTTCTGTGGATTGATATATCCAGGATTTATAGACACACTTCAATTTATTTTATCAATATTCATTACACTAGTATTTTTATTGACTGAGAAAAAAATTGTAGGCCCCGTTGTCACCTAGTGCATTTTTATAAGTCCATAGCTCGCCTGCTAGCAATATATTGCAATTTGGTATCACGTTATTGAGTCGGAAATTATCGGAGTGACGCAATTTTCTGCTACTTGCGGGATATTGCCCAGTTAAAACGTGCCAAGAACCTATAGTTTGCCATAGGGTAAACACTAAAAGCCACTACAATATTCAATCATTATTAAAATATTAGCAAAATTTACCGGTAAGGCTTTACAGCTGCATGCGGTGTGGTCTGCAGATGACAGCAGTGACTGAAATAATTACCACCAACTTTTATGTTTCCTTTTATAATTCTGCTGTAGGTACAATTATTCAGTGAAGAAAGTGCAGCAGTAGAAATTACGAACTATTAACACCGTCCAGAATAACGACGGGAATGGCTCTATTAGTAGAAAAATCAAAGAAAGTACTTATACGAGAAGGGTGCGCTTCAATCAGTATAAAAACATTTTGCATAATTTCATTTAACTAACCGCGAAAAGCATAATGAACGTTTAGCATAAAAACCAATTGTATAATTTTATCTGGCATACGAACGAATAACATAACACTTATTTAGCATAGCTGTTATTTTCTTGTTATTATGCATTTTAAGTATTACCGGTCATTTGGAAAGGATGGATGAAAGAAGATTGACGAAAGAGATATACAGAGCGAAAGTGAGTGGAAGGGTCGGAAGGGGCCGCCCTAGGCGGACTTTTTCGAATCAAATCGGAGAAATACTGGAAAAGGGCCGAATTTTAAGTACCCGAAACCGACGTGCGTGCATGACTCGATGTATGAATGTGGAAGAAGCGAAAGAGATTTGTCAAGATCGTAGCAGGTGGAAAGAAGTGGTCTCTGCCTACCCCTCTGGGAAACAGGCGTGATTTAATGTATGTATGTATGTAAGTAAATTTCTTCTAAGTTAGGTTAGGTTAGAACTGTGACCACATTAATAGTAATGAAAGCAGTTCGAAATATTTATAGTTATAGTTTCTGAAATTATGCATTTCGTTTTATGCATCATGACTATTATATCGATGGTTTATTATGCAGATTGAAATTATGCAATTAGTGTTATGTAAAATGATCATTAGACCATTTGTTTTTATGCTAAACATTACACACCCATACGAGAAGTCTCTATTTTTTTGTATCTCCGTTTTTAGCTTCTAGAAAAAGTAATGTAGGTAACGGTACCTAAGTAATTTGCTCCTAAGATGCTCGTGCCTTTTGATTAAAATGCTCGGTTGTGCCTCGCATTCTAACATTTTGTACTCGTACTTTAAGGGTTTTCATTATGTGCCAGTGGCATAAATAACTTATGAGACTTAGGGCCTGTATAAAAATCGACAAGTAAAGGGTCTGGCCGGTCTGCTATAGTAAAATCGCCCCTGGCTGAATATGAAAACTGAATATGCACGTTTATTTGCCTCATTGTCAAATATAATTTTACTGAATATTAAGCCTTAAATACTTACGATTAGCGAAATATTAAAAAAAAAAAAACAGTTTTTAATTTATATTGGCCAAACTACTTTATCGATTGACACGTCCTTCGAATATTTTATACATGTATTTAAGATACATTTATAAAAAAAATATTAAAGTCCTAGCTTCTTTTGAAGTCAACATTTTTGTCTGTTTTAGTTTTTCTTTTTTTCTTTTTTTTAGTTGCAAGTTAGCGACACCTACCATATTTTGATATAATATACACAATTTAATATTCTATTACATATATTTTTTTCAAAAATATTAGTTTGTATCAACAAAGTGGAAATAAGCTATTTGTATAGGAGTGGTATTCAAATTGATTCCGTAAACGTAAACAGAGAAAGTAAGTTGTTCCACCGTGCTCTAAATTCAAAGACTCGCATTTTGAATTTCGAACACGGCGGGCTTCTTATTTAATTCTTGCTTTTTATTTCAATTTTAGAATGCACCTCTGTCACTGGTAAATATAATGTAGAAAAATGTAATAAAAGATATTATCTCTTCTCTGTATACATAAAAAGTTAAGATAAACGAGTATCTGCTCGTGTAAAATCAAAAGCTAGCGAACTGATTTCAGAGGTTTTCACGGAGTTTCAAAGGGAGTTTTGTGAAGTAGGTTCCCATTTCTAGAGCGATTGTTTAGATCCCGTTTCTAGCATCCTAGGTATGAATTTCTTAAGTATCAGAGCGAATTACAAAAGTATTTAATGTTTCCAAAAATAAAAGTTTTTTTGTAGAATTAGCTATTTCCATTATTTAAGGAAGATGGCGTTCATGGGTGTTCTTTTTTTCCACCCTTTTACACAAATAGCTTATTTCCACTTTGTTGATCCAAACTAATATTTTTGAAAAAAATATATGTAATAGAATATTAAATTGTGTATATTATATCAAAATATGGTAGGTGTCGCTAACTTGCAACTAAAAAAAAGAAAAAAAGAAAAACTAAAACAGACAAAAATGTTGACTTCAAAAGAAGCTAGGACTTTAATTTTTTTTTTGTAAGTGTATCTTAAATACATGTATAAAATATTCGAAGGACGTGTCAATCGATAAAGTAGTTTGGCCAATATAAATTAAAAACTGAATTTTACTTTTTTTTAATATTTCGCTAATCGTAAGTATTTAAGGCTTAATATTCAGTAAAATTATATTTGACAATGAGGCAAATAAACGTGCATATTCAGTTTTCATATTCAGCCAGGGGCGATTTTACTATAGCAGACCGGCCAGACCCTTTATCTGCTATTTAAAGTTGGCTCTCTCCTTGTCTCTTTTCAAGTGCAAGAAAGAGAAAGGGCTAAATGTATGTGTCAAATATATTTTACTTGACGATTCTGAAACGGGTGGTTAATGTAAAAAGGTATTTTCAAAGTTATTTGTGGGTTCCATTTTCATAGATTCCGGTATTTTATTACAAATATCGACAACCCAATACTTTGTTGGAGTATGTTTCTGGAATTGATAAAAATGTTTTGCCTGTTTTAACTTGATTTATTGTAAAATAGCATTTTTGGGTTCCAATTTAATGAATTTTGGTATTTTATGTAAATGTCGATAAATGTAGAGTGAGGACTAAAACTGCGCTTACATAGGTCTGATTTTAGATGTTGACCAAATGTGTGCACAGATTGAATTTGAATAGAAAACTAGCTCTATAGCAACAGTAGCCAGAATTTACATGGGTCGTTTTGTTTACTTAGTTTGCATAACAGATGCCGCCTTTGTGTCATCAGTTTGAAAAGTTTGAGCTAACTAGGCGTAGTTCGCGAAGATGACAAACAATCTACCGGGACCCGCTGGAATTACCACCAACCATTTCATAGATTGTTTCATTTCACTGAAAGCTATTTCCTACTGGAGTCTTGTTATTTTCAGGAAATCCTGACCATTGATAGACATCGATCGATCACAACAGTAATTATCTCTAGTCTATTTTGGTCCTTTGTGACCAAGCTCTTTACAAAGCACAAACTTTTTTTTAGCTTTAAAAGTAACATTCTTTACACTAGCTATTATAACAACTAAATTGCAAGCAAAATTCAGCAGGCTTTCATATGGCTCAGAGCAGGAATAAAAGTGACTAATTCAATAACGGCGTACTGCGGGCAACGTTAGGAACGTTTTACGGGCACAGAGCAGTTAAACCATTTACTGAAACGGTCTCGCTACCGCAGTCCCAAAGCACATAGCAGTCGTATTTCTTAAGCTATGGCGAGTCCCTTGCTCACTATCTAGCGCTTAGGTCACGACTGGTCTGTAAGTTTTCTTTGCTGGTTAAGAGGAGTGTCGCTATGCTTAGCTGGTGACGATTATTTTTATTTTCTTGATCATTGAAGAGAACGTTTATGTTCGGGCATGAACATTTAGTTTTAACTACCAAAATGCAATGCAAAGGTCCGTCTGCCTTTTATTGCAGAACTTACTTACTGTATTTTAATTAATAAATTAAATGTGTTGCTCTATAGTTTTTTTTTCTATTCTTATTTTATTTTATCTTAAGCTAAATAGTTATCACATTTTTAATGTTACGATTATTTTCCATTTGTTAGAAGAGTCGGCTAGGTTCATCTTACTGCTATTATGAAATTAAAATGAGGATTGACGCAAGACTGATAGTTTCTTGAGGAAGCTTGTGTTGCGCTTATACTTTCTCGGGAAGTATTTGATTTATTTATTGTTACTTACAAAGTTTTGGAGTAAGTGTACATTGTTTAAACAACTGTTTGGTTTGCTTAAGTTTTTGAGGAATTGCATAAAACTGTTATAAATTAAATATTAAACTGTGATGATCAACTTGCCTTTTCTGTTTGTGTAAATGTGTGTGTACCTTTACATTGTAATCGAAATTGTGCCCGAGCTGGATTGTTATGTGATTACTTAGCTCGTTAGCTCGTCACGGGTTTTATTGTGGCCATCTAGAAAACAAGTGCAATACAATGCCACGAGTTTACTGTTGCTATCACTGGGGCTCTATTTCACTAAGTAAAATCGTATTGTTATTGACAAGTTATTGTATTGTTTTTAAGTCGGCTGCCATTCATTGCTGTTAAGTAAATAAAAGATCGTAACGTTGACGATATCATGATTCGTCCGCGTAGATTTCGATTATCGTTATTCCCTCAGGTACGTTAAAAATTTCCGGGATAAAAACTTGTCTGTGTTAATCCAGCTATCTCCATTTTCCATATTTCATCCAAATCCGGTCAGCAAACTAACACACACACACACACACATACACACACACACACACACACATACACACACACACACACACACACACACACACACACACACACACACACACACACACACACACACACACACACACACACACACACACACACACACACTTATTACAATATGATAACGTGCCAAAAGCAATATGGTTTTAGCGAGTAGAAATATTATAGATACTATTTTCTTTTTTACACATTGCAACAGTGCAAAACTGCAAAGTCAATTTGACTGGCAGGGCGTACAGTCACGTCTAATAATATGAACACAGTAGAATTTACAAAAATATGTAAACAAGACTATATTTCAAGGGAATAAGGTTGTTAATATTTTTCTAAAACCTTGTTGATGTACCTATATACATACCTATATTTTTTGACGTGACCGTAACATCACGCATTTCTTGCCGACTCTACCATTTTTTTGGCAAAATAATTATCTGCTCATCAAGACCAAACTAATAAGTCCCAACACGGTAGGTCTACGTTAAGTGTAGCCTGTCGCCACCTTCCGTATCCATCATCATCAGATCAGCTTTTTCATACTATAATATTGCAATGTCATAGGGTTACCATTATGTGGTCCAAATTTTAGTCCATTCCACTAAAAGGAACTGATTCAAAATTGACTCGCATATTTTGAAGTGGATAACTTACAAACAAGGCCCTCTATCCGAGGCGGTTAAGGGTGAATTGCAAAAATATTGTACATAGTTAAGGAGTTAATTGAAATAACGTTAACTTTCTTCAATTGTTTTTCCTTTGTGTAACGAAAATTATCCATATAATTATATGACTAATCTTCGTTACGCAAAGGAAAAAGTTAAGGACTTAACAATCATTTTTTATTTGAGCCCTTAACTTTACTATGTACAATATTTTTGAAATTCACCCTTAAAACCATATCGTTACGGTTACGGTATTGTTTCGGTATCGCAATTAAATCGTTTCTGCAACAGGGTTTCATATTGGTTTATAATAAAAGTCTGACATTTTACAAATGCAATTAACGTTCGACGTCGAAAGAGGAAATACATCTCATTATTCGTAAAACAAATTTAATTGCTCTTACTAATAAAACGCGCTCGAAATTTGTTGCTTTTACAATATATATTTATTAGATACATTTATTGCTGTACAGGATTTTTTATAGAATAGGAAATCATATTTAAAAAAAAAAACTAAAAGAGCATCAGAGAGAAGGGCCTCACATTCATTATATTCATATTAATTTTATTGCATCCTTGGTTTTTACAGTGTTCTGTTAATTCTCTTAATGAGAATGAGACTCTTTGTCCCAGTTGCCAAAACGTTATTATGACTAATGTCCCATTAGAACATGTACAGTCACTTGCTAATTCCTCGAGGTAGAAAGTGAAAGCACGGGACCTTAGGTGACATTGAATATAAGTAAAGTTTGTGCAACTGGGCATTTCCAATGGAACTGCTCTCTGATACAAAAAGCAAATAAATGTAATATTTAAAAACGCCTGACGTTAAAACCTAGCACAACACCGTTATCTACGAATGTCTCAACGAATTTTCACTAAACCTGGCTCGGATCCATACGTTTTGTCAAGTAAGTATGTATGTATGTATGTATGTGTACTTTTTATTGTACAAGAATAAAAAAGGAAATACAAAACAAAGGCAATATAACAAAAAAAACAAGTACAAAGGCCAGTAAATAATCAAATAAGAAAACAGACATTTCGTTTGCCCTTGTGATGCGAAATACTAACATAAAGAGACTTAACCTGTAACATTTTTCTTTTCCCCCCTTAAAATGATGAAACGTCAAACAAATCAGAGTTCAGGTGCAAAATGAATAAATCAAGCAAATTATTTTCATTAAAATACTCGAGTGCTCTCCAATAACAAAATACTTCAACGTTGTTATATTTTTAAGGGGATTCTTTTGAACACAATTCGCTTTATTAAATGACGGGATTCGCGGGATCCGCGGGGTACACGGCATTCACGGGATTTGTGTCTCTCATCCAGAAGACCTCGAACGGTCGACGTAACATTCAAATTGAATCAAGTGATTCCACCAAATTAGAAGTAGGCACTCGTTTTTGAATAGGGTGGAGCGTTGAGGTGATTCCCGTTATTAAATACTGGGAACAGAAAATACTTTTTGATACGTTGAGAAGTAATAATAAAAAGCAATCATTTAGACTTAGGCGACAGTGTACGAAAAAAAACGACAACTTATTCTATAATTTAATTGACACAGTTTTGCTACATTGTATTGCCGCATAAACGTAGGTACTAAATTATATTTAAATAAAAATATATTTTTACAGTATTATGACTTTTTTGGATTTTATTGCAGCAACATGTTAAAATGTAGATTGTAGCTGATGTGTCATGTTTAACAATATACCACTAAGTTAGTTATTCAAACCATATCACTTTCATTCAGTACTTACCTCAAATAATCTTGAAAATAATAAAATTGTTTTTGTATTTTAGTTAAAAACGGACTACAGATTCTAGCAGTTAGCTATTACTTTAAAGTATAATTCGTATCCGTGGAAGTATAAAGTTGGTCTCTCTCTAACAAAAGAGGGTTTTATTTACAAATCAAATTTTTACAAAACGAGGTTGAGCTGAAGGAACCTTTGTAACGTCGTTTGGGTCGATTAGGGCAGTCTTTTATGCGCAGTGTTCTTTCTGATTTCTTTTTTTTACGTTTGTGTATAAATAAGGATGTATAAGGGCTCATTAAATGAGTAAGTTTGTAAAGAAAATTAGTTACCAATGTTTACAGTGTGCCCGAGGACCGAGTTAACCGTTTGGAGGGTTCCGTATCAGAACGCCTAAAATTGTTAATGTATCATGATCCCTAAAGTCCATAATACCTAATGGTTTTTTTTCTAAAACCGTATACTTTTTAGGATCTTAAGGTTAGATTTGTTTTATCACAATCCTGAAAAGTTTACGGTTTCAGGAAAAAAAACCATCAGGTTTAATGAACTTTAGGGTTGTGATAAGTACATTAGGCTTATTAATTTTAGGCGTTCTGATACGTAACCATCTGGGGGCCTAATATGGCTGCGTTTATCGCGTGACAAAAAGTGGACATAACATCCGTCACTTTTTGACACGTTTATAAGTACGGGAGTGACAGATGCTTTATCCACATTTTGTCACACGATAAACGCAGCCATACTAGGCCCGCTGGGGGCAAGAGCGTGTTGCGGACGTAACTCTAGCGAAAATAACACTTTGAGTTGAATGCTTCGAAAACGGTCCCCCAAATCTAAAAATTGATAATTCGGTGCCCCTTGTTTTATAGACACTAATTTCATAGAACGTATCACTTCGCAGAATTTTCATTTCATAGAAAATTATTTTCAGCAGAACCTGTGTTGATTTCAGGTTATATTATTAGACTTGTAACCATCACAAGATGAACTGAAATTAACACGGGTTTAGCAGAAAATAGTTTGCTATGAAGTGAAAATTCTGCGAAGTAATACTTACGTTATATTAAACGAGTGTCTATGACCTCCTGAGGTTCCTTGTACTAATAATATTACAAAATACGGCCATTCAAATAAAGATCTAGTGCCAAGAAATTAATGTGGAATTTCTTTTGTTTTTATGACTAATGATCAAGTTAGAAAATTGACTTTATTTAATTCGTATTAGATTCATATTCCATTGACAAATTTCATCGTATGGTGGGCCGAAGGAGGAGCAAGGGTAAACCTTGATAATAACATGTAAGTACTATTTCTTAAGAGCTATTTTTAAAGATACCTATCCTACTCGATGTAATAATGGAAAAAAAAACCTTAAACAACTTAGTCGGCGTATTAACTTTAATGTATAATGTATACCTACCTGTGTTTATGCTCAGCTATGTGCCAGCTGAGTTTATGTCAGCTTACCCACTTGTATGACTTCGCTCACTCTATCTACCGTTCGATAAAGAGTAATTTTTAATTAGATAACACTAAGCCCTTAGTAGTTTATATTTGATATTTTTATAGCTTCTAAATTTGTACCTATTTTTAAATCACGAAATGACTTGTTTCGCAACGTATTGAGTCAATTTCGTGAATATCGTGAACATGATACGTCTATTAAGACAATTTAAATGATTCTAAAGCTTGACAGTAGGTAGAAGATTTGGGAACGGTTTGAAGGCCGAGTTGCGTCATCAGGAAAGTAAACGATAGTCATGGCATTCGTAGATGTTGGTTTTTTGCGCTAAATGCAAAACATCGAGTGCTCTGAAATACATTTAATCTGCTCGATGTCTGTGTTACATAACGGCAATGGTATATTTTAAAATGATACCGTTCCCGGACTGTTCTTTTTATGGTTCTGTACTTTCGAATAAAAAAAAGGGGAACTGTTATAGGATCACGCGTCTGTCTATCCGTATGGCACAGCTATTAGATCGATAAGGTTGAAATTTAGTACACACTAGCGGCTTGCCCACACTTTGCTTCGGTTTATGTGAATTTTCTGTAACAACCGTACATAATCCAGAATTGGGATTGGTCATATTCTTACAATTACTCTATTTCGAAAACCATTTCGAGGAATAGGGTTTTAAAGCCGTCCTGCATTATTAAGTTTTTGAAATATTTATCTTTTTCGGATATTTCGACAAAATTATATTTAACCTTTGTTTGACTTTCGTTTTTGGCTTGAAGCCATCCTAGGTGTATCTTACGGGTTTAGAGAAAACGGCTTGAAATAGTATGTTCTAATACACTATTACAATTACTTTTCATGAGTCTCAGTCTGTACTGGACATGGAAACGAACCGAAATGGTACTAATAAATTGGCAAAAAATGTATCGCAAAGTGCTTATCACTTCCCAAACAATAAATAGGTACCATATTTTCATTTTGGTTAATGATTATTTGGCAAAACAACTTTTTGCATTTTAAGTTTTCGCAACAGATTTTTTTAACAAACTGTTGTTGTATCAAATGTTTTCTTCGTAATTTTTCAATATGCCCTCTTTTTTTTTGTCGAATGTGTCGCTTGGCATTACATTCTTTTCCCAAAGTGCTTCAGTAGGAAAGAAAATACAATTTTTAGACCAATTAAAAACATTTTAGACCATTTAAGACACGGTCGTCAGAGCTGTGCTTCGCGGAGCTCCTATTCTGTGAAGGTGAGGCCCTACGCGCCTAGGCACACCTCTAAAATAACCTAACCTAGGAACTTGTTCTATTATTGTAGTCACAGTTCTAACCTAAATTTGAATTTTTAAAGTGTGGGATAAATAAGTACTTGTGCAAAGTATTAATTTCAGAAAATATTTTTGGCAATACGCTAGCTAAACAACTATTTGAAACTTGGTATGTAACATTTTGGTAAATGATAATTTGACCAAATGAAAAGTTGTAAAATAAAAATGTGTTAAAGGTTTGTCAAATAAAAGTAGGTACGAATAAGTTAGCTGCGAAATGATATTATGTAGGTAGGTGAAATATATTTCGCTGAAACGGTAGTACACCGTTTTATCCTAATGTGCATATCGGCAGCATTTATGCATGTCGTCACGCTTGGCTTGGTGCTCCAGTATGGTGCGAAACGTGACGTGTAGCGTGCTGGGCTGGGTGCTAATTGGTGCTTATTATATCATACTTAACAAGTCAATGCTTTCGTCACTGAGATATCATAGTCATCGCAGTCATGCAATAAGGCTCATGTCGTCATTTCGTGATGTTTTTTCGGTTGAAACAAGGTTTTGTTTTTTTACATTTGAATTCTTAAGACTCCAACCCTAAAACTGCAATCTGATAGCTCCTAATACTGACTTCAGGGTTGGCATGGTAGTAACCTAAAATGACAGTCAGCTTAAAAGTCAGCTAAAAATGCCGTCGTTTCAGGTTACTACTGCCAACCAGCAGTGTTCGCATTACCGTGTTTCGGTGTGGGGATAGGACAACTGGTGAAATAACGACCAAAGAGGCATTCCATATTAGTCCTTAGGGTTGGCAACGCATTTGGAATCTACAGATTGCAGTCTTGAGGTTGTAGTCTTGAGAATTCAAATGTCTATAGGTCTTAGATCCCACTTAGGTACCATCCGATGGCCTGTGTGCCTTCTAGTTACGGTAAAAAAATACTACCAAATATCCAAATCTTAAAATATAACCCCCGGAAACTAATATGACACAACCTTAATCCACAAACAATTTATGATTTTATTTTTAGTTTAATGGATACAGTCAGAAAGCAGTTTAGAAGTAAACATTTTTGCCCACATCTATACTTCTATGTATGTATGGATGTGAGCATTTCTGTTAACTCTAATTTTCACTTTGCGCAGTAAAGTAAAATCTAAATATAGCCGTGAGCCACAATGTATCGCCATGAGTCCCAAAGTTTAAACTTGAACATTTTTATCAAAACTTATTGACCTAATTAACAAACGTGTTCCGTCTCAGAACGTGATAATTATTGTGTAAACATATTCCAGCCCATTAGCCAGTGAATAGCCAGCATCCAAGTTATCGAACCGGTCGGGGCCGGATCGCCGCTCGTGTCGAGAAGGACAAAGTCTGTTTATAAACAAACAAACGGTAATAGTATTAGTGATAAGATTGACAATTGCGCGTGAAATTATAATTACATAAGTATTGAAATGGATCGAGCTGACCACAGATCTAATACGTATCCAGGTAAAACTAAACCATGCGATTGCGACGGTACCATAATGCAAATGCGCGCGAATGTTTTGCTTCTATTTGTTTGTTTTATTTCTTTTTTTCTACAACTAGGATTGAACTCATAAAATATATTTAAAAATTTACCATAACTATTAAGAAACTTTGCCCTTTTTAAACAAGTTGTTAAAAATCGTATAAAAAAATCAAGTAAGGTTATAATCATCCTAAGTTAAGTATTCCTCAGGGTCCGTTCACACAGACCGGCTCGGAGAGGAGAGCAGAATTTTTATCACGTTGGAAACAGAGTTTTGAGTCATTGTAATAAGGTTTAATTTTGCATGTACACTTCTTTTGTTATTAAGAATACAGTCTGTGTGAACGGACCCTCAAAATGACTAAATTTAAAAAATATGTCGCCCCTACTATCTATTAAATAACACACCATGCTGCCTTAATACGATTAATGTAGTTTTGATCTGTCTTGTTAACAATAAAATAAGGATATAGTTTACGACAAAGTGGAATTAAAGACCAGCTAATCTTAATAGTAACCAAAGCCTTTATTCTCTGTAGTTATTTTTAACAAAACGACTTGATTAATTAAATGTAGTCATCCGTAGTTCAAATACAGAACAATTCCAAAACAGAACGTTCTCGGTGCGTTCATTAGAACTAATTTAGAAGTAATCAATGACTATTTCGAGCGCAAATTGATCAGCGTAAATGATGACGCCTTTCACACCAGGTTTATGGGCGAGTGATCACGAATCACGATGGCTTCCACGAAATTGTTATAGTCATCGGCTTTAGATTTATTAGATGAACTGACTAAATTCGTCATTTCTTAGTATTTTTTATCGTCTGGAACCCTAATAAAATAACACTAAGAGATGATGAATTCACTTCACCTCAAAAGGAAAAACGGAACCATTATAAAGTCACCTTTGTACCCGTCCTCCTATCATAGCAGATTTTTACATTTGGGGAAACAGCGAATGGAAAAAACGATATTTCCATTAGTAGCATTCCGTCAGAATGGAATTTGGAACAACAACAAACTTTACTAATATTTTTTATTGAAAACATTATAACTAGTCAATAATTGGCAGATTGTGCAATCGTTGAAATATTTATTTTTCAAATTCAAAGATAAAACCATCTATTCTAATCCCACCAAAAACATAAAACAAAAAAATAGGCCGAGTTCTCATATTTATGCCACCAAACTTGGCATCTTTTCAATACATTGGTCAGTTTGGGATTGTTGAAATGTCAGTACTTTTTGGTAGGCATCTGATGTCAGCTTATTAAACATATTTACCTTTGTAAAATTAATCAATTAACACAATACTACATAGTGTTATACATTGTACGCTTTTCTCTCCTTTCCGTGCTGGGATCAAGAACTCGATGACAAATATCGATGTGTTTTGAGTCCGGCAATCGTTACCAAATACCTACACCGTTTTTGTAAATGATTAACTTTTTATGGTGTACTTATAGACCCTTTATTTTTTGCTGGGTTTTAAGGTTCCAAGTTTAAGTATTGTGTAAAAAAAGGTTCCTTTTTTGGCTAAATAGGGCCTAAATGGGTGTATGAGTAAACATACTGCAGTTTCGCTTGGCTATTTCTTCGAACTTTCGAGTCCAAATTTGGTGGGTTACGTCAAGTAGGTATCGGTCGCCACCGTCCGACTCCATCGTCAGATAAGCCCTTTAACACCATAATATTAAAATGCCTTTCGGTTTACATAAAATAAGTAAAATAAATTAGTAAATTTCAGTCTTCATAATAACGAGAAGTGGTTCAAAGACCCAAACTCCATCTCACAAACCTAAAAGTCAACTATAATAATAGTTTATCAATAAACGCGATTTAAATACTTTATTAAAATGACAAGGTGTTATACAAACGTGACCATTTCCAATGTGTCAAAGGCTAATGCGACACAAATTAAGAGCAGGTTATGGAACCAACTAGTCCGTGTATGATAGTGACTCAGTACTTACTTGTTCGTTATCTCCTGGTTCTGTTCGATCCAGTTATTCGCCCTATGCTCTGACCTCCCCCCCCTAACGTGTCTCTCAGTCGACCGCGGTATGATTCTCAATCATCACGATACATATACAATTTACTGAGACTTAACACGCATTGATATGTAATTGATAAGTAATATTTAATATTACAAATAAATGAGCATAAGTATGAGTACAGATGGGTATCACATAACGATATACTTATATTATATTAAATATCGTTCGGTCCGGTATATTCATTACTCATACAAAGTATTAAAGTATCAAAGTTTGCCCTTAATGGGACTCGAGCTCGATGTTCGGAAATGTACTCGTAGGTAATTATACTGGCATATACTGATATTGGGTCATCGAGTCAAGCAATACAGTGTATAAATCAAACCAAATAGACTATTTCGCGAATGTACCGTGCACCGTCGCTATTCCAAAAACAATAAACGTCATAATATTTAAGTACATTGATATATCCTTTAGTATACTATAAGTTATGACACCTGTATGCAATTGGGACGTCCCAAAGGTACATTTTAGAGTACAAAGTAAATAAAAGATAGAAGTTGATTCCACTGGTCACATAGGCACCTACACAACTACCTATTCGCATATTGACCTCGCACAGTTGGATAAAAAAGAGGTTTTAAGTACAAAGATTGTAACTGTAAAACTGAATACCCATGAATGTTAGTAGCAAAGTAATTCGAAACAGGCACCTACTGCACGAGTTTACACTGCACACACTACACGAAAAAACGGTATGTTTGTCAATAAATTTAAAGCCTCTGTTAGTTACAATAAAATAAAGTTATGCAATAAATTTAGATTCACGCTTCGTATATTTTTACTGTATTCTAAATCTGACTGGTAACATTTCCATAGTGCTCCATAGCCATTCTACTGGGAATTATATTTAGACCAAACATTCCACGTTTTTTATGGATCAATAGTCTTTGTTTTTTTTCTGAAGCCAAGGTTCGTCATTATAGTGTTTTTTTCATCTAGATAGTTTGCAGTTAACCGCACTGACAGTTTTATTATGAATGAAATGAATTGTAATTGAAAAATTAGGAAGCCTTTTATTAAAATTATTATTACGCACACGACGTAATTAATTTAAAAACAACAAAAAATTAATAACTAAAACACTTTTTTAAATATTACAATTATTATATTTACCTTTCTTTACAATGAAATATTTGTTATCATCCCATTTAATTAGAGTAATGTAATTCACTGATTTACGACTAATTATTACGAAATGAATGAGTTCAGTAAATTTTCCTACGCTTCTTAGGCTGTGGACATGCGACCCCGCAACCGCTGAGTCTTTACGCTAAATGTTACCTAACATTGTTCGAGTAATGAAACACGTCACGTTGCGCTGTCTAGAAACAGATGCCTAATTGAGAATGCACGATTTTTTTAGCTTTACAATCCTCTTAAAGTGTACAACGCACAAGTTAAGAAGAATATGAGTGAACTCAGCGGCTGTCTGGCGACCCCGACCGTAGCCTAACCAAAGCGAGTGATAAGAGTCGATTTGTTTTTGTTATTGTTATTATCGTGCAAACGAGCTATATAAGCGAGACGGCGTCCACTCCTTTAGTCTAACGTGTTCAATTCATTCGCGAGTGCTTACCTTGCTCACGGAAAATCACGAAGTAGAGAGAATGATCGAGAAAACTGCGCCCGCGTTTACGGAGTTCGGGGAGTTTGCAAGCATTGGTGTAAGTTATAAATTTTATTTTATTTAAGTTTAATTAAATTAATCGTTCCTAGGATAGAATCCGTATCATATATCGTATAATAGAAAACATATAAAGGAAAAAAAAATAAGTCCACCGATTGACAATTTAACCAGTTTGTCTAGTCCTTTTAAAAAATCTAAATAAATATGCTTCTCCAGAGCAGATCTTGTATTATTCCAGTTAAAAATTATAAAGTTTGAATTAATTTGGTTACATAAACTCATTAGTGGATGAAACACGGTCCCTCTGTGATAATTAGCCGGCGACTTAGATTCCTGAACTTGCTTAAAAGCAGTTAAAGTAATGCAGTGCGGTTCCAACTTGCTGCCCCTTCGCCGTCCCCAACTGGGGACGACGTTTCACCTTTATGGCTTTCGCATTAAGTACCCAAATTGCGTAACCCCTAATTAGATGACTTGATAGTCTTGATACCATCTAATTTAGTCATTTAAAAGTTCACGTTTCATTATCTGTTCTTATAATAAAGGCTTTGGCCTTTGGAATGTTCTGGAAGGAAAAAATTACGTTGTTCATATAGGCGGCCAGTGAGAATATGTTCTACCTTGACAAATTTCTACACCTCCTTCCATTTCGATTTTTAGTCATTAATTAAGCGGTAGTATAAAACCGTAATTAGTGTGGTACCTGTCAATGTAACATAACACTAATGTAAATTTTCTATTTATATAATTTTACTAGTTGTGAATGTTTTAATGTATTTAATTCGCCTTTTGTGCTTTAATTCAAAATGTAAAAGACATTTATTCATTAAATAGGCCGCACGGGCACTTTAACCTAATAGGAGACCACTGCTGAGAAGAAACGCCGCAAGACACTCAGCAGTCAAAAATTATGTATTTTAAGCAACGAAAGTAAAAATATCGGCCTCTTCAATCAAAAAAACTACGTTGCTTCAGAAATTTTGCCATCACAACTTACCGCAAAGTCTCCTGGCACTCGCAATTGATATGAAATACCAGAATAACACGTTTGATGTTCACTTAATACAGAACCCACTAAACATTTCGGTAAAGGGATCAGCCATTGAGAAACGAAGTGATAGTAATCAACGTGAGGCTTTCCGAGGGCGTTTCTGTCTGTCTGAATAGGGTAGTTGACTTATTTGTATTATTTCTTCTAGGTAAATTAGAAAATATTTTAGTATTGAAGTACCAAACTAAACAAAAGGAAATATCTGTAATAAACGAATTTTAATGTAAAGAGGACACTTCTACAGTTTGTGTAGCAAGGGGTCATGCATTTGTATCGGTTACGTATCAGAACGCCTAATCCTAATAAATTCCCTAATCCTAATCGTATTTCCTAAAAGTTCATAAGTTTCATGTTATTTTTTCTGAAACCCGTAAACTTTTCAGGATTTTTATAAAACAAACCTAGCCTAACCTTATGAGTTCTAAATATACAAATGGCCTTATAAAAAATCCTGAAAAGTTTACGGTTTCAGAAAAAAACCCGTTAGGTGTTATGAACTTTTAGGGATTTTATGCTACAATAGGCTTATTAATTTTAGGCATCCTTATACGGAACCCTCGCATCGCCATCCAAAATAATAGTAAGGTAAAACTAAGTCAAAACTTTTTTAAGTAGGTACCTAACTTTTGTAAAATTTTGTGCTCACTGCTATTGAACTTTGCTGGAATGTTGTGAATGATGTTTGTTTATTTAGCAAAACGATATTTAAGTAAATACCTAATAATATGCAATGCGTGCCTAAACTACCTACCTAAAATTGCAGGTGTATGGATAACAATTCGTTTATTGTTTTTATTAATGTAAAATCTCTGTTATCAACTACGGCTGAGGCATACAAACATAAGAAATATTAATTATATTTTTAAGCACCAAATACTAGTCTATAACTTTAATATTTTGTTGGGAATACGTGAATTGAGCAGCAGTCACCTTCCCTAGTCCGCCCACAATAGCACAGGAGCCAGATGGGAGATACCGTCAATCATTCCACGAGCTCGCTCCTGGCGACTTAGCCCAGCCCACGGGGGACAAAAATAGGAAAACCGAGTCAGATACGAGTCAGAATCGGTTTTAATATGACTCCGCGATTGGAACGGTGTGTGAATATAACACTATAATATAAATTGGTTAGTTATATTCAAATATAGACAGAAATGACATAGGTGATCAATAACATACCGCTTACGAATTTCGCTATATAAATCTATTAAAAGGTACAGCTTACTAAGTAACATTTATAAACTTACTGAGAAGAAATATCGCAAAGTGAAAACTATTTCGCTAATTTCTAATTAAAGGAACTTTTTGAAGTGTCGCGTTGCTGGAAGTGTGTCCGGACAAGTTCATCTAGGCATTTTATTTAGGCCATATTTCCCACTGTCATAATTTTGTTTCAGTGATTAACAATAAGCCAATTTATTGACACAAACTGAGTATTGAGCTCTAACTTGTCAATATTTTTAAATTCCTAACAGATTACACAGGATATTCTGGTTACACTAATAAAGAATTCAATACGCATTTTGGTTTGACTTTCAACCAACCTAGTGTTAAACTAAGCACATGTTTAGACTTTTTTTTTCACATTTAGTCGGCACATAAAAACTTGGCCTATTTTTTTACATTTATGTTTTAGTGGGGTCTTAATAAACTATCAGGCCATATAGGCAGTTATAGACATTTTTTTTTCATCCCCTTTAAATGTAAACGAAATAGTTGGTTTTTACTAAAAAAAATAAACTCATCCTAGTCAAATATCTAAGTTGTTGCGCATTTTTAATACATAAACACTAATGTAACCAATTATTTGACACCTTGTCATTTATGTCGTAATTAAAACTTTCTAGTTTTATTTATATTTCTATATTTCTAGGCCGGGGGAAAAGTCTGCTTCGCCACAGACGACTTCTTCGCCCCATGCGAGAATATGATTGCTGATGGAGAGCCCATCTTCTTGGCGGACAAGTATACGGAGCAGGGAAAGTGGATGGATGGCTGGGAGACGCGGAGAAAACGCGTCGCTGGCCACGACTGGTGCGTCCTGAAATTGGCGACTAAATGCGTCATTCGAGGTAAGAGAATTACAAGCAAAGGTTTCATAAATAGTACGACCATGCCAATAGAGTTAGCGGTCCCGGGGCGCGAGTAATTAATTGTATTTATGTATGTTTGTATACTCTTTATTATACCAGAATAAAAAAAGAAATACAAAACAAATAGGCAATATAACAAAAATAAAGTACGAACGTGATCTTATCCCTTCCTGATTGTATTGTTCATGAGTTTTGAGTGTTTTTTATGTAATTATGTATGATATATATTTCTCTATATAAGTAAATTTATTGTTGCCACGTACAAATAGTAGGAATAGGTCAATTTGTTTGAGGTGATCCCCTGTTTTTACTATACATACATTTTTGGCTCGTATTATAGTGTCTTAGTTTATAGCGTAATGTCTACCTTGCGTAAGTGTTGTTCTTTTTTATAGCAAAAGTGTTTAAAATTCGCCGTTTTAATTCTAAAAACAAGTATGACAAGTATGATAACTTGTATTAAATGTATTGAAATCTCGTCGAATAGAAACCCGTTTGTAATGATAATATTCCTTATTCCTAGGATTCCTGGTCGACACCGCCTTTTTTACTGGAAACTACGCGCCGAAGTACTCTATTCAAGCTGCTTGCTTGACGCCAAAAGGTAAGCCGCGATTATTATGTATTTTTTGACATGTAATGCAATTTATATTGTAATATTATATTGATGAATAAATAAACTAAACTAAACTAAACTGAAGCTAAGGCCACTTGCAGCCAAAAAGGAAAATCAAGATTTGGTGTTAACTACATTTATTTTTGCAAGTGGCCCTAAGTATTTAAATATTTTTGAGTCATATAATTCTGAATTACTTTTGTTATTCAAATGACTAATGTTAAGACGAATCATCTAAGATCATCAAAAATGAAATAAAACCAAACTCGTGTTTAGTCCAGTCCAAGTGTAACTAAGATGAAACGTTTAAAACAAGTTTGCTAATTTTTGGTATACGCACGTATAACTAACAAACTTCAAATTCAGTTTGGACACAATTATTTCTAAAATCAGAATGTCCTTTCCTGATTCACTTAATCAAAGGATCATACCTAAATTTATGTTTACCTAACACTTTTTCAGAAGAATCAATGATGCCAGAAAGAGACGAACAGTTGGGGGTTGCGTGTAGTGTAGAGGATATGGAACTGATGAACAGGCTGAACTCCCACAAGTGGGATGAAATCGTACCCATCACTGCTCTGAGGACAGGGTACGAAGATACCAGGCTGAATTACCAAAAGGTAAATCCTTACTTACTAATAAAAACTTAATTTCAAAAATGTACGTGGATCAGGGTTATTATAAAAACGTCGCGGAATATGAACTGTTTTGTTGCTTCTCAAAATACTTTAATTAGATTAAAAAAGTATAAGTTCCGCCTCTATTAGAGTTTTTTTGTTTTATTAGACGTCAGGCTATAAATAGTAAGATGCATCAACTAGAGCGACGTAAACTATTTGCGATAGGTACTACAGACAAACGGAATTGAAAACCTAAGCTAAGTTAGCAATTTTCGGAAATCAAGAGACGTAGGATGATGTCATTCCCATACGTTTCGAGTGGATACAAAACAGAAACGTGTAAAACGTTTGCATCTTAGCTAGGCTACAAGTTTTTATTTTGAGCTGATAATTTCTTTTACTAATTTCATAGATGATGCTAACAAATTAAAATGAGTCAAGGGTATTTTATACTGTTAAGTTAACTTTTGTCAAGGCCCGTGTTGAGTATGATCCTAGCGATTAAGCGCCTCTTTGAAGAAATTTTGAAAAGGCTCTTAGATTTCACTGGATACTTAAGAGCTGACAGGCTGGCGTAGTTCATATTAAATAGTTTAGTAATTCATCGAAGAAATGCTGTTTATTTGGCGCGGGCCATGTTTATTTTGACTTTACTAGTTTTTTTCCAAGTTGTAATTTCATGGGTTTTATTATTTTAATTGGGTCAATTTCAAATACCTATACAGAGCCTGAACTGATATTGGTGCATTATATTTGACCTAGTATTTACCTTGTGTTCAGGTGGTGAGCGACGAGGCGTATACGCACATTCGAGTTAACATGTTTCCCGATGGGGGCATAGCGCGCCTCAGGGTGTACGGAGAGGCCAGGCCCGAGCCACCTCTTCCTCGCCAGCTGGTAGACCTGCTTTCCCTCCTCAATGGCGCCTGCTGCCAAGGTATGCATTTATTTTCTGTAGAAATCAATAGTAAAAATAATAATAATAATATTTAAGATGGAAAATTATATGTTCCTAGCTATAGAACATAAATAAATATATATTAACAAAGATACTGTTAATGTTGTTACTCTTGTAGCGGTAAAGGATATCAGACAAAATTTTAACCCATCCATGAAAAAAACTTTCTATTTCAAATGACTATGACTTATTAAAAATATGACCTCCTTTTGAACGCGATCTATGCCTTCTTATACTCGCTATTAAAAGCTTAGCTCTGGATGTGTTGGGGATATGCACTTACCGTTTCTCTGATACATGCTTTGGACGTGCGTGTCTGTTTTCAAAGTAGGTACGCGGTTATCATAGAAAACAAATGCACTAGACTGCTGCGAATTCGATAAGTCATATTGTGGCATTTTCCAGGTTACTCAGACGCCCACTACGGCCACCCTCGAAACCTGATGAAGCCCTGCAGGAGCATCTGCATGGCGGATGGATGGGAGACAGCGCGCCAACTCAACAGGCCGGAGGTGATCGAGGCCAATGAAGACGGCACTTTGAAGTTGCCAGGTAACTAAACATATAGTTTAGTTTCTAAAAGATAATTATGGATTTTTGAATAAAGGTCTCAACGTACTTTTTTATTGATATATTTTTGGGATTTCACTAAAATATTTAGTCATAGATCATATTCGTAATAATTCGATGTTATTTTGAATTTACTTTAGGTCCAAACACAAATATCAGATCAAATCGATATTTTTAACGCAAATGTAGTTCAAGGTTTGTCAAAATCTAGTTTTCATCAGAATAGTGAAATTTTACAAAGTTGCGAGAAATAATATAAACCTGAAACATTTAATGTCAGCGAAAAGACAAGCCCCTCTCGAAAACGTGTCCTCAACCATTTTTAATTGGCTATTTTACAGGGGAAGAATGGGCCGTTTTCAAACTGGGGTTCCCCGGGCAGATCAAAGGGTTTTGCGTGGACACTGCGCACTTCAAGGGGAACTTCCCGGACTCGGTCAAGATCGAAGGCACTTGGCTCGGCCGGGACTGGACCCCGGAGTCAACCGTCAGATGGCAAACTATACTCAAGCCTAGCAAGGTCAGTATTGTAACATTCTTGACCATTCGTTACTGAAAAAGCTCAGAGGTTTGTGTAAAGTATGTATGGAAACTCTTCATCGCATATAACCAATTACAAAACACAATAATTGCATTTATGCAGTTGGTATAGTTAACCAAGAAAGTCTTTTACCACTTTTAGAATTTGACGTCATACAAACAGCGTCGAGAAGGAGTTTCTTGGTCAACTATACGTACATAGATGAACGTATCCCATACAGTATTTTAAAGCATGACTATATTTAATTATGCTTTTATGGAGATTACATCGTTTTGAACAGTTTTAAAGTTCCACGGTTTGAATCTCAATTGAATTTTAACCAAATAACCCGGAATATTGTTTGTTCTGAAATGTAGAGATTTGCTTTTATTGCTCCAAAAATAATTATAATATAAAATTAGGACATATTCGGTTAGTAGAGTTGTGTGAATCGCTTATTAATTAAATTACACACATCTTACTGACATGTTTAAATATCTGATTTCACCAATTACCTACTTGATTACACGATTGAATTTTTCTAAAATATTGCTCATTATTTTTATTATTTAAAATGTTACATGTGCTAATTTACAAAACATCTTAATTTTTGTCTCAAAATCGTTTCTACTATTAAACTCAATCAAACATTTCTGTTTCATATAATAATGATGTTTATTTTGCAGCTTTCAGCCAACACTGAGCACTGGTACAACTGCGATACTGACGAGGTGACCCACATCCGCGTCACCATGGCACCAGACGGTGGAATCAGCAGGATCCGAGCTTTTGGATTCGCTCATTCGGAAAAAAACTTATAAACCCTATTTTTTAAGTGGCTACGTATTTATTTTAGAAAACGTCATTGGAACCACTGCTTGAGTCTCGCATTAATAGACAAATTCGCTTCCTTTCTTGGTCTTTTAAAAATGTGGTAAAAAGGTAAATGTAATCCAGACATGATAATAACTTCCTTATCTCTAGAGCCATTTCAGGTAATTATTACTATTAACAGATACAATGAACAGGCCACTACTTGATTCTGCTGTTCCAAATTAATTAAGTTTAATTTATGATCAAGATTATTGTATTATTATTATTTTCTAATGTTAATTTTTACTAAATAAGTGTTTTTTATAATATTAAGAGGTATCAACTATCTATTGTTTAACATTTTGATTGTTATTAACAAACGACGGTGAATGTTCCTTTTATTGCCTATTATTTACTAGACAAGCGTTAAAAATAAACACAAGTTTTTATGTCAAGTTAAAAAGTATTATTAGATTAAATATTTTTGTTTATTAAAAGTTATGCATATATTTTTCTTTTATTTCAAATATTCTTGCATACCAAATATTCTTGCGTTCCTGACCATAACCAAAATAGAATAATAAGAACAGCAGCGTTTGCATTTTAGCTTTTTTTAAAACGGTTTTCGAATCAGCATAATAGCCAAAAAAATTGGCAACATCGTCAGAATTTTGGAACATTTGAACTATACATTCAGGTTGGGTTAATATGGTTTAAACACCATTTAGACGGCTTTAATCTATGATACACAACTATGGTACACTTTTTTAGCCCTGGGATGGCGGTCAATAAAATACATTTAAGTAGGACTTCCCCGAAGCCCCAACCAAGATCCGTCTCGTACAACTGGCATCCAACTGTTTCCCACAGCCATTTCCAGCAGGTTGGTCCACCTCGTGGAAGGCTTGGCGACATTGATAGAACTATATAATTGTTTCCAATAGTTTTTTTTATGTTTTATCCCAGTAATAATTTGTCAAAGAGAAAAGAAGAAACGAAGCAAAACAATATTATTTAGATCATGACGAATGGAAGCCATAATAAAATATTGTTTTCATAATAAAATACAGGACTTGAGACGATTTTTTTCCTTAATAAGTAATGCGAGTATTTTTTCTGTAACAAAGTATTTTTTTCAGAATGTGAGAATGTAATTTCGCGCTCTTCACTCGCGGCGTGATGCATTCCCCTAGGCGCTCGGGGCTATGTAAGATCTACAATTTTATTCTTTAAGCATGTTAAACTTTTGAACTCGTTTAGAAAATATGGATGTTGGAAGTAAGTAAGTAATGACTAAGATAAATATGTAGGTAACATGTATTTTGTTGGTTTGTGTAAATACGCAGACGGAAAGGGATAATATTTCCTTTTTTATTATGGATAATGGTATTGCTCTTGCAGAGCGAGCTCACCCAGAAGATGCCTATTCAGCTTAGCTTTAAACAGGTTCAGATTGCATGAACTCGGAAATACAGACGCCGGAAGCGCATTCCACTCTTTTGCAGTACGCATTATGAAGGATGATGCAAAGCGCTTCGTTCGAAAAGGCGGAATTTAAACCAGGTACGGTTGGCATCCAGCGGTGCGTCTGGAAGTCCGATGGTAAAAAGAGACGGAGATATTAGCTCGTGGAGCTCTTGAGCACTCTACCCGAAGTAAAGTCTGTAGAATACCGACAAGTATGTAGGCAACTTTTCCGCGATGAGTTAGGCTGTGAAGTCTAACCTTTCTGATCAAAAGTGTATTTAAAGGAGTCTTCCAGCTAAGAGCCGTCGTAAAAGAGCTGCAAGCCTATATAAGATTCATTATATGTATAATAGTTATAGAGTTTCAAAAACGAACTACGGAATAAAATATCGGTCGACGCTATCGTAGAGCTTTACATTTTCGATAGTTATAATGTTTGCAGAATGCATCGTATCTAGGCCCAATGTCCTGGCAATGTTAACATGATATCTATTAACCCTGTGTATCTGTTGTATTTTTAGTCTGGTGTATTGCAATATCTAGATGGGATTTATTTTAAATGAGGTAATTTGAAAGTTTTATTTTTTATAGGTAGGTAGGTAAATAGGTACGTGTATACAATAAAGTTGCAGATCACATCATGACAAAATATTGCATTGCACACAAATACAACAGATGCCGAGGGTTTATCTAGCTTTCGTTAAATGTTGTTGGTCAAAAATGTACATAATTATATGCTTTTGCTTTCTTTCTTTCTAATAGATTACTTTGAAAATTTCACTTAATCTTACTCGTAAGAATCAAGAAAAACGTAATTTTTCCTATTTATAGTTTGCCTTTTTGAGGAAAAATCGTACTTAAGTAGGAGGTAGGTAATCGAGATGTTTAATATCTACTTATTTTTATTTATTTTTTACCTACCTACTTCAAAAAGTTTATTTGAAGAACCATTTTAAAATATTTTACAAGACACCTAAAATTTAATTTACTTATAATTATGTAAGTATACATATTAAATTACATGTCATGAGAAATAGGAATGCCGGGATTATTATTACTGCAGTAGGTATGGTACCTTAATAATAACCACGACGTAAGATTGAGCACGTTATAAATAGTTACTTATGTAAAATGAGTTTTTTAGCATTTTTTATTATAATGTCGCTCAATTAAAACAAATAATGAGCGTAAGGCAAAAATGCGTGTTTCTTTACGAAGTAGTGTAATGTTAGTAGTAATTTACAGAAAAAATATCACTCGGCAATAGTTGTGTTGCATGCTCAATAGGAAATATACTAATTACCTACCTGCAAACATATGAATCCCGACTAATTACAAAGTTCAAAGGCTTGAAGTCCTACGCATTATATCAATTGTAGGAGGTAGGTATACCCACAGGGTATACCTAATGCCACCCATGGCTTGTGGCTTAAACGCCTTTGACAGATTAGTGCAGCAGTTAAATTACAGTGTGCAGCTACTTATAAAGCCGACCGTACGTACAACAATATTGTTTGGACTTTATTAAATTCTAGCTTCTGCCCGCGACTTCGTCTGCGTGGACTTCAGAATTTGATCTTGCAGGACGAATAATATAAGTTTGTCCTAACCAAACCGAGAATCAAATATAAAGCTTATAATTTTGCTGTATATGGAAAATCACTTAACCACCCAGTGACTTTGACCACAACAAGGCAACAATTGGATACTGAGTTTTCAATCAGAGCTAGCTCTATCTAGTTCATATAGTAATGGAGAAGTAAAAGTGTTTTTTTAGTAATATTTGTGTACGCACTCATCAATGAAACTGAAAGAATGACAGGATGACAAACGAAAAAAATATAAAAAACGCTACCCCCACAGGGCTAGCTGAGATTTCACCTTTTTAATTATGTTACACGTCCATACAAAGTGGCGCCGCCTTGTGAGCAAATTCACAGCTTTGAACGATTAATTTAATTTCCCGTAGGAATGAGAGGAGTTTACGGGATAAAAACTTTTCTATGGCCTATTCCAGGACTTAACAACCTATATGCCAAGTTTCATCCAGATTCGTTCAGTGGTCGAAGCGTGATTGAGTAACAAACGTCCAAACATGCGAACTTTCTCATTTATAATATTAGTAAGATAGACCGAGGTGGGAGGTTTAGAAACTGAAACTAACTGTATAAAGAATTGATGTGCTATCACGAGGTAGTATTTCAATATGTGCCAAAAGGGTGATTCAGCTGCTGTGCACGCCGTCTACTCGTAATTGCAAATGGCTGAATGGCGTGACTGTATAAGTACACTGACAGTCGGCGTGACCCGCCGATCATGGCACACTGCACGAGAAACGCATTTAGCATTAGGAAAAACCACTGCACTTTTCTAAAGAATAAAATAATACGTAGGTACTCGCGCAACGTGCTTTGTAAACTTTTAATTGGTATTAATATAAGATCATTACGAGTATTACGACGATACCAAATGTAGGTCAAGCAAGAAGGCAACACTTCATTTGCCATCTTTTTAAAAATCATAAAACAGGTTTTATTTGTTATATTTCATTTAGCGTAATTTAATTAATGTTTTTATTATGAAAATATCGATCACGTTGCTATAATCGGTTTAGATTAGGTTAACTGCATTTTATTTAGTAAGTTAACATACTTATGAAACTATAACAAAAATTAGGAACCCTAGACACTTACTAGTTTACGATGTGATCTTAAACAAAATGAAACGTTCCGTATAAAAAGTATAGATTGGAACTGTAACAGCCTGTGTGTGTTGCAACAGCGTGATTCTGCTAGCATGCCGTGGTGTTAGTGCGAATGGCCGAATGGCGTGACTGAGCACTGACAGGCGGCGTGACCCGCCAATCTCTCAAACTGCCCGATAATTACATTTAGTATAAGAAAAAAAGGAAGATTACTTTGACAAAATCAGTTGCTTAACAAGGTTTGTTTACAACTAAAGTGGGATGTTATTCCAAGAAGCGAATATCTTCCTTTATTCCTTTTTTCGCTTGTCCGTCTGTCCATCTGTCCGCAGTCTAGCTCAGAAACTATTACATTTAAATTACGCCGACAAATAAAATAAAAACTTGAAAAAGAAAAATGGATACCCCCCTTCCACACAAGTAAAGCAAAGGTATTTTTGTTCACATGTCATTATGTGTTATTGGATAGATATTAATTATGTACATGTTATTAAAAAAAAACGATTTGGAGGACCGTTTAGGAAATATTGAACTAGAAAAGTGTTATTTTGGCTAAAGTTAGTTAGTTAGTTTCGTGTCCGCCCTATAGCCAAAATTACAAAAATCTTAAACGAAAGCACATAATGAAATTAAGAGAAAAACTATCACGACTCATATACTTCGTTGGTTCCTGCCTGAGATACAGGCGGCTAAAGTGTTTATACCTACTAAAAGTTATCTATGATAGCACCATATAACTTTAAATAGAAAATTTGTTCATACACACACACATTTTGAGATAGTTTTTTTGTGTTACTCGTATAGTATCTAACGGCTTCGGAACCCTACACTGAGCATGGTCCGACGAGTACCTACGAAGAGCTCTTCCCGGTTTTGTTTTTTGCGAGCTCCAAGTCGTACCAGTCGAACTCGTCCCTGGGCTCAGCTTTGGTCTATTTAAGTGTGCGCTCCGGTATTAAGCTTCGTAGTAGCTCGCTACTAAACGAAAGGTAAGCAAAATATGTTGTTTAAATAGTACCTATAAGTAACTTTTTACACATGGATTGATCCTAATCTGAACCCTTCTGATATCGGTAAGGGCAACCAGTATCCGGTATACATCGGTTCAAAGCAAATCAGAGTACAGCATACTGGCTTATCTTATGCCGTGATGCATTTAGATGTATCTTGCTAGGTTAAAGTTAAACTATTAATTTTGAATTTTAAATCTTGTAATAGTTAAGTAGCTACAAACTCGCAAAAGTCCTTTGTATCCTAACCTCACTCGCATGTATCACGGCGAAATCGGTGAATTTCCCAAGCAAAAGAGACTTTATTAATCTATAATTACATGATATAGCACTTAACTGAGGTAAGTAAGTCAAATTTAAATGCGGCCCAATTTTATTCTAATATGTAATAAGAAAACGCTTCTACCCAAGAAGCGTTTTCTGTTTATTGACTTACGTCGAAATTATTCTAAGATCCCAAATTGCACAGATCAAAATTGTAGTTACCACGCAATGTTACGTACGTCATAATAGTATTCACTATTCAGCAGTTACATTCATTAGTCTTTATCAACTTTTACATTATCAGTTACAGTGACTTCAATGTAAAGTCACCCTGCGAAAGGTTGAGTTCATTCGGCTCACGTGTGGCTCGTGGAGCTAATGTGTCTCGGGGACTTATGATTTAAACACATCATCCAATCAAACTAGTATTTAATGAAACATATTTAAAATATACCGTTTTTATGCATACAAGCACATACAAAAATGACACGGTTTCTTTATTTGATAGCGATATCATAAAAAGGCATTTTCAACGGGCAGACCTTTTTTCGTATTCAATTTCTTCAATATTGACGAACGTGACCCGTTTCGTTTCATCATATCCTTATTCATTTCCGCGTAAAACGATCCTTTGCCAAATGAAAAATGTTCGATTTAAACTATGTTTATAAATGAAAACACCCTAATCGGTAGTGACAAACGGCAAAAGCCTTCTAAAACGAAATTTGATTATAAGGGAGTTTTAAAGGGATATAGACTGTGTCCCTAAAACCAACCTCAAAACAACGATGGTGGATACAACCGTTCATAAGATGATGTAATTTTCTTCCTATAAATCATTTTACTTTTCGTACGCCTCTGTCAAGTTACTCTAAAGGCCCAGCCACACCAGAAGCGTGCGCGTATTTTCACGGGTTCGGATCGCATTCGGATCGGACGTAGTGCGCAACCGCTCGCGCTCTAAAGTTGCAGTTCAGATTTAATTCGTAAGAGTATAAAACTCCTACTAAATAAAATTTGCAATAAAATAACTAAATTTAATTGAAAGTATTTATTATCTTAAAATTCAAATACGGTTAGTTAATATTTCTTACCAATTTACAAAATATTAAATTGAGGCTTTTGTTGTATTGTACATTATAATAGGGTGAGTGGCAAGGTTGCACCCTAATATTATAAATGTGAGAGTTTGTTTGTTACTTTATTTGTGCTTATCTCAAGTTAAACCAAGTTGATTGGAATGATTAATTTAATTAAGATAGAACAGTTGAATGGTCGAAAGTGTTAAGTACGGGTACGTATTATTTTATCGAAAATCTTTTCTACAAACGTATTACGCAGAACTTTCATTTCATCGAAAGGCATTTCTCGCATGAGTAATTTTTTCGGAAGTCACAACTCTAACCTAACCTAACCTACGTATTTAATTAATGTTTAAGGTATCTTCAAAACATCATGGTTTCAGCAGAAAAGAGCGTTCGATCAAGTGATAAGTATACAATCGATGAACCGAAATTCGATAAAATGACGGGTTACCGTTAAGTACCTATAAGTAACTCGTGTCCCGGAAAATTGGGCGTTTCCGACTGAATGGCTTAAGAAAACACGCTTCTTTTCAGGGACATTTTAAATTCTTAATTAGAACAAAATATAATTTCCGAACTCCTAGGTTTAAATAACATGAAACGGAGATGCTTTCTTGAGCTATTTGACGCCGATTATAAACCTTATATATATAATAACAATTGATGCTTAGCATATTAAGGATTTGATATAAATATTACTAAAGTACCTATAGGTATGGTTACTCAGGGAAATCGCATTTATAGCGTGTACTAAAATTAAATTAAGAAACTGTGTTTCAAACCTACACCGATTTTACATTAAACCTAATTCTGCCCTTAGCCGATAAGCGGTATCTCAAATTCAATAGTCAAAGTAAATTCAATCCTTGGCTGGCAGTAATGCGGTTGCGATTGCGATTGCTACACGAGTTTTATCTGAGGTGCTGCCATTTGGCTTAGCAGGGCAGAAATTAAGGCTCCGGCACAGCAAACGCGTGTCGTGAGCGTCGCGTCGCGTCGCAGGGCGTAAGCGACATGGCACCCGACAAACCGTAAGCGGGCGGCAGCTTCAACGCGTGCCCGCGTTGCTTACGCCTCGCGGTTGCGTTCGGTGTGACACGTTGCGCTGCGTACGCGCGAGCGGGGCAGCAGCTGGCGTCAAAATGTCGAACGACACGGACTTTTTATAGCTTAAAGGTAACTACATGATATTAATTAATACCGGACGGGAACAGAATGGGGAATATCGTCATCTGTACAGGGAACTGGAAAGCAGCGAAGATATAATGTCGAAAAGTAGTTTCGAAGAATTGCATGAATTATTACACCTTGCAATAATGAAAACAAAAACAAAACACACACACACACACACACACACACACACACACACACACAAACTTTTTTTGTTACTATTTGATGTGCCGGGTTCGATTTGTTTTGCTGTGTAACAACTGGCGCGGGCCCGCGTTAGAAGCGAGTCGCTCCTGACACGCGTTTGGTGTGCCGGAGCCTTTACTTTTTACATTGATCTGGTTAAACTAAATGGCCGGGACCGATCGGCCAGCGTGTGACGTCGTCGTCGGGCGCCGCATGCCGCCGCTTGCAGCGATCTATCCGTTTTGATTTATCATTAATTTAGTATTTATACCGCTAGGCGTAATTCAGTATCAAAAACTTAAAACTTCAATCATAAGATAATATCCTGGTTGATTATTTACCGCCTTCAATCATATATATTTATTTGGAGGTCCTCTAAACCATTACATGTAAGTAAATCATTCGTGACCGCTGAAAAAAGACAATTACGTATGTTCATATCATACAAACTTACCCATGCCCTTTGACATAAAGTAAGAAAGCATGTCTACTATAACCAAAAATATTTTACCGTGTTTTTAGAAATAAGGGGATTAGTCGATAAGGCATTGACATAATCATAACTCAGTCGTAGAGAAAAACGTCTACTGCAGATCATAACATAAGTCTACCTATTTATAGTAGTATGGAATGGAAGGTACTCGATAAGTACACCGAACGTAAATCGCACATCCTAAATCCCTACAGAACCCATAAAAAGGCGACAAACACCAATAACGTCTCGCCATGCATTACAGGTAATTTATGTCGCAACCTTCGGCTCTTTTTATAAAGCGTCCCTCCCGAAAAGCTAAGTTCCGTAGAATATTTCGAAGCAAATAGCATCAGTTTGATAAGGGTGTGACACGGGATGGCTGAGTGCCAATTACACTGGCAAAGGTTCGTCACACCTGCTATGTTTTGACCCTCAAAATTATAGTTAACTGAAATTTGTAAAAGTTGGAACAGTTTTGGAAATTTTAATGAAACCGCGCACCTTTTGCTTGCAACCCGGACTCAGTATTATGACTATTATGAGCACCAAAGGTCGTATATAAATTCAATGTTAGTTGTAAATTCAAAATGTGTGTTGTGGTAAGATCTTTTTTTGCTATAAGGTTTGGGAATAAAATGTGCTGCGTGTTCGTTTTTACCAACTTGGTAATACAAAATGCTCCATTGTAAAGTGCGTTTGTGGGAGGCATTATTATGTGTCATGCATTATGTTTTATTACTATTATAACTTGTTTTACTTCACATATACATGTAGGTATATTAATTTTGTTATTAGGGTCTGAAAGTAAACTTAATCAGCTTGTTTTCACAGCAAACGAAACTGAAAAATTCTAATAACTGTGGTCGTGGTATCGAAAATGGTGAACCAGGGTACCACGTTTCCAAAGTTTTGAAAAGTTAAGTTATTTCGTTTTCCGTACGACTTTTACTAAACATTATTTACCATATTTTTGACACCCCTGAGCTGAGCTATCCAGCTCTGTTAGGTTGGCCATTAAATCCCGGACAATCTGCATGTTTTGTTTAATTATCAATATGTTTTGTTTAAATTTTACTCATCGATTTCGAACCAGCTTTCGTTCTTGCATTGGGCTGAAATTTGGAATACCTAAAAAAAAAACAAGATGTTTATTCAGTGTACGCAGTACCTAGTGCAATTTTCGGTATTTTTATCGGTAGCTTTTACATTGCTAACTTTTGTCTCTTTCCTTCTTTACCATTCTTGCCAAAGCCAGCGCAGGGCACAAAGCAATAACAATTTGTAACGATATTATGTTCAGACCCAGTTCGGAGCGTTCGGACATTAATATAAAACCAATGACAAACACTCTGAGGAATATATCCTTTTGCTATAGCCCGATCGCATCCTCGAGTGCTTATTCAATTTCCTCTTTAACAAAAGGACTAGGTAATGCGGTTTGCTCGCGCCCGTCATAACCCGAGTCAAGACAGATGTCGCTAGTGTAACATTTTCCTCTAACGCAGCATTTCCTATCCCGGCTCATCCCTGGGGAAAAGATAACGCGGAAACTGGAATAGCTTTATTCTATTATGGCGGTCTGAATTGAAATTATTTTTGTGGGGTCTGTAATTCGATTCGTTGACGAGCTTTATGTATGTAAATTAGATATTGTTTGTTTACATGCCGTGCTTCGGTAATCAAACGTGCGTTCAATAGAAACGGGTGGAATGGAACGGATGGTAATGAATTCTTGGTAAATTGTGGAGCATATACGCACGTATGCCCGAACAAGTGACATCTCGAAAAAAAAGAGATTTTTTTTATCAGTATCACAATCGGATTCGCCATATTTCATTATACATACATACATACATACCTTCACGCCTGTCTCCCAATGGGGTAGGCAGAGACTATGGAACGCCAGGTGCACCGGTCCAAACATACAACTTTCGCTTCCTCTACATTCATCAATCTCTTCATGCACGTACGTCGGTTTCGGGTGCTTTTGATTTGGCCCTTATGCAGTACCTCGCGAATCTGATCACCGTACGTCCGTCTAGGACGTCCCCTACCGACATCACCGCTCATTCTCGCTCGCCATATCTCTTTCGTAACTCTTCTTTCATCCATCCTTTCTAAATGACCGAACCATCTTAGCATACCCTTTTCAATTTTAGTCACTACATCTTCTTTCAATCCACATCGTTCTCGGATCTCACTATTTCTTACTCTATCTATCATTCTAACTCCACACATACTTCTTAGAGCTCTCATTTCAACTGCATTAATCCTGCTTTAGTTCTTCTTCTGCCATACCCAAGATTCACTACCATACATCAAAGTTGGTGTCAATACTCCCTGGACAATAGCAAGGCGAGCTTTGCTCGATATGACCTTGTTTGACAAGATTGAGTGTAACGCCCCATTGATCATATTTCCCGCTTTTACTCTTCTTTCAATATCCCCGTCACATTTTCCATCTCTCGTAAACACAGACCCTAAATACACAAACTCATCCACTTGCTCCACTTTTTCATCTCCAATCATTATTTGACATTCTGTAGCAGTTTCATCCCTCTCCACAACCATCACTTTCGTCTTTTTCACATTCACTTTCATGTCTTTCCTTTTAAACGCCTCATTCATATTTGCTGCAAAAGCGCAGTATTTTGTACTTAACAAACAACGAAGCTATGAGGGCCACAGATCGCATTACTGTGACATCTTGTGTTGTAGCGTTGCGTTGTCTCAGTCGATCAACCGGCTGGGTGTAGGGTAAAGTGCTCCCAATTTTCATCAAAAATGTGACAACACGCCTATAGTATACGACGGTTCTGGTCCAAAGGTATGTTTAAATTAAATTATTTATTTATATTCAATATTGCGAGAAGTGCATTTAACTCTGTTTTGTTGAAAAAAACTCGTGACAAAGTGAAGTAGTCCTATTCGGATATCACGGCTTCTTGTAGTACAAAATACTTTTTACAATCATGATAACTCACGATGAAACATTGTTGATCTGTATATACGCTTAGATATTTCAAACTACGCAACGGATTTTAATGCGGTTTTCATCAATAGATAAAGTGATTCAAGGGAAAGGTGTTTTTGTATAATAAATTCTGATTTTTTGCATGGGTTTTATAGAAAACTCCCATGAAGCGAAGAGAGGGCGAGTCGCTAATACTTACCTACTAAAAATTACCTTAGATAACACCAAATAACTTTAAATAGAAAATTAGTGCAAACATGTTTTTTTTTAACCAACTTCAAAGAAAACAAAGGGGGATCTCAACTTGTCGGATTTTTTCAAGGTATTTTTTTTTGTGTTTGCAGTGACCGCTTCGAAAACCTACACTGATAATGGTCCGATATGCTACTACCCGGTTTTTTATGAAAATTACTCGTAAATCGTGACTTACTCAACACCAAATATTTGTCATTCTAATATCGAATGCTAAAACTTTAGCTCCCGACTCAATACTGCGGTTGCCCGAGGCTCCCGGATATTAAAGCTGAGATAAACACCAGCTCGGTTATCCTGGTCCATTGACATGCAATGTGGGAATGAGATAGATATTTGAATTTGGCTGTAATTTCCAAAACGCTCAAAATCAAAATGAAATAGGAATGGATAAAGAGAAGTAAAGGACGGAGCATCATTCATACTATGCCGACAAAAGGCTTGCTCTTAAATAAACAAGTTGAAGACAGCTCTATTCCTTTTACTGGCTGGAACTTGGCAGGTTTTAACAGCTCATAATATGACACCTAAATATAGAAGAGGTTTTGAAAAGAAAGCTGGTTACTAACAAAATAGTATAGTAACTACTTACGAGTATATGTCCTTATCTTTTGATTACATATAAATTTCGGTTCTGACCAAACTCGCAACATTTAATTAATAACCCAATATTAAATATATCAAACCATAGCTAAAAACAACGTTTCATTTCAATAATAAAAAACAATGAACATGTAAATTCCACACTAACGCGAAATGATGCTGCAGTAATAGACACAAACTGAGATTTATGCGCAAACTCGCTGCTTCTATAAAAGCCCCTGACAATATAATAAATAGTCGGCACACGCGTTCCAACTAGGAAAAAAACGAGCACTGTGTCGGCTGTGAACAATGAAATGAAACTGACACATGGATATGCCTTATCGTTATTTATTATTATTTACTTATTGTATTGAACGACCAGTTACTTCGGACATAAACATACAGGGAAAAGAAATGAAAAATGTATAGAGCACTTATATTATTAATAATTGTTCGAGTTACAGGTAATAATGAAACGCTGACAAACAATTTCTAGCACCATCGCTGCATCTCTGGTATTTTTTTATGTAGATAATTTTGATTAAACCCGGCCTTAATAATACTCGTTAAAATTAACGAAATATGATATTTCGTAGAAGTATAAAATCTGCAACAAAATTCTGTAACGTTTGAATAAAAACATATATTTTTTAAATTTACGGTCCCGCAGTTAAAGAAGAAAATAAACCCGTGTAGTTTCGTCAAATTGTGTCTAATTGTCTATATAAATATATAACATTATTTTTAAAAGACAATTAAACCCCCTTATTCGTACCGCACAATAAACCTATTTTAGTAAAAGCATTATTTGTCCCTTTCTTTCAACTTCAGATGTCACAATGACAGATAAAGACAAAACGCATTTTAAGCAAACTTTAGTTTTTGTGCGATTATGAAGTATTCTATTTACATTGGGGACAGTTATAAATATTTATGACCGCGATTGTTGTTTGTCTCTGGAACTTAACTTTACGCGCGGTACAAACACGCACTGGTTCATTTTATATTTATTTTATTCGATACGTTTCGGTGAAAAGACTGATTGCCACTTTTTGTGTGTATCTGTACAGCATTCTTTTATTTAATTCTGTCCCAAGACAACCGCTAGTAGCATGCCAGTTTAGTTTTCAAATTCTAAATCCTCCGTCCTAATAATAATTCTGACCACTGACGGTTCCTAAGTCTTCCTTAGAATAAAAAACACAGTGCCATCTGTATTTCGGTGCCTCACCGAAATATCGTAATCCAATGAGGCGTCGAACAAGAACAAATGAGGCTGGCCCCACTGGGCGCGCAACGTATGTTACCCCGGAGATAGCGGTTGACGCGAACGTGAAATGTGGCCGCCCGATACATTTGATACTTCCACACGCTTAGCTTTTCATATTGGTTATGGAAGGTGTTTTTGGCGATAAATAAAGAGTTTTTGATTTAACAGTCATCTAACGATAGATGGCGCTGCCTGTCGAGTATAAGGGAATATAAAAGGGAAACTGACACTCCCAAGTTCTTTTTTTGTTTGACCTATTACAAAAAATACGAGTAATAAAAAAAAACCACTAAAGTACAATACAAATATTATTTATTGCACACAACAGAGTTACAATTTGAAAAAAAAAACAATTTTATTTAACATGTGCTGGCCTTATCGCTACGCAGCGGTTTCTTCCAGATATGCTTAATAATAAAAGAGACTTCTTAAAAGATGGGTAAATGCATTTTATGTATTGCTTGTAGAAGCCTGAAAAGCAGAGTAATGTACATATATATTTTTCAGTTCGCCACCAATACTTTCCTTATTTATTTGTGAAAAGGTTTGATCAAAGAAAACACTTTATGATGACAAATGCGTGCGGCTAGGGCATCTGGCCAAGTTTTCGTTTTACTCGTTTTTGAAACTCACTACAAAGAAAAAAACTGGATGCAGTACAGGGGTTTATCTACTCGGTAAATACATTTTGCTTTTGAGATTTTATCGCGTTGTCAACTTTACGATAGGTATCTCTTTTTACTTAACAGTAATGGCACCCTACTAGTTAAAAACATTAATATTACATGTCAAAAGCAAGCATGATTTATCCGTTCGGAATAGAGACACAGTTAAGAGCAACTTTATTATTCTGCTAGAACAAAAAACAAACGATGCATTTAATGTCACAAAGGACGTCAATTATTCTATAAAATGTTTTGTTTTTATTGTTTCTTTTCCACTTGTACCAATAAATGATGTAGGAAAAATTGTTATATCAAAAACCATTTCAATTATTCTATTAAGCAACTCATCTTTTTATTCGCCAAAGAATTATTACGATGTCAAAACATTAGAGCGTGTACATTGACTGTATAGTCGGGACCTTTTTATTCCGTCACTCAAAAAGTAAAAAAAACAAATCAATTTACCTACCATTATTACTCCATATTCGCGTACTTTTGAAGGTTGACCATGGTCATATTATTTATTTATTTATACACTTAATCATTGTCTTCATGTTTATTTAGAGGTAATCTCTATTTAATCTTGTATTTTTTGATGAAAAGCACTTTTGGTAAAAATAAAATGAGACTGACTGATGCTTCAACATTTTATTTTTAGAAAATAATTTTGACATGGAAATTATGTACTGATGTTTTGATAGATTTGATTGATTGATTTTAGTTTAGAACTTTTTGGTAGGAAAGTAATGTGACTTCTAATTCACCATTGTCATAGTAAACCAAATCAACGAATTTTCTGGCTGGACATTGCAAAACGACGCCTTGACAACGCGATTTACGAACTGTATTTTTCGATAAAAAAAATGTTGATTGGATTTATATTTAACCATGTTGTAACTCATTTTGTCGGTTTATATTGTCATACGGAACTATACCAATTCAATTGAGGTACACGTATCACGCGTAAGTGTATAGCGAGACAGTTCTCCCGCACCGTTCCACTACCGGAGGAATCTACTCAGTTATGCGCTATGACTGTAACCTGCAGTTATTATAAGATTTATATTATATCAAAGGTATATTTACAGGTATCAGGTAGGTAGGTTAGGTATAGGTTTATATTAATTCTCGCAACACGACGCTTATCCAGAAAACTAAGACCACAGATTCTCAAAAGAATCATTACAATTCAATTTACTCAAATCCAATTCTCTGTCCGTGTCTCCGGTGGAGAAGCACCTTCAAAATTATTATTCGGACATATAATACGATGATGATGATAAATATATGTATATTCAACCTTTTTAATTAACTAATTAGAGGTAAGTAACATTATTCCCATCACTATTTCATCCTCTATCTAAAGATAATTACAGTCAGGTATACTTGTTATTGTCATGGGCAGTTAAAATAGGAACAGACTGTTGTCACATGTTTTCCAAGCGAGAAGCTCAGTCAACCAAACTCGGAGAAATATGTTGTCCGTCTGTCACGTTAATTTAGTACATGTTAAATTATAACAACGCTGAAAACGTTAATAATTCAGGCAGAAACGAGATGTGTTATTTACTTATTTATTCGTTACTACCTACTAACGATAAACAGGGACAAATTAGGATCCTTTTGTTTCTATAGCTAATTGTTCTCATCAGTCTTATCACTTTTAGCTGAATTTGAAAAGTGTTGAACATAGTTGTGTGATTTGATGAACTTAATGAACCCTCATTCCTTTGTGTAACGAAAATTAACCTCATAATAGTATAAATAATTTTAGATATCTACTTAATTAAAAAACTTAACGTTTTTATCATTATTATCTCAAAACACCATACATTATTTTGAAATTCGCCCGGTTAACTGCAAAAAACTAACTTTATGTTATATTGTGTTTTAAGTGAACCGAATAAAAAGTGCATTTCCTAATTTCCGTGGGTAAATTCCAGTAGAAGGTAAGCTCCGTGGGAATTACCCTGGAGCGATTTAACGGGAGTCGATTTTGTTGGGGAGTGTGAGTGAAAGTCTACTCGTGTGGGTGGTGCAAGTTAAACATAGCCAGCGTATCAATTAGACATACAGGGTCTGTTGTCGTAGGTTGATAATGGTCGAGGAAAGTGATGGCTGAGATATACGCATTATGCCGTGAACGGGTGTTGTTTGTGGGGTCCTGTCGGTTCACACTTGCAAGGACTTGTTTTCCAGACAGTTAATTTTGTTATTGTTCTTGACGTAGAGACCTTATCATCTTGTTCTCCTGGTCAATATTTATAATATAAATAAATTATAATTATACTAAATGTACTGTCACAATTTTTCGTTTTTTTTTTTAAATTATTGTTAATGTCTGATTTTATTTATTACTTTGTGATGTAAGCGTGGGGGTGGTGGTAGTTGTTTAACCTGATTGTACAAGGTTACAGAATTAACAACAAGTATTTAGAGTTGTTGGTAATTCTGTAGTTCTGCCTACCCCACTTTGGGAATGAAGGTGTGAGTGTATAAAAAAAAACAATAATTGTGGTTGTTTATTCATAAAATAATAATCAAAATTAAAGAAAATAAAAAAATCCTTTGCGTCTCGGGACGCCCGAAAGAAGTGATAACTTAAACTAATCTAAGTTGAACTATACCCCCGGATTTTCCCGAATTTTTAATATCCCCGAACGAGATTTGTCGTGAGTCAAGTTAGAACTAAATAAATACATCAATTGTTACTTCGTGGATTCAACATACAAGTTAAGTTTAAAAATGTTTGGTTTAGTAATTAAAGAAAAAATAAAAAATACATACAACCGAACGTATAGAACCTCCTCTTTTTTGAAGTCAGTTATAAATTAAACGCTGTTTTCGCAGCTGCATTAAAAACGTGTTCCCTTTTAACTTGGACCGACTTTTGAGACCTAATTGAATTTATCTGGTGATATACGGGCCCCTTATTACCCGACCGATTTAAAATTGAAGGATAATGCTCTGTGAAAGTGCGAAATGGTCGCCATCGAGGAGATTTATCTTGACGGCGGGAATGAAGTGTTTGAGTTGAGACGTTAAGCCGTGAGTAATTGGTATTTTTCGTTTTGACTGACGCATCATCCTATGAGGCTACTCGCCACTCGATTTTTGCTTATGGCCATTTGTAAGTAATAAACAGTGATCAGGGGCCAATTAAAAAAAAATATAGCGAGAACGTTATCGATATCTAAAATGTATAGCATTGACGTAAGCTGTCAGACGGTCGCGTGGTGCGCCTGCGGTAATTACATACATTTGTTAGTTTTCGAAAATCGATTTCGTTAGCGTTAAGCATCATGTCCAGGGCCACAGAATAGATAAAGTGATCTAAGCTAACTTGACGCATAATCATTCACACTTAAATAAAACACAAATAAATACAGCAAGATAATTGTTTTCACTAAAAATTGTACTACCCAATTAAGAACTGAAATTAAAGAACTTGAACTTTGTCAGTTTTGTGACGAAAATAAGTCAATGTATTAATTTTCGTCACCAAACTGACCAAGTTAAAGTTCCTTAATTTCAGTCCTTAATTGGGTACACTTTTTATTGAAAACGCCCTCCTACCATACTTACGCAATAGATAAGACCTACTTTGATCACTATTAATTAACAAATACGTTGCCGGTTAGCGTAGTGTTCTCTCATCTCAGGTTCGATTCTCGTTGAGGACAAGTATTTTGTCGCGCGTCTTTGCAACCCAATCGGGCTGGTAGCTCGTAAACCTGTGAACGACGCCGACCCGGCCGTAACTCGCGGTTAAACTCTAGTTAACTGCTGGCGCATTAACCCGTATTGACGAGGCTAATATCGCCGTTATCGCGTCTTGTTGTTAGTTTAGCCGGTAATGTCGCGAGCATGTTAACAGAGTTAACATGTTTCACTGGCCCGTCTGTGAGAAGTTTTCTGGTTGTCTGAGGAGTCGGTTTTAATTGGTTTCTACCCGACTGCAGCAAAGCCCAAAAGGAGGGTTATGTGTTTGAGCTGTATAATGTCCGACTCAATGTCCCCTCGTTACTACTAAACGGCCGATTTTAATAAATTATACGTGATTAGATTCGTCTTAACCACTAGAGTGTCATAGGCTATATTAAAATTATTTAAATGTGAAACTGGCGAAATTTAAATTATACATCATAAGTAACATTACTTTGACGACATTATCTAAATAGCAGTTGGGTATTTTTAAAGCTTGCTTTTCGTTAGACTTGTCCTCGAGATATGTTTGCACGTTTTAAATTGATAAATTAAATTGTAAGTATGTTTTTATTTAATTTTAGTAATTAGGAAAATAACTTTACCAATTTTTATTAATTCATTGAGTCTAAAAAAGGAGAATAGGATTGTGATTGATCGAAAGCTCGTCATAATGGCTGCTGACACTACAATATTTATTAATTTTTGACAGAAACTTAACAAAACTGTGTTTTAACAGAAATTCCAGAATTACAAAATTAAAACATGAATTAATTATATTGGAATTAATAATTCTCATTAAAATTGCTTCGTTAAAATAATACATTCATCTCTCATCATTTTTGTATAAATAACCACAATAAAAATTTCATGTAAATGACCAAACAATTTTCAAGTCTCAGGGCACTCCCCGTACTTCACATTTCCATTTCGCTGTTGAAAATTTCCACCCAACAAGACGAAGTCAAGTGTTGCATAAAATTACTGGTGAGTGTGTCAACTCGCATAAGTTCGGCGGAGGACGCCGCGACGAAGCGAGTTGTGTCGTCCGTCTTAGTTGAGTGCGCGCTCGGCGAGCCGGCATTTAACTCGAGGGGACACACAGACTGGGCCTTTATTCCACAATGATATAGCCACCTTGCTTCAATATAGTAATCGTGTTTTTCACTTCAAAGTAGCTCTTATTCACTTTACACTAAGAGCTGCCATAACTTCAAAATTATGATTACAAAGGTCTTTACTGTCTGCGATAATAATTTTTAGGTCATAGTTATTGCTAGTCATAACGTATTTTTTAAGAAACTTAAGTTTTCATTTGTATAAATCGAACCTAACCGAACATAGTTTACGGTTTCGTCAATATAAAAATTATGACTATTAAAACCCCAAAAAAAAAAGTTGTTAAACTTGGTAAACAAAGACATTTAACAAAAAAGGGAAGCAACGGTCTCCCTTACAATATAGAAACAAGATGGGCTAAGTAGAATAAGGGAGATAATAACAGATTTTTTGTTAAGTTTTGGATGTGACCAAATGATAAGGGACGTTAAAAGTAATATCTCGTTGCAGTAGAGTCACACTGTGGCCTCTTACAGGGCTCTTAAGCTAATTATTTCCAATCATTTTGTCCTACATGGCCAGGAATGGGAAAGGTAGAAATATGTAAAATATTGTCAAGGCAATACTGCCACGCTAGTGATCTTGGTATCAGCAGTGACCAGATACAGGCAGTAAGTATGTATGGTTATCAAACTTACTTACTGCCAATATCGCGAGCGCGGCAGAATATATAATTGTGTAGTTATTCTTAAACTTAGCAATACATTTTTCTCTTGATGTATCTGCTACGCCGTGTCGCCGTAGCACCGCTCCGAAAAACAAGCGTAGCAAACATGTTACCAAAACAATAAGCGTTATTGAATGTCCCCTGGGTCAATATTTGAGAAATCAAGTGCTCGAAAGTCTCAGAGTAATGGAGAAAAAAAATTTTTTTTTTCGTTAAATGAGGTAAAAATATAATTTTATCTGGCAACCCCAAATCATTTCATAAACTGGCCAAATTGCATATATAGCTGCCAGCTAGCCGTTCTTTATTGACATTAAACTATACTTAAGTAGGTACGTAATTTAGGTGGTTAATACTGCAATAATCTAATTGTTTTGAAGCAAATTTTAGAGTAGTTTTAATGATCTTGTATTATATTATTTATACGCGTAGTAGAGAATAGTGGCTGTTTTTCCCGCTTTTAAAATACAAAAATCACTTTGAGAAAAGGCTAAATACTGTACTTACGTACGAAAAGTTGGTTTCTCCAATTATCGCTCACTGCGGCTTTCGATGCCGATCTCACAACAATACGTACACCATTTTATAAATAAAATACAAACATAATACAAGCTTACTATCATGAAACAAATCGTTGAAAATACAATTTACCGTTCACGAAAACAATTTCAATTGACAGCGGTTTATTTTCCATCCACCCGAATGTGACAAGCAAAAAGAAGCACGTCGAAGACAAAGACAAAAATTAATCTCCTCTACTATCTGATTGAGAACTCCATAAAGCTATCTCCCTCAATCTTAGTATTGTCATTTGTGTGTCAAATCTAGGGTATACTTCATCTAAGTCGCAAGTAGAAAATAAATGTCGAAATACGGTCACAACCAACCCCGAACATTTTAGCATCGATTTAACTAAGATCAAGACACATACCCGCACTAGTCAAGTTTTGCTTTTGGTCGAGTTAGTTCGTTCGTTTATAAAACTATCTTTTTTGTAGGCGGAGATGACAGTGTGTCTCAATATCCTCCTGTAACTAATGACTGGGAAAACTACATTCTTATTTTTGCGCTCCGGCATGGCTCTCCTATTAAAATACATCCGAGTAGGTGTAGTTTGAGTGTTACCTTAAACAAGAATATAAGAGATGTTTAAACAACAGTTTTAGTTTAATTGATGTTACTGCGCTGTACTTAATTTTCATTATCATATTTTGGTTTAGCTACGACAATAGCGAAAAAGGCACGGTTTTCAGTTTGCTTTACTGTATATAATGTTACGACAGATATTACGTTTAATGTCACTCGATATTAAAAAAAAGTCCCTCGATATTCAAAGGAAAGTTGACAATTTAAGCTTAGAGAAGTAAAACACTCGGCTAATTAATTTGTCAGAAGACATAATGAACATAAAAATATTGTTTCTTTCATCTTTTTCTTGATTTAAAAAACACTGTCCACCTACCTAAATATCTATTATCTTTCCTTGTCCGTTTCTAAGACAAAAACAAACATTTCAACGCTCAGTTTCAACGTAACCGAGTAAAAAAAGGTTCAAATCACTTTTTTCTGACTTGACAACGCCATTTGGCCTTTGTATTGTAACGGTTGTTTTTTCCTTACATTATTTACGCCTACTGACTGATTACCCGGGAAACCTGTTCGTACACCTACGGTAGAAGGATAATTTGGCCCTTCGTAGTGCGATGTAGGTCGCGCGTAAACTAATAAAAGAAAAAGTGGATTCAAATTGCGGTTGATACTATTGCTCAGCTAAAATGGCTTATACCTGGCCCTTGTAAATTCTTTATAGCCGCCCAATGACACAACCACCTGTTTTTTGTGTTGTTTCGTGAACCGCTAAATGATTACTTTAAAATCTGAAACAAAAAAAAAAAAAATACAAAACACTTTATTGTACACCATACAAAATCATTGTAGAGAAACAGGCAGTTAAAAATGTACAGGTGAATAACGGGCGGTTTAATGGCGGTTCAACCTGGTACAGTACTTCTAGATTCTTAATAGCGTTCGTCTTTGTTATTCAGTCGTGTTTCATAGGGATCTATTGCGTTTGGCCAAAATATTTTTGGTCAAAAGTATCATTTCCCAAATTTTCATTTCCCAAAAAGGTGTTTCCCGTCGCAGTTGATTTATTTTTGATGTAGTCACAAATGTTACCTAACGTAATAGACTTAGCAAACGGTTTCGAAATAGCGGATATAATAAAAAAAATACAAAATGCTTTTTGGGAAGTAATACATTTGACCAAAAATATTTTGATTAAACGGCCGGCTCCAGTTTTACAGAAATTGACTGTATTATAATTAAACATTAAGCACGAAGCAAGTTTTGTTTTGATCAATTTACCATTATAAGTATTTGAGTTAGAGCAAACAACCAGACCGCGAAACAAATAATAGACTTGAGTAGTGCCATGAGACTGTAATAAAAACAATCAAACAAACAGAACAAAAGGCCATAATAAACTTCCAAGCACATTTCGTAAGTCGCAAAGCTGTCACTGCGCCCGCAGTCGTAAGTTGGAAAAATTCTATTACTGTTTGCTATTTCTCAATAGTGTTGCGGGTTAGTCACGAAGTTTCAATTGAAATTGTGTTTTAAAACTTGTATAATGTTGTTGTTTGCGGGTTTTCGCGGCAAAAATACTTTTATTCTTATAGAAGAAAAGTTAGACCCGTTTTTCTTGAACAGAACTTAACAGAGCTCAGCTTAATGTTGGTTTATACCGTTACTCAAAAGAGGTACATTGTTGAACGTTTCCCATTAGTGAACGTTTAAATATTACTGTAGTTACTGACGGAGGAGTTGATGAACATGATAAATGAGCGATAATAATAGCCGCCTGATCCTGGCGGCCGGGTTGTATTACCGATCTCGTGGTGGTTGATGAAATGATGAAGGTCTGTCCCCGGAGTCTGGCGCGGGTTCGAATCGTGCAGGCTCCCAGGGATTGTGGTGATGACGTTGAAATGTGAACACTGGTGCTTTCTAACTAATATTTAATCCAAGTTTAAACAGTAAACCACATAAATACAAATAATCTGAATCAGAAAGCACGCTATCCGTTGACAGGAGCAGAGCCGAAGAGGAAGTGAAAGTGATAAGTGATCTAACCTCTAAGCGTTGACAGCTCTGAGTCTATGACTAACTAGATTAGGTCTATGTCTATGGTCATAAGGCGGCTTCACACAGCACAACCTAGTTGCATACACAATCATACAAATAAATGAAAGGCAGGTGAATTTGCATGAACATTTCCTGGGCCGCCAGGGGAAAAATGAACTGAACACTTGAAGTCCCTAATGAACTCTACTTATAGTATAGTGATGTGATATTGAGACATGAACATAGTTTAACATAAGTTGAAACACTATAGCCAAACAGACATACAGAATACTTAAAAAGTACACAGGTTTAACACTAGATGAACAGACACATAAATGGTTAATTTAAGTTACCTTCCATAGGTAGTTTACATAACTTGACCACTGGTCTTACAAGCTCACCAGATTGAGTCTTGAGTTTAACTGACCTAACACCATTATCTGAACCTTTGAACAATTCTATTACTCTACCTCTTCGCCACTGAAGGGGCGTTGAGTTTTCATCAATAACAAGCACTAAATCATTGAGCTCTATGTTGTTAGTATGACTATACCATTTATTACGTGACTGTAGTGTATTGAGATATTCAATATGCCATCGTGACCAAATTGACTGATACATTTTCTGAATGACTTGAAAGCGTGATAATCGCGACATTTTAGTGTCCTTCCAGTGAGATTCTGGCAAGGCTACTAGGGGTTGACCAATGATGAAATGACCGGGTGAAAGGACTTCGAGATCGCAAGGGTCCTCCGACATGGATACTAGTGGCCTGGAATTAAGTATCGACTCTATTTTAGAAAATAGAGTAGATAATTCTTCGAATGTCAAAATGGTATCGCCAACCTCTCTCTTAAGGAGATTTTTGGCGCTCTTGACGGCAGCCTCGAATAGGCCCCCCATGTGGGGCGATGCAGGAGGATTGAACTCCCAGCGAATACTCTGTTTTCTGAATTCCTCCTTGAGGATTATCTCGTTGTCCAACAAGAACTGATTAATCTCCCTAAGGTAGTTGTTAGAACCAATGAAATTTGTACCTCGGTCCGATCTGATTAGCGAAGGCAGCCCGCGACGGCTGACAAACCTGGTGAATGCTGCAATGAAGGCCTCGACGCTCAGCGCGGAGACAACCTCCAAATGAACAGCTTTTGTACCTAAACATACAAAGACACACAGGTAAGCCTTGAGTGATTTAGCGTTTCTTAATAAACTGCTTTTGACTAAGAACGGCCCAGCAAAGTCAGTCGCTACGCCTGAAAATGGTCGTGCGGCTGTGACTCTATCAGCGGGCAGGTCTGCCATGAAGGGTGGCAGCGATGAAGCATTAAATCTGAAACAAGTTAAGCAGTTTCGAATAACCCTTGACACTTGTCGCCTGGCTGAAGTTATCCAATACTCCCGCCTGAGTATGGACATGAGCGCGTTTGTCGCAGCGTGACAGTATGCCTTGTGATAATATTCGATGAGTAGTTGACCCCACCTATGATCCTTAGGTATCAGATATGGATGCCTTGCTCCGTAAGGCAATGATGATTTGCGGAGTCGTCCGCCGACTCTGATAAAGTGTTCGTCATCCACGAACACACTTAATTTCTGTAGCGATTTACAGACCAATTTTCCTTGCTTGATTAGCACAATTTCATCCTTATATGAATCGTATTGAATTTTCCTAATCCAATGTTTTGTAGCCTCACGAGTCTCGTCTAGTGATAATGATGACGTAAGATTCCGTTTTTCCTTTGGTAATCTGGCATTCCGGCAAAATCTGAGTACAAATGATGTAACATTGATTAGTTTGCTGAATGAACTAACGCGTGACAATAGCGTGTCCTCCCATGGCTCGACAGAGGTAACAAAATGGACTAATTTTTTAAATCCAGGTAAGTCATGAGGCATTATGACTGGCAGTGAAGGCCATTGTGACTGTTCCCTCAGTAACCAGTCTGGTGACCACCATAAATTAAATCCAAGTAGTTCTTTAGCTGACAGACCCCTTGAAGCGACATCTGCGGGATTTAATTCGGACCTAATATGGCGCCATGTCATGACACGTTTGGAGGTTTGAATATCCTGAACTCGGTTGCATTCGAATGTTTGCAGCATGTGAGGTTTCGTATTTAACCACGACAACACGATGGTGCTATCTGACCAAGCATTAATGCTGTCAAAATGAATGGAATGCTCATATGACTCAGCTACGTGATTTAATAGCTTGTACACTAGATGTGCGGCGCTGAGCTCTAGCTTTGGTATCGTTTGTCGTGATTTCTTAGAAGCTACTCGTGATTTAGCCAAAAGCAAACGTACCATGACGCTCCCAGACTTATCCACTGTCCTCAGGTAGACGCTCGCAGCAAATCCGGCCTCCGAGGCGTCTCCGAATCCATGAAGTGAATATGATACAGCCTGTGGTAGTGCAACACATCTAGGGATCTGCAAATTTGATAAATAGTTTAAATCCTGAATAAGTTCGTCCCACTGATGACATTGATTTTGACTGACGGGTTCATCCCACGACAATCCGTCTGAAAATAGTGACTGTAGGAACACTTTGAATCTGAACACAATAGGCGCACAATAACCACACGGGTCATATAGTCGTGCTATAGTACTAAGGATATGACGTTTAGTGATTGGTTGACCCAATGGTACATTGATTTGATACGACATTGAGTCTGATATTGGATCCCATTGTATACCTAATACTTTAATGAAGGTTTTATCGTCAGTATCAAACTGTCGTGGTGTTTCGCAGTGTTCCTGCGGCAAATCTTGCAGTAGTTCACCGCAATTCGATGACCATTTCCGAAGCTCGTATCCGGCGCTTTTCATAAGCGCGGTGAGTTCCGATTTTAATTGTTGCGCATCTGACAGTGATTCTGCGCCCGTGAGAATATCGTCGACGAAGATATCTCGTCTGATGACGTCTGAAGCTAGTGATTCGTGATGATCAGCCTCCCAATCATCGGCTAGACGTAATAACGTCCGGATTGAAACGAATGGACTTGACCTTAGTCCGTAGGTATTAGTATTTAACTCGTATACCTGAATTGGTTCAGACGGCTCCTCTCGCCACAAGATGAGCTGATACCTCCTGTCTTCAGGGTGTATCCAGGTCATTCTGAACATCTGCTTGATGTCGGTCGTGAAGACTATTTGATGTCGTCTGAAATTTAACAATATTTTTGTAATATCGTTTTGAAGTGGTTGGCCTGTATGAAGGCATTGATTAAGAGATGGGCCCGTGGACGTACGTCCACTTCCATCAAATACTACACGGATCTTATCCGTACCCTTCTTGAAGATACCATGATGAGGTATTATAAAATGTTCTGAATCGAACTGAAAATTTGATTTTGACATATGACCAAGAGTTTCATACTCCTTCATGAACTCTTTGTATTTACCAGCAAATACTGAATTTCTGGCCATCTTTCTTTCTAAAGATCGCAACCTTTGAATAGCTAGGGTCTTTGATTCACCCAATGGCGGTCTTGTTGACAGTAGTGGTAACCTAACCATGTACTTGCCATCTGGCGTACGCTGAGTAGTGGATTCATACAACCTTTCACATTCCAAGTGATCCGGATGAACAGCTGGCTTTGAAGGGGGCTCCTCCACCTTCCAAAACCTCTCCAATACTTCCTCCAGCTTGACTGCATGAAGTCCATAGTCTTCGACTGAAGTACCGGCTGACTGGTGCGGCGCCGCGACCGTCGATGGTGACCGTGGCGTAGGCACTACGCCCATGATGACGTGACCAAAATATGATCCGTAAGCTGTTATCCCTGGAATGTTTGTGGGTATCTTAGAACCATCAAGCACATAATTAAGTATATCAGTACCTAATATGATATCAACATCTCTGGATTTATGAAAATTGCTATCAGCAAGTATGATATTTGATGGTAATAATTGACCTTTAAATTGAATGTCATATGAAGGAATATTTCCCGTTAATGTGAACATTACCACTGCCATGGTACCTACAACGGGTAATTGAGTACCTACAGGTTTGATAACCAATTTGACCATAGTGCCGGGTGTATTAACCGGTTCATGGCCTATACCATAAAGTGAATTACTGTTACACTGTTGGTGCAAATTTAACTTATGAACTAATGACTGTTTGATGATTGAAACAGCGGCTCCTGTATCCAACAGTGCCCTGACCTTGACGTATGTACCATCACCTGACCTGACCATAACCATTGCAGTAGGGCAGATGGTTACAGGAAGTGATGGACCCTGAGATGCGCCAACAGTGACCTTATCTCATAGTTTGTCAGGACTCGTCCGAGACCCAAACCTGAGAGAATTAAACTTGCACAGGGGGTGCCCCTTGATAGTGAACGGCTGATGATGGGCCATGCACTGGTGAGACATGACGCGCGTTTGTAGAAGTTGGCGTGTATCGACCGGCTGCATGCCGCGTGACCACACGAGCGGCAGGTTGATCCGGCTGCTGATGAGCACTGGTGTTCGCATCGGCATTGCAAATCAATGAATTATGCGCTGGGGACCCACAGTGAGAACACCAGTTTGTGTGAGTGCACTCATTGGCATAGTGCTTCCTCAAGCATCTATAGCAATGACCTGTCTTAGTCGCCCATGACCGGCGGTTAGATCGTGACAGTTGTTGAAAACGGGAGCACCTATACTGTTGACGACAGCCCCCTAGTAGATATTAAGAATAGTGATTAAGTTACAGTTAAGTTGAAATGTGATAATGATTTTAGTTAGTACATAAGTTAGTATATAAGTGTAGTATATAAGTATAGTATATAAGTGTTATGTAATATGGTTTTAGTTAGGTTTAAGAGAAATTTATTTAAGTTTGTTGATTTTAGTTTAAGGAACCTTAGTTTTATAGGAATTACTAGGTTAAGTCTACACGAGAGTAGAAATTTTAAATTGTATTATTGTGAACTATAAGCCCGTAAAAGCGGCTAATTATGTTTTAACCTGATACGTGCTCCCTCACCGCGATGCGAGTTAAATAACTACCGCATAAAGTGAGAAAATGGAGCACTGAGCGCGATCTATGAACCCCTGACCCGGTAACCTACTTTTGAGGAAAACAAAAGACTGGTTACCGGGTCAACGACCTTGAGAGCTACCTATAGAACAAAAAAGTATATTATAAAGAGTCAAGGGAAACGAGCTATAACGCATAATGTCACTGAACCAAAGTGAAAATTGTTTGTAAGAAAAGTCTGTGAAAATTGCGGGCGGCCAATCACAGAGCCTGCATTTCCTCGCTGGGCGTCCGCGGGAAAGACGCTCGGGCGGGGAGGAACCCGGATGCAAGGGCGCTCTGATTGGTCGCCCCGGAAGTAAAAATTCGATTTAATCGATTTAATTGGCGTAGACAGAAGTGACGCCTGTTACGCAAGAGAACAAGATGAGCCCACGAAATTTTCTATTTATATAAATGTTAGTTTTTAAGATCTTGTTGATACTCGGTTGATACTTCGTGGATACTTCGTGGATACTTCGTGAACTAGCTAGATTCTCTGCCCAAAGTTAATAGTCGCGTTTCCCTTGCATTTTTACCTAGATTTTGTTTTGTTATAATTTAAATTCGTTTTTGTTGCCTGTAAATTCCTTTGTTTTAAATTCCTTGTAACTTGTCTCCTTTCGTTTCAATTACAAACCCCTGGCGAGCCCGGTATTTTCTTGAACTTGAACTCGAACCTGAGCTGTCGAGGTTAGCTGTTGGTGCGGATCACCAACATTTTTGGTCCTTCGAACCGGATCGCGGATCAGTAGGGGGAGCAGATCGTTTTTCGTCAAAATGGTAATTACGCGTAGCCAAGCGGGCGACGGCCTCGAGGACGAGGAGAGGCGCCGCCTCTTGGAGGAGCAGCAGCTCTTGGAGGAGCAGCGGCTCTTGGAAGAGCAGCGACTGGAGCAGGAGCGGCAGAGGTTGCTGGAACAGCAAACTCCGTTACGAGGAGGGGCCGTCGAGGGAGCACCCGCGGAACGAGCGGGCCCCCTCAGAACCGGGGCGGACAACCCTATCCTCCGGCGGAGGAATCTAGTTGATGACTCACCAGCATCACCACCAATATGGGACAGGGGTGAGTTTTATCGTAACATCGGATGGGGTGCGCAGCAGCGAGACACGCACGGCGTGCCGCCGCCCGCGCCACCCGCGAACACAGATCCAGAGCAGCGTCATGGGGAGCTCGCGCAAGGAGCGCAACGACCGTCGGGACGCGACCGCGTTGCCTTTGCGTCGAGGCCGGCATCTGTGGCCTCAACAGCGGAGCTCCAGGTAAGGAGGAACAGGGCGGAGTTGGAGGCGGCAGAGCAGCTCGCCGAGTTGCGCCGCCAAGAGCTGCGCATACAGGAGGAGCTAGTAAAGAAACGGCTCGCCGCGACCATCGAACAAATCGAGGTAGAGGGGTCCCGGGCCGGAGGGTCAGTCGCAGATCCCGCGAACCGGGTGGGCGACTGGCTCGATAACGTGCAGCCAGGGAGGGCTGCGCCGACGCCGCGCAGATCGCGCGAGGACTCGCCGTCGCCGAGGAGGGTGAGAGACGAGTTGCGGACTCCACACACACCACGTGATCGATCGGTGAGTAGGAGTCGCGCCATCGACCGGCTGACTGATCATTTGGAAACAATGATGAGACCGCCGCCACGACAGGTATACGAGCTGCCAACGTTCGCCGGTGAGCCGAGCGAATGGTTGACGTTCGTCAACAGTTACGAGCAGTCGTCGTTGAGGTACAAGTTTTCGCCTTACGAGAACGTGGCGAGGCTACGGCACGCGCTAAAAGGTGATGCGCGGCAGTGCGTGCATCACATGCTCGCCTCATCAACGTCGCCGGAACTGATACTAAGGGTTCTAAAAAAGAACTTTGGTAGAACGGATCTATTAATAGATCGGGCGATCGAAGAACTGAAACGGATGCCTCCGATTGGTCCGAGCGCGACGGATCTGAACGCATTCGCAATCAAGATAATGAACATCGCGTCGACGTTAGTCAACTTGGATAAACGGAGCTACGGCGCGAACCCGATGCTGATTCGTGAGATCACGGAGAGGCTGAGCCCGCATTTGCGCTCACGATGGTGCGCATATGCAAAAGATCGATACACGTTCGATCAGAGCGAGCTAATGCTAATGGCAGAGTTCCTACTCGACGAGAGCGACGCCGAGTTGGAGTTCTCGCACGCGCGGGCCCCGACGAAGAGGGCGACACCCGCGCCACCGATCCCGAGAGAAGCCAGACGCGCACCGATCCCGGCCGGCGGAGGAGCGTTCCGCCGACCACCCCCAACCGGACCTCCCAACAGGACTTACCACACAGAAACCGTAAGTACGTGCCTGTGTTGCGGAGGCGGTCACAACACGCCCGACTGTCGGCGTGTCAAAGGCATGCCGGTCGGAGCCCGCTGGGACTGGGCCCGCCAGAACAAGGTATGTTTCAAGTGTATGGACAAGAAGCATCGCCGAGAGCAGTGTCACGCGAGGGTGTGCGGCATTAATGGTTGCCCGCACCCCCACCATCCCGTGCTGCACGAACCCCCGAACCAGCAGCAACAGGGATACCAGGCGCCACCTGTGCAGGCGCCACCTGTACACGCGCCATTTGTGCAAGCGCCGCTAGCGCCGGCGCCACGTTACGCTGCGCCGCTAGCGCCGCCCCGCGCACCGCCGGCACGCGCTACAACACAGCGCGCCGCGACGTGCGCCACAATGGAACCGGACCGGATGCCTATTTTCAATCCGGAACGTAGTTTTGCGGCGACCGACCGGAACCCGCATATGGTCGCAAACACAGTATTGCTTAAGGTAATACCTATAGTTATTTCCGGGCCTCGGCGTGAGGTTAAGACGCACGCGCTACTCGACGAGGGCAGCACCGTCAGCCTCGTGGACGAGAGGCTGGCGGACGCGATCGGAGCAACAGGACCGGAAACGCCACTATGCATACAGGGTGTCGGTAATATGATTACCAGCCAGCGGAGCCGACGAGTTACAACACAGGTACGTGGAGTCCTAAACGGGCCCGTACACGAATTGACGCTGCGGACCGTACCGAACCTAGGCCTACGGACGCAGCACCTAGATAGGAAAAAATTAGGTAAGTACGAGCACCTCGCCGGCCTGAACGAAGCCGTGTTCGAGGAAGGGGTGCCGTACGTGCTGATCGGAGCCGACCACTGGCATATCATGATCCCTCGGGAGCTGAGGACAGGGCGCCTGAACGAGCCGGCAGCCCTACGAACCGACCTAGGATGGGTTGTTTACGGTACGGTACCGCGGCTCATACGAACGGAGACCGCACAGACGTCGCTACACCTAGCGGCGCACGAGCCAGCCATCGATACCGCACTTAAACGGTACTTCGAAATAGACTCGCTGGGGATAAAGCTAGCGAATAAAAAGCGTCCCCTCGACGAGAGAGCCGAAATGATTTTCGAAACGACGGTAAGGAAAATAGACGGGTCGCGGTACGAGGTCGGCCAACTGTGGCGGGACGACGACCCCAAAATGCCGCCTACCTACGCGATGGCTTTTCAGAGATTAAAGGCCATAGAACGAAAAATGGATCGCGATCCCGCGTTCGCGAGGGAATATGCCGCACAAGTCAACAACCTTTTAAATAAAGGTTATGCGGAGCCGATCGCGACAGAACAAGTGAACACGAGAGAATGGTACCTACCTCACTTTGCGGTCATGAACCCGAACAAACCCGGCAAAGTGAGGTTGGTCTTCGATGCTGCGGCAGCGGTACAAGGTCGCAGTTTAAACGACTATATTCTGGAGGGACCGGACTTGCTGCAATCTTTATTAGGTATTTTGTTCCGGTTCCGGGAAGGAACTTACGCGGTAACAGCAGACATTCAAGAAATGTTCCTTCAGGTGAAGGTAAGGGGGGAGGACCAGCCCTCACAGATGTTCCTATGGAGGGACACCGACCGGGAGGGTCCGCCGAGGCGATATAAGATGACGTCGATGATCTTCGGTGCGGCCAGCTCTCCCTTCATCGCACACAGCGTGCGAATTAAGAACGCACAGGATAACAAGGTCAGTTTTCCGTTGGCGGTAGAGGACATAGTCCTTAACCACTACATGGACGACTACGTAGCAAGCTACGCGACGGAGCGCGAGGTCATTGACCGGGCCGAACAGGTGGCCGCCTCGCACTCGCTAGCGAGTTTTACGCTTCGAAACTGGAGCACAAACTCCAAAAGGTTACTACAGCGAATACCGTCGGAGTTGCGGGCAGAGTCGCCCGCGCAACTCGGCGGTAAAGAACAGAAGATCCTAGGAATGCTGTGGTATCCCGACACCGACGAACTAGGTTTCAACACAGCAATGATGCGGGTCCCAGCCGAGGTAAGGACGTGCGCGCGAGGCCCTACAAAGCGCGAAATGTTAAGTGCGGTGATGAGTGTATACGACCCGATCGGACTGTTGTCCCAATACACCATCACCGCCAAGGTGCAGCTGCAGCGACTATGGCAACTGAAACTCGGCTGGGACGAAGAGCTACCGGAACAAGAGGGCGCAGACTTCGAGCGCTGGCTGCGTGCGCTCGACAGCGTGGCTACGCTGCGAGTGCCGCGATGCTATCTCCCTACGGGGGGATTAACAGAGCTACACGTTTTCGTAGACGCGAGTGCCCAGGCCTACGCTGCTGTAGCGTACTGGCGGGCCGAACAAAACAACCGTGACGTCGAGGTAAGGTTGGTCGCGGCGAAGGCCAAGGTCGCGCCGGCGAAGCCGATAAGCATCCCGCGTTTGGAGCTACAAGCGGCGCTTATTGGGGCGCGGCTAGCAAAGGCGATACTGGAACAACACAGAACAAAGGTGAGACGGGTAGTACTGTGGTCGGACAGCCGGACAGTACTACAGTGGGTGCACGACGACGCTCGCCGCTATAGCGTTTTTGTCGCGCACCGACTCGGCGAGATCGCGGAGCTAAGTACACCGGAGCAGTGGCGCTGGGTGCCTACCCGGAACAACCCAGCTGACGACGCGACCCGCGCGGACAGCGCGCGACAGGTTAAGGTCAACGACCGGTGGTACACCGGTCCGCTCTATCTGCGGCGACCCGAGGCGGAGTGGCCGCAGGAACCAACAACGAACCCGAACCCCCGAGACGACAACAATGCGGAGTTGAGGACGTGCCACGTAACTCGACTCGGAAGCGCGCCGCTACCGGACATAGCGCGCTTTTCGAGTTACGACCGGCTGATCGGCGCAACGGCACGGACTCTGCAATTTTTAGAGATCGTGAAAAGTAAGAAGCGCATGCCGTTAGAACTCCGTCACATTAAGGGCGCGGAGCATCTGTGGTTTCAGTATGCGCAACGGCGGGACTTCGCAGACGAGTTGCGCAGTCTCGCGAGAGGGGAGTCCATCAATAGAAAAAGCAGACTATATGGGCTCGATCCGAGGTTGGATAACGATGGGGTGATGCGCATGCGCGGCCGGATCGACGCCGCGCCGGTGCGCACCTATGATAAGCGTCCAATAATTCTAGACGGACGCAACCCGTTTGTGAGGTTGCTCATTTTACGGGCCCATCAACGAGCAGCACACGCGAACAATGAGAGGTTAGTAAATGACTTAAGACAGCAGTATTGGATATTGCATTTGAGACCCACAGTGCGCGCGGTGGCGAACGCGTGCCAGCTGTGCGTCCTGCGCCGGGCGCGGCCGCAAGTGCCCGCGCTGGGAGATCTACCCCTGGCGCGGGTAGAACCCTTTCACCGTCCATTCACGAACGCGGCGGTGGACTACTTTGGACCGCTAGTGGTAACTATCGGGCGGCGGCACGAGAAGCGCTGGGTGGCGCTTTTCACGTGCCTCACAACCCGCGCAGTTCACCTGGAGTTGGCGCACTCGCTGTCAACCGGCTCGGCCATCATGGCGCTAAGGCGCATGGCCGCGCGACGTGGGTGGCCTCAGGTGATGTACTCAGACAACGGGACGAACTTCCGAGGTGCGGACGCGGAGCTGCGCGCCGCTTATGTAGAGTGGCTGCCGGCTATGCGGCAGCACGGGCAACGCTTCGGAATGGAGTGGCGCTTCATACCGCCGGGAGCCCCGAACCAAGGCGGCGCCTGGGAGCGCATGGTGCGCTCCGTGAAGACGGCGCTGACGGCGACGTTAGCAACAAGGGCACCCAAAGAAGAGGTGCTGTGGACGCTGCTCGCCGAGGCCGAGCACACAGTAAACGCTCGGCCCCTAACCCACGTGTCGGTTGAGGCAACCGACGAAGAGGCCTTAACACCCAACCATTTCCTGTTGGGAGGCTCCACGGGGGTCCCTCTCACTGGCCCCTGTGAGGAGGCCGATCGCCGCACCTGGCGAGCCAGCCAGGCGCTCGCAGACCATTTCTGGGCCCGCTGGGTCCGGGAATACTTGCCGACGCTTGCCCCGCGACGATCATCCGCGGCGGGCGAGCGACAGCTGCAACCGGGAGACTACGTGATCGTAGTCGACCCCAACCTGCCACGGAACGTGTGGCCACGAGGTGTCGTCGAGGCGACCTACCCCGGACCGGACGGCGGCGTGCGGAGCGCGGACGTCAGGACCCGAGGAGGAGTGTTCCGGAGGCCGACGACGAAGCTGGCTGTCGTCCCCGTGCAACCCGGGTCAACGGAGCGCGTTGACGGGGGGATATTGTTGACGACAGCCCCCTAGTAGATATTAAGAATAGTGATTAAGTTACAGTTAAGTTGAAATGTGATAATGATTTTAGTTAGTACATAAGTTAGTATATAAGTGTAGTATATAAGTATAGTATATAAGTGTTATGTAATATGGTTTTAGTTAGGTTTAAGAGAAATTTATTTAAGTTTGTTGATTTTAGTTTAAGGAACCTTAGTTTTATAGGAATTACTAGGTTAAGTCTACACGAGAGTAGAAATTTTAAATTGTATTATTGTGAACTATAAGCCCGTAAAAGCGGCTAATTATGTTTTAACCTGATACGTGCTCCCTCACCGCGATGCGAGTTAAATAACTACCGCATAAAGTGAGAAAATGGAGCACTGAGCGCGATCTATGAACCCCTGACCCGGTAACCTACTTTTGAGGAAAACAAAAGACTGGTTACCGGGTCAACGACCTTGAGAGCTACCTATAGAACAAAAAAGTATATTATAAAGAGTCAAGGGAAACGAGCTATAACGCATAATGTCACTGAACCAAAGTGAAAATTGTTTGTAAGAAAAGTCTGTGAAAATTGCGGGCGGCCAATCACAGAGCCTGCATTTCCTCGCTGGGCGTCCGCGGGAAAGACGCTCGGGCGGGGAGGAACCCGGATGCAAGGGCGCTCTGATTGGTCGCCCCGGAAGTAAAAATTCGATTTAATCGATTTAATTGGCGTAGACAGAAGTGACGCCTGTTACGCAAGAGAACAAGATGAGCCCACGAAATTTTCTATTTATATAAATGTTAGTTTTTAAGATCTTGTTGATACTCGGTTGATACTTCGTGGATACTTCGTGGATACTTCGTGAACTAGCTAGATTCTCTGCCCAAAGTTAATAGTCGCGTTTCCCTTGCATTTTTACCTAGATTTTGTTTTGTTATAATTTAAATTCGTTTTTGTTGCCTGTAAATTCCTTTGTTTTAAATTCCTTGTAACTTGTCTCCTTTCGTTTCAATTACAAACCCCTGGCGAGCCCGGTATTTTCTTGAACTTGAACTCGAACCTGAGCTGTCGAGGTTAGCTGTTGGTGCGGATCACCAACATATACAATGTGTGTCCCTGGACACTACAATAAGAGCATGGAGGCCTCACCTGATGAGCTGATGATGATCCTTGGTCGGTCGATGATGACATCACCTGATTGTACTGATAAGTCTTGCCAGACGCCACTCGGTGTTGAGGTGACCGTTGTGCTGATGAACGCACAGGCGGTGGTGACACACGTTGTGGTTTTCTGACAGGCTCCGGCTCCGATGCAACTGACAGTTGCAGTCGGCACTGCTCATCCAACAACTCCAGCAGTTGCGTGATGGTGGGCAGGGTGTCCGGGTCCTTGCCATAGCGCTCTTCAAACAATGAGCGCAACTTGATAGGTAGCTTCTGTAAACATAAGTATAGCACAAAGTATGACCACTCTTTGACAGGTTGCTTTAGTTTTTCTAAAGCCTGAATTGCCTCCTGAAGAGGGTCAGAAAACTCTGAGCGCAGCTGACCAATTGACATGATCATAGGCAAGTTGATGATCCTACTGATGTAAGCGTCAAGCAGCAATCTAGTATTTTGATACCTAGATTTTAACAAGTTAATGGCGACGGAATAATTTTTGTCATCCACCGGTAACTGACGTACAATATGAAGCGCTTCACCTGAAAGTGATGACCTTAAATAGTAATGTCGCTCAGCATCCGACATATCCCTATCGTGAACGAGGGATTGAAAAAGATCAAAGAATGAAACCCACTCCATTAAGTTACCTGAGAATTTAGGCAACTCAATAGCCGGCAACTTTGCTATTGTTTGTGAAGGCAGCTTTGTGCGAGACGAAGTTGACGCGTCAGTTTCACAGAGCTCCTCAATTTTGAGTAGCAACTTATTTACTTCAGTAAACTTAACCCTATACGAAGCCATGTCCTCCTCGGACACTTCATCACTGGCCCCCACCAGTAACTCATAGGCTTCAACAAACAAAACATAATATTGATTGAAATGTCGCCTAGTGACTGCGGCGGCAATTGAACTTGTTGAGGCACTTATTGTTGCTGAGAAATCAAGCAACATTTGATATTTAGAACTGAATTGCGTTCGAGCCTTTCGCACGGACATTTTGAATACTCAATACACACTTAATATACAGAATATACTTGCAAAGTTATTTGATCACCGATTTATGATGAATGATATCAAACTAATGTTTGTTTATCTACAAACACTGATACCGGCGATCTATTAATACCTATTAGTTAACGTCCTAATGAACAGTAATACTTGATATTACCACACGTAAGCACTAATAGTTCACTTAACAAACAATAACACTTGACATTATTTGTTAAAACACTAAATAACTTTAGATAAATCAATGCAAACAAACATTATAATTGATATGACATTTGACACAACAGATAGATGATAAGTGCATAGTTTAGCACAGACTAAATACAAATATTGATCAGATCGATCTATGAAAACCTATTATAATTGTCAACCTCAAGTTGACATTGACAGTTGACAAGCAAATAAAATAGATGCAAATTAAATGTCCTTAAAGTAATATTTGACGTTTGACGTACCGGTGACAGGTGCCAACCTGACAAGTGACACTTGCATGACGTGATGACCGGCGAGTTTGAATATGATGTGATGTGATGCATGCGCCCTCTGACGTCGGAGTTGGCGGCGTCTTGGTGCAGAGTCCCGTTATCGAGACAAAATGGATGGCGTATCTTATCTCCGATAAGAATCGACTATGACAATGAAATGCTCGCGTTACGCGATTCGCACACTGAATTTAGGCACAAATATACGGCACTGAAGCTAATAAAACACTGATTCTATGTAGCACAGATCTTCCGTGCCGATCGATGCAATCGAAGTACCTGTATGCGGGCGGCGTGTCCTGCGTGACCTTGCGCCACGCCGATCCCTTGACTGTATGATGACTTATGAACTCGCGCTCCGCGCTTAGTTCTGAGATTGATTCCTGGGTCGCGAGTAGGCCGGTACTGACCTTGAAGGCTACCGCGTGCCCAGTAAATCTTGATTATCCCGTCCTGGGTTTAATTATGGTTTCTCCCCTCATGGGCCACCAAAAATGAGCGATAATAATAGCCGCCTGATCCTGGCGGCCGGGTTGTATTACCGATCTCGTGGTGGTTGATGAAATGATGAAGGTCTGTCCCCGGAGTCTGGCGCGGGTTCGAATCGTGCAGGCTCCCAGGGATTGTGGTGATGACGTTGAAATGTGAACACTGGTGCTTTCTAACTAATATTTAATCCAAGTTTAAACAGTAAACCACATAAATACAAATAATCTGAATCAGAAAGCACGCTATCCGTTGACAGGAGCAGAGCCGAAGAGGAAGTGAAAGTGATAAGTGATCTAACCTCTAAGCGTTGACAGCTCTGAGTCTATGACTAACTAGATTAGGTCTATGTCTATGGTCATAAGGCGGCTTCACACAGCACAACCTAGTTGCATACACAATCATACAAATAAATGAAAGGCAGGTGAATTTGCATGAACAATAAATATACTCTATGGTATACAATGTGTTTCCATGGTAATATTTTAAAAGAAAGGTAATTGATTCTGGTTATAAAAATCTACGTTTTGTGCAAGTGAGTAAATGAGTAAATCATCAAGTGCAAGTGAGTAAATCATCACTGCACACCCGAGGCAACAATGCTGACGAAAATACGATATCACTTGGCTTTGTTCTATGGCATGAAGCAGGCGAACGAGCTCACATCATCGGTCATTCTCAGATTTGCGTTCTCAGTCTAATTAACGCGTCGCTTTTTTTCAACTTGCTTTTTCATAAATTTTGTACCAAATTTAGTATCATATCGACCATTCAAACTTTAATGTTTATTGGGCACCTAATTATTTTAAGCGGTTAATTAAATATAAAGGTTTTTATACTTGTTTGACGCGTTAGTTAGAAAAACGACTCGTTAATTAGAATTATTCGCTTTAATTAGATTTATTGCGAGTTAGAAATATGACGCGTTTATTACAATAATTTTTAAAGAGATAATTTCCGTCAATTCATTTTTAACTTTGGTTTGTTTTATGACATTAAGAAGGCGAACTAGGTCATAGACCATCTACTCGTAGTAATAAGTGAGCTCTGTGACCGTCTGGATCTGTTCTTCTGATTCACAAACATATTTCAGAAACTATTTGCCAATGAACTACTGACCAATTGTGCAGTATTTATTCATAGCCTTTCTTACTCCATACTTAACGATAGGAAGTTATTTTTTAAGGGATTGATAGCTTTAAGTTTTGTAGCTTTACATAGCTCGCAGTTATTTTTAGTTTTCAGTTCTTTCAGTGTTTTCGTTAAGGCGTTAGGTAGCGTTTGATTTAGTTAGGTTTTAGAGGTTTCGGGAGGGTAACAGGCTCTCAGATCAATAAAATTTGTAATTCAAAGACATTTTCATTGAGGACCGTTTGAATTACCGACGGACATTTCATAAAATTGAATATCATTCAATTTCACAGGAAGCTATTTATTATTAAAGTCTGTTTCAGTTTTTAGACTTGGAATTACAAAAAAAAAAGAGAAATGCCTGACTATAAAATAAAAAAATACATAATAAATTTGATAAGGGTAATCCATGTTCATTGCTCTTGAGTTGATGCTCAAGTACTAATTTAATATAAATACGAAACTTTAAAAAAGCCGCTCTTTCCAATGTACATGAACACTTGACCGGTTTCCGATCTACGTTGTAAATCGGCACTAAATAAATAAAACACGGCCGAATCCACGGACAATGTCTGCAAAGCCGATCGAGGCGTTAGCGCCAAATAGAATTCTAGAGCATGGCCGTTAAACAGCACTCGCATGAATAAAGGGATATGGAGACATCGTGCTCCCCAAGTGTGAATGTTCGGGATCTTTGTATATTCTGCATTTCTGATTGAACTTTAATAGCTTAATTTTGTTTTTAACTTCAGTTACAAAATCTGTTCATTTTCCACTTTTTCATTTTTCTAGCGGCGGGTAATAGTGTTCGGTGATAGGATGCATTTTATGAATCGTTTATTGGTAATTTAAGTGGCCTCCAATGCATGTAACATTCAAAATAATTTTCACCTCATGTGTTTATAGCTCTAGATTTTAGATTTTAGCAATAAATAAGAAAAACAACAATTTTAAAAGAGGTAATATGCCTTTATTTTGAATGATTTGGGAAAAAACTTTCAATATTTGTACCTATGTGAAAGAATAATTACAAAATTGAAAAAAGACTTGTATACAATATTTGTTTTTTTAGGTGATCGAAATCAAGTTTACACTAAATATCTTTACTGATTCTCTTTGTCAATATTTAATGTACTACAAGGTTATTGTTCAAATCTTAAATTTAATAAACAGGTCGTAGTGATAAATATTAAAACTCCAAGAGGCTTTATCTCACCGGAATCCGAGAAAACGGATAAGGTGTGATCCCTTAAAGCCGGCCGAAAACTTTGCGATACCGCAGGGCGCCCGGCCACGGACTATTCGGGCCCCAAAAATACGTTGAAAAAAGTTTTTACACCATTTTTGCGGATCATTTGCACTGCGTTTCAACCAACTTTAATAGGGTGCAACCGAACAGTTGGCGATGTAATGTAGTACTTTCTTTAAAGTATAAAAACCAAAGTATTCGGTTTTAATAAACACCCCGTTGCATAGACTAATTGGTTCACTGGTTTTGTCACTTTATGATTGGCCAATATACAAAGTGACAAGCGACTTAAAGCGCATTAAACGTTTGCGATTGCGCAACAGGACGGAAAACGGTATAAAAGTCCTATACTGTTGTTTTAACCGAAACCAGAATATAAAAATGTTAGTACCTATATTTGTTTGTAAGTTTATTCTCTTTTTATATAGGAACAAAGGATCATCATTACTTTAGACTCAAAGCAAGACAGAACTATAGCATGTTAAAAGTAATAACCTATTAGAATATTATAGAGACCCAGTAAACAACACTAAATAACTTCTACACCATTACAAGCATAAAATTAATTATCTTCTAAAGCGAAACTTCCGAAGCCTCCTTTATTTTTTGCAGCGCCCTGTCGATGAGGTTCAATGGGTTTTCGGGCGAGCAAATAGACTAGCGCCCGCATCTCAAAAGAAAATAGAGTGAAATAAAGTCGCTTCCTTACCGAATATCGTGATATTGACGCTAAGTATACCAATCCTAGGCATGGATAAGTAGAATACTTAATATTTACTCACGTTTTATAATACTAGCAAAAGAAGACAAAGAAGATCTTAATAGAAGTATAAATACGTAGACATTTTTTTTATTGTTTTGTGAAAAAGGAGGCAGACCAGCAAGCGGGCCGCCTGATGGTAAGTGATCATCGCGAACCATATACACCCGCAACACTTTATGCCATTAGTGACTTCTTGCAGTAAGCCGACGAATCTTCCAAATTGTACCTCGGTGATCCTTCCAGTTTCATAGTAGGTTGGTCAAGATAGATCAATCTTCCAATTCCAGGAGCAGTAGACTACGTTTTTCTAGTAATACTTTATGTAATTTAATCGTATGAACCAAATGCAATGCTGCTGGACGTGCCCAATGACGGATTTTAACGTTTTTTTTCACGATTGTGCGCAATTAGAGTTGTTTAGGCAGATACATTTATATTTTAAGTTAACGCTTATACGCTTATCTCATATTTTTATTTCAAAAAACTGCACATGAAACTTCGACACAGTTTGGCTTACATTTTGTTATTCACATAGCGACTGTAGTTATTTCGTAGGTAGGTACTCGATTTGTTAGGGTTACCGTCAGTGCCCTCTGTTTCTACTTATATTATTAAATTAACTTAGTTTTAATTAATTATTAAAGTCACTAAGCTGAAATATTGTGCACATATAAAATACATAAGTATATACCGCGCACAAAAACGAATAATGATTTTAGTAAAAAAATAGCTTTCTGGGTAAAAACATGTAAAGAAAGGGTTTAATTTGTATCTTTCGCTACGTTAATCAAGAGAAAGAGAAGGAATAGCGATTTTAGAAAACTGAAATGTCGAATAACTAACTACAGGCCTTTAATAGGCCCAGTTGTGAATTACAAAGTGGCAGTGATTGCAAATGTGGTTAGCGTTTGCAATACGCTGTTGGTAACACTGTATTCCAATCAACGTTGCCCATACGTAGTCAAATAGATTATGTAAATTTATTACTGTAAATAGTCTGTATGCCTGTCATTCAAAGTTAAAATAGGTACTGTTACGCCGCCGCCGGTGGATTTAGGTAGGTACCCGATATTCAATCGTCATTTTCGGTGTTTTGAATGCGTGCTGTCAGCATGGCCAAGCTCAGCAGGATTCCATTTCGTACCTTTATCACATACCAGATTATCAAATTACGCGCCTGAAACATGTTTTCAATCCATTTCAGGGCACCCTCAAACAGATTACGCCATAACTAAAAACACATTTTCAGGCATTTTCAGTACACCTTATGGGCTTTTAAAGTATAGTTAAGTATGGTAAATTTTCCAGTAAATCTATGCTCCACCTTTTGTTTAGATAAAGAAGAAACCCCTACAGACTGGACTATTGGTTGAGATTATAACTTACTGGTTCAATAGGCGAGTAATCAGCTAACTCCGAACATCGCCGAACATTGCCGAAGCTTGTGGTCGTTATTTAAGTGCACCAGGCATTTGTTACTAGCGTGCATCCATTTGTAGCAGCAGGAGCGTTTAGTGCACGTCTCACCATGAGTTATCGAGGGATTGCTGAACTTAATTTGAAAGCCAAATGCCTTAAGTTTGTTAACCAATTTTAAAAAGAAGGAGGTTCTTAATTCTGATAAATACAATATACAGACGAATTGATTCGTTTTCTCGTCTCGTGATAATAATAGCTCGTTTTAGGAGCTTATTACATTAAGAGAGAGCTTGCCGAAATGATCATTTAATTGACTTTTTTTATGTATTAATTCATTCAAATTACAAACTAATAAAAGTGCTGAAAATCAGTACAAACGTGCAAGATTGTTTACATCACATATGTCATAATAAAGACCTCATTGTTAAACTTACTATAAAAAACGCGTTTAACTTCACAATCACGGTTCGTGTTAGTCTATGTGACATAGATACAGTTGTTTAATAATAAAAACAGAATAATTTGATCGTAGTTAAAGTGCTAGTTTAAACAATTAAGTAAATTTGTTCGTATTTTGACATTTAACTGGAACTAGACGCTCAAAACCATTCAAAAATCATGTAAAACGACTAAGGACAACTCAATTAAATTTAAACTTCTCTTTACTATGAAAGCAAACAGTTCCTGAAAATACGCAATGATATAGAAGGTTAGACTGATAATCCACCGACTTGCGCGGCTCGAGCGGAGTTGGCCGCTCAACTTCTGAGCGACGAACACAGCAATGCCATTAGGACTCGGCTAAGTCATTCTATGAGAGATTTGCGTCATCAGGACAATTTGCATCTCTTTACGAGTGTATGAGTTAATGGGAAGCCATTGTTTGCGAATAGTGTATAGGTATAAACATGTTACTGCAGTTATACTATATCATAAGATTGTTTATGTTCAAATTGCGCGCTTTTTACGCAGAGCAACAGCTACACCATAACGTCTGTAACTCATGAACCAGATTGTGTTTTTGTCTTTTTTTTTTTTACTTTTAGGTAATAGGTAGAAAATCTTAATCGTTACAAACAGTGATTTTAAAAGAACTAATAGGGCTCTTTTATGGAGTGATAAGACTGGCGACTTCCATCAGTTTTAACGTAAAAATATGTCTGCACTGGCTATTTTTTTAAACCTGGGACTTGGGGTTTTGATACAGCATGCCAGAGACATATAAATGCTGAAGAGGGGACAAGCCGCCGGCAGCAGCATGAGTCCGTTGTAAGCGCAAGCAGCATTTACTGGTCTCAGTTGTCTATCGGTTGCAACTTTGTCTACCCGCGCGTTGAGCAAAGTGAATTATCTTAGAAATAAGACGCTATTTTGAAAATACCAAGTTGCGAAAGTAGATTCAATGCATAATAGCAATTTGAATAATTTCCACATAAATGGAATCACTTTTACAGATAAATACAGTTTTATAAAGTTTATTTCAAAACTAACGCCCCGCCCTTGCTTCTCTTCGGCTTATGTGAGTTTTCTGTAACACCAGTACCTCTACATAATCCAGAATTAAGGTAAAGATAACGAATGCCTCATAATATTTCGACCTGTGCAGGCGACGACAAACATTATGTTTACATTTTTGTAACTTAAATATTTCAACGGATTACGTTGTAAATTCTAAACATAACAATTATCTTTGAACTCGACCGTATACATGTAATCTTATGGATATTTAAAATTTGTACATTGTTGCCTTACAATTTACACTCAACGGGCAATTTTTTTATAGTACCGCGCTTGCCTATAGATATGTTAGAAAATGCTTGTGAGCTGTAGATGTGTGCGTGATTTGTGCTTTCATTCATTGTAGGTAGTTTGTGTACTCAATGCACCGTACCGGGTACAAACGTGCCAGAATGTCTGATCTCCTTATATTCGTATATCTGTGCTTCATGCCTCAGAGGTTTAAAAAAATGTGGCATACTTAAACCTTATTGTTTAATCTAGACGTGCAAAACGTATCGCATCCAATCCATAGTTAAAAGTGCTATTTTTTGCAAGTGCCAGTATAGTTTGCGGTATTGCCGTCGCATTGCGTCTAATTCCATAGGAAAAGCCGACCAAGTGCGAGTCGGACTCGAACACGAAAGGTTCCGCACCAGGGGCCTCCTTTTTGTTGTTATTGCGGCAGTAAAAATACACACTCTGTGAAATTTTTAACAATCAACTGTCTTCCTGTTACGAACTACGGTTTATGAGATACAGCCCGCTGGCAGACGTCTTAATAAAAGGCTCCCTTAGGGTACGGAACTATAGAAAAGAAACAAAAATGAACTATTAGGCCAATGGAACCCTACCATAGAATAGAACTGTGTCTTGACGTTATGATTCAAGTCGTAAGGAGTGTCAAACAATTTTTTTTATAATATGTCACTGTGAAACCGATGTATAGTGGGTTAGGGTTCCATTAGGCTGATAGTCCGTACTTATGAATTCCAATACAGACGTCATTCCCATACTATATTATCTTGCTTGTTACTAGAGTATGCAGCGGAAACGGGGTAGTTGTGCCTAATTTTACCGAAATAACAACAAAGAAAAAAACACTCTGAGTATCTAAAACAATCTTTATAGACCAAACTACAAAATTGAAAACCCCTTAATCTTTTACGAATGCAAAACATTCGTCATTGATTTGATAAATTTTTGTCTTCTTTCTTGAATAAAATTAAAAAAATTTTTTTTTACGGTAATAACAAAAATATATTTGAGATCTTCATAACGAGCCCTTTCATTTGATATAATGCCACAGTAAGGTTTGCAAAATTTTTCTTTTTCATTTCCTAGATTGTCCCCCGAAAATGACCCTTATTTAAAAAAAACATTTACTTTGCACATCTGTGTTTGGGTCATGAAGTTAGGTACATAATTATGTGTACCAAATTTCAACTCAATCAGTCTAGTAGTTTCGGAACAAATTGGCTGTGACAGACGGACGGATAGCCAGACCTACGTGTGATCCGTTTTTAAATTTTTTGCACGGAGCCCTAAAAACTAAATTACATAGATTTAAAAATAAAGTTAATTGTACCAAAAGGTAACCTTGCCATAATTATAATGCAGCAGTACCTACACCTGTTTCAGCTGACATAAATTATACCTACTGAGTAGTCGTTACTCAATATTAAGTATTATGGTAGGTTAATTCGTGCTTAAAGTCATGGGGTTCTGTTGTTAATAAAACATTTGTTTAAATGTTTTTTTCTTTTCATCCAGCAAAGCCTTACAACGGCAGTGAATAGCCATTGCTTGCGGTCGTCGCATATTTTAAGAATTAATTGCTGGCGCGATGAAACGCAAAATATTTCTCGCCGGAGATAAAGCATTTCCGCAGGTCCCACTTCAGAAAGGGAATCCAAAATGCGGTTAATTTACTGTAAAGGCTTTCGCGAATTTGTGTAATTTATGTTGCATTACTTAATTGCGTACGGTGAGTAATTACAATGCCGAAGAAAAGGAAACTCTAAGAGGAACGAAATAGACAGTTAATTCGTTATTGGCCGATTTGTTGTGATTTGCAGTGTTTCATAACCGAAGTATTCAACTGTCATAAATCATTTTATTGCTTCTGTTTATTTTGGTGTTTTAATTGCCATAGGTACTAACTGACCCCACAGCCATTGTCCTGTCCAATTTATGTTGCCGGGCAACTTTCAATGTTTTTCCTTTTAAACCCTTATTTGAAATACATACATACATTCATAAACTCATGCCTTCATTCCTAGAGTGGGGGAGGCAGAGCTACAGAATTACCAACAACTCCAAAATATTGTTGGTAATTCTGTAACCACATTTTGCACAATTGCAGTCCATCCTCAAATAGTTTGCATGCTTTGTGTGTGTTTTTGTGTTATTCTAACTATCACGAACATTTTAAGAAAAGAATAACCGAATCTGTCCATCCAACCGGTTTCAAGTAAGTAAGTGAACAAAATTAATCTTTTCGCCAACAAGCTGTTTCGCAGTTTAGCGAAGTTTGTAATTACATATTAAGTTTTTTGTTGTTACTGATCTAAATAAAAAAAAAATAAAAAAAAGTAATGCGCTCACCAAAAGGTTTTTTAATGCCAGATCGTGCGGTGAAACCTGATGAACGGTAGTAATTGACGACTGTAAAAAAATATGACCACGGTAATACAGTACAGCATAAATATTTACGCAGGAACTCTATTTGGAACCCAAAAATCGCTGCGAAGTTGCTTCGAGGGACTTTTACGAGTAGAAAAGAAGACGAGCGACTCATGATAATGGACGCAGTGGTAGAAAGATGGCAAGGCATTAATCAAAACATCTTCTCGTCGCCTTAAAACAGTGATGTCAGATCGAGCCAAGTTACAATAACGCTTATCATTCAAAGGCGCACTATCGCATGATATGTAAGAGTTATTGTAACTTTGGCTTGATTTGATTTTATTCACCATCACAAAACACCGGCCTGTGAAATTCAATCAGTCCAAGAAATCCATCAAAAAAGATTTTCTTCGATATGAAAAGGGACAAATAGCCACATCGAGCCCGCGGTTCAATATTGTGCGGAATCCGTATTCAAACACAGTTTTAGCATATCCTAAGGAAACATGGAAGCAATAACTTCATAACTTCATTTCCATTCGGGGTGAGCTGAAAAGCAAATGCGACGGCTGACCTATGGTTTGGGAAGGACATATCTATATATATAATATATACGTATATTTCAACTTCATCTAAAGCTTAATACTTTATAAGAAGGCTTGTAACCTTCTTGAAAGCTTAATATTTGAAAGGCGCCAAATACTGAAACTGCGCCTGGCCAAGTGGCATTATGCTGAAGTTAACGACTGCAGAAATAGTTTTATTACATAACTGTCGTGCATTAACCTGTATTGTTTCATACATTTTGACGGATTCTTGTTTTTGTGAAATGCAACTTGGGTAGGCGCTCTGAAGTCAAGGTAACCAACGTAGCCCAGAAAATGACTAAATTTTAAAAAAGTGTATTAGATTAATCTAATACAATTCAATTTAAAAAAAAATGATAAATCCAGCGGGATAGTTTGAAATTTGCAGCAGGGGTGAAACCGCTGGCGGGCAGCTGGTCATAAATAAATACAAGATACTAGTGCGCGGCCAGGTTTCAGACTGACCCTAGGGGAAACCGATCAAAAATAACATATTTTGCTTTTAACAATAATGTCCCGGAGTTTCAAGAAAAATATTACAACATCTGTTCAAAATAAAACATTAATCATTCTTTACTTCTTTGTTACGTATTTTACCGCTACATTATGCATAATGAACATGCATGGTGCATTTTTTAAGTCACAGAGAGTCCGGGCGTGATTATTTCGACTGCAGGGTTTTTAACAATTCATACTAATTCATAAAGTAAAATACGTGTAACTGTTAATTCGAATAGTTTCAATTACTCCTCAGTCGAAGCAGCCTTACCCGACCTTATTTAAAAGTCAAATAATAGTTTTTTCATTAAATGTCTAAATTTTCTGCGCTCAATGCAGCAAAATCGTCTTAATTTGCATAAAAGTTGTATCTCTCTGATAAAAATGCAAGATAACTTGGCTTGAAACGATAAAGAGTTTCTTCTAAGACTTCATTAGCATAAAAAGAAGTGCACACACCTCGGCATAAGAGCCAGCCTTATTTAATACGTTCTATGCCAATTTTCTTGATGTCTACAAAAAAGAGGCTTAATGTGGAGTTCGGGGCGATGGAACTGTTAAGTAAATTTACATGTGCTTTTTGCGGTAAGGATGCTTGACGTTTATTATATTTCGCAATGTCGGAAGCAGAGAAGGCTCTACTCAAGCCTAGAGATAGGGATTAACGCTGGCTTTTGCCCACGATTTCATCCACATAGGGCTTATTCACTCTCTCAGTCAGCTAGACGCTTATGTGGCGTCATAAATGTGTACAAATTCTATTTAGAAAGCTTTTAGCTTTTAGGTGTTATCATATTCTTTGTATATTACTTACATTTTGACAAAGCGATGAAATTTTTTGATGAATGCAAATTAAAATTTTATACGTTAAGTCGTTCTTGCGTGATTGAGTTACTAACATCTTCTTTGAACCTCCTCTCCAACAAGTAACGATCGGGTATTACAAGTTACTAACATCCATACCTCAAAAGAACAAAAAAATATTTAGTAGCATATTGTAGGCAAACGAGCGCATGCGCCACGTGATGGTACGTAGGATCTGAGAATATCCTACCTATTATACCTAGACCAGACTAGTATGAGTATATTATAGTACTCAGTATTCTCAGATCCTACTTGCAATCAGGTGGCGCATGCGCTCGTTTGCCTACAATATGCTACTAAATAATGTTTTGATCTTTGGAGGTATTTATGTTAGTAATTTTTAATACCTGATCGTTACTAGTTCGAGAGGATGTTCAAAGAAGTTATGTAGACGCTGTCATTCTCAAGTCTGCTAATGCGTTACCTAAGGACTCAGACCGAATGCCTTTAGTCATTTCACCTTTTGCGTTATCCCCACACCGGAACACAATCATACGCGCAAATATGGTTGGCGGCAAATTAAAGAATAGTATGGTGGTAGCAATCTTGATCGACTTTGCACAAGGGTTACAACCAAAAGTTATAAACATATTGCCTTATCTCAAAACATGTAATTGTATAAAATGATCGGAATTTATTAATGAGACGTTAAAACCGTAAAAGTTAGATATAGGTAGAACTTGTTTTACAAAAAAACTAGAATATTTAGAAAAAAAAACCATATCGTAAGCAAAACGACAACAATAAGCTTTAAAAAACTAAAAACTGCCTAGCAGCAGAAAGCCATTACTACAAAAAATATATATATTAGTATCAAACCTAGCCTAACAATATTTTCAAATTTCTTTATCCAATTTTTCGAGTAGCAGACAACCAACTCCACATTTAAAGGCTTTTAATTTAAAAATATGTCGTGACCTCGAAAAAACGACCAAAATATCAAGACGTGAAAACATCTCGCGGCAGCCAACGTGATTTCTCACGGTCGAGCCCTAATTGCTGCAGTTTGTTCGAAGACTTCTCTTGTACACGAAATTATGTGCAGTATAGTTTTATAAGTCGTTTGAAATGAACATACAAAAACGATAAGTATCTTTCAAGTGTTATGCGTTAAGTGCCGTCTTTCAGCTGTGAGCGACTAAAAATGGCTAAAATTATATCGTACCTATACGGCGTTCTATATGGGGTGTTATCTTAGTAGTCGTTAGACTTGTTAGATAAGTACAAGACACTTTGTCTACAGTGACATAAACTTTAATCGCTTACTTTAGCAAGACACGTTAAATAAGGTTAATCAAACACAATCTTGTGAGACCTTAGGAAACTTCCTAAGGTAGTTCAAGCCAACACGTTTATACAAGTCTAGTGACTGACCACAGATAACTGATACATATACCTGGTAACTGATACTGATAGATATTCAGCCTTGGAAGCGAGGCAATTCGCCACAATTTTTATAACATCGCTATCACCATCATATCTTTTAATCTATCTCCAAGCAGTAGTGTTTGCATTGTTGTACTCTAGCGTGGAGATAAGACAACCGGTGAAATAACCAGCATAAAGGCATTCAATCTTACCCCTCAGGGTTGGTAACGCATTTCGGGTCATAGGATTGCAATCGTAAAGTAGCTTTATTTCTTCTTTATCCACTCCACTCTATGCCAGCTGGTCTTAAACGAATGGCTGATTTACATTGGTCCAGCAAAAGCATGCCAGTAGAAGTACATTGACGACTTGGTTTTCACGATTGAGGCGAGAGCTATTGCAACGACGCAATGTACTTCTACTGGCATTGCTTTTGCTGTACCAATGTAATTCAGCCATAAGTCGACTGGGTTGAGAGTATCTAGTGGTACTATTTATCTACGGAGCCGTCCGGCCGTTCATCGAAAACACTCGCTACACGTTTAATTTATTTTCAAAGCGCAGCGTGTATAACATCAAAGTGTTGACACTTGCTGTTTGAACACGAGGGAAATCTTTCCAATAATAACGACCTCGTGTAAAATTTATTTAATATTCGAGTGCACAAGCCCCCCGGCCTGTAATGAAAGCACGTAATCAATATACCTTTCTAACAGCGGAAGATTTTAACAGTATCACTATTGAATAATTTTCATTGCCTCTATTCTTTTTTAGCCTATTGGAGTGTCCAAACATTTTGTCGTTTGTCTCTGTGGCAATCCCGTCGTTTTGGATTTATACAGCTTTCGTGTTTAGCCAGCCGCCTTAGTTTGGTGGTCTTGGCATAATAAAGGATGATGTTACGCAAAAATGTGTCAACCCACAATTATTTAGCAATAAAATGTCAACCCACGACGATAGTACTGAGGGTTGACACTTTATTGCTAAATAATTGTGGGATGACACATTTTTGCGTAACAGCATCCTAATTGAGACGAGTTCGATTTTTTCTTTGCGTTTAGGTACCTATCAAGCTCATTTTAAAGAGAAATGTGATAGTATGATACTTTGCGCATGCACATGTCATTCCTACTTTATATACAGTCAGTTTTTTTTAAATCGATTCCATGGTCCAACGCCTCAAGCGATTGATGTGTAAAATTGGATACAGAGATAATTTATAGCCCGAAGACGAATATCGAGTACTTTTATATCCTGATAAGTGGTACCAGCCCCCATAGAATATCGACGAATGACTTTTACGCCGGTTGACTAACAGACGAGGACAAAAGCTAGAGAATTACAACCTGGGTCGTACTGCTTAGAATACGTTTACTGTGACAGAGCTTTGGCGTAATCCCCCGACACTGATTGAAAACAAACTGTATTTGGAACCAAATAAATCGTTAAACCGATCGTTGTGCTCATCAATAAATAAATAGTGTAACCCTCGACGTTTACTATACTAAACCAAACTTAATGCGGTAGAGCTAATTCGAACAGCATTAGCGGATTAAAGAGAGAGTAACGAGGCTTCGCTTCGAAGAATACTGGTAAGTCTAGCGAAGATGCAGACGCTGCTAATGTTTCTGTTTTCTATTGACTTGAAACGTAAAGAGTTGACTCTATCCGTCATCAGCTTACGTCAATCTTTATACATTTTGATGATTTTCGAAAATCGCTAATTTATATCTTATAAAAACATCAAGCACAAGCTGCTGTAATTTAAAAAACATTGGTGCTTGCTTGATTAAATTGAAACTAACCTATGCCAAGAAACAGGATATCGCTTGCTTTTTTGAAGAATGAAGATCTGATAAAGCCGCTGCCTTGTCGTTAGTTAATAAGCACAACACCAGCGTATTTACGCGGTGTCCTCGCCATATTGGATTTAAGTAACGAGATTTCTTATTCTCGAAGCAAGCCACGTGCGTAAGTGAATCCGGCTGCATACGTAAGTCTTGGGACATGACCGCTCTAATCCGTTTATTTAGATTTGGCCCCTGGCTCTCTAGAATATAAAACATGGAACGGACCAAATTAGTTAAGGCTGGAGTATAGTGCCACGTTATATAAAAGAGGTAACGCTTGTAACAGTTATTTTTGATATCAGCTGTTATGTTATAAAGCTGTGTTAACCAAATGACTGGCAGTGGCTGACTTTTTTTTTGTTCGGTTCTGCTCTATTTTATCATGTTCAATTGTTTTTCATATTATACCTACCCGTACTTTGTTTTGAATCATGTGTGTTGCTTAACCATTTATTTCACTTAATTATTCACTTTAATTCACTCGTTACTATATTCACTACATTGCCTAGAGCTGCAGCAATGTTGGATTAAACTCATGTGCTTATATAGGTCCGTTAATATTATTGTCTGGTGGTCATTATTATTATCATCATAAATCCGGATAATGATGGTTTTGCGGTGGCTTATTCACGATATATTAGAATTAGATCACAATAGATGAGTAAACATTATTATTATGCAATTAAGTGGTATTACAAGAGGACGCCCGCGACTTTGTACGCGTAAAATTAGTACCCTGGCCTGGGTAGTCATGGTAAATTCCCTCCAAATTGCCTTAGAACCAACGGTCTGTCAGTCAGTCACGGAAGATTTGTAGTTGTGGAGATGTATAAAGGGTTCCCTCTATGTGGCATAACATTTATTGTCCGAAACTGTTTTAGCATAACAGAATTGGCGTAATCGGCTTTCGCCGAATGGTAATGTGGCAGAAACCTTATTTGGAATAATTTGTAATATCCCGAAAATGATTTAGTCCGAAATTGAGTTCGCATACTATTATTATGACCGATTATTTTTTCACATAATTCTGTTTACCATAATTTTATTTGACATAATATTATCGATTGTCCGGAACTAACTTGGCATACTTTCAAACTTAACTGCTGCCAGAAAAGTAGGTTAGGTTAGGTTAGAACTGCAACCATAACAAAAACGACCTGATACCAGAAAAGTACGGTAGGTTTATCGATTGACCGAAACTTACTTGACATACTTACTGCTACCAGAAAAGTAGGTTCGGTTAGAACTGCGACCATAACAAAAACGAACTGCTACCTCCCGCAGCCCGCGTCGTCCATAACTGTAAACCAAAAAGACAAATCAAGAAGACCAAAGTTCGAATTAGTTTCATCTTGGTGACATTAGAGACTTTTCCATCCTGCCAAATCATGTCTTCTTGCTCATTCCATCCCATTCGTTATTTGACTACGTGTGCGAGTTTGACCGTATTCGTATTGTGGGATAAACGATGATCCCGATGATATGTGGACTGTATTATTATTGTTATCAAAATGGCTGCCTTGCTTGTGATTAAGAATTATGACCCAAAAAACTCACCTTCATCCACACCGCCAGCTTAATTCATCACCTCACCGCGCGGTAGGTCAACCTTATTTTAGCTGTGAGTTTTCTCGGGAAACAGCCATGAGTTGCACCGGTTTTTCGAGATAGTTTCTTCAGATAGCTCTTCCATTTTAACATTACAACGTTGTTTTGACATATCTAACCAGAACGTTCTTATGGCTGCGTTCTGGATAATGCATGTTAGGGCGCGTTTTAGAACACAATAACTTTATTAAAATACAAAGATTAAACAGGTATACCTAATCTGAATAAAAACGAAGTATAGGTTTTGACAAAAATTAACTTTTTGAAGTTGCCAACTTCACAGCTACGTAAATCTCTGCCTTAAAAAAAGTTTTTCGAAATATTCTTTCCCACGGTCCTCGACTTTCAAAATTGCTCGAGTTGCTCAAGTAGGTAAATTTAGTGCGCTTTCAGCAGAAAACTCTCCAACTGGCGGATAACTCGGAGTCGGAAGATTGTCGCTCGCTCAAAGTTAAACGCTGAATTAGTACTTAGGTGCAAGTTTTAATTTTCACCTTGAGGAACAATAGTTTACTCAGCAACTTTATTTACAGATTAAGTTCCAGAAGCTGTTTAAAAAACTTGGTTTTTGGACACAGATTTAAGTAGTTTACAGATCTCCAAATTCTAAATGCGGTAAATCTATAAATATTATATTGTTGTAGAGTGTAGAGGCTAGTCATATTTTATAGCATACGAATGTACAGTCAACCAATTTGATTTCTAGGCCACTTTGGACTATGTTAAAGTGACATTGACAACCAAACGTTACAGACTTCTTATGATTTGGTTTACAACGTCACATTGACAAAGTCCATGGTGGACTAGGAATCAAATTGGTTGACTGTAAGTAGTACGAGAGCTCTAGTGGAGTTTAATAATTGCCCCTTCTGTCGAGGCAGACAAAGTGCTTTTCCAAACTACTGCAAGGAAATAAAAAAAAACTATTTACATTATAATATAATCTGACATACCTACATTATCAGAATTATCAAAAGAATAAACAAAATCACACAAAATCTGACAGTTTTATGTCTAAAATGAAGCATTAGAAAGGTACCTACTTATTAGAAAACATCTTTTTGAATCCAACGTTTTCAATTATAGGTCCCTATTCCCATATTTTTTTCATTCGGAATGAAAATAACAATTGCATTGCAAATTGTGACACTATTTAACAAAAATACGCCTAATAATTTACGAAACAAAGTTCTGATTGGTTGATTTCATCGTTTCATTATATTGCGCTATAATAAAAACACATTGATTGATTTTCATTGGTTCTCAAGGTTGGACAAAAAAATGTTTTTCACAACGTTGGAATTGTTTAAAAAACCTGAATTCTTATTACGATTATTACGGTTGTAATATTCTTATTACGATATCGAATCTGATAAAATTATGAGTTTAAAATTTGGAACATATTCCAAAAGCAACAGAATTAGGCCCCAATTTTAGTATCACTTAAAATTAAAATATAGTTAATACAAAACGTCTGTTAAAATTAAAATATAGTCAATACAAATCGTCAGCTATATCGCCCGAAATTTTGATTTCGAACGACATGAGAATAGGGACTTTATAAGTTGGTCTATGAATTTAAAATACATTCATATTGCAGCCATTTTTGACGTTATTTATTTTCTTTGTCTTAAAAAAATTATAAAGTAGGTATTCTAATAAACTAATATATTTTTTATATCTTGGTTTATTTCTTATTTCAGTTTAATAAATTTGCTTGGCACCTACACAATGGCAATGGTAACAATGCAGGGCGTTTGCATTCGACTTCTGACCCCATCAGCACTTATAATAATATGTAGATATTTGCAAATTAAGCCTTAAAACAGAATGCGGTTTCGTGAAATGAGCTGAAATGTAACAGTACATAAACCACTATTCTAATATTAATTTCCGAAACTAGTCCGTCCGGTAAAACAAACAAATATGGCTAAACCGAATGGCATTATTAAAACCGCTATAGTAATTAAGTAGTATTAATTAACTTCAGTACTTAATTAAGAATATAACAGATGTTTTTAATAGTTATGTAAAGTAGAGGTATTTTTGTTGTTTATTATAATCTTTCTTTATTATTTAGCATTCTAGGATAAAGTTGCGCACAATGTTGTGTGGAATAGATGTATGGGTGTTACAGTTATTCTAGCACAAAACTTTGATAACTAACCTTGTAAATATTGATAACCGACAAACTAAAGAGTGTGTAGGTACATTTTAACAAAGAGATATTTGCATGCATACAAAGCATTATCAAGAAAACGATAACTTTTAAGTAATACTTACCTTTCTTGCTTTCACGTTGTGGCTATAATGAGAAAGAGGTAGGTAAATAAATAAGTTCCGATCTTAGTATATTCGCAATTCCCAGCTTAGTCACGTAGCAAGTAAATTACACTTCGCCTAGCCGAATCAATAGAGAAGTTATCCGTTATCTAGAACCATTATAAGATGAACTAGAATTACAAACTAAGATTAGCTTAGTTTTGATTAAAGTTTGCTTAATGAAACACTTGTTTTTGTTTTGATCAAAAGAAAAACTGATTCAATTTCAAAATTACTTAATACCCTGGTTTTCTATAAATAATATAGTCAAAACATAACCGATAATACAGTTATCAATAAGCGGCAGCTTAACAAAGTTCTTCGAAAGAATGCATAACTATATATTATATATATTTATATATAGGTATTAGAGTAAAACTCAGGATGAATGCAAGCATCTGTAGCAAGCGTTCTTGCATCGAATACACCAGCTAGAAACTCGCGTTTCTGCTCGACAGTGCCGAAAAACTCCTTCCAACCTTTATTTTGCTACACTTGTTTTCGAAATCATTCTTCTGGATAAAACAGGCGGGACGAAACAGTTAATATTATTGTGCCTCGAGCAGAAAGGCGTGAGCCTGTTTTCAGATTAACGAATAAGCCTGTTTGAAGTAATGCCGGGTAATTTTGGGCTTGATTTTGATCAATGAATTGAACTTGATTTCGGGTAATGAGTTACTGGGTTATGCTTGTGATTCAGGCGTATAATTCGTTCGGTATACCCTTGGGATTAGTGGCATGATAAAAGTTGTTTTTGAACTCCGGCTATCTTATCTTATCGTCCTAGATTACCTGTATGATATTTATCATACCACACTATAGCTAGATCAAACCCCAGGCCTAGCTCTGAGTTGCGAGTATAAAGCTTCTTCAATCTTCGTGATAAATGTAAACTTTTCAAACTTTGACTATCAGACTAGCTTTATAATAAATACATACACAAGCTAGGCCAATCTGAAATAAAGGCCTAGCTCTAGTTATAAAGCTTCTCGCACCCAATCTTGGGCAGAAAATGATAAATGAATAAACTATTCCCAGCCCTGACCATTTTCATTCTTTATTTCTATTAGTTCCGTATCGAATCGTAGCCCGGAGGACCGAGAGCGCCGCGGGCCCGTCGATTGAATCGGGATTGCAAGAACCGAGCTATAATTTCTCATGGGACATTTTGTTAAATAACAATATTTTCTAGCTTAATCGATTGAGAAATTTTATTTCGAACAATTCGTGTAATTTTAGGGTAGCTGTGTAGTGGAAAGACTAGCGTATTCGATGGATGAGATAAATGCCGGGATGGGGTTAGATGGAAGGAAAATACATAATTATAAAAAATGATGATAAGATTAAAGTAGGTATACTTTAAGTAAAACCAAAAAAAGACCTTCGGGTTCGAGTAAATCCGGATTTACTTGTATCGTAGTGAAGCAGTATGAAGTCGAAGGAATAAGGATTTATCTCGAGTAATAATTAATATAAATGCATAAAAAGAATTTGTATACCTGTCTTTTGTTATACTTTCACGTTTAGCCGATAAAATACATCGATTACCTTTAATCTCAAACCAATTTGATTAGTATTGGTTTCTTACATTATTATATCGGTACAAACGCTTGATTCAAGCAAAAAATGCAAAAAAATAAAAATAAAACTTTTACATATTATTCTTAAATATCACTGCAATAACCTAAGGGAAAATTGAAAGTAAATTATATAATATTATTATAAAAGACTCGTATTGCGATATATTCGGTAAGACATAAATGTTATCTATGATGTCGTATTTTTGTTACGAACAACGGCGCACAGGATTGCGTATTATTCAGTTGGGTATATTTTCTTAGGCCACGGCTTTATGATATGCTAGTCGTGCTAGTTTGATGTGGGTAAATTACTAGAGGGATGCGGTTTTTGGGAGTAGTGGGATATTTATCGGACAAGAGTCAAGCCTAGTGATGGGCAATTTCTGAAACATTGCTAAACTTTCCTAAACCGCGGAAATTACAGCTTCTGAAAGTTACATAATTCGATGGAAATAATTCTACCACAAGTAAATTTCATTTCAATTTTATGAAAAGTTTCCGTTATTTACGTTACATCTCAAAATTATAGTAATTTACAGAAATTAAACGATTTCACTTTGGTAACTTTCAGAATATTACACAAAATTTTAGGTGAAACTTTCACTTTTGAAACTTTCAAAATATTGCAGAAATTTAAGTGAAAATTTTACTTTTGAGACTTACAAGCCGCCCATCACTAGTCAAGCCTCCTTGAATCATTCAGATGAGGGTGTTCAGCCACCCTGCCAGGAGTTCGGAACCTGTAAGGGTCTGCTCAGAATTGGCCTTACTGTCAAACAGAAGTTAATTAAAATTATCGGATAACAGAAATTGACGATTTTTAGTAAGTGTAGCTATGTTTCCTAAATCTAAGTACCGGGATTGAAACCCATATTTCCCGAAAATGCTATGATAACTTGAGAGGGGCTCTATTGTACTCGGTAAAACCATATTGCTTTTGACATGTTTGATTTAGAATATTCACCTAACTAATATCAAGTGGGATGTTCGTCTCCAACAGAGGCAGAAATGCTAGTTTTCCTACAGAAGGTACTAATTTGTGACAAGTGACTAACCCTCTTGTTCAAAAACGCGCAATAACTAAAGTGTGCTTGAATAAGCTTTGTCCTTATCTGTCAATATGACATTTGAGTTTGACGAAAAGGGCCAAAGAATACTATGACTAAATCACGTTTATAGTGAATCTATGAATAAGTGACTTAGGATTCTTATAAGAGCAATAGGTACGTAGCCAACGGGAAAGGCAATGCAGTCGTCGCCGTGACGCGCCGTCTGTTTTACCATGTCAAAAAAAATATTTCTGTAAAAGAAAAAACACAAAACAGAAACGTACAAACTTAGATGTTGATAATAACAACTTTAACATATTCAAAAATCGTGGAAATAACACTTGATTTAAGGGGCGAGAAACGTTATCGCCTGGCGCTGAATTTGTTTTGTTTTTTGACAGCTTCACAATTTAAGCGTCATCTCACAATCCTCTTAATACCGCGATTAGCAATTCAACGTCAATATCGCTACTAGAGCTTGTTTTGTAAATGCAAGACCATGCGCACTGCTGGATTATTTGCATTCCATTGAGAAGATGGCGCACGCGGGACGCTACAACTACAAACGTCGCTATTGGTCGTCGGCTGTCGCCAACGCGTGGCGACACCTGCAGTTGCCTCTGCCGTTCGTGATATACCTAATATTAGCCGACCATGCGATAACTTGACGATGGGTGAGAAACGGATATATCAGAGTGGTTTGAGGATTATCGGCGAGCTGTCGCCGGATCTGATTACAAACTTAAGGCAAATTCAACATTTTTAGTGATGAATATCTCACGAAAGCGGGTGGGCCATACGTATGTAGATGCACATGCACCCTGTCTATGAGTACGTAGCTGTCATCGGTAAGCGTTGCCGTAGTGCGCGTGTACGCGTTATAACTACAAAGACGACATGCCCTCCTTTAAACGCGGCTTAAAAAGAGTATTCACCGAAAGGCAACAACTTCGAGCTGTGCCCCTGGCATTGCTGAAGTTTATAGGCGATGGTGACTGCTTACCATCAGTCATTGCCTTTCACTGCTATAAAAAAACCACAAGTACTTATAGCGCTTTCATGAAGTAAAACAACTGTAGGTACGAGGTTGAAAAAACTATAACTTGCCCGTTGACATATCGCAACCATAACTAAGATATTTAATTTTGTTAATATTGTATTTTCATTTTGTGTTTTGTACAATAAAGCGTTTACATAAGTACATTACATAACAGTACCCCACCCCAACTAAAGTCTTAAACACTTAAGTGTATTGTCATAAACGTCATAATAAAACCTCGAACTGGACATCAAATAACAAGCATGACAATGACAATGACATTCACAATGGGAAGGTTATAAATAGGCTCGACATTTTAAGTGGGTGTCATTCGCGATCCATAATATCGTTTGTTTATTTGTCCTAATTTATCGTTTGTCCTAAACTGGTTTCCAGCTGAGTTAGACAATTTTTCAAGCTTTCCAAAAATATCTGCGGTTAGGTTAGGTTAGAGTTCTGTTATAACAACACTAAAAAGTTTTAAACATCAGGCGGAAATGACTTTTAGGACAAACGATGAATTAGGACAAATGACGATTAGGACAAACGATATTATGGATTCCGATATAGACCCTTATCAAATACCTATACGAGCTATTTATTTCTTGAAAGTTGTTGAGTTATTATAACCTTTATAACGCAGTTCACGTATACAGCCAAAGGTTTACGCCAACAACAGATAAATTGATGAATTTATTACGGTAGGTAGTGTAAAATATACCTGAAGAACTATGACGTAACGTTGAAATTAACTCTGCGTCTGAAGGGCGGTTGTTGCGTTGGAATTGGCACGTTACTAACATTAGAACAGAGGTTCTACTTTCAAAATCGAAGCTTGAAGTTACGTGAACTTCATCTCTTTCTACATTTCGTCACAAGTTACGAGTAAACGAAATGGGGCATCCAACGATTCGAATTTAGTGCTTTAATAATAGCCATTTTCTCATAAATACATTCAAGACTTACAGATGAATAAGGTAGTAAGTAACGTGACAATATTACATGACATGACTGACCTTAATCGATGACCACTTCTAAGCTCCAGTATCTACGGTAATAACAAAATAACTGCTGCTAATTTGACTCTTGATGGAGTTGCAATATAAAGCTACATTACATTTTTTACTTGCTTAAATAATCAAATGAGATTTTGGAGGCTGTTTCTTTGGGTAATAAAAAAATTACGAGGTAAAAGAGTGTCTTCTAAATACAGTATTACGAATTGATGTAAGCGTCCGTAGTTAGGTTTGTTTTCGTTACAAGTTTGGCGAGCTTAAGGACATAACTTGTGTGTGGGACTTGCAAGCAATAACTAATAATTAATGCCCATTATACTTTGTTCCAAGATTTGATTTCTTCAGGTTAAAAGTTAACAGTTAAATCCGCAGTTTAAATGATTGGGAACGAACATTACACAAAAATGTCGTTAAGTTTTGGGAGATTTATGTATGTTTAAAAAAAAGAATAAGTAAGTGTGCAGAGGGTATTCAACCGTAGTTTAACGCTAATTTACCACTCGTTTTTTCAAGTTAAATTACGAATAAACACTTCAGTCACGTTTTTTTAACACTCGAAAAAGAATAACTGGTTAAATAGTTTATTTTATTTTAATAAAATAGTTCAATTAAGCGGTAGTGGAAGTTATAAAATTATAAACGTTGATCACAGATTTCAATTGCTGAGTTGCTTTACTTATCTTAGTATAAACGAAAAATGTACAGATATGTAACTTTGTACATTGCTCGACGATCGTTATTATGACATGGATGTTAACAAATATATTGTGAATGTAATGGTAAAAAAATGCTAATTTAATTTAACAGATCGCTACCATTCCAAATTACTTAATAAATCTTTTCGACCCTGTCAGAATTATTCAGAACCATGAAAAGCCAAGTTCGCACTCTACAGATTGTCTGATAATAAAAATAAAACAACAATAAAATGTCAAACAATAATTAACAAAATGCAGACGACTTCGTGATTAACGTCTTTAAACGTAAAACTGGCTGTAATTATTCTCACATTGCCTTTTGTTAAAAAAACCACGGGCGGCCATTTTCCGGGGGCCGTTTGTTGAAATTTACTATTATTGCTTCTTGTTCAACCCCGCTGAAAAACGTTAAATATGTCCATCAGAGTAAATGCGAGTGCTGTTTTAATTTCAACTGGCAACATTTTATTCACGTTAAATAAAACTGTGCTTGTTGATGGAGATATCAAAACATTTCGAATTTATTTTAACCGCTACATCGCTGTAAATTTTTTTGAACGTTTAATTTTACTCGATTTTCACTCAGTGTCTGATGTGCGATATATTTACGTATCGTGTGACCTGGGCCTCTACGGAACCCGGTAAAACTATACTGCATGTGACACGTAATCACTAATCGTATTGTCAACGATAAAACAGCTCTTATGTCCTTGACAGTAATGGCGGACGAGTTAAAAAAGATTGGATAACATATCAAAGGCAATATGGTTTTACCGAGTAGAATAAGATGGCCTGTTTATAAATCCTATCCTGCTAATTATTATGAATGTGAACGTTTTTATGAAACCTAAATGGCTAAACGCATTTGTGTTTATTAAATTTAAAACAGATAGTCTTTGTCCTGAATTGAATCAAAGGATCACGATCTTCCAAATCTGTCGTATTTTATGGTTACACTAAATTAGGCTTCACTTCTTCTTTTTCATTTTCTTCTTCTTTTTTATTAATGAATGTTCACCGCGGCTCCGCAGTGATTTCGCCAATGTCTAGTGAGTTAGAGTATGAGCAGTAAATAGATTAAAGCAAAAGTAAAAACCGATTTTTTTTAATCGACAATCTTCCCTCCACGAAAGTTACCACTAAGAGCCTCCTAATTCTCCATCCTGACAATGACAGGTGATAGGTGACATTTCAGTGTAGGTACATGGCCAAACTTATATGAAACCCAGTGATGTGAAAACATGTTACCTTTGCATTACCATTTTTACCTTTCACATATATTGTCAGAACGTGAAAAAAGGGGCAGGTCATCGAGTCAATCAATATAACAGCAAAAAATGTGACATGGATCACCTGATATGGTAAGTGAGCTCAGCGGGCGGATAAAGCATCCGTCACTCTCGTTCTTGTACACGTGTCAAAGAGTGACGGATGTTTTGTTCACATGTTGTCACGCGATAAATGCAGCCATAATTAGGCCCCATGAGGGTTGTAATGTAAGCAATGGAACCTCAAGAAAGCAAATCGTCGGTGATTTTCCAATACCGCGTAACTAACAAATTAATTAAGGTGCAAAATACACCTTAGCAAGTAAGTCAGTTAGGTACATTTTGCTACTCATTGAATTTGTTAGTTACGAGGTATTCCAATATCACCGACGAAATGCGTTGCCAGACTAAGATAAACTGGCTCTATGCTAGTCATTACCAGGCTGTCTTACCCCATTACGTAACATTAAAATGCGAACTTTGCCGCTTGGCAGCAGGTAATTGATAAGGCGGTGGTAGCAATTCAGATGGACCCTGCACAAAACAACCTGTCATTACGTTGAACAAAATAATTTAACGGCTTCTTAGAGTTCATTTGAAAGGTTTGGCAACGGAAGCTATGCCGGCTGCAACGGGTCTTGCCAACTGCTTATTAACAGTAAACCCTTCTTTACGATTTCTGTTTATCACATTAAATCCACACTCGCGGGTTTGGACTATTTCCAATTTGTAAGCGAGCTGGGTTATTGGTAGACGGAGGGTTAAGTTGTAAGTGGGGGCGAATTGGAGGACTGCATGGGTATTTAAAACAGTAATAACCAGGCACAACATAGTTACTAACTTGAGTTGACTCTTCGCTCTTTCGCTAGTCAATTAAAATGTGGATGTATCAAGATACTTCGTCAGAAGATTAATAATTTTATGAAGTACTGATAAATAAGACTCCTTGAAAAAATCACCAGGGGCACAAAAAGTGCAGTTTTGATATTTTTGTGACTTTGGATTTCATTTTATGGTCAATGTAATGTAATTATCTGTAGTACTGCCCACTTCACTATTACGTGATGCTTGCGCCTCTTAAGATAAAGTTAGGCTGGCGGCTCTACGATAGGCAAGCCGATGTAATTGTAACTTTGCACCTAAAGTGCGGAGTATGCCAGGCCTGACCTAAGGTAGAGTTAGGTACCTATCTCTGTAGCCAAGCTGCTTCGTCGTCGCAACCTGCAACCAAATTTAAAATCCCTTGTCAGGACAACTATGGCATTTCGGTTAATAACACGTTAGCGCATTGAAAAGTGAGTTGTGAAAATACAGAAAATATGTAGACAATAATAAAAATCAGAAAATACCGTAAGTATACAGATACCGCGCCCATACTGCGCTGACAATCTAGGGAGCGGCCTAGGTCCAACTATGTTGTTGTTGTGTTTACGTATCTAAAATATTGTAAATTTTGTTCAAATTCGTCAAAAATATGAAAAAAAAACATTATTAACTGGAAAACATTTTTGCTTTTCTAATGTTAGGATGATTTCTTCAGCATCTTTACTACGTCTTTGATAATTAATATTTTATTCATGCCATCATGCCTCATAAACGGCTGAGCGGCTGACTGTCACTCTTACGTTGCTTTTGTTTCCTAGATTATTATGTAAGTAAAATATCATGTTGTACTGTTTTTAAGATTCCGTGCGGAAAAGATTAATAAGGAACACACAGCGGCGTATCCTGCAACTGAAACAGTTTTAGATGTACCCCATCGAAAAATTAAAACATTTTTTTTCTTCGCAATACGAGTTGAAATGAGAGGTTTTTCATTTAAAAGTGAGGATACTAAATGGGGTTTTTAACCAATCTAATACCTAATTTTCATCGCACTTCTTTTACCATATTAAAATCTTGTTTATTATTTCCTCCGCATCCAACTTCTTATTTCTATCCTCCCATAAAGTTTTTCATTAGGCACTGTCTTCATTTGCAAATATAAGCGCGAGTCGGACTGGTCCGTCAACACGGTCGTTATCTTAAAAATCCAAAGTGGCTTTTAAACAGAGAAACGTTTTATTATGGTAATAATTTCATACTTTCCGGAAATCATCAGGATTCTTGCAAATGCGTGAATAATGATGGATAAAGAAGGAAGATTATTAAAAGAACATTTGCTTGTTGAAATATGCTATAAATATGCAAACGGTCGTTAGTATCGAGGCGTGCGTGGTAGGACGACTAATGTAAATTCCTAATGAGCTCGTTATTTTTGCACCGTTTTATAAATCGGTAAATTAATCTGAATATTAATTTGTTATTTTTACGTATTCATAAGATAATTTTATCATTTAGAAGTTATAAACAAAACACAGCTTTGTTTGATTGTATCAGTTATAGTACTTACATACACATTAAAAGTTTGCCGATTGCCCATTCTAGCAAATATGTGTAAAGTAGGGCATAAAAATTGCGTGCTGTTTCTCATGTTATAATTTGTTTTTGTGTTCAAATCATTATATGTATAGACTTATTTATATTGATGACCATAATTTTAATATGCACACCTCTCTATTAAACTGTTTACAGACATGTTTTCTCTGCTGACCAATTGTAAAATCTTGCTGCCCAAGTAATTATTTTGCAGCTGCTCGACTATTTATTAGGCAGACAATGATAAAAAAAGCAGATTGATATTGGTTAAAATGTTTACCGTTTGTAAATTGTTTGCTGAACAAGAGTTGTAGCCCGATTTTTATTTATTGCCACCCAAATCTTTGTATGCTGCCCAAATGAGTTAATTGCTTTTTTTTTTCCAATCAATTTTAATAGCGGCTGACCATTTAATTACTCCCCAAATATAAGTACCTATTAAGATCTATGACAAATGTCACAATAGAAAGTGATTTTGCCTGCCTCTGTTCCAAAGGAAGAGAGTTCCACAATGTAACATCCTGAAATGTAAAGAAGTTATTGTAAACTTTAGAAGAAGAAGAGGGAACAGTTAAGATTTTTTTTCGGAACGACGCACAAAATTAAAATAACTTTAACGCTTCCTGAGATAGTGCTGGGTGCCGGAATGAAAATAGTGCTGTAAAGAAGGTTGAGAATGTGATAGTAACGACGAAGACGAATTGGGATCCACTTGTGCTGCGTGGTTATACTCGCGCAACGCAAATATTAACAAAATGCATTAATATTGAACTCGCTGAAGCTTGGTAAGTTGCTCCTTAGCAAGATCCAGATATAACACATCTTCATGACCTTAAATAAGAAGAAGATTGAGCGAGCGCAATTTTAGTCGCAAGAGGAAGAAACTTGGGCAGGTGCCTAAGAGACCACACAAGCGCAAACGTCTACCTAACCTATTCTTGGGTTTGAGGTTATAATTTGTACTGGAATGACAGGTGTCAGGATTGTCTTCGTATCGGCCGAGCACAATAATTTCACTTCAATAGTTTAGAAATACGAAAAAAAGCGTTCTTTTCAGATTTGATTTGTAAGAGGTTCCAATTCGAGTTCCCTTCTCTAGTTACCTTTTTCGAATCACAGAACACACAAATGCACAGTGTAAAAGGGGTTCAATGCGACGGTGATAAACCTCTAGGAATTATCGCTGCACGATAAACGGCGCTGAAACTACAGTTTAATATTTAACCCGAGAGCATTCCCGAGCTATCACGCCGGTTAAAAATGAATAAACGCGAATACATTGAGAAACAATGCTACAATTTAAATATTTAGCAGATACTTGAAGTAATATTTAGGGCTCCTATTTGGTTTTGTTTAATACCCTGTTCTATTTCAGCTTTAGACCATCACAATTGGGTCGCTGACGTTGACGATATCACAGCATTATATCTTATAATATTCACTTGACAGTAAAAGTATAAATTCAAATTCAATTTCTTGATTGCATGTCACATTAACATAGTTATAGGTGGAACATAATAGAAGGTTTGTATGTGATGCCCTGCAGAGCAGCTATACAATACAAAACAATATATTTAGTCATCAAGTATTTTCTAATACTACTTATACTAATTGCGGTCGTGTGTGTTGGAGTTGTCGAAACATTAAAAGTATAATTACGATATCGAAGCAAGACGAGCAATATTAGACGTAATTTATTTTACCTAACAAATACCTATTCCGTAGACCCCAATTTAAAATACGTGACCCAAAAAATAAATAGCTATCTTAACATGGACAAAGTTTATAACCACGGTGTTTTAGCTGAGGCGTTGCAGTTTTGTAGCCAAAGTGAAGAGCAATTACTCATAAAGCGATTCTCTTAACAAGCATTTGCTTGCTGTGCTAACACTATTACAATTTAAACTTTAAATATTCCAAAACTAGTTAATGTTTTGGAAAACAACGGCGAAGCGACGCTCATTTAGCATTTTCTCTTACGTTAGCGTAAATAGAACAGACTGAAACCTAAAGAATATAGCGGAACTCTTTGACTAATAAAATGTTATTCCATGAAAACGTTTTTCTACTAATCATTTCCCAGAAACATTCGTTCCACAAAGTCATATTCCCGAAGGAATTGTATCTTTAGCCATTATTCAAAAGTTATTTAATATTTGGTTTAATTGTAAGTCGTGGTTACCTGTTGAGTGCAAAAGGTTTTTAATTAATTGGATTTCCTTTCATGATTATTTATTTTAACGTAACTTTTCTTTTTCATATTTTTAACATTGTAATAAGCATCTTATTGTTTTAAATTATCTAAATAATAACTATTACTGTTACAAGGCAAGAGATATTGCAATCTAAACCACAAGTAAAAAGAATTTTACTTTTTTGGGTTCCGTACCTCAAAAGGGAAAAAACGGAACCTTTATAGGATCACTTTGCTGTCCGTTTGTCCGTCTGTCTGTATGTCAAGACCCTATATCTCGGGAACGCGTGAAGGTATCGAGTTGAAATTATACTCCGGTCTACAGTCCTTTGAAGCTGTGAAAAAATCAAACTTCTACATTTACGTAAAAAAAAGATACAGCCGTTTATGTCGCCAAAAACGTGTATTTCGATACTCTCGAGGAAATCAAAATGTATAGGGTATTTGCCACTGACCTAGAACTATGAAATTTGGCAATAACACCGACTTTTACTACAAGTATAGGAAAAAATCTGAAATCTGTACATTTTTAATTAAATCACAAAAAACAGGGTCTTTATGCAAGGAACGGCAGCGCGGTGCTAATTTTGAATTGAGTTAACCGTGTCATGTGCGGACCCCTCGGTGGGCGAGTCCGACTCGCCTTGTCCGGTTTTTATTTTTATTTATTTATAAAAAGCCTACAAATTTTAGCAAAATACGATGGTAGATGTAACATTACAGCATAAAATTGATGATGCTGCTGTTTTATTTCCTCGCTGCGACGGAGAATGAAGAATGAGTTGTTTTATTGTGAAAATATTTTCTTAACATGTTTTGCATACACTGTGCGCAATTTCGGCACCTTCAATCCAAGATGGCGGCTAACGAAGTTCGATAACTTGGATTTTTATTAGGACCCCATTACTTAACAATATTGATCGAAAAAAATCTATGCTCTCCCTTTTGCAGTTACAGCAGAAACCCCTACAGACTGTACTAACCAGAGGGGCTACTGCCTAACGCACTCGCAATCGCAATCGTTTTCATTTTAAAAATCAAAGCCCTGTCTGCATTGCATATAAAATGAAAACAATTGTTCCGCTTTGAAGTCGATTTCACAACATTCTTCCTAGCGTTGATTCCGAACAGCCGCTTGTCTTATCTTCACCCTGTCCCTCATGCCATGTGGCACCCAGTTAGTAGCTACCTACTCTATTCCATCATGATTAATAAGACTTTCACAGTTTCTAGCAAGTTTTAAATATTATGGCATTCACCCTGAGTCCTTAAGGTTTGGCTTCGCGTTTGCAGTCTTAGGATTGCAGTCTTGAGATTGCAAATATGTATCCGCTTTAGAGCCCACTAGCCTTCAATCAGGTGGCTAGTGTGCGGCTCACTTTCTCGAACCCACATATAAAAAGTAATCCGAAGTTTGTACACAAACGGGAAGTAAAGTTCCTCAAACGTTTATTTTTAAATTTATTTTATGTAACGGTCACAGACAATCGATGATTGGGAGTGTTCCGCGACAGTCTTTACTGCCGGAATTCACTCCTGGTCGACTGGACACCTGCTCCAGTAATCCAATAAGCCAACCTTTTTAGTTTATTGAACTTAAAATGGATAGCAGGCCTGATGATGTGAAACGATCCTTTTTTTGTATAAATAACTAGTGCAGTTTATTTGTTACAATAATACATAACAGCATAGTGGTTCATAAATGATTTTATAACGTCATTAAAAACCGTATTATCCTCATAAATTAGTATCAAGTTTGACTTGTTTCTGTTAGGTCTGTTGGTTGTCTAGCGGACAAGACAATGCCTAAACGCATACGAGTACGACTATGAAATTTTTTTTGGGCACATTTATTTTAAAAAAATACTGTTATTATCATTTTAATCAAATGTGAGTCTTACCCGTTACCAACTTATAATCATGTTTTTTTTTATTAGGTACGTATTATTGTTATTCCAACATTTCCAACACACTGACGATGATAATGCATTTGCGTATATGACAATTAATAGCTTTACACCAATTTAAGGCCAGGAGCCGTAGCCAAGATGCAAACGCTGCTAACGTTTTTCTTTTCTATCAATCAAAATATATGGGATGACAGTTGACCACGTGGTTTATCGTAACGCACGAGAATGTCATCCCATACATTTTGAGTGATAGAAAAGAATAACGTTAGTAGCGTTTGCATCTTGACTAGAGCCTCAGGTAACTCGACGTTTACACTAGTTTAGTATTCGGCATTAGTGCTTGTCTCTTACGTCAGGCATTATCTTATCACTTGTGTGCAATATTAATAGCGGCAATCTGAAGTTGAGTATAGACCGTAACGACTTCGACTCAATGAATAATGAGCCACGTCCCACGTGGATAATTAAAACTTGTTCAACATGTGATAGCTACGACAAAGCTAAGTAAGTTAAAACTAAAAGAAAAATAACAAAATAAAGTGACAAATAAAGTTTTTATTGAAAACGGGACATAACGTGACGGCAAATGAGCAATGTAAAACCGTATCAATTTATCACAACAAATGCCATGTAACATGCTTGAGTCATTCAAAACAATTAGTACCGTTGCTATAAACTTTAGTACTTAGGGGTAAGTCCTAATGAGACGTACTAATTTCGTGTAAACGAATATACCAATACTAGTACCTATAACGCTATTACTGCTAAGATCCTTGTTAATTCGTCTGTGTGGAAGATTTCCCATAGTACTCTCTAGGAATCGGGGTCGCCTCACATTATAGGGATTTATTCCAAGATAACGATTTCTTAGAAGAGGTGAAGTATGGTTGCCATTTAAGGTGCGTGCATACATAATTTAAAGGTGAGGTCAGCTCATGACAGCTCTAATTTACTTGTCAGTAAACAGCTGTCATAACGTCAACAGTGTGATTACGATACAAAAGCAAGATGGGCTAAACCAAAGCAGAATAAAGGTTAAGTACGAAATAGTTATTGTGAATCCAGCTATGTATTCGTGATCGTTTAAAATAGTGCAGATACTATATGGCCAATATATTGGGCGAGTGGGTTTTGATGAAACAATACTGAGCCAACATAATCTAGTTATTTAGTTACGCGTAACGAAATAAATTTTCCGAGTTTTAGGTTCGCCATTTCATCCTAAAAATCATTTTAATTAAATTTAAATCAATTCTGAGCTTCTTTGTTGCCAGAGTTGCTCTACGGAGTCCAATTAGGCCGTTAAAAGGATGTATTGATTGAATATTACCCTCTCTTATATAACTCGCTCTAACTTTAACGATATTCTAGTAAGAAATAAACTCCTAAGTAATTCCTTTCTCTAAGCACATAACACATTTTTCCGGCACTGACGCACTAAAACACGTTGTTTAGGATTACGCGGATAAATAGCAATGTTTGAAGTGACAAATTCCGAATATTTATGTCAAAACCATTTTACGCAGAGACTTAGGGCCGTATTAATAAACTGATCTCGACTGTAACACTAATCTCAAGTTGCGTCAAAAATGACAGCCTTCTATGGCTTAGTTTTCTTTGACGTATTTTGTGAAGGGCGTCTCTGCTAAGATGAGTGTATTAATACGACCCTTAGAATGAATGATAAGGCTGAAATTTGACAGATTCATGTATTGTGAGAGCCGCTAAACATTTAGGAGAATTATGAATTATTCCAGACTATAATCTATCTCTGGGCCAAATTTCAACCAAATTAGTATAGGCGTTCTGGCGTAATTGAGTAACATCCAAACTTTTGCATTTATAATATTAGTAACATAAGTAAGATAAAGTATTATTAAGAAAGAACTTAGATTTTTTATTTACATTTAAAAAATATAATAACATAAATTTATTTTATTTTACTTTCTAAAAACGGCCGATATAATTATACTGTTTTATAAAGGCCCTTTAAAACAATAACTTAAAAAAATTGTTTATTTTGGTCACAAAGAACGCAAATCACCAGAAGAAAGTACTGAAAGCTGCTGCTTTAAAAGTTACTCTTTAACATCCTTTTTTATCCTCAGTCCCCACCCTACCTCTCTGAACGTTTTAACTTTCTGGCCACTGGATCTAAAAATTGCTTGCGTTCGAGTGACAACGTTCCCTTGCTTTCCCATCAAATAAATCCAAAACTTATTCTAAATCCTTTTCGGTTTACGCTGTGCGGTTGTGGAATTTATTGCCTACTGAAATTAGGCAGTCTCAGTCTGTAGATTCTTTCAAATCTAGACTAAAGAAGTTCTGGCTTGACACTTGTTCTTAATCTTTTTCCTGCTTATTGTATTTATTTATTTATTATATTAGTTATATTGTATATATTATGTGGTTATTTATTATATCTGTTTATATTTATTGAAATTTCTTTTAGTGTTGTACTTATTTGCTTATTCGTTGTAATAATTATTTCTCAATCGCTCAAAGGTTAACTGGAAGAGATCCCTTAAAGGGATAAGTTCGCCTTTGTACATCCCTGTTATATTTTTGTCTTTTTAGGGTTCCGTACCAAAATGGTACAAAAGGAACCCTTATAGTGAGACTTCGTTGTCTGTCTGTCTGTCTGTCTGTATGTCACAGCAAGTTTTCTCAGCAACTTCAAATGCTATCAACTTGAAATTTGGCATAGTTGTACAACTTGCTTGCCCGCATCTATTTATGGTAAAAAAAATATGAAATTAATTTTATTAATAATTGAAAAGGGGTCTAGAATGGGAGGTTCAAAAATGAAAGTGGTTTGATTATAGCAAATGGGGTGTCATTATGAAAGGTCTTAATCTGCACATTTCAAAACTATTTTTTTTTAAACTTTTTTGTGATGTACTTTTTGATTTATAGCCAAAAATGTACAAAAAATGACCGTTCCCCCCCCTTATCTCCGAAGTTTATTAATCAAAAATTCTGACGTATACATAATTACTTATATTTTCTGGGAAAAATAAAATAAAGTGTGCATTATTTACAGTTTTTGAGAAATAACAAAAAACTAAGAAAATGTGTATTAAAATTTAGGCTAGTCAAAATCTACCTTATTGCCTGGAAAATAAAGCTTATTAAGCTTATAACAAAATGAGTATTTTCTTTTGCGGTTACCAAGCATATTATCTTCAATACGGAACCCTCGGTGCGCGAGTCCGACTCGCACTTGACCGTTTTTTTATAATTGTTATCTCTTTTGTTTGTACAATAAAGTGTTTACATACATACATACATACATACATACAAAATACACATTCTTAAAAACCAAGTAATTTCAAAAATGAATAAACACTTTGGGGATGTTTGATTGTAGTCAAAAACTTAAGTACCTAACATTTGAACTGTAGCAAATCGCTGAACATACATAGAGGTTAAATGGATACCTAGGTCTTGATGTTTTCTGTCTACCTGCTTCGTTTGATCCACCGCCCATACGTAACACCCTGTACTTACTCGTACATTTGAAAACGTCACATCTCATTCATTGATACTTAATCATTTGTAATTTTATTTCATTTCAAGTTAAAAGCATAATAGTTATCAAGCGTGCAGTCGTCGCTCCGGATTAATTCTGTAAAAGCATCCCGCTGTGTGCCCGAGAATTAGCACTCTACTTAATTAGCTACACTTGAGTTTAGTGTGATCCCGTAATTTATTCGTAAGGGCTTCAATTTATAGTCTACGTTGCTTGAAATATTTAAACGTTCGTAATTGGTAGAAATGGAATTACTTTGGATAGGTTTAGCGAAATTAAAATAGATTTTAGAACTAGTTTTAACTGATTATCCAGGAAAGAGTGTAAGTCATGTAGTTAAACTTTCAAGTGAAGTATTGAGGTAAAAGCTCCTATTATGGACAGTGCTCCAGTTATGAAAAATATAAGCTAGCTAGAGCATAAATATAAGCTTCCGAGATTGATATGCTTTTATTCGAAATTACCACTATTAGAATGAAATGTTTGGTATTGCAATGCTTTCATGAAAAAAATGTAAATGCTCCAGTGATGAACATCACTGGAGCATTGTCCATAATAGGTGCTTTTACTTACCCATTACCTTGACGTTTCGATCCATGTACTTATAACAAACTAGTTACGAGAAAATTGAAGATGTGGCCATCAATGTCTGCGGGTGGTGCGAGTTTTCCGAATTACCCACGTTTGGTCTTGTTTTTATTCGTTGCAATCAGCTACAAGGGGCACACAAAACTCATAACATCCACAGGTAAATACCGTTTATTGTACGCGGTTAAGTCCCGGGTAGTAACAAATACGTTTAATTACTAATATCGCTAAAGTGTAAGACAATCACAAGGTAAGTAACGTGTGCCTATGTACTATCATCCCAATGGAACCCTGACCCACCCTAGAACCGTGTCACAGTGACGTTCTGATTCAAGTTGTACGTCGGTACTCCATTTTGATGATTTTGATGATTCTTATGGCAATCGATTTGTCTTAATCTTATGAGTGTCACTAATAATACGACAGTAATTAAAATTCAATATGGCGGCAACTAGACGCCATATTGAAAAAAAAGTCTACGAAATATGACAAATAGGGTATCATTGAATAGTTATTTAAAAATCATCGTTAGATTATTTAATCATTTTTTTATTTGGAACGATCAATTAGGATTTATAGCGATTTAAAGTTGGTTATCAACAACAGTCGGGTTTTAAAAACTTTCTTTTTATTGTTATTGTATGATGAGTTGTTATGATGAAGTCACCGCAACAATGATTCAGTATAAAATAACGAAATACCTGTAACGATTTTATGTAGGTTTCAATGTTTTGAACAAAAATTATATTGAAGTTACTAATATTTGTTTGTGTTTTAAATAAGTTACGTACGTACAAATAAAACTACGTTTCCCTTAACGCACTTACGGGAAATTTATCATAAATTTCTACAATTCAAATTACTAAACTTTAACAATTTTATCTAATGGCATTTTTACATGTAACTGTATATTTACAGTTTTACAATATCTTATTTGTTTCATTTATAACAAACATAAATGTGATAAAATCCCGGATGATAATTTGTTACGGGATAAAAATTGCTGGGTATTTGCGTTCTCTATTAATGAGTTTATAAACCCATTTAACAAGCGAAAAAAATCTCAATTTTGTACGACGGATGTATGTATGACGGATGTATGTATGTAAATACTTTATTGTACCGAAACCGAAACAATACTAATAATTAAAATGGTTGTTTATTAATTCGCTTTTTCTTTATAAAAATACGATACTGTTCTTATTTAATGTATAAAAACAAAAAGTAATTATTTGGCAAATACGGCTCAATATAAAACTCCGCATCAACAACCATTTCAGGCAAATAAAGAGCAAAACAATACAATAAAACTAAAATTCCCTCGAGCAAAGTTTCTTAAATAAATCTCAATCGCTGCTGAGTACCATTTCCTATACAAATAGAAACAAAGAAGTTTTTGATGGATAGCCTCTGGATACGCCGAAAAATTATGGCAGCACTAAACAGTTCAAGGTTGGTATTTCTTGAGAGTTCAGATATGCTCCCCGAATATTATTGAAACGAGGAAAATGTCTTGCTACATTTGAAAAACAAGATATTCGGCGGTGGTTTATATTTTAAGGTACTACGAGATTGTTCGATTTCCCTATTTCCTCTTGTTCTGATTGGAGTTTTTGTGTCCAAATTGTTTATATTTTTACACTCCGCCTTTGAACAGTGAATACGAGTCATAACAAAAGATAACGTAAGCAAGCAAGTAATATACATTGTTTGCCTGCTTTCGATAAATATTTTATTTTTATGGTTTGAAAGACACAATCATTAATAAATATCAGCATAAACAGGCATAGATAACAGTTGATATTTTTTAACTCTAAGCATAAAACAACACAAATATTGGAATTAGATCATTTTCATTTTTAATAACGGAATTAAAATTAATTGAAGGAAGATCAATAGTAATATTTATGTTCATGTCTATAAAATGTATTTTTACAATTACACCCATAACTACTATATTGCAATATTGTGTACTTTATACAACATCACCTTGTCAAGAAAACAAGGTTTCCGGTACATTGAAAACTTCCATCCACCAACCAACAAACAAACAACCATTGCTGCGTGGCCACTGACAACAAAGTCTGTTGTAATCAGGTTTTCCTTTATAGTCTTTATAACACCGTTAGCTCGTTACAGGCTTCGCCGTCGTTTAGTGCCTAACTACCCTATTTCTTAGTTTAAACCTAGATAAGCGTTAAAAGCATTCACAGCCTGAGGCGTGAAATAGGAGCGGGTCATGCAATGAGCAGCAACACGGCTTAATGCCAGTTCGGAATAAAAACCAAAAAATTGCGAGCAATTTGCACGAACGAAGCGGGATTTATTAATGTTATGACTTGTTAGCACTTTTGTAGCTTTCCCGTGTAATCCTTTGCCTTTTTAGAGCCACTTCGTGTAAAATGTTTTACACGAAACACTGGTTAGATAAGACTAAGTATAATACGAGTAAGTACAGAAAGACTAAACCTTCAATAATCCTTATGGGTTGTTATTTGATTGTTTGTGACACATCACACAGTGGACAATAAAAAGTCTTGATTATTTTTTACTAAATTTTTTTAATAAAATAAAATATTAACCATTAAATCGATAACGTACCAGGTAAAGAAACTGAAGAAAAATAAGAAGTAGTAGAATATAAAAGAACAATAGTGTTGCATACCTCTGTTTAATTTGATTTAAAAAATCGTTGGAACTTAAAAAAAATACTAGAATATTGGAACCAGTTTATAAATAAAGTTACTTCAATTTCAAACTATTTTACGTATTAGGGCGCCGCATTTTTAACTTGGCAGGTATAAATCAAGCTTCCATCAGCTTCTGATAGTGCGCCCACGGTTGCGATTAGTAAGTATTAATAAGAGTCGTAGGTGTTCAGTTCAAAGGAGATTATAAAAGCTTTAAATAGACCGATCACGAGAAAACAATATAATAATAATATAATATATAATGCGATTAAAAATCTCTAAATTACAATTACTTGACTACTTATTCAACTTATTTCAATTACCTACTATTCATTTATCTAGGAGACTAGAGGCCATATTATATAACCGTAGGTTTATTTACCGTCCCGAAAAAAGTTATGTTCATGTAGAGTTGGCTTCTCATTATTATTGAAATAAAAGTCAAAAATTTGCTTATGTTGTGGTTCATGAAAGTGTAATATCGTCAGCATAAATTATCTAGATTCGTTTCTTGTTGAACATGATTCCGTTTCATCAGATTCAATGCTCATTAAGTTAATTGATAGATATCGTACCAGTCCTATTTTACGTAAATGAACATCATCAGATTTCATGAACTTCGTCAATGTCAATTAGGAGGGAATATAAAAAATCCTCACAATGAACCACAATGCGCCTAGTACACTTTAGGTAAAATATGCAACCGATTTTCAAATCTCACCACAAGACAACATCACTCTTTTAAACATAGGAAATACACAATTTGCTTTAAATAATACATTATTATGAAATCATTATTTTCAAAAGCAATATTCTAAAAAATACTACTAATAACTGTTGAGTTTCTTGCGTCGTTTCTTCTCAGCAGTAGTCTCCTCATGGGAAGCGCTGGTAGATTTTGACGTGCAAAGGTGCCCGTGCTCTACTTACTGAATAAACATCATTCATCTCATCATGATTTATCTTTTTTATTATATTATTAATAAACTAAAACTAAGTTACTAAAACTAGATTTATCATTTTTATCCATTCTTGATGACATGAAATTAAAGGTACATAGTATTGCTTACATATAGTAACTAAGTAATTTGTTTTTTTGCCCGTTAGCTTCGAAGGCATGGTCACTATCTAAGGCTAACGTGTTGTAATATCTCAAAGGTGTATTACAGCCCTTGAAAGGCAGCATGTTCTGTTAGTCCGCACGAGTAAAATAAAAATCGACGTTGATTGCTTTGTTCATTTTCTGCTCCAACGCGAAAGTTAATCAGTTAACTAAACGAAAAGTTGAATGAACCTTTGTTCTTATAATAAAATGCTGTAGCCAGCTTTCATTCTTTTATTATGATTGAAAGCTTATTAAATTATCTTTATAATTACCTATTAGTTTAATTATTTATTCAAGGATGTTTAGAACTTACTGGGTTTCTGTTACAAAATTTGTACGTATAGATAGATATCAGAGGAAATATTTTACACGAAATAACCAAGCTTTAAGTTAAACTATGGATGAACGATGAACAAACTTGCACAGAGAAGTAACTACTTTAATACATAGAATATACACAAGAATCAGGAACAAATCGTGCTCATTACAAAAAATATTTGCACTAACCAGGGATAGAATCCGGAATTCCTGGTTTCGTAGGCAGGATCACTACCAACTAGGTTAACGCCATTAGCTATTAGTTAGGGACGTGTAAACGTTTGTCATCCTAGTTTCTGTTGTCATAATATTCTTGGTCCTACTAATGGTTGCCCTAATGATAAGGTTCCTGGCATAATAGTTTTTGACATAATGATGCTTGCCTGAAATTAGTTTCCTCGTCTGAATCCCATTTAAACGCCAGGTAAGTCGGTTCTGGCACTCGTTGGGCGCTGCAATGGCACACTCGCTTTGCTCGCTCGGCTCGTTCGTCGTTTGTCGTAGTTAAACCGAACACTCCTCCCGCTTTCCTGGTCGTCGTACCTAACTCTTGCTTACTTTTTAATTTCTAGTTCATTTCTCATAACTTTACGACAATCGACATTATGATAAGCAGTCTAACAAATAAAATATTGGTTATTAACCGTTGACAGTCAAATGTATGACTTAATTTATTAGGTAACACATGTAATTACTATTAAAGTTAAGATAATCAAAATAATAGCAACTACCTCTACAATGATGACTAAAGTGTTTAACCATCGTTGCGTTACGGGAATTAAACAATATGGGCACTGAGCGTCATGGCTAACATCAATTATGATTCTGACTAAACTATTATGGCAAATGACTTTAGGACAAACGTCGCTATGGCAATAGAAGGAACCCTAATTTTGTGGCCCTAGTGAAAACAGATGCAAGTGGACTTAGCTCTTAATAAAAACTTTATATACACAATGAACAGTTTATTAGACTTATACCGTTTTTCACTTGAACTCCGGAAGACTTGTATCTTTTTTACTTGAGCCACATTATTTTGAACCGTAACATACTTTAACCGTCGACTGCGCCTGTAAATCCCCGCTCACCTCAAACAGCACGACCGTAAACTAGCATGCAACACAGATAAATGTGTAATGGACGTATCGTGTTCCCGGCCGCATTAAGCCTGAACGTTTAAAATTTCCCCACCGTGGGTAAAAGCATTTTGTGTCATAGATAAAAGTGTTTTTAGTTTAGTCACGGTAATTTAACTGGAACGATATTTATGGCCAGTGTTTATTGCCTGTTGTTTTGAATTGTTTTTTCCGCTTAAAGGTTAATTGAGTGACAGTGATTGCATAAATTGCTTTAGTGGTAGGACCTTGTGCAAAGTCCGTCTGGATCGCTACCACCATTTTACATTAAACCTAATTCGAAGCAGCGTATCCGGCGTGGGGATGAGACAACTGGTGAAGTTACTCGCACAGAGGCATTCCAGATTAGTCCTTAGTGTTGACAACGGGTTGTACCTATTTTTTAATCGAAACACCTTTCAACGTACAAATCATTACGCAGAATTTTCACTTCATCGAAAGGCATTTCTCGCCGCATGTCGGACGCAAGTCTAACCTAGCCTGGCCTACGAAATTAATTTAAGATATCCTAAAAACCTCATGGTTTCTGCAGATGATAGCGTTCGATGGAATGAAATTCCATGTAATTATACAATCGATGAAATAAATACTAAAAACATGGGTTACAGATACCACTTACCATCATGACATGTGGCCTGTGTGCTCGTTTGCCTTTTCCATGCCGTAAAAAAATAGTAATTCCGCGTATTGTTACGCTTGCGCAACTTGTATTTTATCTAAAGGACTTTTAAGTTTTTACCTTTCTAATTCTACTTTTGCCCCATGATCGGCCTGATTCTCTTCAATCATCTTCTTGCAAGCGAACTCATATAAGCAAGTATTAAGCTGTTTGATTGAGAAAGCACGCTGTAAAATTTTGTTTGTATACTCTGACGGGACCACTTAAACTCGCCGGTTAAAAAGTCACCCGTCGAGTTTAAAAGTGAGTCCTTAAGAGAATAATGCGGCTGGTATGACAATGATAACAACCACCAACCACGATCATCAGCCGCCATAGAGAAAGACACAAACTTAAACAATGTGACGTATTCATGGATTGAACGCGGTATAATTTACGACTTAGGTCCTAATCTGATCGTTTTTGTTAGCCTTGCGGTTTGTTGTCGGCCTATCGAAGCGTAAACCAGCTGCTTTATGAGGTGTGCGCCGATCTGCGGCGGGAATAGTGCCAAAACATGCGTCCACGACGGTACGTGGTAAATATAAAATGTTTTTAGGGTTCCGTAGTCAACAAGAAAAGAGCTTCCATTTCAGTGTTTATGGGCGGTGGTGATTGCTTCCCATCAGGTAACCCGCATGCTCGTTTGCCTCCCTCTTTCATAAAAAAGGAACCCCTATAGTTTCGCCATGTGCGTCTGTCCGTCTTTCCGCAGTTTAACTCACAGACACTTGATACTTACTACAAAGCTGTAATTTGGCATATTTATAAAATTAGGCACTGGTCCCACCGCCGGCGAGTAAGCTATGAAATATCGGCAATTTTCTTGTCCAAGAAACGAACAAAAGATAATCGCTCCCGTGTAAATAAAAGAGAGAGAGATATAAATTTATAGTTTATCGCTGAGCGAGTGAGCTATACTCGCTCAACTATGAACTATAAATATATATCTCTCTCTTTTATTTACACGGGAGCGATGATCTTTTGATCGTTTCATAGACAAGAAAATAGCCGATAGTTCATAGCTTACTCGCCGGCGGTGGGACCAGTGCCTTAAATTATAACGCTTACCAAATTGTGAAACAAAATCTTGAATTTTTTTTTTTGTTTCAGGTAAGATTTTTAATTTTAATTTTCATTAGGTACATCAAGATATCGAGATAGCTATCATTGGATGGCACTTAAAATCATTATGTACATGCTGTTAAAAAAAAATAGGTTTGGGCCATAACTACAAGTAATAAAAATCAGAAAAATATCTTTAACTAAAGCCTATTTTAAAAGATGTTGTATTTTGCGTTTTTAAAGGCAGTTTTTGTTTTTTAAAGCATTTATTTTATTTTATACTTTTTAGTGATCATAATAACTAGAATTGATTGGTTCTTGAGATACAGGCGACTAAAGTATTTATAACTACTAAAAATCATCTACATATTCAAGACAGCACCAAATATCTTTTTCGAGATATTTTTTGTGTTTGTAGTAACGGCGACGAAACCCTGCACTGAGCATGCTCTGACATGCTCATGCCGGGATTTAACTTTTTTTTCAATAGAACAGTCTCATAAATTCTGTCGAAGCAAAATCTCTTGACCGCTCTAAACTTGTTCAATTTATTATGAGAAAAAACTTGATCCTCGCCGGGACGCGTCGCCCTTCGTTAACCATATTTGAAAAGTTTTGATACTTATAACTGCGACTGGGTAAAGAGTGTATTGATTTTGGTTTTCCGTTAGCTTTATAAGGCAAAGACCAGGAATTAGCGATTACTTCTCCTTCGTTACGTCTCATTCTGAGGAGTGAAAACCTGAATTTAGAAACAATGGAAAGCTATTGCCCTCGTTTTTACCTATCTGCCTATTCTATGTATTACCTACTCACTATTATTAATGCTACTTTTGTTAACCAAACCAAACAAACACAAATCTGAAATTTTGTACATATACTTATTATTTCATAACTCTCATAATTATTATTCGAGCATTATTTATGAATATGTTTATTTGTAATTGCGTTCTCGAAAATGGCTCTTTTATCAATTTTCATGAAAATAACCAACTTTTTTAGGATGTCTCTCGTTTCTCCTGTTTTACTCCAAAAGTTTCACTTGAACTAGAATTACGTAACGACCCCTGCATCCAAAAGTACAAATACCAGATATCTAAAAATATCTTAAATTAAAAGTCATAAACGAGTTTAAAAAAAAACCATTATGACTACGTAGACTTCATTGGTTCTTCAGTTAATGGAAGTCATCTAAGTAACGTTTAATAGAAACTTTGCTCATTACTTGACAATAGAGCTAAACTTCTCTTGAATATTAGGTACATTCGAGAACTTCGACATTGATCACTTTGTGCAACAGAACAAAATCTAAATAGTCTCTTCTTGTTTAGAGCGTATCACCCTGAAATTCAAGTATTTCATCCTTGTATCATAGCTACTCCGTTTACCACTAACTTTTGTGCAGTTCTGATAGGTTAATTACCTGGTGAAGCAGCGCTGAATCCTTTCCAAACGATCAATATGCACTTGATACGAGGGACTCCATACCTGGCTACAGTACTCTAGATGCGATCGCACAAATGTGTTATAACTAAAGTGTAGTAAGAGTCTTAATGTGCTTAAAGTTCCTAGCGACCTTTTTACGAAGCTGAATATTTTTAAATTGTCTTGGATGACATTGCTTGGGTGACAGATAAAATGCAGTTTAGTATCTAAGGTAAGTCCCAAATCCCTCCTAGTGTTTACTTCTCCTAAGTTAGCACTTCTGATTGAATAGCTATTACGCGTGTGTTGACATTTAGAGGCATTAAGGACCATATCGAGGGTTGCGTGGTCAAACCCGATAAGTCGGTATAACTTGTTGTGTCAAAAAGAACATTAATGAATTCATAAAGACAATACCACTGAGTGATACTATGAAAGTTACCCTGAAGCAGTTCTGCATTGACAGCGCACCTGATTTCCCAATATAGCTTAAATCGTCCGCAAAATTAAGTAAATTATTTGCTGTGTTTGATTACGTTAGTTATGTCGTTACAAACAAAAAGAACAGTAATGGTCCTAGGTGCGATCCTTGAGGCACTCCCGAGGCAGTAGAGTAGTATTGCGATTTGCATCTATCTTTTACAACTCTCTGCTTTCACTTGCTTGTCTTTGCTTGACATAATGGTCATAATAATGGTTTTATTTCCGAAACCGTAAACTTTTCATGATTGTTATAAAACAAACCTAACATAATGTAATGGGTTCTATACATTGGCCATTTGAAAAATCCTGATAACTTTACAATTCCGAAAAAATCATTAAAATATTATGAACATTATGTAGGCCCATTATGTATTTTTAACATTAATTATTTTAGGATTTATACATATTTATATATGACACGATCCCAAAATATGCTCTTACCTGGTTTTTTTTATTATTGTTAACATACATGTTTACTCACACCTTGCAAAAATCTTCTGGACGTCACTGCAATTGTTTACAAAAAAAAACACGTCGAAAGCTCGTACTCCACTCCTTAACCGTACACTTTGTTATTAAACAACATAGTAATCTATTACCACTTATGTTATAACTAAATTTAGATAAAAAACTTGGAAATATGAAGGACATTGTATGAAACGATATTTTAGTCCTGTATGAAATATTGGAAAATAAATTCAGTTACTATTTTCAGCACAAAAAAGTGACAACCTAGCAGCGTCAGATTTTTTTGCTTTATCCCGTTTTATTTGATTGCCACACAATTCCGTTAAAGGATTTGCTTTTTAGGGTTCCGTACCAAAATGGTAAAAAAGTAACCCAGGTGATGAGACTTCGGTGTCTATCTGTCTGTATGTCACAGCAGTTTTTCTCTGATAGGTTTTAACTTGAAATTTGGCATAGTTGTATAACTTGCTTGCCCACATCTGGTTTTAGTAAAAAAAGATTAAAGTTAAATTTAAAGATATTTATGTATTACGCAAAAAATAAAATGAAGTTCTCAAATTGTACAGTTTTGGAAAAAAATACAAAAAACTTTAAAAATCTGTAATAAACTTTAGGCTAGTCAAAATGGACCTATTATCTAGAAAATAAAGTTCATATCAAAATACGGAACACTCGGTGCGTGAGTCCGACTCACACTTGATCCTTTTTTGTATATAGAATATACAGTAAAGATATTGTGTGGGGAGATTTGATGTACCCAGTAAGGCATTAACAATGGTTCAAACTCGTGCTTTACGTTATTTGTTAGATTATCGTATGACAAACGGAGTTTCGGACGGATGGTATTCACTTTACCAAAGATAAGCTGCCACACAAAAGAAAGTCACATAGTTCCCACTGTTTAATTTTAACGTAAAGGTTAATATCTATACTGCAATCGCGTCAAATGCTGGCATAGATATTTTCGAAGTCTTGGAAACATAAACATAATTATGGCATTTATGACTTCGAATACACGTTTTAAACTACAGCGGTTTTTATTACAAGAAAGAGAGTAGAATAGACCGATAAAGAGAAGACGATGCGTTGGCCTAGTTGATAGTGACCCTGCCTACTCATCAAAATATTTTAACTTACTTCTGGTTAAAGTAAAGCGGTATGAATTAAAAGAGCACACCCACGCACAGTAAGGTACTTGTTCTGGGTTCTTGTCTCAGTTGCTACACTACATTTCCCTTGTGAGTTTTGTGTATATAATTTTATTACACACTGTTTTTTTCCTAACACTAAGCCCGGTAAACTGAGCCTTGCCTTCCCCAAGCGTCAGCTTCTCGAAGGAAGTAATTATTTAGAGCAGAGACATTAATTCTGAAACTCGTCGCTAAGCGGGCCGTAGATAAAAACGGGATAGCCCGGGATAAACCGGCAGGAATTATGTCCTCGGGTATTTAGCTTGACAAGTAAAAGTTTACTATAAACACATGCGTCTAGAGTACAAAATGCATCACGGGCTAGATAACGTTCCTAAGATTATATGGTAAGGTCAAAAATTCAACCAATTTCTCTATCAGTGGTGTTTTTCCCTAGGTGAGTTGGTTGATAAGTTTTACGTCGCACTTGCCGGCCTGACGTTACCAAAATGCATAGATGATGATACGAAAGTCAACATCAATTTCAACGTGATTCTAATCGCCATAAAAAAGATGACGATACGTTTATGTTACTTACTCGATAAAATGAAAATATTCGCGTTTGAGGAACAGGGAACGACGGAAGGCGGCTGCGACGAGCATGTGAGTAGCATCAATCAAAATAATAGGTCTATAATGTATAATGTGTTTTAGGTCATAATTATCGTAAGTCATCATCGTATTTTTTTTTCAGATTTTTCTATTAAGGAGGTTTTGAAATGTTTTCTGTTCCAGCGATATAAAAAATTGGACTACCAATGAATATGTACTTAGACACAGATATTACGACCCAAAAAAAAAACAATGAATACCTACAACTGGTACTCCAATATAATGCCTAGAGATGTATGAAGTATGCCACAAATCGCGCCGTGCCGGCTATGGACAGGTTTCTATGCATTTGTTTCCGCCGCCCATCACTCACATCCACCGCCTACATTACGAGCACATACTCGTACATGTTACGGGGCTATATTTTACTTTTTATAACATTTAGTAAACGTGATTTTCTTTATTGTTATGCTATTTATCTTTTCCTGTCTGAACAAACCAATGCCCGTTAGTACTTTCACTTTGACTTTGGATATTATTTTTATTTTCTTTGCTATTATTAGGTACGTTTGCCTGTACGTGTCATAGATTATTAAGAACTAACCAATTCTCGGTTTAATATTCTTGTAATTATATCGCTGTTCATTTAAAAGCTAACTTTAAAGCGATCGAGCATGACTTTGTAAAATAACCGTTTTAGTGTTCCCCATCACGCAATGTTCCCGGAACAGATGACCTTATTCTCTAACGCAATGTTAAATTCACCGACAAACCAGTACACTTTGATCCCTGGAGTCATACTTATTGTTAGGAAACTAAGATCTGTATCAAAACAATTTTATTTGATATTCGGTTTTCTACAGTTACTGCAGGCTTGGGGGTCTAAATAGAAGCGCTCGACATTGAAATCGACGTCGACCTATTCAAGGTATTAGAGTAGTTCTACAGACGGTCTTGATTCAGTTTTGTTATTATGACAGGTTTATTTGTTGCTCTATTTCAAGTATGATTTAAGTAAGTATTTATTTGTGATACACAAGGCTATTTACTTTAAGTTCTTTATTCAGGGCGACCGAACTGACTCACCTTACATACATAACTCTAATTATTTATCTCTACCACATCGGATTAAAAAAAGCTGTACCATTTAAAAAAATGTTGTTACACATTCTAATTTTAGGACATTAGATGTCTATTTTTTTCCTCTCTTTTCTAATTTCTTTGTAAACTACTCGTACAAATTGTCGAATTTTGATTTTTGCTGTCGACCTGCGGGTAATTTTTTGAGTAATCGAGCGCTCGAATGTGTATGCTAACAAAGCTGAGTTTTCCTATAGTACAGGGTGTGCAGTGCGCATAGGCGCAGGGTCTTAAAGGCTCAGTTTCATTGGTTGAATTAGCAAGCATGCTTGTAGCAATCTATTGAAGAGTTGTTTTAGCATTATTGTATCACGGAAAGCATGCGGGCTATAAAACTAAGCCTTAAGGGGCGCCGAACGCCGCTCGCGTCACCTGCAAAGAACATGTGTCGCTCGTGGTTGCGCTGGTGCTCTCAAAGAACCTAGAGGCGCCAGGGTATTGATTGCACACAAGGGCTACATGTCATAGCCTAGAGCCGCCACTGTAGTACCTAAGTTTCGGAGTTATCAAGGTTTTAATGATAGTGGGAAAGAACCCTAACTTGCGACTATTATTTATTTAAACTTCTTTGCACAAAATACAATAAAGTACAAATGGCGGAGTTAATGTCCAATAGCATTCTCTACCAGTCAATTAGTAGGTGAAACAGAAAAAAAATCCAAGGTTGGTGCAAAGAAAAAAGCGTTGAATAAAAACTGTTTCAATAAAATATAAAAAAATAAGTATGTATGAAAAATATAAAATATATGCGTGCTTCGAAGGTATAAAAGCCTTTTACCCTAAGCAAGTACTTAATCTCTATTCTATCCTGATACAACCAAAAGTTACCAAAATGAAGATACATACCTATCTTCGTTACATTATAGTTATACTATAAACATCATGTTGGTACTTACACCATAATTATTTAAACTAGATCGTAGACCGTTAAACTCATAAAACGCAACAGTGTCGCGTCAGTACAGTACCCCTTAAGTACCTTAAACGCTTGCTTCTTGATAAGCTTACAATACGCTGTTAACTAGTTGCTAACCAACTAAACACTAAACATGCAACGTACCTGGCTAATAAACCAATGCCAACTTAACCTGAGCCCTTAACAACTGGCTTACTTCAAACATGAACCTTAAACCAAACAAGTATGAGTGAAATGTGATTGTAGTGAGGCTCTACTAGTATTAACATAGTTTTCGACGGTTGAACGTGACAAGCTACCAGCTCAGTGACATAAATAGGAATCGCTGGTGTGTCGGACTATAAATTATGTGTCGTGCGGGGAAAATCAAGCGCACATATTTTTGAAATCATCGATGTTTCACAACGCGGGTTTTGATTACAAATGATACCTATTTCACAAGTATCTCGATTCCATACGGGCCTAATAAGCTAGCACCAGCTAAGATGAAGAGAGATGTATTAAAAATTGCTATTTTTGCTAAAAGCCTTGGTTTATACTACGGTTAACTATGATTACAGCTATTTAATTTAATAAATGTATGAACAGACTTATGAGTGTCGAGGAAGCGAGGGAAGTTTGTCGGATCGTAGCAAGTGGAAGGAAGTGGTATCTGCCTACCCCTACGGGAAAGAGGCGTGATTGTATGTATGTATGCCAACTAATAGAAAATGTCTCTTGGCTGGCCCCTATTTTTTAATGAGGTTTATCATTCTTAATTATTATTGGTAACGAATTTAAGGTTTTTTTTAAGTCTATAAATAAAAAATCTTTCCGTCAGCTTTTGAAAATTACGAATAGGGATCCGAAACATCGGCACTGACGAATCGAAACTATAAATTAAATTACGAGGTTGAGATCATTGCATGGTAATCTCTAACATATAATTAAACTAATTACAACTATAGCCCCCCATTTAGATAGATAGAGAATACGTGAGCATCAGAATTTGTCAATTTTACTTTCTCTCCAGACGTGAATGCATTGGACTTTTTCATGGGGATATATGCTTAGCAAGATTAGAAGCACACGGGGTATGAATTTAAATTCATTCAAGGATCGGTTGGTCAAGATATGTGATGATGACATACCCGATAAGGTAGTGAGTGCCGCGTGCAATTAATTACACAAGTAGAATGCGTAAAGTTATACAAGCTAGATAAAGGAGAGCGATGAGTTGATGAATAAGTTTAGTAAATATAGAGTATGCTTAAAATATAAACATGTTAAAATATGAAGTTTTCTTTTAATTTTGACACTTATTATAATATAAAAAATAAATAATAAAATTAGGACACTTAATCTGCCCAACCCTGTATAGTCAACTTTTTAAGTAAGGACATAAAGTTGGTTTCTCCATACTAGATGTCCCAGATTTTGTTTCTCACTTTGTATGAATAAAACAACTTTATACCATTACTTTAAAAGTTGATTCTGATTCTGATTCTGATGATCAATGCATATAAAATTATAGCGTTAGTAAAATTAATCTTATTACGTAATCCATGATTTCAATATTCACCAAGAAAGTTCAACAAAATATCCAATAAAACCTCTTCCAAGTATTAAAGAAAATGTCATGTTCTCCTAGTTACTTTATCTTCTTAAATATGTGACGTAAAGGCAATCTATTTATCTTAAAAGACTGCTCGAAGTGCTGCTTAGATTAACAAAAACTGATAGACAAGACACCCATATCAACGGCAAAGAGCTGGTGGGATTATGTGGATTTTAGTTTCATAAAGGTCGTTAATCATTAAGATTGCTTCAGTAAAAATAGTATTTCTTCAGTTTTAACGTAACCTAACATAAGTAGGTACTCGAAAATTAACATTTATTAGTACAATAAGAATAATGACTGTAAGGATAAGAACTGAACCCGATGTGACAAAATAGCGTGATCCTATCTTGCCAAAAGGTTGGCTGTGAATTCGTAACCATCATTAATACCTGTGGTACCTAACCTAATTCAGAGCAAAACTTTACGTTGTTGTGTTAACCATTTATTTTAGAAACTGTGTAACTGTTGGAACGAATATTTATTCTTCATACATACTTCAGAATATTTTTATCGTCATCACCTCATGGAACGGACAGGTCTCTAGAATAGAATCGTGTGTTTAAACTTCATTTCTTTAAACTTCATTGCACAACAAAAAAATACAGATGTCGCACTTTAAGGCTTATGGCATTCTCCACCAGTGTACAAATTAAAAAGCCGAACCGTATATATCCTAGATATTTTCACATTATTTTCCCTCAACCTCTTCTTACAGTGTCTATTTGTTCAACCAATCACAGATAGAGTATCTTGAACGCAATACGATGACTGTATTTATTGCACCATTTGGTTTTAGCTTGCCCCATCTATCCCAGCCCGCATCTAAGCCGGTTCATGAAGATTGATGGCCATAGCGACGGCCTCCGCTGATTGACATCGCAATTTACTTCATCGGCGTTTTTAATTTAGCCTTGTCTCCGAGACGGTGTCGAATTAATTCACATTCGAGACAAGAAGGAGTACAAGTTCACCATGGAGTGAAGAAATCAGCTGGAAGTACTCTAATTTATATTTTATGAATACAAAATTAGTACTTTGGTTCATTAACAAGTTTCATTAGTGATTATTGTCGTTTATGATTTTAGGAACTGTTTATATAAATAAAAGTCGCTTATCATAATCGTTACCTACTTAATAACGGAGAGCATTGGTTATTGAAGTCAGTAAAAAACTGGCCAAGTGCGAGTTGGACTCGCACACGAAGGGTTCCATACCATTCTTGTATGGGGGCCATCTTTTTTAGGGTTCGTAGTCAAAAAGGAACCCTTATCGTTTCGCCATGTCCGTCAGTCCTTTTGTCCGCGTTTTAACTCGGTAACTCTTGACAAATAAATGAAATATAAGCTTTAAAATAAAAATGTTTTCGGTTACAACTAAAAAAAACTTATGAATATTTGGACAAATGAAAAAGTTGAGAATAAAAAGTTGAGGTTGCATACCAGTAACAAAAACTACCTAATGTTTTTGACATGTATGTATGTTTGATTCTTTATTCCCTTGCTGTAGCCAAACGACTAGCCCAATTTTGAAGAAGGAAAATAATCCGATGTGGTTACATCAGTACATATAGCGTCGAGAGTAACACTGAGATCTTAAAGGAAGCAATGCGTTGGTATTTACATGAGACTATTCATTCCACATCACATTATCGAAAATATCATAACACTTGCAGTCGATTTTGAATTGCTATTTGTTAAAAAAATTAAAACAAAAATATTGTAGGGTAACTGTGATCCAAGCCATCCCAAGCCTTGATTAAAAGTTCGTCAAAATTAAAAATTATGTACTAGAATGAGAAAATTAAACGCACAGTTTTCAATCTCCATCAGACCAGCAGTTTTTAGCGCAAAAGTATTATTTTCTTTTAAGGCTGTAATAACTGTGGCAGGCTGCTGAATCCTAATTGTGGCGTCATCACTACCGGTAGAAAATCGAATCTGCTTTAGATAACTTTCATAGAGATACTACCTTTTGGATTAGTTAAAAATATGCAACCCGGCGTCTAGTTTTTTCTCTGTATTTTTACTAATTTTGAAGAACGTTTTTGGTGTGTCTTAATCTCAAACCTCCATGTTATTTATTAAAGTAGACGCGAAAAGTAGAAGTTTTTAGTCTGGTTAGCAAGATAAACCACTAAAACAGTGCAATGGTACGAAACCTCCAGTGTGCGAGATAAACTTGCTCATGTTTGGTTTTCTTTTGTTTTATGCAAAAATAAACATATTATTTCCTCTTTTTATTATAAACACCCCCTCTATAAAGCTTATGCTTTATACGTTTTCTGACAAAATTACCAAAACTGTAAATTGCCAACAGAATGAATGGTGTTATCAATCCCGGGATGTGGCGCCAGATGTCGCCGCCATGAAGAATGACCGAAGCGACATGAAGGACGGAGCGGGACCGGCGGAGATCACTGCGGGCTCTCTGACCTACTTGGCAAGTAGGGACAGTGGTAGCATCTATTACATATTGTCTAGCATTATATTTTATACCTGGAAGAACGTGCGTCGCTCGGGTTGAAAACAAATCCCGAAGATGACCACTTGGCACACCGATTTTCAAATTTCCTCGAAATCGTTAGAGCAGCTTTTGAGAACGTGATTACAAATATTTAATTAAGACGAGCGCAAAGAAGCAGTTCAACTTCTTGAGTTTAGGTAGATATCTATACTATGCTCATTATTATACGAACGAATGCTAAAAGTGAGTAATTACTATCAAATAATTATGAAATCTCGAAATTAGACAACATAAATATAACTTGCATGCAACTTCCACCAAAGAGTAAATGAACCCCACGTGTCACACATTCTTGCTCATTCATTATGCATTTACTTATTATTCACCAATTTTAAATAACTTGAGTCAAAACTAAATGTTAGGGAACTTGGCTTCTCAGATTATAGGGCTATTTATTGAATGAGATGCCGAGTATTACACCAAACCTAGAGGACTGGATAATCTGCAAAATAATCTATAAGACGGAGACTAAGATGCTTTAAAGAAAGAACTCTCAGCCGTAGACTGGATAGGATAATTAGAATGGACAAAACTTTCAATGAAAACTATGATCTATCTAATAACACCAAATTAAAGCCTAAAAAATTCCAAATAACACCCGGATTGAAAATATCTTTTCCGTAATAAAAAGCAATTAACGCTACTCGTATCACAGCGGCGAAATAAAAATTTACGAAATCATTATAATGAATATAGTAAAATACTCAAAAAAGCAGTTTACGATTCAAAAACTAAGTAGTATTTGAAAATTCACTCAATAAAACAAAACCTATGTAGCAAATTACAAAATAACATCGACAACGCACTAAAAAACGACCCAAAGCAAGACGCGAATATCTTTAATACTTTCTTCTCTTCTATCGGATATGAATGAATGAAAAGATTTTTTTAGGTTTATTTAGATGAGATGCCTCCCACTTTAATAAAAAATGCACAGAAATCCTAACAACCCCATACAGTAAACTAATAAATGAATAATTTTCTGAAGGCATTTTGCCAGAGGCACTGAAAATTTGTATAATAAAACCTGTCCATAAAAAACGAGAAACCAAACCTCGTTTCCCTATAGTAACTAGTTCTCGTAGGCACATCAACAAGCTTGTAAGAGGTGTAATTATTACTTATTTCATTTGAAAGTGTACAATGCACACTGCGTCTGAGACCAAATTTAATTAAGGCGTTGCGTTCCTTGACTATTCTAGTTGTATCTCCAAGACCAACGTAATTGCAATATCATAATTGTACTACCTGCCTAATTGATCAAACCTGATCAGTTTCATGCCTCCAGCTTTAGAATTGAAACGCACGCCAAAGCCTTTGTGAATGGAAATCAATTTAGGGCAGATACGACTATGTCCAGCAGAAGGCTTTTGGGTAACATGATGATTATATCCTAGATTTTGTTAAATACAGGAAAATCAATTACATCCAACTATATTAATTTAAGTTGGATGGAATTTAAGTTGGATGGTCAAAAGGGCCTATTTTCATCAAGTCAGGATATGATGATGTAATCCTGGAGAAATCGGTTGAACTCTTCAAGTATTATAGACACACATACAGCAAGTTGAGTATTTGGAGTCGGTTTATCGTTTTTTGAACATTTTCTTTATTTTATATAAAACTAGCTTCTGCCCGTGACTTCGTCAGCGTAGATTTTGATTATCGTTAATCTTTCGAAAACTTTTAAATTTTCCGGGACGAAAAGTAGCCTATTGGTTAATTCAGGGTATAAACTATCTCTGTTTTTTGTAAATAAATATCATATCAGGGGACAACATATATTAATTCAGTTATATTGTTCTTGTTTCGAATGAACAGTTAACATACATATAGTATTACATTTATGACATTGCAATTATGTCATCTACCGAACATGCATAATAGAAGCAACAGGAAACTTTGTTCAAATTGTTCCATCTTTCGTTCCCACTTAGAATATTGTCAAGTTTTAAACAACCTCAAGAGTAAAGCAATAATTACACCCAGGATGTTGCCCCATCCCTCAATATTCGGCTACGAAATAAGCGGTTTTCGCGCTTAATAAAAAACCAGTTATATAATTACTTTAACTGGCATTTAAACATCCTCTCGGGCGATGTTGGCAACCGCTTCCGTTATGAATTGGTCATTAAAAACAATATAACGAAAATTGATCCAGCAGGCCTATTTCTTTATCACATTTAAAAAATATGGAAACCCAAACGAATTCTTTATCCAAGTAGTAGCTATGTTACATGTTTAGACAACCATAATTTTAGTATTAGCACGTTTGTCTGTGCATCATAATATAATAATCTGATCACTATTGAGAAGGCACTGGCCATGAAATGTAGGCAGCTTAGGACTCAGGGGTCATGTTATTTGTGTAGATCCTCTGAGGCTCCTGCCGAGATGCAAACGCTACTAACGTTTTTCTTTTCCATAACTCAAAATGTATGGGATGTCATTCTTGTGCGTTAAACGGTAAACCACGTGGTCAATTTGTCATCCACATTTTGAGTAGTAGAAAAGAAAAACGTTAGTAGCGTTTACATCTTGGCTTAGAGCCTTTGTACTTTTATCTTCAATCATTATTTCTATTTATATTTTTCTTAACGAAGCATTTGGATGTCAAAATCTGAAGTAGTCTAATAACAATAAAACACAGGACAATTTATATGTTATTTGTTTAAGAGGCATTTATAAAATATTTACTGGCATGAACCTTCAACAAATATACTACGTGAAAAGCGTGTTGCGTGGCTCCGTCTCTTACTTTGATTGGAGCAAAGAAACAAAAGACAGGCAATTTATTATGAGACGGAGTCAGGAATAATTAAGGATTTTCTAATAATTCAAACTCAAATTTAATGGGACCCTACAACTCTTTGTAAAATGTTTTTAACAATTTTCTCATTGTTGTTTAATTAAACATTTTAATATTAAGTGGCGAAAAGGTACAAACAGAACTTGAAACAAAAAAATACCGGTAAAGTGTGTGTCGAGCAAGCATCAGTTAATTTAGGGTTTCAAAACACAATGTAACGAGATGTATTATTTTTAAAGTACCAATAAACAATGAACCCTAGACTCATAACGATTATATAAAATCAATATCAATGTATGCTGATTATTAATTCCTCAATAGTCTGTTGATGACATATAGGACTTTTAGAGCTCATTTCGCGCCACATACCTATTCGCTCAAATACAAAAATCGAAAGGAAACCTCGACGATGTTTGAAGACTATCTATTTTATTAGGTATGTATTTTATTGAATAAAACTAAGTTGGTTTTCAACATGCCGACATCTTTATTGAAATAAAAATGTCAAGGTGGCGTCGGTTGCCACAGATAACTAACATCCATGACACCGTCCAATGATAAGAAGAAAGACATCAGTAGGTACCTTAAGCACAAACTTTTCAAAACGTTAACGTATCGTCATCGTGATTTTTTTAAGACGATTGGACAACGACCCCTTCTTTATATTTACTTCCTTCTCTCTGTCGTAGCCCGAACTTTGAAGTTGACATTTTGTATTTTCATTAAGTAGTAAAGGTGAAGTATACGTGACAATGTATGGAAACGTGAATAGGTTCTAGTTCGTGTTGCGGCTAGATTCATGTATGATTAAAATGTTCGTGCTCAAGCTAACAACAGACAGAAAAAATAACAGTTTGTAAAATTAAATCGCTAGCTGGTCAGAATCTCTTGTAGCATCGACTTACGTAAAACTTGAACCGCAATGTAGTGCTATTCCCTAACGAAACGTTGACTTGTATTTAACAATAGGTTCTGAGGGTCGAACATTAAGTAAAAAAAACCCGGGCAAGACCATGTTGGACCATGCTCAGTGTAGGGTTCCGACGCAGGCACTAAAAACACAAAAAACTATCTAAACATGTACCTATATAAACGAATTTTCCATTTAAAATTATTTCGTGCTGTCTTGGATCGGTCGGTCTTTAGTTGCCTGTATCTCAAGAACCAATCAAGTTTACTTAATCGTGATATTTTTCTGCTTTTTTTTGTCATACATTTTTTTGTTTTGTTGGCTTTTTTGATAAGAGCTATCCAATTAATTAACAATTAACAAAATACAAACTGATTTACATTTAGTTCGATACTTCAACGAGGATTCAGAAGGCAGATATTTAGTGATAGTATGACCTTAAGCAGGTTCCGTCCGGATCGCTACCACCGTCTTAACCCTTAACCGGCCGCCAAGCTGCAGTGTTTGCACTGTTGTGTTCCGGTTTGAGAATAATACAACCGGTGAAATTACTAGCATTCCATCTTAGTCTTCAGGGCTTTGCAGCAAAGGTTCCAAAGCATTTGTGGTCTTTAGATTGTCATCGTAAGATTACGAAGGTCTATGGGCTCAAACTACTCTCACTATCAGGTAGCATTTGTGCTGGTTTGCCTTCTATATGCCATTAAAAAGATAGAAAGATATAAAGTCCTCAGCTATGTTACAGAATAACAACGCTTTGCTCGGGGGGGTGAAAGACCGAGGTCGGTAAGATTTTTTAATTGTAACTAACCAGCGTCCACCGAGAGCGGTTGTTTTACAACTTTAATTAAAGTAAGCTGACAAACCGTTTTAGCTGCGGCAATGAAAATTATTTTGCTAATTTATTTTACAGCAAGTTACGTAACCCTTTAAAATACTAATTAACGGAGGCCCTTTGTAACCGATATCTGGGGCTATATTTAATTTTGATTTTGTAACCGGGTCGGGGTAATTGAATCTGTTATTAAAGTTAGGATCCTATACACAAAAACATTGTTTAAAATGGTATCTCTAAAATACATTAACTGTTCTGTTTGTTCAAAGTAAGCGTAAAAATGTTTTTAATTATTCGTATGAATAAGCTTTGAATTTGTTCATGCTTGGTTCTACGCTAAATTTAATTCTTGCAGTTCTTCTCACTTTTCTTAAATTATGGTGCCTAATCGATTTTGAGTACAGTTTTTAATCATAATAATTTATAATCTACTTCTTTACTTGATTGAGTGCGTACACATGACTACGCTTTTAAAAATACGAAAATATAACTAAATGTTCGAGTAATATTCGTAATATTTTTGCGAACATTATACTCGTATTGGTAAAGGTTTTTGAAATACATAAGTTTACATAACCACTCAACCGTCGCTCAGTCATGACGACTCAGACACGCTCAAGCCACTTCGTGTCACTTTCTTCATATCGCATTTTATTTCCAGCTCAAACCGTTCCACATATAGTTTATGTCACAAACGCTGTATTTTTTATTGTTGTGCCAATATATCCTGGGAGTAACAGCTTTCCGAAGCTGCAAAGAGCGGGCCGGCCGAGTGCCAGATCGCTTACAATTTTACGGTTATTGTTCTACGTGTAAACGCACTGCTAACCGAGGGTAGCGGGTTCAGGGTGTAATCCTTTTAGAGCTCCTTTTATGGGCGTGAAAAAGTCAATGACCGCGGCCTTGTGTGGGATTCGGTTATTCCCACGTTCGGTGCCGAAGAACGCGATAGCGGGGCAATTTGGTATAGAAACCGGTGAGCGTAGCCCGGGCTGGCTGAGTTTCATGTTAAAAGGTTTTTGATTAACTAATTACCAATCGAAGCACTATGCGGATTTTCATCTACATAATAAGTAATTGAAACAAAGTATTTTTTTCCATAAATGTAAAATCGGATTGAATTTCAAACTTTTTCATTAAGTGTAACACATTACAGAGTGTTTCGTTGTGTTTTCTTATTTCCACAGTTTTCAAATACCTAAACTTTACAATTTTTTATAATGTCAAGGACTATAATTCACCTTTACTTAAGCAATATTGCTATTGCTGTTGTGTTATAGCTATGGGTATAGGTTACTCAGAAAAGATAAATTAAGTAGAAGCAAAAAAGGATCGGAAACAATATGGGAACACGAATTTAGAGCCCAAGAGTAGAAAACACATTATTTTGTGAATAAGGCACTAATACCCTTGGCAAACTTGAATGCCAATTTTACATCACAAACGGAACTGAACATTGAAAAAGCAACATTGCGTTTGTAGACAGATTTTACCAATTTTTACCTAACACGTAAAAGAAAAGGGCAAATATACGTACCCTAGGAAAGTTACGATTTATTTTTATGGAGATACAACAATATCTATATCAGTAAATTTAGTATGGCAAAAAAAATTGTCAAGTTCATAACTATATTCCTCATTAATGCTCATAGATTTATGTCCGCGACAGTAAAAAAAATGAAAATTAACTGGTCTTTATTTCTTAAAAATAGTGTAAAAATAAAAAAGTATTGTTGACTTTGAAAATATTTACATTACTTCATTTTCTTTTATATACATTCAAATCTAACTACTTATTTTTGTTTCTGCATCACAAAAAATATTAATTTATAATTCATTGCATAACTCGATCGAGATAAGTCAGACGAGTATTGGGTTCAGTTTTGGTATGCTAATGATTTAAACACGATTTTTGTCATACATTAAACTGTACCTAACCGAAAATAAACAGGATAATTTAAAATATTTTACGAACTAAGTACCTACCATAATATTGATACGTCAAAAGAAATTAACTTTACCAAGTAGAATAGAGCTCCTGAACAAAATTAACACATGTGGTAGTGTGAATTGATAGTCACTTTTGTCACTTACGATTTTCATACGATATTATAACAGCTGCCTAACGCTGACATGATCAAGTACAAATATAATAATATATCAGAATATATAAGATATAAGGTAAAAGGCTGCGTGAAGTGTCACCAGGAGTGATGGAGGCTATTCGGCTTCGCGACTTTTTCCCCGCCGCTGTCCCGGAGAGACCGCCCGTGACGCCGGCCCGCGGGATTTTACTGTAACGAATTGTAGCAACATAGTAACGGTTTTATACATTTCTATATGAAGTATTAGAACCACCATCGACCAGTATAATTGGTCCAGTATCCTCCAGACCACCGAAGGCAGATCTAGGATAAAATAATAATATTGTTGAATAGATGTATACAGTGTCAACAAAACTCTTTTAAGGTTGAAAATTGGATCAGTTTCGGACCAAGATAGTTGCAGTAAAGAATTTCGCGTCATTAAAAATCTTGTGAACTAAAAAGTTCCAAATCCGGTTGAACTTACTCCAATGACTTAATAAAACGCGTAAGGCTTAAAGTTAAAGCTTTAATAGACAAACACACTGCAATAGTTTTTAAAAAGGTCTTTGAATTTGTACCTCGTTTCATTCGCTCTCAGATGGTATTATTGCAAGTCTAATCAACTAGCCGAATCCAAAAACTTTTGCACTATACAAGATTCTTATTTTGACGACACGGTAGAATTACTACAGATGATACAGGGTGCATATTTTTTGATGAGTTTCAATATTTTCTCACTAAGTGCAGTTCATCCAACATCTATTTTGTTTTATTCATTCCAAAGAGTTTTATCGCCTTTACTCCCACGGAAACTGTGTTGTCTGTACACAGAGACGCCATCCCATCGCTCGTCTGGCGAATTACCATAATACATTTTAACATTGCACTACCGACGTATTTTAAATAAATCCTTCGTTTTACTTGGAGATACATTTTAAGTAAGGCTAACGTAAACGACGCAACGCAACTGCCATGCCTGTCAGAAGTGAATTAAATAAATTCACATAAATTTATTTATTTCGAGTGATTCTTGCACATTTGTTTATTTAAACGGAACTTGATTAAAGAAAATATTTAGACACTAGAGGGCGCCCGCGACTTCGTACGCGTAGTTTTCGTTTCCCGCTACTCCCTCTATTTTTACCCCTTAGGGGATGAATTTCCAAAAAACCGCTTCATACTGCACCCCTAGACGTCATAAGGAACCTACGCTACGTGCCAAATTGATGTCTCTAGACCCAGAGGTTTGGGGAGTGCATTGACAAATCTCTTAACTTACTGAATAAACATATTTTATATTTTATCTCTTTCTTTTTTTAAACTCACATTATTAATAACAAACAGATCAAGCTAAAATAAATTTAAATAACCAAACATCACCATTATTAAAAAAAACAATAGTTTTACAGCTTCAATAAAAGCTGATTCATGTAAAAAAAAGGATTTTTTGAAAGCTATAAAAATAACCAAGCCAACAAAGATTGGTTCCTACCTCTTTCGAGCAAAACAGAATTAAACATGGAGTTTATATGGCCGACTTTGACTTTGGTTGATCTCTTATTTACGGTATTGTCATATTTTCTTGAGAAATGCGATTAAAAAAATCCATGCATATTCCCTATTCCGTTGCCGGACGCTTGGCAGATGTACATTCTTTAAAAAGATGTATATAGGCAACATACTTTTAAAAACTGCCATTTTAACCGACAATAAGGTGCAACCAACTCAAAAGTGCTAAATGATGCATCTTGGAAATAATTACTGCGAATCGTTAATCGGCGAAACAAATAAGTGAATCTTTAAAAAAAATACGGTTGTCAGATCATGCTCAGTGTAGGATTCCTGTTACTACAAACCCAAAAACCTATGTTAAAAAACCACTGGTATGAAATAATTCTCTATTTTCTATTTAAAGTTCGGTGCGTCATCGATATTCAAAAACCAAACGAAAATTTTAGCACAACCGAAGACTTTCTGAATATTGATAATGTTGACAGCAGAAAAACAATGGTAAATTCATTTGTCGCGTAAAGGAAATGTTATAACATCATGGTTTTACTGCTATCAAATTATCAATATTCAAAAAGTTCATGGTTGTGGTTGGAATGTGTCAGGAACTCAGGATTGACTTCTTATCGGCCGGGCACTATAGGTACTAGTCTCTGTGTAATTAATATAATGGGTTGTAAGAAATGTAATTTGTACTTGCGTCCTCGAATCACCCCATATTTTTAATTAGTTTAACGTTAATAGGGTATGCCTACGCACTTCCCACCCCTTGTATATTTATACACCCTTGCAACCCTTGTCCACTTACTGACATGCTGACGCCACTTTGTATCAGCGCGCAGCAATATCTTCCGGATATAGACCGGGATACGTCTCCTTGGAGACCGCGGGCTACTTTAAGTAGGGTGTGAAAACGAAAAGTGACACGTAAAGGGTGCGTACCGCTTACGAAATATAACAATGCGTCAAAATGTTAACCTGCAAAAAAACATTTAATCACCTTTTTTAAAAGTATTTCAATGTTTAAAAAATAAACTATCGTTTCGGTTATATCGGAAAAGTGTTATTTCATTTATTATATTGATGACCCGAATCGTCGCAAGGTATTATAATTTTTCGCATAAAATGATTAAGCAGAAATATATTACAGCATTTAAACGTAATCAACATAAAAACAATAAGAAAAATCATCAATTTTCGACTTTTACAAAAACAACCCATCTAACTCGCTTGTTTAGCTCACTTGCTGATATTGCTATTTCATATTTCTATTAATTAGGTATTTAAAAATTACAAAATACAAAATTCTTTATTCATAAAATGCATGACGTAAATGATACAAGGGATGGAGTCACCCTTTAGGCAAAATGTTGCCTGTGTTGGGAGTAATTTTGGTATACAATATTATGAGATATAAATGTTATGCTACCTGAGTATGCTAAACGAAATAATTTCTTATTAAATTTAGCCTTCTCAATAGTGTGCTATTTAAAATCCGTACAAATCAATACTGGGATAATAATAAATTGTCAATTATGTGAGTACCAAATAGGTACCTACGCTTCCCTGCAATGTTAACATTCGCCGAAAAGCTTTTAGTTATGCTAAGTATGTTATGCCGAATACGTTTCGGACAATCGAAATTACGCCAAATAGACGGATAATTTATAATGATAAGGTAGATCAATCACAAAACCGTTGATACGCCCACACACTCACCTATTCGATTGCCAGAGCCGATTCATTAATACACGGCGACAGTCTCTAATGCAAATAATCCCGCGCTTGCTCCGCTTTTCCATGCGAACTCCGGATATTATGTCTGACTGTACTTCATAGGTAGTACGCATTTGAGGGATAATGGTATTAGAAATGTTCATAGTTTATCAATTTACTCGTAAGGACCATTATTCACGTAGTAAATAGTTAAGGACACTTTTGACAAGACTAAGCGATCCAATGTTATATGTTATAGTGGTCTCGAATGTTTACTACTACTATAACTAGTCCATAATTTAACCCTTGGAGAGCCCCGGATATATATTTTTAAACTTTCAACTATTGGCGCAGATACGTGATGTGCGCTGCACATGGTGTGTACATATCGATATTATAAAGTTTGTGATGATGTTCGTTTTTTGATTCAACAACGCGCATCGGATTTGAATAAATTTTGGCACGCAGGTTGCGAAAGTGTATTGGCATATTACAGCTATAAATTAAAATAAGCTTCTTCGAGGTTTCCAGTCCAGAAGCATTCATCGCTTTAGAGCGCTATCCCCAGAGAGTCTGGCAACGGGCCCATCGGGGCAGCGACCGCGGCAGCGAGATAGCCACCGCTGGCCAATTATGGCCTCCTGGTATGAAATTGATTAGCTTTGTGGGATACATTTGAAAAACCTAAATCGGTTTAAAATATTTTTAAATGACGCATTATGCTCTATTTACTGTTATTGTTATTTTATTACCAACCAACTAAACTAAGACGGTAGTGGCTCTGCGCTCATAAAGATGGCGCCACACATACATTAACGCGGTTTTGTCACCTTATTAGATAGTTCTAAGTTTGATATTATTATCTCTGTTAGCCTGTAAAGTATTTGTTAATTGAATTGTTGCTTGAATTAAACGTTTACTATTATTTTCTATTGTTTTAAACGCGAAGTCATGTATCGCTTTTCCTGTAGGTACTCTAAAGACTTTGTAGCTTTATATAAATACAATTGAAGGACTTTTCAAATAATACTTTTATTTTAAAATAATACTTTTAGTTTCTGCAGCTTCTTATATTTTGGAATACAATAGATGTGCCATGCACCAAGGCTTAGCAGCCACTCCCGGAATTAAACAAAACAAATAGGGCCTCTATTCAACACGGTAAAAACAATATCGTGTTTGATTTGCTATCACATTGTCACCGTTTTAATAGCTCTTATTTACTTGACAGTAGTGGCGTCTGATGTCATAACAATACCATAACAGGTGAACTACGATATCATTTTTACCGTCGGGAATAGAGGCGCTGTTTGCTAATCTATCGAATCATTTGCCTTTAAATTTTAATAATAAAAAGCAAATCAGTCGTATGCTTCAAAAAGTACAGTACAATAAGGTCCATTTTACAGACCATAACCTTATTGCACTACACAGTACCGTTCAGGGTTTAGCATCCGTCTATGCGTCTTTGAAGGGTTAACATCTTATTATCCTTACTAACCAACTGTAATATTTATAATATTAGTGAGATACCACGGAACAGCGCTCGGGCCCGCAGCAGCTAAAAACAGTTAAACTTTACAGCTGACCATTTATGTTCTTCTATTATGTGGAATTGGTAAGCTATGTAGGCTGATTTAGGAAAACCTTAATCTCTATTTTTTGGTTACTGTTTATGCATTTGTCTATTAGATAGCAAGGTAAAAATATAAATATCGTAAAAACTGTGAAGTACTTCTCTTAAAACATTTATCTCAATAAATTTTAGTCTTATAACGCACGCTTCAGTGCACAGACCCTGTTTCCTAAATGAGATCCTCATTACTAGCTCCTCATTTCCGTCGGACTAAGCTGGCATTTAGGACGCAAAAAATAAGTCGCAAAATTTCCTCAAAATAAAAAGCTATATAAATAAGGTGCCCAATTTTTCCAAAGTGTCCCATTTCGGCACAGGAAGTAAACGAGAGCTCGGGAATTATACCCCGCACTAATTGCTTCTCCCCTCTCTTCCGTTCTCTTCATACATTTTTCGTACGTCGCAGCTCAAGGAATTTAATCCTGCTTTTACGGTGGCAGTCGAATTACTGAATAAATAGGAACTCGTTGGATTTATAGACCGGGAGCTTACCTCAAACTGGATTTTTTTGCTTCGATGGAAAAAAAAGAGGTACACTTTAAAGAAGCCGAATTAAGACCATAGTAGGTTGCTACGCATAATCTGAGTTTGCCGCATCGTAACTTGGCTCAGTAAGTCCATAAGTGAATGTTGAAACACTTTAGTATGTTATCTTAATTTGGCCTTGTTAAACTTATTGCGAAGACAGGAAGTCTCTTAAGTTCAAAATCTAGAGGTTGAATGGAATAAGAAAGACTCATTGTATAACCTGGGTAAAAATGAGTAACGCCTGTTGAAATAAGGTATCATATTAATGTCTTTTGGTCGAATAGGAACTTGAATAAGATTTACCCAGCCTTACCTTAAATATAATAAGACCAATTTATTGTTACAGCAAGAACCTAAGCTTTTACTTGCCTTAAATAAACACTTGAAGTCTTACCAAATATAACTGTTTAGCTTATACCGATAGTGTGGATAATTTCTTTATATTTTGTTGATTGCGAATTTTCATTGGCCAACATCTGCTAAGTTACATAATTAATAAAAAAACCCAGCTATGCACTGATACCTGCAAAGCTTAATCTATTTTTTCCTGTATAGCTTCTACCTAAAAGGCCGCTTCTTTTTCTGTGACATTTTATTTGGAGTTTATCAGGGGACATTTTAAATCTTACACAGGCGACCAAACGTGTTGCTACGTACGACTACTAATCATAAATTTTATTGAGCCACTGGAGAGCACGGGTATCATGAAGTAACAAATAACATAGTTATAATAAAATAAAAAAAATTCAAGCAACAAATAACAAATTAACACACAAACAACATACAAAATAACTTATTCACTAACATACGTAAAAATATAAAACTTTAAATTAGGTGACAGAACAGCGTGGTCCTGTTTTGCTAAAGTTATATGAATTATCATTTTAAATATTGTCTTCGTAATTTGAATAAACCGTCTTTATTTTATTTTCTTCTATATATAAAACCGTTTTCATTGGCTTACTGTTACAATTGTTTGTTGTCTAAACAAATAAATCTAAGTGACTCTATCGACGTCGGGACGACGGTAGAAAAAAATGTATTTTAATGTAAGATAATTTTCAAAGAAGCTCCTGGGCTAACAAGTAGGAACCCAGGATTTTTATACGGTAAAGTATTTTGACTAAATACTCGTCCGAGAAAAAAATAATCAAATAATTTTTATCCGATACTTTTCGCCTTGTTACAGATTTCTTGGTAAAAACAACAACAATAAAACATTCTTGAAATCACTAAGTGATTCCAAAAATCACTAACAAGTCTTGTTAATCGCTGCTGGATTTTTTACAATACCCTTATATTGAATCTTCAATAATTTTGACAGCGCAGAATTATTCGTTCGTCTCAAAAATATTTTCGTTCCGCTAATTTGATAGTCCAGGCCATAATTTGTCATGGTTTTTACGAAGTAAGTACATTATTTTTCAAAGCTGACGCTGTGACAAAGGTATTTTTTTGGCCCGTTTCTTTTGTGAGTTGAAAAAATAGAGGTTATTACTTGACATTTAGCCAGTGAACTGATTCAGGGCTGTCTGCGAGATCGAGATTGATACCCGGCGCCGGAGAGTGCTTTCTCGTGTTAACGCCAAAAGTTTTCAATGGATAAACCGATACAGAATTTGACGTGTGTTTGTCTTACTTTATAAAGAGGGTCGGAACATTATAATAGCTCGAGAATTTGATCTGCATTGTCGCGAAGTATAGCCAAATGTTATTATTTACCTACTTATTTCATTGATTATTACAATGGTAGTAAAACATTTAGAACGCTTCCTCTTCTGTAGGTATTACGCAAACAAACGAACAAGGGATTTGTGTGCCGTGTTAAATGGGCAAATATTGATGTTTGGAGTGTTAGCCCAAACGTGACTGGTAAAGAGTGTAGCCGTAGAGGAAACTATCAAACAGTACGTAGCCCCCGAAGTACAAAATAATATTGATTAAGATATTCTCGACGTGGCTGGCTTAGTTCAAATGTCGTATCCTATCCTGGTATAAATATTACGTAGGTCATAAAAAAAACGATATCAAAGAGTAAAAGCTCATTCAACCGTGATTTGCGCTTACATCGTGATCCTGATACTCAAGTAAGTAAGTTTAGTTGGTAAAAAACCGGTCCCACATATTTGTTAGTCATTTCGCGAATCTTCATTAAGTACTATCAGACTTTTTATGTTCATTGGAAACGAAACTTGCTTGAACTACTTTTACAACAAAAAAGTTTTGCTTCAATAATATAAATTGACCTACTGTGTCTACTACGAGAATGTTTGGTGTGCCCTAAGGGTGCGGCTGGAGCGAGATTCTTCGGCTAACCCATCAAACACGCCCTTGTAAAGTGCGGATCAAGACAAACCAGCTGTGCTATTTTCTAACGCAACCGGGAGTTCATTGAAAAGGGATATTTATTAAAACATTATTAATATTTTCATTATTCTCTTGAGCATTTACATTAATATATAATTGCTGTTTGGTAGCAACTAGGTATACGGCCCAAAAATTAGAGAGGCCGCGACGGGGAAATAGCTACAAGAATAGCACTGCAGCGGACAAAGGATATTTTGTGCGCTATTTCAGCGGTACAAACTTAACGCTATTTTTTAGCTTCGCCGCATCTCGCTTAACCGTAATGCACGTCCAGACCACTTAATACGTCAAATATAGACCCTCGAAAGAAGATTGTTCCGTTAGGAAATAACACCAAAGAAGTTTAAGCGGTCGAAGCTCGCAAACAAAAATATTGTTTAATAACATTAATTTTACTTATACATAGAACTCTTCATCGCTAGCTGGTTCGTTGGTTGAGTAAGGGTTCGTTATACTTTGATGGTTGTGAATTGACTAACGTTTGAAGTCTTAAAAGACAATTAAGTCAATTAATCGATTTTGATCGATGCCTTTAGTCTTTATCAATGACAAAGCATTTATTGGTCGCTATACCTATAGGTTTATTTTTTTACTAGTATCGGATGAAGCTACATATGTATGAAACTAAAAGTGAGAGTCCATTACATTTTTTCTCTATAGTTGTGCCTTATAATAAATTTCAATCACTCATCATTCCCAATAATAGTTGTAGTAGATACCGGTCTTCATTAGGCTAAGCAAACCTTACAAATTTACTTTTCTTGGCGTTAATTAGTAAATAGTTCATAGTAAATAAAATAAGGAACTAGCATGATGTTTATCCTCCTGTAGACGATGGGATTTCGTTCTACCTTGAAAATGTATGTTGTTTCATCAACAAACAGCCCAATATCATTAAAATTATTTACCGTGGGTGGTAAGTCATTTATGTAAAATACTAAAAGACCTATGATAGAGCATGAGGCACACCGAATTAAACCGCAGCTTTATTAGACGGTGTTTCATTAGTAAAATCTATTAGATACCTACCTACAACTCATAATCATAACGTATCAGGTATTTCAGTTTTCCGCGTAAGAAATTAACCAGGTATTTTTTATTGTTGAATGAATGAATGAATTACGGACGCGTCTGTGATGGCCTAATGGTCTGACATTATGTCTGTTATTTTGGAGTCTGCTTGTGACCATAAACGTTGCATCATGATCGAAACGTCGAGGTATGTACCTTATAATGTTTTTACGCGACTAAGTTCCGTTTTAGACTTATAATTACAGTATATGTCGAATGAGTTATTAAAATAACAGCAAAAGTTGTTTCAGGAATCTCTTTGTGAATTTATTAGCGCTTTGACACAAGTTTTGCGCCCAAAATGTATTACCTAGTTCAGATGCTAAACTCGGTATGTTTCGGTGTTTTAGATAGGAACTTTGGTTTTAGAACTTTGATTTTAGTTGAATAGCGGTTTCGGTAAATTTGTAGTAATTAAACAAAATATTTAAGTCCCATTTCGCATAACATAAAGTAACGTGTAAGTTAAAATGACAAATGAACGTTATGAGGTTACTATAAGCTATCGTTACGTTTACGTTTACGTTAATTCTATTGCACAACATTTTATTCTTTGTAATCGTATTCAAATTTAATCAGTATACACAAGCCTCCTCTTCGCTTGTCCCGTAAGAAACTCGAAGCAATTTTAAAATTGGGTATGGTGACTAGATCTTCCATGCCCGTTCTGCATGAAGTGTTCAGTGATACAGATTACGTCAATGGGTTGTCCGTCCGCTGCTAGTTCGTCTAAGCGTACCGTTAGAGCACCAGCTTTACTCAATAATTCTGTTATGGTTTGATGCAAGACGTAGATGGAGTTATGTGAAAAAATCAAGTGACACAGTGGCTGCAGGGGTAGCAGATGTGTTTTCAGATGTTAAATCCTGTTTATGACAGGAGTGTCTGATTTATATTTTGGTGTAACATTCTGCATTCTGAGTGAACAGTAGTAGCGTTGATGATGAATGGAAAAATAGTAGGGAATAGTGCCTTTCGACGGAAATAAAGGTATTTGAAATGTAACTTTTTGAGAAATGCTATTAAAAAAGTAATGCCATTGAATATCATTGTCATGCCATGATATTAACGAGTATAGATCGTTTCTCGAAGTAACTGTAATCATACGACAGGTTTTTCTTGCTATCGACGATGTACGCATATATTCATATCTTTCAAAGCTTCCATTTTTACATTGTAGTACTTATATTTTTCATATTTATATGTCGGAAAACAAACAATATTATTTGTGTGTTTTCAATTGTTCAAGTTAATCAAGAAAGAAGAAACTAAGTACATACATTGACTATACAAAATCCCAAATAGAAAATATGCGGGCCGCGGTTAGCTTTTCTTGAAGTTTCCTCTTTCACAGAGGAGGAGGGAATAATGAAATGTCTCTCGAGTCAGCAGAAAATTTCTTTTGAGTTGGCTATCCTGGGGAATTAAGATTGATGAATTACGTGTTGTTTTACTTTCACCCCCGAGTTTTATTTCTGAGGAAAAACAGCTGGGGATAGACGCGGGCGCTCGTTGTCTTTTGAAACGGAAGATAATGTATTCGCTATCGGTAAAGCCATGTCCCTAAAGGCATCCTTACACTAGCATTATGTCTGAATGTATAAATGACAGTCACACCAGACATTTAATCTTACACAAGCATGAAAATGTGAATTAATGTCGACTTGCAAATAAGTACCTAACTGTTAGTAGTAATTAGGTTTAAAATATTTTTTGAACAGCATTGTGCTTTTGTTTTAGGTAATTGGGTTTTTTTACTTATGTTATCTTTGAAATATGTTAAAAACGTAATGTATGTTAACACCAGATAATTATGTTTACACAGAACTACTCTTTCAAGTTTTCCATGTTCTCGGAAACTATCCTGTGCATTGCAAAGGTGCCTTTGTTTGTATTACACTTAATTATATCGTAATCCGACCTTGAGCCATTTCACCCAGCGCTTTGTGAATTGAACGATAAATACAAATGTATTTAAATATAAATTATTTCGCGTTTAGGAATGGGAGTGATATTGTTTTACACACATCTATATTTATCCATTTGACCGATGCTTTCGTAAATCTGGGGCCAGCAGATATTTTCTAAATAGCTTTAAAAATCCATTGTACACGACATTTTCGACTTCACGAGCAAGATAAATGTAAAACATTCATGGAGTTGTATTTAATTGCGTAAAAATCCAACTGTACACGCATATAACGCCGTAAATGAGGCTGCGATGCGACAAGGCTCTTTGACAAACTTCCAACGTTGGAATATACGGAATTAACACTAAGCCCTTAGTGTCTTTACTCATAGTAGTAGTATTAACTTTATAATTCATTTTAATAGAAATGTAAACATCTTAATAACCTCTCTTTTTAAGTAGAACATTTTAAGAAGACCAAATGGAAATAAGGTATATTCGAATCATCATCATAATTAATTTAAATCTTATTCTTACGTTACTGTGTTAAGCCAAAAAGAACTGTTAACTATAGAACCAATTTTAGTGAATGGCCTAATAGCTTCGTAGACAACATTTAAAACAATTCTAGTCAACTTAGTAGATAACTTTTTCTTATACTTTGGGAGTCTCCATTTCAGTTTATTATCAACCATTATACCTAGTATTTTTAACGATATAGCAGCTCTTATTTACTTGGCAAAGACGGCTTTAATGCAAGCAATACTAACGATATTTGCACGTTAAACCCAACAGTGACACTATGTTAAAAAGGAATTCACTGAAAAATAATTCTTTTAAACCGCTATAAAGTCAGTAGGGTGATGGAACCAGTAATGGACAAGGCACCAATAATGGACACTTGATTCTTATGTTACAGAACATAAGGGTTATTGATTTGTTTCGCAATAATCAATTTAGGACCGTATGCAATTTGCATTAAGAGTTAAGTGTCCATTACTGGCACTGTCAGCTAAAAGTGTCCATTATTGGTGCCGTCACCCTATTCAAATAGTTTATTTCGTAATTTAGTGTCACTGTTTGTTAATATACACTGAGTACATGCGTATACTTTAAAATAAAGTGGAATAGCCTTAAAAGTTGAACATAAATATCCAAGTACCATTCTTTAGCACTTAAGCTCTTCCATTTGTCAGTGTCCGAGTGATAAGGGCATTTTAATACTTTTTTAAAGCTTTTAAACTACCCGCATTCGCACTAGCGCCTGTTTGGCTGACAGGCGTTAATTCAGCCCCAATTGATTAAAAGTATTCCTGTGTCGATACAAAGAGCCGCGAAATTTTGCAATGCATAATATGTATTGCAAAATAATATATTATTAAATATAATATATTTTTATACACAACATAGCATAATGCGTGTGAAGATAGTGTTGGCCATTGTAGTAGAGAATCCGAATAGGAGACAACCTTCACCGGGCTGTTTATTCGATAGAAAGTATTTTATATCAAATTTAATATGTTAAGTAATATATGGCGAATAGGTAGGCTGAAAAATTTCAGTACGGTACTTATGTAATAAACTTTTTTAATTAAAATAAACTTTTTTATAAATTGCAATTGCTTGTTTAATAGAACAATTATGAAGCCTATAGAACATGCAAATATATGGCGAATTGGTAGGCTGAAAAATTTCAGTCCAGTATACAATTAGTAAAAAAAAAAAAAAATTGTTTTAAAAAATTGCAATTGCTTGTTTAATAGACAAATAACATACACCTACCAATCGAAAGTATGAAGCCTATAGAATATGCAAACTATTGGGCAGGCAGGCAGGTAAGTCGGTACTAATAATTTGCACCAAACCTAACGTTTGCATATTTTATAAGGCTTGTTCACGAAAAAAAGTAGCCATCGAAAACTAAGTCTCCACTGTCTCCCAGTAGGTCTAGGTAGTTCAAACCGCTATTAGATTGCCAACTGAGTATTCTTTTTTATGTGTAAGAATCTACAATCCATATATTTTTCTTTGCAAGTTGTGAAATCCTACATAATGCCAGTTAAGGCCTAGAGCTAAAATGATTGCATACAAATGTGTGTACTTCCGGCATGATTTAAAACAATTTATGACCTGTATACGGTAATTATGAGTCTGGGAAGGTATTCGCGGAACATTATAGCGTCGATAATCTATTTGAGTAAATAAAAAAAAGAACTTCTGTGACCCAAACGTGAAAAATACAAAATCTAAGACTAAAATCCAGGGGTTTCGAAAGTAAACCCAAAAATGGATAGCATCTGATATAAATATCCATAACGGCACTCAAAACGAAAGGTGAAGAGTCCCTCTTACTAATTTAATTCTTTAAAGATAGTCATTTCATATTGAAAATCTCAATTATACAACAGTGGCTACTTTTTTTCGTGAACATGCCTTAGGCTTCATACTTTCGATTAGTATGTAATTTTTCTATTAAACAACCAATTGCAATTAAAAATAAAAGTTAATTTTAATTTAAAAAGTTCATTACATAACTACTGTACTGAAATTTTTCAGCCTACCTATTCGCCATATATTACTTAACGTATAAAATTTGATAAAAAATACTTTTTATCGAATAAACAGCCCGATGAAGGTCGTCTCCTATTCGGATCTTAGACCATTGTGAAGGCATTAAAAGGTGTATCTTAGAGTAGCTTGGTTGATTGGAAAGTCCAATAAACTGTAGTATCTTTTTTAGTAAATTTATTTCTATAAAATGTAGCGGTAAAACAGGATGAAACCGCTGTAACTGGATGAACTCCGATTGGGCTGGTTTGTTAAAGGCTCTTTTACAAAACATTAGTAATTTTTTAGACAACAATGTTTTATTAGACAACAATGATTCAAAATCTCTGGTGTTAATTGGCAGTCAAAGTTTTTTTTCATCCCCTAATTTGATGACAATTATTTAAAAGGAAAACTTGGTTTCCCTTTGTTATAATTATACAAGTCAACTTACTTTTATGTAATTAACAAAATTAAATCTACTTTCGAAGTTGTTCATCAATGAACTTTCTTTTATACTTGGTTCGATAAAAGAAACTCCTCTAATAAACGCACACTTGTTTAAATAGTTAAGTAAATATTTTAAATATTCTTTGTATACATATATTACGTAAATATAGTTATCTTACATTGTGATTCTTAAGTATTGTATAGGTACATCAAAGGTATAAAACTTTAGGTGTGGCGGCTAATCGCTGCCATTTCCATATCGACTCGCACATCAGCAAAGTTCACCGCAGCCGAATCAACAACTAATACATAAAGGGTCTCAAATATTTATCAATCAATTTCCTCCTCGGCTGTCGCGAGGCGTCGCGGATTGAAGAAACTGACAGCTAACTTCCCCTTCGTCGTATCTTGCTTAGTCATGTTGCTGTAAAAACATCCTTGCACGAGGTAAAATAAATATGAAATTTACTATCAAAGTAAAACAGGATGCGAAATTGGAAAAGCAAAAGGAAAAGTCAATAATAACACGTTTTTGCTTTATTTTGTTAACTGCTCGTCCGTATTGCGGGAGGCGGAGCGAAAGAGCCTGGGACATGGTCGTTATCGCCTGGTCCTTGTGGCGTTCGATTTGCGGACTAATGCGTTCCGTTATTTTTTATTGTTTCTGTAGTTTCTAGTTTCCAAGTTTCCGGATATTATTATCTCTTTTTGACGCTTTCTTCACGATTTTGTAGGTTTAAAGCTACACTGTAAGAATAGAGAATGATGAAATCGGTAATCTTTTTTAAGAATTCTTTTGCCATTTTGGCTATTAGGAATTATAGTCCAAAAAACAAAGATACAAAGATATTTTCACCCAGATTCACCTTGGAAACTTGATATCTCGCGGTAAATTGCTCTTCTGTGTTACTCATGGCAAAATTTCTGATTTTTCTCGTAGGCCTAATTGTTACTTTAAAAATATTTCTCATTAAACTACATTTAAGGCTCTGACGGAACAAACACGGACTGCTAACTAGAGTTTTCTTTTGATATAGAGGGTCAAATAGAATAAAGTAAATAAATATCAGGGCAAATGATCATGTTTTGTAAATGATGGTTCCACGAAGCCTGGTGCTCCTTTGTCGTGATTCTGGCTACGAAATTCCAATCACAATCTTCAAGCGCAATGGACAAATAACGCGATAACAAGATGCAAACCCAACAAGCAAAGTGGCTGAGATAAACTTTATAAACCTTAGATCACGCTTTAGAAGTGCCGTTACTCGTCAAGCGACACAGAAGCGATGATAAAACTGACGTAAAAGCGATACTTCATTAGAATAAGGCCCCGCCCCGGGCAAAGGGAAATTGTCAACAAGCCTGCGCTTTTTTCGCTTAAAATTTATGAATATCGTGTTCCGGATTCGGTACTTTTGGTATAAACTTCACGCTATGTCGAGTCAATTGCTTTTGTATGATATTTATTACCTTTACAAGTGTTTGTCGGTGACTTTATCTGCGTAAATTGTTTTTGTTTAATTTGTTTTAGGTTTCGCGGTTCTGTCAAAAGATATTATTCGTGTCCCCTTATTTCACTGACAGTCATTTCATAGAACGTATTACTTCGCAGAATTTTCGTTTCATACAAAGCTATTTTCTGCTGAACCTGCGTTGATTTCAGGTTATCTTAAATATGATTCATGTAGGTTAGGTTAAGGTTTGACTTGTAACCATCACAAGATAACCTGAAATCAACACGGGTTCAGCAAAAATAGTTTTCTATGAAACGAAAATACTGCGAAGTGATAAGTTATATGAAATGCGTGTCTACAAAACAAAGGCAAACCGTTATTATGAGGTATGCATATTTAAAGTTTTCATTTGCCGAAAATCAATGCAAACTTTGTATGTTTATACTCAAATGCTGAGTCTGTTCTTTTTATTTAAAAAAAGCGACTGTTGTAGATTTTATCAGAGCCGAAGTAAAGTGAACAGAGGCAACGCCAATAATGATGCTATTTCTGATGCATAACTCAAACAAAGTAAAAATAAAAATCTATGTATGTATGTGTATATATATATATATATATATGTATTTATTTTTAAAGCAAAAATCACTATAAACTGGATCTGCGGCCTTAGACAAGTTGCATTCAATGATCGTTATGTATTATGATGCGTAAAATATATGGAATTGATGAAAGCTAGCGAGATAGTCACGCATTTTGAGATTAAATAATATATAGAACCTAATTTAATTTGACTAAATTGTAACAGAACTTATAAACCAACTAGTTAGGTATGTTTAGGCTGTGATGCCAACGCATAGGATGGGTACTTTTGATCCCAGAATATATAAACATATAGCGATAACCGATTTTTACGCGGACGGAGTCGCGAACAATATCTAGATTGATCTGATTAGCATTAAATTAATCCTAAATAAATCTCATCCCGCTGAACTCGTGCCAACAGCGCATTGCTTCCATTCTCACGCCGCGCGAAATCCACTTAAATATTTGGCCAATTCTCTAAACGACGTTACCCCAAATTTATTCCATCAAATATATGCAATTTGTAAGCATCGTCGGTTTTATCAGGTAAGATTCCTTCCGATACACCTCGACTTCAACCCGTCTCAAATACTTGATAAATTTTACGATACAACGATAATGTACCCCAGGGTAGTATCATGTTTTCCGCATAAGCAAGTGCCATACGAACATCTTGTGATGCAAATTTATGCAAAGCACAAAAGTCGATACGAAGTCTCTTGACGACTCGAACTAGCATCTTGTTATGTCTATGTGTGTCAAGACTAAGCACTTGGGAACTTGCTCCATTAGGCGTGAGACGAAGACTTTGTCAAAATTAGGTTTGCGGCTGTAACTTTTAAGGCACACACAAACACGCCTATTAAACACACAACATAAGCTTTTGACATGTTTAAACGTAGTCACATACTTCATAAAGTAAAGCAATATCGATATCTATAAAAGGCATATCGATACCGGATTCGTTGTCGGAGACTACACAGAACTCCATTATATAAATTTTGGAAGGTTTTCGAATAACTAAAAAGTACTGGTGGCTAATTTTTCTCATTCTTTAAAAGGATTCGTTTTCGGGGACCACGCAAATTCCTAGTATCGATTTTAACTAGCTGAGATACACTACCTACACAAACAACTTTTTTAATTTTACAAGAATTAAAGGGGATAACCCTAACGCTGAATTGGAGAGTCGGTTTGTAATATACTATTTATCTTCTATCTCTACTTATCTTTCTTTACTGCTTTAGCTATTTATTTATACTTTGCCACAAATCACTTGGAACTTGGCACATTTTTTGGAAATATTTCGTTGAGTGTTATTTTAATACACTTACTGATTTTTTGAATCCACTAAAACATCATACTGGAAGTAATGATTGTCATGAGATACAAGAACCGAACTAAAATAAAAAAACCTCTTTTTATCATTAACATTATGAAATAAAAGGCTCTCTTTTTTTCACAGCAAAAAATATTTTTAATTATCCTGTTTAAATATTTTCGGTTGTTACTTGTGTTATTTTTGAGTTCGGTTGCATACCAAAACTGAACTGATATGATTTATTTAATTTGAGTTATGCAATTGGTTGCAATTCAAGATTGTGTAGCCGAAATTTTCCATACAAAATGCGGTGACGTTATTAATTATATGGAACAAAATGAAATAATCTAGATATTTTCTCATAATAATATTTAAACACGTAGTAACTCTAATTTTATCTGTGCTTATACTAGTATTTTTGCTCTGTTTTTTATTTATTTAAACAAGTTGATTTTAATTTTTATTTACTGTTGCAGTCATAAATGTAGGTGGATTAATGGAGAATATAGTTATGAACTTGCCAATCTTGGACGTAATATAATAACCCCTATATATGTAGATATTATTATATTATTGTGTATTCAAATAGATAAATCGTAACTCTTCTGGACTATGACTATTGTTGGTTGAAATTATACGTTATATTCGATTATCTCAAACCCTCCAAAATTATAAAAAAGATTAAAACATCGGGGGACTCCACGTTGTATTAGTTAAAACTGCATGGTCTTATTTAAACGGATTACGACCAACTAGCAACGTTTTAAACACACTAGATTACCGTTTTCTATTAAATACTTACATATTTTCTATCATAATTATTATCCCGTGTGGTTGCCGGGTTAGAATAGTGCCATTTCGTGTCCTCCTGTGGGTGTCGTAAGAGGCGACTAAGGGAATATAGGCTTGTAGTCCTATTAGGCGATGGGCTTGCAACCTGTCAATAATACTCTGGTAAACATCTTAGCCTATTTGTGCAAAATGTGGTTACTGAAATTATCAACAAGTTTTTAAAGTCGTAGGTTATTCTGTACCCACTCTGGGATGATGTATGTAATAACTTACAGAAAGTATACATATATTCTCTGATTTATCTTTGAGGCATCTACCTCTAGTTTGATTAAAAAAACCATCTAAGAGACTTGTACCATAAATGTTGATGTTCCCAGTAGATTCCGTGAATAAAACAAGCAGGAGATATTACGCATTGTTTTCGATTATTTTACCTTTAAAAGTTATTTACAAAATATTTCATTTCACCCTTTAAATGAATAAAAAAACGAAATAGATTTCACCAATTTCACAGAGTTAGTTAATTAAATTTGAAATCAACAATCAATTTCGCTTCAAAAATCAAGAAATAGCCTGCACGCTTTTGTGTAACGGCTCGTCAAAGTTAATTACGTTTGTATGGGACACGGGCTTCATGGCGACACTAAACGCATTTGTAAGTTAGACCTGACCATTAATTTTGCCGGGCTTGTTGGATTGCTGTCATCGTTTCGCATGCTGCCGGTTTAACTCAGTTATCGTATTTTAGGTTGAATATTCATAGGTATTTAATATTAACCCTTTACTTTAGTAATATATTCCGTGCCTGGTCTCATCTAATATCAACTATTTCTACAGTTAAATCGAGTCTCGTTATTGTACAAAATGGATCAATCATTTTACAGCTAGTTATTAGTAATTACTCATTAAATAAAATGTCGATAACATCCCACGAATGTTGCAATTAATTGTCTGTCACTGAGGTTACATTACAAATATTCCAATGTATACTCATATTTATGGATGAGTTTAAACGATTGAATTTGCATCATGTCAATATTAAAGTTACATGTATGTGGGAGGCACGCATATGCTTGAATGGCTAAGGCAATATGAAATGGTTATCACGACATTATATTATAATAAGGGCCGAGTTCACCAACCAATTTAACAGGTGGTTAACACTCAGTTCCCAATCCCCTTAAATTTGGTATGAAAACTTGAAATTGTCCATGACTTTTTTATATTACAATTTTCTTACCCATAGGTACCTAATCTCGTGTAGTGCGAATAATTAGTGCGACAGCTCTTAAAGCATAACTTCAAACATAACTTCCCTCAACATTCATGTTATTTAAATTAAGTAAGAAATTAAACACGAACTCTGTTTACCACAGTGTTCGCCTATGTTTGATAACGTGTGGAATCAATATTACTTTTCATTACTGTAACTTGGATTATTTAGAATATTTTTCTTTTTCTTTCAACGAGCACGCCGTTACAGTCATTACACAGTTTTCTTTATAGACTCATTATAACAATATTCGCAGCAAACCGCTCGCACAAGCTCGCGATAAACATATCAATCAAACTCGATTGTTCGCGTAACTCTAAGGGCGACGACCCACTGACGCACGCTGGCGGTAAAAAACATACTATTATCGTATTGTTTTTAACTCAGCCGCCATTACTAAGTAAATAAGAGCCATCAATACGTTGACAATACGGTAACAGGTCAAAGACGATAACATAGTTCTTACCGCCTAGAATATCGGCCTGATCGCTACCGACTTTAGCATCAATCCGTTATATATTGGCCATTATGTTTACCTTAAATCTTTTACGATATTTCTCTTCTATTAATAATTCAACGCACATTTTTGGTCAGTGGACTTGGTTTCCTGCATGCTGTGTTAACATATCACATAACCTTATTACTAAGAGGTATTTGAGTCTTAAATTCATCAAAGGTGAGGTCAAAAGGCGAGTTTTTCGTCGTACTATACTAGTGTAGCCAGTAGGTGAATTTGAACAACTGGACTTAAACCAGCTAAGTACGGAAATTTATTGGAATGTCGCGGTAAATCAACATAGAACGCGCTGATCATTGAACTCCCATTTCTTGCTCATTTTACTAAATAAAGGTTGAATTGCAGCTCGCCCGCTGTGGACCGCCGCCCTAACCACGGCTTCAACCCGACGATTACCTTTTCCTTCCCAGGAACTGGCAGTAATTTGGTACAAATGAGTCGATGCTCACGACGATAAACACCCTGAATTCTGTCGTTTTCACCTCGGTTTAACGAATACAATATTTATATTAATACGGATAAGATCGACTTGTCGCGTGCGACCTCTAGAACGTACGGTCGACCAATAAAATATTGCTAAAGGTGGACCCTCTTTGAATCAAAACCTCTATCGGACTCTTTCTTTAACAAAATTCAACCGTAGAGTGCTGGGTTACTTTCTTGGCCGACTGTACGCGAGCAACTGCCGAGTTTCCGTTCCGTTGGGAAATAAATTATGTTAGTTATTTTGCAGGTGATCGACAAAGAGTGTAGTTTGTTTCAAGATTATTTTTCCTTTGTGTCCCATTTATTTAACTTGACTTTTATCCGGTTTTGCCTGAGGCTTCGTTTACGCGAAGTTCGCTCGTCGCCAGGAAGCTTAATTTTTTACGAGCAATTTAGTTGCTAGATTGCTGACCAAAATTGATTATTGAAAACAGTTTTAACTATAGGTAATATTAATTGATTGATATTTCGTCTGTAATATCGTGCTGCTATTTAATTAAATATTGATATTTAAAATTATATTAAACTAATAATTTGGACTTTGGTCGAATATTGTAATATTCCAAAAACCCGAGAGATTAAAATATTTTTGATATTGTAATGGATATGCTTCTGCTTTTTTTAACTAACTGCTGGTGGAGATGGGAAAAATCATATATTAATAAAACTAAAATTAAATGATTTCAGTCATTTATTCAAGAAACAATTATCGAAACACCCCGATGAATAAATATGGTAACATCCATAATGATTTATCTATTACAATGAAAGCAACCTAATCCGCTACAAACTTACTTTTCAGCGTAGAAAATAGGTGTCTATTGCCGTCGGAACAGAATAGAGCTAGTCGAACCATTCTATTATGACCCTTGGATTCTAAAAAAATATTGAAAAGACTAGATCAAATTATAATTTTCTTTGTTTGTCGGGACAAGCAGGATATTGCATCTTTGACATCAAATGGTTAATAATAAATAGTCCAGCGGTCAAATAGCGCAGTTATAACTCGAGTTTAATAATATTGCTTTAGAAACAACTGACTCCACTTCCATACATCGCACGTTTAAAAGTAAAAAGAAATGACTAATAATTAAGTTATATGTTAAGCTACCATTCGGTCCCTGGCAGCTTAAGACTGCAACCGAGCTTGCTTGTTGGTAACACGAACTGGTACATAAAGATATTTCTTTTAACTTGCAATTGAAACTATTCAAATTTCAACGGTTTGTGTCTAAACATAGCTCTCAACTGTACTTCATATAAACCTACAATTACATAAACATCAAAGGTCGAGAGTGGAACGAAACGCAAACCACAAACATGTACTCATGTTTCCTTAGGAGCTAGTTGTTCCTCATTTACTTTTATAATACTCTAACTAGTCGTACAACTAATTTAACTATATACTATTCTGCAAAGTACTCCTGACATACAAACTTATATACTTATGATAAAATCACATTTCCGTCAATAGAAGCATCGCATGCTGAACCAAACTATTACTTTTAGCACTTAACTCATATTCTAGTACCTAGTACATTAACCGCCTACGTTATGATCGTTAAATCACAAAATAACCATTCGTTTATAAATTTTAAGTTTACAACAGTGTATAGAGAACCGCAGATTAATTGCGCATGTCGCATTTCAACTGATTGGACCTTGTAACGAATTAATTAGGTGAGTTTTTACGTATACTAACTATATATACAAAGGCGAGCAAAAGTAACTGGTCAGTCACTTTGTAAAGAATTTCAAAATACCCCTTTTTTGCTCGTAAATATGTTAGAATTTTCAACGAGGAACTTTGTTTAAACAACTATTTGCTTGCATCACGCACTATTTATTTCTCCTCTACTACTCAAATAACGATAAAGTTAAAGTGTATTCTGCCGAGTTGTCTGAGGGGGACAAAAGATAAATAGAAATACATTAGTTTCAAGCAAATTATCTGTTACATACCTGCCACGCAATTAATCTGCATCTTTATTAACGTAAATATGAGAAATAAGAACTAACTAATTAACCATTGATAATTTGAGCTTACAATATTATAATTAAGTACTTAATTACTACACTTACAATGTTCTTTATTAATAAACGAGTATAAAAATCTTTACGAGATAAATTAGCCATTCTCAAATTATTTGTACAAGCATTTGACGAGTTTATATATAAGTTTTTTAATAGTTTTTAATAGTAAGTCCTAATTTATACATTATGTTTACTGTACAAATTTCCAGAGTTTTTAATTGATTTTAGTTATGTCGAATGGTCAGAGGTAAAAAAGTTATATGAATAGGTACCAGCAAGGTCTTCAAAAGTATGTCTGCATTAACCCGAAACATTTGAATGACGCCTATGCGCTACCACGTTATTAAAAAGGCATTTTAGAAATTATCGTGCATGGTTGGAAAAACAAGAGTTACTCTTCTGTAATTCTAGGCAACAATTATACATAAATAAATCTAATAAACATAATCAATAGCTAAGTAAAGTTTGAACATATCCCTAGTACCTACCTACACAACAATAAGAAAGCGAAAATAAGAACACATAAATACATAACATACAGTTATAGTTTTATAGGAAATCAGTTCCATTTGCAGCCACCATGACGCGTTTTTTCATTCACTCACGTACCTAATGCAATAAGGGTTGCAGCAACTAATCAATACATATATGCCTTCTTTTATTATGTCATAAAAAATTCAAATATTCGTAGACATCAATTTTGGTAGCAATGTGAATGGCAAACAATGTATCTGTCCATAACTGTTAGAGCGATAGATATATTTCCACATTTTAAACGTCTCCTCCATTTTAAACGTCTCCTCAACATTTTAAACGTCTCCTCAACATTACAACAAGTTTTTGATTCTTATAGGATACATCCCTGTATCACGAATATGTAAATAACCGGCGCTAAGTAACTCATAAAAGTTTACGTTTAATATACATGCATATTATAATCATGAGCAGAGTTCGTAAACATAAACGCTTTTGTGGCGTCTCGGGTCGACAATATCAGATTATTCTAAAATACGAACATCCAACTCTCCAGCGGAAATACATGCAGTCTCTCCGCACTTTATTTGTTTAACACCTAGAGCATCAGTCAATCAGTATTTACTTACTTATTACTAACAAATACCGAAGCTGCTGGAGCTCCAAAAAATATATAGTAATAAGACATCAATACTATAGTGTATAGACATTCCAGATATTTTTTTACAGGAAATTGATATTTATCACGATTGTTTTTTATTCTGTGAAAAAGGTACTACGTGATCACAGAAAGGTTAGTAGCAATATGGCAGTGATCATAATAATGTTCAATACAACACAGTTATCAGTCTATCTGTGATCATCGCACATATTATACAACGGCGTTATCAAGGATAAGTAGTCATCTAACTTCCCGTGATCATGATTTAGGCACAACCGATCGCTGTTAGACAACCATCAGTCTAATCATAAACATGACGCATCCAAGTAAACATTCCATTGTCTACCCGAAATCATGGAAATGAACCTACTTGAATCAATACAATAAGAAGTCAAAAACGCGATCAATATCCCGTAAAAAACTTGTCAAATGTTAAAGAACTGTAATCTTTCCTCCTTCGTTCCTTGCATGAGCGCTAGAAAAGAGTGCGCCACGATCGGGGCACTGACGACGGAGAGGCCGGCGGCGGTGTCTCCCAGATACTGCCGGTAGACGGCCAGCTCTTGTATGTATTTACATAAACATGAGAGCAACACCGACAAGCAGTGCGAGCTGGGGCACGAGCGGCGCGCCGGCGGCGGACAGTCCAGCGGCGGCGAGCGCGCTGGCAGCAGCCTCTACGCACTGCCGATACGCAGCCGGCTCCACGCAAGTCACAGCGCAGAAGTGCCGATGCGCGCACGCGCCGTCACACTCCGTCTCAAGCTTCACGCTGTACGCGCGTATGTATCTACAACATTCAAGTTGATTGTAGAATTCCAGTTGTGTGATATTCTAATACTTACAACAAACGCTAAATCATCAAATAGCTGTGACGTAAGATTAACATTACCCCTTGGTTATCTAACTGTAATTAAATCTCGTAACGACTCTTGCGCAAGCCGGCTGACACCACTCCCCCTCGTAATGCAGGGTCAGGACAATCTTACCTTTCGGTAAGGTATTCGACGAGAATGAGTAGTGCACCGGCTGACTCGTCGGATAGCTATGAATTCTGTTTATGGTTGTACTTCGATTACCACTCACTTGCTAAAGGTGTTGGACTCGTGCGCACCCATCCTAAGTTTGTCGGCGAGACTATGGAGTGCGCTAGCCGACACATCAGGGAGTGAGTAGTGTTGCGTAAGGTTGTACTCAGCCTGCCAATCCGCCACGCCGGCGCGATTAGCGGCCGTCAGGTCCAGGTAGTACTGAGTGTAGTCTAGCACCTAGGGCAATCAAGTCACAACATGCTATGATTACCCAGGCTCGCGCAGTAATATGAGAAATCAATGTTTAAATACGAGTAGTTTTCTAAACATTGATTTCTCATCAAGATGGAGCAATGGAATTGAATACGACATTGTGCAATGTAAATAAAATCAATATTTAATAATTAAATCCAGAGCAGAGATTTGTTGGTATCTATGAAGATGCACGAAGGCAGCTGCAGAGCAAGAATTACTAAAAGGGCGGATTCGACAAAATGAGAGTAAGTTTTATTCTTAGAATAAATCGCCAGTTAATCGAGAGTAAATCAGTTTTACGTTTTACCAACCTATTCAGAAATAGTTATTATACTACCGTTTCGCGTGGAATAACAGAGTTATTCTAAGACTAATTTAAATGTTTAGTCGCGTCCACGTCTTTTTTGCGCTGTCGGCGCTGTCATATCAACTCGACACAAATTTTGTAATAAAAAGCTGTTTAATGCAAGGTCTAAGGAACTCCATTGCAGATAGTGATAGTAACGAGGAATTTATATTGGGACGGCCAAGGTGGATTAAACACGAATACGCTTATCCGAATGCGATAACCACGATATTGCGATTCGTTTTCGTTTGAACAATTTCCAAATCAAATAACAAAATAATAACATTCAACTGACAGCAAAAATTGAAAGAACTCGACTTCACGTTGACATTATGCTTTTACGTCACATTACGTTATAGCACGTTGTTATTTTCTAGTCCTATATTAATAGGCAGTATGTAACATCCAGGTCGCGGCACAAAATTGTACCGAACTACCTAACCAAGGCTTTACGTTTCCCAAAACTTGGTCAACGTGTACCGAAATGTTCCCTACCCTATGCACACACTATTCCCTAAATAATAACCTATTGAAAATTGATCTTGTTTATAGTAAATACGCTTAAATATGGCCAATTGATCTGTCTAGGGATTAAAGAACCTACATTAGAAACCGTGAAATAACCCATTTTCTTTTATGATGAGAACCTGATGAATGATGTATGCAAAGTTCAGAATTTAAAAATATAATAATTTTAGCCAAGATCCGGGCTCACTCCCCGCCCTAGGCTGTGCTATACAGCCCTGAGTACCCTCATGGATTGTGCGCCTCGACCCAGACTGGACAGCGCCCCAGCTATTTTCTGCTTCTAAAATGATTGCAACAAGACGTTTGACTCTATGTCTCGGTAGTTCAGTCAGTATTCTTAGGAAATGGACAAGAGGGATCACCAAAAGAGAGTGGATATTATATAATCTTTTGAATTAAATTTTGACTAAACTCTCCGTATTGTGATATAAATTTACTTATTCTAATCCCAAATTTTGCTAAATCATGTCGTAGAAAGATAAGGAAATTGATGAAAGATGAAAGGATAAAAGCTTATATTCAGATCCGAGGTTCAGATAAAATAACATTTCTCTCTGTAGTCCCTTCAACCATTTGTCAGCATATTCATCTCATAAATACAATTCTCTTGTAATCAATTTATATAAGTAATATGGAGATCATTTCATATGTTTGTAGATTCCCGTGGGAATAAGTTATGAGATTCATTGCCTACGGACAGCGTTCAAAGAGACCTTGATCTACTATTGAACTCTGGAGCATCATCCAGTGTCCAGACTATGACTCTCAAAGACTCTTATTATATCCAAGAGAAATTATTTATGCAAATCTTTCAGTTTAAGAATTTGTAGGAAACTTCATGACTGCAAATAGCTCAAGGACTCAGAAAAGAAACATTATAAATATCTTAATAAAATCCTCAGAATGGTAAATAGTTATCATAGCTTAAATACCTTAAATAGACTCTTAGAATTCAACAATATTCTATACCTAGCAGCTAATAATAAATTACATTTCTAGGTTATGACAACTGGATATCCCTGTTTTTTAGCTGAAATAAAATTTATATATTCAATGAGATTTAAATAATTATTTCTTTTCATTTAAGTAAGCAACTTTTAAATAAATATTGTTTTTTAGAATTTTACTACAAAAATCTATAAGTATTTGTTATTAGAATAATACAGAATTTGATTCGAAACATTTTAAAATTGTAGATTTAGATCCCTAAACTATATTGACTGACCTTCTAAATTTAGTTTATATGTTATTCGGATTAAATATATTTTAATATTTTTTAGATTTTACGCGGATCATATATTTTACTCCTATCTAACTCTGAGAACCCAAGTATTCTTCTAAAACCCTCCCCAATCAAACTAGAGGTCCGACCTCACATTTACGTTAAACTCGTATCCTCATCTAGCTAAACTATAGGACTGAGATGGCGTCTCGTGAGTGCCTAACGCCCTAAGCCATATGTGTTGGTGAGAAAGCCTCGGCCGAAGCCTGGGATGAGACTCTCTCGGGAATAGGAAATGAGGGTAAGCATCAGGACTGAGATCATTGATTTTCTATCAGGCAATGGTTGACGAATCCACGCCTCGTGCCAGTACCCTAAAGAGGGCAAGACCCATTGCGTTGGTAGCGAATCAGGAGAAACCAGGTGCAAATCAACACCCAAGCCGCTACAACACTGCAGCAGCCTTTAAAGGTGGCTACTTCTTGCACAGGAAGCAGGCTTAACCCGTTAGGGTTTTAACAGAGTGAGTCGGCACCGTTAGGCGCTTTCCAACTCTGCCAGCGCACTCACGCTGTAAAACGATAATCTTTGGCAAAATTTACTTTCCAAAAGGCACTAGTTCTTTTAAATCGAATTTCCCACTTAATTTAGTAGCATGTTCTTTATAACGTACTTCTAAATTGTTTATTTAAAATTTAGAAATGAATTTAGTATTTTCTCAATAATTCCCTTTTGTTAAGGAAAAATGACAAAATAAAAGCAAAGCTTACCCACCCCAAAATTAGAATAAAAGATTTATCGTCACGACGCTCCGAGAGCCATTACGAAAGACCTGGAGTCTTCTCCGTGCATCCATTATATACCTAAAAATCTTCCGACGTTTTTGACTTGTGATGCTTCAAATCCAGAAACATTCTAAAATTTAAATATTTCAAAATTCATGGTTTTACTTCTTCTAGCTTTTTATTTCAGCCTAAATTTATCCTTTGTAAATATACCTATGGCAAAAGTTTTGCTTACTTATGAAAGGGACAGACGACTAAGAAAAAGCTGCTATGTTTACACTACCTCTAACTGATATTCTACTTATCTACGCTTCAACCATAGACTTAATATTTGTGAGAGACACAGACGACTAAGACTAAAGTCGTAGTGTCACAAGTACCTACTATAAAAGTAAGTTGACAGACTGAAGCTTTGACATCGTTCCGTTGTCCAGCAATATTTTTTTGCTGGTAAAAGATTTTTTCATCATTTGCTCTACTATTCTAAATAGTTTACGCATTTCAAGTACAGTTATACCTTAGTACAAAATGCAATAAATAAATAAATAAATAAATAAGATTATTGCGTGGAAAAACGACCACTGGTTACTTTACAATGAAATTGGGGGAATAGATATATTCGGGAATCTATTCAAGTTTGGTCGAATCCGTCGTAATTTTACCACCTAATAAAATAATTAATGGGCATATTTTTTATGATTACCTTCCCAGTGTTGGTGTCAAACTTGTAGAGCCTGAGGCCGGGGTTGGAGGCGCCCGCGCCACCGCGGTGCGGGCTCACCGCCGGCGCCAGCAGCGCCCACGACACCGGCCGGTCTGGGAGAAACGTATTCAATGACAGCAATCCTTATCATACACCCGTATTCACAAACAATACTTAAGGGATCATTCACTGAGTAAACGCACTGCGTTCAATACAGCTTTGTGATTGGTCCTTTTTGAACTTTTTGATTTGAACCTCAATGTGCGTTCGGGAGCAATGTGAGACCTCATAGTGACGTTTGTGAATACGGGTGTTAATATCGTCAAACTGCGGGCCTAGTATGGCTGCTTCCATATCGCGTGTCGAATGTGGATAAAGCATCCGTCACACTCGTACTTATTTATGTGTCAGAAGGTGAAAGATGCCTTATCTAAACTTTATCACGCGATAAACACAGCCATATTAGGGCCCCTGGTGTTGTAAAATGGTCACCGTTGGAACAGTCTGTTTGGAGAAGACTAGTCTGCACTCTTGTGACCGTTACACTGGTTCCGCGGCCAAATCCAGAAGATTCTTGCGGCTATTTTATTTCAAGTTTATTATCACACCAACACTTACCATTGTCGTAAATGACGCGGAATGTGTCCGCGTGTAAATGTCCGAAAAACTGGCCAGCGATGGAGCGCGCATGGCGGCGTACGGCGCGCAGGTAGCGCGCATCGGCGGACGGGGAGTGAGCGCGTGCGCCGTCCGCACCTGGGGCAGCGTGCCCAACTATATAGACCTGCGGAATATATACATTTTGACTTGGATCTACATAATTTAGGGTCTCAACGCAAGACGCGAGAGTAATTAAAGAAAAAGATATCCACGCGCCTCAAAGGTATTCCGAAATATCGCTGGCAGATAACGAATATTTCTTAGTTTAATATTAAGACCTTATTCTCACGAAATATTTCGTGTAAGCACCGTAATTTTAATCATGTTTTGAATTCTAAGTCACGTTGGCACGCCCCACGACTTAAAATTAAGTAAGTGGACAACGTCAAAATTTACCACGGCAAATTGACAAAGACTCAATGACCCGCTTAAAGCTCCGCACTACCGCACTTTACTTGGTCAACCTTACGAGTATTGCTATCGTACCACTGACCTACATAACATACTAGCACTGCGTATGTGGCCGCCCCATACGTCCAACGATATCAAATTACGCCACATCCGCAATACATCGCGGGTATTTGCATCTGGTTTACGGCCGGCGTACTAAGGAAACGTCAGGGAATGTTACATTCCCAAGTAGTATTTTGCTGGTAAGTACTTACTCCCATAATTAATAATTACGAGCAGGTGTTGAATTTCTGGTGCCGATGACGTCAAAATGACGAAATTTTGCACACAGGGTGCTCTTATTTAGCAGGTGTTTTGGTATTAACAGGTACAAATAAATAAATAAGATAAATTAAAAACCGGGCAAGAACATGTCGGACGATGCTCAGTTTAGGATCCCGAAGACGTTACTACAAATACAAATAACTATCTCAAAAAACAATATGTTTAAACAAAATTTATATTTAAAGTTATTGGTGCTACTCTTAGATGATTATTACAACTTTGACTTTACTTTTGATTACAGTACCAAGAGTCTCTGTGCTTGCCCGCGGACAGACGGACAGACGGACATGGCGAAAGTATAAGAATTCTTCGTTTGACTTCAGAACCCTAAAAAGCGAAATAACTATCAGAGTTAAAAACAGCTTAATCCTAATCAAAATATGGATTACGACAATTGATCGATCGTCAATATTGTCTTATTGATGTCAATTTGGAGATGTTCACAATAATAATGCAGAATTTAATCATACAAATTGTTATTAAAACATAAGACTAGTGTTTTGTAATGATACTAATATTACTCAATTTGTTTTGCTACCATCTATCTCGAATGTCAGTATTCATGAGCATACAAAGTTTAATAGGGATTTATGCAGAACCGGTTCCGATACGATACGATACGTGGACCAAATTTCAACCTTCCATTACTAGTCTTATTTTTAATCACCTATATGCAAATTGACGTCACCGAGCAATGTATATTTCACTGTTTCCAGAAGGAGTTAGTAAATAATGTTTCAGTTATTTACCAAGTTATTTTAAACTTTATTGAGACATTGCTAAATTAAGGAAGCTAAATAAAATAATGCTAAAATAATCTTACAAATTGAGTATTATTTGCGGCAATATTATTTACTCATAATCACACTTATGTTTTATACCTTGTTATCAAAGCTTAATTATAATATTACGATCAAAAATGTTATTGATGTCCAAGTATTATTATTTTAAAAACGTACAGTTTTTTTATGATTCACCTCCATTGGTCGTAGCAATCTTTGAACTACGAGTATTTCCGGAAAGCATTTGAGCACCCGCCATCTCGACGTTGAAAATAAATAAAGGAAATAAAAACCGGTCAAGTGCGAGTCAGACTCACGTACCTAGGGTTCCGTACCGCTCGTCTCACACATGGCCGGTTTTTATTATTAATTGGTTGTGTTTCTTTAGGGCTTGTACTAGAATCGTTTTGACGATATAACAAAAACTAAAAAAACGTTTCATTTTTGAGGACAAAACCAGCTATATTATTATTACAATTAAAAAAGCTTCAGCTCTTTGAACTAATTACGGACGGACGGACGGACGGACAATGTAGTCTTAGTAATAGGGACTTTCGTCGTTTGGAACCCTGTGTAACCTGCTTTGCAGCCTTCACCGTTCATGCCTTCCTCATGTGGTTCGAACGGCGCACATAATTATTAACCATAGAGCTATTACTAGCTCATGCCTGGTGGGCCAAGAATTATGGGCCTCGACTGGCAGTTCGTTATCGAACATATCTTAACCGCGGAATTAGTGTAAGTAGCTCAAACAACAAGCCTAGAAGGTTACGTTTTCTATAACAGTGGGCAAGGAAAAGAGAAAATTGTAATTGTGGCTGGTATTTTCTGACGGGAAACTTGGGGTCAATAGTTCAAACAATGAGAATAGAAATTGATATCTAGAGGCTCTCATCTATCTCTTCTCTCTCTTCTTCAACCTGTCGCCACCCAATGCTGAGTGTAGGTCTCTTCCAATGCACTCCACCTCTTTCGATTTTTAGCTTTCCTCAGCCAGTTTCTCTCCCCTATCTTAACGAGATCGTAGATTCGTCTCATTGGTTGCCTTTCAACGTTTCTTCGGCCGCCGGTACGAGGTCTCTACTCGAGTACTATTGCACCCCACCTGTTATCCGTAGCACGACTAAAGTGGCCCGCCCACCTCCACTGCCTCTGAGATACGACCAAAGTATTTGTCTAGCAGCTTCATTCCTCTTCCGATTTCAGTATTTCTAACAAGATCGTGAAGAGCCTAGTATCGCTCGCTTCATCGCTCTTTGGGTGACTTGAAGCTGCTCTGCTTAGTGAGCGTCCAGGTCTTGACTCTGTACCTTTACTACCCAGAATTTACTGCTCAAATACTTGGCATTTAAGACTGATATGAGCTCATGGGACATGTTGCCAATTGAACCCCAACCCAAACGACTTCAACGATCGACTTCGCCTTTGTGTGCTCAAAGATTAATGAGGTTTTCTGTAACTAGTAATTTAAACTTAATTTTACGCTACAAACTGAGACTATAATGATGCAAAATAGTTCACTAACGAGGGAGGAACCATATTTTCTGACGTCCGCGTTAGTTTCGTGAGTAAGTAATCCTTTGCAACAAATATAATTAAACCTTAGCAGCACTCGCTACTAGAATAGACGCCTCTAAATATTTCAAAGGTGGGAACTGCCAACCTATTCCTTAGTTATTTACTAGCATCATAGCGTCTACCCACAACGTCTTTCTTTTGAGAACTTAATAACTCTATGGGAAAAATACACGTGAAAAATCAAATAGTCACAGTCTATTTATGTAACAAAGGATCATGGGCAAATTGGGAGTAGTACCAACAGAATTCAAAACTATATCATTAAAAAAGAATTAGGTAAAACATCAAAATCAAATATTGTTGTTAATATAGCTCACCGAAGAACCAAAATATTATTGGCATTTGAAAACAAGATTAACTTATCACTGTTATTTCCTTTGTTACATATTACTTCATGTGGGTGCGGGCTGTGTGTATCACTGAATTAATGCTTTTTCTCTTATTTTATTTTCAAGAATATAAAAACATCAACATTTTTTCCTCAGCATAAAATGAACAACCTTTATTTCTCACCCTAATCTCTTTTTATGAAAAACATTTACAAAATTAAGCGTCATCAAGTTCAAAAATATAACTTGCCGTAACCCGAGAACTCTTTGTAAATTACGTTCCTGCATATTTGAAAGGCGATTAGATTAACGAGGTTCTAATCTGTAATTTATTAGAGAGGGCTACGGAGGGCGGCCGGATTTCCCGTGGCTCGCCGCTTGTAGTTATGAGCGGCTAGAAATATGCCTTATGCCACTTAGCTTGCTTAGCTCATGGCACTCGGCTTCAGCTAGTTTCTATTGCTAATCAAAATATTAAAACAACTTCTAAATGAGTCTAAAAAAAACAAATATTACAAGAAATATCCACGAACATCTTCAAAATAACGACGCAATTAAAAAGACAGGGAAAGTTATTTTTCTAAGAGTATTTCTAAAGGACAAGAGCATAAAACAATTTTAAAGCCCTATTCCTATACATATGGTTTAGTACATTGTAAAGATAATTTTCAGAATTCTAACTAGGGCAGACATATACAGCACGGATATAGGTGTTCCACAAGAAAATTTGGTATAAACTTTGCCTCAACGTTTGTGTAATCCTATATCGTTCCCCGTATAAATTGTAAAGGAAAGACTATCGCGACACGTGTCCAGCTGTAAGCCCAACGACTGTCTCCGCTTGCTAAGAAGGATTTTTCGAAACGCCGGAATACGATGTATTTTCCCGCGTATTGAGCATGCTCGGTATGAAGATATATTTATTCGTTTGATATTGTTTCATTTTATTTGTAGTGGTTTTGAAATAAAAGGTATTACCTAAATGGGCATGCCATTATTTTACGTTTTATCACGGCTATAAGGTAGTTTTTGAAAATACCTGCCTAATATTAACATGCACCAAGTATGAAAAAGTGTGGACATATCGATTTAATACGATTATATTAAACCGAAATGGATCAATTTCACCATTAATTAATATCCACAAATAGACGTTAATTGATCGGACTTGATTTCAATATATCGCCGGGGGATCGTGAAGCTTATGGAGGTATTGAAACTTCGATCAATCAAATTTAGCAAGTGACCAAAATAGCAACCTGGAGCGTGCGTTGATACATGTCCCAGGAGTCTACGCCAAATTCATAAAACAGTCACAAAACGGGAAGGCTAAGCCACTTGCTACTCTTCATAAGTAGCCAAGTAATACATACTGACTAAACCCGATTTGCATTGTAAATACTGCCCAGTATGGCCAAAATACAAACAGTGGCAAGTGGCTCAATAATCCTATGTTGTGACGTATATACAAATAGAACTACTTTGATAGATAACGATCTAGATAGGTATCTGTTTGACTGTTCAATAAGTTGCATGGTTTGTAAATAAGTACCTTGAAAAGGATTTTCCCGAAGATGACAACTAGAGAGGTCGATCTTTCGCCCTCGTAAACCCCCACATTGAAAATTTTATCGAAATCGTTGGAGTTGTTTTCGAGAACGTGATAAAAAATATTGTTTGTTTATTAAGATTTAATAGGATAGGATAGGATTAACGCCATTAAAAATTATAATCTAAAACAAATTTTCGTATACTCTGATTTGACTTCTGCAACTTTTTTATCTTTGTGTAAATTTTTGGAACACTCTATTTTTAACCGACTTCAAAAAAGGAGGAGGTTATACGTTCCACTGTATGTATTTTTTTTTTTTTTTTTTATGTATGTTCACCGATTACTCCGTCAATTGTGGACCGATTTTAAAAATTCTTTTTTGGTTTGATAGAGTATACTTCCGAGGTGGTCCCATTGTCAGCAAATCTGAATCTGATGAAGAGATCAGTGAGGAATTGAGGGAACTCCTCAAATATTGTATGCAAACATATAGCGATTTTAGTATTTTTAGTAACAAGTGTAGCATTTGCATTCAGAAAGTGTCACTTGGTGAAGCGGAACTGATGATGAAGACCACAGATGGCCACCGGAACTCCTCAACGGTACCGATTTCAAGGGTGGCGATAAGATATCTCGATTAAGATAGTTGAGCGACTACAACGAAGCACATTTAATTGTTTTAAAATGACTATGATTTTCCCGCGGCGTTGCTTGCGGCGAGCTTGAAACGTCTTAAAGTTTCATATATCAACTAAGAAGTGGGACTACATAAGCTTATTATGATCACTAAAAAGTGTAAAATAAAATAAATGTTTTAAAAAACAAAAAAACCGCCTTCAAAAACGCAAAAAATAACTTCTACTACTAGGTACTTAGTAGTAGGTACCTATCCTATTAGGTTAGTCCAACTGAAGTCGGCTTTTTGTTGAAAATATTGTGGTCGCCGACTTCAGTTAGACTAACCTAATAGGATAGGTACCTACTACTAAGTACCTAGTAGTAGAAGTTATTTTTTGCGTTTTTGAAGGCGGTTTTTTTGTTTTTTTATATAGTTTTATCTTATCTTATATTGCTATTTTTGTTCCACTGCTAGGAAAAAACCTGCCTCAGGCCTCCCCACAATACCCTATCCAATGACTTCTGAGCCCAGTCCTTACAGAACTGTTTGTTCGTCTTGCCTTCTCCTCCTTGGTCTGACCTTCTTCTCTTGTGGCTTGGTTTCCACTGGGTAAAAATTGGTATCAAAACTCACTTGGCATACGGGAGACGTGACAAGCCCAATCCCATTCAAGCTTGGCGGCTGTGAGGTTTACATCGGCCATCTTTTTTTCTGGGGCGTATAATCCTGTTCCGGATTTGGTCTTACAATTGAATGCTCAAGGAACTACGCTTCATCGAAGGTTGGTAGACCCGAAGCTCGAATTAAGTTATATATTGTTAATCTAGTAAAACTTATTTACCGCCACTTCCTCGGAAATCATTCCGATACTACCATCAACGTCCCTTACCATGACTGAAGCAAGGATAACTTATCTTTAACTGCGGATCTATCTTATCTAGGGTCATAAGAATTACACTAAATAACTTCACAATAACACTTGCAATTAACCTTGCTAACTTAAACTTGTGTCAGACATGTTAGGGCCGCAAGAAATCATATTAAAAACATTTTAGTAAAGTTATTTAATCTGCAGTGTGTCATGCAGTAAAAACATTTGACGTCACTTGTGTACGAGGGCTGCTGGCAAACGATCAAGATTTTACGGCAATGTGTGGCCGATTAATATCGCTGTCTTCCTCTTACTTTGTATGTTAGAGAAAGACGCCCATAGAACGACCACACATTGCCGTGAAAATTTTGCTTGCTTAGAGGGACTTTAACGAAGTGTTAATCAATATTGGGTGTTTATTCGACATTCCTTCAATTTACGGTTGCCAAACATTTTCAACATGCCGAAATCTTTTTTTAAGCAGTAGCGAATTGGGCTTGTCCGTGTGCAAGGATACAGAGGAGTTTCTGGTCTAATACCCGATTAATATTAAAAACACATACCATTTCGCTATTAGCTTCAGCCTTATTGAGCACGGCGTCGAGCCACTCCCACTGCTCGCGGGCGGGGCCCCCGTTCGATTCCCGGACGCCGAACAAGTTTGTGTTCAGGGCTACTATCCTGAGCTTGCTGTGGGACTGCTCTATCGTGTAGTAGCCACCTGTAGGGAAGGAATCAAGAGTAAGTCGCGAACCAATCTATAAAAATGATTCATAGATTTTAAATGATGCATTAGATTTATCTGTATTTGCACATTGAATCATTCACTTTTAAATTAAGGTGATATATTCTTCCCCTTAATTAATGTTTCAGATATTGTAAAAACACCATGGTTTCAGCAGAAAATAGCGTTTTCGATGAAATGATACAATCGATGAAGTGAAATTCGATAAAATGAAGAGTTACCATAATTATAATATAGTTATAATTATTATTATTATAAAGAGGAAAGATTTGTGTTTTTGTATGTTTGTAACGAATAAACTCAAAAACTACTGAACCGATTTAAAAAATTTTTTTCATCATCAGAATACTACATTGTCCCTGAAAAACATAGGCTATGTTATATTTTTCTGCGTGGACGGAGTCGCGGGCAAGAGCTTAGTTTACTATAGATATGCAATGCACGTACTGATACTAAGTAAAATGTCTCTTTCAGTTTTAGACTTAACATTCTTATTATTTTACAGAACGATCCACATGTATTAATTCTTGATTTTTGCTTTTTAGTAAGTTATATTACCAAACTACTCGTTACCATAATTAGGATCATGTCAAATGAATCATGACTTCTGAAATTATTGCAAATGAAGTGTTCCCCTTTTACACATTGGGTGCCAGACTCGGTAAGTTACATACAAAAAGGTTCCAATATCGAGCTCTCGGCACTGCGGATAAAAAGGCTTGCCCTGGATGAACAGGGCTAAATCGGATGAATCTCTGGCGGTGGGAAATGTGCGGATTCAACTCTAATCGATTGACTTTAATGGAATCAACTTTTTGCGGCGATTGGCAGGCGCAGGCGCTTGAGGCTTCAGGTTATTTTTATTCCGAAAGAATTCAAGAAATGAATAAGAGGGATAAAAAAGATAGTAATAAATTTAGTCGTTTAGAATTTTACTTCTTAAATAGGGAGTTGGGAGTAGAAATTCGTTCAAGTAGTTTTCAGAAACATGGTTTACAGTCTTAAGTATTAAACTTACGCTTATCGCGTCAAAGATGAATAAACCTATACACAAACCTTATTGTCAGTGGCAAGAATGAATTCCGCGTCGACGTAACAGGGATCAAATAAACATACACATACATACATTAAATCACGCCTGTTTCCCAGAGGGGTAGGCAAAGACCACTTCTTTCCACCTGCTACGATCTTGACAAATCTCTTTCGCTTCTTCCACATTCATACATCGAGTCATGCACGCACGTCGGTTTCGGGTACTTAAAATTCGGCCTTGTTCCAGTATTTCTCCGATTTGATTCGAAAAAGTACGCCTAGGGCGGCCCCTTCCGACCCTTCCATTCACTTTCGCTCTGTATATCTCTTTCGTCAATCTTCTAAATAAACAGTCTAGTCATAATAATTGTGACGTCACCAGTTTTAAAAGTATGCAGCGCTTCCAGCGGCAGCCAGTGTCCCCAGAGACTAGTAAGGTTCTCAGATGGCGGCGGGTCCAGATGGCCCAGCACTGGGAACACGAAGTGGGAGGAGAAGGTCCTTCCCAGCAGGTCCGTCATGTTGCGGATCGCTTGCATCCGCTCTGCCTCGCCGTCGTACCGCGTAGAGATTATGTCTCTGGATAAATAATACACATTATTTATTTACATAATGCTCTATGGTTTACGGATGTGCTAATTAGTTTTTTACTATATAATATTTTAACTGAATTCAAATTTAAAAAGTTAAGCATCAGTTAAAATAAGTCAATACTGCTTAATATGGCCCAAGTACCGAAAGTTTTTAAGCGCTACCATGCTGCTCGTCTTACGAGGGCTTATGTTTTCGCGGAAAGTGACATTAAATGGCACATTTTGTACTCTATATCTACACACCACAACCACACGTATTTATACGTAAGACTGGGCTACTTTTTTTCAACTCAACGACCTAATGCGTCTTTGTCTTGAAAATGTAATCGTACATCTTTTATTAAATAATGTGCTGTCATACCCGGTCCAAAGCACGAACTCGACGTTCTCAGCCAGGCGCGAGCGCATGTGGCGCGCGGCGGACTCTACGAGCTGCAACGGGCTGTCGCAGGCGAAGTCGCCGAAGCGGCCGGCTCGGTGCAGCCCCGACCCGCCACGCTCGTCGGCGCGCCGGCAATCTGCGGGGCCAAGGGCTGGTGCTGAGCAAGCTATACTCTTTAACAAGCGTAGGAAAGGCGCTAAACCGGCTGAGGCATTTCAGCCCAATCCTTGGCCTTGGCACGCTAAAAGCTATTTGACAAATACAGGGGCTCTATTCACCCGGTAAGGCCATATTGCTTTTGTCATGTTATCGTATTGTTTTTAACTTGGTCGAGATTACTTTAAATTAGAGCTATCATAGTGTTGACAATCTGGGGACACGGTGGTAGGGCCCCCGCCCAATAATGTATTTTACCGAATAGATAAGATATCAATTATAAGAAAAAACTATTATTTATTATGTAATAGAATTAATGAATTTGATTTGATTTGATTTGACTTGATTATAATATCATAAATCTCCAGGATTCTGAAAGAATACTTGTATATATTCATAATAATATAGAATTCCCCTGCGTGTAGTATACCGTAGGCATGCGTATCATTATTACATATTCGAATTATATACAATTTATACCTACGTCTTCTAGTGTCACCGAGCGACGAGTATAGTGGATCGTAGTGGAAGTCGGTGATGTGCCAAAAGTAGCCTGTAACAAGAAGATATGGTTAAATATATGTATTTTTCTAATATTTCCGGAGAAATAACGTTTGCTTGATTTATTGTGCGAGTAAAGAAGAACGAACATCTTCACGGGAAACGCAGGTGCGTTGCTGGCTTTGATAAAATACGGAGGAAACCAGGAACAGATTGATTAATATATTTAAAAACGGCGGCAAAACCAGACTGTAACGGCAACGAGTGAAAGGCTGCATAATGAATTTTCAGTGCGATATCGGTACGTGATGTACATTGTATGATCAGTAGGTACCGATTTGATAAGTACAAATTGATTTCAAAGCGCCTACTATATTTCAATGAGGCTTTTTTGATTTGCGCTGACAATTTCGGCAGCGGCCTAACGTCTAAACAAAGTATTAAGACATTCAAACTCAAGGCAGTGTGTAAGGAACGGCACCATACAACTACCGCAGCTCGTTTCCTGGTGATTAAACCTTGGTGGTTGAGTTCATAATACGGCTCGTGTATTTGAAAAATAACACCGTAACACACCTCATTGCATGTCATAATTCGCAACAAAGCTACAGTGTTCCGATTCGCCTCATTTCACAAGTAAAATTCCTCGAACTTTTCCGGCTACATAGCGCATTAAGGCGCGCCCAGACCGCTGTGTAATAAATTAAGACGATTTAATCCGGCGGCAATACAAATCTCTTGTCTAATTTATTCCGAGAGTCGAATTCTGTGGGATCTAACTTTTCGTTGGTACGTGGAGGTAAAGTTGATGGAAGTGCCCAAATGCGAACCAAAACTGAAAAAACCCTGATAATATAATACATTTCGTTCTATTAACAAAGTTACTTACTAGTACTGTAGACAAACACTCCCACTTGCAGAACATTTCGTTCGATACGTGGAATAGATCCTTGAATATCCTCGTTTCTGTTTATATAACCACAAAAGGACTACCTAAACCTTTGACATACCGCATTGCAATTAGTCGTCTGACAAAGACAAAGACGGTATAGAAATAGCACGTTTGTAATTATACCAGTCCAGTTATCAGTAGTCTTTGAGCTTAACGTAGCGATGTGTATCTATGTATGCACCGACGTAAGCTTTCGTCTGTAAACAGTTCCATTGATGTTACGTGTGTAGTGCACAAACGATTGAATCGCATGACGACGCTACATACCATAAATATCCCTTTACATTCACTAGCACAAATAACAGGATTACGTTGTACAGAAACTGCTTATAAAGTGACCAGATATTTTTGCTCAACGGTATAGTTTTAAGCGCCGCTTCCAGTGCGCTAGATCCTCTCGTGTTTAAACACGTAACGTGTTCATCAGCGCACGCTCATTTATCACACGTTTTTGCGCGTCTCAGACTCAGACGCAACTCTGATAAATTCGGCGAATTACGCGACCCCGCTCGCTTCCGCCGCGAACGTTTGAGTCATGTTTGAAGCGAGATTGGATTTACAAAGCCTCGTATTCGAAGGCAGGTCGGCTAGCTTTTGTTTCATGGTCCATGTGTTTTTTAATTCAAACTTAAAGACTTTTTAGTCAGTTCCAAATATCATGTTTGTAGAAATCAAACAAGGGATACTTAATACAGTTTACGTAGGTCAGTAGTATTGAACGACCGGTACCTTACATCATGACACCTAATTTCTTTTTATGATTTCTTCAAACGTTAAGTTTCGTTGTAATGCAACTTTTTTAGCGAGTAATACATCTCCCTCCTAGGTAATGTGAATTCAAGGAGGTCAATCGTTTCTAAACAATACTTTTTCATTCTCTGATGTTAACAAAAATATTAGCTAACTTTAATTAACCAATTCCACCTCTTTTTAATCATTTAAATACTTTCATATAATATTATTGAATTTAGAAACGTCCTATCCAATTTTGCTTTCACGAGAAAAAAACCGAAATAATTTTGAGAAACTTCGAAAAGTGAACCAAACTTTATTACGAATTTAATTTAAAAGGGCCTGACGTCAAATTTTATTAGTTTAAAGTGGACTGGACTACACCCTGCGTTAGTAACCTTGTTTCAAATTACTCTGACAGCTGATGATCCTAATTTATGTTTTTGGATCTGCTAACGTTAAAAAGGACCTAACAGAAGCGCGTGAAGCTAACGCCATGTTCATCTGATTAGTCCACAAGAGAAAATATTCTAACAATTAATATTAATCATGGGTTAAAATTAGAATAAGGTTAAAATATTTTTAACCGACTTCAAAAAAGGAGGAGGTTATACGTTCCACTGTAGGTTTTTTTTTTTTTTAAACGATAATTTCTTGCTTTGCCACAATACAATATTATACTCTTTAAAGTACTTTTAACCGATTTCTCAGTGAAAAGTACTTTTAAGAGCGTGCAATCGAGTAAGTGTCTCATTTGCATTGATGTAAATCAAATTATGGACTATACTCACTAAATTACTACCTCACTAATGTATTTATCCCTACTTCAATATAATTAGTTCAGTTAGTAAATATAATTAGTAGTTAATTATGTAGAAATGCTTTGAAAATGTTTATGCACACCGTTCTACAGTACTAAATAATAGTTAATGTTCCATTAATTAAGGATGTTATTTAAATATTCGTTTTAAATAAGTGTTCAATAAAAAAAATTAAAAGGACCTGTTTAGACAAAGTCATGGAATGCACAAATTACCAGTTTTGGATATCACTAAAGCAAAAATGCATCATTACATGTCATGAAACCTATACATAACATTAAAATTACTATACTAAGAGCTTACCTATATTAAACAGAAATAAAGCAATAAACATGGAACAAATTATAACAAACGACATAATGATAACGAAGTGTTCATCAAGCCGCCCAAAGTCTTAAAAAAAACATCTATAAACAAAGCACGCCCCAAATTGTCATCAACATTAAAAGGAAGTAAAGTGTCTCCCCGTGAATAACTGTGGGCTGTAAAGTTAATTATATCCATCAGCCGCGATACGAGGCATCCACACCCCGTGAGCACCGGGAGGTCTGAAACAGAGGTTCCCGTAAAACCACTTACAGTCACAGAAGCGTAAAAAAGGCTCGCCTTGTAAGAGCTGAATATCAGGACCATTTAATTTTTTTACATATTTTTTATGTATCATCATCGTAATTGGGATAGACCAAAAAAATAACTCAGGGTTTTTACATCCTTATTCGAAAGAATAAGTAATTTTAAGAGACCAATTTCATTATTTTTTTATTTGACCCTATAGTTTTTTTATATTTATATTTATTTATTTAGGAGACATTTTATGGATGACATGATTATTTTTAATTTGGGTTGGCATTTTCTAATAAATTACAACAATTAAATGATATCTAATGATAAAAAGTGATTGTAATAGTGTATTAAAACAAACTATTTCAAGCCGTTTTCGCCTAACCAGTAAGATACACCTAGGGGAGCTTTAAGCCGAAAACGAAAGTCAAACAAAGGTTAAATATACTTTTGTCGAAATATCCAAAATAGATAAATATTTCAAAAACTTAATAATGCAAAATGGCTTTAAAACCCCATTCCTCGAAATGATTTTGGAGTATTAGACTAATTGTAAAAATATGAACAATCCCAATTGGCCTATAACTTGACGACACGATGACACAAGTTGTTTTGCTACAATATTCAAGTTCTTGTATACTAAACTGGACAGCAAAGGCGGTCGCATAGTTTTAAATATGATGATATGATATGTATTGTTTGCCTCAATTCTACGTTAATTCTATCTGAGGATTGTGGTTTGATGATTTATTACATCTAACGTATTCAAACCTCTTCTCTAGAATTTTCTCAAACCTTTTCATTATTAAACCACGCCGACAGGCACATTTCTCAATAAATCGCTCTCTATTATGCTTTATCTCCAGTTCTATTTGATATACGTTGAACGCTCCCTAGAGAGATTGGATCATGTATAAAGCGGCCGTTGACCGCCAAAACCTAGACGTCGCAGTCAAACGTAATTCATTCGCTGTGTACGTTTTATTATAAAAGAGTTGGATTAAAGCACATTTGTACCTAAAGCGAGCTCATCTCGCAAGGATTTCATACATGGCTTGAGATAGGAATTTCTAGCGCAGTACAAGATCAACTTACCTAATACCTTTTTGTTTTAAAAAGAAAACGATGTTTCTCGTAGACGTGCTACGCCGTAGATGCGCTACACCGTGTATTTGTGGAACAACTGGACAGGGCCGGTATTCTTGGCGGTAAAAACGATATCGTAGTTGACCTGTTATGGCATTGTTATGACGTCAGCTGCCATTACTATCAAGTAAATAAGAGCTATCAAAACGGTGACAATACGATAACAGATCGAAAAACGATATTGTTTTTACCGTCTTGAATAGAGGTCCAGGGCCTCTATTCTACAAACCATATTGCGTTTGATATATTATCGTATTGTCAATGTAATGCTGAGTTAAAAACACCACGATAATATGTCAAGAGCAATATGGTCTTACCGAGTAGAATAGAAGCCCCGAATCGCCAATATATCTTATAACGTTATTGTTTAATAAGGCGTGTTAAGATGTTTAGAAGTTCACGCCTTCATTTACAGAGTGTAACCACACTTTCCACAAGCAAGAATATGTTCCAAGACCATGCTCAGAGTAGGATTCCGTCGCCGTTTCTAAAAAAACAAAATACTATCTCGAAAAACTACAATTAAGAAATATTTTTTTTCTTATTTATTTGGTGCTCTCTTTGATGATTTCTATTAGGTATAAAGACTTTAAGTCTTTTCATTGTAAATTCGTGCTTTCATTTAAGATACTTTTCAGATTTTTATTACTTGTAATTTTGGCTGTTTAAACGCACGTAACTCTAGCTAAAATTACACATTTCGAGTTCAATATTTCCTAAACGATCCCCCAAATCTAAAAATTTATAGTAACAAGTACGTAATGTTTTTGAGACAATTTCAAAATGTCACTGGATGTAAATGTAACAAAAGAACCTAAGCTTAACATGTAAAATTAAAAAAAAAATCGTTCTTTGTCGGTGTAATTTTAATGTAATAACTATTCCAACCGCGGACATGGCGAAACTGTAAGGGTTCCTTATTGACGACGGAACCCTAATGAGCACATTTAAACTTATTTTTGAACTATTGAATAAATGTCTTTTGACAAAACTTAATAACATTAATTTAGGGAATTGGTCACGTGGATTTTCTGTTTCCATGAATAGACTAGACATTATTATATTTAAGCTGGCCGTTGAACTAAGCCAACTTTTAATTGTAGGATTCCTATGAGTATAATCTGAGAGAAAATGTGAAGTATAGCTGTATAGCCATTGCCGTGACTTCATCTGCATAGAGCTCGTTAGGCGTTTCCTACAAGTTTTTTTAAAGGTAAATCCATTCTGTGTTACAATCTATGATTTTCGTCACTTGGGTGCTAAAGATTTTTAAATGGGCGATTTAATAACGAACATTTGAAGATGCTTACAAACTCCCACATTCATTACATTGGTTAGACAGATTTTTCATTATAATTTCATTTACCTACCAAGTAATTGAAATATTTTAGTCTTTAACCAGCAGTCAGTCTATATCATAGCAACTGTTAAACTGAAAACCGACTTCAAATTGTCGTTAAAAACAAAATGATCATTTTTTTAAGTAGTGTTTTCTGTACTGTAATAATGCTTTGTAAATATATCCTAAATTGGCTTTCTGCATGCTTCAAAACTGTACAGTAATCTAAAATATTAGCAGCCGCCACTCATTCTCAAACTCTACACTTTTGCATTTAAAATATTCTGTTTCCAACATTCATGCTCACGTTACAAAAACCCTTGAGTCATTTTTTACTTGAATTTTAATAAAAAGCCACGTCGCAGAACCCGGTCATTGAACTGATTAGAGGAGAGTGGCACATCTCATTTTAATAAATTTCAATGAAATATGTATCTCCTGTCGGTTTAAATAATGGCCGCTGAACAATGACATAAATCGCGTTTTTAACGCGGAGGAGGCGCACGACTTAGGAAGTGATTCTTTTACAATGGAACTGACGTTAATATGATTTCTTGCCGTTGCTTTATTTTTGAAATTATAAGGAACGGTTTGTTATTATGAATGAGGTTTTGTTGTTTTGGCTCAAGGTTTAATCAGACTAGGCATGCTTGTCACTCCAGCGCATCTAATTTTATTCGCTTTACTTTTGCTTAAATCTTAGAACATTTTAAGAAAAGACATTGGTGAAAGAAACATCAAGCAAATTTCAATTCTTTGGTTCAATCAGAAATGGTGCGACAGCGGCAGCTGGCTTCAAAAATGAATTGCCGACTTGAAACTGTAATCACAATTCGTTTTATACATTTAATCAAATATCGTGGGGTTGTTCGTAGGGCAGCTGCGCAAGTTGTAAAAAACATTTACTATTGTACGTATGCATAAGTCGTTTATCACTGCGCCAAACAATATCATTTTCCGAGGTAAAAAGTACCTTTCGTCTGTCTCCGGGCTATCAACTATCTCTGTAGCTCGAGCACCAACATTTCGATCATTCGTCACGTTATCAAATCGCTTTTACTATTCGAAAACGTATTCTGAACCTATCCGTAGCACGTACCCCTCAAACAGAGTAACGTTCTTATACATGACTAGCTGTTGCCCGCGACTCAGTCTGCGCAGAAAAATATAGGATAATGTAGCATTCTAATGGTGAAAGAATTTTTGAAATCCGTCCAATAGCTTTGAGTTTATTCGTTAAAAACATACAAAAATATTAAAATACAAATCTTTCCTCTTTATAATATTAGTGTAAGATGTAGATTTTGCGTAAACTTTACCTTGACGATACGAAAGTCAACATCTCTGTCTTGCTATAAAATGTTAGTACTAAATACGGATACCGGACGCTAAAATCAATTTTAATTCCTTTTTTTTTCTCAATGACAATACTTATACGTTACTTACCCGATAAACGGTAAAAGTTCATCCTCGAAGTAGTGTCGGTACTGAACCTCTGACAAATCACAAATCGCGTTACTGGGAGATGGCGTGATACATAAAGTCACGTGGTCTACCAGTGACGCGATTGGTTTTAAAACGAATCGAATAGAAACGCTAGTTAGCGTAATGCATCTTGTCTAGGGCCTCAGGTCAACAAAATAAACGAACAAACATTTTTGACTTTTTAAATATTACCTAATATTGTATTTTTTTTACATTGCTTTAATATTATAGTCACGTTCTTTCCCTATCTTGGCAAATGATCAAAAGTTCAAAACTCAACGGTCTACAATTGGAATCCCATCGGTTACGATTTATGTCTGCATAAGCTCCTGAACCTTTGTTTAACAACAATCATATTATTTACGAAATGAAATCAATAACTAATTTCCTCAGGTCTTTTTTCCACTAAATGTAAAAAAAATACTAAAAAAATTGCTGCTGTTTTACTGCGCTCATCAATCTATTTCAATTGAATGAACACCCTAAATAATTTACGTATCTATACTGCGAATGCGTGGTTGAATAGTAAAGATCCTCAAAATTGTTTCCATTACCATTACTAATGTAGGATAGGATTTATACGTCCAAACGATATTCTCCTAATACTATAACTACACAACCCTCCAATCTTCAAGTTTGTGTAACTGCCCGGCCAAGTTGCGCCAGGTAACATAGTTAATCAATCAGGCTTTGCTTCACACACCGGTGAGATATTAATGGTGGCTGGTTAGGTCATTTGTTAGCCGGAATCGCTTTTTGTCTGACGAAACAAATGAATGCTACTTGAGGTTTTCCTTTTTTGGGTGAAGGACGAATTCTTGTTGCTTATTACCCCCTGGTACTTACACAATCGACTATTTAATACTATTCTCCTGTTAAGAATAAGTTGTCTTGTTAATTAATTTACGATTCCTTGTGGTTTATTGGAACTATTAAAAACGATAGGTAAGAATGAGTACCTACTATTATAATTTTATTAGCCTTTTTGAGTATAAAAAGTAGCGTATGTGGACAAGTACAATTTGTACCTACGCTGAATTTCAACCAAATTCGTTCAGTCCTTAATGCGTAATTGTAAAACCGACGGTCTTAAAACTTTTACATTTTAAAACCGCGACTTTTCAGTGAACTGGCTTAACGTTATTCCCTTTTGCAGCTTTTTTCGGGAAAACATATCCTTCGATTCAACCTACCAACCTTGATTGTTCCAAATTAAATCTAAATCCGTTCTGCTCTTAATACTATGTATACTCGAATACTTGCTTATAATACTGTTTACAGATATAGCTCATGCAATTCACGATGGCGAGTGGGCTTTATTAGTGGTTGAACGTGTACATGCACATTGCGGTAGTGTGCGTGTCTGACGGAGCGATCAGTCGCGAGCGCGCCGTCGCTCGAGTTACTTGTGCATATTGTTTCCACGACGCTTACTGCCACGAACTACCGTCAGCATGTCCAATATCCGGAAAAAACGCAAAGTTATTCATAGCGAGGTATAACGGATTTTTATTTTGAAGTATCCTAAAATAAAAATAGTAAATTTATTTAGAACTGTGGGCCTATCCGTGTTTATCGTTTGACAAAACGGTAATAAAACATTCGACACTTTCTGACAAGTACATAGGTACATATAAGTGTGAGAGTGACGGATGTTTGATCCACGTTTAGTCACCCAAGAAACACGGCAATAATAAGCCCTCTAAAATAAAGATAAACCTACAGATAGGTTTTAATTTTAAGTAACATAAAATTGTACGTAATTTTAAGACAGAAAATACGGAGACATTTGAAATGTCATCTTCGCGACAAGATAGAGTTAGGTACATCAATTTCGTAGAAGATGCAACCAAGAAGGTCGCTAGTGTCGCTACTACATGTAGTATGACTAAGTAGTTCGCATATCACATCAAGAACATAAATAAGTAGTTTGTTGTTTTATAATATTTAAGGTCAAACAAAAAAAGAATTTTTGAAATCAGACCATAATTGATGGAGAAATCAAATCGGTCAAACTGAGAACCTCCTTTTTTGAAGTCGGTTTAAAATACTTAATTGCATTATTTCTTATCATTATTTGCTAGAGGGTTTGCGACAATATAATAAGTATAATGTGTCCAATACTTCTCTTTATTTTTTATGCTTACCATACCCGCTCTCGCTGTCACGCACACTTTGACACATATACAGATATGTGTTTACCACAAGTAAAACCCACTCGCCATCATAAATCGCATGAGCTACAAACATTCGTTTTTATCATCACATGTAATTACCCCTAACGGAACCCGTTGTCTTAGGACTCTGGACACGAAAAGCATGACTGGATTATTGAACCAGTCTCATTTACTTTGTTTGCATTTTTACGAACTCAATTCGCAAATTTCCAGCCTTAACATTATTGCATATTTTGCAAACACAATTTGGCATTTGCAATGTAAGTAAGGCCATTTGATATCATGCCAGGAAGATACAAAAAGGACGATCCAGAATTTTTAGTTCATATTGTTGTCGTTTAACTGCACGAAGTTAATTTCACACATTCTTTTTGATAGCATTGAACAGGGTACTGAGTACCTAAGACTTGCAAAACTGGTATTGCTGGGACTGATAACACATACGTAAAGTAAACATGTACATTTTACTAAACCTAAAGATGAAATACCTGTGGAAAACACGTAATAAGTAAAGTTTCATAAGCCACAGAGCTACAAATCTATCACTTGTACTCAATTCCGATATCAAGGCCATGTGGAAAACGGGGACAGAATTCTTTGCCCAGCATTAAAGGCTATTTAAGACTCTTAAATGAAACGAAATAAATATAAATTTTATGTGTAGCTCACAACGTCTTCTGATTTTTCTGAGTATAACGCTGCTCCGTGTAATACCTATACGTACGAGCATATCGGTGTATCTGTAAAGGCATATTAAGAATGAAAAAGTCTACGATGCCGCGGTTTCTCGCACAATCTAAACCATAAGTGCTCATTTCACCCTACGCTTTCCAATTACCTTACCAAAGGGTGCACGCCAGCGTTTGTTATGCTACTAACGTCATGTCTCCTTTTCACAGTCAGTCAGTTAGAAAAAGAGGGTGAATAAAATAGATTGGAGGGTTGCACCGTGCGGCGTGCGTGCCTCGTAATGACGACTTGATTGATGAACATATCCACGTCGAAGTTTTCCAATTACACTTATTATACTTAATTATAGGCGCGTGTGAAGCGTTCTGGAGGTTTAGCGTGGAGTAAATAAATAGTTATCCCTAGGTGCACTCGTTTTGTCAAAACAAGTTACATGCTTACCATGATTGGACCTGAGGGCTTATTGCCTAACGCACTCGCAATCACGATCGTTTTCATTTTGAAAATCGAAGGCTTGTCTGCATACAAAATGAAAACAATTGCTCCACTTTGAAGCCGGTTGCGATTGCGAGTGCGTTAGGCCCCTCTGTTCTAATCGCTTCCAGCGGTTACTGCTTTCATGAGCCACGGAAAAGCGCTTCGCGAAGTTCTTATGCCGTAATATTGACGTCAAGTTCTGGGACATCCTGTATAACTGATTCTAATGGTGGCATGATACAGATACCCTGGAATCACACTCTAAATATGAATCATGTTCTTAATTTAACTTCAACAATAAGCGAGCCAATTAGATCTGGATAACAAACGGCTGGGAAGCGCAGGCGCGGGTTGTAATTGTGCGCCGGGCCATCAATCAGCGCCGTCAGCGAAGGTAGCCTGTGATTAGCAGCCCTAAATTATCTTACCGAGCGTGTGTGTACTGACGCCAACGGTACTTTTACACTTATGTGATAGAACTGATAGAGTATTTAACAGGAAGTTTATGTCTTATAACGTACCGGTACATATGACTTTGTAAGGGGAGCCTAAATATTTTTGACCAAATGTATCATTTTCCAATTTTTTCATTTGCCAAACCAATGTTACATAAATTTTTCTGAATTTATGTTTGTACCATTGTGTAGAACCCTATAGATTAGGTAAGGCTAGGTTTTATAAAATCCTGAAATATTTACGATTACAGAAAACAAAGCGGTTTGGCAAATAAAAATTTGGGAATTGAAACATTTGGCAAAAAATATTTTGACCTAACGAAATAGACCCTTTTGTAAAAGTAGATATGGCTACCAGCTAAGATTTTTCCGAGCCCAAAGTAAGGGGGTAAGAAGGGCATGTTAAAATTTCACTGAGACTGGCAATGTAGGGTAGCACCCATAGTGTTGCTAATGCTATAGCCATAGGTGGTGGTTATAATTTTCCGTCAATTGGGTCATCAGCCTGTTTACCTATCTTTGGCAATAACAAAATCTACTTACGTATGATAAGCACAGTTCTTTGAAGGTTACATGGTTAAAGACGCAAGATACAAACAGTGAAAATGTTTGTTATGCTAACAATCCTTTTATTTGAAATGGCAATCGCTAAGTCGTGCTTTTTACTCTAACTGCCGCACTCAGAGACGTCAATTTAATTTAATGCTTGATTAAAGTTGCTGCTGTCATTGTCTTTGCTACAGCAATAGAATAAGACTACAAGTCACTAAACAAGCATTAAATTTAATTGACATCTCTGAGTGCGGCAGTAAGTTTAGGTTGACGTTTGTAATAATTAAGGCGAGTACTTAACATTTTCACTGGGGTACTATGCATACATAAAATATGTGCAAATGTCAGGATATACGTTAATTTTGAAGTTATGCCAAACCTAACGTGACATTCAGGCCTGTTGCTATAGTGCTGCTTCATTTATAATGTTTCCGGGCGTCATTTAATATGCCGCCTGTTTCTAACCAAAATCGCTTCTTAATCAAGCAATAGGTACGTTTGCAGTATATATTATATGTTAAATACCTTGATATAGTCACAAAACAGTCAATTCGATTATTATCTTAGGATCTTTTGAAAGCATCGGTGACCAGGTTTAAGGCGTCGGCTAGCTAAACCACACCGGTTGCCATGTACCAATGGCTTTCCATTAGCCGATGTTTTAACAGTTTAAGTTACCGAAACCTGAATATTCGAACAGCTGAGTGCTTAAGAGGGATAATTTAACAATATGTTGTAAATTCCTTTAAGGTCAAAGTAAATTCAAATGGAGCTATCTGCACATACAAAGATAATATAATATTGGACCACGTTCAAGAAAGTGGGATAAAGCACTGATTCTGATGCCCCCTTCTGACGCTATCTATTTCGGTCCTCAGGGTTGGGAAAGGCATTTATAGTGTTGGAATCACATTCTTGAGATTGTAAATATCTATAGGTCTCAGATTGGGCTTAACAACCGGCTGTCTTCTCCATGCCACAGAAGATACATTACAGTCCATCACAGACTTAAAGTGCGTCGCCCGATATTGGTCAGGGCAGTTCATTGGGGATTAGTCCCAGGTATTCACATTCCTAAATGATCACATTGCCCAGGCATTCACATTCCCATATATACTAATTCCTGAATTCTCACATTTCCATTTAACCACATTCCTAAACTATCATATTCCTAGGTTTTCACATTCCCAATTATTCACATTTTTTAAATTTTCACTTTCTCATTTAACCACATTCCTAAACTATCATATTCCCAGGTTTTCACATTCCCAATTATTCACATTTTTAAGATATTCACATTCTCATTTAACCACGTTCCTAAATTATCACATTCCCAGGTTTTCACATTGTTTAAATTATCAATTATCACATTCCTAGATATTCCCATTCCTAAATTATTATATTTTCAGGTATTTACATAATCATGACAATTCTAATTTTTGGCAGTATTCTTCATACTTATTACGCCTTACCTTTGTGTTTTATTTTTATTCTTTTGATTTAAAAGATTTACCGTGGGGGGACTTAATTTATGCAACTTTCGCGATAATTTCCAAAAATATTCACCAAATCAAGTACATGACACCTAGGTATAATCAAAATTCATCAATGTATCTCTTGTAGTTTTCGAGTAAAATGCATGTTCACACGGACGGACGAACGGACATGACAAAACTATGTGGGTGCCGTTTTTGCCATTTTGGCTACGAAATCCTAACTTTTATCAATATATGATAATTAATGATAGAAAGATAGATTTACATACATTCGTGCATACAAACCTACATCTATAAACATACTCCAAAAACATTATGCGTCTTTCGGGGGCGTTGGGTAAAAATAATACCATTTATGATCATGAAGTAGTGAGATTGCAAAGAATTGGGTTTGTAAAAAACTCAAATTAAGTGCCTCGTGGTAAGCTGGGAATGTAAAGAATTGGGTCTTTGAAAGGTTGGGATAGTGAAGAATTGGGACTGTTAAGAATTTGGAATATAAAGAAATAGGACTGTGAATAAATAGGTTTTTGAAAGGTTGTTATTGTGAAGAATTGGGACTGTTATGAATTTGGAATGTAAAGAAATAGGATTGTGAATAAATGGGTTTTTGAAAAGTTGGTATTGTGAAGAATTGGGACTGTTAAGAACTGGGATCGTGAAGAATTGGACCTGTGAAAAGTTGGGATTGTGAAGTACTGTGACTAAAGGGTTCATTGTATTAGGACACAGAAAGTCAATTTGTCTTCAGGTGACATACATTTCTTCGCAGACTGTCAGGCGGTGGGTAACTGTTAGTCTGTGAGAGCCTTAATCTTTCCGCCTTTATTCCCCAAGACCAAATGACACCTTTGCCATTGTAAATTACTGTGGCGGGTGTCATTTGGTGCCGTCACGGAGAATGACCGAGTTTCACTCGCTGTAAATACTTATTACGTTAATTCACACTAATAACGTCTCGGTCTTCACGTGACCACGAGGCCTGTAAGCTCGACACGGTTTGAACTAGATGCATTCATTCATTATGAGTAGTCCGGAAATATTATAGGTACTAATACGGTAGTTTTTTTTAGAGTATTTGCCAGTTGTGCAGTCGGCATAGGTAACTTCGATTTTATGAATTTAAATTAAATTTATTTATGTCGGTCTCCGGGCTATAGTTATCCATTATACCAGATTAAATCGGTTAATAATTAGAAAATGTTAAAATAACCTTAATCTAACTATCAAAACAGTTCAGTAGGCCTATTGCCACCCATTGGCTAATATTACTATACCTACGTTGCAAAAAACTATGTACCTATAATCAATATGAAAACATGTTTAAACGGTTTACGAGATTGCGATGTAATCCTGCACGCAAACAAAACTTACTCTAGAGTAACAAATACTTCAAGATAGTGCATTTTCTGATTCCGTTTGCACAGCAGCGCATGAAATCTTCGCAGTAAAATGTGAGAGAATCAGTAGAACATTTCGATACTACGTTAAACTTTTCAAATGCATCATTTAGATCATAAAAAAACATTTTATTCATTTTCACCCTGACAGTACTTGGCCTACTTTTCGCGAGGGGAGGGCACTGGCGCGGAATATATCGCAAATAATAAATTTTCTAAAGAGCTTACAGCGTCACCTCTAAACAGCCTCATTATTATGTTAGCTTTACGTTTTAAATTTCTTTATTTAAAGGCTAATCGAGAAATGTTAGCTCGGTCCGCGATAGGACGCGAAACAATGGCTTATCCACAAAATAGACACGACTCAATTTATTTGTAAAGCTACACGCCCGCACACATAAGCGTTAATTATAATATCCGTTAAATATATATTATTTCAAATTTGATGTTTTTATACATTTTTAACCATATTTCTATAGTAAATTAATTAATATTAAATCAATAAATTAATATTAAGGGCACCATTTCACACAACTTGACCAAGTTACAAAAGTTCTAACCTTGTTATAAGGGTATTAGGCAACAATGAACATGTAGTCATATAGACAAATAATCACTTAAATACATACATAAAAAACATCCAAAACCTCATCACACAAAAAATAGCCCGAACTAGGAATCGAAACCTGCTCGCTACCAACTAGCGCATCCTCTAATAAATTAATGTCAGTCGCACAAAAAGATAGATGAAGGTAGATGTTCACCCGACAGCTGAGAGCACCGCGATGTGAACGAGAAACAAAACAAATTCAAACCCTAAAGCTACCTTACTCGTGTAACATAATCCCTCTGAAATATATTGAATGCGTAAATTCTCAAGGAGATTAGGGATCAGCTCGCTAATGCGTTCACATTTAATTTCAGCTGACGTTCTTGCAACTGACCATCCCTCTGGCCAGGAGTAGGTACCTATAGCGTCACCACTAACGTAACGCTTATGGGTTATTCTGTAGCGAGACAGTTTCGGCAGTTTCGACACCGTAAAATTTCAATATTTTTTGTTGTTGTAAGTTCGATGTCTAGTATGACAGGGGAGGGGTAGGACTATACGAAAATGCAGTGCCGCAAACCCCCCTGATTGGCCTAATCAGTTGCAGCAGCATGATAAGTGACGCCTGGTACTTAAGTATGTAGTATGATCGATCTCCTCAAAAAACCAAAGCTCATCAGAAAGATCATCTGTGAAAGAAAAACCACTGCCGCATTTTCCAAATAGCGGAGAAAGTGGTTGCTGCAGCGTTTGAAGGTCACCCTCCGCCCAGCCAGGTTTTGGCATTGTAGCATCACCATTTCGTGTTCTCCCATTAATGACGTGACTAATTAATTATATAACTATAATATATCATCTGGTAGTCTTATCGAACTAGGTTTAGTGTCGTGAGCTCTTAGACTAGTAGTTTTACCCAGTGGAATACAGGCCCTGAGGGCTCATTTTCTAATGCACTCGCAATCGCAACCAGCTTCAAAGTGGAGCAATTGTTTTTATTTTGTATGCAGACAAGCCTTCGATTTTCAAAATGAAAACGATCGTGATTGCGAGTGCGTTAGACAATAAACCCTTACGAATCATACTTAAACCCAAAGGCCTTTTTAGGGTTCCGTAGTCAAACTAGGAACCCTTATAGTTTCGCCATGTCCGTCCGTCCGTCCGTCCGTCCGCAGTCTAGCTCAGAGACTCTTAGTACTAGAAAGCTGTAATTTGGCATGAATATACATATTAGTCACGCCAACAAAGTGGTAAAATAAAATCTTGAAAAAAATTTTTTTTTAGTGCACCTCCCCTACACGTTACGTGGGGATGTTTTTTTTCTTTCTTGTCTACCCCATAGTGTGAGGTGTCGTTGGATAGGTCTTTCAAAAATATTGCGGGTTTATTGAAACCATTTTTCTATTAAGGGATTCGTTTATGAAATATTAAGCTTTAAAGCGCTATTTTTTGTTAGAGTCAAGTGTCCCCCCCCCCCCTACAGCCAAAACTACGAATACTAAAAATCAGAAAAATATCTTCAACGAAAGCGCATATAACGAATTTAAAGGAAAACTATCACGGCTAAGTAGACATGATTGGTTCCTGAGATACAGGCGACTAAAGTGTTTATACCTACCAAAATCGCCTATGATATGATAACTTTGAATAGAAAAATTGTTGATGGGGCCTGCACGCGGGGGGAGTCGAACTGTCCAAGTAACAAATTGAGCGACAGCCGCGCTCATAAGCGCGAGCGCCCAGATGCTGTTCGGACGTGCCCCGGAATGCTACCTACAAGTTTGCGATTTGCGATCTGAAAGTTTACAAATTTTCGATTAGATTAAATTGATTTGAGTTGAGTATCGTTTGGAAAACTTAAAATTCTATTTACAAGACCTTGTTTTTTTTCAATTTCAGTTAATTACTTCATGAAAGATTAAAGACTTTTATTGCAATTTAAAGTCGGTTTGAAGCAGTTTAGATACCTAACTACATAGGTATACTGATCTCACACTTGAAAGCTTGGCTCTTGCCAGCGGAGCAATTATATCTATTACGTACCTATACGTACCTAATTATTGTACTGCCTTACTCGAGTTTTGTGTTTAATTATATATATTGTATGTACCTACATACCTACATAGGTACGATCTCGGGTACTTAATTCTATTTTCTTTTGACTTCCGTTCGTTAGGTTACAGGTTTTGTATTAATGATACACGTACCTACTGTGTGTTACCACTGTATTAATAAAAAGTAATTGTTGTGTTATAGTTTTATTATTGTATCTATTGTAGGTATGTACCTTAATATTGTACCTACTTAGGTACTTACATATTGTGTTTAATATATACTTACATATCGTATAAACCTACTTACATACCTACGTCCTCGGGTGCTTGATTTGTAATTATTCTGTCTCCAACTGCAAAGTTGACTCCGTTCGTTTTTTTTTAGGTTATAGGTTAGGTAGGTATTCAAGACACGTACCTACCTACCTACTGTGTGTTGCCACTGTAGTAATAAAAATAATAGGTACTTATTTTATTATTGTATCTATTTATTATTAGTCGTTATTAACCGTCAAACGTTATTCTCGTAGTGGTAGTCCCCTACGTACTCAGAAGACGCACATTGTGACGGGCAACTACGGAACCCTACACTGCGCGTGGCCCGACACGCTCTTGGCCGGTTTTTATTTATTGTTACTCTGTGGTATCCGAGTTATATGAGTTACTAATTAAACTTGACGTCGAACCTACCGTTATCACGTTATAGAATAAGCTCCGTGTGTACCCTATTAACTGAATAAGCGATGAGGTATGATCAAAGTAAACGCAAAGTGGCCCTGCCCGGCGGATTGGCGAGTCCATTACTAACTTTGTCAGTATTCATGTGGCTAAGGAAACAGCTAATTCAATGATACAACAGAGATCTGTTAAAACCACACGACGACGGTAAAAATGAATTAGATCAATTGGTAAGTATGCAATTTCAAAACCCTATGCGATTTAGATTTGACGTTTTATAATTTAATTTTTCTCATTTATCTCCGCAAAAGAAAAAGAAAAAAAGCAAAGCTTAGAGAATAAATAGAAAAAATTAATCGGTACCTAAAGATTTCATGGAAACCCGTTTATCCAATTTATTTCAGGTTGGGTATGCAGTATCTAACATAATTTTTTTTTGTTCGATAACAGATAGTTCTAGTTTAATAGACAGTAGTATAAAAAGACGGACGGAGTCCCACTAAAAAAATAAAACTCTTATCGACCTTTTTGCTTTGTATCTCTAAACTGCGAAAAAATACCTTTAGTCGTATATCCAATTGTACTTTGCTTTTGATGTGATATTAAATGGCTTAGGCGTCTCGAGAGCGGCTTCTGGAACATTGAGTCGCGCAGCCTAAATTGTTATCATTATTGTAACATTTGCAAGAGCTTGTTACTTCTGAGATTCTCAGTAAAATGATACCCTACGGTACTTAGAACGCGTTTTCTGACAAAATTACCCAAATCATTGTAAATGTATTCCTCAGGCTATGTAAATAATTGTTTGATACCTGAGCTATTGTTAATCTTACTAAGACGTGTGATTTAAATCAGAATAGTTTTGGGTGTTTTATTAACTTTTTAATGAAGTATTTGATATGGTTCACTAATGTTTTACCAAATCTTCATTTGGCAAACTACATATAATCATTTTAGTAACTTTCATTTCGTAAAGAAGTAGGTGCTTACTTACCACCGCATTATTTTTTTTGTTCTTCTTTCTCCCCTACGCTGTGGTTTTACGTTATCAGTGTTGTCACACATCTTACTGTTAAAAAGACAGACTTACGATCACATTTATGTACATTATGTACATTCATACATATACCCCGACCTTTCTGCCTGTCCGCTTATTGTTTAGTATTCCGCGGTCTTCAGGCGCGGGAGACTCGCCAGGAATTCCCGATAAATACGCGTCGGCATTACGGCAAGGAAAAAATGTTGCCGACCGCCGACCTTCACATTTCATCGGGCTATACGACGCCAAATTACCAATACCGCCCAACCTGCTACCGAAACACACAAACTAAGCCAATTCATATGAAAAACAAATATTACCCGCCTGCATAAATAAGTTTGTTTTACTGATTAACCATGCTGACACGAGAAACCTTCTCCGTTTGTAATAAAGATGGTTATACATTGGGAGGCATATGTGTAAAGTTGTTGTGCGTCACGTAAGCTGATTGTTTATTAGGGTACCGCCAGGAAATCAAGTCACAGGTACATTGTGTCGTTAGCGTGAACAACGCAAACAGCTGTTGTTAATAAATAAGAACGGGTTCAGTTGTTTGAGAAATAATAACAAAGTTGGACTTTATCCAAACTTTGAGCAAATTATGTCACTGTTGCAAGATTTAAGGTAGGCGGCTAGTTTTTAGTTATTTTCTCTTGCATCTTTTGAATTCAACTGCACTGTCTAAAAAATAAAAAATGGAAATAGCACTCACCTATTTTTACCCGACTGCCTAATAAGAAGGGTATTGTTGTTATACAGATATAATTTAGGGTATATGTATTGTATACGGGCATGAAAATATGTTCGTTTCTTTGTGACCAACAGACAGCACGATCGATTTTGAAAAGCGAGGTATCGTCAGATCGGTCTCTAAACTTCACCTTAGAAGTATTACAGGGTTTTCAAATGGGTTAATTAATGTTATTTCGTGTCAATTTATCAAGCAAAGACTTTTCTACTAATTTTGTAAATTAAAATCCTGAATCTCATTCTGCACGGAATCCATATTTTGAAAAGGTTTTTCAAAGTTTACTTTTTAGACGGGTGTATATTGTCTGCCATAAATAATTTTAGTCATAATCTGCTTTAAGTCATAACTGTCGCAAATTATAACGTATTTTTTTGGAGGACCTATTTTTCTTCTGATTTGTTATAAATTAAACCTAACCTTACCTAGCCTTATTTACACGTAATATATTTATATTTGAGAAGTTCCGAAAAATTTACAATCTAGCGATATTATTTATAAAAAACATGACTACCAATAATTATATCAATGAAGTAATTATGACCAAAAAACGTATAGGAAATAACGTGCTCCCTTTTTAAACTTTTATTATTAATTTCTAAACAACCCAGTGTACTGTTAGCATATTTATTTGATACTCTTAACACTCGAGCCTGTCGGCATAATTATAGTAGATCCAATGTACGTACTACACTGACGCGAGTGTTGACTCTTGCCTCAGTGATAAATTCACCAAGCTCTCGACCCTCACAGGCCATAGCAAAATGCTCTCTACAAATCATTCACACCACCACTCTGTAAATGTAAAATAAGTTTGAAATGAGATATTTGGAGGATTAAACATAAACACATTTGGTTACTACGAGAGGCGCGCGAGTTGTTTGTGCCACCATTCCTTTTAGTAGTTAGATAATTGGTTTGGACATAAATATTCAATGGTTTTATGCTGCCTTGGTCAATCGGTGTGACATTGTCCCCCTGATATTTATTTTATATTTATGGTGAAGCCTTCAGCAGCGCGTTACGTTTCGCTCCCTCTCCTGACAGTAAAGTAAAAAAAGGAGACAAATATTTTTATAATCAGAACGTGGCTTTGTATCTGCAAATTCCATTTTGTGTGAAAAAGGTAGCTGTGCCAAACATAATAATTTATTTCTGTAAAAAAATGTGTATTCTGTTTTCGGAAATCGTATAATGTAATTGAGTAAGTGACGTGATTGAAATATTCAACAGGTAACAATGTCAGAGTCATCGAGATGTTAATTTACCTTGAGACGTTTCTTTATTTTCCAATAACGGGACTTGAGAAAGGTTGAGCCTTTGGAAGGCATCGAAAGCAACACGTAGAGACCCACTTACATTAGCAATATACTTACTGTGTGTGTATGTTGCATTCTAGTGGTATTGTACGTTTATTTATTTATTTGTCCTTTATTGCACAAAAAAAGTACAAGTGGCGGACTTAATGCTTAATAACATTCTCTACCAGTCAACCAAATAATAATAAATACAGAAACTAACAAAAGTGGAGCACAGAAAAAGAAAGAAAACAAAGGAAAGAACATATTTACAAAATAGTATACTTCACGCAAAAACTACTTACTAATTATAACAAACACATAAACATAAACTCACGACTTCATTCCCAGAGTGGGGTAGGCAGAGCCACAGACTCACAAACAAATCCAAAAACTTGTTGATAATTCTGTGACCACATTTTGCACAACCAGGCTATCCAGTGTATTAGTGACAGGTTGCAAACCCATTGCCTAACAGCACTACAGAGCCTTTAGTCCCTTAGTCGTCTCTTACGACATCCACGGAAAGACATGGAGTGGCAACATTCTAAATCCGAATTTAAAAATTATAAAGATGCATAAATAAATATAAATACATAAATGGTTCTCTGCCCTTTCGCCAAACAACGTTTCCCAAACTGGAAAATATTTCAGGATTTTTTAAAACTAACCTAACATAACCTATAAGGATCTACACGATGGTCCTGAAATATTTACAGTTTTGGAAAAAAAAAAGCATTTGCCCAAATGAAACAGTTGGGAAATGAATCAGTTCCACCGACACTAGGCCACCGACGCTTCTTTAGCCTACTACTATTGTAGCCTGCTTCTTTGTCCAGTTCTACATGAAAACCTAAATGAGGCCCAGCACGTCACAAAAATATTTTAACATCGTAGAATAGGGGCTCCAGAGATAATAATGACTAAAGATGTGCCGATCTAGAGATTTATCTAGTTTCTTCTTACAAATACGCGTTGTTCTTGACCATTCCCCATGGAGGCTCGTTTCTGGTACATCTCTTATGATGATACTCACCTATCTTGGCGTGCGAGCAGCCGAAGAAGAGGCAGGTCAGCGCCGTCAGGAGCGCGGCCCTCATGCTGCCGCCCTATGTCCGCATGGTCATCGCGCCGACTCCTGCACAACAAAGGATACCTTAACATCATTAAAATTCAAAATTCAAAATATTTTGTTCATGAGATCTCTTTTATTTGTCGGTAATATGGAGTGAATGTACTAGCGTTTCAGACAAGACCATCATTGCGGAGAAGAAGCGCCGCGAGAAACTCCAGCAGAAGTCCTAAGAATGCCAGTTACGTCAAGACGTTATCACAGGGCTAGCAAAATAATCACAATATCGAAGCAAGATAGGCCATATCAAAATATGATAATAAACACTCTCAGCATGCCTATGTAATGTCTATTTATAAATAATACATATAAGAAGACAATCTCATATAAATGACTTTATCCTAAAATAAGCTCTGGGCTTGTACTATAGGCCCTTTACTCTATTATTGTTTAAACCGTAAAGTTAATCACACTGTATTATTGGAGATTCCTGGCATGTGAAAGAAAAACGATCACAAAGGCCACCTGATAGTAAGTGGGAACTAAGACATTTCAATATTGAAAAATAGTATAAGCTATGCGTGAGACGGACATTCACCCTTTAACTGAGGCCCTAAGACTGCAATCGTCTGTAAATACGTTGCCACCCTTTATGCTATAATTCAATAGGTTAAATCAAAGTAAAACGGAAGCCCTGTGCTTACAAAAACAGCAAATACGTTAATCTTTTAGTTTATTTATCAATCGCCAAGAAAACATGTTTTTCTAAATCATTTTTTTATATTTTGGGAAAATTTAATTCCTGACCTGTCATTTTTTTCCGGCTTTTAGGAACCTTTGTGAGCATACTTACATTCGTATAGAAGACTGTTAAAAGGGTACCGTCGGGTGAATAAAGCAAACAGCTGTCAACCGTCACGCCCACCGTATTGAATGCAAACTGTGTCGCCACGGAAATGACACATCGCGACGGCCGACGCGCCTTAAACTGGGCTAGATGAAGTTGCAAGCACGAATATATAACTCTCAGAACTTCGGAAACTAAGTAGATATCACTGCTTTGGAACATACGATATTTCAGAGACGTCATTTAATTAATTATTTGCTTTTAAGAACACTAGATATTAATTAAAACAAGTAACTTTTTAATTAGGTCTGTTGAAAGTATTATTGGATGTCAAAGTCAATTATTTCTCCAAACGAGTCTCTGTTTTCTTAAACATAATCTCATTGAATTAAGAATTAGTTACATTGCTGAAAACATTTATTTTTTAATTTACCGTTGGCAAAATATTTTCAATAATTCGAGAAGATTATTATCAGAAACCTTTTTCATTAGTAGGTCCTACCAGTTACTACAACATACACAAATGCCATGAATTTAACATTGGACTTGTTTTATCTCTCTCGGAGATTAAAAAACGACGCGAATAATTGAAAACATTATTCAGCAAAGCACACATTTGCATCTTCACTAAATGAAACTACGCTGGGAAACTCGTAAGAATACATCTATGAAATACGACGCTATTTTTAGTCAACCCTTTTATTTCCTCTAAAAGTATCCGCGTGTCACTGAAATATGGCACGGAAATGAGGGGCGCCACGGTAATGACGATAAATGGTGGCTGCAATGATGTGGCTAAGATATAACAATCTTCTGTGTAAATAAATAACATCGTCATCGCGATGTGTATGTATTTTAGTGTGTCAGGTAATGTGATAATATTGTTAAGAGAATGAATATGTTTTAACAACTTTAAAGAACCTTCTTTTTAAAGTTCCATAGTCAACAAGGAACCTTAATATTTTTTTCTCGTCCGTGTGCCCGCGGTTTAACTCAGTACTACAAGGCTGTAATTTCGAAAAGTTATACATTAACATTACGCCGTCAAAGTTATAAAATAAAATCTTCATTTATTTTTTTCGGTTACCTCATATTTATATTATATTCAAATATTTATATTTACATTATAACGTCAAGTGAGGTATCATTGGATGGCTCTTAAAAAATAATTATGTATATGGTTGACAGTGATACACCGACTGTTCTTTGTGTATCGCGCTGATTTCACTCGTTTTCCAGCGTCGTGAGGAACCTTATACATTCTTAGGGCGTGAGTAACATAATTACGACTTTGATAATGACCATTGGATACCTGGGTCACTTCTTATAAATACATTTTTGTGACAGGACGAAAACAGAAGCACAAACAGATGGGAGAAATTACAGTTCTATATTTTCTATAAAATGATAATTTTTGTCTACATCTTATTTAATGCCATTACTTCACGTCAAACGATACGTTCTAATTAAGAAACTAATTAATTATAATTGTTTATAAAGTTTAATTTATTTCATGCGGCTTGGTGGATTAGTTTTCGAGATATTATGATATAATGTTAGTGATCCGAATCAAATGCTCTCGCTCGAGTGTATTTAATGTAATTATGAAGGAATTGACTTACATATCAACTTACTGCCTGAAGGCTGCATCGCTTCATATTTAAAGGATTTTCAGAAATTGCACCCATTACAAAATCAAAATCAAACCTAAGTTCCTTAAGAACTAAAACGCGGACAAGAGCTAATTACATTAATGTTAATAACAATGTGTGAACATACCTTCTTTTCACAAGTCGGGTAAGAATATAAATTAGCCAAGGCAAGAGATTTTTCCAAGCCTTGCACCATTATTTAATATAAAAGAACGACCAAAATTTAACAATGGAGAACGGGAGATTATTTGTTGCCCGGGTAACTTTTCTGAAGCGTTTTTTTATGGAACACGAAGAGACATGAGAGGTCATGAAATATAGGGAAGCGTTTTGGGGAATGTATTACTTTCCATAATTTAATTTCACTAAAAGACATTCTCAGCTCAAGTGTTGCTTTTATTATATTTGAAATACTATGGTATATATGTTAGAACCACGTTTTCTATTGCAACATACATAACACACAATAAGAAAATCACCCAGGTGCGAGTCGGACTCAAGCACCAACCTATGCCTAACCTAACCTAACCTATAAAATATTAGAAACCTAATAGAATCCTGCTGCTATTTTTTTTTTTTAGAATCCTCAACGTACTTGTAAGGTCGGCAACGTAGGGTCTTCTAAATAGGTAAGTAGAAGCCGTAACTGCTATTATTGTACTTAATTATTTTTGCTTGTTTGCCGATAGACTACTAACCGAAAAACCAACAAAACCCGGTACAAAACCCTGAAGGTACAAGTTTTTTAGATTTTTGTATTATTAATTGATTACGTTCCGAAATATTTCACATTGGACTTATATGGTAATAAGGTAAGAAAATCATCAATTACAGGACACTTAACAGGTAATAATTCTGGATCTAGGTATTCTAGTTTTATTCCAGAGATATCAGCATATATCTTGCTTTACTCATCATATTACTTTCATTGTAAAGTGGGCAGTTACCGCGGGGTGGGCATTAATAGACGAGTTAACCTACCTAGACTTAAATAAAGTTATCAAACAATTTTTATTTTATTTTAATGATTGCTCGCTTGTTTTAATCGTTGTATTGAAAATGAAATGAAAAAAAAAACTAAGTTGAAACACCGGTTCGTTGCAAAATGCAGTGATTGATGACCCAGATACTGCATTAGATTTTATATTCAGTGATGCGCTCACACATTCAGATAAAAAAGTGTGAACACAAAGCAAAAACGAGACAAGGGCAAGAATAGAAAGAATAATCGGTTTACCGGAATGCGGGCGCCGAACTATCTTTATTGGATTTCCGGACCGAATTTATTAGTCCGGTTTACTTAACGTTCCTCGGAGGTCACCGACAGTGTTTGGGATAATTCAACATCCGCATTCGTTTTGGGCCATTAAAATTGAAAAATATTGGGATAAAAAATGTTCAGCGGCGTAGTGTTGACAAAGATTTACGATTATTTTTAGTAGGATGAACCCATATTAGATAAATAAAAAACCTGCCATGAAATCTGGCAAGTAATTACAATTATGATTTTTTATAAAAATTACCATGTTGTTTAAACCTACAAACAAAAAAATCCGCAACCAAACCAAAATTATACTTCCTAAGTAACGTGTTATTTTGTAGTTTAAACGTTTATAACTTTATTCAGTAAAGAAGCCAGCGGATTTGGGCGAAGGGTTTCCTACAGAAAATACCCTTATCCTCTTACATACGAGCCCAATTTGATTCGCGTATGTACACCCAATGATGACCTTCCCTTGGTTTCGGTTTAATCAAAGGTACGAAACGGGTAGGAAACGTCCCGTAACCAATCGTTGAGTCATACGTTAATAAATTTAATAAAACATCAATTATCAGAACATGTTTTCAACTAAACAAATAATAGAATATTTAACATTAGTAACAGGTTAAAAGTAAACTGTCGTCAACATATTCAACATACTTATTAAAAACAAAATCACAATACGTCCAAAGAACACCGACAAATTTAATATTTTATCCAGTAGTGTTTCTTTAATAATTTATTGGTTCAACCAGGGAGGCAAACACAAATAAAGAGGCTTTCACAAGAGAGGTACGAATCAACTGACCTAACAAAGTCATAAAAACATGTAAACATATTATCTTGTCTAGAGAACACAGTTTTTGGATGAGAACGTTTCCAAACTTTATTTAATGTGGTTGTCTCGCACAAATAATTTTATTTTTTATTTATTTGCTGTGTTATTCTGAGTTTTAACACGTTTTCCTGCTTAACGATATTTATATTATGACATTTTTATTGCATTTATGCATATTCATAGTTTTTATAATTCTAAGTCAACAACGACTGAGTTTCCACAACGTCGTACCGTCGTCCGCAGAAACAATATGTTTCATTTCCGTAGACTCGAGACTCGACCATTAAACAGTCATGTGGAGTTGATTTCTTTATTAAGAAATAGCTGCTGTGGTAATTTTATAGTGTTCATACTTTTAATAGCTAAGTGAAGGTAAGAATTTGTTACTGTTTCATATTTTAGTATGATTTCATTTATAATTTTAATGTTTAATCACTTCTTTCAAGGCTAATTTCCTACTTACTGACGAATTTCAAATGTAGGTACAGTGAGTCCTTCTCTTTCTAATATTACACTGCAGTGCCTATCAGGGTTCATAATGAACTTTTGAAATAGAAGAGCTATTAATTGCACTGCTAACAAATTACCGATTCCTGATTACCGATCTTTTACAGGAAGTTCAACTAAGCATCTCCTTGTTCCTTATTTCGTATTCGAACGTTTCGTATTCGAACGTAGAGCAATTCAAGGTTTTAATTTGGTTTGTATAAGGCGACACGGTAATGACAGGCGAACGGAACACCGTAAAGGTATGCATTTACATCTATCGCAGATGCATCCGAAGAAGCTATTCAGACGTGTGCTAACTCGGGGCACGTTCAAGGGATTTGATATCGATAAATAAGAGCTCCTTTTTTACATGTGCTCATTGAAAATTCTCTACTATGAAGATGTCTGATATCGAGCTTCTTAAGATAATAAAAGTATATGGATGTAATTTTAAACAAAACAAGACAGTCAATACCAGTCATATGCTAGAGTCAATAATATTTGAGGTAGTATTCCACTACGGGTCTATAATAATTTAAAGTGGATAATTTCATTTAGACGGCAATCTTTACTCCCGACAAATATGAAACAATATTGATCGTTTACTATGAAAACCATATCAAAATAGAAAACTAATCATTTGTTTATTGTTTTTATTTAAAATGTAAAGAGGATAAAATAACATTTAATAATGTAGAAAAAAAAATTGATCTTGACAGTAACATCGATAAAAAAATATCTCGGAAATATTTTGCTTCATTACTTTAGTATTCGTGCCTCGAGTCAGCACGTCTGGCTGTGACAATAAGCCAGTAATTAACAACCTTCTCTGTAATAGCGTACAATTTACATATTCGTTTCGTCCGACACGTGCCGCCTATTCACGTCAGTCGTATTCTTGACCGCAACAGAATCAAGCTGAAATTATAATGCACAATCCAGCCATATCATTTCGAAATAAATTGTTGGAGCCACTGTTTCAAGATATTTTTTTAGGACAAAAGAAAAAAAATAATCTGACAGTAAACATTTACGGCAATTCAACACAAGAAGAATTAAGCGCTGCCGTATTTAACTTTAACAAAGAATGAGTAAAAGAAGGAGAGGAGAAATGACGACACTCTCACTCTAAATGAATTGCAATAGTGATACGGATCCTATCGTTGACAATTTGCCACTTATGGCCAAACCCTATATTCAAACCGCGGACAGATAGGGTTACTTCGGATTAAAATTTGACACATTTTGTATGGGCAAATGTCAAATTTTAACCTGAAGTAAGCTTTATCTTTCCGCGGTTTGAATATAGAGTTCGGCCGTAAGCCAGCCGATTATCCTGCAACCGGTATCCAGCTACAACGTCACTCTAGCACATCTGTAAAGGCTGGTTGACCCAAAAAAATATAAATAAAAAATAATTTCGATAGAGAATAACCTAGCTCCACTAGGTATTAGTTAGTCCGGTTTCCTTCGGCGTAAATACGTTTCCGACGCGAATTCAATTAATTTTCTTTACGTAACTCGGTTCAGCTAGAATTCGCAAGACTTTATCCAGTTAACTGGTTTGTTTAAAGCTTTTAGTGCCCAGCTCCTTATTCTTTAAACAAAATGGTCACGAAATAAGATGATTGGTACTGAATAAGTGTGAAGTTAATGTCTCGTTTGCAATGTTTAAAATTCAGCCGTTTTTATTGAATTCACAGCAATAACAAATTTATAACTAGGTCAATAATAAATAATTGGAGCTCCAGTTTCCACCAACGTTAAAAGAGTATATTTTATTTTTCTATATTTTTTTACTTTTATTTGTGTACCTACTAGTTTATTACAAACGAATAAGATAAGTCCGGTTTTAACCGACTTCAATAAAGGAGGAGGTCCCAAGTTCGACACTATGTATGTTTTTTTAAATATACGTTCACCGATTTCTCCGTCAATTGTAGACTGATTACAAAAATTCTATTTTGCTAGTTGCCTAGGTGGTCCCAATTGTCACCAAATTGTTATCTTACAAGGTGATCCGTGAATAATTGAGGGAACTCTTCAAATATTATAGGCATACACATAGCGTTTGAGGTGTTTTCAGTAACAAATCCAGCATTTGCATTCAGAAAGTATCATTTGAAGTGACTGATGATTAAGACCACATATTGCATTACTGATTTAAGATCAACATTATAACATTTTGTATCGTGCAGTTCAAACCTGTTAAGCAGGTACAAAAATAATCACTTGCTTATTATGACAAAGACCATAAGTACCATAGTCTCTACTCGTTATACGTCAAACCCTCTGGAACTATCAACTTTAGAACTAGGTATCTCTACACTAATTTTCATAGAATCTTTTTAGCGGTTTATCCGTGAAAGAGTAACAAACAAGCTTATGCAACGTACTAACGTATTTTACATCCTTATTAGTAGTGATTTCCAGATGGAGCTGCCAAATATCCGTTCAACTTCTTAAAATTTTTAAAAAATATGTTGATGTTTGCCAAATTGTCCTTATTTATTCACCCTTTATCTTTAAATAGATTCAGTCTTTAAGCGACGAATTTTTTTCCGAATGTTCGTCATTCAGGAATAGCTGAGGAAGATGTTTGAAAGCTCAACTTATGTATTTCAGCAGCAAAAGCGTCTCATTTAACAAAAGTTGTCATCTTGTCTTCAAGATCCGCTTTTCCAGCTATTTTTAAAACAGCGCGCTTAAAATTTTCTTTGTGTTTTTTCACTAGTGCTTAAAGAGAAAAATAGAGCGATATTGCCTTCGCATTGCAATGTTAAGTTAAGAAACACAAAAATCTAGAGATTGTTTCCTACTTCTTGCACTACAAAAATTCATCTTCATCATCACTCGTAATGTACCTATGCGTCTTCGGTATTAAAACGTAGTCTCACACGCACATGAGACTACATTTTAATACCCACATTGTTTTTACTTTATATCATGACTAGCTCGTGTAATGAAACAAGGCTAATTTGTATGAATCAAACGCATTTCTTCTTAATGTATAGCGCAGATACGAAGTCCAGCCTTCTTTATATTGGCATGTATGTATAAAAGCGGATGAATCCAATTCCCTGTGTAAAAATCCAGTTCGACGGTGGAAATCGAATAAGCTACGTATTGACCGAGCGTTTTGCATAATGTTACGGGCTACAAAGGAAGTCGTGGGGTTCCTCGGGCTTAGGAATGATCCTCACGCTGTCTGTACTAGTATTAAGTATTTGTTAGTTATAAAACAATTCTAAAAGCAGGAAAAAGGACAATTTCCAATCAGGGCGGGGGCCCTGGGGTCGGAATGAGAAAAAACTATGAAAACGTATTTTTGAATTATGAGCGATAGAAATTCAATTTCAATTCAATCAATAGAAATTTGTTTTGACATCGCAATCAAACGTCAAACGTCAAATATCAAACCACAGATGTTCAATTTTTAAACAAACCTCAAATATCATAGACCAAGAGCCATAGCAGACTAAACGTTTCATTTATTATTTTTAAATAGTAAAACACTGAAAGTGCACATAAATAATAATTCATTCTTGCCACAATGACTACCTCTATTTATATCGTATGCTAATTCATATTTAAAACCTAACTTAAAAAAACCGGTAATTATCGGCATTCTGCGTACAACAAAACGCGTGAATATATTAAGTCAATCATTAGTATACGAGTGACGACTTTCGGGAAAATTCGGGAAAATGGGTTCATGCGAAAATAATTATGACTTATTTTCGTGCACTATTATTTTTTATTAAGTCAAAAATCGGCCCCTTGACTCCGAGAGCATACCTACAGACCACGAATACAATGTAGGATTTAAAACCAACCACACATACGAGTACAAGCAGTAGAGTAATTCTATTGAACAACTTGCTACTACTTGGCTCGTGCAAGGTGTGAGACACGTACGAACGAACATGTGATGTATGATAAAAAAATAACCCTACGGATTTTGACCTTTCAGATGGAGTATTGGGGCGTATTGCCGTATTGCTTAGCTTTGTAGGTTTAATAAAGGTTGACGAGAAAGCCTTTGAATTATATTTCTCTCAAGTCTAACAAAAACCAAGTTTTGAAAACCTGACTGTATTTTTTGATATTTTCGTTTATATATGTTAAAAAAAATAACCCCCTCTTATTACTTTGATTAAAATATTATAGCCTATGTCACTCCGACAACCAAGAGCAGCACTAATATTTGTTTACTCAAGCTAATATCTGTTGCCATAAAATATTTGAAGGTTTAGGTTAGGTAAGGTTACAGTTGTATAGTCATCTAAGCAGAAAAGTAGCTCCGCAAAGCGGATTTCAGTCTACCTTGTCTTAATTTAAATGTTTTTAATTGGTCATCAATTTTTATCTTATTTCCTAATCAATTAGAATAGAAATCATTAGACACATTTGACAAAAAGATAAAAGGTGTATTGAAAAATAATGACGTAAGGTAAAGGAACCAATAACCGACAAGGGACCAATGATCGACACTGATTCTTATTTTACAGAAGATAAGGGTTTTTCATTTCATTCATTTGTTTTGTAACACTCAATTTATGACCGTATGATCTTTGAATTAAGAGTCAAGTGTCGATCATTGGTGCATGTCAGCTTAAAGTGTCGAACATTGGTGCCACTACCTTAATTATTTGTCGAACATCAGTTCGCCAAAACATTCAGTTGCAATCACAAAGTAGTGACTATTAGCCGAAATGTACATATAGTGTTAACTGTTTGGTAAGTTATACTTTACGAAAGAAGTTTCACTGATTCGTTAGTAAACCATTCGTCAAAATGGTAATGATAAGCAGCAATTTTGATTACGTGTAAAGGAGCGCTTTTTTTTTCAAAGTATTTGTAACTGTTTTATATACGGACTGAATCTTTAGAAACCTCTCGAGTGCACTTGGCTACCTACTCGATCGTTGAGGCGGAAGACCGCCACGCGGTGTGTAACTGGCCAGTTTGGCGGGTAGTTGGTGCTAGTATAAACAGTAAACGGTTCTCGCTACCCGCATCCGCGCCAACTTTCGCCAACTTTGGTGGAACGTAGTGGAAAGTGTTAAAGTTTGGGATAATGTGTCTTCTCGCGGATCGAGAAGGCAAATATGACGTAAACCAGCGCCGCCGAGCTTTGGTTTTGAGTAAAAATAATGATTTTAAGTTGTTTTAGTTTACGTTTAAAGGACTCACAAAAAATTGAAAAAAATGCCTTATATACCCCTGAAAATCTCTGAATCTTAAATTGATTTATTTCGAAAAGGCTGCGTTAAAAATAACTTTTACGAAGTTGTTTAAAGATACAAAGTTATGAATGTTAAGGATCTTAAAAAGCAAACCCGAAGAAACTTGTAAACTTTCATGTATTTTAATGTCTTATATTCGGAGCTGACTGCCAACCTTCGCTAAGTCGGAGAGGTACCTTAAGAAGAAGAAGAATGTCTGATACAAATTTGCTAAGTGTGAGTAGCTCAAAAATAAGTGTGATAAATTATAAATAAATAAAAAACATTCGGATGGTGGCTTGACTCAGCCCAAGATGTCAAATCAATTTTCTAACTATAATGCCCGTCACCTTGTCAACCTGGACTAGCTTACCTCTATCGATCGCCTCTTCATTGCCTGTTCATGCACGACCAATTAAATTCACGAGCGTTAGTTTCACAGGCGCCAACTAGCGCTTCATTCATATTTTATTCAGGGCTAATTTTATAGTAGAAGGCTGCTATCAAGTTAAGATTTAGGGATCCTTAAAAAAAAATGTGATATATTACTTAAGACCTCGACCTTGAGACCTCTCTGTAGTTCCAAAGATTTCACTCTCTTTAGAATGAACCATTAATATTAATTTATAATTATGTCATTATAGCGTCTTGTATGCTTTTACGGATATGAAAGTTGAACATGGTATGTAGTTTACTATTAGGTCAAACTTAATTAATCGCGAAAATCAAACGTGCTGGTCCAAAATATCGTTATTTGTTCTATTTTTGTCTGCCAAATGTAATAAGTTGGTATGATCCACAATATAATTTGAAACCACAGCGTCCTCTAGTTCTAATTATATCGGATTTATTAGCATTAGTATTGTTTTGCTGATAATCATAAGATTTTGTAGATTTTGCGATTGAACATTTTCCCTTAACAGTATCATGCTAATTGGTAATTGCACATGTTTGTTCGTTGCTACTCACGTGCGTATATAAAACTCCACCGGACCATGTCCTCGTGGTCACGATACTGGCCGTCAATAATGATGTTTATGCCACGAGATTTCGACATAACTATGTGCCTTATGTAGCCAATTAAACCACCGGTGGCCGAATGAACTGCCACGCTTGCCCGGTCCACCGACAACGAGGCTTCCAGCGCGTATTAGTCAATAATTTCGTTTCTCTGACTAGTTAACATCGTAACTGCCGGGAGTAATGTTTTACCGTTAAAAAACTTATTTGACGATACGTTAGTCTAGGTGGTCCCGGTAATGGCAGATATTTGCGTGATGCGCGAATATTTGTTCCTGAGTCTTGGATGTTTTTAAGTATGTATTTTTCTATGTAAGTATGCTAATCCTTGTCTAGTACCCATATTACAAGCCTAGAGTTTAGTTGGGACTAGGTCAATTTGTGAGATGGTCTCCTGATATTTATATAATTATTAATTAATTAAACTACTTACAGTTAACCTTACAGGGTGGAATACTCGAAGCAACGACAACCGCCCGCTTACTCCGGCTCGATGTCTCCATCCATCATCATCATCATAAGCACAAAGAGCAACTATGCAAATTTAAATTATTGATCAGGTAAACCACAGGCGCGTTGTCGATTTTTGAAAGCGAACAATAAAACGGTGTTACTTTTATTTTGTGTTGGTAATCTACAGTAGACTAGAAGAAGTATATACATACACGTTTAATTCTCGTGTATGGTCACTATATGTCACATTGTAAGGGTGGGTTTAGACCAAACGAGCGAATGCTCTAGAAAATATTTTGTCTTTATATTTACACATTAAACGTAAGAGATAATGCCATAGAATTCTTGTTCGTTCGCTTGGTCTAAACCCACCCTAATAAGTAACGAAAAAGAACAAAAATTAAGAAAAATCTTAGCTACAAAAGATCCAAGGAACAACGTTGAAAAATATTGTGACGTTTTTCATAAAAAAAACATTAATTTAAACTAGCAATAGAAGTTAATTCTGACGGAACCATGTCTGTCTAGGCCGAGTCGCTGCGGCCGCCTCTTGTCCGGACTCCGATAATACTCGAGTGTATGTGGCCCCAGCGCCGCTGCAACGCTGTTTGTTTGAATATTTGAATATCTTAGAGCTGGATTATCGCATTTATGGGGCAACAACATGAGCTGCTCGTAAGCGAGTGTGGATTTTAAATTTTAACATAGGAATGGATTTGATTCAGTGCTTACACAAAACGTGCGTACAAGCTCGTTGTGAAACTCACTTTAAATGTTGGAACCGCCGCCAAATACAAAAGAGCTTATGTACAAGATAATCTAAAATATCTAAACACGTTTTAACACCTTTAATAATAGAGCCAAGATCATTTTGATATTTGAGAACCTAATAACGGTCCAATATATTTAATGGCAACTTAACAAGGACAAGGCTACGAAGAAAGTTAGTCATAACTTTAATTATGTTTGCGATATAATAACTTTAACGGGGTACAGAATCCCGCTTTACTTAATCTCTTCAGTTATATCAATATTATCAAGACATAACTAGATTACCTTCTTGTTCTGGCGTTTGTTTGCAGTTATCACCGAAAGCAATTTATATTGAAGTGCATCCTCCACTGCATTGAGTTATGTAAATTGGCATGTCCTGACGTGCTAGACGGGACATTGCCGCTCCGAGGTCGACCACGTCTCTATCGCCCTCCCCGCTTCCCTCACAAAGATACATCTTAGTATATCACTTCAGCCTAGCGTTTGCGAAGATCTCTGTATTGCCTTCCAAGGCAAAAAGGCAGTATGCGCATACGGAGTTCATACTTTTATGCTGTCTATTTCTTCTAGAAGGCAGTATAATCTTTTACTAATAAAAACAATCGCAACTGATATTTAATCCTCTAAAAGTCGAATTGTGAGGCCATCAATGATGTTGACGAATTCATCTTGTGTCACGCACAAAAAATACAAACCTTCACGAAAAACCATAGTTCCTCTGTATTTCGACACTTTTAACACAAATAAAAAACTTTTTTCACGTGGTTGAAACGTTAAAAAGAAAAACCATGAACAGTAGCGAGAATAAGTTCTATTGCAAACATTTCGAGCTAGATGGAAACCAGAACAACTTTGAAAATAGCAGCAGCATTAGAAAATGTTAAACCACAAAATGGATTCTTTATTTTTAAACTTTAAAATAATGTTATAATAAAGACACTTACGTGGTTTCTAGAACATTTAGTCAGCATTAAATAATAATGAAAAAAAAAATGGTAGCCAGACTAAATTTCTAGAAAATTCTTTGTAAATAAACAACAGTGCAGTGAATAGTGCTGCAATTCTCCGGAACAATCCATCGAGTCCCGGAAAGAACACCGACTATAATTTCTCGTCTAAAGAGCCATAAGCATTCCGGGCATGCGCTAAGGAAGCCTTTCGTTCTTTGTATTTAATAATGTCCGCTTTTTATGCACCGCGATAAGCCGCAAATTCCTCCTCACAGATACATTTGTATGCTAAAAGTAGAAAGGCCATCTATTCGAGGATTAGATCTCGGGTAGAGATTTACCTTGTTAATTCGGATTCTATACGGAATTCGAAATTATAAAGAATGAAGTATCTTGATACAAGTTCCTATTTTTTCTTAAGTATAAAAAATAAAAATGAAGCTCGTACGCAGGGAAAGGGTTTACAAGATTACAAGGTCAGTTTTTGTAATAACTTTATCATACAAAATTAAAATTAATGTTTATTCCCTTCCCTTGATCACGATTATTGTGGTGAAAGCAAAAACTGCAACCTCATTAAAAATAAATAGGACAGGTCACACCTCAATGTGCAATTTTGGGTTAAGTAGTTCTACAGTTTACTAATAAATAGTATTTAAAAAACTGTCTATATTACTGATGGAATTAAAATCGCATTAATGTTTTACACTTACGGGTATATAAATAATTAACTTTTAAACAGCACAGTAATTAACACTCGACCTGAAACTATAATACATTACTGGACAGACCAGTAAGTGAGGCTTCCTGGATGAGTTAGAAGTTAAAAGCACGAGCAGTCATGCGAGGGTTTTCATACTTACGAGTCCAGGATGGTTCATAATGGTTCAAGCATGTACAGTTTTTATAAAAAATGTACTTTTTGTAAATTTTCCTACAATTCTACAAAAAAAGCCAAACGATAAACTTATTTTTGTTTCGCATTTTCTAACGGTTTACATCCTGGTAACACTGATCTCGTTCGGGACAGTTACATTTTTATTAAAAGGAGTTCGTTGTAGTATAAAACTACCAACCTCTGTAGAGCTTAATTTTCAGTTTTTCATGTAAGTAAATTAAACATGATATTATAAATGTAAGAATTTTAAGTATAAAGCGATTATTATTTAATAATAGCTATTTTTGCAAAAATCCTAATGGAATTAAAATACTGTTCATAATTATTTATTTATATTATTTTACTTTCATGTGACCTTCTCTTGCTTACTTATCTCTTGAGCCTTTTTAAAGGCTGTCACAGGTCTGTACATATAGTTCCAAATTCAAATAATATGGTTTGTTATGGAATTAAAATACTTACTGGGACACTAACACCCGTATTCACTTCACTATGAGGTCTCACAGTGCTCACGAACGCACCCTGTTTAAACCATCTCATAAACAAAAGGTCGGTCAAAAAGGACCAATCACAAAGCTGTATTCAACGCAGTGCGTTTACTCAGTGAAGGATCCCTTAAGTATTGTTTGTGAATACGGATATTATTGATTCCAAATGCAAAATCACTCGACTTTAGTGGACACTTTTGTAGTACTGGCTCCTAATAACTGGTGGTTTGGCAAAATTACATTGCATTTTTGAGAAAAAACTCTAACACTCGACTGACTCTATGTTTAAAAGCTAATTGTAACTACCACAAAACCGCAATTACTGCAATGTCGAAAATCAGTGTAAACAACTAGAAATCACCGACGACACGGACAACTTGTTTCCCGATATTATCTGTTACTTCACTAGAGGGAATTTATTTTGAAAATATTCTGATGCACCTCAATATCACTACGATTCTTAATCGCCCTTTCAAGTAACTATAAGCGCAACGCACCGTGTTAATCTTGTGGAAGTAGTCTATGATTAGGTATAGCTTGAACATCGTTTTTCAACAAAATCTGACTACCCCCGCAGCTTCAGAACTGAGGAGATCCTAATACTCGTACACGCCTAAGACTCTCCTTAGGGTGAGTACTAATCCAACGATACTCCGCACTTTTAAATCGACGAATTTTAACGCATTGACGAATGAAGGTTCCACTATGTGCCAAAGAAGCATGGAAACATGAATACATTCCTACGTCCAAAACGTTAAAAACTGTTAAAATACTGAAATCGGCGTGGAATAATACCAACTGAATATCAGTCCAGTAGAATGATTTTAAAATAGGTAGAGTTTCAGTTTCCCCTACATCCTGTATACATATGTCTTCAACGTACCATGCCCACGCCTGGTACATACGCCCCTCTGGTTGCGAGCCTTCCCGTGACAAATGCGGGTGCATTAGGAAAACATCGAAGTTACCCGATCGCTCCACGGAGTAATGGCGCGATCTAATAAAGTGAGCCGCCGTTTTAAAAGTTTTAATGGAACCGCGAGCCGGCGCGCTGTCATTCATTTTAATGCGATGTATTGAAGGTTTAAAATACGGTGGGTTTAGTGACAAAAGAAATTTTCGATTGGATTTAGTCATTGATATACTCAATAACTTTTTTATCAAAATCTACAAATCATTTTAATGGCAGACCAACGATTATTTTTATCACTGACCGATCCAGATCACTCTAGAAAACAAAAAAAAACCGGGATCTATTCCAAAGATGTATAGTCAGTCGCCATCAAATATTATCAGATCATACAACGAAACTACATATCTGAACTTAACTCTATTGTAAAAGTTTTTAGTGTGCTCAGTTTTTTTAAATACTTTATATTATGGTCTTATATAAAATGTACAATAACAAAGAGACATCATTAGCGATCTCAATACAATTATTATCAATTTTAATTCCAGGATATATTATTAGCGACCGCAGCCCTATATTGCCGAACCGAGAGAAATGATGCCACCACAGAGGCAACAGCTGGATCATTACCCATTTGTACTGACCTCATAAAATTATGGGTCGAATTGAGCCAACCGATAATAATTAAAAAGGTTTTTGGTTACTACCTAAACTTTCAAATTATTTTATTCGTGAGTTTGTTAATATCATGCATTAAAATATTCACTCCGTTTGTATCGTAGGCGAGGTAAGGTTTTCTTTGACTATTTTAAGGTCCCGTAATAAATTTTAATACACTAAAACCGCTGAGAAAGTTGTTGTAAAGACGTTTGTCTGTCTCTGAGTTTTTTAAGTTTGATTAATAGTCCAGTAGATAGTCATATGCTCATAAGTCATATGCAATTTATGATTCCTAACTTAGCACTAGATAACCCCGAACCCCGCAACTTTGAACGTATACAGGGTAATTTTCGAAAACGCTTTCTTTGAAAACCCTTAGAGTATCTAGCAAATAAGTCTCTCATATTATATCAGGTCATTAAGCCCAAGGTAGTGCCGAATCGATGACCATTAAGGTCAGTCATTCAATTACAACAATAGGCCTACTAATACCGAAAAAGTTTCGTCGCTGCGTATACCCACACAAAGCGATAACTTTTGTTCTAACTAGTTATTTATTTATTTCGCGTGAAGCTCAGCTTTCCATTAGGAGTTTTGGAGAACAAGTATTAAGTATAGTGTAACCGGCCCTTATTGATAGTTTGTGTAATAACCGGGAAGTTTTTACTAATAGCTATTGTTGGTGGCGGTTATGGCAGTTCGGTAAATTATGCCTTGTAATTGACTACACGACGAGTATGGTAGGTATCAGATTGTTGAGCTTATACTACTATATTATTTACGTCCAATCCTCTCGTCGCCGATCCCTCAGTGCCTGAAGACAAGAGTTTTTAACCAGTGTGACTTGCCCGGGATGACCTATGGTACCGAGATGGAGATCGAACGCTCACAAGTAGATAAAATATAGGTTTCCAAGGATTGTCACAATCGAGCGCGCACTCGTATGAAATCTTCGATTGTTCGATTCTTAAAAATCGATCGAATCATCCAAAGAAAGTCATTACCTCTCCGTGCCCACATCACGTAAAAAACACTTTTTAACACTAATCGATTATGTGGCCCTGATTTTACATAAATATTTTCAACAGAACTTTAGGACTGTTGACACACAATATGTTATTGTGAAAGAACGTTATAATTATTACAGAATAAGGGTTTGTGCTTACAAATCAATGAGATTAAAATGTTTTCTTCGGTGGTCGTCTTTAACCCGAGCGACGCTAATTCTCAGGTGCTGTCTGAATTAAACCCGATTCAATATCGACCCAGCTAATGACGATGGTATTCAATAGTGTAATTACGCGTTACCCCGGCGCCATTAGTACATCAAACGCTTTTATTTACTTTCCCGGCACGCGACAAACTCGTAACTTTTAATAATAACGTGTGTTTAAATAACTCGTAATTTCACCAAGTTGGTTCAGTGAGTTTCTCACGTCACGGGCAATATACTAGTTAAATAGAACGCCCTTGTCAACGTCCCTGTTACTATCAAAATACGTTTGAATATCGTTTGGCCTCACATGATCATTTAACAAATAAACCGTTGAACCCGTTTTATAATACATTGAAGAGTTACTATAGTAGCTTGAGTATCATTACGCTTAACGCGCTTCAATATACTGTGGAACCGGTCTGTTACTCGTTTAAAACGTAATTCATGTTGCTCCAATCAGCGTTTGCTTATCAGGTAGCCGCTAGCATGTTAGTTATTATTACTTTGCTTATGTTTAAAGTAGGTTTATGTAAAAATCAAGTTTTATGACACATTTTAATGTATGCTACAATGAATTCTCTCCTTTAATAAATTAGCTCCAACACAGCAAATGTTTTTTTATAGTCTTTTCCCTTTTATTCATAAACGCGTAATAGGTAAAATGTGCTTAAAACATACTTTGTCCTTATCAGTCATTATGACATTTGAATTCAATGACGAGAGACTAAAAATACCTATACTAAAATAAGTTTATTGTGCGTTTATGAACTACGGGGTTAGTCTTAGCTTTATTGCAACTGGTTGATTTTTATATCGCTTCATTTCATTCCTTGTTCGCGAAAAGTACAACAAACGTAGTAGTAAACAAGAAAGAAACAGCTTCATAGTACACTATCTCTCTGTTTCATCTTAGTTATTTAGATTAGTCTGTGAAATCGTCATTTTTTCTGTAACTGTAACTACTTTTTGGATTGGTTAACGTTTAATGTAGATGTGTTGAGATTGGCATGAAACGGTTAATTACAAAATGTAAATATCGTTGAGCCGGTCCTGAACGATCAAACGTAATATTTGACGTTGTGGGTGAAATATATTCTCGTAAAAAGAAGAACACTCACTAATAAGATTACGTCTTCAAAGCTAAGATTCTAAAAATAGCAACCAGTGATTTGTTACTTTAAAAAATCCGATAAAAATTAAAACAATTATGTTGGATTATTTCGTTTTTAGCATTGTATCAATATCTTATACCTAAGATACAGGATGTTAAATTTATAACCAAGAGTTGAATGTGCTACGACGCTTTGCGCTACGGAACTACGAGCCTACGCCGTCGTAGGCCGTAGAACGACGTGCGAACAGCGTCTATCGTATATTCAACACGGTAAAATAATATAAGTGTTATCGTATTGTCACCGTGTTGATAGCTCTTATTTACTTGACAGTAATGGCGGCCGAGTTATAAACAATACCATAACATGTCAAATACAATATCGTTTTTACCGCCTACAATACCGGCTCTGGGCCGAGATTCAACACAGTAAAAACAATATCGTTTTTGACCTGTTATCGTATTGTTAACGTTTTGATAGCTCTTATTTCCTTAACAGTAATGGCGGCCAAGTTAGAAACAATACCATAACCAGCCAGATACGATTTAGATTTTACCGCCTAGAATAGAGGTGCTGGGCCCAGATTCTAGGCGGTAAAAACCATATATCGTCTTTGACCTGTTATCATATTGTCAACTTTTTCATAGTTCTTATTGTCTTGGCAGTAATGGCGGCTGAGTTAAAAATAATACCATAACAGCAGGCCTCGTATGGTTGCGTTTATCGCGTGACAAAATATGGATCTGTCACTCTCGTACTAAGTGTCAGAAAGTGACGGATTTTTTATCCACATTTTGTCACGCAATAAACGCAGCCATATTTGGCCCCCTGGTCAAAGACGATATGGTTTTTACCGCCTAGAACACGCCCAGTGAATTGATGCGAAAGGGTCGAAAACTATTCTAATGCGAGTTTCAACATGACATGTAGTTTAGACGTCTAGGTTTTCATAGGAATCTATTACCTAGATGGTATACCAAATCCCTGAGACTACTAAGAGTACTTAATTTAAAAAAAAATATAAAGAAAGAAAGATATTTAAATGGATTTTGTATTTTTAAATTCAAGCTCTTATTTTTACTCTTAGCAAAATTGATAACGGATTTATTTGTCATTTAATCATAACTATTTTAAACGTTCAATGATCCTTGATATTTTTTTTCTGATTTTTCTTTGTAAACAGACCGAAAAAAATTAACAAATCATTATAATCGGTATAAACGAATCCCGAACCAAAACAAAACTTTAGTCCCGAAAAAACATTTGACTTACGGCGCGCCTTAATTAGATTTACCATAAAGTATGCCAAAAATAAAAATTACAGCAAGCTCAACAGAAATTCGTTGATAAAACAAACAACCCAAAAATTACGCTTACATTTTTTTAACAAGCTAAATATTTGTTTCGCTTCCGATCTGAAGTTTTTTTTAAATTAGGATGTTTCCGTAGCACCAAATTTAAATTTGAATACTGACCTTAGTTTGTTACGGAATGCAATTAAGTCACTAATTTCACTTCAACACTTCACTTTCACTCGAAGTACTCGCGATCGTACAACTCGTTTTTCATTCGTGAGCGGCGTGCGTTTTCTCGCGTTGCTCGTGGCAAACTGAGCTCGGACTTGTGAGTTCTCAAAGTTTCAGCGATCGGGGGCACTCGGCAGGATTCGGGCGCGCTCGGGTGCAGTTTGATGCAGCATCTCGGGCATTTGCCGGACCAGCGGCGAGCACTGGGTCTCGAGGGATCCTTCAGGGCCTTTTATCCGACGTCATGTAAACTGAGCGCTTAGAGAATGGATAACTTGAATTCTCTTGATCGTATTTTGAATTCATAATTATTTATTTTATTGCATCTGTGTTATTATGGTAAATATATTATGTATCATATTTATAAATAAGACTCGTTAAAGGTTTTTCACTGTTTGTGTAAAAGAAGGTAGCAAGTGAGTAAGCATTTAAATCATAAGACATTTTGTTTGCAAAAACATTTCCGGACTAACGTAGAACTCATTGAAAATCTATTCATTTTCTCCTTTACTTCTCACGATGCTAGTGAAAATTGATTTTAAAGCCCAAATACCATCTTAAGTATTTTTTTATTAATAGATTCAGTAAAGTGATAGTTCATTAATAATTTATTTCAATTACGGCTGTTTTAATAATGTAAAAATGTATTTCTAGCTTCTAAATCCCCGTTCCGTTAATATAAGTTAATCAAGTCATTAATACCGTCTCAAGAAACGTCAAACTTACAGTTTTCTATGGGCCGTATAATAAACTCATCTTGGCTGAGATGCCCTTCTCAAGATACGTCAAAGTCAACGTCAAGCCATAAGTAACTGTTATTTTTGACGTATCTTGAGACGAGTATTACACAGTCGAAATCAGTGCACAATTACCGTTTAGACTTAACTAACTTTGTTTATAAGCACAGGTCATGGAGATCTTGGATTTTGATAAGTTATAACGCACAAACTACATTATGCTAAAATGGTTAGCAAATTAGTCAAAGCGTTGGACATTTTAAAGGGTTGTTATTTAAAGAGCAGTTTGTGGTAGAAAACGTTTATGAAATACGGTTTTCTTTAAAAATACCCTGGTGCAATTTCATTGTTAGACGTCGCGTCACGACAAAGTAACTTAATTGAAACATGTTTTTTTAGTCATTTTCTACTGAAGAAGAATAAAGGTATACGGAACTATATTGGCTGCCAAAGAACATAAACCCCCTTACTAATAAACGTTGAGTAACAGTGGTATAGCTATACAATGTTTTGTCCTTATCTGTCAAATCCAAATGTCACAATTACATATAAGGATAAAACATTGTATAGCTATACCATCGTTACTCAACGTTTATTAGTAAGGGGGAAAGTGACTACTTTTGCGTCACCCTATACATCATGGGTAGTTTGTTGATATGAATGTGTGTGTAAAATGAAATTTCACCTCCACTATCACAAATTTCGCAGTATCACGTTGTACCCTCGCCCCGTAGTAAACATGCTGTGATGTTTTTACCATCGTTCATATTTCGTCTCTAATGTAATAACACCCCTCATAAAATGAAAATGAAAATAAAATATTTATTTATTTTAAAGAGCTTTACTGTTCAGACAAAGTGCCGCAAGAAACATAACATTCAGTCCTTTTTTTACCAAATAAATTTATTATTATTATGATATAATTTAAGCTAGCATTAGAGAAAACCGATTACATGAATTAATTATGTTTAAAAAAGTCATAACAGGACCTAATTGAAATTAAAAACGAAATATAACATGGGAGATGTAAAGGTTCTCCCGGCCGTATAAGATTGAGGAAGATCCCTACGACTTAAGGCAGAATTTAATGGAAATACGACAACATCATGCAATTTATACGGTCAGATTAAGTCAGGCTCACTGGCACAATTCGACTATATTTTCTAAGTGAATATCTCTAGGTACTAGCGTAGACTGTAGTGGAGCCGCTCAATTGCCGAGGTCCGCGCTCTGTTTGCCCAGCGCTCTCGCCGCGGGCGCACCGAGCCGGCGGACACACCCGTACGACACTGTTTATTCCACAAGCTTTCTATAAATATAACTAACTCGACTAGAGAACCGGAGAAGTCGTTGGTTTTGGCAAATTTATGTAGTTGTTCACTGACGCAATAGAGCACGGAGTTGGCAGAGGATTAAGACCAGAGTTCGAGATATGGTTTTGACTCGCGGTAAATGATTTTAATTTAAATGACAAAATGAGTAAGCAACAGACAGTTACGAATCACACTAAGGAATAATTTTGGTTTTATGCATAAATTTTTGTTCTATAGTTTGACAATGCCTTAAAATCTCGAATTATTTGATTCCAAATTTGGAAATTAATACAGAATTTTATAACTTTTTATATTTCACAACACCGAAAAATATTATGGCAGTATTTTCCAAATCTCAATTATATTATGTACAAATTTTGACAAACGCGAATTTTAATTCCTCCGAAATTTATAATTCTGACTTTCATGATTCCGAATTCAGATAGGTAGGTAATATGAAAATTATGAAATATGAAAATGACAGTCAGAGGATACTGAAGCCAAATTGAAGTGTAACATACGTCGTTGGATACTGTTCCACTCTGAATTGAGACACAAATAAGTTGGGACGACGAACGCAGCGAGAGGAGCGTTAGGTTGAGTTGTGACAACAACAGCAAGTGAGTCGAGAGAGCGCAGCAAGCGTAACACGGCAGCGGTCGACGAGGGCAAGTTTTTTTTTTCTGAAAATTATATTAATCAACTTGTGACGTCATCAAAAAAAAAATATCAATCATCCATATGCAAAAAAATAACTTCAAATTCGGGTGCCTCAAAATTTGGAATTATGACAATAAAATTCGGGATTCGAAATTCGGAAACATTAAAAATTCTGAAATTAAACAATCGTAATTTTAATAATTCGTAAAACTCAGATTCGGAATAGGAATGATTTACAGTTTTCAGAATCAGAATATTCGTGGTTATGTAATTTGTTTTTTTTTTCGAGATTATGTCTATTTTAATGTTATATTTTTGTGCAATGAAACCAATTAAACCCTATCACTTATAATATACCCCTAGGGCAGGTGGCTACTTCGTACGTAAAACTACAACGTTGGATCGGGGGGCTATTGCCGAACGCACTCGCAATCGGAATCGTTTTCAGTTTGAAAGTCGAAGGTGAGTCTGCATACAAATGAAAACAATTGTTCCACTTTGAAGTCGATTGCGATTTCTTGCAAATGTGTTAGGTAATTTTATAGGCAAGCTGAATTGAAGATAAAAAGGATCCTAGATCCTAAATCGACCTTTTTGAACGTTGTCGTGAAAAAATATGTGTCTATGATTTGTTAGATCAGCAGTCGTCCCGAAGCCGCGGGTAATAGGACATCCGTGGAACCCCCAGTTTACATCTTTATCTCTTTTCCAGCGCTATATGTTCCGGTCGGATGCCCCCGAGACGCTTGTACGCAGTCGCGTGAAACACGGATTTAGTTCTCATTCTTTTGTATACATAAAAAACAAATATTGTACTCTAGTAAATCTAACAATATAAAAGTTGGCAAAGCTGGTCATGTCTTCGATTTATACCATAGGCATAATTTAATAACTTTTTAGCCTACTTTTATTTAGGTAGGTATTATGATACAGAAAAACAAATATTCATTTTGGATTCACAACTTTACAACATATTTTACAACAACATATTTGACGGTCATTTGTGTATCCTCTTGCAATGTCCTTACTTATTCTCCTTCAAGGTTAACTGGAAGAAATTCTTTATGGAAAAAGTTTGCCGATATAGACTATATCTATGCAAATACCTCTTGTAATTGTTTATGTGAATAAAACAGTTTACATACCGTCTATTGAGAGGCAAAACTCACTAAGTTATTAGTGTTTTATCCTCTACATAGACAACTCATACATAGCCGTGGAAAGCAATTTATTTGCTTATTCTCTGAATAAGATTTGTTGAAAAGGTAATGTTGAAAATGTATGAAATTAAAAGAGTAAAGATGCCCAACGTGTAACATTTTAACCAAGAGAACACTATTTGGCAACACATCGGACTGTGGTCAGGCCAGGTGTACTCCGCACTTTAGGCACGAAGCTGCAAGTACATTGGCTTGCATCTCTAGGTGTCATTTTTATATAGGCTTGCATGCGAATGGATACCTGCAAACGAGGGAAACTGTAGTTAGAAGACACGTTGGACCTACGTAAACGCTGTTATTTTTGTTAAGAAGAACCGCTTCTGTACTTGTACCGTTTAATATGACAATGTGTTCTGGTGAAACAAGCTCTATTATTATACAGGAAAATGTAACAGTTTTCCAAAAAATAATAACGAACTCAATCTGGAGAACGAAAACCAGACATAAATGTAAAGACATTTCTATTTTGGAATCTCGAAATTCATTTTAAATAAAGGCCATGGAATTATGTATCATATAGCGAGCGTCAGCGTCACTGCTACATTTTTTTACTGCTTAAAAATCGTAAAGACCGCAAATGAGTACAGTTTTGATATTGAATAGAGTACAAAAACAAAAAAGACAACTTGTTTTTGTGTTCTTTAAAAGTTTAATACTACTAGAAAAGTAACCCTCTTATTCATAAACACATAATAGGTCAAATGTTTAAAATTTGCTTCGTCTTTATCTGTAACTGTGACATTATTTTGAATCTGACAGAAAGGAAAATAGGTTTGTAGTGCGTTTCTGAATAAAGGGGTGTATGGCATTATGATAACCAAACGTATGAAGTCATAAAGTAAGTACTTCATATTAATCTCTAAACGAGCTATCGTTTTGATATTTCATAAAATGTATCCTTAAAATGTATCTGATTTCACCAGTGAGTGGGTACAATGACAAAACACCCTCTTTATGAAATACCCAAGTGTCTCTACGACCAGAGAGCCTATTGTCTAACGCACTCGCAATCACGATAGTTTGCATTTTTAAAATCGAAGGCTTGTCTACATACCAAATGAAAACAATTGCTCCGCTTTGAAGCCGGTTGCGATTGCGAGTGCGTTAGACAATAAGCGCTCTGGCCCTAGACAAGATGCATTTGGCGTTCGGTATAGTTATCCAAAATGTATAGGATTGATGTAAGCTGTCAGACACTCGCATCGAGCGCCTACGTCAGTTCCATACATTTCATCAGTTTTCGAAATTCGTTTACGTTAGTGTTAAGAGGATTGAGAATCGAGGCTTTAAATCGCGTAGCTGTCAAAGAAAAACCATATTAATTTAGCTCCGGGCCATAACGTTTCTCATCTCCTAAATCAAGTCCGATTATCACGGTTTTTGAATATTGTAGTTATTATGAAAAACTAGGTCTGTATGTTTCCATTTTTTATTTAACAAGAAATATTTTCTTCGAAAGGAAAACGTACAGACCTAGTTTTTCATTATACATATCTACAAGTAAAAAAAAAAAAACCGACTAGGTTTAAGGGGAGCGAAAACCATTATTGCATTTTGTATGGAATTTTTTAGCTTCACAAACCCTCTTAAACAACTTGTCTAGCCTCACAGTATAACTTAATTTTTTCGCTTATTTGAGTGCATCTTTTTCGCTCTGGCGTAGTCAGAGCAAGAACAATGCGCGAAACCTGAAAGGCTTTAGCGGGAGATTCTGGCCCAGCACAGATGCCTCGTAAGTCTCGTAATAAGAGAGTTCGGCGAGATCAAGGGATTACGGGCCCGCGGCGGTATTCCGGAGCAAGGCTGCAACGAGACCCAAACCCTCCGCTGTTTTCTCCTGAATAACTCATAGCTTGGTCAAAAGGAGTTTTTAGAAAGGGGTGTGGATGGAAAGCAGTAAGTTTGAGTCGGAGGCATACATATTGAAAGTCCCCACCACTAAAGAAGGTCCCGTTTTTTTTAGTTTTTTGCTTATATCTCGAAAACGATGCGTCATAGGAAATTTTGTTCTATTACATGTTATAATTAAAGTTGATAAAATTCTCTACAACTTTATTTCTGAACACTTTTTACCTATTCCCAATCATTGTCTAGTTGACCTCCGAAAAACAGTCGATTTTCAAAATATTACAAAGGTAGTTCAAGTGTGGTTAAGCTTTAAGTCCGATCCGATCTGACTAAAGTCGCCGTCGTCAATAGAATTTGTGAACTAGGTATGTAAACAAAGCCTAACAAACCAATTCACCATGATTACTTGATAATCACGTACTTCTAAAGATCAAGTGAGGTCTTTGCAACGATTTATACACTAAATCATTATTTTCATATTAAGTTTAAGATGAACTAACTATTCATTATACGTTATTTTTAATAAAAACACGCTTGGTGAATATTTGAGGTTATGAGTGTCAAACAGTACCTAATTTGTTTACATAGTTGGCAAAAAGGCGAGTTTAGAAATAAAGTAAAAAACATTGCTGTATTTTTAACATTACTTAGGATAAGGTGATTTACGTGTTCAAAATAAGAATCATGAAATATCGCTTCGTAACAGTTCTTTTGAAAATCATCCGCCGTTCCGATCGCCCAATTTATTACTCCGAATCACCGCCATTTCGAGGACTGATTTGATTTTGAAATATTGCCTGTTACGACTGCAATTTGGAATAAATTTAGACAGCTCGTAAGGTGCTTTTCCCTTTCTACAAAAATCTAACTTAGTAATGAATGGTAAGGTTGCTTTTGCGTTCCCTTATTCGGATTTGTTACGGCTTCTAGAAGGTTCCAGAAGAAGTTGGAAGCGAGTCGTTAGGGGCACGCGAGCGCCTGCCCTTTGCTAAATTGTCTCTCAATTTAAACTGCTATTACGGGAATCGAATCACTTACGGAGTTCAGTTCAGTTGCAATTGTGGTTGTTGTGCCGGTCGGCGAGCGAGCACAACAACCACAGGAATTCAGTCGGTTTCGTCAAAGGCACGGTTTGGCAGACTGCACTTTGTGAGACACAAGGACTGGCTATTCTACTCGGTAAAATAAAAACACTTTTCACATGTTATCGTATTGTCAACGGTAGAATAACTCTTATATTTTACTTGACAGTAATTTCGGCCGAGTTAAGTATAATAAGATAATATGTCAAATACGATATGGTTTTTACCGCCTAGAATAGAGGCCCATATTACCTGGTATTATTCGTTACCGCAACAACTATTGACTTATTTGTTGACCTCTGACAAGTCGTTTCTAATTACGTAACGTACTAGCGTACTTTAAACAACTTGCTGCAAATGTCTTGCGTCTAAAGATTGAGTTTCCAGCTCCATCCGTTAGCAGCCACTCTCCAAGATAATTCTACCCCGGTTGTACCGGCAGTTAGGGTAGAGTTGTCTAATAAACTACCGGCACTTCTTATGGCGACTCCTTTCAGAGCTGATATCTTAGGCGAGTTCCCTTTAGGATCGCATTATTTTTTTACGTATAACGTATCTTAACTCATAAAATCGTTTGACCTAACCTACCCTAACCAAACCTAATCTACACAATATAGACGTTTATGAAATTCTGGAATGTCAGCCTAAAGGGTGTTATGCGAAAAGATAAATTATGTATAATAAGTTTATGCGTTTCCAGGGGATCCCTCTTAAGCGGCCTAACCGATTTTTAGCTCAACCTTAACCATTCCAATTAAACTATCTTCCTTTTAACCACATCCAAATCGATCAATCCGTTTGGGAGTTGCGATGTCATGCTACAGACGGACACAGATACACAAACACATAGACACACAACCACAGATTCAGGGATACACAGCATAGAAGTGTCCTTAAATCCGTTCGATCTCAAGCGTCGTATCATTAATCATGTTTATCGTAAAAAAAAGTGAGTAACGATATGTGAATTAAACATCATTATTTGATTGAGAGTAGTATTTTTAATAGATAGTAAACATACATTGATACTTTAAGTTCCGTTGTACATTTGCAGGAACGTTATTTATCTTATCAGCTTATCACTCCATTTGGCTTTTATGTCCGACACGTAAAAGTCTATTTAGAATCCTTAATAATTAGGTGGCATTTAATTTCAGGATTACCCATTGCCACAATATCGCGTATGGCGAATCATAGCTGTGGGGCACGTTGTTTGTGATGTTTTTATGAGGAATAGAAAAAAAGAAATATCTCACATTTCCTCAGAATACGAAATTGAATTACGTTACTTGCATTAATAGTCGATTATCTAACAATACCGCGCGTAAGTCAACGATTGACCGCGAATGAAGAGTTAATTGAATATAATACATTTTAATATATTTATATATTTTGTACATAGGTACCTCATCAAATTTTAAAGTCATTCTGACCTAAGAAAATCCTAATAAACATACATATCGTCGGATCGTTTAACAATTTCATACCTACTTGCAAATAATACCAACAAGTTCAAAGTTGGTAAAGAGTTACGTAGGTAACTACCATCTTCACGGCATAACAGATAGTTAGTTGCCCAGACGTCATATTTTAATATTATCACATATAATTGAATAATTCCCAAAGATATAAAGACTCTATGTGGACTGAGTCCACTACATCATACTTTTATAGAACTGGTGGAAAATCATGTATCAAGACCTTTAAATCCTATTACTCCGGAGTTGCAAGCCCTAGATTTTAATTTCCTTTTTTGTCATGAGATTCTTGTAGACCTATTATAACACCCCTCTTTTTGTCGGGGGTTAAAAAGAGATCTAAACCAAACAGTCAAATTAGCAATATTGACAATAAGACTGGTACACTGAGGTATACGACCTTAAAGTAAACATCAACACGAGTCACTCACTGGATTGAAATATTATTGACAACGTCAAAATAAAACTTGACGTCGCCTTATCATAAACGCACGAAGTAAACATTTTGGTAATTATAAAAATTATAAACAAATTCTTATTAATTAGTTTTGTACCAGTTTAGCGCGATGAATGTAACAAACGACACTTCAGAGAAAGACCTCCTAGAAGCTATAAAAAAAATGCTGAAGAAGAATGGACACCTTGACAAACTTCAGGCGCAGGTAATTGATGGCGCGGTCAGCCTCGCTAGTGTATAACCCTGCCTGTACAGCTAACGGTCCCGGGTCAGTCCCCAGTAAAGGCATTTTTTTGTGGTCTATACTTCGAGGACTATCTAACAGACAAAAATGACTGGGCCAAACCAGATACCTATATAACTTAATAATAATAAAAACATGTAAGTTTTCGTAGGATAACGTATCGAAACTTTATTTATTTTACAAGCTTTTATTTAACTTGCAATGTATGTATGTATGTATGTAAGGGTCAAATCTTGCAAGTTAAATGTGACCTACTTCCTGTCAACGGAATGGGCTGAAATTTGTACCACATATACCCGATGACAATGCAATATTAGGGTATCTAAGAGCTGATGATGGAGTCGGAAGGTGGCGACAGGATCTCCGCTATACTCGACGTAGACACACCGTGTTGGGACTCATTAGTTCGGTCTTATTAAGCAGGTAAAGATTTTGCAAAAAAACAAGTATAGTCGGCATCAAAAGCTTGTCCAAAAAATTAAATTTTTGACAGAAACTTATTTATGCCTTGGTCTTACACCGTTATATTAATAGTTTTGACACGTTTTCTTCTCAACCACGCATGGTATTTTTAATTTATACTCATTGTTTTATACAAGGTAAAAGTACCCGTGCGGCCTATTTGTTGAATAGGTAGACATCTTTAATCTTTTTTTTAAATCTTGGTGTAGGCTTAGCACTACTGTATCTGCTGGTAGTTTATAGTGGTTTTCTAACGGCCCAAAAAGGTTTTTAACTAAGTATCCATGTTTCATTGTAACCTGCATTTAAGGATCTGTTGATTTTAATTTAATGTAAAAGATCAAAGACTGTCACTCAATTTTAAGTTCTGACGCCGCAGAAGTCAACAACGGTACAGCAAAGGTAGTTGAGTTTTCAAACCTTGCCTTTTGTTTTACTTGCTATTCCTCCCTCCTCAGACGAGGGCAAAGGTGACGGAGCTCCTCCAGGAGCGCCAGGAGTACCGGAAGTCGGGCGGCATGCGCACCTTACCCCCGGAGCCCCAGCACGAGGTGCTGCTCGCCAACGAGCTGGTGCGCGAGTACCTGGAGTGGAACGGGTATCTATACACGGGTAATTATTATTATTATTGGGGGGAGGGTTTAAATGAGCCTTGTGTGCCGCTTCGACCATTGCTGATATATTGTGGCAATTCTTTGTTTAGAGCTCACCGCAAAGGCCCATTGCGTTCAGGAATTTCCAGATGCGTTGGGCAGTGAGGAGTTGTCTCTTGTGGGTTCATGATATGTCGCCCTAGGTAGATACTTCTGTTGCGCATTAGAGGTCCGCTTGAGCAGAGGATGTACATCGCTGTCTCTTCTGTCTCTTGATAGAACCTGCATATCATTATCGTGTCTTGTTTTATATCCATTTAATACGACGTGACACAGGTAATGAGCAACATAAGAATACCCAAGGGAACAAAATAGTTCTGATTCTATGTAAGTTATTAAATTGCATAAACATCTTGAGATTCCCTGCGTTATTACATTATTATTCATAACAGGGGGGAGGCACGTAGGTCAGTTAGTAAGCAGTATCCCTACTGAAAATGTACTTCAAAGGCTTAAAAGGGATAAGGGATCCTTACTCTGAAAACGTGTTTAAGGTGCCTAGAATTGCGGATAATATAGGCTCATATAAAAACCCTAGTTACTCATGAAAACGTTGTCAAACTAGTAAAGAGTATCTACTGCTGCGAATTATGATGACGCGTTTGGCATTGTTTGCCTACGAAGCTAGCGGTCCCAGGTTTGATTCCCGGTATAGGCAAATATTTTTGTGTTGAGTTCGTGGGTGTTTTCTATTATTGAAGAACATATTTCTCCATATAAGTGTGTTTATCATGGTCTAGTACCTACAGTACAAGCCTACAGATTAGTTTGGGACAAGGTCAATTTGTGTCAGATTATCCTCTAATATTTATTATTATTTCATTAGCAAATTGTCCTGTCATTTTATCGCTGCAGGCCAGTCACCGGTGCTCAATGTGTGACCTGTCACTAAGAATATTATTTTGTAGGTTACGGTATGTTATCTATAGCATTTATCTTTATTTAAGTTACCATAGAGTTTCCCATGCTAATATTATATACGAAAGTTAGAAGAAAACCGCAAGCAAAAGCTATGCATACTTACACCTAAAAAATACTCTAGGGGTGCATTAAGAAGATATTTATCGAAAGTCAAAACAACGGCAAGAATTAAGGAGGGTACCGGGAAACGCAAACGAATTCACGGGCATCCTGTAGTATGTATTTCATTAATTTCCCAGCTTCAGTGATGTCAACGGAGGCGGCGATGCCGGCACGTCGGCGCCCGCGCTCCGAGCTGTCCGCGGAGGTGGGAGTGAAAGACGACGAGAAGTCGCTCTCGGTCCCGCTGCTGTTCAACATCGTGACCGCCTACATCGAGCGCATCAAGCGCAAGATCAACCGGAATAAGAAGGATGGGTAGTTGCTGCTGATTAAATGTTTTGTGTGGTACTTATTTTGTTTGTTTTACCTATGCAGAAAATATAGGACAAATCAAATCGGAGAAATACTGGAAAAGGGCCGAATCATATCATAAGTACCCTGAACCGATGTGCATGCATGACTCGATGTATAATGTAGAAGAAGCGAAAGAGATTTGTCAGGATCGTAGCAGGTGGAAAGAAGTGGTCTCTGCCTACCCTCTGGGAAACAGGCGTAATTTAATGTATGTATAGCACTATAAACAAGCACACTAGGCCGCTCATTGCCAAAGTACCAGAATTTTTAAATACCTGATTCTCGAGTATACTACTATACTAGAAAGCTGGAACTAAATATTCAAGTTAAGGTATGGTTTATTATTTGTTAGCCAATAATTAAAATCTGGGGTTTTGGGAATCCGGTAAAGAAAGTAGGTAATCTAGTGTTTAAAAATTCTGCTATTTTGGAAATGAGCGCACTAAGGAGATAGTCTAGACCTAATTATTTTTGTGACCAGAAAAGGAGTCAAAATTACTGCTCAACGGTTACAGAGGACATTAGACAGATCATGGAGGATAGTATGGTAACAGTTGTCATTCTTATTGATTTATCCAAAGCACATTGACTACGACCTTCTAGCATAAGCATCTTAATATTTTACCTCTTGCTCTTAACTGGTTTTCTTCTTATCTACCGGGGCGTCAGTAAGCGGTTTCGAGTTGATCGATCTTTTTCCGATTGGTGTAATTTAGCTGCTGGAGTGCCACAAGGAGGTATTCTCTCCCCTTTGTTATTCTACACCTTCATTAACTTCATTACACCCTGTCTTGGCTGCTCCTACCATCTGTATGCTGACGACCTTCAACTGTATGACCACTGTAAAGTGACTAATCTACTAGTATTATGTACTATCGACAAAATTACACAAAATAACGGGAAAAAGTAAGGACATTAGGTATAGTTTGATTTACCTACTTAGTCTTATTACGCTTTGTGAATAATCCCGCGATTCTCCCGCGCGGTACAACAGTGACTCGGAGAGCCCTCGACTCGAGCGCGGCAAACATTCCCGCTAGTTGTTCCAAAGCGATTCATAAAACCAGTCGATGCGATTTATTCGGCGCAACCTCGTTGACATACAAAATCATGCTGTAAAAAATGTTTATGTACATTATTTCCACATTTTTTATTGAAAGAAGAAGAATGTAACATGTATGCCTTTTGTTTGCTTTTAGTGTCTTTTTTAAATTCGGTTACCTAGTAGGTATACGCCTGTAATCCTTCTGTAATTTTGGGATTTTATTTTTTGACGCGCGTTTTACCGGCCATGTTACATGTTGTGTGCAGATTATTTCGTCTGCCCCACATGTGGAACGAACCTGGCATTCCAACTTAAGCCGATTACTACGTAGTTACTACTTTGGAATTATATTAAAGCCTTTGTCGCTTTATAATGATTTTTGTGACGCAAAAGGAATGGATTATTTAGGTGCCCGGTAAAACCCAGTATGCTGCCCATCATTGGAAGGTCGGTCCTAATGTAACTGACCCTCCAAATTTATCACAGTACATATTCAATGTGTAAGGCTAATTTACTATAGTGGTTAGTAACTATCATTTGTCAGAATACCTTAAGTATGTCCTTTGACTGAGACAGGTGATTGATGCCAAGCAAAAAATAACCCTATTCATCGTGGAAGGCTGCGTTGTTGGAATATTTTTCTATGTAAAAGGTAATTTATTATCTGGTCGATTATTTACCGCGTGTATCGACGTAATCAATCAAGCTCTGCAAACGTTTCGTTTGTTATTTTCATCTGAATTCCGCCGAGAGAATTACCTAGCTCTGAAAGTTTAATGCCAATGCAAACTGATATTCTTTCATCTGACTGGAAAACGAATCGGAAATATTCAATTGTGTACGATATAGTTTTTGATTCGTAATGATTCTAATACTTTAAGATACCACTGAAAAACTTATGAAATAAAACATGAAATTAATGATTTTTCGTGACATGGACATAAGGGAAAATTACAAAAATTGAGATTAAAATGATCAATATCTCCGAAACTAAAAAAAAAATCGCTTAACATACATAGCGGTTAAATCGATAGCTTTTTAGATGCTCTATCAGCCCTCTTAGTTTTGGCGTTGGTTTTTGGGAAACCGTATATTGGTCTTAGATCCGAAAAGGAGACGACCTTCACCGAGCTGTTTATTCGATCAAAAGTTCAAATTTAATAGGTATATTAAGTAATATGTAGCGAATGGGTTGCCTGAAAAAATTCAGTCCAGTGTATACCTATTTAATTGAAAATTAAAAATTTAACTTTTTTTGAAAATTGTACCGGCTTGCTTATTAGACAAATTACATACCAATCTAAAGTATGAAGCCTATAGAATATGCAAACGTTAGGTTGACTACTTTTTTCCCGTCATAACTATTGGGTAGGCAGGTATAAACAGGAAGTCGGTAGTAATAAATTGCACCGGTATGCTTATTGAATAATATATATACCAAAATGAAGATCATTTCTTTGCGAACACGGTTATATAGGGTTGCCTACGAAAAATCAGTCCCGATTCCGGGTTGGCGAATGAATACGTGCGACAGAGAGATCTCAGCGAAAAATCCAGTGCGATACAAGAGGACGCAGCATTGCAGCTTCATTTTCGATTGGTATGTTATTTGTCTAATAAGAAAGCCAGGGCAATTTTCAATAAAGTTCAATTTTTATTTTTTATTTATATATACACTGGACTGAATTTTTTCAGTCAACCCATTCGCTATACATATTACTTAACATATTAAATTTGATATAAAATACTTTTGATCAAATAAGCAGCTCGGTGAAGGTCGTCTCCTCTTCGGATATCCTACTATATACGTACATGTATAGTTAGATGAAGTGATGGAGTGAAGTATTTTAATAAATATGTTTACAAAGGTATACGGCTGCTTTGTTTTCTTCAGAAATTGCCTGGAAGGCGTAGTATGAATGAAATTAAATACTTTTGCAGATATTTGATTTCACTGGAAGCTATTTTCGATAAAGCCGTTATGGTTTATGTTATCTATCTCAAATCATTTAATGATGATTTAAAGGGTACCTCTATAAAGCGGTAACAAATTTATCAACCGACTATTTTTAACATTTAAAGAGGAATTTCTCCTTTGAAGTCAGCCTTTTCCCCCGATTATTTGTAAGTAGAACCTAACATTTTCCCGAGTCGTCTTGACTACCAGCTATCTGGCAATGAGTAACCGTTCACGGACACCTTTCATCCAGCAAATTGAATCGAGGGCGCAGCCGCTTATGCACGCGTGGACTTACTGACGCCACCTTCGCCAAATGCTGGATACTTTTTATCCCAGAAAATCAGCTAGTTCATGAGAGAAAAACTTTATTTATTGATTTGTTTTAATCTTTACAAAAATACTAATTTGAGTACGAAATGTGAACTTAATGCCTAATGGCATTCTCTATCAGCGCTAGTGCAATATTGTATGAAATATAGCATTAAAAGCATACACATATATATGCTATAGGTTGTAGGTTGTGGCGGGCTCTTTTCCGCAACTCGAGAGGTGTTGCTGACATTACTCCTGCTAACCCAGTTCCACCAGGAAGCCTGGAATACCCTTGATGTTGCCGACGACTTATTAGTATTATTAATATAGTAAGTACTCTACGTACGGCATCAGTTCCCGGGTCTTAAATTTCATATCACAATACTACACTTAAGTGCCCGGCTTTACTTTATTTTATCTAAGATTAAGTATAAAAGACCTTGTTCAAGATAGTTTCATCTTCTTGAAATCATAAATGATTTCAAGAGCAAAGTTTGCTAAGGCCCAGTTCGCGGTAGCTGTGCGTCTCGCACCGAGCGCTATGAACAACCCATTGTGCGCGTATTTTCGCTCCTATTACCTGTAGTAATCAGTTAAAGGGACACAATGGCTCTTTCAGCCATTCAATGGCGAACAGATTTTACAAGATAAATGTTCTCTCCACTACGCCATTGGTGATCGCTTCAGGTGGCCGTTTCAAAAATGGCCGAAAGTTATTAAGTTAATTTAGAATTTTTATGGACGAAAATTCAGTTACTTTCATTTTAATCGCGGGATTTTTCTCTGGTTTTGTGTACTTTTAAGCGTTCCTTTAAGCGTTTTAGTTGCCCAAACATAATAATTATTTACATCATCATTAAATCACATACCTATTCTTAAACTTGACTAAGTAACAGGGATTAGGTCTTAATAATCTTACTAAAACACAAAAGTAACCTATGGAGACTAGCGAAACAATCAATTAAATCTAGGCTCCGTGATTAGTCACTTTTGTGATCTCATAGTTATTTGCTCTTAAGACTTAATGTTCGAACGTTTTTGTTTAATTCACGAGATATATTTTTAAATTGTCTATATTCTCCTAGAACAAAGATCTTTGTTCGCGACACGAATCGATTAACAATAACAATAAAACTTGAAATACGCGACGCGAGTGCAGGCACTTTCCAGAGCCGTGACAGCTACATGACTGGGACAGTACCCGAGCCGAGCGAGTCACAAACGGAGTTACTCTCTACCAAAACAAATATCAAAATAGATGTCAAGATTTCCGACGAACGTATTTTTTTAAATTAACCTTACAAAAACCAGGACAAATGGCGGAGTTGATTCCGGAGACATTCTCTACCAGACACACAAAAAAATACTAAATAAAATAACTTACGTATAGCCGTGCACAACCAAATATATTAATAAGTAGGTACTAGACATACTTCCAGTTAGTAATACTTAACAATAAGACCCTAGATTAGTGAGGACTCGTAGGAACCGCTACAAATTGCAAATATTGGAGTATGTGAGTAACTCATTTACAGTTTCGAATTAGACCCATTTTATCTACTTACATATTTAGGTAGAAATAAAATTGTAAATAGTAATTCAGGTTTAGTAGTGAATAGCACCAAAGTTCTGTTTGAAATATTGCGATATCTCGAGAGTAAACTATTGAGTTAGTTCCGACAACCCACGCTGCATCGCAAATATTTACTCAGTTAACATCGGACTTGAAATGCTGTAACTTGTTGTGTTTAAGGAATTCGCTTTTAAATAAAGTGACATTAATAGAGTATTAAAATAGCTTGAACAAGAAAGGAAGATTTCTTTTACCATTATATTTTAAACACAGAAGCTTGTTTAACTTTATGACTCAGGATTGGTGTCCCCTTGTTTCACCGACAAGAACATATCACTTTGCAGAATATTAATTTCATAGAAAGCTATTTTCTGCTGAACCCGTGTTGATTTCTTATCTTAAATATGATTCACGTAGGTTAGGATAGGTTAGACTTATAACCATCATAAGATAACACGATATCAACACTAGTTCAGCAGAAAACAGCTTTCTATGAAAATAAAATTCTACGAAAATAAAATTCTATGAATTAAGTGTCGGAAAAACAAGGGTAAACCATCAGGAGTCAATGCAAAGGTACTTTATAGGAATCGGGTGTTGTAGTTTGGTAAGTGGTATCCAATTTTTCACAGGTCACTCTACCGCAACCGCACCGCAACCGTGCCGCTACCGCCTTTATGAACTCGCTCTTGTGTTTGTGAATGATCGACCTACGTAGTAGTGACAACGCTGGACTAGACAAAGCCCTAGCTCACGAGTTGGTTCTGTAGTGAGGACTGTCATATTTATGAAAACTTAACAAACGCATATGTAAATAGTACTATAATAAATAAGTAATGTAAATTTAACTTACTTTAAAACGAGACTTAATCTTGTAATGAATAGCATTTACGATGTTCCGATGTTGTGACCAGGGCTTGAATACCGGTATTATTTTCATACAAAAATACCGGTATTCAATTTCGGTATCTCGCTTATCATTGAATATTTTTGCTCTTCAATGAATTTATATAATAGAATAGTGTTATTACCTAAATTATAGTCGAAAATATCAAGGAAATAATGCAAATTAAGGAAGATATTTCAATTTTAATTAATACCGGTATTAAGCCCTGGTTGTGACAGCCGTGCGGTCCCGAAAAGAATCAGGCTGTTCGTCTACTTACTTGTCGCGCGAGTTTTTCGACCTACCAGCACTTAATTCGAATCGGCAACATAGACACACGCATGATTTACAATTTTTTTGTTCTACGACATCAAACAGTATTGCTTTTTACCTATTATTTTATTGTCAATTCAAAAGCTCTTATTTACTTGGCAGTAATGGCGGCCCGCGGTTGGCCTAGTGGAACCAATTTTTGCTGGTAAGATTACCGGTTGAGGTAAGCAATTCTTGAAAAATCTGTGAATACAGTTATTCTTATTTCTAAAAATAAAGGAGTGTGAAGTGTTTCCATTTAAAATTAGGTAGGTACATATATTATTTAAAAAGTTTTACTTAATATGTGTTGTTGTTTTTATTATTTCTGATGTTTTGACTTACCTACTATGTTATTTATTTTAAAAAAAATGCTAATTTGGTTGTTTGCTATTTTAAAAGACGATCCTTAACGGTGATAACTCCTTAGTTCTGTATTGCTATTGTTTTTCTGACTTCTTATTTCTATTTTTGATTATATTAAATTTTGTGTATATTTTTGATAATTCCAATGCTATTTCTTATACTTTTGATATAACATGCAATGTAGACTTACCTTGGAAAATAAATATCATTCATTAATTCCATGCTGGCTCTTTAATTTTTTAACTTCTTGTTATTTAACGTTTTTAACTGTTTCATAATGACTCATGGATTATTTTTGCGACAAAAACTCCACTTCTTTAAGAAACATAACTCGTCATAGCCCCAATACCCTCTCATATATATCATTAAAGAAGTACCTACTGTACAAGTTTCAACGGTGTCTTAAACACCTACTCAATAATGCTTAAGAGCTCTTGGACTTTACTACCATTTGAAAATAAGTTTTTTTTTTTGCGTTTTTGAGGGCGTTTCATTATTTTTGGCGGCTGGTTTATAGTGAAACCAATTCGCTGACCAATATCGCACGTGCCACGTTTCCCCACAACCTCGGCGTGTCCCCAGCAGGTCTAATTACAGGCTGCGCGGGTCGCCGGTCTTCTTATTTATCGGCTCCGATTGCGCCCATTAGTGGGCCTTATTAACTGCCGCCGACTAAGACAAATGGATCCGGTTTTAATCAACTACAACTTATTTGATTGGATCCGGTGACGTTTGACTGGTTGATAAATCATCAGTTCATTAGCGGATCGCATGTAGAGACTTTGATTAACAGTTACGGTATACGTGCGTGAATATGGAAGACGTCTGAGCTTTCTTATGGCAATATTCACGAGTGGTATGCAACATTGTTCGCACTTCTATGTTTTTGTTCACATTTTTATAAATGTGAAAATATTTTTTTCAGCTCCACGTTTTAAAACGACACAACTAAAAGAGAAGAAACATTTAAATATTAATATTTCAGTAACGTATCGATAAGCTGGATTTTTCTATGTGTGACGTGTCTTATTGTGATCTCGTGACACTTCAGAACGTTTTTAGGGTTCCGTAGACAAACTACACCATGTCCAACCATCCGTCCGTCCGTCCGTCCGCAGTTTTGTTCAGAGACTCTTAGTTCTAGAAAGCTGTTATGCTGGCGACGGAAACCTACACTGAGTACGGTTCGTAATAAAACTCAGACATCACAACACAATTCTGCATATACAGTAAAAGGAAGATAAAAAGTCGGTCGTGACATGTGCCATCGCAGTAAACCTTTAATTGGGTTTAAGTCGATGGTTTAGCTACGCATTATGTATGTATGTAAACTCTTTATTGCACAAACATAAAAAACTAAAAAAAGATATAGAAACACATAAGATATGTGCAAAGGGTAACCTTTGAGGGAAAATCATTTCTTTTTTTTTAATATTAAGTTGTAAATTGCCACTTTAGATTTAGTATTTGTAGTTAATGTACATAATCTAAGTTATTTTTTAATTCCCCAAAAGAATCAGCATATGCTTTTAGAAAAACATTTTCCCATGACTTATAACTTCCAACCTTGACACTGGCAGAATTGTCACACTGGACTGCAGTTATTATCAAGTAATCGAACTTGAACTTGAGTTTATCATTTTTACTGGAATGACAGGTGATAGAATTGACTTTTATCTATATTATTTTTGATTGATGGTGGGTTTGCTCTTGAATAACTCTTGCCCTTGGAGGACGAAGATTTTGTCGACGATGAAGCGAGCTCTCCCTTAGAAGAGGTCTTTTTTTTATTGAAACTGTCAAATGAAGTTGGTGGTTCGTTCACCGTTACTTCTTCACTGTGGCGTGGGTGGCGTGCCTCAGAGGGGAGGCACGCCGAACCTGCAGAAGAGGTCTTTTCACCCTAGCTTTAAATAGGTTCAGATTGTATGCACTCCGAAATACAGACGGCGGAAGCGAATTCCACTCTTTTGTAACCCGCGTTATGAAGGATGATGCAAAGCGCAGTTCGAAAAGGCGGGATTTCAACCAGGCACTAGGTCTTTTACTTTAGGCAATATAAATCACACCATACCAAATGCATTAAAAACGATATCGTTTTGACAATCGCGTTCACGATACGTCAGACAAATGTAAATTTGTCTTTAAGCTTTTTCGCGTTATCTATATATATAAAAGGCTAAACTGACTAAAAGATAAAAAGATAAAAGATGTTTATTCAGTAAGTAGGCCGCACGGGCACTTTTACACGTCAAAAATCTACCAGCGCTTCGCAAGAGACCACTGCTGAGAAGAAACGCCGCAAGAAACTCAACAGTCAGTCGTTTTTTAAACATTGCTTATGATATGATATTATACAACGAAAAAAAAACTTAACCTAGCATTATATAAAACAATGAATGTAACAAAAATATGTCTATATAATATATCATGCGTAGTTGAGTAGGAAAATGTGTCAAAAATCAAAATTTCTACAAGAACTCGTAAAATAGAAAATATATAAAATAAATAAAAAATTATACTAACCTACGACGGTGCAAAACACTGACTGACATATCAACGCACAGCCGAAACTACTGTACCTAGAAACTTGAAATTTGGTACAGGGGTTTCTTTCATGATGTAATTGAGAACTAAGAAAGGATTTTCCGAAAATCGACCCCCAACGGGAAGAAATGGGGGGAGAAGTGGAAAACTAATTCTACGCGTACGAAGTCGCGGGCGTCCTCTAGTAAGTTATAATGTAGGTACTTTTACCTACATGTAGGTAGCTATTTCAGTTCAATAAAACTAATGGAGATTGAACTGTTTTCATCAACAGAGATTTGAAAGAACCTTCCTTGTATGGTTATTTATAGCCCTCGATTTATAAGAATCAAGTTAAAATATGCACATAATGTAAGAAAGAAAAGTTTGGAGGTTCATTCAATAATACTTTGCACAAACTAAAACCTAAACGAATCAGGTTTTTGGAAACCTTCTCAGATCAAAATGAATATTTTGCTTGCATTAAATAGTAAGTCTAATTTTAAAATATGCCTACGCTGTCCGTCCGTCCTACCTTTAAAGAGCTGTATTCTTGGCGAGCGAGAATGAGCGGAGATGTCGGTAGGGGACGTCCTAGACGGACGTACGGTGATCAGATTCGCAAGGTACTGCATAAGGGCCAAATCAAAAGCACCCGAAACCGACGTACGTGCATGAAGAGATTGATGAATGTAGAGGAAGCGAAAGTTGTATGTTTGGACCGGTGCACCTGGCGTTCCATAGTCTCTGCCTATCCCATTGGGAGACAGGTGTGAAGGTATGTATGTATGTATGTATTCTTTGCACCATTATAGATAGAAGGCTGACTCTTTTTTTTTTATATGTGTTACTTAACGGATTTACTGACAAATAAAAATAATTACTTAAAAAAAGGCAAATAATAAAGGGGGTCCCCATACTGGAAACGTTTTTTTCAACGTATTTTAATTTTGATTGTATCGTAAAAACGGTAAAACAAATTAAAATTTAGTATGGTGGTCATTATAGTACAAACCCTGAAGATAAACAAACAATAAAATTCTAAAAAATGGTCAATTGTGAGTTAGGCTCGCGCCATGCTCACGGTAAGTTGATTCAAAATCGAATTCAAATCGGTATATCATAAATAGGGGTACCTATTACTTCAACGAAACACTTTTCAACGAACGTATCATTACGCAGAATTTTCATTTCATCGAAAAGCATTTCTCACCGCTTCCTTTTTTTTTTTGATTTTGTCAATTCTAACCAAACCTAACCTACGTGATTAATGTTTAAGATATTCTGAAAACATCTTGGTTTCAGCAGAAACTACCGTTCGACAAAATGAAATTCGATGAAATGAAATTCGATAAAATGATGGGTTACCCATAAATAGTTACTGTGCGGCGGTACGGCGCCCTAGGTGCGCGAGTCCTACTCGCACTTGACCGGTTCTTGTAAGTATACCATTTTCCTTGATATCTTTGTTGTGTAAACGGTTCTCCTGATACACTCATTGCCTCGGTCCTGTGCCCGCAGAGTGCACTCGTATTATTTCCGCCGCATTGGAGAGCTCTTATTCTCTAACGTACCAAAGGCAAGGGCGGCGACGAGCCAGCCTGGCTTAACTATGGACACCAAGCTCGTCTATAAACTTGCCCTTTGTATAAGTAGAAAACAATGTTCTCAAAAAACAAACGTTATCATCATCGTAAAGATTATCGTCTTTGACTAACTTGCATGTCATGACGTATGGAAGTGAAGAGAATAGAAAATTAGAAGTTAATTGAGAGTGCAAAAGACTGGAGAAGAATCTAACTTGACTTGTGGCTCTAGATGGGCCAGCAACTGCTAGCGTCCCGTTTCAAGGTTTACTTGTCGTTGAACCAGTGTATCTCATGCAAGTTTGTTTCATAATAACGTGTAGTTGCACGGGCAACTGGCATGTTTTAGCTGGCAACAAATTGCTGTCTGTCTTATTCCAATTTTGTGTAATGTAACTATACTCCCGTAGATTTCCGAGAAAAGTTGCTTGAAATGAACATTCAAGAATACTAGCAGAGTTGCAGACCTGCACTATTTAAGATCGCACTGATAGGATATCGCTAAAAGCGCCATCACGTACACGTCGTTTGGAATTGTGTATCTACACTAGATGTTAGTGCAATGACAAGAACGTGATGTTTATGAGCGTAAGAGTGCAATGTAAAGTTTAAGAAAAAAACTAAAACTTGAACAAACAATATTTGAATTGGATTTTTTAGATACTAGTATGTACAAACTATTTTTAATTTGGGATGTTAAGTACGCTTATGCTTTTAGAAATAATAGAACAGAGAAATGTATCCTTAATAAAAGTAGTTAAAAAATATAATAATATAAAAAAAACTTCTTTATATTATGACACAGGGACCATTACTGTAACTAGTCTTTAAAATTGATCTAATAAAATGTGAATTATTTCTTTGAGAGCTGATAGCCATGCTGATTTCGTGAAACCTACCTAAGAATATCGATATAGAACTAGTTTTCTTTAAAAAAATGCGTCCAATTAGGTCCATCCGTGTAAAAGCCCAATTAGGTCCATTCGTGTGTGAGCCAAATTAGGTTCCATTCGTGTGTGAGCCCAATTAGGTCCATTCGTGTGTGAGCCCACTTGTCTATTCGTGTGTGAGCCACGATGCCACAGACCGACACACATATACACAAATACGCAGATATACAGGTTAAAACTTTGTGAAATCAACGCGCTTAAAAAGCACATTATAAGCAAAGAGATAATTAACGGGTTCTCTGCATAATCTGCATTGTTAAAACTTCTTGAACTAAATTGTTTGACCAGCTCTTGTCAGTTTACCGACCCCCGGTTTTAACCCGTATCTAAGTAGGTAGGTATATAAATATTAAGCGAGCGAGGCCAATGCACGTTGTTAATCTCGCATCCGCCAGAACTGTAATCAGTTCAATAAACTTATTTTATTTGTTATTGTTTTTGTAATGGAGCAAAGTCCGTCTGAATCGCTCCCACCATCTGATCCTTTAAACTACCCCCAAGCAACAGTGTCCGCATTGTTGTGTTCCGGTGTACGAATAAGACAACCGGTAAAGTTACTAGCATAGAGGAATTCCATCTTAGTCCTCAAGGTTAGCAACGTAGATGCGGTCTTAGGATTGTAGTCTTGAAAATTTAAATGTCTATGGGTCACATATCCCACTTATCATGCCTCAGGGCTGAAAAAAGTAGTCGCCATTATTCCGGGGGTTTTCATTTTTTTATATATTTAATATAAAGTGCTAGATGACTCTTTCTGATGAGTCTGCATGGAAACCCATCATTAACCAATTAGCCATAAAACTGCAGCTCTCCATTGACACCCTTAGCAAAAATTGCTGTTTATTCTACATGCAGCGGCGCGCGGATGCAAAGCAGCTACGTGATTATTCCGGGCCGAGGACAGTCAGTCCAGCGCCACGACAGCGGCCACTGCAATGCAAATTACGTGAATAATACTTAAATTGAAATGTTTCTCTATCCTCCACAGAGGAAAGCGCACTCTATTGTGCAGGAATACAGGCAGGATTACAAACGGCGCGCGCGAATTATTACCTAGATATTATTTGACGAGTTGCGAACGAGTGTCCTGAATAAATTTGCAAGAGGTTTACACGATATGGAAAGGTATGCTTTTAATGTCCCTTCCGCGTCGGACGCCGACAAATTCGTAATGGCTGCCCAAGACCGGCGCTTTGAGTTCTTTTGTGTTTGTTATTTATTCCTCGCCGTCAGTACCAACTGCGTCGCTTTGCAGCTCTGCGAACAATCGTCTCATTGCGCTGCGGTCTGTGAATCCGCGGAATACTAAATATAGGAAAATAAGTCCCCTTTGTGATCGCTGTTGTTACTTTTTGTTGAATAACGTCTTTATGTTGAAACTTGTTAAATTAAAGGTACTATTTACGAAACAAAGTTGCACTACGCGTTCCTTCGTTTCATTTCTCCTTCACTACAAAAAAAGTTTTGTCTTTTGAAAAAACATGCACTTGAAATAACGACTTTCTCGTAATTTTAAAGTCGCTTTTATTAATTGACGCAGTTTACGAGTACGTCATTACTTTAACACGCCACATTAACAACACAAACATTAACATTAACCTTCAGAGATAATTCCCAGTTTAATGGATCCCGCGCGACACAACAATTCGCAGGGAGCGTCGCGGCCGCCCGGGCCCAACCTGTCGAAGTTCGCTCCCACGGGTGTTAGCGCCAGTCTTAATCCGCGCCTAAATGGAAACTTTGCTTGAGCTTCTCTTCACGGAGGCATAACAGATATTCTTCCTTCGCAGTGGATACAGAAAAGAAAGTCACATTATTAACTGTATAATGCCTTGGTCTTCCGTAGAACGCGAAACTCTACATCCAAATTTATCGTAACGCTAGCGTAAACGGTCAGAGGCCCTAGACAAGATGCAAATGCTACTAACGTTTTTCTTTTATATCACTGAAAATGTATGGGATGAGATTCTCGTGCGTTGAAAAATGAAAATGAAATGAAATAAAATGTATTTGGCACTTAAAGCACTTAAGATAAAAAATAATACAATATGCTTAACTAAATCAGCTTATCCTAGATTAACGATACGAACGTTGTGATAAACCACGTGGTTAACTGTCATCCCATACATTTTGAGTGACAGAAAAACATTAGTAGTGTTTGCATATTGCCTATGACCTCAGCTTCGATAGCGTGTGAAGAAGAATACATAATTGTTTTTTTTATAGTAAGCATTCTGAGGAGGCAAAATGTGTAAAACTTTAGGCCTGTATGTGGTCGGCAGCGTCAATGGAAGACCAAGGTCTAACCGAATCGTAATAATGTAACATTTAATCATCATCATCATCATCTCAGTTGAAAGGTGTCCACTACTGGACATGAGTCTTTTAAAGCTAGCTTGCTTCTGTTTTTTTTTTGTTGAAGTAGTCATAAACTAGAATTATGAATCCTCTCATGCAGGCAGGTATTCTTAATCGCAGGGTTGTTTACTTAATATATTCTGAAATATCTCGTCTACATACTATACAACCAATCACATCATTGCGAATAGATGCGTTGTCCAATGGATTTAGACGTTGTTCAAGGCGTATCTATCTTGGAAAAGGTTGGTACAAACAAAAAACCTATTGCCGAAGATTTATGGGGCGTTTCTAGTCCATGAACAAACCAATAAAAGAGCGGCATGATTCGTAGATGTTACTGATCAGTAAAGTTCTAAATAGTAAGTCAGGCTTCATCGTAGACAACGCAAGGTTATACCTATTTCTACAATTATTTTAAGTAACGTAAGGTCCTTGTTAAGAGAGCGCCTGCTGTTTTCTCTCCCCTAAAGCTACGTAGCTTCAAGGATTACTGTAATTACAATTTGTTGTAAATTTTCTGCTCCAAATATAAACAACGTATTGTCGCGCACGCCGGGATTGTTCTCGAATTGCTAAAAGCTTTTGTTAGTTAACGCTTTACGCGTTTGTGCCCTGCGCCGTATTTCGCTGTAATTACAAATATATTTATATTCATAAATATCCTTAAATGCCTTCAGCGTTTAGAAGTTTCACTGTAACGTACATTAAAATAAATGAGTTTCAGGGGACAACCTCACATACATTAATCTAGTCCAAAACGGTCTAGATTTGTGCTGTGGGTACGTGCTACAAAAGTCAATGCGATACTATGCAAGTTCAAAAAATAAAAACATAAATACGTAGAAAACATTCACGCCTTAGGAACAACAGTAACACCCGGTACAGGTAGCTTCGAAGGTGGTCACTGCCAACTAATAGGCTAACCGCGTCATTAACATTGTTTACATAAAACACTTACTGCCGCACTCAGAGACGTCAATTTAATTAAATGCTTGATTAAAGATGCAGCTGTCACTTTCTTCGCTACAGCAATAGAATAAGACAACACGTCACTAAACAAGCATTAAATTTAATTGACGTCTCTGAGTGCGGCAATTAGTCACCTTTTTAATGCCATTGACAATTATATCAGCAGTACCAGTTCACCGCCAAGGACTGATAAATTTATCACGACAGCGGAATAGACTTCCGTGTACCCGAAATATTTAAATAAGCGCAGGTTTTTAATATCCTGTGGGGCTATTATGGTTGGTTTTATCGATGTGGATAAACGTGAATAAAACATCTGTCACTTTCTACAAATATGTAAGTGCGAGAGTGATGAAAGCTTTAATACGGGACCTAATATCAATCTGAAGATCAAACAAAGCCAAGCAATCACCAATATCTATAAATAAATCCCTGTATTATCAGGAAAATTACTGGTATGTCACTGGTTCCCACAATCAAAAGGCTCGTCAGTATATTTCTTTTATGTTTGAAAATTTCGTCGCTGAAAGCTTTGGCGCAATTTGATTGTTTTATTTCATTTTAACAATTTATCGACAGCCATTATGAGGTTGCGATGGAGGAATGTCATCAAAAGCATTTGTTTCTGCTATCTGAGTTCATAAACCAATAATATCAAGACTAATTAAGTACCTAGTTCGTTTAAACATAGGTAAATGTTTTCTTCAGTTACCTACCTATTTACCTTGAAATATTAAAATTGGTTGACACTTCCGTGTTAGTAGGCACTACACTTAAACGTTTGTTGAACGGTTGTTTTCAGCAAAATTGATGTTTTAGCCGAGTGCAGCACGTGTTTAACTTCTTATTTTATAAATAATCAAGCAGGATTAAATACGATGATAGGATTTTTAATAACTAAGGTTGGCAATTCAACAGCTACAACGAATGCAGCACTTTTATTCCACGATCTCCCCTTACGTGTAGTTAATGACACTTGAGCTGGTTTGAGCGGGCTTTTCTTGTCTGGAAATAAATATAAAAAATAAAGGTATCCGGGAAGTATAGCGCCAGCATTTTGACGTGGCGTCACGGAGGTCTCGGGTCTCGTCGTGGCGTGAAATTACGCCCGCGCCCCGGGACAGACGCAGCGTTCTTGTTATATATGTATAGTTAAATAAGAATGTGATATTCAAGCAATACGAAATAGATGATAATCTATGCTAGACTAGTTTAGGCACGTATATCTACAGTCAAGGGCATAAAAAATATGTATAAGTCCAAAAGTCTCAAAAATATGTACACAGACCTTATTACTATGTATGTAAACTCATTATTGTACAAAGGCGAACTTATTCCTGTAATAGATCTTCCAGAGAACCTTTGGGTGATTGAGGTACTTATATAAGAAAAACAACGTATTACGAGTAACGTAACGTATACCTAGTATGCCTAATAGACGAAATTAATTAACGAAAGCTAGCGTCTTAAGTTGTGCAGCGCGGCTAGCAAGATAGCAATAAAGTAAGTTGACAGGGGAGATAAAAAAGTGTAAAGTGATTAGGGGCAGTTGCTGTACCTATGGACGGCTTTACCTGTGGACAGCCGTCAATTTAATTAAAATAACGTCTTAGAATAATATTATTAAGTCGACCGTAAAGCGTTTCTTTCGTATTTGTTATAAGTTGTTATAACGCGTCGAATTCATAATATTATTCTAAGACTTGTTATATTAATTAAATTCACGTGTGTCTACCGGTAAAGCCGTCCATAGGTACAGCAACTGCCCCTAATGTTGTCAGCGAGTTACAGTTTTAAGGTGGGTTTTTTCTATGTAGGTAACCGTTGCTTTTTTTTGTGTCATTACTAGTTTGATTCAGACCATTCTATTTAACTGTTTTTTTTTCCTCATCTACCACTTCCTCACCTCAGCTACCTATCACATCACATATCATCTTACCTTATCTAACAGATGGCTCTAAACGATATGCACCGTAAGAGCATCGGGTAATGTAATTAAGTTAGAAAACTCATTGGTACTCACATGGGTGACCGCGGACTCCTAAGCAACAAGGCCACCGACGTTCGTGGATATTTTTTCCTAGAAACTTAACGTTAGAAAGTTGTGTTTCATTTTTACCTCGCACGTTTACGGCGGGAGGCTCCGGAGCCGCTTAGCCTTACCGCTTTCAAAAACGTCGCTGGTTTTGAGCAAAGCGCTATTTTAACAGTTTTTTTCACGTGATGAGCTTCATGTGACACTACGTCCTTTGAGATGGGAAAATTTTCCTAATCATATTTAAAAAAAAAACACTTTCAGCGCACAATAACGGGCCCTCTACTTTTCGGGAAACAGTTTCTTGCACCCTATATTTTAATTCATAAATGTTACCTGCCTTTCTCTTACACCAAAAGGTAAAAAATATGTTTATCTCTTGAATGAATGGTGTTCCTTGTTTGCGCCGGTAATTCGTCTTCATTCGCTGCACTCCGCGCCGGCGCCGCTCGCGGTTCGCCCTTGACGCGTAATTGGATTTTTGACTGAGCGATTGATGTTATTATATTTTCGTTCCCTCCTTTCTTTGAATTTGATGTTACTCGTTTTTGTATAGGTTTAATTCAATTGGTTTTTTGCGTCTGATGTGCTGTTTAGGAGGTAGAAATAATTATTTCACCAAATTATGAGTGGGTTGGTATCAACAATGGTAACAATAAGTCCTCTGTTCAGCATAAAGACTAGATCGCAAAACGACCACAGATGCAGAAAGTCTATATCTCAAAATGACTTGGTAGCAACACGTCCACAGAGCAGAAAGTCTTCATCACAGAATGGCTTAGTATCAAAACGACTAATTCGCAAAACGGCAACTCACAATGAAAAATGAAACTGATAATGTAATAATGGTAGGTATGACGATATTAAGCTTCAGTGGAAAAATGAATTTAATTTTTTAAAGTTTAATTAATGCCAAAATGAAGCATTTTTTACTAATAGTGATCAAGTTTGTACCTACTCAAGACTTAAGAAATGTTTCAACTTGTCTAAATTTACAGTGCTTCAAGATATTTTTAATTAGGCTTTAATTCGTTCTAATTATTGATTAAACATTTCTGTAGCTTTCTACCTACTACGAGTTGCTATTTACGCTTGACATCGTCCGCGTAGAAATCGCCTTTCTCACCGTTTTATATTTAACGACCCGCCCTCGCTACGCTTCGGTTTATGTGAGTTTTCTGTAACGCCCATACATAAAATTAGAATTTATTATACACAAAAACATAACAGGAAAAAGTCTAACTGATGGTGAAAACAAGGAACAAAGTCCGTTGCGTCGTTTAGGAGGAGTATGCGGATACAAAGACAGACATACAAATGCGGAAAACGACTCTGTTTTCTAATATGTAGGGAAAATTTACCCTTTTTTAAATGGACTTTTATGCCTCTCCAACTAAATAATAACGCCCAAATCATTCCCCAAGTTGATAAACAATCAATAATTAGGGTTAGAGTTAGGACATAAGCCTCCCCAAGAGCAAACTGCAGGGGTATTGGGCTGGCGCAGCGCCAGTGTCCGTCCGTGGGTGCGGGTAGGGTTACCAGATTCTAAAAACAGTTTTCTACACAAAATTCCAGACTGTTCAGTTCCTGCCATATTGTGTCAATATTTGTAGTTAAACGGGACTTAATCTAAATCTCTACCTCTATATCTTTCGATGGTATTGCAACGACTGTAGTCACTATTGGCTAATGATTTTGTATCAATGTTATATTTGCGATAAGTTTAACTACTCAATATTTTTTATTATACTTAGGTATATACATTTTAAAATAATCCTAGATTTTTTATCCCTTTCCCTACTTTCCCTGCTAGAGGGCCCAAATTCGGGACATGTCGCCAGGGCCCGTATTATGGTTGCCTTTATCGCGGTGGATAAAGCTTCCGTCACTCTCGCACTTACATACCGGTCAGAAAGTGACAGATGCTTTATCCACGCTTATCCACCTGGATAAACACGACCCTAGGTGCGTGGGACACGCGTCGCGGGATGCAGATTGATTCGCTCGTTCCATTAATTACGTTAGCGCTGATATAGCTCACGGGGCTGACGGTTGCCGTTTAAAGCAAGAAAGCAGTATGCGCCATTGGACTTCAAGCCCTTATACGGCCTTTTACTTTTAGATGTCATTCTGCTACGCTCGGTCGACTCTACCGACAAGCCTAAGTTGATCCATATGTGCGCAATGTTTACGTAACTGTACGGTACAGCCTGTACCTACGTCTATAACTTAGAAGTCATATACTGGTCAAGATAGCTGTGGAATCGGTTAACCAAAACCGTGCATAAAATAACATCTTTAATCAATACGTTGTCCAACTAGCACCAAAACATTTTACTTCTCTTAATATACTGGACATAAATAACGGTGTAGAAACGTTTACTTAACTTAGTCCTGCCTACTTATTCTGCTTCTGCTTGTCTAATCAAAAAATACACCCTCCAGTCTCCAAAATAATAATAAATCAAGGATAAAGCATTAAGTTCGCCATTTGTGCCTACTTGGTGTATTGTACAATAAAGTTTAAATAAAAAAAAATATGAATTACAAGTAAAATTACGTCAGAATATGTGTCAACTTCTTGAGCATTTTATTAAAAAGTAATGAAATAAAGTTGTTGTTGTGGAACATATTATTATTTTTCTGAAACGAATAAGTTGTGCTAAATATTTGAATTTAGATTACCTTTTTTTGCTGACCGTATTTTTTCTTGCTTAGCTATTAACGACCCTTCGGGACCATTCTAACGGATTCAACTTCCGTCTATCTACGTTCACCAAGGCGAAGATCCTATTCTTGTTTTTAAACACCTTATAAAGCCTTATACTAAATAAAAAGTACTCATTACTTACTACATTATTAAAAAAATCGTTTCATTATTATGGGAAGGAGTATATGGGTGTAGGTGTAAATTATTTAAATTATAAATTGAGATCATTATGGCCCCTATAAGACCAAACTAAGTTGCTACTAAATTAAAAAGGCAACTTTTACAAAAAAAATAAGGGAATTAATCACCACCACCATTAAGCACCAGTAACTAAAGAAGAAGTACTAAAGAAGAGTTGTCGGTCCGTTGTCGGTCTATTAGTGAAATGAAAGCTCTTTTCTTGAAGGCATGTTATAACTAGTTGGAAATACCACCGAAGAAGGGAGTTCGTTCCACAGTATTTTGTGTAAATTCTTCTCTGAAACATGATTCGTCAAAAGGAATATAGTATTTCATTCGATCACAATTAAAATTCCGTTTTAAACTGGCCATGTTGCCATAGCCAGTTTGTTACAGCAGAGCGGCGCGTTTCCAATCAGGGAAGTGGATTATTCGCTCGAATGAGATTCACATAACCGTCTGCACGCGGGTTCACTGAAATTCATGCCCGCGTCATATTGCGTCCTTCGAAGCTGTCGTCCTTCGGCCGAACGGAACGCTCTGAACCACGTGGCCGCGACACGTTACCGCAGAGGACCATCAACGTGCATATTTTGTTCAGGGGCCGTATTATCAACTATTTAAACCAGCCATGTTCCAGGCTGTGAACACACTTCACTGATTACCACTTTGAGTCTTCACAATACGGCTCTTGGTAGCTGATTTACCTAACTCAACCGCTGCCGGCAGCCGCTGTCTACAACTCCTAGTTTCTTTAAGGCGTATGAAATTATGAATATTGTATGTGCATGTAATTATTGACAACACGCATACAGTTAGGTGCCCATAACGTTGGGTCTGTTCTGTTCCTTATTTAACTGTTAAATACTTTGCCTCCAAACAGGTCATCAAATAAAGTAAACAGACCAAACACTTCCAATTATAAATTAAACGCTCTAAGGTACATCAAAAGATGGTGCCTTTGATAAGAAATGCCTTTGCCTGCGACTTCAATTGCGTAGAACTCGGTTTAATGTTATTTCCGAGAAAAGTATAAAGTTTTTAGGGACGAAATGTAAATATATAACAATATAACAATAACATTTATATACCCTCACGCATTTTCATAAATAAGAAGGATATTATAAGGATTATAGTTTAGAAATTGCCTGAACAATTTAGGTATCTTTTCAATCAAATGCGGATTAAACGTATTGCGGTAACAGAGTAAACATCGTAGACATACGTATATTTACTGAAATGCGCGTTTAATTCAAGTTTCCGCAGATGTGTGCGATGCGATGAAGTGTCGACGTTGAGGTCTGAGGGTGCGGGGTCCTTGCCACACAATGGCCGGGTCGGTAGATTACGGAGTGTGTAGCCGATGCGTACAATACAGGTTACTGGCGGCGCAGAGCAACGCAAATCCAGAGCGTTAGCTAACAAGCACTCAATCTGTACGAACTCGTTGACTCTAACAACATTGCCTCGTCCCCCGATTCATCGTTATACGGCCAGGAACCGTTTCCTAATTGCTTTAGTCTGCAAAATGTGAGTTATATTGCATACTACGTTGCGATATATATCAAACAAAAATGTAAGGATATTCTTTATCCCTGGACATATTTTTTGTGTCTCATCATCATCATCATAATATCAGCCGAAAGACATCCACTGCTGGACGTAAGCCTTCCCCAAGGATCTCCACGACGGCCGGTTTGTGCTACTCGCATCCATCGGCTTCCCGCGATCTTCACCAGATCGTCGGTCCACCTTGTGGAAGGCTTGCCAACACTTCGCTTTCGGTCCGCTAATGTGTGCGTATAATGTATGAGTACCTGAGCGTCTGCCAAGTATAAGAGTGATTTCATGATAAGGCTAAGGGCGAATAGCACAGGACAGATCAAAGTGCAGATCTTTAGAGAAAGGTTTCAGGCGACATGGTGATGGCTTAATAGCGTGCAGCTTAGAATATACGAAGAAGAAAGAGTCTCACCTTGTTTTAGTCCTTTTTTATGGAAAGGAAGAAGACCGAACAATTTTGGACAATTAACTGAATATATATCGGCCCGTATATGAGCCAGAAGGTGAAGCGTAGCATCTGCCTGCAAGCTGCTCTGCGGTCGCGGCGGTAATAAATCCGATCCGCCGACAAAAGTCTTAACTCGCAGCTTAGCGATGCGATCGCCCCTGCCACGTCCCGGCGGACACACAAACATACAGTACACCAAAATGGTCTGCTACCCTAAGGTTGAATTTCTATTGCATTCAAAAAATATATTGTTGAGTCAAATTTGAAAGACCACTTTCTTAACCGACTTTACCACACCGTCCACATTGAGTGCGTCGGAGGTCTAGTGGCTTAAGATGATGACTCGTGATCGTAAGGTACCGAGTTCGAACTAATGAGTTTTTCTAACTTTAGCACAGTGCTCCGATGTTCTTTCGGTGAAGGAAAAACTACGTGAGCAAACTGCTCATTTGAATACCTGATTGTGTAAAAGGGTAAATGCAAAATAGATCCTAATGAGTAAGTAGTTATTGGATCCGAAAGTGATCATCTATACAGAAAAAAAAAGATAACTTTCGGTAGCTCTACGACCATCTAGTTGACACCGAGAATGTGCATCTCGAGTAATAATTGCATGCATTAGTTGTAAATTAACATCTTATCTCAATGTGGCCCGCATGTTAATTTACTAATATCAGCATTACTCATAAAGATACGACATTCATGACCTCCCGGGGTGACTTTGATGATATCTTTTCGAGTCTTATCTTGGATCTCTCCTATTTTTGATCTTCATTGATTATGTCAAGTAGTATGACTATCTCTGCTGATGTTCATTACAAGCTCGTTCTTGAAAATTTAAAGTTAACCTTGTATAAGCAAGCGGTATCGCAAGCTACTCTCAAGCGCTCGGTTCGGTTTATCTGGGGCCGCATAAAGGTGCCTATTGCCCCGCGGTCTCAAAGCGCCTTATTTATGGCCCCGAGTAAACTCGACGGGGCCGGATTTTAATGACAATGGCGTCGCGAAAAACGTTAGAACTTGGGGCCTGATGCTTACCAACCTCCACTCGACCTGGTAATCGAAATCTCACGTCGGTTAGTGGTAGAGTCACAACCGTCCCACATGTTGTGAACTAACTAGTCAGCCACACTCAAAGGCTGTGAAGGGCTGTAACGTTATTTTATTTCCCCTCCCCGTTTTTTTTACAAACTAATGATTGGGAAGATGAGACATAGCTGTTTAAGATCTGCTTAGACAATAAATGTAGAACACCGGCACAGCGATGAAATATCATCGTCAGCCTAATAAGGCTGATATTCGTAGTTGAATTGACACGGCCTTATTTTTTGAATACGTTGTATAAATATAAATATACAAGGAGTTAATTACATTATATCTCATAATAGCACCGTGACGTGTGTCACAAATGTCACAATACAGTCCCGGATTATTGTTGTCTTTCATTGCTAGAGAATTGCTAGGGTATCAGACCCTAGTATGTACACACGGAAAATAAAACCTCGGATTGAGGCACCTCACCCGTCCCAGATCGCCAGCGTTTTAAATTATTTGTAGGCATCGAGGATCCTCCGGACTTTTTCGAAAGGACCGCAGATTTAGATTTATAAATAATTTGTCGACCTATATCTAACTATGAATCGGCATGGCTTCGCGAGACACAATAACATCTTTAATTATAAAATTACTGCAGGATATAGGAATATTTTCTGTTGAATTTATTGACATTTACTTAAGAAGAAAAAAAAACATGGGCAGATCTTGGCTAGAATTTAAACTGGGCTACATAGTTTCGAATGACACTAGCAAAGCAAGTGCAATGATGTTATACCTTTTTACTTATCTGCTTTTGGTATTTAGTATTTATTTAACATTTATCATATTAAGAGCTTTTAATTATTTCAGAATTATAATTAGGTAGGTGTCTATCATAACCATGATCCCTCCTCGCTCCTCTAAGAGGGATCACATTCACATCAATCTTTAATTGACTCGTGACTACCTAGTCATGAATTTCAAGGGATTGCACTGTTTCAAATCCCAGGTAGCCTAGTTGAATACTTAACTCTCGCCAACAAAGAGAACTATACTTTACTCTTGTTAGCGATAGTTAAGTATTAATAAAGAGTAAAGTAACCTTCGCTCATTCAATAGAGAAATTCAGTACCGAAGGAATTAATTCTACGTTTAACTGAACGGGCGACAGCAAGGATTACTCCTACTAGGTATACGGTTATAGCACGACTTCAAAACATCTGTATAATTCAATTTTCAACTCTATCTAAGTAATAATAAAGTAGTGGCCTACCGCAGCGCTCGCTCGAAATGAAATGCTAATTTCAATATTCAATAGACGGCTGCAAAATGTGGGTAATTGAATTCTGGTCGCCGTGTAGTTGGAATAATAAACGAATGTTCCGTTGAATCTCCGGCCGGTTCTCGCAATTTTTGGTGAAGTTTGTAACTAGTTAAACTGAATAGCAGAAAACTAAAGAATAAGCCATTAATAATTAATGAAATAGAGAGACTTTGACCCTGAAACTTGAAATTTAAGTACGTAGTCTAGAATTACCATCCATGTAGGTTTCATAATGCTGTCTGTTGATTCTTTTTTTTTGCCCGTAATTCGTCCGCGCAGATGTTATTTATTGCTTTTACTTCTGAAATTTCTCAGTTTATCCGAAAATGTACTCTTAGTCTGTTACCAAATCAAACTAAAATTCACATCATCAATCGAAGGACCGAACAAACTTACAAACTTTCGAATTTGTCTAATATTTAGTCGCCATTTAATCCTACTTAATATTAAAATGCGGTAGAGCTTGTATTGGAAAAAGCTCGTACTATCTCATATCCAAATTGCAACAAACATCGAGGCTTTACCCATAAAGTCTTTCACATAAGTTTTAATAGATGCAAGCGTTTTGCGTGCTCCCGTTACTGTCCTTGTAATTTTCTAACGCACCCGTTAACAGCTTGTCGATGTTTTTGCAATAACATTGTGCATGTTTAAATTTAGTGTCTGTTTTTTATAACAACTCTAACTGCCGCACTCAGAGACGTCAATTAAATTTAATGCTTGTTAAGTGACGTGTTGTCTTATTCTATTGCTGTAGCAAAGAAAGTGACAGCAGCAACTTTAATCAAGCGTTAAATTAAATTGACGTCTCTGAGTGTGCAAGTTAGACAAAGATTAAAGAATAATTATCTTACAACTTGTATATTTGCAACGGTGATTCATTTCAACCGCCAACCGTTTCGTTAATAATCATTACAATTTGCATTCGACAGAGCAACGTGAGACCTGTATTCTGATGACAAATGATTGAGTAGGTACATGATGGTAATTGTATTCATTTATGTGAATTTTAAAACAAATTGTTTAACGAGTTCTGACTCATTTAACTGTGTTCGCAAAGGATATTTGGCACCTGCATAATGTTAAAGAGCTGTGTTTTTTTTGCGATTGTGTAGCAATGCCCAATACAATGCATACTTCAATAGCTGGCAGTTTCGACTGGCATTTTACTCCGCATCCATTCGGGCAGAACCGAATTCAAGACAATCGCTAGATCGCCCACGGCTAGGACATGGACGAATGGAAATCAGATTGTTATAATGGTTGTATTTGTGGTGAATTGCTTAAGTTACAGAAATTTCCTTGCTGTATTTGTCAACTGTACGTAGTAATTCTTCTATCTTGATATTAATAGTATCAGTAGATTTTTTCTACTTTTAGGTAGTTAAAGTTAAGGTTCTGGGGGGCCATGACATAGCTATGCAGTTCATTTTACGGCGAGCGTGAAGAAAATAGCTATAGCAGTTATATATAGCTCTGTCTCTTACTCTACGCTCATCTGAACTGCACAGCTATAATATGTCGTAATGGTATCCCCCCAGGGTATAATTTTACTACATTTCCCGGTCAGTAAACGGGTTGTTTGACATGGTTAAAAATGTACTCTATCAGATTTATAATTGTGATCGCTATAAGTATCCTTACTACGAGTAATATTATAAACGCTAAAGTTTGTATGTATGGATGTATGGATGTTTGTTACTCTTTCACGCTGCAACGGCTTTTGGAGGGAACGGGATTTGGATGTAATTTGAAATGGAGATAGCTTATACCCTGGTTTAACACATAGGTTACGTTTCATGCCGGAGAAATAAAGTTCCCGAGGGCATTACGATATTCGAAATCTACGCGGACGAGGTCGCGGGCAGAAGCTAGTTAAAGAAATTTGAGAACATTTTGGAAAATAAATGCTATACATAGCAGGCAATAACAATATTTGGCTGGCTAAACTAGGTATTAAATAGTAAAAACTTGGTTAAACTTCAACATCACCATTGCCGTTGCCGTTGCCAGTTCACAATGCTTACTCAGCAAACATCACGTAGTCAACACGTCAAGCGCATTATTCCCGTAAAGCGCAGGTAACCGTGATTATCCGCCGGCATCTTATTAATTATTAGCAGTTCCCGGTGTATTTGTTGTCTAAACAGAAACAAAGGGGGTCTCGGTAGTTTTTGAACTACCCACTATTGTTTCACGCCGCGCAAACAAGCGGCGCTGGGACTCATTTATGAGCGCCCGTGGAACCGCGAGAAGAACAGCGGTGACGTTTTGTTCGTCTGTGAAATGTAGACGCTAACAAATTTGTCGTGAAAATGGAATACAAAACGACAAAAGAATTGGTGACATTCTTTAAGGTGAATGCTACACGTAGGTACAGTCAGCGTCATATACAAGGTAACATTCATAGTGATCAAATAGTTCGTTACACCATTTAATTGTATGGTGTACTGAACTATTTGAGCACTTTGAATGTTACCATATATATGACGCTGACTGTACAATCGGGTTTTAACATCGGATTTGTGGATTTCTTGTTTATCTTGTGATAAGGATGTTAATATTTTTATTTAAGTAATATTTAAACAGTCGTTGCCTCATTACCTAGTACCTATAGTAGGTACTTACTGTGGGGACGGTGGGGGTGTTTCCGAATTGAAGTTTAAAATATATTAATACATTTATTTGTACTGAGGTTGCTTATTTAATAAAATATTTATATCCTAATCTAAAGAGGTACTGTCTAGTTCCGTCCATGACAGCTATCTGTTATTTTCAGGAATGTTCCTATTTTAAAATATCGGGCTAGAGGCGACCTGGAGGTCTTCAACCTTTAAGCGCAATTCACACAGAGCGCGGGCCGGGCGCGGGAGCGGGCGTATTGCCGTTACATTGCTCGTAATACACGCATTCTCCGATAGGCCTTCTCACAGAGCGCATAATGTAACGGTAATACGCCCGCTCCCGCGCCCGACCCGCCCTCTGTGTGAATTGCGCTTTACAGAAACGTCGCCCATAAACGTTAGCAATGCCAGGGGCAGAGCAAAGTGGCTTCCTTTTAGCGAATACTCGTCGCCAGTAAAGGAGCGAACAAAGCGAGACATTTAATAATGGAAAACTTGCCACGTTTAACGCCTATGCACATTTGCAATATCATAAGAATGGCAATAAAACTGAATAATAAAATATTAATTAGGGAAAATAGGATTTGGCAATTTCCATTTTATTTATCAACATCATTGTTGATCATGTCTGATTATACAAAACATTGTACAGCAATGATAATGCTACTCTGAGCTAATATAACGAGAAAGGCTGGTACTGCAGCGTCATAAGAAGATGATAACTTTTTTACCTATTTATTTGACGACGCAGTTAGTTGGTAATGTTTTCCTCCGATATTATTATATTATTAATAAATATAAATTATCGGCGTATCTGGGGCAACCGAGTGAACGCGCCCAATTGGATACCACATGATGATGGTTCCGCTGGGGTGATACAATCCAGAAAGATCTAGTCCCCTCGAAACACCTAATCGGTTTGAAGTGGCGCAGGATAAGTAGCCATGCAGTTCTCTCGTGTCAGGCCAAGATCCTTTTTGGGTCGCTGAGCTGTTTATTATGTTTAATACCGGTTTCACTCACATACTATCCATCAATATAAATAAAAATGAATCACTAAATGTGTTACTAAGCGCAAAACTTGAGAACGGCTGAACCGATTTAACTTCATTTTACGGCGAGCGTAAATTACAGAGCTAGGGTAAAACCGGGATAGATGCCACACTTTTTAAAAAGGCCTCATAATTTCAAAACTATCAATATTCCATGAATATTTCCTTTCGATCTAGGTAGTTTGGTCTTTAATATTTCATTACGACTAATTTTTGTTTACCTAATAATTACTGATTGTGTATAAATTGAGTTTTCGCAGACCCCTTTTTTTTAGGATAGATGCCTACCTATATGGATACATGCCCCACTATGAAAATTTTAAGAAGGATAGATGCTTGTGGTTTACGATAGATGCCCTTTGGAATAAACTAAGTAAAAAATATGGTGTAGGATAGATGCCCTATGGAATAAAATAAGTATAAAATATAGTATTAAAATGATTAATTTGTAATTATAAAGGATAATTTGTAATTATGGACTCTTAGTAGAACATAGAAACCTATCAATAGAAATTGATTCAAAAAGAATAAAAAGTATAACAAAACATAAACAAAATAAAAATATATACTGAGATTATATAGGGGGGATAGACGCCCCAAAGGCACGTATACCCACAAAAATCGGGGCGAGTATCCTTTTTGATACGGATAGGTGCCTTTTTATTTTTTATCTAAACTAAATACAAAAGAGCGATAATTAACACTTAGTTGTACACTTAATAAACCAGTATATTGATATAATAAAAAAAAGAACAGAAGTTAATACTAATTATAAAGTTATGAAACTGCAAATACTTACGTTTTAATTTTCGAGGCGTTTTTTGCGCTCGTCGCGGAGATTTTGACACACACAACCGAGACGCGTCCGTTCCTCACGATGGCCTGCGGGGGACTGAGGGATATGGCCCTTGCGCTCCCTATTTAGACTATTAATTCTTTGCTGCGAATTTGGGAAGTTAGGTTTTTAAAAAATAGGCGTCTATCCCTTTGCGGCATCTATCCCGGATTTACCCTATAGCAGTTATATAGCTCTGTCCTTTTCTCTCAGTGTAAAATGAACTGCATAGCTACGTCATAAAAACTCCCAGGCTTGGATTCAAATTTTTGTTATTTACTTTGTTTAATTAAATAATATTATATAAGTAGCATCCTTATATTCCACACAATAACCATTCGTTACCAAAACTTACTAATCTCTCAGGTAAATATCATAAGAAACTCCATTACCGAACTACATCCGTCTACGGCATTAAACATACATCATAGCACAAGGAGCCCTGCATTCGGGACCACTCCGCCCGCCCTCTATACCAAACACACCTGCGAACAAGTTCTTGGGCACTGGAAGTCGGTAGAAAGTCGGTGCCAGTGACACACCTGGCTTATGCAAATTACATACAAATGTGAGTTAGCGGCAACGAAATGTTAAACTAGTCTTAATTACTTAGTCAACAAAGCTCTGCGCTGCTGCAGATATTTCCTAAACAGCATTAGTTCTCCAAACTATCGGGTAAGAGACAATTTATGCCCACTTTCAATAGTTCGCTTGCAGAGATTACTGAAAATTGATAGCATTGTTGCAATAAGATGCCCAAGGAAGGACGGAATTTGGCTCCTTTGCCCTTTGAATGGATGTTTGCTTAGAATAAATGCTTCGGACGTTTAGGCCTCGATAGTTTTTCGAAGAAATATTCGTTCAAGGGCGTTGTTTGTTATTCGCATTTTCAGAACGTTTTTCCATGACGCAGGTCTATTTTATTGATGTTAGAACTTTATTTGGCAACACAAAGCGTAGAGTAAATAATGTTTTTTGAAATTAATTTGTCCAAAGAGTCGAAATATCAAAATATGTTTTTAAAATAAGTTTCACACGTAGGTACCTACTAAGATAATACTATTTAGAGCTTTTTCAAATGTAAAATTTTCTACGTTGGTTGTACGTGTAAATAGTCTTAAGTCTCACGTACCACTGTTATCTTTGGCTTTGGTTGACTTCGAGGTAAACTCGGGAATCGGTGAACTGAAGTTTGTTAAAAGTTAAATAAATTGATAATACGATGAAAGGTGAATTACATCTTCATTTTTGCCTTGTTTTAACATCAAAATGCAGAAACTAGTTTGAATCCAAATTCAAGAAAGTTAATTTATTAATAATTCTTAAATTTAGGCTTATTGGATCTGAGAAAGAAGACAGTAACTTACGAAAAATCTTCAACGGTTTTCATAAGCTGATAGTCTGCACCATCACCGAGACCAGGTCCACTGCAGGGCACAGGCCTTTCCTAAAGATTACACTTGCATTCAGAGATTTTCTACGACACTAAACATAATCGTCGATCCACCTTGTAGCAAGACTACCTTCCATTTACCCAAAATTTATAAAACGTACCTAAAGTACATCCTTAATCAAACTTATTGGATTCATGGTAGTAAATAATAACTTTTTCGTATCATTTCAGCAACAGCTCAATATATTTTTTCCATTAACTTTGCCGCAGGCAATTTTTATATTTCGGTTATATTCGTATGCTTTTTCGGATGATTTAAAAATATATTATTTTATTATATTATTCAGTTTTATAATTATAACAACAAAAGCAACCACTGAAAATCACACAAAACCCTACAATCAAGAAGCGGCAACTTCCCAACAGGAATCAACTGATATCTAAATCAAAATTTGATTCGCATCGTCCTGGGACAATAACAATCGCATCACGTCCGGGCGGCGGCGTGAATAAATAATACCCGGATACCCGGATACCCGCGGACAACAACCCGGGCATAGCAATATTAAACTTTGAACACCCGGTTGATAGTCTCTAAAACTAAAACAGGAGCTCAACTTTGATATAAAATATGTCATTTTATGTTGACTTCGACTTATTTGTTTTTTTTTTGTTAGAACACTATCATGTTAGAACATTTCGAACGACAATCACGACTACGCTTGTGAGCATCTTGCTTCACAGGTTGTAGGGAATAAGCAGATAAACCGTGATGTGCTGAAAGGGGCACTTAGGCCGTTCTAATAATGCGAAATAAGGTTTTGTTAAACTGCCACGGTTTTCGAGATATTTGGACTCTTTGTAGAGTAGAGTTTAGAAACGGTTTCTTTTTGCTTAATATTGTTGAATACTTGTAAGATAATAATATTACCATTTCTGTGTGGTACAGTCACCAGCAATAATATATTATATCTAACATTGGGGTCAAAAATATATGACAAGTCTCTATTACTAGAAGTTTAACTTTTTTATAAATTTAACATTAACGTACCTACACAAAACTTTAAACACTAGCCCTGTAAAAATAGTTTGAGGAATTATTTAAAAAAAACTGGGTAAGGCACTGGTCCCACCGCCGGCGAGTAGCTAAGCTATGAATTATCGGCTATTTTCTTGTTCAAGAAACGAACAAAAGATAATCGCACCCGTGTAAATAAAAGAGAGAGATACCTATATATTTATAGTTCATAGTTGAGCGAGTATAGCTAAATTTATACAAACAAAGCTCAAATTGCGCCATCTATTGGCGAGTAGTAACATCACTTACTTTACGTGTTAACCAACCTCAAATCAAATTGCACCATCTAATGGCGAGTAATTACATCACTTAGTACACATACAAACTAGGCTTAAATTACGCCATCTATTGACGAGTAGTGAAATCCCTTAGTACACAGATAAACTTAGCTCAAATTGCGCCATCTATTGGCGAGTAGTTACACCACTTACTTCACGTATAAACTAACAAATCAAATTGCGCCATCTATTAGCGAGTAGTTATATTACTTAGTAAACACAAACTAACTTCAAACTCTGCCATCTATTGACGAGTAGTTATATCACTTAGTACACATACAAACTAAGCTCAAACTCTGCCATCTATTGACGAGTAGTTACATCACTTAGTACCCATACAAACTAAGCTCTAATTGCGCCATCTATTGTTAAAAAGCAACATTACTTAATGTTTATGCAAAGCTATCAAATCTTTTTTTTTTTAAATGTACGTGGTATTCTCAATTACCGCCATCTATTGGCGAGTAGTAGAACCAATAACTTCAAGTGTTTGTTATTTTGTTTTCCGCGTATTGTTGTTGTAACATCGTTATAGATCCATGGCGCTACAAATTACAACCGGAACTCTCTTTCTAGCAAAAACAGTTAGTAAGGGACTTCCGCTTGTAATTTGTAACTTGTAGCTTCGTGAAACGGGCCTCTGAGGGCTTATTGTCTAACGCACTCGCAATCACGATCGTTTTCATTTTGAAAATCGAAGTCTTGTCTGCAAACGAAATGAAAACTATTGCTCCACTTTGAAGCTGTTTGAGATTGCGAGTGCGTTAGACATTTTGTGTGCAGACAAGCCTACGATTATCAAAATGAGGCCGAAAACGATCGTGATTGCGAGTGCGTAAGGGTGGGTTTAGACCAAGCGAACGAACAAGAATTCTATGGCATTATCTCTTATGTTTACTTTGAAAAAATAAAGACAAAACATGTTCTAGAGTATTTGCTCGTTTGGTCTAAACCCACCTTTAGACAATAAGCCCTCTGGTTGTGGGGAAATAGCCGATATCGATATATAGATAGGGCTCAACACTATAAATATCGATAGCATCTAAATATTTGCGGCACATCCTTATTAACAGAAACAGCTCTGGGGCTCTACTTTGAAATCAGTAATTCGATCTTCGGATCGCCCCGTTACTTTCTTGCGAATTAGTGACGCGTCGAGAGCAAAAGGGATAGCAATAGACGAAGTTCGAATTACGGATTTCAAAGTAGAGCCTCGGCGGTCGAATCTGTATATTGAATTCTCTGAAGTTTGTTGCGTTGGTTGGTAGTAAAAGATCTTTTAGTCCGTGTTATATTGTAGCGTAGTGGACGCGGCAGGACGGGTGCACGCGGCGAATAGACACGTTCCGCTGCGCCGCGCGGTGTCTCGCTGCGCAGCGAGGCGTCGTGCTGCCAACGATTTTACGATGCGCCTCGCGGCGTCGCGCTGCGCCGCGCGGCGCCGCGAGACGTCACTGGCCTCTTCGGGTATCGTCGCGTCGCGTCGCGTCGCGTCTCGTCTCGGTGTGAACTGACCCTTAAAACCTAGTGATTAAGTACTCTGTGGACTGGACGGAGATAATAGAGACAGAAAAGTCGCCTCGGCGGCCTCAAGCTGCGCCTCGCGGCGTCGCGCTGCGTCGCGCGGCGCCGCGAGGCGCAGCGCCGCTCTCGCACGCCGCTCGTGCCGACTAGGCACCGCTGCGTCGCGATGCGCCGCGCTGCGCCGCGCGGCGTCTCGAGGCGCAGCGCTGCGTGGTATACCGTATTCTTAATCTCACAATGAAATGTGTACCTTTTCGTGTAGTAAATAAAGTATATTTTGGGTCGCTCTATTAAAAAACTGCGCGCCGCGTCGCGTCGCGTCGCGTCTCGGTGTGATTTGACTCATGACTTGTGAATCAAAACTAGAGACCGACGGGTCATACAAAAACAAAAGTTGTCTCTCCTGTGGTCAATTAGTTAAAGGGTTGTGTGCTGTGCATATAAGTTATGTTTTAATTTGATAGGACTAAAGTAGACCTGACACCGTTTATGCGAATATTGGTTCAGCCAGAAAATTAGGCCTTGAAAACGTTAACTTCGGGTATGTCCACAGGAAAGACGCTAACCTAAATATGCGTATGACCCAGACGGTATATTATCTAGGCATGTGATATATCATTAATTAATTATAGATTGTGTGATTTTCATTTTCATCATAATAATATTACACCGCAATTATAATTTTGCTAGATGTTCCCATTACAATTATGTTACAATTTTAACAATCATTGCGAGTTTTCAGTGTTGTAAATAGAGCATTAATAGATAGAATAATATACTACCGGGATAGGTCTTTCACTCGAATTTTTCGCTTACCGCGAAATTTGGTGATTTGTACCAAGATTTATCAGGGAACATGGAACCTGCTCCTCGCTTGAAATTTATTTTAAGGGTTCCGTACCAAAATTGTAAAAAAGGAACCCTTACCTATGGTGAGACTTCGGTTTCTATATGTCACAGCAGTTTTTCTATGAAACTATAAAAGTTATATCAACTTGAAATTTGGCATAGTTGCAAACCCTCATCTTTTTTTGGTGAAAATAATACTAAATTATTTTTCTAAGGGCCACTTGTACCAAGAATTTAACACTGGGTTAAGACACCGACTCGACTTAGTAAACGTCAGATTCATATAAAAACTGTCACTTTAACTCGAGTTGATGTCTTAACCCAGTGTTAAATTTTTGGTGCAAGTGGCCCTAAATAGTTGAAAAGGGGTCTAGACCCTTCCCCCCTTATCTCTGAAGTTTATGGACCTAAAAATCTGAAAAATCCCGATTTAAAGATAATTATTTGTTTAAAAATAAATGAGGTTTAAGCTTTAAAAATCAGTATTAAGATTTAAGCTAGTTAAAATTGACCTTATTGCATAGAGCATAAAGTTCATAATACAATAGTACTATGAGTTTTGCGTTTTCCAACCATAATATCTTAATCCGTCGGACGTCGGTGGCAACGGCGTCATTGCCGCACGCTCCATACTAAATGTATGAAAGCCTAAAATCGCCGACGCTTCACGGGTTAACTACGGAACCCTCGACGCGCGAGTCCGGCTCGCACTTGATAGGGTTTTTTTTTACATACCTAATGGGTATATTTTATGTATATATGCGCAATTACCCAAAATGGGTCTCGCTATCCGATACTTAATAAGGTCAATGTTTCATATCGTGGGAACGTTTTTAGCTGAAATAAAATATCAAAGTGATTTAATTTGATTTATTTATTAAAGGTTTACACTGAACAATGTAGTTTGTAGTAAGTACGCAGGTAACCTTATTATTATGTCTTAATTATCTTCATAAAATATACCTAAATACAATGAACTGTGGAACTGTTACGAATTTGCGTTACATCAGCTCTTATTTCAATGGTTAGCACAATTTCATAGTTAAAAAATAAAGGGCGCGTTTGTAAATTGAAGTTACAATTTTACAGGTCTAAACAGGCAACGCTGCTCAAATGGCTGTGGCCCGTTTCACGAAGCTACAAGTTACAAATTACAAGCGGAGCTCCCTTTCTAGCAAAAGGAGTTAGAAAGAGACTTCCGCTTGTAATTTGTAACTTGTAGCTTCGTGAAACGGGCCTCTGGTCGTCATTCGTCGAGGTTGTGTCAAATGGGAACTTGTAACCTGTAAATTGTAATTTGTAGCTTTATAAAACAGGGGCCAAGTCGGACTCTAGACGTAATTATTTCCTTACTGTATCGTAAGCTTGTATCGATAGTTAATTCGGACCGTGGGAGTCGAAGGATTACGCGAAGCTGACAAAGCTATAGCTTAACGAGCGCTTTTCTCTTTGTATGCACTTGAGGCGGACAGAGTAGCGCGGGCAAGAGGGATCCGCGATACAATAAAACATTTACAATCGGCGAAAATAAAGTGATTTTATAATATGTATTGTAATGTTATGTTTATTTTGATGCCTTATTTGTTACAGTAGACATTTTAATTATTTTTATAATGACAATACATCCCGTAACGCACCAGTCAGTGAGCCCTATGTATGAATTACTAGCCGTCGGCCGCGACTCCGTTCGCGCAGAAAAATAAACATAGCCTGTGTCTACTCAGGGATAAGGTAGCGTTGTGTGGTAAATTAAATATAAATAAATAGTTAATTCTTCAATTATTTGTCACTTTATTGATCAGTAAGATATAACGCTCATTGCCCGAGCAGCCCGGGGCCGGGCCGCAGCAGCTCGGCGAGCTCGGCGAGCTCGGCGGCGCGGCGCGCGCGGGCGGGGCCGCGCGCCATGTCGGGCCGCCGGGCCACGTGCGCGCGCGCGCCCGCCGCGCCGGACCATGCGCGCGCCACACACACCAGCTTGCTCCACGGCATTGGCCATTCGTTGCGGAGGTACTGTCAACAACACATTCGTTGCGGAGGTACTATAAACGACAATATGTCAACTGAGGCGCGGTTTAAATATCAGGGTGAGACGACCGACTGAAGTAGGTATAATTATCCCAAAATGTTAAACATCACGATCATCACGACGTCGTGTTCAGTTCAGGTGATGCTTTGGCAGCAGCCGAATATTTGAATAGTATAATTGCCGCTCTCATGCCTATTTTGTCAAAAGATAATGGTATTTTTGAGAATTTTGGGGTTTCTAAAACATAAATTTCGTCCAGTAATACCATAATATTTTAATTAAATTATTGGCCGCTTTAGTTTCTATGGTTTCTGATTGCAAGAAAAACCATTCGCTGTAGGTATTGAGGAAGGCAGGATTTCAACGCAGACATGAAGAAAAGTCTAAACAATGTTATGCTAATTCTACGTTTAAGAAATGACATGAACAATGCAAATGTCCATGTCATTAAAAGTAAATATCTAATGATGTGAGCACCCACTTGATCAAAGGGACTCCTTCCGATGTGGAACATAACGTAGAGTAGGGGCGCCCGATGCAGAGGCAGGGAGGTCCCTGCTTGTTGGACTCCCAATTCCTGGTAAATCTCTTCCGCGTGCAATTGTAGGTGATCGTAAATAACCTGTAATAAATACATAACCACCACACTAGATATTTTAGAGATAGTTAACTATAGTTCCTATTTCAAAGTGGTGTATAAAAAATTCACTAACGAATGACTTAATCGTCATTAACTGACTCTAAGTGCAGCCGTAAGAGGCAGTTTTAGCATCAAACACTGAACTAGCCGAGAAAAGTCGCTGCGCGAGACGAGGAAAAATGGGCAATCCTAATGGTGAATTTTCCATCGCTCACCGCTTTGCTGGCCTGCATAGCCATGTTAGAAAGGAAGTTTTACATCGCCATTGTAAAGAAGAGCGATCGTTATGGGACAGATTTAAAGTGGAAACCACGAGGCAAACTTAATAAAAGATGCACACAAGCAGAAGTTAGATGAAATGCACTTTGGCTGTCCAAAGTGCGTTTCATCTGAATCTCTCTATCCGAATTACCACTTCTAAGCTCTGTAGTTTACTAGCGCTAATTGGGATACACTTTTGTCCGGTCGTTGGCTAAAGATAATAAATGTGCAAGCAGTTTTTTTCTATTTTTTTCTATTTACCCTCAAGCTGTCGCGTCCGGGAGGGGTCATGAGGATTTGGCTGGTTAAAGCAGCAGCATCGCTGGCTCGCTCCGCATTCGACCCGTTTACGTCCCCCTGCAATACCACTATCCAATCATCACAATGAAAAGACTTAAATTGTTGATTCACTTATTGGACCTTATCATAGTAAAGTAACATCAACTCACAGGAAACAAAATGTGGTAAATCTTTGTCGTTGATTTTCTACGACAAGGCTCTAAGGCATTAAATGAAGCTTTGTGGTTGCACATAGGGTTTATTTATAATCACGGACTGAAACGAAAGTAGTAGGGTCATAGGCTCATAGAGCCAAAGAAAGAAAATATCGTTATGGATTTTATTCGCTTTTATATTAGCGCAATGACCCTAATAGCCGAATCCTATATTCAAACCGCGGACGGATAGGCTTACTTCGGATTAAAATTTGACACATTTTGTATGGACAAATGTCAATTTTTAACCCGAAGTAAGCCTTATCCATCCGCGGTTTGAATATAGGGTTCGGTCGTAAGTAGTTCATAGCGTACCGACGCCAGATAACGTCACGGTAAAAGGTTCTGAACCAGCTGACACCAATCATCGATACTGTACTGACAATGAGACCGTATTATGAAGAGTCTAAACCTTCCAAGTATCAGGTAGCTAACGGGACGGGGATATTGTAACTGCTACGGTGCTGTCCCTTTCACTATATATAACTTGGCAGGATTTGACTTTTCATAATACACCAGTAGCGCTAGTGCGTCTCTATCGTTACAGACTATATAGAAAGAGTCCCGAGCGACAAACAAGTCGCGGGCAACTTGTGCTACCCATTCAGCTGTAATAACGGGCATCACTGTGCGTGAGAAAAGGCCTGTACCCTGCAGTGAGTCAACGTAGCATTATTGGATGGATGGAGCCCAAAGATACCACTGACCTCTTCCAGAAACTCCGCGAACTCCGGAAAGTCCTCGAGGCCGAACTGGTCTCCGACTACGCTCTTCTTGCCAGCCAGGGTCACGAGCTGCTCTATCTCGCGCGTGTGTTTGTGCTCCTCGTCCAGCGAGCACAGCGCCTCGCCCACCGCCAAGGCTATCGAGGAATTCGAGCTGTCTGAGCTGACGGAGGCTGTGGATGATAGATTTTTTTATAGAACTTGACACCATCATACATTATTGTCACCAGTTCCAGGTTTTCTGGGATCCAACAAGCGGACAAAAGTGTTAACTTCTAGTTAATTCAAGCACGGTCATCATTTTAATAGTGCCGTGCGTGACGTGACAATAAATATTGCGTGGAGCTGTTTCAGGCCAGTTTTCGGTCACGTTTGTATTAAAGAAAATACAAAATCGTCAATTACAAGAACAAAACATATCATTTTGAAAAAACTTACTAGTTTTTTTTATTTTGGATAGCCAGGCCGTTTTTTAATGACGTGATTTAACGTTTGGCATTGAAATAAAATGGTTACAACAAATGTATTCAGACTACATTTGTTTTTATCACTAGATTACTTTCGCGGCTACTTTAAAATTGGGCTTTAGTGGACATCCATTAAAATTTGGGGTCAGTAATTCTGCAGCAATCTTTAATTTCTTCTTTACATTTTTTCGGAGTAGCATTTACGTAGAATCCGTTTCACTTTACCCCTATGAGCAATTTCTGATTGTTTAGATTATATTATAAGTAAATATTTCACATTTTATGTTATCATAATATTAGCGTGTCACTCACTGGTATTTACAAGGCCAGCGATCCTGACGTGTTTAGCGCGAGGTTTGGCTGTACTGCTGTGGTGAGGGTCTCCGTTGGCTTCAGATGTCACTGGCAATAAATGGCTAAATATGACTCATGGAGTGATCCAACCAAATTATGAGCTCGTGTTTCTGGGGTTCGAAATACAATATCATTGAATTTGGGACGCGAAAAGCTCATTTTAACATTTGTTATACAATTTAAATTTCCGGTAAAAATAAATGCAGTCGATATAAAAGCTACTGAGCTGAAACATATTGGAATAAAGCCCCTGTTCATTTTCAGAATACCTGCGGCTTCCCTCTGGGCCTCCTTTTCCGCCCACATCTGGAGCTCCTCATACGCAGCAGCGATGAGCGCGTGCACTAACACGGAGCCGGCCAACGGGCGCGCGTGCGCCGGCAGCGCGCGCTGTACAGCGCTGCACGCGCGCACAAAGCTTCGTGGCACGCACGCTAGCGAGCGCGAAATGCATGTCAAGCATAGCGACATCGTCTGCAGCCAAAAGCAGAAAAATAAAATTTTGGTACAGTCAAGTATAAAAATAAATATCCGCACAAAGGTGCAAAAATATCTACATATAGACCTTATTGCCATAGTTATAAGGTCTGTGTACATATTTTTGAGACTGGGGTGTATACATATTTATGCCCTTGACTGTACTGCCTTGTAAAGCATCAGGACTAAAGAGTTGGAGATTGAGATTAAGTGTAAGATATTCGCTAGTAACTCTGCAGCATCGGAATTACGAGGAGTTTAACAAATAACAAACAAAATCTGGTAAACTTTGTTAAATTTGTAAAGTCTATCTATAGTTATTTATTATTCAAAGCTCCAACCTAGCAACCTCAACAGACACTTCTTGGATCCTACAATACCTTGCATTTAAAAACCCGTGTAGCCCTTTAGTACCCACAAGCTTAGTTACATTACAGACACTCTTTACTGGCTGGACGGGTAAAAAGGGGCATACCATGACATTGATAATTTGGTTCGAGTACTATCACTTTGATCGCGCGCCCGGTTTAAACCTCGCTCGCATTAACCTGAACTCACATTAGGAACTGAATTTCGAATTTATCCTAACGTACCCAAACTCTAAAGTTTCTGAGCAGAGGTTCTGTTTACCTGGTACATGGAAGCTCCGGTTTGTATGGCGCGCACGAGGACTGGTGGGAGGAACTCTAGCGCTGTACCCAGCTGCGCCAGGAGCGCCGCCAGCCACGGCGGCCGCCGCAAGCACCATACCTGTGGAGTATTATTAGTATTATAACTTATAGGGTTATTCGTAAACGCGCTACGCTAAAGTGTGTTTAAAATATGCTTTAATCGTATCTGCCATTATGACATTTGAATTTGACAGAAAGGGACAAAGAATATTCTAAATAATAGGTTTATTGTGTGTTTATGAATAATGGGTTAGTAATTTATCCAAACTAATATTATAAATAACTCTGTCTGTTTGTAACGCTTTCATGGAAAAAGTTCGATGGCCTGTTTACTTGAATGCATTCTCCATGTCAAAAACTATACGCGTTCAATGCAAACCTGTCTTTTGTCCAGACAAGCGGCCCAGTCCCGCCCTGATATCTCTAGAGCATAGCACAGCGTGGACTTGAACTCTGCTTCGCTGCCGATGGTAGCGAGCACGTAGGTCAGCGCTCCTGCCGCTCTGGCGTATTGTTCTCCCTCTGAATTAGAAGTGCAGCCACGTAAAACATTCGAATGATTTATGGTTGCACATTTGACCAAAAAATTCGGGATGGTGACCACAGATTCCAGTCTACCTGTTTTCATCGTTCGTGTAACTGTGTTTAAGTATTGATTATAAATACCTATTGATATCTCATAAGAACATAAATTAAAACCATTTTTAACATAAAAAATATGCTGAGAAACAAAAATGACCAAGAACCAAAAACAGCATCCAAAGTTTAATATAAGTACTTCCTTAGATACTATTTGTTTAAATTATGGGTGAATGGGTGTCAATGTCAAGGTCAATTCTTAGACCTGTTAAAAATGTAGTTTAGCAAATGTTTAAATAGGGTGACGGCACCAACGATGAACACTTTTAGCTGACAGGCACCAGTAATGGACACGTCACTACTGGACCTAAATTGATTGATGGAAAACAAATGAATAACCCTTATCTTCTGAAAAATAAAAATTAAGTGACCATTATTGGTGCCTTGATCATTACTGGCTTCATCACCCTAGTACAAGTTGTAATTTTACTAACCAAAAATGGAAATACTAATCAAATATTCAATACTACTTCTGATCACCTTTTCGCATCAAATACCTTGTACCCACTTCATTACTAATTTCAGATTGATCTTCTCGTACAATTTTTATCAATTTCTGTTAAAAACAATCACTAACCACAGTCATCTCCTTTGAAACTGCAGTATCCGTCAGCGGTACAAAGCACCCCGTCGCAGCGGCTGCGCGCGCGCCGCTCGTCCAGCCACAGCCCGCGCGCCGGCCACGGCGAGTTGTCGCGCGACATCTGGCGCACCGCCCGCACCAGCAACCAGCGCAGCAGGTGGCAGTCGCGCATCATTAGCACCTGGAGAGATGGCGTTCAAATCAAACTGTATTATAACACAAATCTGACTAGTCATACTAAAGAGGATTGTGAAGCGCCGCTTAAATCGCGTAACTGTCAAAAAAAAAACCATACAAATTTAGCTCCGTTTAAATAACGTTTCTCACCCCCTAAATCGAGTCCAATTTCCACGAGTTTTTAATATGTTGCAGTTATTATAAAGCACTAGGTCTGTAGTACGTCTCTGTTTTTTATTTTTAAATTTGTTTCCATTTTAAGAAATATTTTCTGAAAGGAAAACGTACGGACATAGTTTTTCATAAAACAAAAAACATACAAACATATTTAAAAATCGTAAAACGTTATGGAAACGTTAACGTGTATGGAATTTTTTAGCTTCACAATCCTCTTAAATCCACATTAATAATTATAAATGTTAAGGTGATTTTATTCGTCTGTTTTGTTAACGACTAAACGGCTGAATTGATTACGATGGAAATTGCTATGGAGATAGCTTGACCCCGAGGAAGGACAATAGGGTATAGACATGACATGTGCGCCGCGCCTATTTCAAGCCGATATTACCGCTTAAAATCGGCGTGAACGGCGTGAAACCGGCGCGGCGCACATGTCTTATAGGGTAATTTTTACCCACGGAGTCGCGGAGACGGAGTCACGGGCAACAGCCAGTAAGTATGTTATAAAGGTAGCCTCAGCCCGCGCACCACAGATATTTAAGTGCTGATTTTTTCGATCCATGAAGCTTTAGGCAGAAATAAAACTTATCAAGATAAAAAGTGTTTTTCCCCAAATTTGCATGGAAAAATTAGTGATATCATTGTGCATTTCGCTTTTGACATTAAACTCTGTTAAAAAAAGTATGGTTCCATTTAAATAAAATTGCAGGTGATAACAAATATGTATAACTCGTACGCGACGCAAGTCACACACGAAACTTATTTTTTTTTATAGACATCTATTCGCAATGCAGGAGACCAGTCAGTTAATCCCTCCGAACCCATTCGATAAAGCGGCCCATCTACTGGCCTTGACTACTGAAGCCCACGAAGGCTGCGGCTGAGCCAGCAACACGATCAGCTCCAGAGCGATGGCAGGTTTCAGCGGCATCGGCTGCGCTTCCACGCAATCCTCAAACCGCTCGAACAGCCGCGGGCTTACGAATGTAAACCAAGGGTATGGACCGTCCTCCAGCTGCGAGTCAGACTGCTCTTTAAAAGCCTGGAAATAGTAAGTAAGTTATACAGTAGGTACGATATTACCAAACAATTGGTATATATATACCAACTTGTTACTATGCTCTTCTTAGCAATTTGACATCGTGTAGGCACAGAAATTATCTTTTTTTTAAACAAACTATGAGTTTATTCGTGTAACGCCAAACCAGTTCAATGCAGATCCCGGCTCTGAGTATTCGTAGACTATGAGCCAGGCCCTCTTACAATACAAAGAAGCCTGTTGCACAGCTGTGAGATAAAACTATAGACTGATTATATGAGACTATATAACCCTGTTAATGTACCTGATGTATGAAGTGCAAGTCGGCCCCTCGATACACCATGCACTTGAACAGCTCCTGACACTTAGCGTGGACGTCGCGGACCTCCCGCGGCTGCAGTGCCGGCTGAAGACCAGCTAGGTCCGCGCCAGAAGAGCATATAGCCGGTAGAAGCTGAGCCACGCAGAGCAGGATGTTGAGGATATCGTTGATGAGGAGCGGGGTGGTGTCGTTGGTTGTACTCGACTGGGAAATGAGGAAGCTTAAGGGTTAAAACTTAGTCAGAACGGACATTCATATATTTGAAAGAAAAGAAAAAAAAGAAAAAACATTTTATTCGTGACAAACAGACACACAAAACTCAACAAAATACTGACATAGACAAAATACCTTGCACCTTGGGATATGCTCTAATTGACAAGAACAGCCCACGCAACTTTTCGCTAGAACAGCACTAGAACAGCTTAGATAGACTGGTACTCAGTCAGGATGGACATTTACTTACTTGTAAATTGAGATAATATGCAGCACAACATACCTATACAAAACGCCCCACGACAATGCCAGAAAAACTTACATATGGTAGCGTGATTTTGTTTTTGAACAAATTATATTTGAAAGAGCAGAGTAATTTGAGCAACATTTTTGTCTGAAATGCTAAGGCAAAACGTAAGCAGCTCCGTGTTACCTGGCAGTACCGGACCGTCAGGATGCTGAGCGTCTCATTCAACATGCCAGCAAAGATCCGCTGCGCCATACGGGGAGGCACCGTGTCCCATAAGTCCTTTCGGCTTCCTTGAAAGGTCATGCAAAAAGTTGTTACATACCTCGAAAGTCATTGAATACTATAGAGGTAATAGACTAATAATGGTTTACCATTTTTATTCTAGTAGTTCAAGTGTAATTAAACGCACGCATAAACGCACTAAATCAGCGCAATAACCAGCCAAGTGTGCTCACATTTGCTATCAGTTGGCATCCTGTAGTAGGTACGTCTATCCTATTCTCCAGAATATAGATTAACTAGTCATTCAAAAGCGTTCTGGGGCCTAGGAATCTCTCATGTACTCACGCTCCTTTCTCGCTTTCACCTGCTCAGACACGCAACACACAAATAAGCATTCTCACACAAACACACATACCCACCCATACTCACACACGCACGCACACCCACACGCTTCTCTGAAGTAATGTAATGTTTTATTTTTATACAAAATTAATATTGAATGTTAAAAGTTATCAAATGTTATGTAAAAGCTATTTAATTATTTGATTTTAAGAGTAAGTAGATGTATTTGTAATAAATTAATTTATGCATGTTGCACTGTTATTCTCTTTAAGTTAATCCTAATTACCTACCTTTTCTGTCTGTAGACCGTAAATTCTAATTAGTACAAATATATTTAAGTTGTCGAACCAGATTAAATCTATAAAAACAAGATACAGGCTCAGCCAGTTTGGGGTCCATGGGATATTTGCTTGTATGTTCTTGTGCTTCGTTAATCAAAAACTTATCTGTATATCTTTATCTTTGAAAGACTGCAGTCTGCATCTCCTCACCGTTCATGTAAAGCCACCAGCCTTGCACACTAGGCGCGCCGGCGGCGGGCGCGCGCGCGCCGTCTACCGGCCGGCCTCCTGCATCCTGCAGGATGTACAGCGCCAGCACCCGGCAATGCAGATCCAATACTCGCTCGCCCACGGCCTCAGCCATACTGACGTAGCGTTTGTAGCACGACTGCAACAATACGAGTTTACGAGTTTCTAACGACGGGCTAACCAAATTCCTTTCGTGGTGCTTATATTTACTGAGCTCTCAAATAGATATATCATCGTCATTAGTAACAGGATAAAGCAGACTTGCTTTAGCTTTACTTATGAAGATCAGGGTCAATAAAAATAAAAATTATGATGCTGAACTGAACTTGGGAGTTACATAAAAGTATAGATTCTAGTTCAACTTTGTTGTTTGATAGACAGTGAGAAAAAGTTTAAAACAGCACCACACGTAAATTACTTAAATATTTAACTACTTATAGATCTTATTGTTTAACCTATGTTCACATTGTTGCGTTCTGGTGTGAGGATGGAAGGAGGGAAGACAACCGGCGAAATTACTAGCACAGAGGCATTCCATCTTAGGATTGTAGTCTTGAGAATGCCTGTACGTGTGCTCGTTGGCCAACTTCATGCCATAAAACGGTAATTAATTTTCGTGTGGTGCTGTTTCGAAATACTTGAGTTTACTTGACCAATACGAATTGTAACTAAAAAGAACCGAACAGCAAAGTTCTACCTGTAACGTCGAATGACGTTCAGAGCTGCCCATCTCCTCAGTGTGCTGAAGGTAGCAGAAGAGGCTGTTCTTCAACAGAGCCGCTGCGCCGAGGGTGGACGTCAAGACGGGGAGGTCCGCGTGATCCAAAGCCTCTTGGGCCAGCATGTGGAGATGTTCTGGAAACATCATTAAGATGCTGTGTGATGCATTAAGTTTGGAAGCGGGAAAGGACTAAACGACCAAACGCGGTGTTAAAGCAACCAATCATCACTGAGCTTTAATATTAAGTGTATGTTCCGCAGGGTGTAATTATATTTTTGTCTTCCGAATTGTCACTTTATTCCAGACTAGTTTATTAAAAGCTCCTGTCAAACTCCAAACGTGTTCTAATCACACACTTATCATATTGTGCTACCTGTTATCTGTCGGTCTTCTTGTTGTTTTATACTTAATGATATTTAAATTATTGTTACCTAACAGCAAGTCCGCAGACTTAACCGCGAGCTGCACGAATTTGTCAGGGTCTGAAGTCTTTGCCACGCCTCCGTCGGCATTCTTATCCTCCTCCGTCGTCACAAACATACCCGAACCTTGGCTGAAAACCATCACTTTATATCAACCTCGGTAGGTAGTAGGTACTTAGCTTTAAGATGTTTAGAAAAATAATGATTGTTTTCATCCAATATTATACGGCGACTCTTACTTGAAAGCAATAGAGAATTCTTCTTCGAGCCATAACACTATCTTCACAGCAGCGAAGGAAGCATTCCTTGGGAAGTCGAGTCGCCCTCCTACCACTCCTTTGCACACAGACTCAGACAAAACTGTGTGATTTTTCTACAATAAATAATTAAATAAATATTTCACTATAGGAGTCCATACTCAAAAACTATGAAAGGAGCCATCTACATTAAAAAACCATCATGAGTCCAAAATTTTGGCTTTTTGTCATGGTAAAGTCTTCGAAACTCAAGATCTCTATTTTTAAGATTTGTATTTTTGTATGTTTGTAACAAATAAACTCAAAAATTAGGGTAAAGCACTTTATTATTAGCCACTAAAATACCTGTTACTGGCACCTAGTGATTGTTGAATTATCGTCTCTCTCTATTAAATAAAATAAATAAATAAATAAGCGTCTCTATTACTTGTGTTAAAGTTCATGGGGCCAATAATTGGTAGTTAGGTGGCCGATAGAAAGCTGCATTATCTCTGAGTAACATAGGCTATGTTTTATTTTTAAGCGCGGACAGAGTCGCGGGCAACAGCTATTATTAAATAAACTGCAAAAAAATGCAATCCACCAGAATGACTATCTATAGTTGTAAAATATACCACAAGATGCAAATAGGGTAAATCACCTATTACTGGCCACCCTCCGAGAACTGGCCACTTCGCAATAATATGTGTAAAGCAAGAGATATGCTGATATTTTTGTGATTAAACTAGAATACTTAGATCCTGAATTATTACCTGCGGGCCGATTATGGTCGTGTTTATCGACGTAGATAAAACATCTGTCACTTTCTGACCGGTATGTAAGTGCGAGAATGATGGAAGCTTTATCCACCGCGATAAAGGTGACCATAATACGGGCCCTGGAGTACTGTCCAAGTATCTGTACTGACAGCATCAGTAAATAAATTTGATGGCTAGTAACTAAATTACACTTTCTTAAGTGGCCAGATATTGACGATTTACCCTATATTGATAATCACATTTATAGCAGTATCTTACCTCATAATATTCAATATCCCTCTGCAAAAGAATGGGGATACGATCCATAATATTTCCATCTTCAATAACCTCCATATTGAGCAAAATAAAACAACAAAAAACAATAAATAACTATACTTAAAAAAAAACAATACAATAGACTAATCAGAGGTTAAACTTGACTGTGAGAACATGTTTTAAAATCTACACTTTTAACAATTTTGGAAAGTTCGTCTTGAAGTAATTTGTGTAATGTTACTCCGTCACGTTTGTAGACCCAGTAGCCTCCTTTTTGCATTACAAGGTCGTAGCGTTTTGGACCCGAAACAGGAGAACTTAGCCAAATCTGTTTATTTGGTGATTGCCTATTAATTACATAAGTTCCATATGATGAGCCAAGAGCTACTTTTAAAACTCCATCCTGAAACAAAATGGAAAGTAATTATTGAATTTGGAATGATCTGCTTATATCCATGTTTATAATTTTTAGGCTTCCCTACACCAATTCACTCCTTTTGTTTATCCTTACTAACTACATTTAAAGAGTTCATCCTTTAAACGGTAACAGATAACCAGTTTTACAAAAAATGTTTTATAACAATGGATTTTCAATGAAAAATAAAATATTAAGATGTAATATAATAAACTTTTCAAAATAGATCTTATTTTGAAAAGTATTGCACTGACACTACAGCTAGTGCAACCTAGCGAAATCATCTCATTGATACTTCTTTACTTTTTATCATGTTAATACCTGATTTTAACTGTTATGTCTGTACAAAAATGCTTCAAGGCCAACAGGTTTACAATATTCGCTGTCTATCAGTCAGTGTCACAGTTTTACAAAGTAGAATGTATGTTTACTGATTAAGTTTTTAGAGGTAATTCTTACAATTTCAATCCTGACACATGATTGTTGGCACATAAACTTTGAATTTTACTTGCTATGTGTGTATTTTAATTGTAATGTTTATGTTGTTGGCATCTCACTTGAGGCATTCCACGACAGTGACACACATGGCATATTCAAATTACATACAATTCTTAGTTGATGGCAGGCCATCAAGGCTTGAAATAAAAATAAATGAACAGACAATGGGCACTTCAAGCACTCCACGGCCTTAACCATATTGTGTTAGCATCATGGAATATTAAAAGGTGCACTTTATTTGCCGTTTCTTTTATGTAAAGAATACTTAAATAATGCATTAGCTTCCACTTCTACTAACTAATATCAAACGGCCACATTTATAAAACCCAGAATGAAGTTACACATTATTAAAATAAAGAACGAAGTACCTAACCATAAAAAGTAAGTTTGTATGTCCTTTAAAAACCTAAAACTTGTCATGCCTACTACACTGTAATTCGTGCTGTGGAATTATGTAGTAATAAACAAATAAATAAATAAACCATCAAAACTTATACTAATTAATTAAATATAATAATACTAAAACTTACGCTGTACGTTATATCCGCTCCTTTTAAATGAGATGCATTTTCCACGATCTCTTCAAAGTAATCACAAAGTGATTCTAACGTTTCGCTGCAGATTTCTTCAAAGGCAACTGGGTCAACTTCAACCGACTTAGGACTATCAGTGGTGACCGTTGAAAACTGGGCTCTTATTGGATGAATTTGACTAAAACCCACGTACTTGCGAAGAACAGGGCCGAAACTATTGATCTGACGATTCTGCCGTGCCAGCCACCGGCTGGTACGCAGGATATTTCGCAGCATTTTATGTACCTATCTTTTGCGCTGCGGTAACCAACCAAGCTGACGGATCACGGATGAGTCGAGGCTAGGTTAGTTTCATAGAGTACATTGAATAATAGGTTTAATTTTCTTGAACTTGAATGTTATGACATAATGACATGACAGTCAGTGTCAGTTTGACGTTTGTTTACTTTTTGCTCTAATGCTGCCATATAACATTTTCCGCTTTTCCCAAAAGTGTCAGCTCCGCGTTTCTTGCGAGATAAAGGTTTATTCGATACTGTTTTTTAATTTTCTTTACAAATGTGTAAAGAAAATAATTATTACGTGATAGGTTCTGCATAATTTTCTTGACATGCTTAGGTATTTAGCAAGGGCCTAAACATTTGAACCGCAAATAAGTTTAATAGGTGGTCTATTTCATTTATTTTTAAACCAAAATTCGACCAAATGAGTGACAGAAAAATTCATGCAAAGATGCAAACAAACTAACAAACATTCATTTTTACATTATACCCACGTAAAATAATTTTACATCTCCCCCGTCATGACCCCTGAGCCATGAGCAATTTACCTTCTTGATCTGTGCCATTCTGGAAAGCGGCGCTCTATTATAATATAATATGTATATACCTATATAAATAAACAAATAAATATAAAGGGACAATATCACACAAATTTACCTAGTCCCAAAACAAAGCTCTGGGCTTGTACTTTAGGTACTAGACTTCAATAAACTTACTAACAAAGAGAAAAACATAGAGCTCATGGGCACGTTAATTTTATAAAGCTACAAGTAACAATTTTACGGTTCTAAACTGGCAACACTGATCAAATGGCTGTGGCCCGTTTCACGAAGCTACAAGTTACAAATTACAAGCGGAGCTCCCTTTCTAGCAAAAGGAGTTAGAAAGAGAGTTCCGCTTGTAATTTGTAACTTGCATGTTTTAAGAAAAAAATATATATATATATATAAATAATTGAAAAGGGGTCTAAAATGGGGGGTTGAAAAATGAAAGTGGTTTGATTATAGCAAATGGGATATCATATGAAAGAGCTTAATCTGCATATTTCAAAACAATTTTTTTTTTTAATTATCTGTGTTGAACTTTTTGATTTATAACCAAAAATGTACAAAAAATTACCGTTCCGAGAAATAACAAAAATAAATATAGGCTAAAATGGACCTTATTGCATAAAGTATAAAGTTCATAAAATTTTTATTATTATTATATCGCCATGCGTTTGATTTCATTTACCAGCGCGCACCGCGTCAAGGTGCGACCGCACCGCTGCTTAACGGTGCGTATAATACTGTGCGTCAAAAACGGCACCATGATGTTACGCAACGACACCGTATTTTACGCAGCGGTGGGGTCGCACATTCACTGGTCCCGGAACGAGGTAATTAACGTACAAATTTAGGTCGCGAATATTTTATACTTCCAAAACTTGGGATCTTTAACATAAGTAAGTAAAGTAGATATACTTTTTACGTTGTACCTACAGATACGTCAGGCAAGACAAGGAATATTTAGAATAAAAAACAACTTCCTTAAAAATGCAATTTCTTTATCAGCTTAGAATGAGTGGACACCACCATCTTTTAACGCTTCAGTTTTCGACTGTGTTAAATGAAAAATCCATTATGATCATAGGTTTACCTTAAAACTGAAATATTTTATTTAATGGCAATACTCGCATGCTCTGTTAACGCCATCTATCCAAAGTGTGTAACATCTTTTGAAGCCCTTTTTAACGTGAAAAGCCTTAGGCCCCGTTCCCACTATGCCGGACCGGCAAATTTGCCGGATGCCGGTAAGGCTAGTGGCTTATGACGCTGTTCACACGGCATAATGTGAACAGCTTCATATAAATTGTACAGCCACTACCCTTACCGGATCCGGCATAATTGCCGGATCCGGCATAGTGGGAACCAGGTCTTAGCCGGCTAACCAGCCAGACATTTTATATTTTATTTAGGTAATGTCAACGTGGGTCGAAAGGTAACGTTATGCATTGTGATTCCCAATGGCTCCAATTTTAAGTTCCTTTTTACTATTTAAAATTTTAATGTCCTGGTATTTACTTAAGTACTTGTCTTGTTGAGGCATAGGTATCATGTGAACGTGCCAAGTTATAAGGAGTAGGTACCTACCTACATATCTATTAGTTAGGTAAGTAACCTTAACTTCATTAATAAGTCTAGCTAAGCCTAGTGTAGCTGTTATAAATAGTGACTGTAGTAATTACCTAGGTACTTATACTTAGTAGATAGGTAACCAACCAAGCTGACTAGCATAGCTAGAGCTGATGTTAGATGATTTTAAATTATTAGCTGAGTAATCAAGCTTATAGCCCAGCTGGCTAGTATGGTAGGTAACATAAAGTACGTTAAAGCTAACTATTTATTCTAGCGTGAGTGAGTGTATTCACAGGAATTGCTGGCTGCCATTAGTTATTACTATTATTAAGTAAGTAGGTAAGTACTAACAGAAATTAGTAATCAGAGCTGAATATTAAGCACACCTGTGCTGTCCGTTAAGCCATGCCTGGATCACTAACCAAGGCTATCTAACTGATTGCACTAGCTGCCTAGCTAGCAACTTTTGGCGGCTAGCTTTTCTTTATTCCCGATGAGAGAAGCTTCACAAAAATCATAATTGAACATCGTCGTCCAGATCTGCGTTTTCATTTTTGACTTCTTCTGCTTCGGGTTTGGGGAGCATGTATGCGTTTTGTTTAGGCAACATCCAAGGCTTCGCTAGGTACTCAGGTGACAGAACTGAAATGGATTCCTCAATCACCCTCGGTATGGGTAACGTAGAGTTGTATTGAGCCCAATGGGGATTTATAAACCAGACATGCCTGAAAGAAAACAACATATTACAAAACTTTCATCAAAATGCCAAAAAACCAAAATGGTAGCATCAAAGTGTTATATGTATATATTTGGAATGGGCTATTTAATAGCTTTCATTTGATACCCATATTGTTATGATAAAAAAATATATTTTTTTCCCCCTCCATATTTGTTTTCGCGGACGCCATATTTAAATATTATATACCCTATGTCACTTTGGCAATTAAGACGAATCGAATGACACCTCGCATGTTAAAATCCGTCAAGCCGTTTAGGCTGCAGAGCGTGCCCAGAAATAGACATACATACATACTTACATACATACATACATACATACATACATACATACATACATACATACATACATACATACATACATACATACATACATACATACATACATACATACATACATACATACATACATACATACATACATACATACATACATACATACATACATACATACGCTCGAAAAACCCTCCTTCTGACGCAGTCGGGTAAACAAAATACTGTTTTGAGATACCAAAGTAAGTAGGTATTGCGTTTTAAACTTTCAAGATATCCTTAAGTATTCCTGATAAAAACTTTATAATTATAATATCCTTTAATACTTTAGTTTCTTAGTACAGTCAGCAGCAGAAGTAGCTACGCAACCGAAGAGATCAAATGAAATTAATGATCTGCACTCATCTCCGTTGTCTAGAGAATACTTACGTCGTGTCTAGATCATTTTGAGCATGTTATTCTGCTTAACTACTTTTGATGCTGACTATACACTATTTATCTGTATTTTAACCCCCGACGCAAAAAAGAGGGGTGTTATAAGTTTGACGTGTAAGTGTGCGTGTGTGTGTGTGTGTGTGTGTGTGTGTGTGTGTGTGTGTGTGTGTGTGTGTGTGTGTGTGTGTGTGTGTGTGTCTGTCTGTGGCACCGTAGCTCTTAAAAGGATGAACCGATTTGGATGCGGTTTTTTTTATTTGAAAGCAGGTTTTCTAGCGGTGGTTCTTAGACATTTTATATTGAAATCGGTTCAGCCGTTTTTGAAGTATTGAACTTTGAAATGTCAATGTCGGGGGTTTTCCAACTTTTTGTTGGTTAGGTTATATTTTAAGCATTATTAATATTAAGTAAGTAATCTGATTATTTCAAATTTAGGAGATTTTTTTTATACTATGTGGAGTTATTTCCGGCTGTTATAAAATGCTATTAGAATTGTCAGTATATTCTGAATAAATAGAAAATGCAACAAGATAACAACTGAAATTAATCCCGCTTTTGAACACACTTTCTATATCTTTTATTTCACATTTCTCGCTCAGTGCGTCTTTATTGTTACAGGCTAGTGAGAAAGGGACAAACGTGCTAGACAGATAAGCCGACTGGTGCATTCACGCAAGGCTCCATCCACAACAGATTTTGATCTGGTCGGGCATCGTGTGGGTGACCTGTCACGTGACTTGTTTCTTTTACAAGTATTGGTTGTTATAAAATAAAGGTTTGTTGTGCATACACCGGATTGACGGGACGTGACGGCAAAAATGTACCAGTGCTAGTGATTCATTAAATGTCGACTAAGTGTCGACATCGATAAAAAGCAATTTTTAATCATCATTATCATAAGTAATGGCCAAGTTTGAATACTTACTTTTTAATTATGTGCAAACCTCTTTTATTTATACTTATCGCAAATATAAACAACCGGTATCTGACATTGATTCTGGACTCAAGTCACTTTTAAACACCATTGAAATTACATTGAATAACAAATTCATTCAGTACCTACAACAATATTCTTTAGCATTCTGAACAATTGAGAACCTTTGTTTTTTCTAAACGCCTCGAAAGAAAAAAGATCTGCTGATCATTCACATATAGAAGATAAAGGTACGACTTACTTTTGCAAGACATGTAAGATCCATATGTCACGAAAAAGTTGTCGATAAACTTAGTCGATATTTAATGAATCACTAGCACTGGTACATTTTTGCCTCCGTCAATCCGGTGTATGGTTATATGTAAGTAATTATAAATAGGTCTCTCATGCCTGTTTTCTCGTTCCTGCAATGGCCTATAGTTGGCGAGATTCGGCTCGTCCCAGGGGTTCCAAAGTTTCCGGAACTCTTTCATCTGCAAAGAAGAAATTGGTTTGGTTTGGACGGTAACTACGATTTGTGGGCTCATTAATAAGGAAAATCGGAGAAAATACTGGTTAATGGACATTTTTAACTATGAGAAATTACGATAGGTACTTAATGGAAAATGGATGGGAAGGGCACGTGAAATTTTCTTCTTCAGTAATTATTTCCATTACTCAACATAAGTTTCGATAATACTTCGGGATGGAGATTTATTAGATGATGCGAAGAATAATGGATAATTTAGTGGTATAGTTTGACGCTATTTCCTCAAATCAACCGAACGACATAAGCTTCCAAGATCGCTTGAGGTGATTTCGAAGCGTTTAGTTTTCTACTCATGTCGCCCTGGGAAATGCCCTGCTGTTATCCCAAAATCATGGCTACGCCGTAACAGACAGACAACGATCTTATCCGTCGAATAAGAGATATCCCGGTATCCGAAGAGCCTCATAAACACGCGTGCTTTTATAATTATTCAGGCACATCTTTTTTATAAAAAACACCGTATTTGTGACACTTCGCGGTGTATACATGCGGAAAAGACGATAAACTCTTTAAGTGCATTTGCTACCTAGAGTGAAACTTCTACAGCTTCATATATCATTTTAGTTTAAGTTTGGAATTTTAACTTTAGGATCTAGGTACGTCAGTCAAAGTTTGACTAGACTGACGGACCGAACTGACGAAATACTGAGCCTGCGACCTCCCTCTTATACTGAAGACTTAAAATCTTCCGTAACTGTAATCGCTATCTTTTTCAAAATGGTCACCATAAGGTATAGATACCTACATTCATTATCGAGAGCGCGGAATGGAATTTGTAGTGGTTGTTTCGTACGCATGAAAAGAGAAATACAGACTTACATACATAACATCACGCCTGTAAAAAAAAAAAAATAAGTTTTTTTCTTAATTTAATATGATTAATGATTACATACCCTAAACAAGTGGAATAAGTACGTTCTTTTTAGGGTTCCGTACCAAAATGGTAAAAAAGGAACCCTTATGGTGAGACTTCGGTGTCTGTTTGTCTTTCTGTCTGTCTGTCTGTCTGTCTGTCTGTCGTATACTGTGTGTCGTATATGAGTATTTTCTTTTGCATTTTCCAACCATATAATTATCTTAAATACGGAACCCTCGGTGCGCGAGTCCGACTCGCACATGACCGGTATTTTTTTTCTTTTAGACGCTTTCATTTAAATCTTCATCTGAGCTGTCACAAGTAATGACAATAATATGATCTGAAATTCGATCAATTTCCTCTTTTTGACATGGTACCTACGGTAATACGTCGGTGGCAATCATAGAATTGAATGACCATGTTCTTTTAAAATTGCATCAATGTGGTACTCACTAAATCGTTCTATATAAACTTGTTTTTTACATCAACGGACTATAAGAAATGTTTTGTTCTGTCCACCAATCCATCATTTCTTGTTTACGAGAATTTGACGTTCAAACATATTCTAAGTATTGCGAGAATACCTACTTACGATAAAATAAGACGTATATTTTAGTGCAACGTAAATAAATGGACACCGACATTATTTTTGTATTTACGTCTTCAATAACAAACCTCTTTTTATGTTCATAGTACGAGAAGAGAGAAAATTCAAATATAGAATGCCTGTTAACACACATTACTACTACATAATATGCAATTCCGCTAATTCTATAATTTATCTATAACAACTGTAAGGTAATGGTTTATACTTAGGTACCTATCTCTATCTATAACTGTTTCGTCAAATATACAAAACATGAGTGATGTTCTTTGGCTGATGTACCGCCTTTTCGGGGTACCCCCAAGCGGAAATTACCTAAGTTAGGGGTTCCTTTGTTGTCGGTTGTTCACCGACTCTATCCAATTACCGGTGTAAAACTCGTAGGTGGGCAAATAGATACAAAAGTGTCCAACAATCAAGTAAATATTTGCAACGGAAGTGGGGGTTTCTTCGAAATTCTCCTGAAGAATTGCCGTCACACCAAATTTGAAACTTCATAAGTAAGTGGTTGACGCAAGGGGTACTGTCAGTTCACCCTCCACCGGATTCAGCTTCCTCCCCCGCAAGCGACTTTTTGATCTTTTAAACCGCATGTCCAAAAAACTTGAAAACATCAGAAAGGTAACGTTTATTAAATACCTACTTTCAATAAAAAAAACGAAAAACTGCGCTTTTCAACAAAAGAACGTAAGTGCCATGAAGATACGCTCATTTGCTGGTGCACTTTTTTATTTGAGATAGTTTTTGTGTAGTAACAGCTTTGGAACCCTACACTGAGCATGGTCAGATGTGTTTTTGGTCAGAAGTGTGAGTGAGCCGTAGTAACATCTTGCTATCGGCAATTCTTATGCTGTGTACATGTGGAGCCATAAAATCAGTAAAGCTGCCCTGGTGCTTAGTCATATGCAAGGAGTAGCCTAAGTCTTATATACCATTTCTCTATGTCATTGTGGATGCACAAATCGTTGCTACAAATCCAGTTTTACTTCTACAGCTGCAGCATAAATTTTGAATGTGTCTTTTTGTGCCAACAATTTTAACTGAGACGTCCTTTAATCGAATAAAATCAGCATTAATTTCTGTATCGGAACTTTCCAAGGCCATTATCTCCGGCTTGTACATTTCAGGTCAGTCGCCAGCATGAAGGTCCCCAAATATTAATTATCTACCTCGAACTTAATATTTCTTAACTTGTACGCTGCGAATATTATTTTGTTTTAGTAATCCTCCACTGATTGGCTACTTTTTAGATTAGTATTTATAAGTTCTTTTAACAATCCAACTTTTCTCGTTAGCCCGCTGTCCTGAAATAGGTACCTTTATTAATTTGTCCCAAATCTGTTTTGCAGTTGTAGCTTCTTGAATATGAATATAATACTCGTATTAATATTGGACCGATTAATAATTTTAATTTTGATTTGACTTTGAGCTCTTTATTCTTGGCTTTCCGATCAGATTCAAGCAGCTGCGCTGTTAAGCAGTCGTAGGCAAAATATGTAGCAGTCGTAGGTATGAGTTCCAAATGCACGTTTACAGCAAAATTACAATTTGTCCAAATTTCTCTGCCAGGAAGTTTGTCAATTGATATCAAACTATTATATGAAACCATATTACCAACCAACCAATATTACGCTGTAATAAGCTGAAAATAATGATAACTCGCGAACCGGTAACTTAAAGTGTGGTCAGGCACGCCTACTACCTACTAAAATTTTTTGACGGCTAATTTCTGAATGGTTTTTAGAGAAAGAAAGACACTTCACGGAGGGCATGAGACGGCCCATAACCAGATGGAATGATTAAAAAGGCAAACTATTTACTTTTAAGGATTTATTGCAATATTATGAATTAATTACAAAACAGAACGCTGACGCACGTTGTAGGTCCATGGTGCACATTGCAGGTACCTATGCTACATTATAATGAATTGTTGACAAATGGCGTTATAGCGTCCAATCTTCTATCAGAAGATAATATAAGATAAAGTAACGCAAAAAAAATCGAACATGTCTAAAATAAACTAGAATCCAATTTTGGGCGTTAGAAGAAAATCCATGCTATATCTCAAAACTAAGTGTGTGCTGTACACACATTTAAAATTTTGCTCAATTAGTTCGCTATGTTCCGGTGTGGCATTTAGCTATAAATTATTATGAGCCAGTGGAACCGGAGATATTCAATCGCAACTCAATAAGTTCGCTTACATTACATTTGTTTTGTTTTGTGGGTGTCACCTATTATAGTTAACTATAATTCATAACCGGTCAAGAGACGGGGGTGGAGGGAGCGGGCGCGGGACTCGCGTTCCCTAGAATTTCCAACCGTTCCATTTTACCGATACAAAATAAGAGTTCGACTGTCACTTCTTTAAGCACTCATCAGTAGGATCGCTAGTGGTCCTAGATCCAGTCAGGACCTTATAAGAAACTTACCTGTTCAAACGACGCATACAAGGGCACTCTTGGTATCAGCCACCGCACTGTGTGAGTGTCTCCCCTCACGGTCGTGTGTCCACCCCAGTACAGGAAGTAATCTTCATAGAACAAAGGCATCAGCTGCGATAGAGGATATGGGCCTATGTGGGTGTATGTCTGCGCTTCTTGGATGCGAGGGAACCCTTCAACGATTTTGGTAATACGAATGTCTGGGTTCACACCGTACTGAGGGAAATAAAAACGTTTCACGTAGAATTAAAAGAGAGTAAGTAACCTATTGAGCAGGTTGTAGGGTTTTACACTTAAATAATTTTCTAACGCGGCGTCGAGGTTTGAAATATCTCCAAACAGAAAGTTTCCATGCTGAAGGGTCAACCATTATAATCTACGTCGACGAGCTCGTCAGTAAACTGCATAAGAGCAACATAACTGCCCTTTTAGCTACAGGCCAATAGGTCAACTATTTTCCTTTCCCAATATTCAACCGCAGATACATTAAGATTCGAGTAGAAATCCAACATTAGAATTTACCACTTACAAAATGTGCCAAGTTTTAGCTAGAAGGAACTAAAATTATAGATTGTAAAGGGATGCAACCACCACCTCAGCACCCTATGTCAACCTGTCCTGCTCGTGGTACATCCTGCTGATTAACGAATGAGGATCTGCTGAACGACAAATGGCGGGATATCCATTAAAAAAAATGCGCGTAGCTAAATGTGGTAGACCAGTGACGGGTTACCACTGGTCCTGAACCACGTCATCATGGAATGCCCTGGGGTAACAACATACCGGGCACATCACCTCGGAACTAGGGTTGCCAACAGTTTTTGCTCTAAATATAGTATTTGACCAGGTTAGGAGGAAAAAAAAACAGTAGCTTTAAAAAAAATATAGTATCTTTTTTTATTTGTTTTTATTGGATCCGGCAGAAAGTTTGAGGTGTTTGTTTTTTTTACCCGACTGCGTCAGAAGGAGGGTTATGTTTTTCGAGCGTATGTATGTATGTATGTATGTGTGTATGTATGTATGTAAGTATGTATATATGTATGTATGTATGTATGTATGTATGTATGTATGTATGTATGTCTATTTCTGGGCACGCTCTGCAGCCTAAACGGCTTGACGGATTTTAACATACGAGGTGTCATTCGATTCGTCTTAATTGCCGAAGTGACATAGGGTATATAATATTTCAAAACGGCGTCCGCGAAAAAAAATGGAGGAGGAATAAAAAATAATATTTTTTTATTATAACAATATGGGTATCAAATGAAAGGTATTAAATAGCCCATTCCAAATATATATATATACATTATAACCCGTTAATGCTACCATTTTGACAGGAAAGTCAAAAAATACGTAAATGTTAAGTAATAAACTCATTTTGCTAGAAAGAGAGTTTCCCTTGTAATTTTGTCACTTGTACCTTTGCGGCATTAAAAAATCGAGCTCCAGAGCTCATATATCGCTTAGTAATAATTAATTAAATGACTATTTTATTAATAAAAACTAAAAAGATTGAAATAAATTAAATTATTTAAAAAAACAAAAAACCCGACTGCAATAAAAAAACAACTGAAAAGCGAAAAACAAGCTCTATAATTTATAGAAAATTGTAAGAGCAATATTTATAACAATTTAAATTGAACTTGAATATTGGAAAAGGTATTGCAGGCGGGGACAAGCAATGAATTACAAATCCTATTTCTTCATAAAATTTAACATTTGGAACGGCTTGTCCCCGCCTGCAATACCTTTTCCAATATTCAAGTTCAATTTAAATTGTTATAAATATCAGTACGTACATTGCTCTTACAATGTTCTATAAATTATAGAGCTTGTTTTTCGCTTTTCAGTTGTTTTTTTATTGCAGTCGGGTTTTTTGTTTTTTTTATATAATTTCATTTTTAATGAATCTTTACAATCAAAACTTAAATTTGTGCTTATCAATAATTCATTTCTAATTAAATTTATTTGTGCTCTGTTCCGTTCTTTCCGCCATTTGGCATTCATAACAGAAAAAACTCGTTCTGTAAATGCAGAAGTGGCCGGAATTGACAAAAGATAAGAAATAATCTTCGTCAAATTTGGCAACAGACTATCTGTTTCATGAAAAATATGTTATTATGTTGCCACTTTTGACTTGTGTTAAGTGTTTGAAAGTCAACACTCTCCGTTAACTTGGTACAAAGTTTGTTTGTGATTCTTACTACTAAATACAGCAAATCAATATTGATTGAAATCTTTTCAGAGAAACCAAATTTTCCAATTACTTCCACACATGAATCAAAGTCAATGCTATTTTCCAAAGAAAGCATCCTATTTCCCGGACTCTAGTTCTTTTTTTAAGATGTAAATACCTAATAATAAATGTCTATGATGGTTACATTGTTCGCTTCTAGAGATTTTATAGTTTTATTGAAAATATGAAGAATATGGCATACCATATGATAAGCCCTAATCAAGTGTAATTCAGAACGCGTGCGGCACGCAGGCAGGTACGTTCATAAATTGGGAGAAGTGAATCACTGATATGAAAATATTTAATGACTGGTCAAAATATAGTAGATTTTGCTACTATATATTTTTCCAATAGTATATAGTATTTTCACCCAATATATAGTAGAATACTATATAATATATAATATAGTAAGGTTGGCAACCCTACTCGGAACACCGAGGTCGCTACCAGATGCCGTCGGCAACGTTAAGGGTTTGCTAGGCTTCCTGGAGGAACTGGGTTGGCAGGAGTAGTGCCGCCAACCCCTCACGCAAAATAGGCGCAGATTTAAGTCGTCGAGTTGCGGAAAAGAGCCCGCCATTACCTATAACCTATAACTGTTAATTTTTGATCGCTAATTGACGCTACATACCTTTATCATGTAGCAAACAATCACTACCCCATCGTCATGGAGTATTGCTTGCTGCTGCGTCATATAATCTGCCTTGAAGTATGTAACCTGCAATAAAAATTCCATTATTAGTTGACGTAGAGGTAGTTCACTTCTCAAATTAGGCAACGGGAAACGACATGACTTAATACTTACTATATCCACGGCAGTGAAACACGATAACTAGAGCAATACGGTTTATATTATGTCTAAACATCGGTTTTGGTTAGATAGGCATGACATACGTAGTGACTCTTGCTCATGTGGGAGTAGTAAGGACGGTTGTATGTATGTGCGTGTGTATGTAGGTGTGTATGGACTATGTATATTTTTTGTGATATCGTAAAGGCTTATGGCTTATGGGTTATCGTTAGATTAGTCCTCATCCCAGAAGCATCATAAATATATAAGCCATATTTTAGCTACCTATTCGAATGAAGATATTATAGAACAAGTCAATTTCTTGATTCGAGAGCACGCGGTCGAGTTCTATAAGTATGCCAAAAAACAATAATGTTAATTTTAATGACTATGATTTATTCGGTTCAAGCCCTAGACAAGATGCTTAAAGCGAAGGATTTTCGAAAACTGTAAAAATATACATCGTGCGTTAAAAAGAAAAGTGCCGTTATTCAAAATGACCACATTTTACAGGGCACGCGTTTAAAGTTTTGTGTATGTTTAATTTAAATTAAAAACAAAAGTGTCGAATCGTATATAATTATAACTTCTTTAAGCGTTTGGTTTTAAAGTTTAATGTGAAAATTGATTATAAAGCCTTACTTTGCTATAAAATGTCCCTATTCTATACATATAATTTCTAAATTAAATAAGTAATTTTTCATAATAATTAATCAGCTGTGAGAGTGATTTGATTTATCTCAGAATAAATGCTGCCAGCATCGTCGGGACAATGCCGCAGGGCCCTTTTTAGGGTTCCATACCAAAATGGTAAAAAAGGAACCCTTATGGTGAGACTTCGTTGTCTGTCTGTCTGTCTGTATGTCACAGCAGGTTTTCTCAGCAACTACAAATGCTATCAACTTGAAATTTAGCATAGTTGTACAACTTGCTTGCCCGCATCTGTTCTAAGTAAAAAAAATAATTAATTTCGTAAATAATTTAAAAGGGGTCTAGAATGGGGGATTGAAAAATGAAAGTGGTACGATTATAGCAAATGGGGTGTCATATGAAAGGTCCTAATCTGCACATTTCAAAACTATTATTATACTTTTTTGTGTGATATACTTTTTGATTTATAGCCAAAAATTTCCAAAAAATGACCGTTCCCCCACCTTATTTCGAAGTTTAATAATCAAAAAATATAAAAAAAAATCCTGACGTATAGATAATTACTTATATTTTATGGGAAAATAAAATGAAGTGTTCATTTTCTCAATTAATAACAAGCATACCATAAATTATTATGTTGTTAGAATCAACATTAAACGGAGAAGTTTTTACAAAATATGGTTAACTTTCGATAGGTAGTTGTTTTATTTCACGAGTTGTTTTACAAAATCGAGTAAAGGTTTGATAGAAGTCTTTGTAGGCTACCAGTTATTTTATTTTTCAGACAGTGAACATTTTTCAGCTGAAAGTACCATATTAGAAGAGTTATATTAACCCAAAACCTATTTAAAAAAAATCTGCCGATGGTGTTACATTTTATTTTAAAATGTTTTTTGGTCGGAGATAGAAATGTCATGTTTTTTTATAAAAATCATAACTTTTTAACCGTCAAGAATCCAATAAGCACTGCCGCCTCTATGTCCCTGTTTGATTTGATCTACACTTCCAAGGACACCCTGTGTACGTTTTCTATAGCAAAATAACGTTCTCGCAATGCATCTTGGCTAGGGCCTTGACTACTGTTGGTTGTGTGGTTCGGAGTTTGGGTTTGGATATCACGAGCAGCGAAAATACTCAATTCTATCTCCTGACCTGATTGTACTAGGTACTATAGAACCGTCAGCTAGAATTAACCCATATACTCGTATGTAACGTTTTAAAACCTGCATTTCTCCAGGATACCGTCTCTTATCGACGGTGTGGTCACTTCCCATTGTTAAATCCGGACCCCAATGAAAATGCACCTGTGACATAACGTGCTTTTCCTTGAAACAGCCACCCTCTAGGTACGGGCGCTCGGTCCTCCATTTTGCTCCCATCACCACTGGAAAAACGGGAAAATAATCCTAGGGAGTGTAAATTGACGTTCAAATGCACTTCCTTAGCGTCGTCTAAAATAGTATGAAGAAAAACGAACTATCAATATCAAATCATTCCTCCACATTGTTCACTATAAAGTTGAGAAGTCGTTTACTGGTCGCCTAAAACGTTTAGTTCATGCCAAAAGGATCTCACTCCAATCCAAAAATCATCTAGTAAACTTACCAAGGACTAAAAACAGAAGAAGAATATTTGCCTACTGCTGCAACACAGAATACAGTGTCATGATCTGTCCAAAACCTTTCTCATTTGATTATCTTTATTAAAAACCTTTATTGTGTAAATCTCTATACATTTTTATATACAAATAGATACAGTATGGGTTCATTCAATTGTTATAAAACTTGATATACTTATGCCCGGTTCCAATATTCAAGAAACGAATGGTTTTCCTTACGTCTCGTTAAAATTTGACACATTTTGTACGTAGCAAATGTCGAATTTTATCGAGACGTAAGGAAAACGATTCGTTTCTTGAATATTGGAACCGGGCATTAGTCTATTTTCATGCATTTTGGAATAAAATAGAACCTTGTGGAGAAACAATAGTTTTTAGGACCACCCTATTGTACAGTCGAGTTCATAAATATGTAAGTCTCTTAATATGTCTCTTTACTCGCCGTGACAATAATTCATAATGGCAGTTTAATCATGACATTAAATAGACAAGATACTAAAGTGTATACATATTTATGAACTCAACTGTACCTGTCTATTATAGATGGCAGGCGGAATTGAAATCTGCTTATGAGAAGTAATTAATTCCGTGTGTTATGCGACAGTACTTGTTTGTTACTTGTCAGAAGATTATTTGGGACCGCGACCGTAAACGAGTATAAACAGGTAGGTACTTACTCGTTGTGTAATAAACGAACCTGTGTATCCAGTGTTCGTTAGTTTGATTTTATGGGGGTACACGTCGAAATTATACCATTTGAGCTCCGGACACGTGTATCTTATGGCACCAGTGATAGACACGTCGATTGGCGTCGGAAGTTTCCCCTCGAATTGGCTCCAATAGTGCAAATAGTCCACAGTTCCTTCTTCTGGTACATAGTCTTTATCGTGTTTTACTTCTTGGTCAGTTTCATCTATAGTTAAATACGAAAAGCATCTTACCGTGTACAAGTGCGAGTCGGATTCGCGCAAGAAAGGTTCCGTGCCATCTTTTATTTATACCTATCTATACTTACATTATAATAAAGTTGTAGAGGGGGGGGGAAGAGGGATCAAAGTTAGTAAGTATGAAAAAAAGTTACCGGAAAAAAGTTAAAACAAACTAAGAAATTTTCTAATTATGCCAAAAATAGGTACTTCTTTAAAACCCTATTCGAGGGCAGTCGATTACTTTACGTGATTACAAATATCAAAATTTTATTCTCCGTTTATTACATAGAAACTAAATTAAAAGATTAATATTATTGGCTCAAGTTGATGGCAAATTTGGGAACTTACCGGTTTGTTGTGTTACGTTTGCAATTTGCATGGTAGGTGTTTAGGCGTGTAAGAATTAGTTTTTTTTGATCTTTTATATTTTATAAATTATACTTTACTAAAAAATTTGACGGACAAAATAACACTCACTAACTCTACATCCTTGTGTTTTGGTCACAGATTATAATTATTTGAGTGTGTTTGTTGTTGTGGATTTGACAATATACATACATATGATAACCATGCCTTAAATAGCATGCAATATTAAAAAAAAGGGATAATGACGTGGATGTTTGCATATTAAAGACTAGAAAAATATAAGTTGAACCTGCTTTCTCAAATAAACTTTTTTCAACATCAAACATCCGAAAGTCAACATCTAAGACGTCTCAATATGTCAATATGTTAAAAGATCCGTCCCACTATCAAAATAGTAGCTTTAAGAATTGAAAAGAAGAAGAAAAACTTCAATCTTTGAATAGCATAAAAAACCGTTGCAATGAAAGAAGCTCCAGAGCCTAAAAAACCAAAAAAATACAGCATTGAACCCGATAGAGCATTAAAAACTTGGGAAAAATGGATTACAATCCGAAAAGAGGAAACAGAAAAATTAGGAAAACTTACAAAAAGACCGACAGTGGATTTAGCAATGAATTTACTTGTTAATAAACGGGAAGACGTAGAGCGTAAATCTGTTCTTGCAGATGCTCAAGTAGAGGGGACGGAAGAATCAAGAGGAGGCGCATGGATCAACAGACAGAGATTTCGAGCACGTTATCCCGAGGAGCCAATCTACGAAAGTACAAGAACACGTGTAGAATTGGGTATTCCCACAATTGTTGAACACATCGGTATCCCCATTTACATTCAAAATACCGAAATGGGTATCGTTGGGGTGCCTGAGCGCTTACAATGTGACATTTTAGACTACGACTATCATGCCTATAGAAATAAACGTGAATTGGAATTGAAGGAGAAAATTGAAAAGATAGATCCCTTCAGGTAAGCTATAGGTACTTAACCGCTTTTTAAATTTTACATTAAGTTTATATTTTGTGTTGACTACAGTATTTTACTTGGTATTTATTCAATGAACTTTCAATTCAGTAGGTGCAGTAGTAGGTCTTAAACGGCGTTTGGGTTTGTACTTTTCTTTCACCCGAAATACGGTTAGGATGAAATTCGCCAAAATGCTTGGGTGTTTTCGTTGGTAGGTAATAAGCGTCCTAAGTAAATGTAAAACATACTTATATTATTTTTTAGTTGGGTCATTTAGATACATAGATTGATTGATTGTTGGTTAGATTTTTAGGTGGCGTGATATAATTATAAAAATAAACACAGTTTATTAAATTTGGGCCGGATTACGACGGACACTAACCGTCGCATATTGAAAAAAAGTGACAGATGTGTCATTGACTGCGACCAGGGCAAAATCACAAGCTCAGTCAGACGCCCTACTTTGAAAATCTAAGTTCAAAGTTACGTTAGCTCCATCCCAGTCACTCGCGTCATCTGAGACTAAATCGAGAGAAAGGGATGGAGCGTACGTAACTTCGAAATTCAATTTTCAAAGTAGGGTCTGAGGTTATGTTGGTTTATGACAATGTGTCCTATGGCAACTTTTTTCAATATGTAACGGACTGGTTAGTGCCCATCTTAATCCGTCCCAAATTGAATAAACTGTTTTAATTTTTTATAATTACCTATATGACGCAACAAAAAAATCTAACATTTCTTTCATTTACCTTAGGACGCTTATCATTACCTATCAACGCAAACATATCCGAGCGTTATGGCGCAGTTCTTCCCTAGCAAATTAAAAGCGTACGTTTAAAACTCTGTTTAATTAATTTTACCAGAATCATAAAGACATTTTAAGACTTCTTGCGCTGTACCTACCTAGTTCAGGTTTCTTATTTATAAATGAATAGGAAAAAATGGTAAAAAGTAAAAACTCGCTTGATTTCTGATATTGAAAATATTATTACTAACAAACTACTTCTTGACTTACTACTCTAACAGTGGGCATCGTTCCAAAGATAATGGCGGCAATGCTACGTTTAATGACATTGCGGAAATCTTTGAAGTAGCTGCAGCAGCAATTAGTAATACAATACGTCAACCACACACTTAGAAAGAATAAAAACATTTTGTAATGAACGAATCTGCAAATATTGGGGCTGATTTCGCTTGCATCTTATTTTGTTGCAGACCAGAAAAACCTAATCTGATGATAAGAGGGAATAGACCGAAGCCCCCTTTACCAAAGATATGCGATGGAGAACCATTTACACCAATTCTATCAGTGGATCAGATCTATAACGCTACTGAAATTCTTTCTGGCATATATGCTGTAAGAATTAATAATACGGTACTTTTTAAAGACATACCTGGTCGAAATTACTCACGTTTAAAAAAAATGCAATCAAAGCCGGGGCATGAAGACTGCACTACGTGGAATTATTACTTTAGCGTCCCATTTAAAAGAGCTGGTCGTGGCAAGATATACCTGCAAAACCTGGGCACAGTCACTTTACGCTATTGCTGGAAGTTGATTAAAAAACCCATACCATTTATACCTGAAGAAACATACGACCAAGTTTTTTTTTTCAACAAGAATGAAGATGTACTCTCTCCAGGACAAGAGACATATATAAGTATCACGTTCGTATCTGAAAAACCAGGTATATATAGTGAATATTGGGAGCTAAGATTCTTAAATATCTGCTTTTTCGATACAATGACAACTAAAGTTTTATTTAATTTTTACGCCGATTCCGTAGATGATTTAGAAAAAACAAAAAGTACAGTGTCAGCGCTCATTTTAGATATTCACTTTAAATCCATTGAAAATATTATTCGTGACTTGATTGACGACGCTGTAGATAAATCAACTGTTATTGAACCACAGATTTATCCTTACAAAAAGTATTTCTTAGAAGCCGAATATTTTGTGATGAAGAATCCGGTATGTTACTATCACCAAACAGAGGTGATGCATATGAATGAGGTGTTTGAAGAAATGAGCCACAATAAAAAATGGGACCTTTCTATAGGAACTTGGAGAGCATTGATGATGACTAAGGAATATGATGACAGGATGATGTACTATACGCAACTTAGGAAATCGCATGATGATTTGCTGAAACCTTGGTATGAAGGTGAGGATTTATTGAAATCAAAATGTCGTGCTATCGAGCAAATACTCGGACAGTTGGCAGATAAATTTAGCAAAGAAGAGATAAGAATAATTCTAAATTATATACCAAACGATGACCGCTCTATAACTTCAGAGACAATGGGAAGTGGAATGATTGACACTCAGTACCTGAGGGCTACAATCACAGATCCGCTGACTGCCGCAACCATCAACGACGTGTTCTATATGACAATGTATGAGCATGTGGCTACTGCTATGGAAACGTGTGCAGGCGTACTAAGTAGTTTAGATTTGAACAGGTGGATTCAATTTGATTTCTGCCGAGTCTATTAATGATCGGTAACGTGTTTATCACATGCATGGCCAAAATTTCTGCGGTGATATTCTCTGACCTAATGCGCCCGGTTGACGCCCAACTTAACTGGAAATCAGAGTGTTGTATTGTTAAAACGTTGGCCTCTTAATTCAATCATGCATTTGATTGTATGATTGATGAGAAACCGTCACCTGTGAGGATCTTACGAGTACATATTTGTGGTAAGCGATGGAGTTATACAATCACGTGACCGTTTGAATTTTCGCCCTTATTTAAAAACGGGTTTGATTTCACGTAAAATAAAAATTATTCTATACAAACAGGAGTCGTTCAGCAATTACCATAGGTACTCTGGGGCCGATTGCATAATAAAGTACAAGCTAATAGTATTAGTGGTTCTGTATGGATTTTTACTAATAGTATGGGCTTGTACTTTATTATGCAATAGGCCCTTGGTTATTATTGACATAAATCCAAGCGGCCTTGGGACTGCTACGCAGATTATTTACGTATATATATTAGCGAAATCTTAATTATTTAATACTTATTAGATTTTATCTATTATTAATATACCTTATATAATAATAATAAATGTTACGTTACAGTTACATTCCATTATTTATTACCAGATTATGCCCGCGCTGACCTTGCTACACCTGAATAAAGTAGATTTTAAGCTGATAGATAACTATAATGTACTTATAGCAGTACGAGTAATATAATACTATTTATATATTTCGGTCTTCATAATTATACATTAATATAACAAACAAATCTTTATTCGCTACACGCCAACTGGCAAAAGTTCAATATAATTACTACTTTAATGAAACAGTGAATGCCTAAAATATCAGTTACTTTTGTGTAGTTAGTATAGTCGACGTCAAACATAGTTTTTATTTTGGCACCTTATTTTAATAGAATAATGTAAAATAAATAAATATATCATTGATGTCAAATAATAAAATTGTCCATGTTCCCGGTCACAAACCACTTACCCTATAGACCCCGTTTAAAAAGGCACCCCCGTAAGCCAAGCTTAAGCTCAACGAGCACTAACCGGTTGTCATGCCCACAAACAGTCTTTTCACAACACTGCTCGGAAATATGGCCATAGATGGTCTTGTTTGGGGTCACAAAACGTCACTTATACGGACACACCAAAAATGTTTTTCTCGGCGTGTTTGCTGATTGGTCGAGAACATAGTTGTCCAACTTTAAGAACCAATGAAAATCAATCAATAAATTTTCGTGTCAGCTCCTTAAAATTAAAAATTGAAATTGACCAATCAGAACACACCATTTTGTGTCGTAAAATATTAGGTGTATTTTTGCTAAAAGATACACAGACTAAAAACAATGTCACTGCTTTTTTTTAAAATGTAATTCATACTTGGCCTCTAATCTCGAACCACTAGAGATGAAATTACATGGGAGATATGGCGAAACAAATACAATTTTATATGGAGTTGACATCTTCATCTCGAATGTTAGTTTATTAATCTCGAGTGCCACGAGAACAGCGGGTCCAGATTTAAAAAAAAAGTTATCTATGGTAAAATTGGCGGTGATACAGCTTCTATACTACCTTTGAAAAACCGACGACAATTGACTAACGCTATTGAGTTTTGAATATGAATTTTTATTTTATTTCCTCTCAGTAGTTGTGAAAAGCACTATGTCTGCCTCGGTAGAAAGTGCAATTTATGGACTCGTACACTAGAGGGCCTCAACTACGTTTCGGCCCTCTATATTACTCGTCCAAAAATCGCGTACTTTCTATCCTCTGCAACAATGTACTATTTAGTACGCGGACGGACAACTTAAAAAAACATGTCAAGGCAATATGGTTATACTCGGTAGAATAGAGGCTCTGGCCTCTATTTCTTAAACCTGACGGATACAGGAGGCTGGTGACAATTCAGTATTTAACTCGTAGCTTGTATGAAGTCAAGGGATGTAGGAACTCGTCATCTTTGCAGTGTATACCTACCGCGTTTCTATCCTATCTGTCATCTATCTGTGTTCAAAGGAAGATAAAACCTAGTGCTGTAGGCACTGTAGGCCAGTCATTTGGGACAATCAATGTTCTATGTTCGTAATTTATATTAGAAAAATAACATTCATGTGTAATAAAAAGCAAATTTTCCTGGTTGAAAAATAAATCTTAAATGTTGTATAGGGTTACTATCAAATTTAATTTATCGCCAAAAGACAATAATTATAGCTCAAACGTCTGGATTGTGTAATGTCTTTGTTACTATAATTAGTAGACATGAACGCTAAATGTCTCTTTAGAAAAACGTCTGGATCTTAGAACGTTACAATTTAAAATACTCTAGTAGCGAAACGTCTTTATCTTAGAATGTCTGTATAACTTAATAGACATATACGCTACATGGCCCGGTAGCGAAATGTTTGTATCTCGAAAGTCTTAATTACTAAATAGACATGAACGCCAAATGGCCCGTTAGCAAAACGTCTGGATTTTAAAATGGCGTGTTGATATCCATCATCATCATCATTTCAGCGAAACGACGTCCACTGCAGGTCATAGGCCTCCCCCAAGGATCGCCACAACGACCGGTCACGTGCTACCTGCATCCACCGGATTCCCGCAACCTTCACGAGGTTGTCGGACCATCTCATGACACTTGATAATTAAAATCAACTAATTACTACTTTCGACGAATTAGATATTGCTACTAACTCTTTCTGTGGTCATGCATGACAATCAACTAATTTTACTTTCGACGAATTAGGTATTCTAATTATACGAACTATTTTCATTTCCAGACGTTTTGCTATTAACTCGTTCTGTGTTCATGTTAATTAACTAATTTTACTTATGGCTAAGTATAGGTATTCTAATCATACGGATCATTTAGTTTTCCAAACGTTTGGCTACTTGCTCATTTTAATTCCGAGCCGTCCTGCTAAATTGTCAATTTGCTGACTGAGTATTCTACTTTCATGTCGTCCAGCTGAATTGACTCTTTGCTGATTGTGTATTTATGTCATCTAGCTGAAATGGTCCTATGACGATAAAGTTAATTTGATAGTAACCCGTTGTATGAAAATCGTTACTCCAAATTTGCAGAACTTTTGGAATTACCTTGGAATTAAATAATGAATCTCAAATTGAAACTTTGTTAAAATGAGATTTAAATCGATTTTTTTTTGTATTGTCTCCAAGGTAAATTCCAAAAATTCTGCAAACTTAGAGTAAAGTAAACGTTTGACGTATTTGAGAGGTAGGTATATAGGTACGCAATTTTAATTGCTGAAATTAAAATTTATGTGTAGTCTAAAATTAACCTTGAAAATTCTTAGAACGCTTACAGATGGTACAGTCGACTACCAAGAGATGTATCCGCTTTTGAACCTTAATGCAATAAGGTAAAGAAATAACCTCTATATAGTTGACTTACAAAGATGCTCAGAAGCGTTCAAACCGCCCATCCAGTGTGTAACGAAAAATGTAACATGGAAAATGGTAAATTAGATAATCGTTCCTTAAAAGTAAACATGAAGTCGGGCAATGGTTCTAAAAGGATTCCTAGAAGGGTAATGTTATTTATTGTCATCTTAAATATTAAATTTCTCTTAACACACATAATGGGATGTTCAAACGTTTGAGAGTTTTACCCAAATATGATTACTTTGGGTCACAATTTGTCTTATTTTGCAAGTAGCATATAAATCTATGTTTTTAGGGTTTCGTAGTTTTTTGTGTGTACCCCAAACAAGAAAATGTTATGCATCATAAAGGCGAAATCATTCTTAAATGCCATACGGGTTTAGTTTTTTGCGTCGGATGAACCCTAAAGAAAAACATCGATGAGCCTACAGCAGTCTAATGCTGGACATAGAACTCTCCTGGAACGGGCTACAAAACACACACTACTACTACTACTACTGTCCTAAACAGTTTTGCAGGGCTTTTGTTTGTTTGTAATTTTTGTTGTTGGTTGAATAAATAAATAAATAATAATAATAATAATACACTGACCTCCGCTCAGACATCCAGTCGCTTCCTGTCATGGTGAATAGATTCTCCCGCCATTTGGTTGGAGGGCGGCTCTTAGGGTATTTTTGTAGCGATAGACGTTTGCGGAAGCAGTTATGGAGCTTATAAGCCGTGGCGCGGACTAATGCGGACTAATGGGGAGGCATGGTGTATTCCCACTATTACTATACCACCACCTAAACATTCTATAGGTACTTCGTGGTAGTAATAGTAATAATAGTGGGGATGTCTGCAGCCGCCACCGGTCATCAGCAGAGGTCGAACTTTAGGTCCTGATAACGTCAAAATTACGAAATCTTGCACACAGAGCGCTCCCATTTCGCAGGTGTTTAAAAGACAAAAAGCGCCGCAAAATTGACATTAGCAATCTTACGATATCGATCTCAAGACTGTAATGCGTTATGCGTTGTTGAATCAAATCAGGTGACCAGCTAGATCGTTTGTCTCCTGTAGCCCAAAAATTACTAGATAGTTTGCAATAGCAATAAAACTATCCTACTACCTACAAGCTGACCCGACAGGCGTAGCCCTATCTAATTTATATTCCTGACACTTTTCCGATTTCCTTACCTCGTGTCGCGGCCTCCAACTTTATATAAATATATCATTGATAATTTATGATTAAATTATGTTCTATAGATCTTTAATGGTTCGACTCAATACAATAAGTTAGAGGCCACGAAGGTAAAATGTATTGAGTCTAGAGTCCTACCTTTATTCCAGCCATACTGAAGCTGTAGAGTTGAGTGTTCTGCTTCGCATATTATACCGTCAGACCTGCGTCCGCCTCCTGTTGGTTTAAAGTACTTATGACACCGACTGTCATCGGAGCCACTATCCAAGTAGACATACTATCATTACAGTAATGTCCACTTGATAGCATTTCTCTGTTAGTTCTAGGTTACACACATTCACTAAGTATGTCAAGTCATATCCTTATTACAATCAGTAAGTGAGGGATGATGTTATGTCAATATCATGTATGTGGTCAATAGTAGTAGATCAAATTAGTTACTCATATACATCAGGTCAGTCAGTGTGGTGATGGCCATGGATATGTCACATCCCTTACAGCACCACCACCACGGTCACCCCCATGGAGGGATCGGGCCGGAGGCGTAGCCCTATACGGCCCTATCCGACGCCCCATGGGCTTACAATGGTCCGGAGGCAGCTCGCAACTGCCCTGTACGGCACCACGTCAAGGTCCGGAGGCAGAGCGCCATTGCCCTGTACGGCACCATCCTACATTAGATCCGCTGGCCAGCCTAGGATACTCATGACTCTGCACACAGTGCCAATAACATAGTGGGTCAAACACCCCAATTCACATATGTGTCATATCTTAGTCACACTCTCGAGTCATAAGTATCAACGTCAGGGTTTAGTCAATGTGATAACACTTCACAATTAATAAATCAGAATATATGAACGATCATTAAATACTTGCAATATGGTTGGGACCATTGATAGTTAGATAATTATGTGGAAAACTGTATCGATAGTGAAATCACTCGTTTGTCTACTTAGATATCCACTTAGCTTTATATCCAGAAGCTCCAAATCAGGAACCTGGCACTTAGTAACATTTAACACCGTTTTATATCGCTTCCCGCCATTGCGGAGCGAAACTTAAGAGCGTCGTGACAGATACAAATCTACTTACCATAGATGAAATGTCCAGTATCAATGTTGCCAGTATATTCTATATACATAAAGGTATCGCGACACGATTCGTCGCGACACTCCCGGCGGGACTTAAAGAAGTGAAGTCAGGTACCGCGTCCATCGCCTAATCTTCTCCATGGCTCTGACGGCGGCGTCTCTTCGTTGTCGTTGTCCAGTAGAATCGCCACTAGAATCGTCTGGCGTATTGTCAGTAGTAGTACCATTCGTGTCAGTATCATTAGGTGAATTGTCATCATTCGGAGCGCTCTCATGATGAACATTATCTTTGTCAAGTAGACTCTCCTGTTCCCCTGTATTATGAATAAATGCATTGTCTATAACCTCAGCGCTATTAGCGTCAATTTGTATTTCTTGTGAATCTTCAGTAACTCCCGTTTCGTTAGCTTCATTCATTGGTGATGAGCTAATTTCAACACCTGTTGTATCTTCAACCTCTAGTGGATATAACTGTGCTATAGACCTAGTGAATTCTTTATCTCCGACCTTAACCTTCGCCACTCGGCACATGTCGTCAGCACCTTTGGTTAGCGATATGATTTTTCCTACTTTCCATTCTTCCCTATTCTTACTGTCTCCCTTGATTTGTACAACCTGACCCTCCGCTGGTGTTAACTTTGATGTAGATCTAGGTTGCTTATGTGAGTGTGAGTACCTTTCTCTTAAGCTCAAAAGATATCGGTTAATGAACATATCTTTAAATTCGTTGAGAACGATAATACCTCTTTTCCAACTGTTTATAAGGTCGATTTTTGCTTGTGATCCTTGGGGTGAAGGTCCATCACTCTGTGTTCTTACAACTATAGTTCGTCCCATAGCAAGAAAGTCAGAAGGTTTAAGAATATGCGTCAGTTCAGCATCGACGTAAGTAAGTGGACGAGAATTGATAACAGCTTCCATTTCCTTAATGACAGTATTCAACTGGTTGTCTGTCAACAGATGTTTTTGTAAGGTTCTTCTCAAGCAGTTCTTAACAATAGCAATTAGTCTTTCGTAAAACCCTCCGAACCACGGTGCAAACTGAGGAATAAATCTCCATTTAATTTTTCTGTCAACACAGTAAGGTTTGGTCAACACTTCAGACATGAGCTTAAAGTTAGTAGCGTTATCTGATGTAATTACTGCTGGCACATTCCTTGTCGATATAAACCTTCTCAAGGCAAGTAGTCCTTCTTCTGCGGTCAAGTCTCGTACCACTTCCAAATGTACTGCTCTTACCGCTAAGCAAGTGAAAAGACATATCCACCGTTTTTCTTTTCCAGTATTGGTTTTTACTAAGATCGGTCCTAAATAGTCTACACCAGTAAATGTGTATGGTTCAGTATAGTTAACTCTCTCTGGCGGTAATGCAGGTGTGGGAGGTAACTTGAAAGGTCCTCCTCCGTGCTTTATACATTGAGCACATTTCTTGATCACCTTAAGCACCTGTCTCTTTCCTTGAGGAATCCAAAATGTTTGACGAACAATGCTAAGTGTGTGAGTAGCTCCTACATGATAATTATCAACATGAGTCTTCATAATTATATTATCCGTATATTCACTATCTTTAGGTATCAGTATTGGATATCGCTTATCATATGTCCAATCTGTATTCATAAGTCGGCCCTTACACCTTAATATTCCGTCTTCGTCCTTAAATAAATCCAAATTCCTTTTCATACTGGTTTCCTTTCCAGTCAGTTCATCGGGAAAGTGCTTTGCCTGTACCTTTTTAATCTCTGTTACTGTCGTATGAATTATTCCTAAATTGTCATCGAATACATTCCTGTTTCCAGTAATTGGACTATTGGTTCCTTCGAGATCTTCACAAGTCATGTCTTCATCCATAAGTTTTGTTTCTGGTAGCTTCGGTGTATTTGCCAGAATCTCCCCGGCCAAAAGAGAAGTGTTACTTACTGGACTGGTAGGCCATTCAGAGGATTCTCTTGACAAGAAGTCAGGTCCTGCCAGCCATTTCCTCTTTTTCCTCTCCTGACTGGTTAGGTCTGGTAGCCACATCTGCTGGATTTAGTTCGGATGGAACATACCGAATTGTCAGTCTTTTATTTCCCTTTATTTCTTCGATCCTTCTTGCTACAAAAGGTGTCAACAGTTTGTTCGAGTAATACCAACTGATCACAATCTGACTGTCTGTCCACAGTATTTGTTGTGTAATATTTCCTTGAAGAAATTTCATAACATATTGAATAAGACGACTTCCTATAAGGACTCCAAGTAATTCTAGACGAGGTATTTTCAAGTCGGCTTGATCTTTAATAGGGACCAAACGTGATTTACCTATCACGAAGCTTCTCTGGTCTCCTTGAGTAATGTAGACAACCGCTGCGTAAGCTTTCATAGACGCATCTGTGAAGCAGTGAAGTTGATAATTCTTATTCTTGGGATTTTTTATGTAGCACCTAGGCATAAATATTTCTTTAAGTTCTTTAAGTTCTTCTTGAATAAGTTTCCATCTCTCTGTTATTTCTTTAGACAGAGGCGAGTCCCATTTCACTTTTAACTTCCACAAATCCTGTAAAAGCAACTTAGCAGGTAACATTGAAGGTATGGTATATCCACAAGGATCATATACCGAGGCGATACTTCCTAAGATACCTCTCTTTGTGTTCGCATAATTGACATCTTTCAGTCTAAGATGAAGTGTGTCGCTTCTTAGCTCCCAGTCCAGGCCTAGTACTTTCACAACTCTGTCTGGGCAAGCATCTGGAATGTAACGTATAAAGTCATATGAATTTGAATTCCATTCTCTAAGGTTCATTGAAATTTGTTGGAATACTTGTTTTGAATCCTTGTATAAACTAATAGCTTCTCTTACAGTGTTCGCACCAGTAATCAAATTATCTACATATATATCTTGTGCTATTTTTCTTACATTTTCTAATTTCGATTGCGACAAGTGATGTTTTATAGTAGCGTTAAGTAGGAATGGGCTTGATATGATTCCAAATGGGATTCTACAAAATCTCATGTGTAGCAAATTGTTTTCATTAACCGGTTGATTTATATTCTTGATCCATAAAAATCTTGTCGACTCACTTTATTGATATATTAGATATAATTAGTGACTTCTTTTCTTAATAGTACTTGTGGACATAAAGCTCGGTTATGTTGTTGATGACAGCGAGGACATGTTATCTTCTTTCTACATCGTATGGCCCTATGTCCCCTTTCGAGACATGTATAGCAGTGACCTTTCAGTTGAGCCTTCCTTTCTTTCATTGTTTTAAATCTTTGACATTTGTCATTGAAGTGATCATCTTTACAAAAGATGCAAGATAGTTTAAATCTTTTCTGAGGTACTCTTGCAGAGGTTCGTTCTTCATTGCCTGTACTAGTGACAGCATTAAATTTCCTTTTTAGGTTGTAACTGACATGCGGACGATGAGGCGAAGTTCTACGGGCTTCTTTCCGTTTGTTATCAAAGCGAAAGTCGTTACTATCTTTCTTCCTGAAGTTATGTCTTTTGAACTTCTCAGTGACATGTAACGTTCCAGTTGTATAATCTTCTTCCTTGTGCTCTCTTCTTAGGGTAAGTCTATTAGCATCTTCTTTGGCAGATATCAATTTTTCCAACTCTGTTCGGATTTCTAATACTGAGTCTTCCTTAATAATCTTCTTTAATTCATAAACTAACTCTTCTGGGAACTTCTCCAATATTAGAAATCGAAGGTAGCCGTGGGAAGTGCTCTCGCCAAGAGAGCTAAGCACCCTCAGATGTCTCTCGATGTCATTCAAGACTCTGCGACAGTCAGCAATAGAACCTTGTGCCGGTGTTATTTTATTTAAGGCAGAATAATGTGCATCCTTGACTTGTTCTATTTTGCCATATCTGGATTTGAGAGTGGTGACAGCAATACTGTAGTTCTTATTAGTTGTTTCCAACCCTTCAATCAATCTTCTAGCTTCTCCTTTCAACGCTGAAGTCAAATAAAGGAGCTTGTCTACATCGCTCAAACTTCGATTGTGCACTTGAGATGTGAATTGATCCTAAAATTGATGCCATTGTAGCATATCGCCATCAAATTCCGGTAGAGACAATTTCGGTAATTTGCCAGTGACCCATACTGCACTGTCTCTTGATGTAGAAGGCTTGGCTCGATTAATCTTGACCTGAAGTTCACACAAACTTTCCTCCGCATCTAACTGAAATGTTGCTATTTGGGAAATCTCATCGACTTGTGGTTCATTCACAAAACGAAAATAATTATTTAAATCGTTTCTTAATTTATTTAAACCACTTTCTAATTTAGAGGCTTCCACTTCCGCTTCTAATAATATTGCATCATTCGGGGAATCAGGATTAAGAGTTTCATTCAACCCTTTAACTTTTAGTGTAAGTTCTTTAATTCGAATGGTACTAATGTCTAATATCCTCATCAAGCTTTCTTCCATCATAGGATAATACTACTGACCTGTAATTAGATACGCATACTTTCTAACTAAATGTTCAAAATAACCTTCACCTAAAGTATCATACATATTTGTTCAATTTATTTATTTATTTATTTTTATTTATTTTATTTTAGGTATTGTCAAATTCTTGTGCAACTATAATATTATTTAACCATCTCAAACTCATTGCTTTCCTTGTACTATCAACCATTTAAATATACAAGCAGGATAAAACATAACTGTAAATACACCATTATGTTTACACCTCCTCATACAATATGTTGAGTTTCTTGCGGCGTTTCTTCTCAGCAGTGGTCTCTTGCGAAGCGCTGGTAGATTATTGACGTGTAAAAGTGCCCGTGCGGCCTACTTACTGAATAAACATCTTTTATCTTTTTTTATCTTTAAATAGTAAAGTATCAAATATATTCATTAATTGAATTTCATGTAAGTCTTCATTTATTTCAATTATTTTAACACATTTCCCTAAATTCAAAAATGATACGTCATTGCACAGTAGAATTAATTAAAAACCAATCAAATATTACCAAATTACACAATCAATAAATTAATATAGCATATAGTTGTGTCTATATTAAAATAATGTAACTATCTTTCTTAACTTTTATCTCCAGTCAGCTATAAAAGCACAGAAAGAGAAACCACTAATTAAAATTATAAATAATAGCACAAGAAATTAAAATTTCTAGTCAATAGTGACAGTTTGTAAGTTAAAGGCATTTAAATTGTTCACTGTATTCATAAATATTTATAATAAAAAATATTCAAAATATAATGGGCACAAACGTCTATGGTTATGTGTAAACGTTAGGATTATTTCCCTATAATCATTTATCTAAGAGTTCACATGTACAACATAACTATTTATATACCGGTACACTTGGGTGTGGCTCATATAAATTTCAAGTCACTTCACTGATGAAATACCTATATACATGTACACACGCGTCATACGTATTATATTAATTTTCTCATCTAAAACATACGGATTATAATAGGTAGGCAGTTTGAAATACTGTTAGGCGTGGCGCCTCATGGTTTTATAGTAGCTAGGTACCTACCGTTACTACCTTACACGTAAAATAATCTCATACCTAGAAGTATTATTCTCCGTTTGTTTAGTTAGGTATTCTAACATGAACTCAAATAAATAAACAGTGTAAACACTTACGTTATTTTCCTCGGAAAAATTCGTCGGATTCTAGCGGGATAATGGAACCCGTCCGGACAGTTGGCAACTTGCTGGATGGATGGTCAACGCAGGTCTAAAGAACAATAAATGTAAACCCAAATTACTACCACAGTAATTAATAACACTTTTACGGTTGCACCGTCTTCTTTTCACCACAATGAACACTTGTAACTTTCAAAAAGAGAACGCGCAGAGTAGGCGTCTAGTCTAGGCCTCCATTACCTACTGTGCCTATAAAATTTTATGAAACAGACGTATCTTGCCTTTCCACGACAAATTCTACACTTTAATTAGATGTATCAGTAGATAATATACACTTTTATTGTAATTAACATGCTTACCTCACGGTATATCACTCAACACGTAACTTAGCTCGTGGTCTTACACTCAGCACTTGTTCGAAAGAAAAATGGCCGGTTAGAATCTTACAAGACTATTTACCGGAAACACGTAAATACTAGTTCACAAATTTGTTCTAGCTGTGGTCCTTTTCAATTTGATCCTTACGTCGCTGTAAATAAGAGTTCACCCGTATTGCTTACGAACTAATTCTTACTAAAACCATCAGCCAATGACGAAGCGTTGCTTGTACAATTATGTATTCTTCATCATATTTTCACACTTATTTTACCCAAATGACCCAAAACTGATAAATATAACTTAGAATAATTATCTTATCAATTAATCGCAGTGAATTCACTCTGGAAATATACTTAAACCTTTTGTTATAAGTATACGAATAAATCAAAACAAATGAGCTTCCGGTTTTCTGTGCTCGATAGTCGTGTTCTATTTACAAACTATAATCGTAAATAATACGGCAATAGTACAAATCATATTTGTAAAATCTCTTGCAATTAATATTATGAAAAACTGTGAAGAAAAATAGCGTAAATACCGATCCAAATATAATTATCTTTTTATAAATATTATTCTAAATGTGATTGACAGCGCCATCTCTTAACATCGAAAACCAATTCCTATAGAAAGGAACATGCCGACCTATCGACGTATCTTTAGGATATCTTACTACACTGACCAAAATAGTTAATCCACTTTTATGTTCTCAAACGAAATATTAAATTTTGTTCAGTATAGGCACACAATTGCATATAGTATATATATTAAATATGTAAGTAAATATGCAAGGAGGTTATGACCTTATGACACACCTTATGTCCCTTATTATTATATGAATCTGGAAGTGAGTAGTAACCTAGACCAATTCTCAGTATATTTTACTAAATGAACTCAGTATGGACTCAGAATAATCCCAGCATCTCCACCATGTCGCGGCCTCCAACTTTATATAAATATATCATTGATAATTTATGATTAAATTATGTTCTATAGATCTTTAATGGTTCGACTCAATACAATAAGTTAGAGGCCACGAAGGTAAAATGTATTGAGTCTAGAGTCCTACCTTTATTCCAGCCATACTGAAGCTGTAGAGTTGAGTGTTCTGCTTCGCATATTATACCGTCAGACCTGCGTCCGCCTCCTGTTGGTTTAAAGTACTTATGACACCGACTGTCAACGGAGCCACTATCCAAGTAGACATACTATCATTACAGTAATGTCCACTTGATAGCATTTCTCTGTTAGTTCTAGGTTACACACATTCACTAAGTATGTCAAGTCATATCCTTATTACAATCAGTAAGTGAGGGATGATGTTATGTCAATATCATGTATGTGGTCAATAGTAGTAGATCAAATTAGTTACTCATATACATCAGGTCAGTCAGTGTGGTGATGGCCATGGATATGTCACATCCCTTACAGCACCACCACCACGGTCACCCCCATGGAGGGATCGGGCCGGAGGCGTAGCCCTATACGGCCCTATCCGACGCCCCATGGGCTTACAATGGTCCGGAGGCAGCTCGCAACTGCCCTGTACGGCACCACGTCAAGGTCCGGAGGCAGAGCGCCATTGCCCTGTACGGCACCATCCTACATTAGATCCGCTGGCCAGCCTAGGATACTCATGACTCTGCACACAGTGCCAATAACATAGTGGGTCAAACACCCCAATTCACATATGTGTCATATCTTAGTCACACTCTCGAGTCATAAGTATCAACGTCAGGGTTTAGTCAATGTGATAACACTTCACAATTAATAAATCAGAATATATGAACGATCATTAAATACTTGCAATATGGTTGGGACCATTGATAGTTAGATAATTATGTGGAAAACTGTATCGATAGTGAAATCACTCGTTTGTCTACTTAGATATCCACTTAGCTTTATATCCAGAAGCTCCAAATCAGGAACCTGGCACTTAGTAACATTTAACACCGTTTTATATCGCTTCCCGCCATTGCGGAGCGAAACTTAAGAGCGTCGTGACAGATACAAATCTACTTACCATAGATGAAATGTCCAGTATCAATGTTGCCAGTATATTCTATATACATAAAGGTATCGCGACACGATTCGTCGCGACACCTCGTGTTTTTTTCGGGCTATTAATGTAAATAATCCGTTTAGGTTATTAATGTATGGTTGTAAGTTGTAAGTTATTAATTTAAACTACGAAAAGTAATGTCACCAGTGGTCAGCCAGAGACCTGTAGTCGGCCTCTGCCTATACTTTGTATGAGTGGGAAGAGTATAAAAGATATATTTCCCACTCTTCGCACTCATTATAAAGTCGACTACTGGTCTCTGGCTGACCACTGGTGATTTTACCTATTGTATGTAACATGCATTAATCGATTAAAGGTAATTATTAATGAAGTCAAGAAGTCGATAAAGTTTGATCCTCTCATAATTCAGAATCCCAAAGGGTTCAGTTTTCAGAGCTAACTTTACAACCTAATTAATTAAATGGACTGGGTCGAGCTCAAAAATGGACCTCATGAAAGCTGTTTAAATGAATCATACATAGATAATGGCATGCAAATTATTTGATTATGGTTATTTTTGTCCGGAATGTCCCACTGGTGGGCAAAGGCTTGTTTCCTGCCTTCCCACATAATTATCTGGGTTCGTCGTATCAGTTTTTGTGGGATCCAGTCATAGGTTATTTTGAGCGTTGCCCATAATTTTCGAAAATCAAATTTTATTGGTTGTAGAGTTTCCATCCCCATTTTTTTCCGATCTTATTTTTTCCCAATCATATTTTCATATCCGAATTTGTCCCAATTGCAATTTTTTCCACTTATAATTAGGTCGAAAAAGGAAGGTAGGTTTAGGTTATGTTAGTATTGCAGTAGGCCCGAAGGGCCAAACCGTATAGAAATAGGAGCTCCGCGATAGCGGAACTCCGTCGGCACTATCAATTGGTGGAATGGAAAAAATGCGTCAGGGAAAAACGAGCCAATGAAAAAACACGACAGTGTAAAAATTAAGATCGGGAAAAAATGGGAATAGAAATTCTGCAAAAAATTAAATTTGATTTTCGGAAATTATGAGCCACACGCTATTTTAGCCCAAAGGTCATATATCAGGCATATTTTATTGTAGATAGTTAATAAAAAAAATAAGTTTTGTCGTGTATGACTAGTCGACGATGACCAGCCTTATTAAACCCTGGACTCGTCAGTAACTCGTAACGGCCTGTTCAATCTATAAATTATGTCTAGAACGTGTAGAGAAACACTTTTATTTTAATTTCGTTTCGTTCCGTAAAAACAAAAGGTTTGAAAGTCAACCTTCCGATACAGAAATCGAAAAGCAATGTGAACTGTGATTTTTTTTGCTGCAAGTTAAAACAAAATAGTAGAAAATGCAGCGTTGAAAATGTTTCCAAAAGTCGAGATTTATGTTACATCTGGCAGCACATAAGTGGGCACTATTCCGTACCTAAGTCTGATTTACGGAGCTCACAACAAAAACCTTAATTTGTTTTGGGAGAGTAAAATGTATTATAATACTTGTAGCTTTTCCCGTCTAGCGTAAATGTAGTAGACAAACATTTTCATTACTCATTCATGTTAAACCATTAAAATATTTATTAAAAACTGACAATTTTACTAATAAGTTTAAAATAAGTTTAAACATGATTCGGGATTAAAGAGAGACATTTTTGTACGTGTTTTAATTATTGTTTTTTTGTTGACGTTGGGTAATAAATATTATACAGTAAAATAGACTTAAATCGAGTTGAATCAAATATAAAATTCATATAGTTTTCCAACGCTTTTTCAAGTTGGTTCAAGAGTTTCCAGCCTAACAAAATACAAAAATAAACCTACAAATTTATTTAACAATTTTCGTGTTTCAAATATTCTTCATTTAATTGCAGGATTTAGGACTCTTTTGGAAGAAATATTTTAGGCCAGGAGGTTTTGGGCAATACCTCGTTGACAAGTCGTACACGTGACAAGCTCCATTAAGCGTTCAAATTGCCGTTATACTTAAGAACTTATTTCATCATCACGTTACATGTCATCAATCACAATATAAGCTAACTATTAAGAGTAATGATTCAGGAAGCCAAGAATTATAACGTTTCTTATAAGACCTAGACCAATGATGTTAGAGCTTGGATTTCACTTGTTTCACGTATATAACTGAATGTCCGGGAGGGTGCCTCTGGGTTGGTCGCACGTTCCTCTCAATCGGCTTGCTGTCCTGTCCTTCCAGCGAACGAAGGAGTCCCAACTGTGAACGAAAACGCAGCTGAATCATAATGCTCTTTGTTTTGGACCAGGTAGAAATAAAATTTAAGGATCTTTTATAAACTGTGTTTTTTTAATGATTTTGCTTCGTGTATTTACTGAACACAAAAAAACGTACTGAATGATGACACTCGCTGAAAAGATCACGGTTTCAGGAGAAAAAACCATTAGGTATTATGAATTTTAGGGATTATGATACACTAGCGACCCGCCCTCGCTTCGCTTCGGTTTATGCGAGTTTTCTGTAACACCCGTACATAATCCAGAACTTATTATACACAAAAACCTTTCTCTTAAATCACTATATCGATTGCTAGAAACTGCGTTAAAATCCGTTCAGGAGTTTAAAAGCGGAAGCGACTTCATTTTATACTATGTAAAGACGTAAAGAAGATTAGGGTTATTAATTTTAAACATTCTGATACGTTACCCCTTTATCGCATAAAACATCCGTCACTCTAGCGGTTACATACTGGTTAGAGAGTGACAGTTGTCTTATCCACGTCTTATCTAATGTTGTCAATTAGGTATTACCGAGTAGAATAGAGCATAGAGCCCAAAAGCCCGAATAGACAGATACACAGATACACACGAACTAATAATACCCCATGGGTAGAGAGTAAAAAACCTGGTGATTACCTGTTCAGTCCCGATCGTCACCGGCTTCTCGTAGATGATCCAGGTGACGCACTCGGTGTAAGGAGGCGTGGTCAGCGACCCCTTGTAGGTGACATAGCTGCCCTCGCGCAGGTCGTCGCGATCCATCCACGCCAGTGACTCTGCAAAGTTATTATATTGACAGATTGATTTATAAATTTATTCATGTAACCTTATACAAATCTTGCCATATTCGATATTATTAACATTATTAAAAGTGCTGTATAATACCGTGTGAAACCAGGCAGATGTTGACGTATTTTTTGTGAGGTCTTAAAAAATAAATAGCATTTTAGGCGGTGTTTAAATTAGTCAATTGTTTTATATTAATAATTTTACAGATAGCGATAATTTGAAAGGAGCGGTGCTTTATTTACGGTCCGATAAAATAAATGTTAGAATAAAGCAGTAATTAGAAGACTAGCTACAAAGGATCATCCTTGTATGAATCAAATTTTACAATAAAAAAAATTTAAACTAAACAATGAAATTATTAGGAAACCAATGAAATAAGTTTGCTCTGTTTTAAATGTAATGTAAGGATTCACTGCGCCCTTTTAATTAATCTTTACATACCTATATTTTAAAATATGGTGCTAAACGAAACCCTATTATTACTAAGCTTACAATGTCCATTCATCAGTCTGTCTATACTACTTTTAAAGAGTAAGAGATATTGTTAGTAGAAAAAAAAGGTAAGTAAAAATAAAATAATAGGGGTTTTTGTTTCTGTTCCACCGTAACAACGGTAAAAGTAGGGTAATTATGTATATTGCAAACCCTATAATTTATTTTTATGAAAACCTGCCAAGTTTGAGTCGGCTGAGACGGAACGTACTTGAACTTGTTTTTTTTGTTGTTAATTTGGTGTTATATAGCTGAGTAACGATGGCCTAAAAGGTAAGGTTGTCTTAAATTCTCATTATCACTCGTTCACTCACCAGCAGTAACCGGCGCTGTGGTATCCCTCTTCTGAATGCCATCCAGTGCTTCCACTAGCTTATCGAACAGTGGGTTAGGAGCGTCCACAGCCTCCAGAAGGAAACCGACCACGGCCAGCCCGTCGGCGTGACCGACCGCTGCTTCTATCGATGAGTACTTGCTGTTGTAGTGGACGAAATGGCATTCTGCTGCATATCTAAAAAAAAAACAAAAATCAATGGAAAGTGTCATATAAATTCCGGGGTCCTAGTGAAAAAGGGTACAAGTCTTCTGTAGATCAAGTGAAAAAGGGTTTAAGTCTAGTATACTCCATTCATGTATATACCCTTTTTTATTACGAGTTAAATCGACTTGTACCCTTTTTCACTAGGACCCCAGAATTAGCTTAGCCCTAATTTATGGTTACAAGACAAATATATACATAAAGCAATACACAGATAATATTCAAGACTCAGACGGTGCTCATCACAAAAACTATTTGCCCTTAAACCGCCAATAAGGCTAACCGCATCGTCAAACGACGATTTAAGTTTTTTGTGTATCAGAACTAAGACAGGATTAAGGTTTTGCATCTTTGCCAAAACTTATTAGCAAGCCACGCACAACGAAATGCGATTTAGAACCCACAATATTTTATTATCCGCTCAAGCTTATGCTGGCGCAATTTCAAAAAATATAAGTCAACAGAGTCAGGTACTTATGTACAGATCAATAAAAAAAATTAGGCTTAAATTTTATTGCAAACAAATGTAAATAAGAAAATTTATTAGTAGACGAGCGAGATAATAGCAAGAATAACTATTTAAACGATAAACACCCCTGGTACAATGGAAATGTACCCTATACCCCTTGTTCGAGAGCTGATATCTCATAAGCGGCCCAAAGGATTTTTACGAAACTTAGCTAAGAACCATGCTGATTGAAGTAGTTGTTTTTTTTTTAAATCACGTATTTACCACAGACAGACAAAAACACATACAAAACGGAGGTCAAAAAAGAGCAAAATTATGAATTTTATGGGATATCTAGCTTCTCCTGGATAAAAGGTAGCCTATGGGTTAAATCAGGGTAAACTATATATTTATTCACATCCCAATCCGTCTAGCCATTTCAGCGTTTACATTATCAGTTTAATTAGTCCCCAGTGTTAGTAAAGTCGTTACCCGTGTCCATCTAGCACATGTTCGCAGCCTGTGAAGTCGTCCACTGACCAGTGGAAGTGCATCTGCTCGAAGATGTATTCACCCAGCAGTGGACCGCCGCTGAGCCGCGGCCGTTCTGCTGAGTCCAGGGTAAAGTATGCTGGAAGCAATAATTCTCCAATTTAAGAGAGGTTTTTTTTAATTAACAGTATTTTTAACCCCCGAAAAAAAAGAGGGGTGTTAATAGTTTAATGTGTGTATCTTTTTGTGTTTGTGTCATGCGTGTCTGTGTCTGTAGTACAATCGATTTTAACGCGGTTTTTATTATATAATAGAATATAATAGAATAGAAATGGTTTATTTGGTGCTAAAATAAAATTAACATACAAAAAAAACAGCAAAATCTTAAAAAAAAAACTTAAAAGAAAGCTAGTAAATTTGACAATTCACGTAGAACTGGTAAACTTTACAGTATCAAAAACTAATGCGGAAACATATCGGCACACTACATTTTCTCCTAGCAGTCTATAAACCTACGTTGGAAAATCCTCACCCTTTATCCTATTTAAGACTTAAGGCCAATTTCACGATGTTACATTTAATCAATGTTGATCGACTGTTAGATCATACATTTTGACTACTGTTAAGGCTCTAATCGTCTGTTACATGGTTAACATCGTTTGGTGAAATTGGTACTTAACAATCTAATATGCTTAATTGCTTCCCGACCTAGTGTTTTTTTTCATCTTAATATTTTCTTATACATATTCCAAGAAATTACAAGACTTAATTTATTCTTCAATGTGTTTGAGAAATGTAATTAGCTTGTTTATATTTATAGGGTTCCGTACCCGAAGGAAGTCCAACGGGGACCCATTAATATTCCTACGCTGTCCGTCCGTCCGTCCTAAGTTTGAGCTGTACCTTTTAAACCGTAATAAATAGTTTTTTTTTTCAGAATATGTATTATTGTTACGTCGGATTTACTAACAAATAAAAATACCCAGACAAGAAACGCTTTTTTTCAACTTATTTTTATTTTTGTTATAAGTAGTACAAACCCCAAAAAAAAACCAACGAATATAAAAAAATGGTCAAGTGTGAGTTGGGCCCGCGCTGATTCGATTCGAAATCTAATTCAAATCGGAATATAATAATTAAATTAAATTAAATTAAAATCCCTTTATTTCAGATATACACATCCATATTGTTAGTAACATGCCTATTCTATGTTAGTTAGTAGAGTACCTACCTACACAAATTAAATTTATATAATAATAATTAAAAGAAAATTAAAAATCAAACGCAGCTCACTGACAATTCCTACTGCGCGGAGGTAAGGAACCCTCGGTTCGCAAGTCCGACTCGCATTTGACTGGTTTTTTTTTAATGTTAGTTGTAGGCAAGATTTATTGTTTTAGCTTATAGCATTAGTCCCTAAATAGACTGTTTGAGTACTGGTGCGTGACTGTTTTTGGCGCATACAATTTAAATTATTATTGAACCATCTACGAGTATGTATCATGCATGATTCACGTCTACCTCAATTTGTGATGTTCATGTGCTGTTTGCATGTCAAATAATTAAATACAATACAGAGTTTTTTAATTAGGTTTTCAACCCATAAGAATGACAATATCGAAACTTCATTTTATAAAACGTTTATAAAACTTGTAAGAATTATAACGTCACCTCCATTAGATCGATGATACGAGTGCACCCTCATGCATAAAGGAGAAAATGAAGATTTTGTTTATATAAAGCTACCTACTTATTATCAGGGAAATTAAATGTCAAACAAGTTTAGTACCTAAACATTAATAAATGTATATAATGTAACGTCCTAAAATATTATCATAATTTACATACAAGTATAGGTACGGTCGAACTCATAAGTAGCTGAACATTTTAGTACCTCGTCGCATTTATTGATACACTAAATTCATACCACTCTCAGATTTATATATTATTGCGTTTTTGCAATAGTATGATTCACCTACACATACGTCCCGATACCTATATCAAAAATTTAATAATGTATTGCTTTATCTAATTTGCTTTCCGTGTTAGATTTTAAACATCAATCCTTAGATAGGATATCTTGAACTTGAATTCCCATGACTGACTCGACTGGAGATTACGCGTATCAACTCATCGCCCGATAAGTTAGAACGCTCAATTGATTTGCAACGTTCGCGTTATGTAATTTAATCAAATTGTACGATAAAATTCTTGAAGTGGCATTCTTTCTTGAGCACGTGACTGCATTACATCTGTTATTCGCGAGATTTGAGATACTGCTAATCTTAAGGCTTCTGTTAAATATCGTAAATGATTGAAAACTTGTCTAAATTATGACACTGACACGTCACGCAAAAAAGTAAATAGGACTCATTATGGTGTAACTCTCTGTCCGTCTGTTACAGTGTGTACAGTGGCATATTTTAGCAACTTGTTATGTTACTGCTTCGAAAATAATAATATCACTTTACCTTCCTTCCACCTTTTTACAAAGAAAATGAAATTATTTGGATTCCTTTAAGTAGTTACAAAAAAATAACATGGGTGGGTAATTTATAAAATATTATTTGCGTATTTCGTCTTTAAATTTTTATGCTCGCTGTTTTCGACATGACTCTAATATTACAATAAAAATCCCACCCTATCTTTGAAAATTGTAATAAAAAAATGTTGAATAACTACAATAAAAAAAACCTAATGTAAATGTCACAGGAAAGTGAACAATGTTTCAAACTAACCCAGTTCGTGAAAAACGCCTTAAATAAATACAGTGCGGCGGCGTTGACTACATCTCGGCCGCGCTAAATACGCGTTCAGCAACCGGCCAAGATTTGTATATATAGGTAGTTCTTTTTTCTAATAATGTGAGAAAATATAACACAATTGTTAATATATTTATACCTCGTCCGACAATTTCGCCTTGGAAACAAATACATAGCCGTGTTTAAATTATTATTTTAAAGTACACGAGATAACTCATGTTGCCAGGTAAATTCGAAATTATGAATGCAATAATATTATATTATAACACTGCTCTTTTGCTCGGGGGGTTAAAAATTCCCTTTCAGTATATTATATTATCCTCGTGTCAGTCATGTAAGAGCCGCTGCGGTACAGTAATTACCGAAGCAGTCTTAATATTCCAATTATTTATACTGCCTAAAATAACCGCACAGCTCTGGTGGATACTCACCCAAAGAGTTACGTTTAGGTTATGATACTCTTTTAGCAAACCCAAAGGGCCTAGAAATCGCTCAGTCAATTTCTATCCAGTCAATATACTTAGCTTTTAAAAATATTTTTGTCCAAACAGATGATCGAAGTAAGACATACACAGTAAGTACACAGATAAGAACAATAAACTAACCAGTCTGTCCAGTATTCAGTAACACGCCGCTTCCTTCATTGTCCCAATATCCTCTGAACTTCAAGGCGTCCAAAGACGTCCACGTTGGACACTTTTGAAGGGATATCGCTATGGGGGACTGAGATGCACGCAGCCGCGATATTTGCTCCGCTGATCGAGAAGAAGAAGAATAACAATTATATACACTTTTAAAAGTGCATATTAGAGGTATGATGTAAAACATTATATTTTTGTGCAAATAATAGTTTCCTTACTTACCGTCAAGAAAACATCAAGAAAACGCAAAGAAAACAATTATTTTTATCCTATCTTACTAGCACTTATGTACTTTACTACATATTCTAAAGATACAGATCGTAATAGTGTAGGCCATTGATAGTTATTGTAATGATAACTTGACAACAGTCAAGATTGATTTATAGCTTCGAAGTTCTTACAGTTTTTTGACCTATAAGCAAGAGTAGAATTAAGTACCTTTATTAACACTAGGACTAATTAACGTCTAAAAAGGTCATTGCAGTCCTAATTTGTTAGAAGTTTAGGTCTAAAAAGCTTCAAGTAAAATTAAATACTGTAAGTGCGATGAACAATATATTCTACTTGAGAGCAATTTATTGTTGGAACATAGAAACTGGTTACAATTGACTACAGCCACTAAATCTTTAATGTAGTTAATATCAACATCCAGGCTGATGTTTCTTAAGCTTTCGAGCTCAATCGATTAAAAAGTTGTCTAAATAAACTTATACAGTCTTTACCCATCATAAAAGTGCGTTTGCATCATCCACACAATTCACCAGGTGGCAGATGAGATATTTTGAACAAACATGAATATAAACATACCATCTTCTAAATGAGTATGTTGCTAGTGTGCGAAAAATGATACAATAATGAGAATATTATCATCCTCATTATGTTTAAGAGAAGAAATAACAAGGAACCTTCTGATGCAGCTGTTTTCGCCGGGGTCACCACGCACTTGGGTAGGAGCTTCATTTTCCACGTGCTGTACGTTCAACGTCCCAAAAACATTGAAAAACAATTGGATGAACTTCAACGATATGGAATTTGCCGTGATAAGATATGGCGAATATATTTATCGTATTTTTGACACGGAAGGATTAGCCAGTTGAAGTCTGTCACCGAATATCTTCCGCAACTAGATTGATTTTGCGTCTTTACATGTTAAGCTTACAGTATCGTTATTTTAAAACGAAGTACATGTTTAGGAGCTGTGATTGCTAAATCTATAACATTCTTATCATCTTCAAGTTTATAGATGAGCTGTTTGATAAGATCTTGAGAGGCTTTTTATTGTTGAAACATATCACACTTACCATATTTTTTATTCTCAAACCGTTATTTCGCGTGATGAAAAGTAGTATTTGTTATTGGGAAAATGCATAATTAGAACATTTATAATTATAAGCATGGCTAGTTCAAGGGATTACAAGGAAAACGACGTATTATGCCCTTCCACGATAAGATAGCAAGCACCCGAATAATAAGATGGATGGTTCGCGGCACCGTTTGATTAGATACTGGTCGGACACGAGTTAAGTCTCGAGCCCATGTCGAATGGGGTTGTTAGGGAGGATCTTCGCTTGATATTATTAAACAAAAAGAATGTTCATGTCATGTGTAACAACTACTTCACCTTCAAAATAAACTTTTATATGGATACTTACCTATCGTACTAAGACATGAAATCAGTATAATGCTATAATCGTTTGGTCCCCAAAGTATCTTATCATGTTTTTTTAGGAGCTAATTGATAGTAGATATGTATGTTTACAAATTATTTTTTTAATTAAACAAATTTCAGTTCTGCTGCAGTTAACCTGAAATTGGTATGTTTTAGAAAAAAACAGAGAGAGAATGTCCACGACAAGTCAACGCCAATTCCACATACAAAAATTTTCGGTCATCGATTTTTCTCTTATTATGTTCAGTATTATGAAAACCTACACGTATGTAAGAACACAGTTGACAACTTTATCTCTACCCGCGCAAAAGCCCACTGTGCAATAGAATTTATTCTAAATAATCAAAGCGATTTAATTTGAACTGTGTTACAATGTGAATAAGGTTTATTTTCCTATCTTCATAACTGGAAATGGCATTATCGAACTAACGTAAATGAACTTTATTGCCTTGATAGTAGATTCCAAGTCCCACTCACAATAAACTCCCTGTTTGTAGTATGGTGGGCCTTACGACGCTATAACTGCTGTAATTTTGATATACAGGTAAGGTATATAATTGACAAAAATGATTCGTGTAAAAATGGAGTATAGGTGTGAGTATAGGTGGTTCAATTGTCTGATGTAAAAAGAAACAGAATAATTCTGTACGATTTGTTTAAATATTTGACTTAAGAGAAAAGAAACAATGTAACCAACTGAAGAGATTTATTGCACAGAGATAATAATTACCGATTATAATCCAATAAAAAAAAAAATTTTCTTTATATTGAGTAAAAAATATACGCTTATATTATTTTCATTTTTATTGTTTAAGAGAAACTCCCCCTAGAGACTATCTAGTCAAAGCATACAGGTGCATTTTCTCATGTATTTTTCAGTGCAATCGATATCGCAACTCGCCCTGTTTGTGATGCTACTTGATTTAATTTTCAGTCCGGCCGAGTCTCATAAAAAATAACTACATTTGTTATAATACTAGAGTAAAAACAATCACATGGTATTATTATGGTATTATTATTTATTAACGTTGAATATAACAACATAAAAACCTCAAATTCATGTATATTAATTTAACACTTATTTATCTTTTTATATGTACACTAATATAATTAAAGATTTGTATTCTTGTGTGTTTGTAACGAAAAACCCAAAACTACTGAACCGATTTAAAAATTATTATACCACTAGGATTCTACATTATCCTTAATTAACATAGGCTATTTCTGTCTAAATCATCGTATGGCACATATTTCAACAGTTATTTTAAAAACAATTTAAGATTCCTAAGCAGTTTTTTTTATTAAATGAATATTTTCGGAAATAATCACTCTAAAGTTGCATAAATTGTGTGCGGGACACAATAATAAATTATCTTTTAAACCACATGTTCAAAAAAAAATAAGAAAATCACAAAGGAAACGCAAAATTTTCAACATGATAGGATACCGTTTTTGAGTTATTACTAGGGTTCGGAAAATCGGGAGCTATTATACCTACAACCAACAAAATTCCGGAAAAAGCTAAGCAAGTATGGAGTCGGCTTCTCAAAAATAATATTTTTTATTATTGAAATTCCGGGATTCCGGGATTGTATGCAACATCAGAAAATAGTTTATACGTATCAATTGTCATTGGGTTATGCCTTTTTAGCGAATTTCCTCAACATACAAGATGTTTTAACGACATACAAAATGTATCAAAAAGGCACGTGTTAATCCGTTATAAGGGCTTAAATAATTATAGGTATTATGTTAAGATGATAACATTGATAATATTACATTAAAAAACAGGGTATTTTTGAGTGGTTTTCAGTATATTATGGAAATCCTGAAGTATAGGAGATACAGGAAAACCGTCTTAAGATACATTAGATATTCTTTTGTGAAAAGAATTATGGTATAGTTGTTTCTTCACTTCACTAATTCTTTTCAAAACACGATGCCCGTTATCCACTTAAACGGATCACCAGTTCTTTTGTATTGCTTAATGCATAAAGTAACCGTAGTATATGCGAATAAATCGTTTTCACTAACATATACTACATACGTACATTTATACATCGGTTATATGGGTTTATTTACCTGCTAAACATCAAACAATGACGGAAATACAAAAATATACCACGTGTGCCGCGGTTTGTTGATTACCTGTTTACTTTTGCATAGCATGTAATGTACAATGTACATTTTGTTTTGATTTACTGGTTTAACGAAGATACGTCCCTTTATACCATTACTTTTACGAAAAGTGACAATACAACTTTCGTTTGATGTCTGCTAATACTGTACTGTCAGTTAAATGAAAATCACATGAATTACATAAAATTTTGATCACAGCATATATAAAATGAGTCTATTTAAATACTTTCATACATCGGTATGGCTATTATTCTAATTTCCGATGTTCCGGGAAATCCCGGAAAATTTATTAGTAAAATTAAACTGAGTCCGCTTCCATATTAGTCAACATCTACGCGATGAAGGTACTGAGCCCGAAGTTTAGGTATATTAGCTCCCGATTTTCCGAACCCTAGTTATTACCAAAAACCTGCGTTTCTAAACAAAAGACTTAAGTGCCTTGAAGATACGCTCTTTTGTTGTTGCATTTTTTTGTTTGTGGTAACGGCGTCGGAACCCTACACTGCGCTGAGCATGGTCCGACATGCTCATCCCCGGGTTTTTTTAATTAGTTTTTTTGAAGCGGCTTCGGAACCCTACACTGAGTTAGAGTATGGATGGTCAGACATGCTTTTGCCCGGTTTTATTGTTGTATTTAATTCGTAATTTGCAGAAAAAGGTTTGTACAAAACAATTACACCCGGGCGGCGCCGGGCACGGACGGTTAGTTTAATATAATATAAAGATAAAAGATAGATAATATAAAGATAAAGAGACATTTAAAGATTTTTAAATTTAAAAGAAACGTCTGTTTACGAAATTCTAAACAACATGAGTGTCGTTTGTTAATAAAACAACGATAGATGGAGTCACCATACCCTCCGAGTATGAAAAAGCAAGTGATTACTAATTTCGTGGATTTTAAGTAGGGTCTTGGTGGCATAATTGGTAATGCGCCTGCATCGGCCCGGAGAGCCAGAGGAGATGTAAGTTCGAATCCTGCCTAAGACCGACGATTTTTTTTTCGACGAACATTATTTTACAACAATACAAAATTACATTAAATAGATACAAAAAGAACAAGATACAGAGAAATTGTTGCAATACGTTTCCAACTCGGCATTTGCTTGCCGAATATCATATTATTTTATATCATATTATATAACCGTCCATATGTATGGACTTGTTAGTTTCTTATAACATACCGGGGAGATGTGTGCATAATGATCCCCTCAGGGAAAAACTTTACTGTGGTCAAAGTTTAAGGCATAAACACAAGATTTAAATTGTTAAGGATAGTAAATTTATATATCTTTGGAACTGCATACTTATTTTTTATGATTTGTATGTGTTCTATTAATTACGTCATGTTTTCTAAAAGTTTACTTTAGGATACTATGATATTTCAAATTAGTAAAAAAATATCCAGGCGTTTACTTTAATCATATTATTATGTATTGCCTAAGATTACCAAAATATGTAAGTGTGTGTTTCACATAACATTTTAAGTCGTGAGAATTTTTTTAAAATGAATTATGCTTATTCAATAAAATTATTTTTTTAAATAATTGTAAAAAACGTATTAAAGTGGTTTATCGTTTCTAAACTCACGGCATGATCTGAAAAAATTAAATATACTTTTTTTATGATGCGGAGAAGGCAAACGCGCACATATGCCACCTGATGATAAGTGGGATCTGTGACCCATAGAAATTTCCTGATGGGGTAATTTGATCCTAGGGATCATTTTTAATATTGATTTTTTCTAATATTAGGTAATTATGTAATTCTACTTTTATTTTTTGTGTGTTCTTCGTAGTTAGAAAAAATGTATGTCATAATGTGTTTTTTTTTTGTTGTCGTTTTATGTTATATTTACTAACCGTTGGAGAATGCTTATTAAAGAATACCTACTTACAGAAGAATGCTCTTAATGGTCTAACTCACTTTACTAACCGAAAAGCAATTCAAAGGAGTTTTTTACATCTACGCAAATAAAAATATAACATTTTCATTATTGTTGTATTTACTCTTAAGTTCAACTTAAACAGGTGTTTTTATATAAAGATACACGTCTTCCGTGGAGGCCCCGCGTGTCGCGACTGTGAGATTTAATCGGCTCCCCGCAGGGACCAAAAATGGCATGTGCGAGTTTAATGTTCTCCTAAAAAAAGAGTTATAAGTATAAAAATAATAAAACATAACCAGAAATATATACTAAGGAAAGGACATTACTAAGATAATTATGAAAACATAATATTCATCCCATTCATTATACTGGCGAAGATAAGAGGTAAAAAATGTAGTAAGTTGCACTGCTTCAATATATATTTTGGCATATTAATAATATATTATGGGATCGTATCATAAAATATAAAGTTCAAAATACATAACGGGTCATAATACATAATAGTCATACATTCTGGTTTTATTTCTGAAACCGTAAACTTTTCAGGTTTTTTAAAAGGCAGGTTTAAAAACATTAGGTTAGTTAAAGCTTGTTTAAAAAAAAAAATATAGTTTACGGTTTCAGAAAAAGAAACATTATTGTTATATTGCGACATTTATGACCATTATTGTTATATTATGTATTATGACTAATTATGTGTTTTGAACTTTATGTAATATTATGTCCTATGCCAATGTTTGAAAGTTCAAACCGCAATGGGACATGGAATCCTGGAATTACAATATATACCTGACTATTTCTGATATAATTTCAGGTTAAAATTTGACACTTCGTCTAAATAAAAAAATACAAAATTTGACCCGCAGTAGGTAGGTAAATCTACCCGAGGTTTGAATATTCGGATCGGTCATTAACCGCGTGAAGACGATGCAAAAAGTATATTTATAGTTGTTTTATTTTAACGGTCAAATTCGTGCCAACAATAAATGGTATGGTAATGGTACTGAGATAGCATAGTTATTAATTCAACTGTCATTTAGAGCCTCTAAGGGCCTGTTTCACAATCGTCAAGTAAAGCATATCTGACACATAAATTTAGCCCTTTCCTTTTCTTGCACTTGAACATAGACAAGGAGAGAGCTAACTTTAACTGGCACATAAATTTACTTGTCGATTGTGAAACAGACCCTTAGATGCGAAAACAAATTTAAAACGTGAGTTTTTTCCCTCGCGATTTAAATTTGCACTCGCATCTTAAGACATTATGGGTATTATAATGGGTGACATTTCGATATCGTTGACAATAAAATTAACAGTTAACTTGCCTATCAGTGGTTAGGTTTCTTCATTTAAATTTACAATTTATTCTTAATTTACCATACCCATACGTAAAACAATCATGTTTTGCACAAAGATTCTCTTTTTCTGACGAAAATTGTCAAAAAAACTTTAAATTATTTAAGCTGACCACGTGATAATAATGGTGATAATGATGATAATGATGATAGGATATTCCCTTACATTTGAAACAGTCAGCAACTCAGCTCGCACCAGCCACAGCACATTCTCAGAGCAAGGAGGTACCGTCAGAGAGCCCTGGTACCTTGCGTAGCTCAACAACGGAGGAACAAAGTACTTCAATGGGTGGCGCAAAGCTGTCTTATTTTTCTGGTCTACGGTAGCCGCCCTGAGCATGGTCTCCAGACCTGGATCTGTTCCAGTTGAGTTCTGTAAACGAACCGAGTAAGATTAATTACCCAATCCTCTAAAACATTCAAATTTATCAATCTTGAAACAATTATTATTCAGATATTTATTGTTATTAATCAGATATTTATTTAATTTTCTGTAAATTGTTGCTTATTTGTCGTTACCCTATTTAATTTAATGTATTCGGTGGTATACATCAATGTTCATCCTTCATTCATTATTGAAGTGAAATAGATACGACACGTCAAGTGCCATCGCTTTGGCGGGGAGTTTGACATATCTTACATCAATAAACTAACTTTTGAGACCCAGGTCTACCAAGCTGGGGGGTTATTATGACAAGGCTATGCAGTTCATTTTACGGCGAGCGTAAAGGACAGAGCTATAGCAGTTATACAACTCTGTCTTTTTCTATCAGCGTAAAGTGAACTGTATAGCTACGTCATAATAACCCCCCGACATGACAACAGAATGACTTCACCCTTCAACCAATTGCAGGTCTTGAAACCGTAACCTAGCGACCATTGTTAGCGTACGGAGGATTATGATTGGTGATTTCAAAATCGGAAAAAACGAAAAACCCACGATTTTATCCGAACGCTAATAGTAATGCTATTGCTACGTTTAAACAACAGCTACTTACTTTTGGTCATAAAATGCCCAATTAGCTATTCTTACTGAACTCGTCGTTATTGGTCGTTTTAATAGGTTTGTTATGGTCACGTTTCAACAAAACTACCAAACACATTGACGTTTACGTTATAACAGAAAAGTTTTCTTCTTTTCTTGATTAAATAGTATCTGTCTCGTACCTAGAATACTTTGCCCGTGTCAATTTAATAAAATAATGTCAATGAACCTAATTTGTTTAATATTAAGGTTATGCATACCTAAGAATCAGAATCTCTTTACCAAAGTGTAAACTGATAAAGTAATAGGGTGACAATTAATTTCGATAAAGTTATTTTTAAAACAAAAATTAAGTAGGTATTCCAAAAAAAGTTAGGTTCCATGTAACTGCGACTGTAACGTGGTTGACATCAATTACTGAATTAGAAAAATTGGTACTTGATCACCAATTAAAAATCATCGTGTATAAAAAAAGTAGTATTAGTTCATTTTAAGGACTGTTCAATTTACTAAGCGGACATACTTAATTCAATATTAATCCTTCAACTAAAAATAACTGATAGGTAGTGGCTGGTTATAAAATAAACATAGATCAGTCTATCAAGTGCTGAATTTTTTTTTTAACTGTCTAAATATTTTTCACTATGGTCAGTATAATGAAGATCGCAAATTAATCTTACAAAAATGGTGTACAGGCCAATTTTCACTGTCGGAAATTGCAAATGAGTTTAAATGTTCCAAGTCAGCCGTGCTTCAAATCATAAAAAAATTTGGAGAGTATCATACGCTCGACGATACCAAAATCGCGGCGCAGAAGTCGCCCGGCAAACCTAAATAACGAAGATATAGAAAAGGTCGTGAGACTGTTAAAATCAAAAAAGTACATGTTCGTGAAATTGCTAAAAAGAAAGTATTAGCGTAGGCACTGTACAAAATATCAAAAAGAAATAACATACATATAAAAAGCAAAAAATGCCGAAGAGAAGTGCGGAGCCAACAAATACGGTCCAAAAAAGGTACCGGGGCCCCAGTATTACAATGCGGTTGTACCGTTGTAGCCATTGTCACAGTATACATATAGAACAGTAAAGAAGCTACGAACAAACGTCCGAAACGACTCACTCACACAGACGCACAGCTCTACGAGACCGCTAAGCGAGCATCACATGGAGTGTCGAGTCGAGACGAGTGAATGGTTTCCTTTGTATTTTATAATATTTCTTCTTTCTTTAGTTATTCGACTGATTGCTTCCAAAATCGATATCTGGGTATCTGTGTGGTCTCCGACAAGAAGTACGTTGACAAAATGGGAAAAAGTAGCCTCCATCATGAACTTTTTAGTTATTCGACTGATTGCTTCCAAAATCGATGTCTTGCCACTATCTCGAAAAATAGGCCTAGCTTCTTTAATGCTTTAGCTATATTTATACTGTGCCATTGTTAAGAGATACTTGAGGAAAGATGGCCGAGAAGCTAGTAAATTGGCATAATTTAAACATGACATGTATGTATGTGGTTTTCTACTTGTAGAAAAGTATCCAAAGCGATGTGTAAACACTTATGCGACGAATGGGGGCGAAGTCCGAATTTTATACCGTTGTTACTAAATTTATTTTTCTTGTTTTATACACTAGCGGCCCGCCAGCGGCTTCGCCCCGCTACAAATTTCTGACTTCCCCGGTGGATTTTTCAATTAGGTATTTTCTTTCATACAAACCTTGTCCTGACAATGACGAACACAATGAAAACGCTACATTTTCCAATAACCTAACCAACAAAAAGTTGGAAAACCCCCGACATTGACATTTCAAAGTTCAATACTTCAAAAACGGCTGAACCGATTTCGATATAAAATATCTAAGAACCACCGCTAGAAAACCTGCTTTCAAATAAAAAAAACCGCATCCAAATCGGCTCATCCGTTTAAGAGCTACGGTGCCACAGACAGACACACACACACACACACACACACACACACACACACACACACTTACACGTCAAACTTATAACACCCCTCTTTTTTGCGTCGGGGGTTAATAAAAAGAAAACAGCCAAATCGGTTCGGCCGTTCTCAAGTTAGCGTGACCAGGAAAATAGGGGTTCATTTTTATATAAATAGATTATTTTAATAGGTATTCACCGTAATAAAGATATATTTGATATAATAAATCCTAAATTAACCTATTTTTGATGTCCGCTTACTAAATTGAACAGTCCTTATCCTAATATTACAAAACACAATAAAACCGTAATAATACCATATAAATTTGTCAGTCAGTAACCTAATTTAAATTGGACAAATTAGAATTAATTTGCATTGGACAAATTAGGGCATGACAAATAGCAAAAAGAAGCTGAGGTGATTTACTGGAGACAGATGGAAAGTCTTATATCGCGTTGACAGATGGGATTTGAATGTCACTTTTTGTTAAGTAAGTACTTTATTGTTTTCTAACGCTTGATGACCGGCTTAATGATATTTCAACCCCTCCTGACAGAATAATTTACGTCTGATTTATATCTTAGCTAAAGAATCAAACTGATGTACCTAGAAAATTAACCGCGACCAAATTATAACAATCATAAATCTGCTTAGTTTAATTTAAAATAGAAGGTAATGAGAGTTAATAGTTCTCGGGTGTCTATCGCTTTCACACTCTCTCTGGAATTATACTGGCAGATGTCAGAGAGAGCGTGACAGAGATATAAAGTATTATTAATACTCAGGTTTTGACGTTAATTCAAAGATATTTTTTTTTATGTCAATTATACGAGTGCTTAATGCCATGCAAGATTAGTGGAAACAACGATACAAAAAACTTATTTAGGCCGCTTAAAATCGATAAAATTAAAACGCTGGATTTTACTTTTTGGCGCTTCCTGAGTGCAACAAAGTTTTGTACATTTGTACAATTTCTTCAGCAAAAAGGTTATTGATCCCTGATTTTAAGTTTCGTGGTAAATATCTCCGTCAAGCTTACTGTTATCATTTATCAACTTACTTTGTAGAAAGTGACTATCCCAAGCATTGCGTGTGGGTCGTCCTCCGCCTTAAATTGTGCTGATATGAGATCCTCGTAACGTATAGAAATATAAAGCGCCTGGGATTCTATGGGGAACTGCTGCCCCGCTACTTTGTGTTCAGAGGGCCAGTGCAGCACTAAAGAGTGAAACCAGTACTTCCGAGAAATCGAGCCTTCGCGTATACTAGGACGCTGACATTCCCATGATCCTTTCATAACCACTGAAAAAGAAATAAAGTTTAGCTGGAATGCTTTTCAAACCCCAATATTAATTGTTCAAATCAATAGTTTAGCATTGGTTAAACAGAAAATCCACTCGCCATATTTATACATCGATCCACCCTTGCAATACATTATGGAATGACCTCATTTTTGTCTGAAACCGCGTTTTGATTTTAAGTCTAGCACTAGCTGTGACGTAATAAAACCCCCCATGTGGCGTTTAAGCTCTTTAGCCTTTAGCAGAAATTAGTTTATTTATTTTCTCAGTAAATAATGAACAACAAAATTAAAAATTTATTGTATTTTTTGAGACAAACCTCTGTGGCATGACATTTTTCAAGACATTTAAAAAAGTTCCTGTTATCTACTGACATGCACGCCCGACTTTATGTGGCTATTTTATTTAGTGAACAGTCTTGTTGACTCCAGGCTTAGGAGACAAAATAACAACAACCAAAAGTTGATCCACCTAAATTCAGCTGGAGATGAATGGGGTTCCCAAGTTTGTGGCTGAGTGAGTGTTTGCCGGGTCCTGGTAGAATATTAGCGCAGCAATGTGCACAGCACAGTATGCTAAGTCTGCGCCCTTTCATAACTATACCGTGACTTTTGAATCACACTACTTTATCATAGTTTATGTAAACGTGTTTCACTATTGGCGTAATCTCTGAGTAAAGTTTTGATCTACCTATCTATCACTTTAATATATCTATTCGTTGTCCAGCAGCAGTCCAACAGGATTTTGATAAGTAATACGACTCACCTCTTTGGCCATCGCTTTCCAATGAAAATGTCTTAGGCACTAAGTCATGCTTAAAATATCTAATTTTAACTGCTCTTTCTTTCGGATATCCCGATTTCGGTAGATCCACAGGGGACTGAAAACATCCAGCACACATTGGATATTGTCTGCACCATATTTTTTGATCTAAAACATATAGGTACGTTGTATAACACCAAATTGTAAAACAACAGCCTAAAATAGGCTATAACAGTACCTAATGACAGGGCTGATGATAAATTTCAATGAAAAACGTATACATATTGCATGGAAGTAAAAATTCGAATTCGAAGTTTTAAATATATCACAATACTTTGAATTGATAACAGTAATAACTCGTGTAAAGATGAGAAATCAAAAAAATCTCAGTAATAGTTTTGCGAAACAAAATTTGCCCTAAGGATAAACGACTAACATACTTCAACACGAAAAATATCGAAATAAAAGTCGCTTTAGTTCTTAGTTATTTCAGATATTTTTGCGCCCAATATAGGATAATATATAATTGCTTGTGACTGTACGTACAATAGAAGTAAGCGATTATTTATTTTTGTCACTATCATTTTAAGCTTGTAGAAAAAGTTATGTATGCAACCGTACCATAATAAGCTCTTAAGGTACTCGTGCCTGTAATTAGAGTATCCTCTCCTCCTATTATATACAGTTCTTATTACTCACTCACTTTACATATACGGTCATATTGTACATAACAAGGATCAGAGGCGCTTCATCCCGTCTGGTTGCCCTGAAAATCCGCGTCACGGCACTTATATGACTGGCACTATGCTAAGTGGCAATAGATTTCATGAATGATAAAATAGAATGATAGTTTTAAGTTTTTATCCTAAGTAAATTTCTCATTGTTTTTCATTTTATTATTATTCGTTAAGTTTTTTACAGTTAAAGTCATAAATATATTATACACGTTCCCAAGATACCAAAAATATCTACACGCCCCTATGCCACCTAACAATAAGGTCTATCCTACTATCCTACTATCCTACTATCCTACTATCCTACTATCCTACTATCCTACTATAATATTATAATTGCGAAAGTTTGTGTGTGTGTGTGTGTGTGTGTGTGTGTGTGTGTGTGTGTGTGTGTGTGTTTGTTACTACTTCACGCTGCAACGGCTGGACGGATTTGAATGAAATTTGGAATGGAGAATAGAGCTTATATCCTGGATTAACACATAGGCTACTTTTCATCCCGGAAAATTTAAAAGTTCCCGAGGTAATAACTAATCGAAATCTACGTGGACAAAGTCGCGGGCAGAAGCTATTGTATACATAATTTTAGGCGATGGTTGTGTAGATATTAATGTTTTGAACTGCACATCAGTCCTTACACACTTGACTGTTAAGGGAGATATTAAAGTGAAGTAATACCGTGAGTCGTGACCACATTTTTTTGTATACGTATTTCTCTGTCATTTGTTGTTGTTTGTCACGAATAAATAATTTTCTGATATTCTTTCTAACATTCAGATAGCAAGCACTTAAAGCTATAAAAAACCACTGAACTAGTCCCTTAAACACAGTTATTCACGACTCAAGAGTACCTACGCAACGTAAATAAAGTTAAAACACTAGGGAAATTAACAGTACTCGCATTTAAGGCAGTAAAGAATAATATCACACTAAAACGGAATCGTGCTACAAAAATCTAAACGGTCATCGTTCAGATTTATGTTCTCAGTCTAATTAACATGTGGCTTTTTTCCACTTGCTTTTTGATACGTTTGTACTAAATGTAGTAAAATATCGACCATTCAAACTTGAATATTTATTGGGCAGTTAATTATTTTTAGCGGTTAACTAACCACAAAGATTTTTATACTTGTGTAACGCGTTAATTAGAAAAACGACTCGTTAATTAAATTAACTTTGAAAAAGAAAAAATCCGTAAATTAATTTAAACTGGTTTTGTATATTATCTCAGGCAAGAAATTAGAGGTTAATGGCTGTAATGTACCAAAAACTTTTTTACCTAATATTTTCTAAACTCTTAGACTAATTAACGCGTTAATTTTTGAGCGTGAATAAGAAGTGTGTATAAGAGATACTTGATTACAAAAATACAACTTTTTGTTGGTACATGTAATTAACTACAAGGTCCAGTAGCTGTTAAATACTGAGGTCCTTAATGAATCCAATAATTCACAGTAAATAACAGATTCTTCAATTTGTAGCATAAAATCTCATTGCCTCAAATCAAATTTAAACCACTTGAAAAAATCGAAAGCGTTTTCTCTGTAAGGGGTTGTACCTATTATAATGTTAATTTGAAAGAAAATAATACATGTGGCGGGGTAACTGATTTTTTTATACCCTTGTAATGCCCAGTTTGCAATAGGATGTACCTACACAACCAAGGCAATTTAATTTGAACTGTGTTAAAATAAAAATAAGGTTTATTTTCCTATGTTCATAAACTGAAAATGGCATTATCGAACAAACTTAAACTTGCCTTGAAGGTAGATTCAAAGTCCCACTTACAAAAAACTCCGTTTGTAGTATGGTGGGCCTTACGAGGACACAGTATAGCTCATGCAATTTATGATGGCGAGTGGGCTTTACTTGTGGTAAACACATATCTGTATACGTGTCAAAGTGTGCGTGACAGCGAGAGCGGGTATGGTAAGCATAAAAAATAAAGAGAAGTATTGGACACATTATACTTATTATACTGTCGCAAACCCTCTAGCAAATTATGATAAGAAATAATGCAATTAAGTATTTTAAACCGACTTCAAAAAAGGAGGTTCTCAGTTTGACCGATTTGATTTCTCCATCAATTATGGTCCGATTTCAAAAATTCTTTTTTTGTTTGACCGTAAATATTATAAAACAACAAACTACTTATTTATGTTCTTGATGTGATATGCGAACTACTTAGTCATACTAGTAGTAGCGACACTAGCGACCTTCTTGGTTGCATCTTCTACGAAATTGATGTACCTAACTCTATCTTGTCGCGAAGATGACATTTCAAATGTCTCCGTATTTTCTGTCTTAAAATTACGTACAATTTTATGTTACTTAAAATTAAAACCTATCTGTAGGTTTGTCTTTATTTTAAAGGGCTTATTATTGCCGTGTTTCTTGGGTGACTAAACGTGGATCAAACATCCGTCACTCTCACATTTATATGTATGTACTTGTCAGAAAGTGTCGAATGTTTTATTACCGTTTTGTCAAGCGATAAACACGGATAGGCCCACAGTTCTAAATAAATGTACTATTTTTATTTTAGGATACTTCAAAATAAAAATCCTTTATACCTCGCTATGAATAACTTTGCGTTTTTTCCGGATATTGGACATGCTGACGGTAGTTCGTGGCAGTAAGCGTCGTGGAAACAATATGCACAAGTAACTCGAGCGACGGCGCGCTCGCGACTGATCGCTCCGTCAGACACGCACACTACCGCGATGTGCATGTACACGTTCAACCACTAATAAAGCCCACTCGCCATCGTGAATTGCATGAGCTATACCTAATAAGGATGCGTCCTGGGTAACAAAATAATAATTCTAATTAGTTCGTCAGTTAGATTATCAAAAAATATTGAGCACGTATTTTTTGCTTTATCAAAACAATAAAAATGGACAAAGATAACGCGCGTCAAAGTTCGGGGGTGGGGGCTCGTGACGTCACAACGTGGTAAAAAGTGTGCCACGGCGTGACGTCCCGCGGAACTTCAACGCACTATATCTTCGTATTTTTTTGTTTGATTGACAAAATAAAAATTCGTGTTCAATATTTTTTGATAATCTAACTGACGGATTAATAAGAATTTTTTAGGCCGCTAGCCTATTGTTTTCATTTTTAACGTGGTTGAATAAACGTGGTTAAGTAACCAGAAATACCATTATAATTCCAGTGTCTGTTTCCTGTCTAAACTCCTGCGTGACACAGGTTTCTTTGTAAACTAAATAGAAGATCTCATTTAGTACAAGATATTGTGAATTAAGACAATAACAATTTTTTTTTTTTTACTGTATTTAAAAGTATACTCACCACTATAGCGCCACTTGACAATTGAGCATCCTGGAATAAAAATAACAAGCTTTCAATTATAATTTAATAAACAAGGTACGGTACCAATTTTGTTTATAAGGGAATCGCCAGGGCCGATAAACAAGTACTAGAGTCTTTTGAGATGTAGTTGTTTCCCTTTCGGATACTCACACGAGTCATTTATTAGAGCAGAAATTATGTTTCTAAGCTACAAAACTACATAAAATGTAACTCGCTAACTCATGTAATTAAGTAATAAATAGGGTATTATAACTTTGAAAACACCCGATGTGGTGATGACCCCGTGCTGCTGCTGATAAAACTCTTAATATTGTTATTTTGTAGAGAATTTCGTTTTTTTCCTCGAATTCAAAGTGAAAAGTAGAGTGTTTTACGCGAGACTAAACAACCATAATGACACTCAAACTATAGCCACCCTCGCTCAGCTCGCGAGGCTAAACATCTCGTGTCATTATGGCTTGTATTAGTCCCTTGTTGAACCATCTACTATTGTTGGATAATGCATTTTGCTCTATAAGTTACTAAATGATTTTTGTTATGTTGTGTATAATGTGTATAGATTAGTGTTTGTTTGTGACTTTGCTGATGAGAATGATTTTTTTTAAATTGACTAGTGGAAATAACTTTTAAAAGCAATATAACTAACTTGTATTACGAAATAAATAAATCGAAACCTAAATCTAAAATATTGATGGCAGCGTCAAATTCAAAACATAGAGGAGAAACTATTAAATCAAGAAAACATCGTTAAAGGTCGTAGTTTCGAAGATTCAAAGACATGCGAAAAAGGTCATGTTTGAAAAATAAAACTATCAAGTATTTTGTTTCTAACCGTGTCTTCATTTAACAGTATCAAGGAAATTATGATTAAGTTGAATAATTATATCCAAAGAACAGAGACATTGACATGACATGTGTGTTTATTAAGTTTGTTTTTTTATGTAACTGAATTACATAAAAAAAACAAACTTAATAAATGTAGTTCTATTTGTAATTCAATAGGGTAACAAAGGAAAAGGTTTATTTGAGTGAAAACCCCGCCTTTCTTTCATCAAGCTAACTAGTCGAGTAAAATAAAAAGCAGTGAGCCGCTGAAGCCAGGCGGTAAGAAAGGTCAAAGAGGATAATTATTATTCAGGGAAAAAAGCTGTTGTTAGAATAAATTATTTAATTTGGGACATGTACCGGAATAGAGCGAGTTATGTGAAGTGAGTAGGTACAATATGAGAGAGCTTATGTCCCGTTTGTTTGAGATAAATTCAAGAGATGCTCTACCAAATTGAGCATCAGCGTCATTCTTAATACAGCAAACGCTGAGTCCGATCCTTTGCCACATATTTTATTTTTTGTTCTGTGTTAGCTTTATTTCATACTTTATATACTCTAAAGTCAATTAGTTAAGTTAAGAGCTGCATGTTTTTTTTTGTGTACTATTTTTTGTGTGGCAATAAATTTATTTCTATTTCTATTTTCTATTTCTATAATGAGGGCATAGTTAGTTTGTTTTTAATACCAAACAATGCTTGTTTTCGTATTTATATTAGATTATTTATATAAGATTAGCAAATTTTGCCAATAAACCAAAAAAAACATTTCTTTAATTTCTTTTGTTATCACTAAAAAGTTGACCTGATGGCCGTGCGTTGAAAAACTGAATAACACGGGACAGGCGGTCAGAAGGACGGACGCACTGACGGACAACAAAGTCACCTTACAGGGGTTCCGTTTTTCAGTACATTTTATTACGAAGCCCTTGAAAAGCGTTTATACTTTCAAGATTAACTGGCCACGTAAACTTACTGGCATCGAGTGAAATACCAAAATAGCCTAAATGGCAACTTTATCACGAAAAAATCCCTATTTCATTTTCATAAATTCGCTATCAGCTCCCTTCCTTAATTTGGGCACACACCTGTTTTACATTTTCCTTTTTTTGAACATATACATTTATTCGGACCCCTTGTCTCACGACGTTGTCCTTTATGTCGGCACTTTGGAGAAATCTGAAATAATAGCAATTAAGGCATAATATTATGTGTCAAAGTTTATTTAAAAGTATGTTATCAAACGATTTAAATTCGTGAAATGTTACTTTTATTATAAGTCTTCATAAAGTAACATTACTAAGTTTTTTTTTATTGGTGCCTATTTTTATAGTTTAATATGACTAATTTCAATTGACTGAGTTTTAATGATACCCTAAAAATGGTTGTTTTGTAAAAATATTTAATGTAAAACTGGTAAGTACATAATTAAGCTTCTTAAGGTCTGAGTTTCTCTAAAGACAGGCACGAGTGCCTTAAGAGCTAATTATGTACCGGTACTACAAAGTTTGTCGTAATTAGTTTAGTTCTTTCTGGCAGTTTCTTAATTATTGACAAAGACCACAGAAAAAAAATTTACAAGTTTACTTAACTATAATTTATTACTACAAAAAATTATAGTAAATTTCAGCGGAAAGGAAAGTTAAGTTTTTCAGTATTTGATACGGAAACCTAAAAATAATAATTCAATAAGCATTGCCCACAAACGCAAACATTTGAAATTCGTTCGTATTTTAGTAAAAATAAAATAAATTGGGTACGCAACAGAAATAACAACCCCAAAAATTCAAAACGAACGTGGTGGTTTATTAGAAAGACCTGCTGAAAATATTTTAAAATACGATGGAGAATTCCAACGGCGCATTTATGTGTGGTATTTTGATTCGGCTTAAAAGCTTCGCATTCAAACAAGGTCATTACAAAAAATGTAACATTTTTAACTTTGATTGAAAGATTAAAATATCAACGCCCAAAAGGTTTTTTTTGCAAGGAGACCGCTAGGATTTATGTACTTACATTGGAAGAACCTTAGACGGACATATACAATGACATTTGGTATACATCGTTAGACATTCAGCCTGCCGGCTTTCCTAATTAAAAGCTGCTACTTATGAGGAACAAAGAAGACGGTTTATCCGATTGCATTTGTGGCGACGACGTCAGCAGTTATGTTCTTCTAAGCTAGTTACAATGTGTATGTTTGTATATGTATGTAAATACATTATTGTAAAAATAAAATAGTAATTAAAAATCAGACAAACATATAGCAAGGTTGTACAAAGGTGAACTTATCCTTTTAAGACAGAAAAATAAATAAAAACAAATCGATTGATTGCAATAAGATAAGTAATATTTTTTTGTTTTGTCTGCGGTCTGCCCGAAGAAGTACGCGCTATTTTCTTTTATTAAATACGAGAGTCCGAATACTGGGTTCCAAGTTTATTTACATCATGAGTTAAGACGTCGGCAGCTCTAAAGCTCCAGTAAACCTTGTAAAAATCTAAGGCATTCAGATAATTACTTACATAACTTTCAAGATGTGGCGCGAGTTCGTCGAGCTGATTGAAAGGGTTGGGAAAATGGATCACCCATATTGTTTTTGGCTGAAATGATAAAGTCTTAGGGCCGTATTAAAAAACTGGTCTCGACTGTGATGCTCGTCTCAAGATGCGTCACGAATGACGGTTTTCTATGACTTGACGTTTACCTTGACATATCCTGTGACGGGCATCTCGCTCAAGATGAGTTTATTAATACGGCCCTTAGACAGCACACGTTAGCAAAAGGAGTATAGTGAAATTAGCTCTTAATAAGTTTTCGAGCTGAGGGATTACTTATACACTTCTAAAAACGGCACTCTGTCGAACGATCGACCGAGTGAGCGAAGTCATACGCGAGGTCACTTGACAGGTAAAGCGGGTAAGCTGAGAATGCGCGCCATCATACATGTTATTTCACCTTCTCGCGCGACAACTTTAACTCGCCAGTTAATAATTGGTCGTTCAAGTTCAACAGCGAGTGGTTTAAGAGATTCACCTACTTGGGTTAAAGTCGGTTAGATAAGCCACAAGAACGAGGAAAGGGAAGTACAAACACAAAGGTGGTTTTAAGAGCTAATGCACTGTATATTTAAAATTATTACATTCAGGAAATGGATGTACAGTGACCGGCCGATAACAAGACAAACATGACACATTGTACAACCATTGAGTTTCTGAATATTGATAATGTTGACAACAGTAAAAAACATACTAAACTTTTTTGTTGCGTGTAAAGGAAAAGTAATAACAGCATTTTTTTACTGCTGTCAACATTGTCAATATTCAGCAAGTTCATGGCTGTGCCATGAATGTGTCAGGATTGACTTCTTATCGGCCGGGCACTATAGTTTTTAAGTAATTACTAGTATATTGTGGTGGTGGTGGTGGCTTTAAATACTGCGCCAAATAAAGTTGTTACCTAATCTTGCAATTCGTGAAGATCGTCTTTCTTCTTGGATCGTCGTCATTTATAAGAGAACATTACCAAATATCTTACGTACATGTTTAAGGATTCAACCAAAATATCTGTTACGAAGTTCTGTTCATCGTCTGTCGTGCATTTAATATTTGTAGTACTCTGTGAGACTCTGTAGAAATACCATTTAAGACTTACACATTTTATTGTTATAAGGTTCACTAAAGCAAGCTCACCCGTCCAAATAAGACCCTGTCGCGTGCCTCATTGTCCAGTTGCCTTTGGATGTCATCCGCGTCATCGCTGAGCGTGTTGGGACGAGAACTGGTCTGGTCTTGAAAGCATGAGCCTATTAAAAAATATTAATTATTCGCAATTCGGCACACACGGGGCGACCTTAGGCGTGGTGGTCAGATGTTCTTTGTTTGACTGGAGGTGATGATGGTGATAGATGAGAAAAATTGTATAGTATAGATGAATTACCGAGAGCGTGGAATTGCATATGTAGTGGTTGTACCGTCCGCATGAAAAGGAAAACCATTTAAGTTTTCTTCTTAATTTAATGAGATTACCCTAAACAAGTGGAATAAGTATGTCTTTTTTGGCTTTTAGTCGCTATCATTTATTTAAATTTTCATCTTTAATGTTGGAAATTGCTTATGGGACAGATGAACATTATAATATAGTTCTCCAGATGACTTCTTGATCAAAATCATCTACTGCCGACGGACCGTACGTAACTTTTTCTTACTCGGAGAGAGGAATTTTTTCATTGCTTTGAATTTGTCACTCTTACTCTCGGTCATAATTTTATAAATAGTCGAGAGAGAAACACCTGTAGCTTTTTCAACGAATTGGGCAGCGGTGTAAGGTGAATATAAATTTTTCATTACTTCGAGTTCAAAATATTTATGACATTTAAAATTATTTGTTTGACTCTCAATCGGACCAAATTTACTGTTACTTTCTGCCATCATTTTTACAAACTATGTACAGTCGCACGTGCCCAGTCAAAATAATGCTGAAAATTGCGAGTATCCAATAAAATAGTTTTTAAAGTTGTGGGTAATTTTATAGCTCTGCCTATCCCACTCTGGGATTACAGGCGTGAAGGTATGTATGTATGTATGTAATAAAATAAGACGTATATTTTAGTGCATGGTATAAAGTATTTCGAATTTGACACTGACATTATTTTTGCACTTACTTATTTAATATATAACGAAACTCTTTTTATGCTGATGGTATAAGAAGTGAGGAAATTTAAATATAGAATGCCTGTAAAGACATGTTACCACTACATATGCAATTCCACGCTCTCGGTAATTCATCTATACTTAAGAGACTTGATATTAAAGTAAGTTTCTATAGTAAAAATCAAAATAATCTTGTAGATATTGGTCACTTGGCTACAGTAAAGGAGTAGAAAAATTGTTTAATTGACCGATAAACGTGCAATAGTGATGATACGCTACGTCACGTCAATGTGTCTATGTTCTGTGAGAGGCTGTTGTCTACAGAGGCTTCCTTTATTTGACGGACTTCAGGTGCATAGTAACATCAAACTGCGTTGAAGGCCTCTTTGCAGGCCTATTTTCTGAAGCGTAATTGTGTTGCATTAACGAAAGTAAAAGGGTCCAATATATTAAAAAAAGTTATTACAATAAGTTTTTTTTGTATTTTTATATTTTTCACTGTGACTGTTAGTAATGTAGATTGATTATTAAGCTTAAACTAACCAATCTAACTTATTACTTAAACAAGGAGGCGCAAAACCATCGTTGCTCATGTCCGGCTTGCACTTGACCAGTTTTTTTTGCATACAAAATAACTTTTAATTACTCAAAAACTTAGTAAAATAGTCTTGCTTTGCATTAATCAGTTTGTTTTCGTTTCTTTCGCATAATCGACGGTGACGGGACGATGCGCTAGCCTAGTTGGTAGTGACCCTGCCTACGAAGCTAGCGGTCCTGGGTTCTGTGGTATTTGTGTTCAGGCCTTATTATTGAGTCTTGCTATCTCTTTCTCTCCCTCTCGCTCTCTCCTGGTTGACTCGTAATATTGTATGTGTCGGCTCCGTAATAAAAAGCATCAGTTAATTAATCTCGTGTTTTACTGGGGATACGACAAATTGGCGACGAGAAACAACGAACCACGCACCTGTGGATAAATTAATCAAGACAAGAAGGGTAAAAATAGAAGAAGAAACGAGTGAAATTAAAAAGCACAAAAGAAGCATCAGTGTGAAGTTAGCCAGGATTGCGGCCGCCGCCGGTAACCTGTGGCGTTATATTCACAATAAACTAACCCAAGTGAAGTTGCTGCGAGTCGCGGTAAACATTCTAAGTTCGACAATCAACACCTTTTTGGTAAAAACGATGAACAAATATTCAATAACAAATGTCTACATTCGAGAAAAATGCTGAAAACTCAGACGAAGATTATGAGGAATTAGATGAAAATAATGATAACGATAGTGATACTACCACACGAAACGTTGACATTAACAAGAAGTCTTGGATATATAAGTTAAATAAGTCGGAGTTACAGAAAACTTTGCATCAACTACAAATTAATTTCCAGCCGGAGGCTACCAGTCAAGATTTACGAAAAATCCTAAGCAATTTTTGTGATAAAAAACGACAAACAGAACGTCATAAGATGACCAATTACAATATACCAGTTTTTGACGGGAATAACTGGGAATGTTTCGAACAACAATTAGAGTGCGTAATTAAACTTAATGACATCTCCGACGAGAAAAAAGTTCCGTTGTTGTTGACAAAATTATCGCCACAAGTATTTGAAACACTTTCCTGTCTCTGTGCACCAACGAAACCGATAAAATCGAAATATGAAGACTTAATTGATAAACTAAAAACAAAATATATAAAAATACAATCAATTGCTCTGGAAAGGGTGGAATTTCGTAACAGGAATCAATTAACAACAGAAAGCATTGAGGATTATGTCTTGGCATTAAGAAAAATTGGTGGAAAATGTAAATTTGCGGATTTAGACGACCAAATTAAAGAAAAACTCATAGATGGTGTACATTCAAAATTAATTAAATTCGAATTACTTAAAAGTGACATGTCTAAAACTCTTGAAGAAATGGTGAATTTAGCTAGGACGGTAGAAATAGCACTGACTCAGACTAAAGGAAATTCTAAAGAAGCAGATACAACCGAAATGTTCTATTATGGAAAAACAATGAAAAGGACTAACAGCAATCAACGTGAGTACAGAGGGAATAGGACCAATTTGGATAGAAAACCACCATCTAAAATTGAAGGCAGAAATGCAGTAAAATGTTTTTGTTGCGGTAACACTAACCACATGAAATCAGAGTGCAGACTGATAAAAAAATACTGTTCGGAATGTGGAAAACAGGGGCACATCTACAGAGTATGTCCACAAAATACCAGGTACAGTCGAGCATATTTACTAGAACAAGAAGATTCAGTAACTACAAAAACAATGGTTCCAGAGGATGAAGCAGATTCAATCAGTGGATTGTTTCAAGAAGAAAATATATATGCGGTTAATGTAAGTAAAGTGCCCCCACATTACATTAGGGTTGAAATTGAGGGTATACCTCTAGATTTTCAGTTGGATACAGGTTCAGATGTAACTGTATTACCATTAAAAGATAAAAATATATTTTTTTCAACCAAGACAATTAGTGATTGTAATGTAAAATTTAGAAATTTTGACCAAACAATATCAGAACCAATAGGTCTGTTGGAAAATATAAAGGTTACATACAAAAATCAACATAGAAAATTGAATGTATTTGTTGCACAAGATAATGTGCCCCGAATAATAGGCAGAGATTGGTTGAAAGAGCTTGGGCTTTGGCCACCTAGAATAGAAACTAATGCACTACAAGTTGATAATAATTGTAAAATTTCAGAAGCCGAACAACATGTAAAAGAAAAGTACGCAGAAGTATTCGGAGCTGGTTGGGGCAACTTCAAGGGTGAAACAATTAAGTTAAAATTAAAACACGACACCCAGCCGAAATTTCATCCTGTCAGACGGGTACCTTTTGCACTCAAAGACAAGGTAAAATTAGAAATAGAAAGATTACAAAAAAATGGAAGAATAGAACCAGTGGAACACAGTCAGTGGGGTACCCCTGTGGTACCAATTATAAAGGCTGATGGTTCTGTTCGCCTCTGCGGTGATTATAAAGTTACATTAAACCCGCATCTAGAGGTTGATCATTTTCCATTACCACATATAGATGAAATATTAGATACATTAAAAGAAGGAGAATACTTCTGCGAACTGGATTTAAAGGAGGCCTATCTCCAGGCTCCTCTTGATGAACAATCACAGGAATTAACAACTATTGTAACTGAAGTAGGTATTTACAAATATAAATATCTACCGTATGGTGTTAGTACTGGACCAGGTTCTTTTCAAAGACTAATGTATAATAAATTGGCAGACATTCCAAATACCATAGTATTTATTGACAACATTTATATAGTGGGCAATAGTATATCAGAAACTAGAGACATACTGTGCAAAGTATTAAGCAAGTTGCAGGAATGTGAATTTAAATTGAAGTTAGAAAAATGTAAACTCTTCAAAAAAAGTATTGATGTTTTTGGATTTAGAATCACAAAAAATGAAATCAGCATTATAAAGTCTAACATTGATCCATTATTAAAAGCAAGCCCGCCAACAAACATTACTATGCTGCGTTCATTTTTAGGAAAAATTAATTACTATTCGAGATTTCTGAAGAACATGGCTACAGTACTAACTCCATTGTATGAATGCACACAGAAAAATAAGTTTGTATGGTCAAAGGAGTGTGATGATTCATTCAAAGAAATAAAAAATAAGTTAGCTTCAGTACAGAATCTTAGACATTATAATCCTAATTTACCATTAATATTGTCATGTGACGCGTCCCACACTGGGTTAGCCGCTGTTTTGTCAAATAGATGTTATAATGGTGTGGTCAAACCAATAGCATATGCTAGTAAAAAATTAAATTCTACAGAGCAGAAATACTCTGCTATAGACAAAGAGGCTATGGCCATTATATTTGGTATAACGAAATTTTATAACTACACTTATGGCCGACCATTTGAATTAGAAACTGATAATGCAGCTTTAGTTAGAATATTCGGCCCTAATAAGGGCATCCCTAAAATGGCAGCTAAAAGATTACAGCATTATGCTATCTTTTTATCAGCTTTTAGTTATAAAATTAAGCATGTTAAAACAAATTTAAACCCGGCAGATTTTTTATCACGGGCCACAACTGAAAATACTAATGATCATGTAGATTTGAATCCACTTTGTATGGAGGCAGAAGAAAGTATTAACAGTCACATACAACAGTCAGACTTAGAAAACTTAGACTGGAAAATCATACTTGATGCTACAAAAAAAGACTTAAAATTATCAAAAGTTATTAGACATAATGTAGATGGCTGGCCAGACAAAAGGAATGTGGATAGGGAGTTGTTACCCTATTTTAATAAGAAAAACGAAATTAGTTATGATAGAGGTTGTCTTTTCTGGGGCTACAGGATAATTATTCCCCAGGCTTTAAGAAAGTTACTGTTAGTAGAATTGCACCGCAGCCATTTTGGCACGGTGCGTATGAAACAGATTGCCCGTTCGTATTTCTGGTGGCCTGGTATAGATTCTGAAATAGAAAGTATAACAAATAACTGTATCACATGCTTATCGAATAGGAATAACCCTACAAAGGGCCCCCAAAAGTCATGGCCAGTAGCACCAACTGTGTGGTACCGAATTCATGCTGATTATTTAGGACCATATTATAATAAAATGTATTTAGTGGTTATTGACAGTTACTCAAAGTGGCCGGAAGTTATAGAAATGAACAAAATTAACGCATCTCGAACCATTGAGGTTTTTAAAACTTTATTTGCAAGGTTTGGTTATCCCGTACACTTGGTAACTGACAACGGCCCATCATTTGCGAGCCTCGAATTTAAAAATTATTGTTTGTTAACTAACATTAAGCATACCTTCTCCCCACCATACCATCCAGCCACAAATGGTGCAGCAGAAAGATTTGTAGAAATATTTAAAACACACGTAACAAAAATTAAAGAAAGTGGCAACACCATCAGTGCTGCAATTAATTTATTTCTTTTTGATTACCGAAACATGCCGCACAGCACAACAGGTGTAACGCCAGCTAAATTAATGCTAGGTAGAGAGTTAAGATCTAGGTTTTCTTTATTAAGACCACCACCAATAATGGAAAAATCACTTGAAATGTTAGAAAAACAAAGAAACATAGCGTCAGGCTCTAGAACAGTTAAGTTTAAAGTAGGGGAGAAGGTTATGGTTAAAGATTATAGGAAAGATCACAAGCCGTGGATCCTTGGAATGATTATACAGGAGTCTGTACCGGACACCACTTACATTGTTGAGGTGGAAGGGTGTAAATGGAAAAGGCATGTAAACCAACTAATAAATTGCAATAACAGTTTAATAGAAGACTGAACTGTAACAATTATTCGTAGGACTTCGTCTCGATGTGCACTAAGTGTGATGCCAAGAATTGTAATTGTTATTAGTATTAGCATGTGATAATTAAGTTAGGTACGAATTTATAGCTATAAATTCATATGTTATAAAATTGTACATTAACCATTCGTAGGACTTCGTTAGATGTGCACAATAGGTGTGATGCCAAGAATGAGTTAATGTACATTTTGTATTTGTTGGAATCCTCCAACAGATGATACTTATTAAGTTGTTTTTGTTGTAAGACAGGAGATAAATATTTTCATACATTTAGTAAAGGGGAAGGAATAGCAAGTAGGTGTATCAGTTCTGGTGGTGGAGAGTGTGGTATTTGTGTTCAGGCCTTATTATTGAGTCTTGCTATCTCTTTCTCTCCCTCTCGCTCTCTCCTGGTTGACTCGTAATATTGTATGTGTCGGCTCCGTAATAAAAAGCATCAGTTAATTAATCTCGTGTTTTACTGGGGATACGACAGGTTCAAATCCCGGTAAGGGCAGGGTATTTGTGTTATGAGCGCGAATATTTATTCCTGAGTCATCTATGTTTTCTATGTATTTTAGTATATATTTCTTTATATAAGTATTTATATCGTTGTCTAGTACCCATAGTACCTACAAGCCTGGAGCTTAGTTTGGGACTAGGTCAATTGGTGTGACATTGTCCCCTGATATTTATTTTATTTATTTATTTAATTACGTGTGCAATATGAAAAAACCTTAAGTTAATTTTTTATTCGTAAATACTTATTTGCTTTCTTTATAAAAATTGAAACGAGCGAAATTTAATAAGTGTCAAAACATCAGCCCGTAACGCAATCTTGCTGTCAAGTGCCGACTCACAGCCCCCTGGAAGCTTTTATGATGTTTCCAATTCACAAAAAAAAACTTTGAAGGACTACAGGATTAAGTGGACTTGCGCTTTTGAAACAACTTCAAATGAAACAAAAGTGTCGCCAAAGTGGATCCTGAAAATTGACGGACGCATATTACCGACCTTATTATTTAATGACGTACAAACCGAATTTAACCTTATTTGTATTTAGTCGAACTGCTACAAACACAGGTTGGTACCTAAACAGACGGGCGACCGAGGCATAAAACCTTTCAATATTGACTTGTGATCGCAAAGGACCCACTTTTATTCCCAGAGGTAGCCGCCATGCATGTGCAATACACAAAGGTTTTTTAAGGTATGTCATATGCTATAAAATCTGTATTAATTTGTATAATAAAAAAATCACTCAGGGAGTCACTCTATAGTTGTAGAAATATTATTTGCACTGATGAATGTTGTCTATTGGACCGGCTTATCTTTTCTATTTCAATAAAATAAAACCATTCACACTATGAATGTAAAGCGTTACGACCTACCTATACATCCGGCATTATGTTCAACGCATTTTTAACGTTACATTTTAAATTCTACTTGCTCAGTCTTGGATATTTTCTACCTAAGTATGTTTATCGTTCGGTTGTGTAGTACCCATATCACAAGCTTTAGAGTTCAGTTAGTAGAAACTCTTTTTTGTGTAGGTATATTATGGGTGAAACTTTGTAGGTCGAACGTTAAAGAGAGGAGCCGTGCTTTATCTGAACATCTTGAGGCTTTGTAGGTTAAAAATACTTTTAAGTTGGTGCTAGTATGAAATATTACTAATATACCTACCAAACATTTTTGCATGCGCCCCACATTATGTTTTAAATTTTGCTCTTGCTGGCCCGTCTGCTGCCTATCCCAATTTTTTCAGAACAATTTGAATGGTATTATTAATTTAGGACTATGATAAATTATTTTTACATTTACTTTTCAATTTTTTTTACCTTTATTATTATCAACTCCTATAGTCTGTACCTTTAGGTATTTAAAAAAATGTAAACAATCCAAACCACGTGGCATTGTTGAACTGCCAATAAAAACCGTTTAATCGAACTTTGACCTTATCAGTACTCTACTTCTATTGGCTGACGAAATAATATATCACGTGGGTTTTTTGTTTACATTTTTTTTAATACCTAAAATTACAGACTATTAATAGATAAAAAAACTCCCAATAAATGGTGACTCTATACGGCCCAAAGGATTTTCATGAAACCTAAGAACCTAAGAACCGTCCTGATTAAACTAGATTTTAATTAAAATAAGCCGCGTCCAAATCGATCCGTCCGTTTAGGAGCTACGGTGCCACAGACAGGTACACAAGACACACACATACACCGATACACACGTTAAACTTATATTTCCATCTTTTAGTCGAAGGTTAAAAAATATCAAGTATTTATTCCAATGATTAGCTGAATACGAGCAAGTAAATAAACATACCATAATGCTGAAAAGTCTGTAGATATAGCAATAAAAATACTATAAAACATAGTGCATCCACGTTTAACACCATACGACGTTCCGTTCTTGCATTTATTTATAATTAACTAAAAATCTGTTTGTAACATTTATTGTTTACAATTTCTGACTTAACTAAAATAACCTCGAATGTTTACAACGCGTTGGCGTTAGGTCAAACGTCAAAAAGTCGCCAGTGTTTTTGATTAAAAAAGGTTTAAATGTGTTTTAACAAAGAAGGTCTGGTTTGTAGTAAACACGTAGATAATAGATAGGCGTATAGAGGTTATTGAGTATTGAGTAGTTGATTATTAGATCGAGAGCTGGCCGCCAAAAGCTTATCGAGTTACCAGAAAAAAGCAATTCGTAGAAAAAGTTAGGAACCCGTACTGGAATCAAAAGGCTTCAATGCGAATTAGATGGCGATGAGTCAGAAACAGTGCCGATCAAAAGTGGAGTTCGGCAGGGCTGCATCGTGTCTCCTACACTATTTAACATTTATTCGGAAGCAGTTATGGTTGAGGCTCTTGAGGATCTCGATTGTGGAGTCAAAATAAAGGGACGCATGATTAACAACCTAAGATATGCCGACGACACTGTGTTAATAGCAGCTGTACAATGCGAGTTACAGACTATCGTCAATATTTAGGTTTAGTGAGTGCAGTGAGAAGGCTGGGCTTAGGATGAACATCAAGAAAACCAAGCTCATGGTCGTGTTTAAGCATCCAACTCAGGATCCAACTATCACAGAGTCGGGACAAATCCTGGAAAAAGTGGCCAGATGCACATGGCTGACCGAAGACTGGGAGTGCGATACCGAAATAAATACCAGAATATTATAGAAGTCGCCAGAGGCACTTTCAACCATATGAAAAAGGTACTGACAAGTCGAAGCCTCAAAATTGACCTGCGTACTCGCCTCCTCTGTTGCTACATTTGGCCAATCTTCTTGTACGGATGCGAGTCTTGGGATATTAAGGAACCACTCAAGAAACATATAGAGGCATTTTAAATGTGGTGTTACAGGCGAATGCTAAAGATTAGTTGGAAGCAGAGGGTGACCAACGAAGACGCCAGGAAAAAGCGACGTCTCTGGAATATATTATCCGCCAGAGAAAAGTGGCGTACTTGGGTCATGTTTTGCGACATGACCGATACAGTCTTTTGCAACTGATAATGATGGGTAAAGTCGCTAGGAAGAGACGCGTAGGCCGTAGAAAAAAATCCTGGCTGAGGAACCTAAGGGAATGGACAGGAATCGCGAGTGCTGCCCATCTATAATTTATTGAAAATTGTAAGAGCAATGTACTCAATGAACAATTTAAATTTAACCTGTATTGCAGGCAGGGACAAGCTAGTCCAAATGTTAATAAATATCAATAAGTACATTGCTCTTACAATTTTCTATAAATTATAGAGCTTGTGTTTCGCTTTTCAGTTGTTTTTTTATTGCAGTCGGGTTTTTTTTTATCGTCTGTTTCGTGACAGGATCGTACTTAATAGAAAGGGAGATCCAAGCGACAAACAAGTCGCGGACAACTTTGTGCTAGCCCTCCTGGTTCCGTTTCTCTTTCACGGCAGTGTGCTACTGGCGTAACACTCGCAAATTGTTCGCAACTAACAATGTAGGTAAACTTAATTAAAAAAAAGTGAAAAATAAATGTGCCAAACATTGACCGTGCGATGTCCAACTTGCCGGAAGAAAAACTTGGATTCCTAAACTTTAAACATGATTTGATTTTTTTTTAAAACTGCTTATCGTTTACTGGGTCTTAAAGCAAATTTAATCAGTTTACTTTCACAGCAAACGAAACTGAAAAATTCTGACAACTGTGGTTGTGGCATAGAAAATGGTGAACCAGGGTACCGTATTTCCAAAATATAGATATCTCGTTTTCCGTGCGACACTTCTGAGCTATGCTATCCAGCCCTGTAAGGTTGGCCATTATATCCCGGAGATCCTGTATGTAGTACATAGGTACACTAATTTGAACAACCATACATTATCAATGTTTAGAAACGTGCTAGCATTTTTTTCATAACTGACGTATTTTCCGAGTCTAAATAACCGACTGTCGGCATTTAGCGCCAAAACAAAGGAATGCGCTTACCGTTAGTAATTATTACGATAAGGTAGTACAGTACCGTTAATTGTTATCTTGTCGTTGTGGAATAAAAATGCGCTTAATTTGCGACTAGTCGTATTAGATTGCCCTCTAAATATTTCAATAAATTGTCATAAATTATCAGCGTTTCCCTTCAAAATAACACATTGATGAATGATGACGGTGTGACACAACCTTGATAATAATTGAAAAATGATAATTCATGAAACCGTTTACAGTACAACTTACGGCAGTTACAGTACAAAACACGAATTCCCTACTTTCAACACATTCAGTACTACCAACTGGCCATTGTATGTAACTTCGATACGCCAGGCGTGTCCTGGGTTCTGAACGGTGCTCCCTCTCACTGTGCTGGTCACGTATAGTCTTGTCACGCTACCTAATCAATTAATCAAGTCACAAAACTGAAATCCCTCCACAATTGCTTTTTCCGTGACTGTATTTTTCCGCTAAAATTCCAGTTGTTTTTCAGAAATACATTATGATGACAAGCTTTTTGTACTGTTACTCGCAAAAGCATTCTGCTGGCGATGAAAGTTGTTTTTGTTATGGTCAGGAAATGCCCCAAAAACTATGTAAATGCTATCAAAACTTGTTAAACATGTTGCCCTGTTTTTCTTCTAAAATTTCCATTTTTCATTCAAGCTTTACAATCGCATATCGGACTAATGTAACGAATTCTAACTCGCTGGATCTATGTTCGGTACTGATAGCGAAGATCCTGCTGCCAAGATTCCGTCTCCATGATCAGATAACGTTTTACCGCCAAGGACATTTTAGAGATAATTAACTCGTTCATTTTTCAAACTTGAATATGAAAAAGTCATCACCTAAGGAACGAACGACTTAACCGTTGGGCACCACCATAATTTACTGCAATATCATCGGCTTCACATAATAATATATGTAAAATTTCAGCTAATTTTTCTACGGGTGCTGGTTCAGTCTTACAAGATAACAAAACTTAAGAACCTATATAAAAACTCGAAAAAAAATGTTCAGACTTTACCTGCCCGATGCTAAATGCAGCAGTTCATTGGAATGCAAATAGCGTGAAGTCTATCATCAATGGAAAAAGAGCACATCTAAAATGTTGATCTCCAAAGCAAAAAGAAGTTTCCTGACTTGTTAATGAATGTGCAAATGCATAAGGAGTTGTGTAAAAGATGTGTTGTTTTGTTTGCAGAGCAGCGCTGTTGGAACGAGCTGTTAGTAGGTGGCCTGATCGCTTCAGTCGTTTCAACCGAATAATGAGCAGCATAACTTTGCCTACTAATGTATGAACAATTATGTTGCATCCTAATGTGCTTCTTCTTATACATGTTATATAATTATTATGTAAAACTCTTTCGTTACTAAATGACTGACTGTATTCTGACTGACTGACAAACAATGCTTACTTAAACCGCTAGACGTATAGACTTAAAAATTGGTAAGATTAATTCCTTTAAAGGATTTTTAGAAAACCAACCGCTTATGGGAAAAAAGGTTGGAATGGCGAACAACTAATTCTACGCATACTAAACTAAGTCGCGGGCGTTTTGCTTGTTACTTACATATTTTATAAAATGTTTATTTTTTAATTTTTTAATTTAAATAGTGTTGATAGCTAACTATTGAGAGACGTGATTTTAGGGTGGACTTTTGACGGCAAGGTTTTTCGTTACTCCGATGGCATTGTTTTTTAGATTTTGATTATAATTATCATTTGATAGGTTACATGTCATATTCAAATAATAATGTTAAATATTTAAGAGGCATCAAGTTAATGACAAAACTTTAGGTAGCAATTACATTTTGAAAAAAAAATACGGCTTATGTTTAACGGATCACCAGGTATAGGAAAATATAACGCCAAAAAACACTTTTTACTGCCGATAATAGTGATCATTTAGATCACCAAAAACTAACCTAACCTAATTTAGTGATCGTTTACTAATTTTGGTGCTCACCACTGTGAGTCGGTCAACACCGAAATGACGGCTGCTTAGAATATCAATGTGAAATTATACCTATGTATACTTTTAAATTTACGTCCCTTCTCGTTATTTACGACCTTATATATTATTATTATTAGATATATCAAACAAAAACCAAAAAACTTTCGTTTTTATATAGAATGGATAATTTGGTGCTAGCAGCACTGAAACAATCGTTATGATTTTCGAAACAGGGCTATGACAAAGATTAGACGTATTTTGGATATCATGGTGACCATGATAACTTTTTTTATCAGTGTTAACATTTTTAACAGTGGTCATAATTACTAAAAATGCACTTTAATGCATTTTGTATATATTATAACGTCAATCGTCATTTCGGTGAACTAAAATGCCACCGAAATGATGCCACCGAGATGACGACAATAAGTATTTTAAGATAACTACTAAACAAATTACGCATTCTTGTAAAATAATTCACGGAAATGACGTTTGAGGGAACCAAATACGTCGTGTGAAAGACTTACCTCGTCCACTCCACTGAATGACCGAAGCAGAACTAATGGTTCAACTCAATAGGATCGCAAAGATGGCGGTAGGTTAGTCGACTAGCAGGTGTTTGAACATTATAAATTAGTTGCTAATCGTGAGACAAAGACAAAATGGTCAACATACTTTTAAATGAAAAAATATTACCAATAAGTAATGTTTATTGAAACGCGTTGTTTATTCTTCTTTCTAATAATGTATATAAGTTATTAATAAGCTGACTACAAGTAAAGTTATAATAATTTGTTTGGAGAAAACCGCGAGTGGGACAGGCCTCACAGACTTACTGCTCTTAGTATTCTGAAATTTCGTTTTTTTTTCAGCTATGGTTTAAAACATCAGTGTTTATAATGTTATGCCTCGTTGTATTTTATTCGGTTTAATGTATAAAAAATTATATTTCTCGTAGATTGTTCACTGGTTTTTTTTAAAGCCTTGGGATATCTAAAACCTGCTCCAAAAGTTGACCCCTTACTTAGGTACCCACAAAAGCAACAAAGCAAACAAAAAGCGATATCAGCATTAGATTTTACCCGCAGCTGAAGTCGTTTTTTCCTATTTCTTTGAAAACTATTAGATTTTCCGGGATAAAGAGTGCTCTATGACCGTCGCCAAGCTATAAATCATCTTTGCACCAAACTTCATACCGATTGGTTGACGCGTTGAACCGTGATGAAAACCACACATAGTAGGTAGTTTTACATTTAAGTAAAGTCGTAGTTTTTATTAGATAAAGTAAACCGATCGAGAGCTATCATTCGAAAATGTAACCAAAACTTGTTTTAATCACATTTCCATATTTAACGTCAAAAGTTAACATACTTATTTGTTTTTACAATTAAAATAGCTAGTATTGAAATAAACCATAATGCGCCATTAACTAAGTATGTTTTGTTTCTGTCACTCTCTGTTCAGTATGTAACTAATTACGAGAGTTACGGATGCTTTATCCACCGCGATAAATAATAACTATAAAGGGAAGGGAAAGGAGCTGGGTAGAGACCACTACACCGTATCACACCATGACCGTACTATGAAGGTATAAGGCCCGGAAGGTAATTAGTATTAAAATTTTGGTACGTGACAGACTGGTCTAGTGGGCATAGTCTCATACTTTTCAATACAAAGATATTTATTTTGTCTGACACGTTCCTATTACGGTCACGGTATGATACGGTGTAGTGGGTAGAGACCTTAATAAGTATAACTTTAGGAAGAAAACCAGTCCAACGATATTCCGGACTTCAAAATCTGTCAAACCCTTTGGCCTACAAGAGGTCACAAAACAGGACAAACATAATAACAAACACCCGAAATGTATTACCTTCATGATAACCTTCCATCTTAGACAATCGGATAAAGAAAAACAAAAAGAAAACGTACTCGTACCCATTTTATATTCCTTCGTACATACATAAAACAATAAGGTATTTGATAATCATTATGATAACTTATACATCATGACTGTAATAGCATCAGGACTCCGCCTTGACATAAAGATCACCAAAATTATCACTTTTTGTTTGGCGTCACGAGGAAAACTCACAATGAAGATGACGAAACGATAAAACTTTTTTGCCTCTCAAAATGCTGCCATAAAGAAGCCCATTTTTGTCCTACACATCTGTTACGGTATATTAAGACCTTTTTATTTAGTGGCAAGAGTTCGTTAAGGAGAATTAACAGCCCTTGAACGAGATAAAGTGCTTGTTTCCTTTCTGAAACCTATCTTTGTCATTGCTGTACTTGTTGAAGTAATGGATTGGACGATCACGAACAGTTTTTTCTTTTGCATCATTTTCTAAATTGGTTGCCAAGAAAATAATGATTTGCACTGGTACAGTCGACTTCGAAAATACATTTTACATTTTTGCATCTGACTTCAATGGAATGAAGTAAAAAAAATGAACATTTTTGAATTCGAACGTACAGTCACAACACGGAATCGTTGAGCCACTTGCCTCTGTTCGTTTTTTGGCCATGTAATGCAAATTGGGTTTAGTCAGTTATACCTACTCGTATATCCAGTATGTATTGCTCGGCTAAAATTATGAAGAGTTAGCAAAATGGCTTAACGTTCCCGTGTTGTGACTGTACCTACATAGCTGCTTTGACAAAAATGCTCTGTATTTATTCCTTAGAAGAATTTGAATTGCAACTTTTACTGCCGCACTTAGAGACGTCAATTTAATTTAATGCTTGATTAAGGTTATAGTTAGACACTTACTGCCGCACTCAGAGACGTCAATAAAATTTAATGCTTGTTTAGTGATGTGTTGTCTTATTATATTGCTGTAGCAAAGAAAGTGTCAGCAGCAACTTTAGTCAAGCATTAAATTAAATTGACGTCTTTGACTGCAGCAGTAAGTTTGATTGTTCTTGTGTGCTAAAAGAGACCATTCTGACTAAGTCATAAGGGTAAGGGTGCAAGTTTAATTAAACCAATTTGTAGAGGCAAAATTCTATCTTCCACTCCATGTTAACAAGTTTTCCATTATGAGTTTATATGGCACATACGACGTTTTGTTTGTAAATAAAAATAATAGTTCAATAGGCACTTTTCGCCTAAGTAATAATATATGTTTTTTAGCAGATAAAACGTCCGCACAAAAAGAACATTTAGACGAAATTTTAGTGTAGAATGTAAGTACTAAAATGTTATCTTTACTTACTCAGTTCTAATAACATTAGCATTAAAAACATTTTAGTAATAGTCAGGATCCTATAGATCTGTCATTTAGATAAGAAACTAAAAGATCCTGCATTTTTCACTCACTATCGTCCGTTTCACATCATTGCCCCTTAATGGACTTTCCCTTCTATTTTGCACCTGAGCAATCGAATACATTTTATACATAGAAACTCTTAAAGAAAAGTTAATGTTGTTAAGTACATAATTAAAATATTGTCTCATTTAATATAAGTAATATGATAATATTCAGTAAAAAATATATTTCTTAATTATAAATATTCGTAAATGTTTTTTTTTTTTTTTAATTAAACATACAAAAACGCAGAATATGACCAATCATTTCATTGCAACTCAAGGAACATTTTTTTTGGGTTCAGTGGCCAAATAGCAAAAAGAAACCCCATTTGCGGACACTCTGTTCTCTATCTTTAAGTCACCGGTCTAAGCTCATGACTGGAAAAGTTACGGACCTAAAATTGGGATATTTTATGTAAAAATATAGCCTAATTCCGTACATTGTCTTACGATATATTTTTTGTTTGTAGATGTAAAAAAGATACAAGTTAACGACCAAACTAACGAATCCAAACTCGGTGGGTCTACATTAATTACAGCGGAGATCCTGCTGCCACTTTCCGACTCCAACAAGAAATCAGCTCGAGGACACCATAATATATCATTATTATCAGGTTTATATTTACTCCAAATTTTAGCTCATTGCAATAATCGTAACTGGTTCAAAGTTGATTTGACCCAAACATACCTACATAATAACATACAAATAAAGTAAAATAAACATTGTAAAAATATGATTGAAGACGTAATGCTAACATTCGTATAACATTCATGATACTGCTGTTTTCTTTCCTCGTAGCGTCGGAAAATGAGAAATGAGTTATAAATTTGTAAAATTATTTTGTTCCACCGCTCGTCACTTCTGTTATTATAACTATCTAGAGCGGTGTAATAAATTATACAACCAAAATTTAGAATAAGGTAAATAACATAAATATTTATATATTATAATATGTTTTTTAGAGTTTTATACGTGCGGGAGAGTGTTAACACTTGCTTTGGGGTATCTGTGGATTTTGTAATTAAGATACCTCTCTGTCTGTTGTGAACAAAACGTGGCACCTAATTTTAGTTGTATTAATTAATTACACCCAATAAGCTCTAGATATAACAACTTCTTATCGGGGGAAGACACAAAATAAACATGTATGCACAAACTAAGCAAAGATAAAATTTTATCTTGGTTACACTTCTCGACACTTTTGTCGTAAGGTCAAGTGTTGAGGAATTATTTTAAAATGAACCAATTTTGGCACCTTCTATTCAAGATGGCGGCTAACGCCTCCTCCCCTGAGGTCAAAAACTTGGATTTTAATTAGACTCCATCACATAAAGCTACAGATAAAAAAATCTATGATCCACCTTTTGTAAAGCAAAGGCCTTTTTAACATCCTACACTGAACATTTTATTAATAAGAGGGTAAAACTACAAAAACTGTAGACACGATAACAAACTAATTTAAATCTATGATTTGAAACAGTCTCTACTGGTCCAGAGGTCTAAATAAATCTAATTTCGCTCTAACTATGAATCTGAAAAGCATTAACTTACAGGACGCACTGTTGTTCTGTAGGAAAACAAGAAGATGGGATCAGTGCTGGATGGGAGCGCCGCCGAGCTGGTAACCTGAGGCTTGATCAAGGGGAACAGGGCGGAATGAATGGAGAACCACTCGACCGCCCGTCTGCCTCGGCCGCGTCCCCACTCATCATCATCATCATCATCATCAACTATGAATCTGATGTCCTGCAGATACCGTAAATGTATGTGTAGGATTTGTCTTCATGGATTAAATAATCAAAAGTCCAGTTTTCTTAAAATATTTTCATACACCAATATTGCCATCATCCGCAGTTGTAAGATATCACTGTTATCAACGGTACCACTGTTCCAAAGACGCGCTGGAAAAAAAATAACTTTAAATAATAGGTAATAACTAAAACAAAAGTAGGTACTTACTATTGGATTAAAAAGGTTCCGTTAAAGTAAATTTCTATGTTACAGATAATAATCACATGAAATCCATTAAAAGTTGCAATTAATTTCAATAGCGCATCGGTGCAGTTTGCATGTTTGTTCAGTTTCAATCATAGGTGCATAGATAGCGCAAGTTCTACATACAAATATAAAAAGTACTCCAAATTTATTTGGAATGATTTTGACTATGTTTCTATTTATATTGGGCGTGGAAGCAAAGATAAATCCTTTCGGACCAACAGTAGTAAGCGATTATGTAAATTGTGTTAATGATTTAATAACGTTGAATTTTGCTCAACCTGGATTACTCTACATTATCAACACGAATAACGCCAGTAGGTCAGTCGCTGCTATGGGAACGGAAATATTAAAGTCAGCTCACGGTAGTCTAAAACATAGTGTAAAAATTTCGAGTCCTACAGAAAAAGACAAGATACCTGGTTGCAGTCAGAACCAAAGATTGGGATCAAATTTAGGCTTACGTATGGACAGCTACGAGCCGATTCCCCTCGCTGACTATGCTATTGGTCTCGTTGACAATTATGAGGATTTTACATACATTTTAAGCAGACTAACAAGATCGAGAAGTTGGAATCCACACGCATTATTCATTTTTGTATTGTTTGGCATAACTAACTCGAATGACCAAAATTTGAAAGATACGGAGGACATGTTATACTGTCTTTATAAATTAAATGCTATTAAGACTGTCGTTATTTTACCAGAAGAAAATAATATAAGAAATGCTAACATTTATAGTTGGAGACCGTATGATCCTCCTAAATACTGTGGATACTATAATGAAACGGCTAGAAATAGATTACTGTTAGAAAACGTGTGTGAACACGGTAATCTAAAATATAAAAAAGGTGTTTTTGAAGATAGAATTCCTTCGAATATGGAAGGATGTGTTCTTAAAATACTTGCTTTGGAACGACAACCTTTTTTCAGCAGAGAACCTGATGACCCAAATATTGAAAAGTTATTGATTAGGGTGGTGAGTGGGTATTACAATCTGACCTTGAGGTTTGAAATTCTTAATTTATTTCGTGGCGAAAAGCAAGACGAAGCTAAGACGTGGAGTGGAGCTCTTGAGGTTTTAGATGCTAGAAAAGACCATGTTCTCTTAGGAGGTATTTTTCCGGATGATGAAGTTCATCAGGACTTTGAATGCAGTACTTCTTATTTAACTGACTCCTACACTTGGGTTGTCCCAAGAGCTTTACATGAACCCTTATGGCTTGCCTTATTCATCATATTTCGTAAATCCGTGTGGTTATCGGTCGTAGCCACGTTCATTTTTATTGCTATTGTTTGGAAAATTTTAGCAAGACTGAGCAAAGATTCAACTTATAGGAAAAATTTTGATCATTACTTAATTAATACCTGGATTAGTAATTTGGGATTTGTCGCGTTCTCTCGACCAGTAAATCACAGTTTACGTCTGTTTTTCGTTTTCTTAAACCTGTACTGTATATTACTACTGACTGCCTACACAACAAAGTTGATTGATGTCTTGACTAATCCAACTTTTGATCATCAGATGTCGACTGTTGAGGAATTGGTAGAAAGTGGCATGAAGTTTGGGGGTTCCGAAGAACTACATGATCTTTTTGAAAATTCCACTGATCCTTTAGACGTGTATTTCTGCGAACATTGGGTGAACGTCATTAATATTTCAAGCGCTATGATCGACGTGGCATTTTATAGAAACTTCTCTCTACTTTGTAGCCGAATGGAGTTGATATATATTTCTGCAGTGGTGCCGGAGCTTAGTGACAAGAACGGGAATTCCAAATTTTATGCATTTGAAAGTAATGTTCTTACTGTTCCAATGGAAATGGTTGCATTAAGGGGATTTCCTTTTATGAGAAAGTTTTCAAGCACTTTGGTAGCATTACAGCAAAATGGAATTGTCAACCAAGTGCGACGATATTTTGCTGGTTACACTTTAAGGCGAAAAGCAAAAATACTACATGACATAAAAAGTGAATATAGTAACACAAATGCGTTGTCTGTACAAACGTTGCAAAGTGGATATTTGGCTCTTATTTTTGGATCTGTGCTAGGAAGTCTAATTTTAGTAGTTGAATTAATTATAAATACTGATTTTGTTAAAAATATTAAGATTTTTAAAAAGTGAAATGACAAGCACGCTGTTTTTTCGAATACATTTATATTTTTTTACTGTATAAGTTTTCTTCGTTAAAATGGATAAAATGCCTTTGTTTTTAACAAACTATGTAGGTAACGGTTCCCTATGTAAGATTGACAGAGAATTGACAGAGTGAAGGTCGTGGAAATTATTATTATTGTTAAGTATTTTATTATCTATTTATTATAATACACTCGCAGCGCTGTTGCGTGTATATCATTGCACTTGTGTTTATAAAGATTAAAAAAACGTATCAATTCTATTTTTAAAGGAGTTCACTGAGGGTGCATAAATAACATTTTCTGGTAAAGTGTTCCACAGTTTCACCAGTTGATTTGACAAGAAGTGTCTCCTAGAGTTGCTAGTACGACACAGAGGCTTGACTAGTTTCATGGAGTGCCTTCTTAACCTTGTGTCCTGGCTTAATGTGTACATGTTTTTCAGATTAGCAGTGTCCCTTCAATATTTTATATGTCTCGATCCCTTCGTTTTCTTCTCTCCTCCAATGTTGTCAAATTTAGTTCCAATAGGCGTTCTTCATAGGGTCTATCTTTCAATGCGGCGACCATTTTAGTTGCTCTTCGCTGGATTTTCTCCAGTAATTCAATATCCTTCTTAAATTAGTCCTTGGTGATGACATGGAATGCTTTTCTGATCATATACAGCATGGAGTTGGCCTTCTTAGTCACCTTTGTAATGCGTTTGTAACGGACTGGATAAATGAGGTGGGACACCGATCATTTTGGCAAACATTTGGGGAGGCTTGGGGACGTCTTTTGGCGGATATGAACCCCACAATAATAATTATAAAACGTCCCATTTAGTGTTCCGTAGGTATCCAACGGGTGTCAACGGGACCCTAATACGAGAACTAAGGATCCGCTGTCTGGTTGTCTATCACAGGGCTGTATTTTTTAGACCGTAATAATCACTTTCAAAGAACGTGTTATACTATGGCAGCTTGAAGAAAAAAAAAGTATTTTTGCTTACCTTGCGCCTTAAGGCCGCCATATACGGAACGATCCTTCGTTATGATCTATCTGAAACAATATCGCGACGATTCATATTTCTATTGAAATTTTGATGCGATATTGCCACACACGTACAATCCATCGCTCGATTTCAGTCTGAACCGACGGATCGTACCCAATAAAATCCAATAAGATCCAATAAAAAACAAAGATGTTTTAACAAATAAATGTTTATTAAGAACTGTGCATAAAATTAAAAACTTATTCTTTTCAACACTTTTACTATTGTACAAAAATATTTTCATATTTTTCTTCTTTTTACAATGACTTATCTCTAAATAATTATCGTTACAATACAAAACCTATCCCTAGAGACTAGCAACTACTTCCATAGATTAATGATTTTGATATTCTCACAAAACGAATTCTAAAAATCTGCACGTTATTGCCACTTTTAAAATTACTTAATCTCACAAATCCTTACTTGAAAACATTTTATTGCTCGAAACGCACGAATGAAGTTACCAAACTAGTATTTTAATATTCAATGTTAAAAAAACTTTCTTCAACTTTAGATTATATTATATGCGCTAATTTGCAGAACACAGATTGTTTCTCTCTGAATAAGTTGTTTCAGCTTTAAATAAGAGAGACATCTCGTAAACCGGATCGGTCGTATTCAGAAATGAGATTCGTGTATTCTGAATATTACACACATTTTGTAATATCTTAGGACACATTAAGAAAAGTTACAGATCATATGAGATTCAAATCCAATGACGTAACAAAACCAAAACTCATTTTTTACTTACATCATGTTCTCGTAATAAAAAATAAACATTTTGTTTACTTTAGGGGTCTTAAATGAGCATACTCTTTGTTCAATTTTAGTTCATTTGGAACAATTTTATTATTATAAACTTCCAACTTCACTTATCTAAGCTTTATATTTATTTGAATTAATATTTTTTCTTGTGTACATAAAATGTATCCAAGACAAAGCTTAATAATATTTCAATCAATTTGAATCAACCACAAAAATTACCCAGTTAAACGTCCGTCGATTAAATTAAAGCTGAATTTAACTTAAAAACTGCAAAAAATATTTCACCAAAGTTAATTTTTATATTCATTCTCATTACCATAATGTTCGCACATTCACAGAACACTAAAGTTTTTCCCCTTCCAAATGTTGCACGTTATAGTAGGAATGGTCGGGGAACCTCTCGAGTTCGATGTAGTCAGTTTCGGTGCATAAGAGTCGTTCGAGCATGGAGACGACCTCCTTGAAGTCAGGTCTGGAGGACGCTTCCGCTTCCCAGCAGTAGTACATGATGTTGTAAAGCTCACGGCGGCAATGCTCTGGTTTTTCCAAACGGTGACCTTCCCGGACCTAGAAAATGAAGAGTTTTTTAGTCAGTTTTTGCTTGTTACTGTATGTTTAGTACCGATTATTTGTAATTTAACTGTTTTAAATGTGCAGTGCAGTCTCTGTGCAAACAAAATTGAAACGTAAGGCAGTTACTTAAAATATATTATCAAAGTTAAAGTTAATCACGTAATGACCCATTGAAATGACGAACTGATATATATTATTAATATTATTCATCACAAATATTATATGCATCACAAATATTATAATTCTTATGTCATTTTATATTATGTTGCTTAGAAGGCAATTTAATGTATTTCATTTGACTTAATTGTGTACACTTCAGGATAAAATAATTAATAAAAACAAGTGATATCGACCTTGCTCAAGATTTCGAGTGTTAATAATAAACAAAATTACAGGATGTTCATCGATCGAACCTTAGTTTCAAAGAAAGTCCTCAGCGCATTCATTAAGTGTCACGAAAGGAATTGAAGTTTAAAAACAATATTTGCAGCGACTCGAAATTATTATGCATAGATTTATTTATTGTTTTTTTTAAATGCTAGTTTGTTTTAATGATCTTTTCACAATATATTTTATAATTGCCAATTTACTTTAATATGTTAAAAATACCTAGAAAAGCGTATTCATATTGCTTTTTTGTGTTTGATGTTTTAATTTAAACATTCCAAAGAATCATCTTAAGTTAAAAATAATTTTCTAATTTCTTGATTCATAAAAGTATTAAAGTAAAGTCATTAACTGCTGCACTCAGAGACGTCAATTTAATGTAAATCTAAGGGCTGATTTTCCAATCTTCAGAAAATCTTATGACAAAGAAAAGGACAGAGCTACAATTTACCTGACAGATAGTTTTATCTGGAGATTGAAAAATCAGCCCTTAGATTTACTTTTATTTAAGCTTAGTTTTAGTTTCAGTTTTCAGTTATTGTTCTATACTTAGAATAGAACAGAATAGAATAGAATAGAAACAATTTATTCAACGTATACACACGTTTAAAAAAAATTACAAGCAATACGACATATTTAACATGGGGTTGAAAAGGGTTCATGTCCTAATCAGCTTTTACTTCATGTGTTATTTATTTTATGTGGTTTTTCAATAAATATTTTGTTCACTATTAATCATACCTTTTTCATGACGTCCCCGGCCGACAAACCAGGGTATGGCGTGGAGCCGAGGGTGACTATCTCCCAGAGCAGGACACCGAAACTCCAGATGTCCGACTTTACGCTAAATATGTCGTCATAGAGCGACTCCGGCGCCATCCATCTGTAAAAAAACCTCACTGAAATGCGTTCACTATGTCATGTACTAGTTAGTTGACACGTCTAACTTTCAACACGCTTTACAGTAGAAGGTTAAACATGTTGAACCATTGTACCATTTTGAGAGTGGTAGAGCCCCGTTTATGTTAGGTTCTTAGGATTTCGTCCCCGAAGGTTGCCCAACGGGACCCTATTAATATGCCTGCGCTGTCCTTCCGTCCTTCCTAACTTTATCTTTTGAACCGTAATAGATAGTGGGTTAATTTTTATTTTGAGAATATTTGTTATTACGGCGGATTTACTAACAATTCAAAATCAATATAATTAATGAAAGTAAATAAAAAAGGCCGTCCCCACACAAAAAACGTATTTTTTTATTTATGTGGTATCGTAAAAACGGTAAAACATAGAAACTTCAAAGGTATCAACGAATCTGAAAAATAATAAATACATTAAAAATTATTAAGTGTGAGTTAGGCTCGCGCTGATTGTATTCGAAATCAAATTCAAATCGGAATACGGGGACAGAATTTAACTGAACATGTCAAATAAATAAATAAATGTCATCACAAACGTGCGGGTAAAACTGAAATCTGGCTATAGGTTTTCAGCACTACTCAATTATAATGTCTAATGAAGCCCTAGAAAGGGAAACGAAATTTAAAATTGGTAAAGGACAAAAAAGGGAGGATAATTAACTATAGTATTACCGAATAGGAAGTCGCCCGTCACTTTTTCGTTCATACACGTGGGTTCCAGCCACGTCCCGTGCAAATCCGAAGTCTGCCACTTTGCACATGCGCTCTTCTGTTATCAGCACATTTCTAGCGGCTAAATCCCGGTGAATAATCTGTGGAATTCATTAATATTCAATTAATTAAGTTCAACCTCTGCTCATCAGATGACGTCTTTGGAACGACACGATAATAAGTATAACATTACAACATGTTTTTTTTTAATATAATGTTTATACACGCTTTATTATTATAGCATCATTATATTATTAGTTTAATTATAGTTAAGCTTTTATATCTAAACGATACCGTCTGGTAATAATCAGGACAAAGATACGTTAATTTATAACTTAAGCGCTTGTACTTAAAGTAAAATTGAATTTAATATTTTGTAGTTTCTTAGCTGTCAAATGTTATAATTATCTTCGATAGCCTCGTTAAGTGAAAGGTTAGCCTATGAAAAAAAAGTAAGAGGTAACTTTAAACTATTGTAAACTATTTAATTTGTGTTAAATTAAATTCAAACATTGATTGTTGTGTTTTTTTTAACTAGTTAAAAAACTTTAAGAGGTTGAAGTAAAATGAAAACTCACCTAGAGTAGGCATAATTATAGTATATTACATTAATAATCTAGGTGAGTTTGGAAATTTAATTAGTTTACGTTTTACTTCGCTAGCAATCATCAATTGACAAAAATAGTTAAAATAGTTCGCAATCAAAACAAATCTTTTCTAAAAATTGTTTAGCGAAAAAACCACTTCCAATATCTGCACTGGACGTAAAGGTATGATTGATGATAACGATTTTTACAGCGACCATTCTCTTTGGCATTATTGATATCATGGTATGGAAAATGGAATATATTTTTTGCGAATATTATATTAAATAGTAAATGATAATCTCTTTGTCAGGGTGATCTTTTAATCATCTCGATGACGAAGTCGTTGAAACCTTTTTTGGTTGCATTTTTAGTCGGTGGGTACTAATGGCAACATTTTTGAAACTTTAATGGGTCAAACTGTCCAGCGATTTATGGGTTGTATTAAAATCATAACGGCGCGTAATTGAGTCAGAGGTTGAGTGTAGCTAAAGAAACTGTTCACTGCAAATCAGTAGTTATTCAACTGCAAAATAGACGTGCAAAATACTCAATTTATTCAACGTTATATTGGACGATTTTGATGGCTTACAGAGAGTGCAAATAAGGCAAACTGCGTGCCTACTTACTATGCATAAAAAGTTACAATTTGGATAAACTTTATAAATTATAAACTCCTTCAGTTAAGTAATACTGTTTTTTACACGGGATTTAAAGTGAAGCGAGCAAATTTTACTTAAACTCCTTAGAGGCAAACTCTTAAGCAGCAGTGTAAGCACTAGTATTTAGTTTTAGAAGTAAAATAGCCGGTACTACCTAGAAACAAAGTACGTACGTAGCAGTACCGCTTATATCATATTAGAACCATTCTATCGCAGTTCTCCAGTTATCAGGGTTGCCAACGCATTGATAAACTTGAAATTGTTTACATGTCATGTTCATATGGTTCATGGCCATCGTCAGCTAGCTTATATAATTGCTGGCCTTCTCAATGCCATAAAAAAACATAAATGGGGACTTGTAGCCCAACACTTACCCCTTTAGAGCTGAGAAAGTCCATTCCCCTGGCGACTTGGAAGGCGAAGTGCGTGAGATCCCGAGAGGTGAGGAACTGGCTCCCGGCGTGAGTGTTCCCGTAGTGCCGCTCGGCCCTGGAGTCCCGCAGGAACTGCTGAAGCTTGCCGAGGCTGACAAACTCCATGATGACCAGGGTTGGTTCCTAGAATGGACATGTACGTTTACTTAGTTAGTAGTGGCCTTGCGTACAGCTAGGGACTCAACATCGCAAGGGCAAGTACCTATTTATATAATGAGCTCAAATGCCTTTAAGGTGGTTATGCATTTAAAAAATTAATGATACATCGAATATATAAAATTCTCGTGTCACAGTGTTTGTAACAAAACTCATACGAAACGGCTTAACCAATTCTTATGAAATTTTGTGTGTATATTCAGTAGGTCTGAGAATAGGAAGTAAAGTATAATTCATATGGTTTGTATTAAAAAAAAATACACCCGGACTGCGCCGGGCGCGGACAGCAGCTAGTGTTGTTATAAAATATGGTCATCCTTTATTAAACGTGGTTACAAAAAATATAGGTAATACTAAAAATGAGACTGCCGGACCTGAATTAAATAATCCCAGGACTTTTACTATCAGCTTATGAAAGCATTAGCTCTTCATTTCTGAAAATTCGCCCTCCTGAATTATCTGCTAAGCTTATTAGAGGAGGTTTAACTTAAGGATAACAAAGGCATTCCACTGAATTTTCACAATGTAAGGTATTAAATGTTAACTGTAACTTTCAGCGTGTGTTATATTTTCATAATGTATCTACAAACTCGGTCTTTGTTTCAATTTGTTTTATCTAATCTTGGTTCTAGTTATGTCATAATTGTATAAATAATTTACGTTACAATAGCTTATGTAAAGTATTAACCTCATTTAAGAAGGCGTCAAAATAAGAAACACTTGGCTAATTGGGATACACCTATTTTTAACAATGTATGAAAATTTCAAAACCATTTCGAGGAATAGGCTGCTCGAACTAATCTCTGCAGTTAAATTTAAAATATTTGTTACGGTGAATTAATTATATTATTATTACAAGTAAGAGATGACCTCCATTTGACCCCTAAATGCAGTCCGAATTGCGCTTTGACAACCTTTTTTGTGTTTTTATATAAAACACAAAACCTCTCCAATATTTTACCATATTCCTACATTTTTATCTACGTTCGAAGACAGCCGTTGTCATGTAAACGTTGACTATAAATTCTTATGATTAAATTAATATAATTATGACCATTTCTCTTTTAAGTTAGGTTTAATAAATATTAATAATTTATGCGATGGGGTTTTCCAAGAGGTTCAACACGACGGCACCAACATTTATTATAGAAACTCATGATTGGAAGTATGGAATCTCTTATCAATAAATTGAATGTGATTGTGTTCAGTGAATCTATTCTAGAAACAAGGGTCATGTAGGAAGTGCTGTCATAATTTAAGTTAAGGTAATAATAATAACCAATGGCCGAATCCTTATAATAGGTACTTTGAAATAATAAATAAATTGTATTGTGATTGTTTTTTTACAAATGTATGAATGACGTTTGTCTATTATAATATGGCACGTATTGTGAGGAGGTTCCTCTCTCTGCAGCCTTAACCACTAGTTAGCTTGAGCCCTGTCCCGCTGCCGGCAGCACTCGTAGGTTAGGTTTTTATAATGTATATTTTTGTATTAGTATTGTTATTTTACTTTTATATTTGAATATTTATTATAAAAATAGAAACATATTATGAACAGAAAATTAAATAAATATCTACATAATAATAATAATAAATCATTTATTTCAGACAACATGGATCCATATATTTATTAGTTACAATTTTGCTTACGTAACTATGTTAGTTCTTAACTACTTAGGATTACTATTCATAGGGCAGTGGAAACAACAGGGTTGTTGGTTCTATCCCCGATGGCAGCTAAGAAACTGTTGGCGCTGCCCCGTACGCGAAACATCAAGGACGCGGCCCTCTTCCTCATGATGGCGTGGAAACCATGCAAGCGAGCCTCTGCAAACACCCCCGGGGCAGCCCCATCAGCATTCTGTACGAGTTGTTAAACTGGACACGTAGGGCGCTGACAGACCGCTTTGTGAAATTAATCCACAGGCCACACGTGTAGAACGACGTGCAGTATGAATTAAACAGCATTCGTTTGACCTCTGCTGAACAACGTGAGAACCTGCGGATCAGCATATTCGCCCATACTGCTATGACTTTAAACGATCACGAATAATTTTAAATATTGTAAGTATTTTTAGCGATACAGCCGCCAGGCTCAAGTAGGACTGGGCCTATCACGAATGCCGTATGCACCTGGAGATGTAGGCTAGTGTAGCCAAGATGGCGCACGCAACTAGCCGAAAAAGGCATCAAATTAGTCCCTTTTCCGGCCAGAACATCCCAGCAGCCCAGCAGTGGCATAGGTTAGGTAAATAAAAGCAATATGAAATCTAAAATGAAAAATAACGATAACGCCTTAGAAATGATACCTAATAACTATTCGCCTGAGGGCTTCCAAGCTAAAATTGGAAATGTAATCAAAACTTGTTTTTTTAACATTTCATGATTGCCAATCTCCGATAATACGAGTAAAAGTTACTTCAGAAGTTACTTTTTTCATCTTTACTTCTAAATATATAATATTTTTTAATCCGTTACAAATACGTCTTCTATGAATGTAAGGTGATTAAAAGTGCATTTCCAGTGAGGTGAGGCGAGACGAGGCGAGCCGCCAATTTTAGTTTGTATTAAAAATAACAATCCCTTCCTCGCGCATCTTCGGTGCAAAAGTTCTGGATTGACAATGAAGTGCGAGACGAGAGTTGAAATATTTCTTGGAGTAAAATTGTACCGTACTATTGCTGCATACAAACTGCAAAACACTATTCTCGCAATAGCCCGTGTGATAACGCGCGTACATGCGACGGCGAAGCAAACTTACCTTCTCCGTACAGCATCCTATGAGCCTGACAACATTAGGGTGTGTCCCTAAGTTCTTCATAACGATCAACTCTTGCACCAAGTCTGTCTTCTCTTTCTCTGACGCGTTTTCTTTCAGTGTCTTCACTGCCACCGTTTGTTCTCCTTTCTTGCCTGTAAACACAAGTGGTAGAGTAAAACTTTTTGTTGACACTGAAGAATTAACTTTTAGGGAGTTCAAGCGATTTTTTAATTTACACTAAGTAGGTATCAAGTATAAAATATTTAGAGTTCCATACCAGATTCACAAAGTAAAACGTAATAAAATAAATGTTTTAAAAAACAAAAAACCGCATTCAAAAACGCATAAAATAACTTCTACTACTAGGTACTTAGTAGTAGGTACCTATCCTATTAGGTTAGTCCAACTGAAGTCGGCTTTTTGTTGAAAATATTGTGGTCGCCGACTTCAGTTAGACTAACCTAAACATTTATTTTATTTTACACTTTTTAGTGATCATAATAAGCTTATGTAGTCCCACTTCTTAGTTGATATATGAAACTTTAAGACATTTCAAGCTCGCCGCAAGCAACGCCGCGGGAAAATCATAGTCATTTTAAAACAATTAAATTTGCTTCGTTGTAGTCGCTCAACTATCTTAATCGAGATATCTTATCGCCACCCTTGAAATCGGTACCGTTGAGGAGTTCCGGTGGCCATCTGTGGTCTTCATCATCAGTTCCACTTCACCATATAGTACTTTTCATAAGCAAATGCACGAATAACAGAGAAAAATAACAAAATCGCTATAAGCGTGCCTACAATATTCGAGGAGTTCCCTTGATTTCTCCAAGATCCCATCATCAGATCGTGACGTGCTGACAATGGGACCAACTAGAAAGTATACCCATTCGAACACCGAAAAAAAAATTCAAATCGGGCCAGTAGTCTTCGAGTAATTGGGGAACAAACATAAAAAAAAAAAAAATCCGACGAATTGAGAACCTCGTCCTTTTTTTTGAAGTCGGTTAAAAATGTGCTTAAATAGGTTACTTGATTTTCATTGTATTAAATAAGCCATTAATAATTACTTAATGTTTTGTTTAAAGCTATTGTTCGCTAAAAAGTCCTAAAAAAAGCATCTTTGAAAACTTCTGCACTATCAATAATACATTACAACATCAAAATCTTCGGTAAACTAAGCATGCCAATAACTCACAATTATTGCTAGTGTCGGTTTCAGCGTCAGTAACTAGTTCCGAAGTTTTTTCGAGTTTTGCAAAGCAATTAGAGAGACGTATTTACCAGAATAGGTATTTACTTGAACGTCCAAATACGTGATCCGTTCATAGTGTGCCAACGAGTATCAAGTATTTAGGCGTATTGTGAAGATCGGGGCGTATAGAGAATTACAAAATGTAAGGTTGAAGCATAGACTTAATATATTACTTCGTATGGACTGGCCTCTAGTACAAAAAACGGGCGATTAAATTGGTGCTAAATCTAAGAATCTAGCACCAAATCGTGACGTGACGTTTCAACCTCGCACCAAGTCGTACGTACTAGTAAAATCAAAAATGCCATGTTGCGTCATAAGTAAGTGCAATAATTATACCTCAAAGGTATCGATAACCAAGGATGGAGTTTCTTTTTTCCGGTAAGCATATTAAGTAATGTATTACTCGAGTTAAACCATTTTTTCAAGCATTCTTAATATTATTGTAAATACAGCTTTGTTGTTTGGTTACCCGGCCACGTTACGGTAGTTCTATGTAGTTTGACGTAGTTTATAAGCAATCTGATAGATGTCGCTACTGTTTCTTGGCCCAACATTATGTGACATTTTTGTTCGGAAGACCCTATCTAGTTGAAGGTATAAATTTATTTCATATAATAACTCAAGTCATTGGCTGCGTCCACACATTAAAAAACTCATTTATGTTCCTACGTAATATACGTACAGTCAAGGAATTTAATTGTTATGCCACTATGGAACCCTGTCATAATGACAGCGTCAAACCACATGAAAGAAATTACGCCAAAATTAATGATTAACGTTATGCGATAGGGTTCCATAGTGGCATAACAATGAAAGTCCTTGACTGTACTCTCAAACTCATCTTGCAAAAACCCCAACAAACAGTACATCAACGTAAAACCCTCCATAGAGGCTCATAACTCGGGAATACTTAACAAGCCGCGTAGGTACTTCTAAATACTCGTGGAAGTAGTCTTTGGATCTAGTATTTGTGGACGCGTATTCTGAAGACTCAGTAGGTACGCAATTGGCCTAGCACGTTTCATCTCTAAAAGCAATCAAACTTGTGACTAGGTAGAGCGCCTACTTTGTATTACTGTGATGATGGGGGATAGTTTAAAAAAAAAAGGCTTTAACGCTATCAGTGCTATCACATTTATACATTTCAAATGCCTTTCATGTGTTTCTGTCATTAAAAATAATGAGAATTTAGTGTGCTTTAGCTTTACCTATGATTAGTTACAAAAAAGAAATATACTTGAGTATTCATAATTTGTTGGTTGGGACATCGTCTTATACGTCGATTGTTAATTGTAATAATGCCTCATCAATGTGGCAATGTGTTCTTTTTGTAATCTTGATTCAGAGTGGCCTTTTAAATAAAGGGTATCCTATTTGAATAACTAAACACAAATGTAATGCGTTGGTAAAGTATTGTTTTTAATTATGCACTCTACCGCATCAGAAATGTTCCTAAATTCTGCATATTAATGACCTACCAAATGTCTATTTACATATTAAACAGTTTCCATTCCGTCTAAGTTACACGAGTTATACGCATTTAGAATTTCATTTCACGGTTTAATTATGGACTTATATATAACTCTATTATTTCTACCGAAGTTGAAAGTGTGTGGACCCTTTTTAAACAAAAAGTAAATGTAGTGACGCTGAGAGGGTTTTTCATCCGGACCTCGATAGGTGCCTTAGTTAGCCATATAATTATGGAGAGGCACATGGGTTAGAAATCTGGAGCAGTTTGTTACATAAGAGATTTTAAACGTTCTTAGTCGAAAAACACGGTGGTTCATAAGAATATTTGAATTTGGAACTCAGAGTAGTTCGAACTACTTAGTCGACCCATAAGTTCTGTCACTGTTAAGGAAGGTTAAAAACACGCTCAACGATGATATTCATAACATTATCGGTTACTGTTTTTGTATAAGTGGTCGCGGATTTTCCAAATTTGCATGTCATATCAAATAGACTTCTTTAATTCCGATATAAATATGTTGCAAAAAACTGAAGATCTGCTTATATAATCGCTAATCGTCATGTCTCCCTAAATCGAGTTAACGATTTACTTAAATTTTGCAGAAATTCGAAATCTCACCATATCTCTTGCTTCATAAGCTGAAATTGAGTCCCGTTAAGGTATCTAATGCTAGTCTTTAATATGGCCTGAGAAAAGAGGTTTCGAAATATTAAAACACCAACTTTCTTTCTGAATAAAGAATTGACATTTAACTACTTTTAAAACCACAAATTTGCAGAAAAGTCCCACGTATTTCTGACGATGCCTGCCGTAAATGTAAAAAAAATCGTATCGAATATTGCGACAATTATTTGAAATGCAAGATATTTCTTCAAAATGTATCTAAATAATGCTTTTAATTAATACATACTTAATTGTAAAAAAGTATAATATTAGTTAGTTTTAGTTGACTAAACCGTAATGACAGAACTTATGGGCCGACTAGGTAAGATCGATATTGCAAACATTGCAATGCATAATTGTATATGACATGACGTTCCACGGTTTAAGATTTTAATGTGTTAAATAATTTTTCGTTGTTTCGTTTCGTTCATGGTAAGTCATTAAGTACATATTTTTAAATTATTATGTTTTAGTGCAATTAAGAGTTACAAAAATATTAACATAGGTACATTATAAGGGAACCACTTGAAGAACCACAATTGGGGATCTCGCGCGCGAATACTTATTTGGTACACATACAGACAAAGCCAGTGAAGTACCTGTGTTGTGGCAATCCTAGTATGCTTAGATCTAAATTAACGAAGACGTCTATGTAATGATAATGATTTCGTCATCAACTCATTCAATATTCTTTTAAAACCTGGTGATGATACTGATGATGTTGATGCTAACTTAATAGTTAATGCAATAAACAGTACCGTCAATGTCGATCGCCTGCGCGCGCCAGACCTGTCCAAACGCGCCCTCCCCCACAATGTTGAAGATCTTCAGCCTGTGTCTGGGGAACTCCCACTCGTCCTCCGGATCCTCCTTTGTGATGCTCGTCTCATCTGATTGCTGAAACAATCAAAATATAGGTTACATTTAGATACTTATGTATGCGTAAAACTAGTTTACTGTTATTTCCTCAAGAACTTATCAAAATGAATACGGTCAACAAAAGTACTGTATGTTTTCATTCTGAACATGTTACGTTACATCTAAAAGATTATTTTCAGCTGATTATGCGTGAACATAAAAACATCTTCACTAACTTTGGCAATCATAATAAATAAATAAAATATTATGAGTAAAACTAAGAGAAAGTTTACAAACAAGTTTGCGGTTGCGAGAAAAAATAAACATCTAAATGAACACATTTCTGAAAGACTTTGTACTTTTCTCAAATATTTCTAATTCGTCGAATCCCCAATCAGACCCGTCTATTATCAAGGCGAGTTCAATGCCATGACATGACTGTCTAGACGTGTTCCATAATCATATATTCTGTTGGAGGAAGTCAATCTATAATTTAATCTAAATTGACTTTCAGTCTTTACTTCATTTACTCATACAAATTGACATACCGAATTACCGAACTGGAAACGAATTTGGAATAAATTTTCCCACTATTATGTGAATGTTCTTTTACTAATCACTACTCTAAGTGGTTATCAAGTAATGATATACCGCGCAATACATAGGTTTTAATGCAGCGACATAAATGTGTTAAGTGAACATTAAGGTCATTTATTTTGATTAAGTTATTGTTAATAATGTTCTCAATATAAATAAACTAAAAGGTGTGCCAATTTTAAATCAAATGGTTGACTGCTATAATTGCTATAACTGCGACCAAGGATCCAATGACTTTTATAATGATTAATTTAAACAAATGTGTACTACGGGATCAATTTATTTATTTAGTGATTTGAAACTTACGATTCAACCATTGATGACGTAAAAAGGGTTGCATTAAAAGAGAACCAGTGGCAAATGTAATTGTAATTTCTTGATAAAATGCCCTACGTATAAAAATACTCAATAAAATGCCCTATACAAACTTTTATAACTGATGAATACATTTAATACTTAATACATACATACATTAATATATAAAACATACATTTTCAAAACGTACTTTATAGGAAGTAGGTACCTTTTTCCGTAATGATTTTGGAGATCTTATTACCATAATAGTGCAAAAGCTAATACAAACCCCGTAAAATCCACAAGCAAGAAATTAATTTCACATCTCATTCAAGCTATGCTTCATGGATATTTAGTAATCCACGAAGCGTGTGGTGCTCATCATCGAGCGCGAGGGAGGCAATGAAAACAATTGTAAATCACATTCAGTTTCAATTCTACAGTCACATCATTTTGAGCAATTATTTGAGTTATCTCATTCATAAAATAAATGTAGCCGTTCAAATAATAACTAAATAAAAAGCAAGCTTTAAAAACCCGACTGCATTTTTTGATATTGTTATTAAACTCGTTTATGAATGCGTATATTCGTATATATTTGAGATGGTCACATTTACACCTTTCAAATGATACCTATTTATATCGTAATAATTAGAAGACATTTTGTTTTGTTGACATAAATAATTGTCATTTTGCCATTGTTGTTATTTCAAAATTAAGAGTTTAGGTATTCTATGTCACTCGGGATGGTAAAAGGATTCTAACGATACCAAACACATTTAAATCGGCTCAGGAGAAGAATTTATGGTGGAATAAAGAATCGTAGATACATACATACATGAACCCTGAAAACATTACACTCTTGTTTTGGGCAGTCGTGTAAAAAGGGATCTTATGGCAACAGCCGCTTGGATTAAATATTTTGTTAAACTCGGTACAAACCGAAGGGTTTTATAAGTTTAACTTTTGTATCTTTGTGTCTGACTGTGGCATCTTGGCTGCCAAGCGATGGGCTGATTCGGACGCGGATAGATCACTACAGTAAATTCCTCAGTTCAAAAAATAAGCACCGTTTGAATAACAATTTGCGGGTGGATGGACCTTGTGCAGGGTCCGACCGGATCGCTACCACCATCTTATCCATTAACCTACTGCCAAATAGCAGTGTTCGCATTGTTGTGTTACGGTTTGGGGATTAAGACAGCCAGTGAAAATAATGACTAGCATAGAGGTATTCCATCTTAGTCCTCAGGGTTGGCAACGCATTTGCAGTCTTAGGATTGCAGTCTTGTGAATGCGAATGTCTATGGGTCACAGTTTCCACTTACCATCAGGTGGCTTGTGTGTTCATTTGCCTTCTCGATGCCATAAAAAAAATGAATTGGTGGAAGGTGAACAATCTGCCTCATTATGTAACTTTTTACATAGTTGAACTCTAAGGAGGCTATGTTTTTTACCGATTTAAGCGTGGGTGTTTTACGTAGACCCAAAAGTTAATAAAAGCAGTATTAGTAGTACCTACTAACTGTGATATTAGTACTACTAGTAGAATAACCAACCTGCAAGTGGCCGTTATCCCAGGACTCGTAGCGGTTGGAGTAGGCGCGCGGCCGGCCCCACAGGTTCAGGGACGGTTCTTGGAGAACGATGCCGTTAGACTCTTTGGCCTGCGAAGGTATTTTGTAGATATAAGACCCGAACCTTACTATATAGACGACGCGGTTGTATAAGTAGGTTTATATTTGCCAATCATAGTAAAAGCCTACAATATTTTTTAATACAAAATGGCTATGCGACTAAAATATTAAGACAATGACTAGATCAAATTGCATAAGATTGTCCCCTCATATTTATTTATTTTTTGTTTTCCACTGTTTAAGTTAAGTTTATTGTTTACTAAAGTATACTGTTTTTTGTGGTATCAGAACTTTCTTACTAAAAAATATCTTAAACTCATAATTAGACATATCATATTGATGTTGAATAAATTTGATTTCGTGATAGTGCCGTTGTAAGTCACGGACCTTAAATGTTGAGCCACGAAATACCATGTTGCAAAGTCAACGATTAGGTCCCTTTGAGTAACTTTTTCATGTAAGTCGATGTTTTATACTTTTTCAATCCCCAGATAAAACTATCCGTCGGTTAAATGTATTACTATCCTTTTCTGAAGTCATATGAAAGAAAAGGACGGAGCTAAAATTTACCTTCCGGATAGCTTTAACTGGGGATTGAAAAATCAGCCCTTAAGCTATCATAAAACATTCAAATGAAGACCGTAATATCCAAAAGTAGGTATACATCCAATTTAAAAACCATGTTAATACGGCCAGATAACTTTGTCATATTGTAAATATTTACGCAACAAGTTTTTTCAAATTTCATTTCAGCAATTTCATTCCAGTAATTCGGACGTCACGCGCAAATAACAGTTTATATTGCGAGCTATTAATTTTACATGTAAATTGATTAATATATAATTAATAATCCGGCAGATCGTCCGCTTAAATAGCATATTTAACATAGTTGTTGCTTGTTTGTTTATGCGACCATGCCTTTATTGAATACTCGGCCTATCAAAATTAAGTTATTATAATTATTAATCAGGCGGTACCTCACGTAACATGGAATTTTGGGAAGAATTCAGATAATTAAATATTTATTATACGGGTAAAAGAACGCTTTGTGAACAGTTGAACGAATAATAAATATAATATAAATTAAAGGCATATTTATTCCTGACAGGTATTACAAAAATACCAGTAAAACGAGCCAATACTCAACAGACAGGAATTTCCATCCACATGTATTATATTAGTTCAATGGCACCATATTAGATAATTATTGTATTGCTAAGAATAGAAAATAAACATTTGCAATGGTGTAAATTGGTATGAGTTATAATTTGTAGTAGGTACGTAGTGTGATGGAACCAATAATGAACAAAGACTAATAATGGACACTTGATTCTTATATTAAGGTGGAGTCTTGTTATTGCAACTATCTGGTTAGGTTTTGCAACTGACTTCAATAACTCCCTCTAGGATCACTGTTTTGAACAACGACAGCCGTGATAAATATTGTATTTCTTAGTATAGAAGAACAATACCACGCCTGTCGTTTTTAAAACAGTGATCATAGAGGGAGTTATTTAAATTAATTGCAATAACCCGATAATTGCAACCACCTTACAGAAGACAAGGGTTATTCATTTATTTTGTGACCATCAACTTATAACCACATGGATCTTTGAATTACGAGTGTCCATTATTGGTGCCATCATCAAAGATGTCCAACATTGGTGCCGTCACCCTCATTCAAAACTAAAGTGTTTTGAAAAATAGCAAACTTACCATATCATCTTTCTTGCTGGGCTCTTTTTGTAAATTGTTCCTCTTCCAAACGAAGATGATTACTGATACTACAATAACGACAAGACCAGCAATTGCTATCAGTGGTATAATAGCAATTGAAATGTCATTGCTTGGCTGGTCCGGTGGTTCTGTAGTAATGTTGTATATACTTTCTTTCGTCGTGCTCTGCACCGGGCTCTTGGTAGGTGCTTGAGTTGGTATCGTAGTTGGTTCAGGTACTGTAGTTTCTTCGACGATAGTTTCTGTGACTTTGGTAGTAGTGGTTGATAGTGTTAGTGTTGGTATTGGTATTGGTCGCGGGAAATGGGGAGGTATTGGTAACGAAGAAAAGGGGTATCCAGGAGGAGCTCGATGCTTGAATCTTGTCCCCTTGCCGTCGGTTATATATATTACAACTTCGGTCTTTTGGGGGAAAACTCCATCGTCAGCTGATATCCATATAGAGATGGTGCTATTTTCCTGGAACATAAAACAAAATAAATTTGATTCTAGTATCAAAATCATTTTTAAGCTAAATTAAGACGAAAAAGCCGTAGAAAAGTTTCAATTAAGATAATTCATGGTTTCAAAACAAAATATTGGACTTTTGGCCGTTAAACACTCCAACCTCAGAGTTGTTAGTATTCAATCTTTACATCATCATTATCATTGCAAAGCACTTTTACGGCGATGACTTCTGCGTTATCAATCTGTTGCCGACCTTCAATTTACAGAAAAATAATCAAGCTTACCTTATCTACTAGGGAATCTGTGACAGAGACGACGCCAGTGTTCGGGTCTATCGCGAACGGAACAGAAGGGTCAGCGTCAACTAGGCTGTAGATGACTGGCTGCCTTCCTGCCTTGCGGTATGCCGTGGTAACCGTGTAGCCCACGGGAGACGTGGAGGCCACGAACAATTCGCGCTGCACTTGAAGCAAGTTCATCAGTTCGTCTTGGGCTGATGCTGAAAGGAAATATGTATTAATTAGAGGTGTGATTTACAAGGCACAAGACACTCAGAGGCTAGATCTAACTGGCAGTAACTGACATTACGTTTAACATTAATAAAAAAACTTGTGATTTTCATGGCTTTTAAAAAGACGTTAAATCTTATGTATTTACGGTTCATATAGCGATCATTATTAGTTGTGCATTCTGACACGGGAAGCACAGAGGGCCCTGCCAAGATGCACTACGCTAACTAGCGTTTCTATTCGTTTCGTTTTTAAAACAATCGCGTCACTGTTGGATCACGTGACTTTTCGTATCACGTCATCTACCAGTGACGCGATTGGTTTAAAAACGAAACGAATAGAAACGGTAGTTAGCGTAGTGCATCTTGGCAGAGCCCTCAGAGGTGACTTAAATTTTGCCAGTTTGTTATTTTGATTGGCACACTAAACGTAAGTCTTCTATCCTGCTTATTACGTCAATGTTATTTTGACAGCAACGACGACGCGGTATCCCTAGTTGGTTTACCGAACCCTATTTGGTAGTGGAACTGTAGAACTGCCTACGATGCCCTGTAAGAGTAAATACAAAAAAAAAACCTTTTCTTCCTTGTTTTTTTTAAAACACAGTACTTTTATAAAATTTCAACGATTAACAGTGACGGGAACTGAAAAAACTTTGACTTCTTAATATTATATGAAGTAAGACCAGTTTGAATTATTTCTTTTCACACCAATAAAAATTAAGACGCCCATTTAAAATTGCGATAAAAATCTTGAAAATTAAGGTCGTCCGGGGTTGATTTTCCTTTACTTTCGTTATCTTGACGTAACAATTTAAGATTATTTAAATGGAGTTTTAGAATATTTGCAAAAGGGTAAATAAGTTTTTGCTAAATCTTGTATGAGAAGAGTCTAGCAGTTGATAAAAATTTGTGCAGTCATGAGCTGACGGCCTTACGTTAACGGCTTCATTAGGTATAGATAGTAGATTTATTTGCATGGAAATACAAAAGAGTAGAAATCATATTAATAACGTAATTTATACTCATAGCTACTTTTAGTGGAGGGAGGGCAAAGATGTACCACAAGGAAGCGGTTTTTACCCATATCTTTAAAACCCTAATAATTTGTGAAGTAATTAGCATATTGGAATGTTAAGCCTGTATTTCTGGGCTGGTATAAAAGGTGCTTATTAATTTTTTACGACAAGTTCTGGGACAACCTATATAGTTAAGAAAGGGTCTCTTAATGTTTAGGTACTCATTAAATAAATTAGAATTGTGACATGTGTACGAAATACAATCATTATGCATCTAGAATTAAAATTAAATACAAAAATATGATAAGTTCTCGAAAGTATAAAATAAACGGGGTTTTACAATCTGTAAAATTGCGTATTTTAAAAGGGATGTAATACTCAAGCATAATGCCATATATGCGACCTCCTAAAAGTAAGTATTAACTTGATAGTAATTTTTTTTAAAAACAAAGGTCCGACTCTATTATTATGGAGTATGGATCCTATTATCAGATCTTGATGAAATTTAACCTACTCATGAAAAAAAGAAACATTATATTGGGTTGACTATTGGCGGAGAATTCGAAGAGCGTAATAAGGTATAAGCACAAAAAAAATGAATTGAGAACCTCCTGTTTTTTTGAAGTCAGTTAAAAAGAGAGGTAATCAGTGTTACTATTAATTACTAGTACTCATTCCTCATCCTCAAAACTAAACATTTATTATTATTATGATAACATTTAATTTTGTAAGTAATGGGCGTTGAACCACTAACCCATCTCCGATACAAGCACAAGTCTTAAAAAATATAATAGAAGTGATGTCACGTTCTTCACAAACAACTCAGTGTTTGTTTATTCCGTGGGTAAGAGACGTCATTGCAAAATTAAAAAAGTTAACTTCAACGTCTATTATAACTAGTGAAATTAATTATTATATTAATAAAGTCAAAAACGTTCACCAATCTTTATGTCGAAATTCATACGTACCTATATCAGGCAAAGGCGTTAAAGCGATAAGGTCCAAAAGTGTGCAGCTACTTAAAAGGCCGACTGGTACAACGTAAATGTTTCTCAGAGCCGTTACATAATTTTACTCCCAAAATTTTCCCCTTATGGATCAAGGAAAACAACACCAAAAATACGTGCTGAACGAATACGATCAAATTTCTTTAACCGTTACGAAACACGTGGGGAATACATAATAAGAATTATAATATAACGTAACGTTCGACACAAGGTTAAATGAAAGTATTCCGGCCCGGAACTTTCACCAGCTGGCCAAAATGCGACGCACTTGCTCGGACCATTGGTCCCTTTCTAATTTACAGAGATGTTATGAATAAGAAACGTTAAAGTGTCCGTCTGACTCTTAGGTAATGAAGTAATGTTTTGGTACGTGTTGGATGTGTAAGGATTAAGGTCAGATGAGACCACAATTATATTATTATAATGGTATGATATTCTTTAATACACTTGATTGGTATTAACTACATAGAGGTACGGCAAGTTAGTAAGGATCAGTGGTGTCTGAGATGGGGACCTTAGTTCAAGAAATCGTTTATTTGTTACTCATGATTTGATTCAATGGTCACTTCTTTACTGGATTTTTTAGTTATATGGCGACATGAATACCTAAGCAAACCACAAACAAAATCGGAAACATATTATGATCTCCTATGTTTTGGGGAAAAGTAATTGGATAATGAAACAACAAGATTTGATTTGCCTCACGCGGTCACGCCATACAAACAATACCATAACAGGTCAAAGATGATATGGTTTTTAACGCCTAGATAGAGGCCCAGATGACGTGAAAAGCCTAACCAATGACGGATCAGGAGCAAGTCTACTCGTAAGTATAATTCTAACGAACAGCGCCTCCATTCTAAGCATTAAATTCCAAATCGTATTTGACCTGTTATTTACTTGACAATAATGACGGCAAAAACAATACCATAATGAAGTGAAATAACGGATCAGGAGCAAGTCTTAATATAATTAGAACTAATCAATTCACAACAACTTCAATTCACGAACATCAATGAAGATACATAATGGCTGCCGAAGATTTTTAAATTGTGTTGCATGAGGAGGAAATTTTAAGATAATACTGTGAAAATTTAACTTCATATTTTATATGGTTCCTTTGTTAGTTACCTTGTACATTAAGTTATTATTCGTTATAAAGTATAAGTACCTGGTAGCCAATTTGCTTACACATATTTTACGTTTTCTCTGATTCGGTGCGGATCATTGGTTAGTTATTTTTGAAATTTTGCTATTTATTATTTTCTAGGGCCTTAAAAAATTTAACAATATACGATGTATTTATTCTGAACCTCCTCGGTGTATTCATACCAATGAAACAGTTGTTTTTTTTTCTGATCTGATTTGCAACAATAGTCACAGCTCACCTATAATTTAAATAAATTACTTTGGTTTAAAATTACCTCGTAAATATAAAAGTAATGTAAGCAGTCACTGACTCCGAATTCCTTTATGTTAACGTTTTACAGCCTCAGCCGTAAGAAATTAATTGATTCCGTTTAATGGCTTCTAATAAGAAGAAATAATTTTTGAACATTACGCTCTAAAGACGCTAGCTTCAATGTAACGAATGAAAACACGGTCAAGTGCGAGTCCAACTCGCGCACCGAGGGTTCCGTACTTAAGATAATATACTTGGTAACCGCAAAAGAAAATACTCATTTTGATATAAATTGTATTTTTTTATGCAATAAGGTCCATTTTGACTAGCCTAAATTTTAAAAAACAATTTTAAAGATTTTTGTTATTTCTCAAATATGTAAATAAAAAACACATTTTTCCCATAAAATATAAATAATTATCTATAGTTACGCCAGGATTTTTTTTCAGAGTTTTTGATTAATGGGTACCTACACTTCGGAGATAAGGGAGGGAAAACGGTCGTTTTTTTACATGTTTGGCTACAAATCAAAAAATACATCACAGAAAATTAAAAAAAAAAAAACAGATTGAACCCTTTCTTATGACACCCCATTTGTTATAATCAAACCACTTTAATTTTTCAACCCCCCGTCCTAGACCCATTTTCAATTATTTATAAAATTCATGTCTTCATACTAGTCATTTTGTTACTCCATTAATGTAATTTTTTAATGTTCATATTTTCAATCCTGCCTGAGCGTTTAAAATATTCTCTGCCGGGCCATTTATACTCTCCTTTATCTGAATAACCAAAGCTATAAATCAAGCTCGGGACCCTAACTAGACTTAGTGTTTATATTCGTAAAATTGAGGTAGAGCTTAGACCGACTTAATGTTCGGTAAAGGAAAGTCGGTTACTGCTATTGCTTAGTCACTAAAATATCTTCTCACGGAAAGTCAAGTAATTCTTTTTAATTTAGGTACTTACACTTCGATTCTTTTAGCGTTAGGGGTTCCTTTCTTTTCGGATTTTTAATGTTTTTCGCTTGCTCGTTCCGCCTACTTTGTTGTGGCTTAATGAATAAAATTAAAGGATCTCAACAAGTTAAGAAAGAACATTAAAACGACAAAAACGTAAAACGAAGTTACTTGAGAATCGTATCTCAAAAAGTCTTTTATACATTTTAACGCAAATTACACAATTATCGGTTAAATTTATAAGTTCATCAAACGATTTAAACGAAACGAGGCGATTTTCGATGAGCCCATGATTTATTCATTTGTAAATTTTCGGAAAAAAAATGAAAATTGCTTTTATCAAGGTTGTCAAGTGGTGTTAGTTAGGAGCTCTTGGTGCACCATAAAGGTTATTATAACACACCAACTATATAATTTTAATATAGCCGTCCACAGGCCGCAAAACTTGTAGTTGATTATCTTAACCAACTCAGTTTTAAACTCAACGGAGATGTTGGATGTATTATTGACCCACAAGTTGAAGATAAACCATCAGAGCATGAAAACAATATTTCAGGGCGTTGCATTTTCAGCTTACTTGAACGGGCTTTTCCCACTTGTACACACCCGCACACTTTTGCTGGCTTATTAAAACGATTTCTGAGCTACAATTGGGATACACCCATTTTTAACAATGTATGAAAATTTCAAAACCATTTCGAGGAATAGGCTTTTCGAATCGATCCCAGTAGTTAGATTAAAAAATTATGTTACAATGAATTAATTATATTAAAATTAAGAAATGACCTTCATTTGACCCCTAAATGCCCGTCCCAATTGCGTTATATCAAGCACTTTTGTGGTTTTACATAAAACATATAAAACCTCTCCAAATTTTCATTTTATAAGTACAATTTATATATCTACCTGACACCTACGTTTGAAGACAGCTGTTGTCATGTCAAATTTATTTGTTTACAAATTGACTGTAATTCTTATGATAAATTAAAATATTAATGAGACCATTTCTCTTTTGAGTTATGTGTGATAAATGTTAATAATTTGTGTGGTAAGGTTTTACAAGAGGTTCAAAAAGACGGCATCAACATTTAGTGTAGAAACTCATGATTGGAAGTATGGAATCCGCCTTTTCAACAAATTTAATGTGATTGTGTTAAGTAAATCTAGTCTAGAAACAAGATGATGTAGGAAGTGTTGTATTAACTGAGGTCTAGGTAATAAGCAATGGTTGAATGCTTATATACTCTGAAATAATAAATTATATCATATTGCGATTGTTTGTTTACATTATATTTGAATGACGTTCGTCTATTATGACTTTGAAAACAGATCACAGATAATAAAAACCGGTCAAGTGCGAGTCGGACTCGCGCACCGAGGGTTCCGTATTGAAGATAATATGCTTGGTAACCGCAAAAGAAAATACTCATTTTGTTATAAGCTTTATTTTTTCCAGGCAATAAGGTCGATTTTGACTAGCCTAAATTTTAATACAGATTTTCTTAGTTTTTTTGTTATTTCTCAAAAACTGTAAAAAATGAACACTTTATTTTATTTTTCCCAGAAAATAAAGTAATTATCTATACGTCAGGATTTTTTTCAGAATGTTTGATTAAAATATAATAGGGGGAACGGTCATTTTTTGTACATTTTTGGATATAAATCAAAAAGTACATCACAATAAATTTTCAAAAAAATAGTTTTGAAATGTGCAGATTAAGACCTTTCATATGACACCCCATTTGCTATAATCGAACCACTTTCATTTTTGAACCCCCCATTCTAGACCCCTTTTCAATTATTAATAAAATTAATTTCATTTTTTTTTACTACAAATAATGCGGGCAAGGAAGTTGTATAACTATGCCAAATTTCAAGTTGATAGCATTTGTAGTTGCCGAGAAAACCTGCTGTGACATACAGACAGACAGACAGACAGACAACGAAGTCTCACCATAAGGGTTCCTTTTGTACCATTTTGGTACGGAACCCTAAAAATCGTCTTTCTAAGTCTTAGATGAAGTATACCCGTTCTTTATAAATATCTACGTCATCTTGTCGCTACAAGTAGGTAAGGTTACTTTAATTTAATAAATTATTTTAAATATCAATAATACATTTAATCATGAAATGCTTCAAATTAGTTTCTTATAAAAGGCTATTTTTTCGAATAAAAATGTAAAATCAAGCAGTTATTTTTTTTGGTGTATCCCAATTACATAATGTTCTAACCGTGTCCGATTGGGGCGTGAAGCTAAATGTTTATGTGATTGTTTCCGCATAAAAACATTACCTACAAATTATTGAATCTGAATGAACGGCGGCCGCAGCGGCGCGGCGGCGACAAGCGGATAGCGGCAGCAAAAAAAGCATAGAGATGCGCTACGCAGCGAGACGCGATTGCTATGCATTGTGTTTCCACCGACTGTCATACTCATAACCGTTAACGATAACAACCTTAAGGTAACCGTAAGTATTATCCAGGACGTACTGAATCAAGAAAACTCCTATTTATTTACCTACATTAAAAGCGGCGGAGGTTCTCAATCAGCCGGAGTATTTATTTAACTAACAAATAATAGATACCTACGTGTAACTTTTCTACCATAAACTTGATTTAATTAACAACTTTTTGTAATAACTCTCAGACCTAAAGAATGAGGTGGCGTCCGGTGTACAAGAAAGTTCACACGGCTTCGTCTAGACTCGTTGAATACTTAACGTAAAATATAGACGATCTTGTCCGACCAACAGGTTGTTGTTGAGAGTAAAAGAGACAGGAGATCAAGATGATGTGGGTTACGACCTTGATGTGTGGAATGGGAATTGAACCGCGCGATGTGAGCGCGTCAGAAGCTACCAGGCAAGCAGGAATGCATAAGAGCTCGGTGCTAGACGATGACGAGGAAAATACAACTCAATATCGATAGTAGTAAAGAAGACTTTCCATTGAGTACCAAATTACGAAATACTTTAACAGTGGCTAGATAGTTCATACTACAAGTATGGGTAAGTTAAGGCTTAAGGAAATATTGTGTACGTTTACTTTATAAAATTATAAAACATACTTAAAGGTTTCATGCTTTTAAGTTATATTACGAGTAACCTAGAGTTGCAAAAGGGCAAGTTGAAAATCTTTAATATAGTTGCGAATAACTAAGTTGTACCTCTCAAAATATATATAAGCAGTTAAGTACCCATTTTTGTAAACAAGGTTAAGAAAAAAAAATGTAAGGACATTCTTCGTCAGACAAGGCTTTGTATGGTTACATTAAAGTTTTAATAGGTACTCGTAAATTATAAAATTTTCACAAAATACATGTTACGAAAAGGAACGAAAAGGAAGGAAAAGGATCATGCAAACCATGGGGAACATTACCCGCTTAAAGGGTTAATGAAATAAAAAAAACCGGCCAAGTGCGAGTCAGACCTGCGCACGAAAGGTTCCGTACAATTATCTATACAACATAAGGAAAAAACGGCAAAAAAATCACGTTAGTTGTATGGGAACTCCCCTTAAATATTAATTTTATTCGGTTTTTAGTATTTGTTGTTATAGCGGCAACAACATAACATCTTTTGTGAAAATTCCAAGTGTCTAGCTCTCACGGTTCATGAGTGCCTGGTGACAGGCAGACGGACAGACTGACAGCGGAGTCTTAATAATAGAGTCCTTAGTAATAGGGTTTTTACCCTTTGGGTACGGAACTCTAAAAACCTAGTTTATCACTTTATTTGGAGAACATTTTTTTCCTTTGTGTTCCACGGGAACTTTAACAATCGTTTTAAAATTCACTCAAAAAACAAAAAGCTAAGCGACAAAAAACCAGATTTATCGAGCTTGGTATCAAATAAAAGTGCATAGATCTCAAAAGTGTTATGGTTATGATTTTTGTATGAAAAAAATGTACCATTACCGAGTGACAGATATAAATGAGAGGCAACGAGGAAGTGACAACAAAGGCACAAATATATATATTAACATAATATAAATCATATTAATGCTTGCGAAAGCAGGTCCTTATTCACTAACATTAGTCATTCTTTGGGTATTAGGGCAGATTCACACCACAAAATTGCTGCTATAACTAAGTACATTTTATTGCACAGATAATAAAAACCCGCGTAGGTATAACATTATTTTAACTTGTAATAAAATGTTACATTCAATTTTCACAAAAATAATAACTTAAACTACTAAATTTCTTGCTCGTTATTTGATCAGTAGTTAAATCAACTAATTGTTAAAATTCGAAAAAGGAATGGAAAATTTGACACACATTTCCTTGAGATTTAACAATTAGTTACGATTTTCAACGATTAGTTAGTTTAACTACAAATCAAACAGCAGGCCCTAAGTTCAATACGCTTTTAAAAAGTTTCTTTAGTGACATATTTTTGCAGTAGCTAGAGTGACGTTATAATTTTGTCTACTTATTAATTTTACACACTATTTATAGTAGCAATAGTGATAACTAGCGCCTCTACATTTCGTTTCTACACCTTTAGTTCTTTTACTTCTATCTTTTCGTGTATTATTTGGCGTATCGCAAACCATGTTATTTCAAGCAGAGTAATGAAAATAACTTACTGTTCTTACTAATTTACGTGTACAGCTGTATACATTATAATTTGGTCGTTTTCTTTAATCCTGTACTGAGCTCGCATTGTTTTAAAGCAAATTAAAGATTGAGCAACAACTTAAGTTGTCTGAAGTATTTAAATTCTTTTATTTCAAACAATTTATGTGGATTTAGGAGTTCAAGAAGGTTGGTGGAGGTTAAACATCAGTCCCGACGTAGAGTTTCTTGACTCTCTGCATTCTATAGGTTGTACTTTAGAGAGTGTGTAACTTAGTTGTGTCTGAACCAGTGACTCCACTCTTGATTTTGTCGCCACTTACCAATAGGTGAGATAATAGGTGAGATAGAAGTTGCTGGACAGTCTTTTATAAAAATAATAATGCGTACCTAATGGTATGGTAATGTATAACTAAACTCGCTAGCAATTGTGCAATGGACTACACACAGAACAGAAAAAACCGTAGTAGTGTGATGTGGGCGTGTAACGTGTGGCATGGTTATGCGGAGTTCCGCGCAACCTACCTTAGTTTGCCGCGATCGCTTGTGCGTGAAAAATGTGCGAATAATATTTCTAAAATAGGAAATAAATCCAGAAGCATGCCTTATTGTGCTATTTTGGAATGCAAAAACAATAGCCGCATCAAAAATATTTTCCATGGTGGCGTTTTGTTTTTATGATAGTGTGAGTATTGGCGACAACAGGTCTGATACTAAGCGAAGCTCATGGCACTTCCACTGTTTTTTTCTATTCCATGGGACTACACCACACCACACAAAATTTAAATCCTTTTTCTTCTTCTCTAGTAATTCAATTTTAAAACAAAAGACTGCTCTCTTGCGGCGCTTCTTTTCAACATTGATATCACTTCTTGGGAAGCATTGATATTTACCTAATTAAGGTCGTTTGCGAATAGATTTGGTTATTTCAAGTTAAATTTAGTCATTTGATACTTAGAAAAATTGACGAATATTAAGTAGTTTTAATTTTTAGGGTTCCGTACCTCAAAAGGAAAAAAAACGGAACCCTTTATGGGATCACTTTGTTGTCCGTCTGTCCGTGTGTCAAGACCCTTTATCTCGGGAACGCGTTTAGGTATCGAGTTAAATTTTAAGCCATATACTCAAATCTACAGTCCCTTGAAGCTCTTAAAAAATCAAACATCTAAATTTACGTTAAAAAAAATACGGCCGTTTATGACGCAAAAAAACGTGTATTTCGACACTCTCGAGGAAATCAAAATGTATAGGGTATTTCCCATTGACCTAGAACTATGAAATTTGGCAAGTAACACCGTCTTTTACTACAAGTATAGAAAAAAAACTGAAATCTGTACATTTTTAGTTAAATCACAAAAAAAACAGGGTCTTTATGCAAGGAACGGCGGCGGTGCAAATTTTGAATTGAGTTGACCGTGTCATGTGCGGAAGCCTCGGTGGGCGAGTCCGACTCGCCTTGTCCGGTTTTTAATCATATCTATCCGCTTTTTTATTTTAGCTGGTTTTAAAAATAATAATTTATTACTTGACTATTTAAAAATTACATACTGCTGGAGTTTCTTGCGGCGTTTTTGCTCTGCAATGATGGTCTTGTCCGAAGCGCCAGTAGATTCACTCCATATTACGTGTAAAAAACCGGGCAAGAGTATGTCGGACCATGCTCAGTGTAGGGTTCCGAAGCCGTTACTACAAACAAATTAGACCTCGCGACAAACTTAACTTTGCCGGTGGAAAACTGTTATCCCAATTCATCGACATAGGTCGCGGTCAGTTTACCAACACCACTAATAAGTTTTCGGTAGGTATAAAAATTTTAACCGTTTGTATCTCAAGAACCAATGAAGTCTACTCGGTCATAATAGTTTTCCTATGAAATTTTCTATTTCCTACTAAATAATTGGCTGTAGGGCGGGGGGGGATACTTGACCCCAAAGAAAAATTAGCGCTTTAAAGCTTAATATTTCATACACGGATACCTTAATCGAAAAATTTTTTTTACAAACCCTTTGTTTTTAATATGTATATTCATGCCAAATTACAGCTTTCTAGTACTATGTAAGAGTGTCTGAGCTAGGCTGCGGACGGACGGACGGACATGGCGAAACTATTTAGGGTTCCTAGTTTGACTACGGAACCCTAAAAAGCCCTCATGTGGCCAATCTACTGAATATAATTTATATTTTGATTGAAAATAGAAAAGTTAGCAACATTTATAACTTGGCTAGGCCTACAGCTTTCGTTTTATTTATCTTAGCGTCGCCAGTGTCCGTTTTTTTAATTCGAAAAATGCTTAAAAGCAAATATAGCATGGATATTAAACATAAACCCCCTTAAATAAACGTTGAGTAACGGTGGTATAGCTATAAAACGTTTTGTCCTTATCTGTCAAATTCAAATGTCACAATGACAGATAAGGAAAAAACATTGTATAGCTATACCACCACCGTTACTCAACGTTTATTAGTAAGGGGGTAAATAGACAATAATACCAACACAATGCAGTCGGGTTTTAATTGCTTGCAGGTATTTGTTACACTTGTTGATAGCTTGTATGGCGGTGGATAGCAACAAAGTTTTATGAAAATCGTTTTGGTCAATCAAAAGTTACCAGTTCTGAAACGGGTATATGTAGAGATCTATTCAGAAGTTTAATTTTTTCAATTCCTAGGAACAGCAGCATGTTAAATGGGGAATGAATTTAAATATTAACTAGCAAGCCTTTTTACCAGATATGTATGTCTTTACGTGGGTACATGAGGTCAAGTTTTTAAACTTACTTTTGGTTTCACTTGTTTAATAAATAAGTATTTAGGATTTTTGAATAGTAGCATCAACAGCTTTAATAGAGACAATATCCAATAACTTAAGGCATTCAGTTTTATTTAGTATGCAAAGTTAAGTGTTTAAACCTTTCATACTTTATTTAGTAAAATGTACCTTTTGGTATTTTTGTCAACGTTAAACCATCTCAGGATGTTGTCAAACAATCATTTTTCAATTTCAATAATATTTCCATAATAAATCTATTCACGTTCATAAATTAATACGAATGAGTTTCATTGTTTCATCAACTCCTGATACCTTAGTACTAGTTCAGGCTAGTGGTTAGGGCCAGAACAAACGCAGCCTTATCCCGTTGACGACACGTACATACAAACCGGGACTCGACGGCGTTGTTTTTTGAACCCTAGTCATAGATGGATGCTAACCCATCTCTTTTCAATTGTCGATACGCTATGAGTTAAAAAGGAACAGCCGTAGGGAACGTAGAGACGTCGTTTATTGATCAGTTGCATGTATGTGTTGTGCACACACGCGTTTGCACTGGACTCGGGATACCGACGCGTTCCACATACGGGATCGCTAGGCTAGACCTGCTCGACGGTTATAATGTCCTAGTACTTTCTAAGAACGTCTAATGCTCTGAAACATCTAATTCGCTTAGAAAAAAAACCGGTCTAGTGAGTTGTGCTTAGATCACTGAATGCAGTTCGTGCTTAGGCGTTGTTAGTATTTATTTACCAACCTATACACTTTTTGTAAATTATTTACTAATCAGTTGCATTTTGAATATAATAAGTAATTTCAATTTTACCTATTTTTAAAATCGCGTACTTTCGAAATCTGTGGGTTTAATTTTGAAAATTTATAGATTATTAACTACCTAAACCAATGTACACAAACTTATCCTTAGTTCTAACTAAAACTACTTGAATCATAACGAGAATTACATAAAACATTAGTATTTCTTTACATACTCAATAATATTAATTTCAATTACCCGTTTGTTATGTTAGCACAACAACCCTAAAACACCAACGCTATATCATAATCAGTGTACTTTTGATCTCAGATTTTAAACAATTCCACCGACCCTAGCAGTCTAGATAGAAGAATTCAACTCTATGGTATTTAAAAAAAACATCACGTGGCAAAACAAAGTAATTCTGTAAAATTTGTTGTTTGCTTTACTCGTCGATTAAGATAAAGACCGACTGTCTTACCATTTGTAAAAAATCACTTTATAACTATAGTCTTAAAAACATTGAGACAAAAAATCCTAGCTAGAATTGTATTTATTTATTTAGGCTCTTGACATCTTAATGGTCAGTTCTCAAAACGAGCACAAATCACACACTGATATTTTTTCAATTTAAATATACCTAAATCACCACATTAAGGTATGTGATACTACAAATCACATACAGATTCGGTCAAAAGCTTTAATAGAACATTTCGTATCTAAAATTCGGGTGGGCTAAAAATTCTCAAAACACTAAGCGAAAACCGGGAATAAATAGTACTTATAGACGTGTCACTTCTACAAGTATTTTAGGTAAAAAAATAAGTTTTTAAAATATAAAGATGTCCCTACAGACCGCAGATCAACTTAGGGACCTAAACCTATTTAACACTTGCAAAGGTTATCACAAATATATTGTCCCAGTTGAAACTGGATGTTACTAGTTTGCTCTTACTATATCCACTTACCAAGCGCAAGGCATCCTGTCAGCAGTATCAGTTTAGGCAGCATGGTGGTCATTGTACGGCGGTAGGCGGTCCGAGCCGCTTGTTCGGCGGTGGCACAGCACAGCGCCTCATCCCACTAACACATCTACACGGACTCTTACTGGTTTAGTTTCTGTAACAAATAAAAAGGCATTATAAGTAAGACTACTTTTTAACTAGGCATAAAGTACTGGTATGCAACCTAGCTTATATTTGGTTATAAAACCGGTTATTACAATAATAGGTACAATGGTCTAGGTACGTGAACGAATGGATATTTTTTTAATACTTTAATATTATTTATTTGTCATTTTATGAACGACAGCATTACCTACTTAAGATTGTAATGTCATAATGTGTTAATAATTAGTAAATTATAATAGTTATCAAGTCCTTTCTGTGTTCTGGCAAATAATAATGATTTGATTTGATTTGATTTGCATTAGAGGTAAAGTAATGATAAGTTGTTTTAATTTGAGGCATTTTGCTTTATAACCGTTTTACATGTTAGTTATTTTGCTTCGTAGTCATATAGCTGTTTAGGAGTAATCCATGAGCAATCTTTCAAAGTCGTTTTGCGGCGTATAGGCATTGTGATCAAAAAGGAAATAAACTCTAATGCTAAGAAGTCAGTGAAAATGGCTATTAAAGTTCACTTGAGATACAGGTGACTAAAGCGTCAATCTATACCTACTAAAAATCATCACCATCACCAAATAACTTCAATTAGAATATTTGTTGATACGTCTTGTTGTTTCTCGAGATAGTTTTTTGTTTATAGTAAAGTACCGGCGTTGGTATTCTACGCTGAGCGAGGTCCGACATGCTCTTGCCCAGTTTTAATTATAAATATAATCAGCATCAATAGTTTATAGTTAAAAAAACGGCCTAGGTAGGGCGAATACCCTTTTTATATTATTTGTTATTATTATTCTTTGGTAAAGCGATACACACTATGTAAAAATATCAACTGTCCACCTATTACGGTTCATGAGATACAGCGCCTTGACGGACGGACATACAGTGGAGCCATAGTACTTAATATAGGCCCCCGTAGGGTGCCACCCTTTGAGTACGGAACCATAAACTTAACTATACTAAAGGTACTTTTAGGACATTCGGACTTAAAGTACTAAGACTTCTAAGATTTATTACGTAACGCGACTGCAAGAAGAGAACTGCTTTTTTCCTTAATTACGATTCAAGTCATTATGTTTTCGAAAACTGAGTTTCTGTATTTAAAGTGTAATTGTAATTTTAGATATGGTTTTCAGTGGTAAATTATACCCTATTTACTTATTCCCTACTTATCATAATTAGGTCCCTTAGATACGAGCTCCAGAAGAAAAAATATCCGTTATAGTAATGAAGCAGAGGTGAGAGATAAGTGACTCGAGGGATCCCGTCTACTCTCCATTAACATAGTGGTAAAGCCATTAAAAATATTGAAAAAATGCTATCAAATGACGCACGTTTTTGCTGCTCGTATATTAAAATGTCATTTTTACATCTTTACTTAAAGTTGCCATTGCCACCTACAGCCTACTTACCGCCTAAATACTATCATTGCCTTTAAGTTAGCTAAGACTTAACAGTAAGCGCGTGGAGCTAACCCCATGTGCTTCTGTTTATTCCATTAGAGAAAATACTCTTTTACCGAACAATTATCCTCGCGTGTGATATCCATGGACTTATTTCTCTAATGAGTCCATGGGAGTGTCTATAAATAACTTGACATTGGCGAAATACACCTTAACAGGAGTGAAAGCCAATAATTAAAATTTGAATTAGAAGTTAGCCAACGCTGATTTATAACCTGCCCGCTTTTTCCTAAAATTCCATATTTTCAGAAGGTATTATAAAAGTATCGGATGTCCTTCTCCGGGACAAAAGCTATTTCCGCGCCAAATTTCATCGAAATCGGTCCAACGGCTTAGCCGTGAAACTGCAACAAACAGACTAACAAAAGTACTTTCACATTTATAATATTAGTATCGATGTAAAAAAGTTATACGTTGGTTATTCTTTCTAAATAAATTCATGCTTGATATTATCCTATAGAGACTTTAGTCACAATAGCATACCTAAACAATCATGACTAGAACCTCTAGTGTATTTTTACATAAGTGCACAAAACGTCTCGATCGCGTTTGCGTTTCTCGTATAAATAACATGGTCCCTAACGCGTTCGAGGCGGTTTGCCGCGTGAACAGCAACTTACACTCGAGGCACTGTTTTAGTTAGTTTTCCGCGAAGTCCCCAAGGATACATGCATAACTCGATGAAAGCCGAAAACTGTAACAGGATAATATAATCTCATTAGCAATTTTGAAGTTTGACGTATTTGTGATCTCGCAAGTTTCACGATACTTTACCGAGAACTTCCTTTATTTTTTATGTTATGGAGGAGACCAACGGGCACACAGGCCACCTGACGGTAAGTGGGTCTTGTGACCCATAAACGTTTGCATTCTCGAGACAACAATTTAAAGACTGCAATCCTGAGGACCAAGATAAAATGCCTATATATGCTAGTTATTTCTCGGGCTTTCTTATGCCCCACACCGGAACACAGCAATGCCTCATTCTAGGTTAGGTCTAGTTGTAAGTGTAGTTGAATGTAGATATGTCTGAAAGTTCTATTCTATTCGTTGTCATCAACTGGGACAAGAAATTGATGCCAGTTCTTGAATAGATAACGCTATGTACCTATAGTCGAGTACTCCCACTACTCGGTGATCTATGTAGGTTATCTTTTATCCTGAAAGATTGGATGGATCAACGCGGAGGAGGGCTCAGAAAACCATTAGGTTGTAAGACCATCACTGACTTAAAATTGTCGAGTTGATAGGTACATATAGAACTCCTTCATTTTGACATTGTCCACTTACGAGAATGAAATTACGTCGAAAATAACCTTGGAATCTCTGCGACAGGGTTCTACATTGACAATATTTAAGGTGCTTGACCATATGAGTACCGACGTAGGTAAATTCTAATATAGGTAGGTAAGTATATTCTAACTAAATATGTTATTTCTAATGATTATTTAGATATTAATTATGCTTCTCCTTCTATCAGTTATAAGCAGCTGATTCGATTTGGATCAAAGCCGGCGTTCAGGGGTGTTATTCTCTGAAAAGCAAAGGTGAGCGAACGCAAGAGTGAATTCCAAGCGGCGAGTTTAAGAAGTCCCGTCCGAGCGAACAAAACACATATTAGCATAGGGCGTGCATTCTCAATTAGGCAGCCTTATACGTTCGAGACGACATGCTGCCAAATTGAAAATGCACGCCCTAAAATGTGTTTTGTTCACTTTGACGGGACTACTTAATCTCGCCGCTTGGACTTCACTCGTTCATTCGCTCACCTTTGCTTCTTGAGAGAATCACACCCCAGATATTTCATGTCTGGGATAAAACATATCTTACTTGTCCTCCTGAAATTTTGTAGGTATAGGTAGTTCCTAAAGGAAAACCATAAACGACTTCAATGAAAGTAACTTCAACTATGCTGCATTCCTACATCAATGATAATTAGCTATATTCTTATAATAATGAAACTAATGAATAAGCATTTATTAATGATAATTTAGTTATACCGTTAGCAGAATCAACTTAATGAACGTGACCTAACTAACAAGAACTCACAACTATTAACTTACAAGAGCGAGTATGTCGAAGAAAACTAATTTAATTTAAAAGCTTATTAAAACATCAGGGAACTCTAGGCACTTTAGGTGGCACAATTTGTTTGAGATCGTTCCCTGATATTATTATTAGACTTTAAATTTAATTAGTTTTCTTCGACATACTCGCTCTTGTTGCGTAAGTTAATGTCATGTCTAGTCTAGCCTACTAGACAACGATAAATGTACCTTTAAAGAGAAATAAATTATTCGTAGAAAATATCCAAGACTTAACTATATAATTAACTGTTCGGTATTGAATGATATACAGGGGCTCCTTTCAACTTGAACCAAGTTGCTTTTGTCATGTTATTATTTTTGGTAACTCAGCCGCCATTGCTGTGAATTAATTAAGAGCTATCGTAACGTTGACAATACGAAAACATGTCAAAAGCAATATGGTTTTACCAAGTAGAATTAGAGCCCCTGCTAACATGACATGTAATTGTAATTATGAAAGTGCTTGTTAACGTCATTAGTCAACAAAACGTGTTCGTAGAACCCTATTGCAATAAGGTGACATATTAATAGCCAGATCACAATTTGAGTGAAGTTATCTATTATTGTGATAGGGTTCCACGATGATACACAAAACGTTTTTGTTGACTGCCCAGTTATCAATTATAGAGAGATAGTTACAATCTGGTTACAATCCACATTCTGTTAAATTTTATCGTCATGTTTTTCATTTATTGTAATAATAGGTTGTGTGTAATCAATTCACAACAAGTAAGTATTCATATTAACAATGAAATTTAGAAAACAAAAAAGTTAAGATTCTTTTATTATTTTTTTATGCGTGGGAGGATGAGATGGAGGTCTTTTGCCCAGCTGTGGGACACTTAAGACTTACAAATAAATAAATAAAATTATTATCTACGAAGACGTAAGTTAGTCGGTCAAAATATTAAGTACGAAGAAGTAAATCAATTTATCCATTCATTTACATCGTGTTCTGAATTAAACTAAAAACTTTCTTGCGATAATTCACCGCTAGATGGCGCGGTCCACTTGCGCGCGCGCGTGAAGCGTGCGCACACGCCCATAACACGCGCTTTCTCCAAACTCCAGGGAATTTAACAGCTGGTCTAGAGGCACCTATACCAGCTGGTAACAGTCAACAGGAAATATTAATGGCGAGGTTTGGTGAGCATTTAAAATTCAAAGGATTTACTAGATATTAATAGAAAACTAAAAAGCTGTGAAGCTTATCCCTCTCATGCACACACGCAATAACTAAAGTGTGCTAAAAATATGCTTTATCCTTAACTGTCATTGTTACATTTTACTCTGACAAAAAGTAACAAAGCATAAAGTACTTTAACTAAAATAGATTTATAGTGCGTTTATCAATAATTAGCCTTTATAGTCGTAGTTTCGTACCTAAAGTTGAAATTTATTCAAAACCTAAATCTAGCTGTTTGGTTATTTTACGTTTATTCGTTATCAGAGAAAACTATGGCATCAGACATATGGCGTTTATCGCACAATATTTGCCCTTACTAGGAATGGAACCCGGGATCGTTAGGTAGCTTTGCAGGCAGGGTCAGCCAACGAAGCTTCGTCTAACGGCATCGTTAAAATAAACCAAAGGTCATAGAAGACAAATTTTCCTGTAAGTTAATATGAAGTAGGTAACTATTCACTGATGCATCGTAGTTCGATTGAGGTTATTGAGACACGTCGAAACAAGTAATGTTTACGAGCAGAAAAGTCAACCAGATAACCTTCGTCAAAGATTTCGCCAGTTGAGAGTATCGCAGAGGTGCTTACTACTGACACTCACGTACACACATACTTATTCTTCAAATAATTAAGACATTGACAGTATTTTTCATTAGCACAGATTGTTTAAGTGGGTGTGAACTCCACTCATAGGTATAGCTCTTACGAGTACAGTCGAACTCATAAGTAGCTGTGAGAGTGATTTGAATTTAGTATAGGTATATCAATAGCTGCGACAAGGTACTAAAATGTTCAGCTTCTTATGAGGTTGACGATACAACAGTTCAACGTATGTACAACTATTTTTTACGAGAATATTTTTTGCCTTAAATTTAGAGATAATAATGTCATCAATTACTGCATGGGTAGGTAGGTAGGTACTTACTGTCTGTAACGTACACACAAGATAAGTAAAATACAAACAAATGTATACAAACATAATATAACTTGCTTGTAATTTATGGCGCATTTTGATCATCGATGCTCTTTACCTAAACAATTACATTTTTGTTCTCTACTTTGCCAGTCAATTCTAGGCTCCATATCAATTTGGATATGCTAGACATATTACGATTTCTTCATAGTAAAGCTTAATTTACTACTAGACTCCGTTATCAAGCGAGCAGTTTGTTGGCTAACTAACATTAGTGATGTGTAGACCCCGGACTTAAGTCGCAATGACGTCACAATAGGGTAGTTTGGGGAGTAAATGGAACGGTGTTAATTAACACGACAACCAAGTCTATATAAATACAAATAAATCCAAGCAACCGTCAAAAATCCTGCTTTTAAAACCGCAAGCTTTTCAAATATGCGCCAGTAACATCTGTCAAAGTGAAAAAAGATTTTCCTTTTTGAAGTGGATATAATATTCTGCTAGAAAACGTAGCCTAACCGCAAGTCATTTAGAACAACTTTTGATCTGTTACGGAGTCAATTAAGCAAAGAACAATGTCGATAAATTAATCAATTGACAATTGACTTATAGGTAATTTACATCGTGAATGCCTGATTATAAAAAATTAATTCCGTTGAACACCGATAGACTAGGGGCCTGTTTCATAAAAGCTTCTAACTTGTAATACAAGTGGAAGTCTCTTTTTAATACATACTGTTGGAAAGAGAGTTCCGCTTATAATATAAGCTATTATTTTTTATGCAATACGCCCTAGGTTGTCGTGTTAATTAACACCGTTCCATTTACTTCCCTAACTACCCTATTGTGACGTCATTGCGACTAAAGTCCGGGATCTACACATCACTAATGGTAGTTAGCCACCAAACTGCCCACTTGATAACGTGGTCTATTTACTACAGTAACTAATGCACTCAAGAGCAGATGCAAGCAACACAGAATCTCATTTACCGGTTTTTCTATAAGTATTGAACTATGCCCAGATAAGAAAAAAAACCATCAAGGTCCTTAAGACAACGACTCCGGCTTAACTTAATAAAAAGACAACTTGTGACTGTTGATTAAAACCTTATCCAAACTGTTTAATTGACTAACTTGTAAGTTACTTTTAAACTCGTTGAAGGAGTTATTATTTTATTCTCTAAACAGATTATCACGCCAAAAGTTTCTTAAATAAATTTCGGTAATTTGTAGAGAATAAGCTTTTGCTCGCGACTCCAGTCTCGTTGAAGTTGTTTTTCGCTTTTATCTCGGATCTCGGGAAATATACATTTTTTCGCAATTAATGTCCATCTGCGGGTTATACCTAATATAAAAAAGGTTCACGTCAATTGGTTGAAGCGGTAAACAAAGAAACACACTCGCATTTAAAATAATAGAGATACAGCAACGAATGGAATATCTCCTCTGTTCAATTTATTATAATGCATTTCATTTTGCTGCGTCATTATAAAAATGATCATTAGGGAAATATCTAAGTAACTAATTATCTTATAAGTAATGACAAAGAACGCGTGAGTCGGCTGATAGAAATAATTGTAACTTTAATAACATTGGCAGGTTTCTCACGAACTGTGTTTTTTTTATGGCGTGGAGGAGGCAAACGAGCGTACAGGCCTCCTATTGGTAAGAGAGATCTGTGACCCATTCTCAAAGCTATAATTTAAAGATTGCAATCCTAAGACCGCAAATTCGTTGCCACTGCACACTGAGGACTAAGATGGAATGCCTCTAAGGTCAGAGGGGGGGGGGGGCAAGAGCGTCTACGGGGTACGTGCATGAAACCAAATATTTATATTGTTGGTTTGATGCACTTACACCGTATACGCACTTGCGTACACTCAAAAAAGTGAGAGCCAACAAAGAGAGAATTTCTCTTAGTTGACAAAAAATGTATACATTAGTTAAGATTTTAGTTATATCAACCAAAGCTGATAGTAACCACAGCAATTTCTTTGGTGATTCAACTAAAATCTTAGTCGATGTATCTAACGTTTGTCAGGATTGTATGTAATCAAGACGCTTATGCACAACAATAACAATGTTGTTAGAACGACCAATTATTATTTTCAGTGTAGGGTAAGTGCATCTAACCAGCAATATCTCCTAATAATATGTTGAAAAAAAATGTATTTTTTCGGAGATATTGCTGGTTATAGATGCACTTACGTCGTAGACGCACTTTTCCCATCTGACCTTATGCTAGTAATTTCATCGGTTGTCTTATCCCCACACCGGAACACAACAATGTGAATACTGCAGCTTGGCGTTAGGTTACAGGATATGGTTGGGTAGCGATCCGGACGGACCTTGCACAAGGTCTTGCCACCACTAAAACTCAACAATAATTTTAGTGGTGGCAGGACCGTATGAAAGAGAACGTATAAGAGTTTCTAAAATCATCAAAAACATACAGACAGACAGACGCGGCGAGGGACTTTGTTTTATAACGTGATAAAGATTGATAGTTGTAGTAGTTGTGATCAAATGTAATTTGCCTAGCTAAGTTAACAAGATAGGTATTTTTCTTTCGAGACGGACCCTTCCGTTTAAATGGTAGTTCGTTTTAAATCTTGTTGAAGTAGGTATTTCTGTTAAAAACTTTATTTGGTCACGCACATTGGTAGGTAGGTAGGTTTTCGCGAAATGGCTCTACAAAGTTCATTGGCATCAACCAAGAGAGCCTCTTGATGTGAATAGGTATAGGAATGTATGTATACGCAAGTAACCATTAGAAATGTTGGCTTAATGAATAAGTTATTATAAGGCTTTTTAGCTTTTTTGGGTGTAGAATTCTTGGAGACGTAGATTATTGACATCAAAGAAAACAAAGTTAAAAAAATACGCTTTGGAGGATACAAACGTGCTACTTCATCATCATTAAGCAGGGGAATCTAAGATTGGCTTAGACATTAAAGAAGTAAACTAAAGTCAAACTGAGATTAAAAACTCTAACTATATTTATAATAGATAGAATCATTTAATTTTATACTAATAAACTCGTGGCTATACAGGGTGGAAAAATAAGTCGGGCCCTGGAGGGAAACTACCTTAAATCCTTAAGTTGGCTCATTTTACTTAAAGGAGACATTCTTTTATTTTCGAAAAGAAACAAAACTGCATTCAAAGATTTTCTAAAATCGTTTGTCTCACCCAGGAATCGAACCAGCTAAAAATTTAAAAAATTAAACACTCCCTATAATTACTGGTAGTTTTCACGATCTTTTTTATTTCTAAGACCAAATGTTTATTAGAAAGATTTTATCCTGAACAATAACCCTATCGATTAGTAGAATAAAAAAGCCAGTTCTTATTTTTTTAAATTTTTAGCTGGTTCGATTCCCGAGCGAGGCAAGCGAGTTTTAGAAAATCTTTGAATGCAGTTTTGTTTCTTTGTTAAAATAAAGGAATGTCTCTTTTAAGTGAAATGAGTCAACTTAAGGATTTAAGGTAGTTTCCCTTCAGGGCCCGACTTATTTTTCCACACTGTATAATATATAGCCACGAGTTTATTAGTATAAAATTCATAGTTAGATATATATATTACGTTTATCAAGCGTCAAATAAACGCTTATGGTACTGGCAAAAATAATCTAAAAACCGTAGTCTTTAATTATGTTGTATAATGAATAAACAAAATGTATTTCAAAGGTACAGGCTTAGATTTTGGTTTTTTTGACCACATATTATGATTAGAAACCAAGTAAATGCAATTACCCAATCATGCATCAGAGAAAGTGTAAGGAGAAAACTGTCGTTCACCGCCATTCGATTTTACATCCGATGGACATTCATTTGTCAGAATAGAAAGTTCATTAATGCATTTAACACTCACGATAACATTAATCACTAAAATAATTTGATATTATCAAAATTGTAACTGGCACAACACAGCATTCACAAAAAAATAAACAACATTTTTTCAATCTCCCTAAACAAAACACAATCGCATAGGTAACGACACTTTACGTAAACAGTTGAAATTTAGAAATTTGACGTTTCAATATCCAATCAGAAAGTTTTATAAAATCAAGATGGCGTCAGTAGCGGCGCGCGCGCCCGGATCTCGCGGATGACTGGTCGCACGCACCAGTCATGACCACGAGCCCCACTACTGACGTCACTGACGGCCAGCTTTGCGTTTGCACAAGTACTTGTAGGCATGTACAAATAGGCGTCAAAAACACCTGACATTCAATTACAAACAAGTACCGTCACGTGTGTGCAGCGAATTTGTTCTGTCTTTGTTGTATTTGGTTTTACCACTACAATCAAACCCCACATCCTTCAAGTGATTTATTCATTTTGTTTTGACTTCAGCTCTATTGTTTGAGTCAGAAAGTTTTAAATGTTTCGCTAAGTATATGTTTTGGTCTACCGATTACGTAGAGATGGGGAAAACACGATTCTTTTCGGTTGAGGAGACTTTGTTTCTGGCATCTGTTATAGGTATCTATTCCATCTTGATTTTTGTATTTAACCTCATATAAACTGAAAGTTTTGGTATTTGTTTTGCTTTCATCGATAGATAAAGAGAGAAAACGGTTGAGAGATGTATTAAGAAGAAGATTAGTAAATAAGAAACTATATGTATCTGGACGGTATTTGTTATAAATAATATATATAAAACGTTGAAATGATACATACATATACACTTTCAACCCATTAATGTTTTTTATGGGAAAGAATCTGTCGGTTTTTAAATGACACGGATTTTTTTCCGGTGTGTAACATTTGTCTACGTCCAATGACTCGACTATTTGTAAGTGAAACCACCAATACTATAATATTTCCAACGAAGGCGACGAAAGCGCCGTAAATCTCGTAAAAGAACTAAGCGGTTGTGTTAGCGAATACCTCATCAATCAAAGCGGTAGATCAAAGCTACCCGTATTGCAAGATGTATGAGTATGACCCCTTTCACCCTGATATTCAATTCCCTGCAACCGTTGAGACTTCTTCAACGAGCTTAATAATATTCTAGCCATGATAAGGGTTCCGTACCAAAATGGTGAGACTTCGTTGTCTGTCTGTATGTCACAGGAGGTTTTCTCAGCAACTACAAATGCTATCAACTTGAAATTTGGCATAGTTGTACAACTTGCTTGCCCGCGTCTGTTTTTAGTAAAAAAAATGAAATTAATTTTATAAACAATTGAAAGGGGTCTAGAATAGGGGGTTGAAAAATGAACGTGGTGTGATTATAGCAAATGGGGTGTCATTATGAAAGTCTTAATCTGCACATCTGAAGACTTTTTTTTAAATTTTCTGTGATGTGCCTTTTGATTTATAGCAAAAATATCCTAAAAGTGACCGTTACCTCCCCCCCCTTATCTCTGAAGTTCATTAATCATAGATAATTATTTACATTTTATGGGAAAAATAAAACGAAGTGTTCATTATTAACAGTTTTTGAAAAAATAACAAAAAACTTTTAAAATTCTCTTTTAAAGAGCTTAGTTTGGGACTAGGTCAATTTGTGTGAGATTGTCCCTCGATATTTATTTATTATAACGTCGAGTGCTTACGATCTAAGCAGGGCGTTAATTATCAAAAACAATTAAAGGTAAAATGAACGACTAAGTTTGAAAACACGTAAGAAAATGTTAATTATATGCGTCAGCTACTTTGACAATTCATTGTCAAAGTTAGGCAGTCGCAGGCGACTTGGTGCGGAAGTACCGTTTAAGAGAAATAACGCCCCAGGAGTTTGTTCAACTGATATTAGGCCCACGAGTTTCAAGTTGTGGTTAGTAACTCAGGGACTTGCAGGAGACAAGCTAACTTAATTCTTAAAGACTAGCATTGCATTTGCGATTACGTTTCTGGTGTTGTGGCCTTGCATGGGCAGCGATGATAGTATACAAAATATAAATATCATACCAGTGTGATTCTCTTAATTGATTCACTTTTCATTACACTGTCGAGACTTAATAAACCAGCCAGCTGAAGTTGTCCCATGAGAGCACTAGTAACAAGTTTGTGCATGCATTTTTAATTTGGTCGCACAACTCATCGACGAAGCACCTTGTCGAAAACGTTAGGTTAGGTACCTACCTCTTATGGCCCCTCTTTATGATCGCCCATCATGGGCCAGCATAAGGGACATAGTAATGCGTAAGAGTGAGATACAAGAATATATTGCTCGCTCTAAGGTGTAAGGTGAATGCGTCTTACGCGGGTATGTATTTTAATATCGAAAGTTTATATAAAATATGTAAAGATAGAATATCGAAGTCTAAAATATCGAAAGTTGAAAAATCAACCGGTTACTATGCTGTTTCATAATATGTCAAACGTACTCTTGTTGGGTATGTATTTAAATATCGAAAGTGGATACATCTAAAGTAAAATTATCGTAGTCCAAAATATCGAACGGTTATAATGCCAATCGATAAGTATTTCAAATACTGCAATATTGAAATTAAATAATTACTTTTTAATTCATAATTTGGGTAGTTGAATTTTATAAGTTAAGTACGACGACGAGCGCAGCGGGAGGAGGGTTAAGTTGAACTGTGTTAATTTACCGAATAACCGACCTGCCAAGGCGTTCGAAACACTTAGATTGTGAGTTGCAATAATTAGTTTTTTATATTAGCCCAAAAATACTGCTATTACATAAATGATAATTATTATTTCTATATTTTAATGGTGTGGCATTTTAGATATGTAGATTTTCCGATTGTAGATAATTTTGACCATTCGATTTTGTAACTTTCGTTATTTTGGACTTCAATATTTTATTATCTTTCGATGTTCAAATATGTACCCGTCTTACGCTTGCCCATGATGAGCGAGAGAGGGGTTACGATGTGCTGAGCGCGTGGGGCAACTTAAGTTTGTTCGTTAATGTTAATAGGTTAATACATCGTTGTCGAATAAAAAATCGAGCTGTGTAGGAGAAAAACACCTGACAAAATCTGATGAAAAAAAACTTGTGTTTATCTAGCTATCTCCAATCCAAATTTCATCCAAACCCGTCCATTGCAGCTGTACAGCGTGAAGGAGTAACAAATTATTTTTTGCATTTATAATACGAGTAGGATTATTTAGGGGGTATATTTATCACTTGTGTGGAGCTCTCCATGGTTAGGTATACTAAAATGCTACAGCTTTGTGGGGCCGCGTGTGTGTTTTGTGCAAGCTGTACTCCTTAAACGACAATGGCAGCGGACTATTTATCACAAGTACGATGACGTATGTGTGTCAAATTTGTTTCGGAAAAAGTCAAACATGGATTCAAATGAATCACCCATGTAAAAAAAACTCTACCGCACCAATAAGTAAAAATTGGCATTAATTAACCATTTCTACACCAATAATGGATATATCAGTCAATTAACAATTCTAAATAGACCTCAGTAAACATATAACTATATTCGATAAAAATTGCTGCTTTTCAGCTATCAGGTTAAAGTGAGACGGCGACAGCGGTATGAGAGGGTTACCGTTACTCAGTCACTGACCACGGCACGTGCAAGACCTTGAATGCCACTAACTAGAAATCTCATGTGATTTCAACACACACCTGATGACACCTGATTTTGCGGGCCCTGAATGTGTGTTAAACGTCTATTACTGCGAGTGCGCATCCATTGTAATACTATGACAGGTTGGTTATTAAGAGGATTGTGAACCGACGCTTAAATCGCGTTAGCTATCAAAAAAAATCCATAGAAATATAGCTGCGTGCGATAACATTTCTCTCCCCTTAAACCTAGTCCGATTTTTACGATTGTTGAATATGTTATAGTTATTATAAAAAACTAGGTTTGTGCGTTTCTGTTTTCCCTTTTATAATTTGATTCTTTATCAGAACTATTTTCTTGGAAAGGAAAACGTACACATAATATCTACATTTAGTTGGTAAACATTTAAAATAAAAACCCGCCAGTGTGCCATGTGTTTTGCTCGCTTTACTTTTATTAAACAGAGTACTTACCAACTTACTTTATGTATCTAGGGTGGTGGAACCAGTAATGGACAGGAACCCAATGATGGATACTTGATTCTTATTTTACAGAAGATAAGGGTTATTCATTTGTATTTCAACAATCAATTTAGGACCGTATGAAATTTGAATTTAGAGTGCAGTGTCTATTACTGGTGCCTGTCAGCTAAAACTGTCCATCATCGGTGCCGTTACCCTATATTTTGGAGCACTTCGGGTAAACGACACTTTCAATCGTAAACGAAAACTTTGTAATATGTATGCCATGCGATATGACAGTCAGATATCCAAACAATAATAGTAAAACATTGTGAACGGAAACAGAAACTTGCTACAATGTTCAGTTTATTTGCTCGGCCTAATAAGTTTTGTACAAAATGGGTACCTATTCTTCAGGGCAAACACGTTGCAATCGACTTCGCAGATATTTATTTTTTGTAATTTTGCAATCGGAAATATTCAACTACGATAAGGTAGTATATAAGCTAAGTGAATATGCAACAGATCGAAATTTGTAGTCCCATATTCCGTCCTCTTAAATTGTTTTAAAGCATAGAAAGGAAACGGAAATAATAAAAAGCGTGCTTTAAGAATCCGACAGCAATTTTGGTATTACTTTGATTAAAATATTTTAGTCTACGTCACTTCCACAACCAAGACGAATCTAATCTAACGACACCTCATATGTTAAAATCCATCAAACCGTTTAGGCTGCAGAGCGTGCCAAAGAAATTTACATACATACATACACTCGAAAAACGTAAACATCCTTCTGACGCAGTCGAGTAAAAACAAAAATAGTGTAGTAATAGTTAAGCCAGTAGTTAAGCCAGCAGTCAACAAAAAACAAATGCCAATTTTATTTGGAACATGTTTTGTGGACTGTGACGTGGAGGACAATTTGTAATGTAACTGTTGATTAAAATGTGGCTAAAGTTAGAAGGTAGGTAAGTACATGGAAATAACATTTTTCTAGTGACCTTGATAACTTTTTGAGATAAGTATCGCGATTTTATAGTTATGAAGGAACCATGTAATTTTTTTCGTAATTTTCGTGGAGAGGTTTACTTATTACAACATGAAAGAAATATAGTTAAGTTTATCAAGATTTATATCAGTTACATGTTTTTTCTTCATATGACTGATGAGTGATGATAATGTTGATGATTTTAACTGTAACATGAAACTGTAGGATCTTCCATAAAAATAATATAGACAGTAAGTAGGGGTTAGTTTGACTTAATCCGGCCTCCAATTTACTTTTCTACAACTTCGAGGTGAAATCGACACCCCGATCACAAGGTTCTTTAGGGAATACTACAGCTGATTATTAGCTCAAGTCACGAATGCACGGAAAGAAACGAGGGCGAAATTAGCGGCAGTTAACTTAGCAAACGGTTTTTATTTACGTAAGCACTAACAGACACGACAAGACGTAACTAAAATAAAGTTTATATTAAATTTGTACCTTCTTTTTGTCCATTAAAAGTTTGCCATGTTCCAAAATTAGTGTTTGAAAATTATTGAAGCCGCACTGAATTCTATATTTATATTGAATCTATTTTGAACCCGCGATTCAAACCACCTTTGCCTGTGTATGATGTCCGTCTGGCTGTCATCGCCTATCATCCACCAGACTAAACATATATTATGTTGAATGAAGATCGATTAGGCCGATCAAAAGTTATCAACTTTGAAATGAGTTTATGTATTCACTAATTATACCTACCTGAAGCACCAAGCGCCGCTCGGGTTAAAAACGAGCTTCCTCAATTTCCGGAAAGAAAATTATTGGAGTCATTAAAACCATTTTCGAGGATGGGATTTAGAAAACTGCTAACTAGGTACCTCATTAAATACCAATATAGAGATTTATAAAGGAAAACAATAAAGATTCGTTCATGAAAATGAAATTTATTTTTTAGACAGTCAAGTCTTTGGGCATCGTAGTTTTAGACGTCCAAAAGTTTCAAGTCTTAGGGAGTTCATGTGAAGCGGTTTTCATTAATAAATGTTTTTTAGTTTGATTTACAATGAGGTAAACATTTGTATCATTCGATGAAAGTTCAAACACCACGGCACAAGACGTTTACGTAATAGCTAGATCCGTGATCCGCCTTGCGCAAGGAAGTGGATGGCTATAGACTAACGCAACCGTGTCGTTGGGTTGAATGCAGCCGGATCTTCGTGCTCTCCTACTCATAAAGTCAACAAATGAGTGTTTGTATACCATACATTCATAATCGTAATCACCGCCTCCGTGAAAATCAGCGTCGCAGGCTGCCGCGGCACAATGTTGAGAGAGGCCTTTTTTTTACCATTATTCGAACAAATCTGTGCATGATCATCCTGAGGAGGTGACAGACGATTGCGAAGACGAAGCACTCGGTACGGCCAGAACATCTTGTTTATTTTCTCTCTTGACTCTTAGTACGTCTCTTTCGTTATACTCTGGAAAGAGTGAGTTTACCGAGTCGCGGGCAAGAAGTGTTAGCCACCCAGGATTAGACAAGATGCAAAGAATATGGATTCAACATATGAGCGTTCGACGCAGCTGTCCGGCAGCTTTGCATTAATCCTTCACATTTCTTCGGATAACGTACTATTTATTACGCGGCGAGTATAATTAAGTTATCCCATCAGGGCGTTCAAAATTTATTTTGGAGCGTGCATTCTCAACAAGGTAACTTTGCGTTACCTCGTTAGTTTTTAAGAGATTAACTCCTTTTGTCGGACTATAGCATGCAAATGAAGCAATTGCAACCGCCCCGAAGTTATTTGGCAGTCGCCCGACTTCTCTCCTTCTTCCTCGTCTCTTCTTTTTGAAGTTGTTAGTATCTTCAACCTATCTTAAGTCATGGTGGGCTGGCAAACCACACATGGAGTCTTGTTATCGGAGTATAGGTACGCCCCTGTTGCAATGGGTCTAAAATCAGTAATTCATTTTATTTTTCTCTATTTATAGTTTCAAAATGTTTCATTGTATTTTGACTTAATACATGATGCTTATTCTGTACATTAAGTATACTATATAAATATTTTGTGAATTCATATTTATTGTAAAGTTTATGTTAAAAAGATATAAAAATTCATTATTCATTACGAAGTCGATTCATTACAAACTTCACTGGGGTAAAATAATGACGTCAAAATTTACAAAGGAAGTGAAACTGGGTACAAATTAAACTTTAAAAAGAGTTAAGCAATTTTCCAGGGCAATGTCAAACTGCGTAGTAAAATAAATTTGTAACTTATCTGTTTAAAATAAACAACAATTAGTATAAATTCTCTACTTTGTACAAGAGCTTTGTTACAGTTATGACCAACTTTCCTAATTTATGTATTCGCTTCGACAAAATTTTAGTTTAAGTGTTTGCGTCTACGAATACACCTGGGCTGGGGTGTGGTTTATTTTAAATAAAACTATCGGCAAGAATGAAGTCCGCTGTACTGACAGTCGAAAGTTTCGCAGAATGTGTATTTCTCTCGCAGCTATAACATCAAATTATAAAAATTAAATATAAATTCTTATAGCAGGAATAAAGCTGGTTGAGCAATTGAGCATCGTGTCGTGTTTTGTCGGACATACCTATAAGCTTTAGTGCTTATTGATAATGTTCTGAGAGATAAGGAAAAATAAAACATAGATATTCGATAAAATTAGATGTTCAATATTTCATGACCTTGATATCTGTTGTTAAGCACAAAACAAATACATTTTACATTGTTGGGTACCCTCTATTTTTTAATCTGTTCTGCAGGTCCCAAAAGTAGTACCAGGTATCTAAATTTTAATTGGCTAGTTGAGAAAAAATGTCTCTAACCAAAAAACACAATGTCTTTCCTTCACCGTAAGAGCATCGGGTAATGTAGGTATTTAAGTTAGAAAATCTCATTGGTACATGGTGCGGGGGCTCGAACTCGGTACCTTACGATCTCGAGTCGACTCCCTAAGCCACTAACTTGGCCACCGACGCTCTCCGCATAGTTTGACCTCCAACTTCGAAAACATGCTACAAATTTCAAACAGTCTATATAATCTATATTGGGCGCAGCACTGTAACAGAGAAAAACAACACAGTGGCCTAAAAGTTAAGGCATTTAGAGCCAAAAACTTATTATGAAGTCCATTTAAATAATGTTTTTCCTGCCTGGTACTGAATTTATAAAAACGGTTAAGTATTGTTGTTCTCGCTTCAGGCTTTGATCCTTCTCGCTTCCTCAATATTACAAGGTTACATGTTTTGTTTAATAATTTACGTATAACTAAAAGGAGAAAAATTAAGTTTTTCTTGTTATAAAAAGGAAACTTGTAACGTTGATATAAAATATTAACATCTGAAGAGTATATTGTCTAACCCCAAGAAAAACGTGAAATGTCAAGTTTTAATTAAAATATTTAGCTTTATAGCAATAGGACAGTTTTTCATAGTAATACTTAAAGTACTATTCAACCCAATTAAAAGTAAAAATTCGGAAATCTAATCTAACATGGTACACAATTGGAACTTATTTGGTAACAATTTTTACCATTATTTATTAGTTAAATTGATTTCATATTGATCATGAAATCTGCTTTAATGTCTGTTACTTTTAAAATGGACACATTTTATTACGCTGAAAACAACCCCCGAACTGCCCTCCCTGCGTCTATATTCCGGGAATCGTATAACCTTGATGGTTTCATGGCAAGAGTGAATACCTTTACCTCGTCGTCACTAAGGTCAAACTCAAACCCGTTTTAGATAAAAATTTACTTTAAGTACAGTACCTATCCACCAATTCTGTTAAAAACGTTATATAAAAACCCTGACCGAAATGTTACTGAATTTTTGTTAATAAAGTAGATCTATGAAGTTTCTGTTAATAACGAGTAAAGTGGAGACGTGACTTGGTTCTTTTTTTGCACCGGTAATAAAAAACTATAACTGGATGCGCTCTATTCGCGCACCTAGTTAAACGTTACTTGTGAATTTAGTCAACAGTTATCTCTTTATCAACAATTAACAACTTAACTTCACCCGTACCCGGCTATTCAGTGAATTTCCTCTTTTAGAACCTACGTATTTAAATTGTATACGTATACGATACAGATAACATTAATTAAATCATACACATTCAAGTTTGTGAGGTTAAACAGATTGATAAATGGATCCCCGGGTATCGATGCCAGCGTTACGCTGAATTGGGACCATTTCGTGACTGTTGTTTTGTGACACTGTTTTTGTGCGTATATATTTATTAAACTGTACCGCTAAGAAACCAACAAAAGCGTACCTACAATCAATTTAAGAGCGCCCAATTATAACCCGAGAAAAACTAAACACATACATAGATTAAGTCACGCCTGTTTCTCAGAGGGGTAGGCAGAGGCCACTTCTTTCCACCTGTTCCGATCCTGACAAATATATTTCGCTGCTTCCACATTCATTCATGGAGTCATGCATACACGTCGGTTTCGTGTACTTAAGATTCGGCCCTTTTCCATTATTTCTCCGATTTTATTCGTAAAAGTACCCCTAGGGTGGCTCCTTCCGATAGTTCCGACCCTTCCACTCATTTTCGCTCTGTATATCTCTTTCGTCAATCTTCTTTCATCCATCCTTTCCAAATGACCGAACCATCGAAGAATGCCCTTTTCAATCTTTGTCACTACATCTTCTTTTAGACCACATTTCTCTTTGATCTTTTCATTCCTTATTCTATCACTCAGGGTCACACAACACATATATAGGAGTAGTAAAACAAACGAAGCCGGTCGATAGAGGACCTTAAGGTCGTCAAGTGACCATAGGACGGAATGACCGATCTGAGACGTTACCACCCATACTAATTACATTTGATTCGTTTGTCTGTTATAGTATAATAAGGTTACTTCGGAGTCAGACCGCGCTTATCTCGTATGTGGATCGGGTGAAGTTGGCCTTCCCACTGTTTTTACAATAATTATTTTATTTAATAATATGGGTAGTGGTGCTAGGAGCTTGTGCAGGGTCCGTCCGGATCGCTACCATCACTTCATGCTTTAATCTACCTCCAAACAGCAGTATTCGCATTGTTCCGGTTCTATGTGTGTGTGTGTATGTAATACAATCGGTGAAATTAGTAGTCATAGGATTCTAGTCTTAAGAATGTAAGTAACTTTATTGTTCCGATCCGAATTACCAGCAGGCGGCCTGTGAGCTCGTTTGGCTTGTCCTAGCCATAAAAATGGTCCAGAGGCTTTCTGCTCTACATTCAACGGTAGCAGAACGCTAATAAAAACATTGAGTGTTAAGTTAAACGCAACACTGTGCAGTGTTTCCACTTATTTATAGCAGTTTAATACGCTGCGAGGTAATGGCTGGCCGTTTTCTATTTTCTCCTGTCTGCGGTCGGTGTTTTACACAATCAATGCCTAGAACACGATATTGGGACAATTTTATAAGAAAAATAGAGAACTTGGCAGCGAACATGATGGATGACTTAATCAAAATGGCGTTTTACTACAGGGATATACGAGGCCTGGAGAAAATAGTTTTACGATTTTTCAAAATGCGTAGTAATGACATGTGTGTATTCTTAATTCTTAGTACCTATGTATTTATTATTTTGGGGTTTTATTGCGGTTTCATGAATAAAGTCCAAAACAATTTGGGACTGCGTCAATTGTGTCAAATTGCCCCCTGATATTATTTAATGAATTCTTTCGCAACTTTCATTGAGGTGATTTTATGTAGGTATGCACTTTTAACAGAAAATTTAACAAGTACCTACCTATTAAATTGACCCTTCACTTCCCGTCAAATAAGTTTGAAGCATTTTATTTTGAGCTCCTATCAAACTTAAGTTAACTAACTACCTACTTCAATTTAAAATTCTTTTGAAAACTCCGTGACATAAAATGAAAGTCCCGACATTTTAACGAGTCAATTCAAACATAAAAATAATCCTATCACTCCAAAATTTTTCCATAAAAAATAACTCAACTGAACCGTTCCAAAAACCACGTAGTCCCGTTTGGAATAAAGTTTATGTTCCAATTAAGTGGCAAACTCATTGAGACGAAATCTGTGAAATATCGAATGACCAAATTGGACGCAGTGAAGCCTCGCTTCGCTCGTTATTACGTGAGAAAACGAGATCCTTAATAAATGGGTTTCAGTAACCGGAGAACACAGCTAGACTACATTCCTGAACATGATTGCAACAAGTATGGAATTGACATTGATTGATTGCCTTTGATTGATATTTAATAAACTGATTGTATTATGGAGTTAACAGAATTTATATAATTAAACACTTTATTGACATGAATAATAACATTATTAATGCCATTTAAGTTTTAAACGGTCGTAACAAGATGAGGACACAAAAGGTAGGTATACATTTTATTCTTCTTTACAAATTGACCAAGTTTTCTAATAATAAAACTTGGTCCGACGATATACAAACGACGACGACGACAAATTAATTTATAAAATATTAAACTTAATTTGACAAGTAATTTAACATTATCAATAAAGAAGTATCTGAGTATCCGTATTAAAAAATATCATGAAAGTACGTACGAGTACTCCTTCACTATACCTACTATTTATGTTTTTTATAATAATGGGTCCCGAGTGCTAAAACTTATTTGAAATGATCACTAGTATTTCTTATACTTAACAGATTAAAGCAGGCAGGTTTTTTTGTTTTTTATTAAGTTTTTTTAACGCATACCGTCCACATCATGCAAGTAGGTAGGTAAGTCACGTCACTAGGTTTATAGAGCGTCAGAGTATTTTGAAAAAAAAATAATCCTCAAGCAAACTACACAAGAGCCTTATAGGTACGCCTTAAGGTATTAAGTCCGTTATTTGTACCTACGATATGTATTGTGAAATAAAGTTGAAATAAATAAATAACGTGTATGTATTCGTCAACTTGAACGATCGCATCTAAATAATAATCCCTTTAAGTTCTTCTTATACGAGCTAAATATGAATTTATACAGAAAAATTAAATGTTAATTTATAAGTAATCAAAACATTTTACATTATACAAAATAACTTCTTACTAAAGTGTGCTTTAGACACGTAGGTATTGTGCGTTATAAACTTGCAACTGGCGGCTTATAATTTGTTTGACGAAGTCATTTCTGAGGGTGAAAGTCATTAAAAAGTCAAGGAATGTTTTCATCGGTATGTGATTTCAAATTAATTACTTGCCATGTGGCTCCGAAATCCATTTTCCTTGAAAATTATTTTTTTCGCAAATTCGCTTACATTGGTTGTGGGATTTTAATAAAATATTATTTCAAGCTTAGCACTTCCAATAATAATAAAAGACCATCATTTCGAAAATGTTTTTGAGGAATGAAAATATTTGTATGCTAGAAGTGTAAATATTACCAGGACGGAGCCAGGGCTAGATGTACTTAATTACAAAATAAGCCTGGTATCCAGACATATTTTTAATTTCAATACAAAAAGCGGAGGTCTATAGGATCACTCTAATAATGCAAGCATTCCTAAGCAAGGGATAATTTTTTCGAAGTGTTAAAAATCTTAACTGTGCCACCCTTAACATTTCTGCTGTTAGTAGGTATTTTGAATGGAATTTACCTCGTTATACTAGTATGCAATATGATGTACATAATCAAGGCAATTTAATTTGAACTGTATTGCAATAAAGTTTATTTTCCTATCTTCATTAACTAAAAATGGCATTATCGAGCGAACGTAATTGAACTTTATCTGACATACTCTAATCAATTCATGAAAAAAGAATCATTAAAAATCAGTTCACAATTCGCTGAGAAATCGAGGAAATAAAATACACACTTTAAAAATACAGGCAAATTGAAAACCTTCTCCTTTTTTAAACTCTTTTAAAAACCAATTACATTATTTTCAATTCATCTTTCATCTTCCCCATTCACGTCGCTGAGTGTACCTCAAACAAAGCCGTGGAGTCACTGCAACAACTATTTGCTTGCCTACGACATATTAGCGAGATGACGACTCTGATCTTTGCACAAGCTGTTATGGCTTGTTTGATGCTGCAGGTTTTATGAAAAGATGTACTAAAACAATACAGTATAATTAATAAATGATTGATTACTTATCAACTCTATTTTCTACACTGTATACTTTAATCAAATTAATTATTAATTTAATTATTTTAAGGGAAGTTTGAAACTTTAAAACATAGAAAAACTTCAGGAACCATGTCGGCTATCTCATATAATTTCAAATTAAAAAAACTGTTGAATTGTCAATAACGGGAAATCAGTCTGTCGAAATAAGCAAACAATGCTTTATTATTGTTATGATCGATGGTGTACACTTTTGCACCTTGTCACTTTAATCCCTGTGACAATTCATTTTATGGCAGTTTAAACATGACATTAAATAGACAAGGTACTAAAGCGTACACAAATTTATTGACTCGACTCTAAAGGAGTTACTCTAGCATTTACCACGCCCGGAACAAATTAGAATGATTTTCTTTGATAACAGATTTGCTCCATATTAATGTGGAAATAGACAATTAAGCAAATTCAACGGTAACAAATTATCATTTCTTCATTCAAAATAGTACGCCTACCTATACTTCACATGTCATTATTCATATTAACATAATATTCACAACTACAACACTCGAAAAGGTTGGCCCGTCTTATTCATAAACACACTGTAAACCTATTTTAGACAGATCATACTTTAAACACAGTTTAGCTATTGCGCGTTTATGAATAAGAGAGTTAATGTTTACAGTTTGTGTCAGTCTCTTTCCCTTCTTTGAATTTTCAACATTATATCCAACGTAATTTGATTAATTTATCCATCTTAAGTATGACTTTGCCAGCTCCGAAGCACTACTCTATATTTAACTTGTCTACTAACCTCATTACTTAGTAAGTGCAGCAGCATCTCAAGTAAAATGTTTCAAGCATCATGAATGTCATTTTTTAATCCTTGAAATGTTTTTGTTTTGCCGTACCTGTACTTAAAATACATTTACAGGTACAGGTGTTTCATTTCCTTAAATTAAAAGTGCATGTTAGGTTTACATAGCAGAGATTTAGTATTTTTGTAGATATTTTTAATGTGGATTCAAGTGTACCTAGTTAGAGCTATTTATATGTTTAGAAAGTTGCTAAAAATATTAATTGCGTGTTGCATAACGTTAAGGCTTCTCTACATGACATGAATGGCTGGAAACCATTTTAATAAAATAAAAAAAAGATAAAAGACATTTTTATTAGTAAGTAGGCCGCACGGGCACTTTTACACGTCAGGAGTCTACCAGCGCTTCCCAAGAGGAGACCACTGCCGAGAAGAAACGCCGCAAGAAACTCAGCAGTCAGTCATTTTTTAACCATATTTCTTATTACAATGATACAACTTAGTCTAGTATTATATAAAGCTATAAATATTAATTTAAATATAATATCAATTATCATGCGTAGTTCAGCAGGAAAAAAAAACATGGCAAAAATATTAGGAGAGATATAGCACAGGTATTTTGAACACGTCCTGACATGTTTGAAAGGGTGCGGTTTTATTAAAACTGGTATTTTGCACGAAATTGTTCACAAATTTAGTCAAAAAGCAGATTGGCTAACAATCTTCAGGTTTCTTTACCCACAGTGACAGCGTCTGGATTTTATTTTCTGCTGCATCAAAAGCAGAGTCTTTAGCAAGCTTTACAACCCAATGTATCACAGTAACTCAACATCCTAGCCAACGCAAACAAATAAACGCAACTCTGTAATACCTAGTATACACAATGCCAGCATTGGTTTAAAAATAAATCCAAAGATGATCTCAAGGAATTTGCGTAAGTACCTAAGTAAAAATTAATAATTATCTGACATAATATATTACCGATTCTCATTCTTCTTATGCTCAGACCAAAAACTAAATAGGTAACATTAACAATATCAGTGTGACTTAAAGCTTTTCGTACTTATGCCGCAATAACATGTTAGTAAAAGTACATACCACTTAAAGATTATATTTCTGTAATCACACAAGAAAATACCATCACTCAACCCCAGTATCTTTGATCTTCTTATCACGTAGGCTAAGATCCTTTTGGGTATGAGCCAATTACGTCAATGAATGGTAAAAAAGGATTGTATTATAATACACTAGCTTTAAAATGTAGGTGGAAATGGTTTTAGGATAAACGAAAATTCGAACAAACGATGTATTAGGACAAATGACGATTAGTGATTCCAATACAGACCCCTTATAAAGGTATAAAATGGATAAAATACATTTAATTTACCTAGTTTAAATTAATTGCTGCCACTATATTTCCAGGATGCCGTTTTGAGGAACCACTTTCCGTAAAAGCTTACTCTCAGCCATACGATTTTAATCAACATTTTCTGTAGAGCCTTGTGTAGGCTGCTTAACGTACTCCAGTTTTTAAATCGTTAATTTTTTAACCATATACCTACCTGGTAATACTGCTATTGTCATTTCTTATCATTTGAGTAAAAATTAACAATGCGAAGTTTATTTTAAGGTTTTAAATTCAAAGTGTATGTGTCTTTTAACCCGATGCGGCAGTGGGTACTGATTAAATGTTCCTTATATTTGCCGGCAAATATTTTCGCTGTACACCTGAATATTATGTGTGTAGCTGACTGCTTATCCAACATCAAAGTAAAAAAACTCAGAAACCGCGAGCAGTCGTTAAATAAAATAACAATAGATTCATTTGTCAGAACCTAACGGTAAAGTTTACAAGTCTTAGACAATTGGAAAATAAGTTGACTGCCCACTTGATTTTTAGCCGACAGTCTTAAAAATGGTACTTTATATCATAAAATATATTTAATTTTCAACGTTTGAAGCCAAAACTCCATAAGAGGAATTTTGCATTTTGCAAACAGAAGCCTAGCACTAATCGTGTTGAAAGCCAACCACTAGAAACGAATAAGATTTATATTCCATACGATCGCTTTCCTGAGAAATAGAGACATGCATTCGATGGGCGGAGGAATGCTGTCCGTACGTTTTATTGGAATCTCGTTTGCCTCTATCTTGTATGTATGTCGTGTTAATTGAGGCTATTTCAAAATGATTATTAACAATGGTTTATGGGTTTTTCCATAGCTCTGACGTAAGGCATGAACCGAGACAAAAATATACCAAGAAAAAACGACAGAGGAATCAAAAAAAAGTCTGTCGTCTTTTATTTTTTTGTACTTTTACAATTAATGAGATGGAATGAACGAGCATAACATAAAACTATACATACACTTTCAAAGTTTTCAATTTGTTTGATAAAATGAGTAATCGTATTATTTGCCGTCGTTAAAATATAAATGGAAGCCATATAATTAAGCATTGTTGAAAAAAAAAAGTATTACTTCTCTAAACTTTTCATATGAAAAAAACATATTTTTTGTCACCATGTAGGTAAGTAATAAGATTATCAAAGAACAAAGATCAAGGGACGATGTCAAATGAAATAATATGAATTTCAATTACACCTTATAAAAAACCTAATTAATCAGAAAGAATGAATTTACGATGTATGCAAGATCATCATAATGATACATAATTGTAATAGTTAGTGTCGATTAACATAAAGCTGAATTTCTCTATTCTCAAGAACGTTCAGTAGGTACGGTCTTTAGTGACGTCTGATGAATTTAGCACCCTTGAGTGAAATTTAGGACCGCCAGCTATCTGGATTGTTAATTGTAGACAACATTTGCATCTTAACTAAGTATTATAAATAATCGTTCGTCGGGTTCAATGCTCCTCGCAGTTATTTTGTGAATCACTGTGCCCACGTCGGTTGTTAGTCAAAGCTATTATTTGAAATTACTTACCTATATCTAGCAGCAGTTTTTGTGATTAATGCGTCTGATGGCTGGTTTGGGTGATTATATCTAGAGTTCAACAAGGCAATTATCGTTATGTTGTAAATTATTTTTATTGTTAGCTTAATTTCAAAGAACATTAATTTAGTCAGCTCCGAGAAGTATTTTCATATTTTTTAAAACGAAAATACTAGTCTAGTACGACCGTTTTGCCATGGTAATTAAAGCAAGAATTATAAAGGAGAATTACGTTTGACATGATATAAATAAATATATGTCGCAGGGAAATACAAACTGAAATTTTATCAAACTATCTAAGAGTTATCATGAATTTACTTGCAGTTATTACTTGATTAATTAATTTATTTCCTTACAAATCTAGTTATTTGATCACATCAATTGTAATGTCAATCCGAGTGTTGTTTTTTCCTTAGATAAGTTCAAAAAGTTTAGTCAATTAAGTGAACTGTTAATAATAAGTAGTGACTCGTACTCTCATTTCCCTGGACAAATTTAGTGATGTGATCAAATCCCAGATCTGGTTTAGTAAAAAGATGAAATTGGTGCATAAATACAACTCATATTCTCGTATCCCTAGAGAATTTCAGTGATTTGATGAAATTCCTGACCTGGTTTAGTAATAAGATAAATTGATTAAAGCAGGACAGTTCCATAATGCTACTTTTTGCTTATTATGGAATTTTCTTGGTGCACATAAAGAGGGTTTTTTACAGAAACTAGACATGTTGTACACGCTCGGTTGGTTTTGAATATAAAATTATGTTTTAGCTTTATATACCTAGATCCACGCAATTCCAAATTAGGTATTCAATCATATTAGATAAAAAAGCTGTAAAAAGTAAAAAAAAACATGGGTTTGACTATTGAAAGAAACGTTAACTAAATAAATACCCTACTTTTTTAGAATTGTAGGAACTTTGCTCCAAACCAGCCTCCTGACGAACCAATTAATTAAACCTTGATTTACTCTGCGCCATAGCAAAACGTATTTAATTGCTTCTCACCAATACTAATTGCTCAGTTATTTAGACTATAAGACTGTTATTTACGGTCGTTTGGCTGAATCAACGTTTAAGAATCCCTGCCTCGAATTGAAAATACTTACTTCCATTTTCAACCATAAAAGGATCAAGTAGGATTTAAAATTGAAGACTTTAGTAAATATTTAAGTAACATCATTTTGGTGCTAAGTTTATACAATATTGCATTTAACCCTTAAAGTCGCAAAATTAAAAAAGAAACTGAAATCTAGCCTCATTGGATTTCACTTATTTACACAATTTAATTTAAATAAAAAATACAAAAAGCGCACCTTAAGAAATGTATGGTATACTATACAAAATAACTTTTAGGGTTAATATTATTTCTAAATAAATAAATATATAGCAAAATAATAAAATCTTATAAATTGACTTTGTCCCAAACTTACAATTAGCTCTAGGCATGTACTATGGTAGTACCCATAACACAACGATAAAAATACTTATATAGATCAACTTACTTTAAAACATATAAAATAAAAAATAAAAAGTACTCAAAAACAAAATACTCGGAGTCACTGGATCTAAGTAAATATATTCAAATTAACTAATCAATAGCTGCTATCACAAAATACATTTGATTTCCAGTTTTGCTCGCACCATACAAATAATATAACTAGTAGTATCTCTTAAGTCTCCTTTTGTACAGAAAATAAACACATGATTACTAATTTTCTCATTTGGTATCGCGAAAATTATAGACTAAGTAATATCCAAATCTAAAACATTCGTAATTACAAATCGACGGCATTAGTAGAAGCTGAAATATGCCGCTTGGATAGATTTGGTAAGAAACCTTAAAAATGTCTTAAGTTTATTTTCTACGGTTAACCTTCTTATTCTGCACTTCTAAGCCAAATAGGATGTAGGTATTTCACATGAGCTTTACGGCCTATGTAGTGGGAATACCAACGTAACAAAATGTCAGTGGCCTTAGACATTCTAGACGAGATGCATTCGGCGATCGTCTAGTCTAGGGCCCTGGCAGTGAGAGTAGGATGTCAGTAACGATTGTCACCTCCCTGCAACACACACGACTGTACACTAGGGCTATTTAACTGTACTTTACAATACAATTAGTATATTTAAGCACTCAAGGTCATTTCATAAAGTGCATTTTTTTTGGAATACTTAACTAAAAAAAACCGCTATGGTGCAACCTTTTCACTAAAGGCAGAGGGGGATGCTTTGGATACTGCAGTAGAAATACTTACCTTCTATTAAACTTCGTTGAGGTTGATTAAGTCAGTAAAATGCTTAAGTGGTCTAAGCAAACTCTTCAACGTTTTGAATTATTATTGTGCATGAACAATGCTGATCCAACATTTCCGATTAACAGGATTTCTTTACACAACCTGAGCGCTGCACCAAGTTTTTACCCAGTACCCTACTAAGCTAAAAACGTGTATCTCTACTTAAATAATTATTTGATTTTTAATAAAACAACCCAACAGACAAGGCATGTATGACAATGTTAATAAACAAAAAATAAAAACACATACCAGTTTCAAGGTAAACAAGTAGTATTGTGTATTCTTATATTCTTAAACAGGATATTATTAATGTTTGAAAAATAGGTCATCTACAAAATCGAGCAGGTGTTACAAACGTGTTTTACGCATATTAATTCCCAAGTATATTGCAGGTACCTACTGCAGTTACGGACCAAGCTTAAGCGGAAGCGGAATTAAAGAAAACTGCAAAAAGCTCGTTGACCATCAATGTGTTTTTTGCTTGTACTACTTATTTGGCCACGATGACAGGGTTATTATACATAATAACTAATTAAAAAAACTTGAACTTTATTATTCATTTTAATACATGAGAAAGAAGATACACCGCTAAATACATAATACCCTTAGATATAACAGCTCGGGGTTGTCTTATATAATAAATAACTATCTGTTGCCCGCGACTCTATCTGCGCAGAAATATACAACATAGCCTATGTGACTTATAATGATGAAAGAATTTTTAAAATCGATCCATTAGTAGTTATTCGTTACAGTCACAAAAATATAAATCTTTCCTCTTTATAATACTAGCGTAGATTAGCTTTTGCCAATGACTTAGGTACTTACTGCAACATGATGCCTACGGGTGCACTCGATAGTCGACCTAGTTGATCGTCAAACGAGCAAGCAAGGGAGAGTGCGCATAATTATCACAAAGATACTCTGTTCTAACTAACCTAACGTTTATCTATTCAAGAAGCTCAAGAACCTTGGGTTGGCTAAATGTTGTTTTAATCCCTTCACTGGGATCGACCTTCGCCCGCGACACGAGGAAGTCGCTGTGATTGGCTTTATCTCAAACGATATTTAATGAACTTTGCTATTTAACGAATCATTGTTCTCTATTAACGTCATTAACCAGTAGATTTTATCAATACGCTGTTATGAAAACTATTTGTAAACCTAGTAAAAATGTTAGTTCTTTAGGTTCAGCCAATTTAACTACACAGAAAATGATTTTTTACTTCCTTTTTTAGCACACTTATTTTTGTGAAGTAAGATTCGATGGTTAAAGTGCTCATTGTTGTAAAATAGGAATAAACAAAATACAGTGTATTTAGTAGGTATAAAGATAAATACAAAAATGACTTTACAACACGGTCCTAATTAATCGTCATTATTCCGGACAACTGGTTTAGATCAGAAGAAGTCTTGGGATAAGTACTTGTTTTTTTTACCTGACTTATTCTTAATTTACAGTTTTTTATCTATGACTAATCCAATAAGAATCCCAGCCTCCGCTAACGTAATGACTCAATCCAAAGATGTTCGATACCTGAGCCTTTATTCTACTTTGTTTATCGCCCCATCTTGGTTTGCTATTGTGATTAATCACAATGTTTTGATAGCTCTTAATGTAAGTAAATAAAATATGTCTTTACGTCAACAATATGGGTACGATTTCAAAGCAAGGTGAGCTAATACAATGCGAAACAGAGAACGTCGTCTAATTTACGAAGTACAGATAAATTGTTGCTGGCATAGATAAATCCATAAATGCAGAGGTTGCAAATAAACTTGTCTCTGATGAATCATGATATGATGTTATTTTGATGGAATTTGAATGATTTTTATCCGAAAAATTGTAAACGTGAATAAAAATAAACAAATTTCGGTGAAATAATAAGAAATTACGAGAACTTGACAGTATGATGATGATGATACTTAAACTGAGATTTTTAAACCAGTACACATCACGTTACAGCCTCATTAATAAAACGGCCAGAGCAACATAAATTGGCACACAGAGACGATTGGCGAAACTGTTCCATCAACTTACCGTCTTAACAAGTTTCCCCCAAACACAAGAGAAGTCACAGACAGCACAGCCACAAGATTGTTTACCAAAGCACTTATCACATTTCACAAGATCCTAGCACTTTCACTTGATGAAAAGCAGTTCTGTGTCGGTTGCGGCAACCGTTAAAACTGCTCCTGGGTCCAACGCTCGCGTCACACTGGCTGCGTACGCGCCGAAGCCTTCTCGCCCCACCATAACCCGCTTTGTGAACCACTGTAAACTGTGCTCTTTGAGTTTCATAATAGAGTTGAAGTTGAACCGTCTTCTTACTAATCAATGCAAAGTGTCTCTGCTAAGTTTACTCTCAAATTGTAGTTTGATTGTTGTTAAGACTACGCCGAGCGCACAGTGGCGCCCTCATCACTATTATTGTGTTTTCTAATAAAATAAAGTATTTTCTTGAAATCGGACGGTGCATTTTTGTACTACAAATGAAAACACAACTTATAGGACATATCACATAGTTTAATAACAATTGACCTTTGAGTTATCAACTTAACGGAAAAAAGTGGCCACCTTTTCCCGTTAAGCTGACTACTCATACGGTAATTGTTATCAAAGTTTGTTACGTATCCCATAAATTGTGTTTTTACTTGCTCTACAAAAAAGCATCGTCCGATTTCAAGAAAATACTTTATTTTATTAGAAAACACAATATTAGTGATGAGGGCGCCACTGTGCGCTCGGCGTAGTCTTAAGGTTTTAGAGGGAACAAGTAGTTTGCGTTGATACGAGTATGTCGCGGAAGACTTGTTCTTAATATTCGAATATGGCGGATGTGACTTATTTTGGAAACTCTAGCAACACTGTCGCAAACAAACAAAGATTTGTCTCATACATAACCTTAAAGTTTCATTTTTTTCGTATATTTGGTTATTTTTGTAGGTGCATTACTTATTTGCATGCTATAAAGAAGACGGAAAATGAGAAGCCACATTTTTGAACACAAACTCAAAATAACAACAAGTAAAATACCCAACTTATCCCTTAATAATAATTATTATGTATGTGTTATTTCGCTAACAGCCGTTTAAATTAATGTATAAAAATATCATAATATTCAGAATATCCCCTCATAATAAAATATCGCTCCGTGCTCGCGCATATAGTTCATATATAGTTCATTATAGTGCATATAGTTTGTTCAAATAGTAATTGTGTTTGCGTGGTTCCCTTATAATTATAACAAGCAATTATACAAGTTTAAGCAAGGTAAATAAGGTAAAGTAATAAAACATACACACATTAAAAAATTAAATTGTGTTTTTTGCTACATTAATTAAACTATCACAATGTTTAAACATTAATTGATTTATTGTAAGTAAAAATAAAACAGCTACACACCTTCCCAAACTGCCAAAGGCAAAGACTATTCTACTTAACTCTTTGTAATCGAAAATCAAGCTCTGGTGGGATTGGAAAGTGATTGTTCCGAGGAATCACGACTCTCTGTAATAGTAAAATGATGCAAAGAAGTAGTAACTTCATATTAAATGCTTTAAAAGTATGTGTAATTTTGCTATAGTATTTTTTTGCCACGATGGCCCGCCCTAAGTTTAAGCGCAACGGTAACTAAAGCGATGGGGCGCGCCATCGTGGATACCTTCCTTTGCATTATTTCATTTCAATTCTGACGCTTCGAACTATGGTTCAAGATTATAACTAGCGCAAGACAGTGTAAACACACTGTTAATTGTTCCACTACGTTGTTCCGTTGGCACGCTAGCGCATTGTTTTACTTCATTATGTGTGTTTATTGATGGTTTTTGCTCTGATGAGCTCATTATTTTAGTCTACTGAAGCAGTAGATTATGGGACAGTATAAATAGGTAAGTTTTTTTTTTTTGTTGATTGGTAAATCATTTTGTATTAAAAATAAATATGAAACGTTTTTTGAAAATAAACTGACAATTTTGTGGCTAGCAAAACTCATGTGCTAATCTGTAAATTGAGATTTTAGTGAATGTAAGACGATACGAATACATTATATTGTGAAAAGTTTGTCAGATACCGAGTTTATTTTACAGCTTTATCATTTATATCCGTTGCAATCATTTTGATGCAAGTACGGAAGTCTTTCGCTTACAGCTCGGGCCAAATCACCTTGGGATTCTTTTAAAATGAAAGTTGTATCAAACGATTTTTTTATACATTTGCGAAAAAATTACATGTTACTATAGGTATTGGATTTAAGAGCAAATAAAATTATTTTGTAATAAATGTATTAAAAAACGTCGTTTGATACAAGTGCGGAACTGTCATTCTCACTCGGGATTTCAATTTTAGGGACTAGTGTAAAATGACACACTTTCTGCATTTGCATCAAAATGTACTATTATTACGAATAAAGGTAATCCCTACTGCAAAATTGTGAAATTGTGTAATATTGACGATGAAATTTGAAACCTGCCTGTTTATGTGGAACAAAATATACTTGACGCGCAGACTTACAGTAAGCGCATAAATACAAAAATAAAAAAAATGCTTAAAATCTAGAAATAAACACTGTAAATACCAAAAACAAGAACCAGTAAAAGCATAGAGCTTAGTTTAGGACTAGGGTAAGTAGTGGGGGAAATTTCCTTTACCATATATTATTTTATTCATTAAAATTTATTGTTCGAATTTGTCCGTACCTAAAACTATTATGTTGTGATAAAGAAGTCTTACATTCTATTTTATATCCCTCCCAAAAGTGCATATCCTTGCCTCAGTTGATAAATTTAGTGAAGCGTACTGATTCGACGCAACTCTATTCGCTTCGACTATTACTGTCAACATTTGCGTGGGTATTTCTGCTCACTTCTGTTTAAATCCAATATCCGATCCGCTCGGCCGGATGCCGCAGCGACGCCGGCTACACCGGTGATTTTACATCACGTTAAAATCCAATTAACTGTATTTATCGTAACCCTAATAAGTAAATACGAAACCATATTGCAGCTTTAGATTACCCTAGTCTTTCAAGATTAATGTACATTACTTGAGCATTTGAAAGACACGCGCTGGTTCAAATTTACAAATGTGGAAAGGAAAGTTAAAGGGAAGCGTACGAAAGGAAGGCCAAGGAGAACGTTCCTGGATCAAATAAAAGAAAAAGTAGACGTCAAGTCGAATCAGGCCCTAAAAAAAAGGCTCTAGAAAGAGAGTCATGGAAATTGCTCCACCGACAAGAGCCTAGCACTTAAATTTAAGAAGAAGAACAATTGCGAGATTTTGATGTGATGCAGCGGTCACGTCTTTAATTTGTTTTAGTACTTTGTAATGTTACAATCTGTCCTGTAATGATTGCAGAATATTTAATACCATTTTGGATTTTGTAAATTGTTATTGTATTTTTACAAATTATTTTTGCCAAACGGCAGGCTCATTAACAGTTTTGTATTGCTTTCTTAAATTTTTATATCATTTGTAGGAAGAGAGGACAATAGAGAGATCTCTCTCAAGGCGGGTGTTATGCCAGGGGACCGAAGTCCATTGGATGAAGTTGGAAGTCGTATACATATATGTCAACCGACTGAAGAAACTTCTTGAGCGCGATGTAGAACACTTTAGTTCCGCTGTCTGACGCTGGTGGCGCTGGCGAGTTGGTTGATGTTGTGAATAATAAATTTTTATTTCGAGCAACGAGGCCGAATCATAGTTACAAATACCTTACCTTACCTTAGTATATACTAAGGGCCTGTTTCACAATCGTCAAGTAAAGCATATCTGACACATAAATTTAGCCCGTCCCTTTTCTTACGCTTGAACATAGACAAGGAGAGAGCTAACTTTAACTGGCACATAAACTTACTTGTCGATTGTGGAACAGGCCCTTACATACATAACAATATAAAACTTAAAACTAACACCGAGGTGACTGAAAAGCGTGTTTCTGTTTTGCCAAAATTGGTAAAATTGGAAATTGGGTAGTTGAGACTACAGTCTCAAGACTGAAATCCTAAGACTCGAAATATGTTGCCAACACTGTGTACTAATAAATGTCAGTAATTTATCTTCAACGAGCGACCCGCCCTCGCTTCGCTTCGGTTAATATGAGTTTTCTGTAACACACGTAAGTAAACCAGAATAGGGAATACGCACAAATTATTTAAATCACATTTCTCAACAAAATATCAGAATACCGTAAAAGAGATCACCAAAAGTGAAATTAAAATTAAAATCGGCCAAGAAATACGGATGGTACAAGCATTTTAAACTGTTAATCAGACAGAGAGATCCGGAGTACACTGTGACGTCATTGTAACAGGTCGGCCAAATAAACTCCACGTTAAATTCTGTTTTGCTAGAAAGAGATACAAACAAATCTTTGTTTGCTAATCTTGGTTATTTTATAGCGATTCAAAAAAAGATTTTTCTCACATGTTTGATACGAATCAGCTTTTATTGAAGCTGTGAAAAAAAAAACATTAATATTCCCTATTGATTAACAAATTTCCGTGAAAAATGATCTAACTCGTTGCGTGGTTCAGTGGGCCTAGAATGGTTGCGTCTATATCACGTGTCGAATTTGGATAAAGCATCCGTCACTGTCGTACCTACTTATTTATTTACGTGTCAAAAGGTGACGGATGCTTTATCTAAACTTTGCCACGCGATAAACGCAGCCATGTTAGGGCTCCACGAGGAGTTAGCGGCTATATAGACATAGAGATGCGGGAAACGACTAAGGCTGGGTTTTATAAAGATCCGTTAGATCAAATTTCGGTCAGGAATGTCAAAACTTGTATGAAGTTACTAAAAATTGATCTGACATATTTAGGTACTAACGGACCTTTATAAAACCGGCCATTAGTTTTATACTAGGTATGTAAAGAAGAAGTACGTGGTCTAAGACTAAGGTCTAAGAATTGTCATATTAATTTTCTAAACTATAAGCCCGTATTTTCCTCTACTAATGGCTTTTAAGAAGCAAAAATAAATTTCATTAACCACCTTCAATATTGCTTCTTTTACACAAAATGCTTGTTCTCCTTGCTTCACATTATTCATGCTTCAACAAAATGGAAGATTTTTAATTAATTTCGAGCAGTTTTTTTAACACAGGCAACCAAAAAAACAGAATAAATATCTGATTTATGTAATAAAATCTGGCGAGAGCATGTAGTAGGTACCATGTTTAGTGTAGGGTTCCGTCGTCGTTACTACGAAAACGGTAAAACAATTATGTCGCCTGTAACTCAAGAACCAATGAACTCTACTTGGTCGTACATATTTAAACAAAGTCACCGTATGATTGTGAAGAGCGTAAGTTTATAATACATATCTCGCGAGATTGTAAACTGTCTATCAGTTGTGTACCATGCCCACTGTTTACAATATAACGTATTATTTATTTTCTCTTCTCGTATATGACAAACCGTGAAATACTCTTGAATGGTGACATAATCTCCTACTACCGTGTTGTTTTCCACATATCCACAAACAATGGTGTAGCTAGTTGGGAGGGTTGGGGGACATTTGACTGTAACAATAAGTACCACTAAAAAGCTCAATATTTTGCAAACGGATTTCTGAATCTTCCACAATGTTTGAAAAAGCTATCGAATGACACTCCACTTTTTGTTCTTTTACTAAGACTTTATTTTATTAACTCGTCGGCGTGATTAATATGTATATAAATGAGTCTCTGAGTTTGACCGTGACAGACGGACAGACGTTCATAGTGAAACTATAAAGGTCCCTTGTTGATTACGGACCCCTAGAAACACGATCTCTACATATTCATTTTCACAATTAAATCCTGTTCACTGTGAAAACAAGAGAACATATATTTTTTTATCAGAGCTGAAGGAATATTCGAATAACTTTTAACACTACGGCGCCTTGTGATTTTTAATTATAAAAACCTATCGCTCGGCCGTTGCAGTATTTTTTTAAAGGAGAATTCAATTTGCAATGTGCTCCAGAATTTTGGGTACAAAAACTTTTACTCTCTCTTGCGCTGCCACAAGCATTTTTGAAATACATATTTTTTTTGAAAAGTTGGTGCCTGAAATCTCAATCTTAACTTGGGTACTGGCCTAGCCTAAGCTTACTTTGTAATTTTGTCTATCACATTTGCTTGAATTTTTATTATTGAAATTTAAAATGGATACACAACCTGCCAGGTCTCCCCTACTAATAAATTTCGTTTTATAAGTCATTGTTTCTTCCTTTTTACCTCAGTAATTGTCTGCTGGTACTCGATCGAGTAGGTTTAAGGCGGTATTCCATTAGGCAATTGCCAAGTGCAAGTTGCATGAAGTATGACTTCATACATGCTTACATGTTGTATGCATTGGAAATATGTTTTCGAGAGCTAGTAAAACCTGTTTGCAAAAACTACTTATTTCAAAAAAATAAAATCATATCCCATCAAAAACATAAATATAAAAAAATTACAAGTTCGTAAATGGTTTCGCTAACAAAAAAAGTGAGATCGAACTGGAAACCAAGTGGTTACAAGCTGCTTAGATCACATTTTCTGTTATGCACAACGTTTAAATGGCAAAATGATTTGTTATTTTATTAGAGACTGTGATTTGGCAACTTTTCTCTTTTTCGAATTCCTCACTAGTTCTATACCAATAACACACTAGACTACATTGTACTAAGGCTCAAAAATTAAAATTGAAGGTTAAAACAAATAAAAATTCGCGCTCTTAAGTAGCAAATAACATAACAAATCATTGTAACATTTGAACTTTATACATGATAGGAACTGGGATCTCAGGACCTTTGAAAGAACTTGGTTTCCAGTAAGATCTCACTTGTTTTATTAGCGAAACCGTTTACGTACTTGGCATTTTATCACATGTATGTTTGATGGGATTTATTTCATGCTTGGCAGACCTTTAACCACCATATGTCTATACGTAAGACGCAGAATACATTACCTTAATAATATTATACCCAGTTTTGGCTTTCAGCATATTAACCTATATTATATTTAATTTTCCTTCTTCGTAAAAGGTCTTTTGAAATAAAATGTCAACCCAATGCACAAACGGCACATTACGCTAATACACCCATCACCTTTCAGCATCTGTTACAGCTATAAATATGTTACAAATAAAATAAAAGGCGTTTCAAGTCTCCCGATCTTGCTACGTGACAAGAATCTCATGACGAGTAAATATTTTAAGGAAGAAGGCACCATAAATAATGTAGTGGCTAAAGCCTTTTTGAGACTATGAAACGTTTGCATTACCACCTTAAAGAATAAAAATTGAACGTGAGATGAATGGGTTTTATTGCCTCTCTGAAGGGTTTTTAGGAACACGCAGCCTTTAAGGAATAGCTCCAGTAAATATTCAAAAAGAAGTCCCGAAAATAAACTTTTAGACTTGAGAAATGATAACTTTGACCAACTGCGGTAAGTAGGGTTTTTAACAGTATTATGTAGACGTAATTAGGGTGCCGCTTTACACAATAATTATCATACTGCTATATGTTCATACTGTGTCGGTTATACTAGCCTGCTAATTGCTTAATATCAAAATACCTATAAACTATTTTACTTCACTGTGATAGCTTTATCCACGTTCAATTATGCCTAATTCTTTTAACTGTTATGAGTGCATGCAAATCTATTCGACCCGGGTTCCGTCATATTGCAAAACAAGAACAAACAGTCTCGTGTTATTATTATTTTTATTAAACTTGAAGAAAACACTGCATTGTCGACCAAAAACATTGAACCAGCCACAGCTTTCGACGGTGATCTCCGCCCTCCATTACAGATATAGTACATACCCCCTGTGAGGTATAAAAACTTTTTTTTCACTTCCATAAAATTAACTCATTAATTAGTAATCGTTTATTATTATCTGTGTGTAATTCGTTTGATCAACTTACATTTCTATCTTAATTATTGTATCAAAAAATTATAATAATTTAAAGAGGAAAGAAACGGGTAACGTTTACGGTGGAGATGAACAAAAAAGGGAAAAAGATGGCGGGTTGAGGCAGTCGTGGACTGAGAGATATATTTGAAAAGTACGAAATTTTAAGTAAAAGTTGATAATTTGTTATAAGCCTGGATTATTGTACATAAAAAGTAATGGATGTACATAGAAAGTAAAATTGTACAGCATAATACTGTGGTTTAATTGCCTATTCCTTATATCCCAAAACAGGAAATCGCCGCTGCACTGAGCAAGTTAACCACGAAGTTTGTCCTAAATGGTCAGCGTCGAAAGTACTTGGGCAAGTCATAACATATACTTAGCATTAAGAACATACATCATTTGGCCTGGGCCTTTATTCACATTAGTTTAGCCTATCTTACTTCGATATCGTAATCACTGTTGAAGTTATGACAGCTTTTAGTGAATAGAAACTGTCATACATCATGACTGTCACAAATATGATAAAGAATTTGAAGTGTACAGTTGAGGCCTGAGGGGTTATGGACCTTAGTACGTTACGTTAGTTAGGACCTACTGTTTAAATTTTTTGCTAAACTAATTGAACTGTAGGATTTTAAACATTATTATGTATAAATGAATTTTTAACTCATAGTTATCCGGATAAAACAAAGAGTTTCTAACTTCAATACCGTACAGTAATAGCAAAAAGAGCATTGTCTTTTACTTGTCTTCTTCGAGGAGGTAAGGTCTTTTTAAAGGATAGGAGCAAAACCTTTTTAAAGAAAGTTTTAAAACACAAGGGAAATTAGCGGAAACTATATAGAGAAAGGTATGTCTCTGTGCCCGGAGAAAGCACTGTATTTAAACTATTTTAAATTGTGAAGGAAAAGAAAACGAAAGTTCTGAAACTCTTAGGCTATAAGTTATATGAAATGTGACGTGTCTAGTCTATAGGAACCCACAAATTATCTTTTTGTCTTCTTCACATAACTTGCGGAACCTCCACCAGCGCCAGAATACCGTTAAGTTCTTTGGCGTTTTGCCAAATTAGTAACTCACATGAATAACATTTTTATGTGCGTAATTCTAGATAGGGTTGCCAAAGGTTATTAACGAATATTACTGGGTAAGGAAATCCGATATCGTTGATTCTCTGCTCTCAAAGGCTCTTTGGACATGAACAGCCTGTGAAAAGTGTTGTTGACTGTTATCGATGCATTGATTTTATTTGTGGAACAAACGTAGTTTTATGGCCTTTATGGCTTATTTTGCTTAGCTGAAAAGAAACTATTAGCAATTTTTAAATGACTGTCTTACAATTTGGCATAAAGCGGTAAAACAGATTCAATAGTCAGGGTTAAAAATCTACTTTTAAAACAAAAAAGAAAAAGTACCCGAGTTGAAACTTTAACCGAATTCTACAGATTGTTTTTCTTACAAACCATAATGTAACTGCGCGAAATATAACCAAAGCAGACAAACTGTCGTAAAATACTTACATCCAGCCTAAGCTAGTGAGCCAGTTGTAATCATGAACCGATGTCGCCTTTAATTATTTCACGTATAATATTATGCATAATTTTAGAATTTAGGATTATTGTTTACTTACCACAAGGGGGTAGGGACACTGAATTCTCGCATACTACGTTATCTAAATCAAAGCTTAAAATTTCATAGTCGAAATTGTGTACGACAACTTTATTAAAGACGGTCCTTTACATTGTTGAAAAGCTTTTCAAAGAGCGAATTTAAAGAGCCGTACAGCTGTTTACGACAAAGAGATATAGCCAAAAATAAATGAATTCAAGTATGTATGGCGCATATAATATACATAAGTCCTAAGTGTTTTAACTGATTTAAATTATAAAATATTCAATAATATTTTTCGATATTGTCGTCGATATAATGTTAAAAAAGTAACCCCCTCTCACAATCTAGTTGAATAAAATAATTATAGTCTATGTCACTGCCACAACGACGAATCTAACGACACCTAATAATGTAAAAATTCAACAAGCCGTTTAGGCTGCAGAGCGTGCCAAAGAAATTGACATACATGCATGCATAATCTCGAAAAATCGGAGTAACAAGAACAAGTACAATTGCAGCTGCAGCACTCTCGAAGTTTTTAATCAAAATTCTTAATATTGTATATTGCATTTGCCTTTGATTTTTCCAACAAATCATACTAGTTTTTGTATGTACTTAATGGGAAACAGGGATCAATTGAACCGTGGAACTAAGTTTCCTTAGCCTTTACAGACGCTGGGCAGAGCCAGAAATACGTAACGTAACAAAGTTGGGCTGGAACCCGAAACTGCCGGAAGCTGGGGAACTGTCTAAACTCGCTTTAAACTGTTGTTTATTATCAAAACACGCTTTTGTTAGTGCATCACCCTAAAATTTTAATTTTAAAATAATAGTATAAAGCGACAACACAAATTAATCTTGATTTGGAGGTGATTAACTTAGGGGTTACCTATCTTTGGTCTGAAAAACGTTTCCAGCTGTTTTGTTCTTCCGAATTTTCATAAGTTAGAAAATGATTTTTTTTTGAAACATTTAACTTTCCTGGATTGTTAAACAACGTCGGTTAAATTCGCAACCCTCGTAAGTCCATTTGACTCAAGTTTACAGGAGACACAAAAAACAAAATTACAGCATGTAGTTGCAGGGAAGCTTATTAATCTTATGTATTCATATAGGTAAAAAATAGTGAAGTTATCATATTTTTAACTCAAAATACCTAAAATGTTTCGAAAACTATGAAATATCCCTGATGTCTAATTGCTTCAATGCAGAAATCCACGTATCTCCGTCATGACATGTGAAGCAAAACTCGTAAGTCCATGCTGTCAAAACACATCAACAGTAAAATACTACGTAACTCCATACCTGGAGGGGAGTTACGAGTCGCCGCTGTATCAAAATGGCGGCTTTTAAGACTTAAAAAGATACGAGGTTTTCTATTTCTACATTTTTTAAATAACGGTTTGTTTGACGTTTGAATGCAATATATAGATCGCTGCGTTTGGTGATTGGCTACACGATTCAATAAAAAAAACATTTTCGCAAAAAATGGACTTACGAGGTTTGCGAATTTAACCGACGAAATCTAACCTTACCTACAAGTTCTATAGGTATATTTTTTAAAACATATTGAAAAGCTGGGATTATGTTTTTCTAACTTGTAATAGGTTTCCAAAGTTAGGTGAGGATTAAAATAGTTTACAATAGAAGGTGTGTAGTAGGATGACCTTTGCAAAAGTGCACCCTAAGCCTGAAGTTCAAAACTATGACCAAAGTATATATTGAAGAGATAACACTATGCACGAAGTTTCATACCTCTACTACCCCCTAGGGGGCTACAGATCAAAGTTAACTCTAAAACTGTTTTATATCATTTCTTCGTATCCAGTACAAGATATTTACGTAAGTTTTAATAACATGTAAGCGAGATAAATTCTTAAAAACCCCGTCAAGTGTGAGTCAAACTCGCGCACCGAGGGCTCCGTACCTCCGTGCAGTAGGTGTTATTAAATATATTTCGATTTCGAATCGAATCAGCGCAAGCCCAACTGACCATTTTTTAGTATTTGCAATTTTTCTTCAAGGTTTGTTTATACTATAACGAACCAGAGTTGACGAAATGAAAATAATAACCACCTTTTAGGCTAGGGCCGGTATTTACTCCAGGTCAAAAATAAAAATGCTGTAAAGTTGAATTTGTCACCATAGAGAATAATACCGCAGGCCGTAATATCGTAAGCGATTACAACGTTATGCTCGCTCTGTATTCCACCGGCTGCGCAAACGGGGCGTTAATAGCCGCGGGACATTAGCGCGACAAGAATTCATTATCCTTGCTAGAGAAATTTGTAAGTACTTATCGTGGTGATCTTGTGCTCTCAAAATAGATTCGTAAGTATTTAAGACTGCGCCGAGCAAACATCGACCGTCCAGTGGCGCCCTCATCACTATTATTGTGTTTTCTAATTAACTAAAGAATTTCCTTGCAATCGGACGATGCTTTTTTGTAGCGCAAGTAAAAACAGAATTTATGGGATACGTAACAAACTTTGATAACAATTACCCTATGAGTAGTCAGCTTAACGGGAAAAGGCGGCCACTTTTTTCTGTTAAGTTGATAACTCAAAGGTCAATTGTTATTAAACTATGTGATATGTCCTATAAGTTGTGTTTTCATTTGTAGTACAAAAATGCACCGTCCGATTTCAAGAAAACACTTTATTTTATTAGAAAACACAATAATAGTGATGAGGGCGCCACTGTACATCCGGCGTACGCTCGGCGTAGTCACTTCTGGCAACAGTTTTTATGTAATTTACTATGGTAGAATTTTCATTGGACCAATTGGTACCTACTTAATGTCATTTGCGGGAAATAAAAATACATTCACATGATCTAAGTAGAAAATGTTTAACACATCCTCAGCAAAAAATTGCTTTTCAGAAATTCCGTGAAATGTTTGTCAATATGGCCTATTAGTATTTACACATTTAGGATTTTGGCGTTTTGTTTTGTTAAGGATTGATGCCATATGTCACCATCGCATCAAAACTGACTGTGATTGAAAGTAAAAGCCTTTATTTGTCACTCGCCATCACGCAATAATCAATCATCGCTTATACTTTAATGCCAAAGGTTTAACCAGGCATGAAATATGAGTACTGTTGTATATTTATTAGTAGACATTGTAATTAATTCCACAGGGACTCAATTCGCCATCGAATTTTCTACTAGATTCTCATAATTATTTGAGTTCGTCGATGAGCCAATCACCCAAACGAACGTCCATGGTTTCGTCCATGGGTTCGTCCTTCATGTACATACTATCATGTATTCTCACGGTGTTCTCTGGCTAAGCGAAACGATGACAAAATGTCACTTTGGATACTCTTTCATACGGACCTAAAAAAAATACGGACGTAACGTTGCTCTAAAAAGGTGAGAAGCATGCAAAGTCGGTATTTTCGTTCATTATACACAGGCTACTGACACACAGATACATTAGGTGTGACAACCATGAATTATTACGTTACATAATTACTCAAAGGTGACAACCCGCAGCCATTACGCGCCGAGCCACAGCAAGAGTAACATTAAATTTTACGCCGAAGAAAACGCTGTCTTGTGTAGTAATTTAAAGCATGCCAAAATTACAAGATAAAATTTAAAAAGTAAGTAAGTAAGTAAGTAAGTAAGTAAAACATTTATACACAACAATAACACACAGACAAGAAAAAATAACAGAAAAAAAAAGGAAAAGAGATGACATGTAGTGTATGTAGTAACACGGTATCGCTTACCACGTGTAAGGTATGTATGGTATTCGTGTAATTTTGCCTAAATATGTTTTATTTACTTTAAAGCAAATATAAATCCAAAATGACAACAGTGTTGTCTGTTTTTTTACGGGGAAATTTCCCTAAATGTGGGGAAATCTGTAGAATATAATGCCGCTAGTTATTGTACGGAACCTTGCTTATGTCAGTAAAACTTGATTTAACACTAAGTCACAAACAATCTTAGAAACTAAGGGCCGAGTTCACCAACCAATTTAATAGACGGTTAAGTCTTAATCAACTGTTAGTCAATACATTTGACAACCGTCAAACCGCTAACCGCCCGTTTATTTGTTGGTGAACACTGCACTAAGTGTTATAAAATTTTAGAAATCTGTTTTGGTAATAGGTACTTTGAATTTGACAGATTGTCTTGAAATTTTGCATACTTATGTAATTGCGATGACGATAATTCATTCATATGGTAATTACTATCGAGCTGTTATGATGAACAGGTGGTATTAGAAACTCCTTGATGGCTGATTAAGGTTCCTTAAAATGGGATAATTGACGATTTATATGGCAACCCTAAAACCACGCACACACGTAAACGGACGGCACATTTTGCATGCTTCACTCATGATTAGACGCGGTTACCTCCGTATTTTATTAGGTAGAAAATGAATTTTACTTCGTAAAGAAATTTATTTATATGTAAACGCAGCGTTATCCACGCTTTGCTTTGTTATGCCTTAAGTATTTGCACTATTTTGTCATTGATTTACTATAAAAGTTGAACATCCTGACACCTTTTTATTTTTAAAACTCAAGACTTAGGTAATACCTTTTGTGCTATATAATGCATAAAAATCAAGAAATATGGTACGGAATGTAACACTAAGACGATATGCACACATGGCTTATATGAGTAATTAACAATTCATTCGGAGGCTTAATGAACGGCTGGCCCGTGGAGAAAGTTTCAGCGTTCTAACCGAGATTGTTAAAGTTGTTTACCCGTAACTGTATTAGACTGAAACAGCAGTATCGGGAAACAGGAATTAGGTGAAGTTATATAAAGTTAACGCAGCACACTATGGTCTGTATTATATACTTTAATTTTAACCAAATTTTTAGAGGCCGAAGATTTAAGAAACCAAGGTTGTTTACAATTAACATGTACCTAATACGTGGAAACGTGTAATATCTAACTTCAAAAATGGAACACTTCCATATAAACTTCATCCCCCATTTTATCCTCTGAAAAGTTGTATTTTAAATAATTCACTTCTTTAAGAATGCCTTAATCACAAAACCAACACCGTCCCTAAAATCCTAAATATATATCTTTTACGGTTTGGACTAGGCCACGATCAATCAGTCAACCGCTGCCTTTTATCTATATATATAAAAGGCTAAACTGACTGACTGACATATCAACGCACAGCCGAAACTACTGTACCTAGAAACTTGAAATTTGGTACAGGGGTTCCTTTCATGATGTAAGTGAGCACTAAGAAAGGATTTTCCGGAAATCGACCCCCAACGGGAAAAAATGGGGGGAGTAGCGGGAAACTAATTCTACGCGTACGAAGTCGCGGGCGTCCTCTAGTTAAATATATCTGGAGTATCTGGACACCTAGCTCAAGCTAGTTCTAGTTCAAGCTTTCTAAATTACAACAGAAAGTTACTGCTGTATAATTAGTTCAAGGATTAAACTCGGAAACGCAATTTAGATTTACTTTTTAGTTTTTTTGTGTCCACAAGTTGCTCTCTTAATTTAGGTCCCTATAGAATTTAAAGTCAGAAGTTACGTCGTTAACAACCTGCGATCTCGTTATTTAGTTATTTTTCTTAAAAAGTCTTTGTAGTGAACGGCTTTCTCAAACGGGCGTATTTTTATTACGCGTCAAGATTTGGGGGCACATGTGTAACGCAAATTGGCATTCACAACAAACCCACTCGTATTAGTTACATAAATTGCCATCAAAGAAAACATCCTGCGTCACAGTGAAAATTAAATTTAAAAGATAAACAAATTCTCTAGACGGAAATGACGGAATAATAACGTATCTTGTTTCTCTGTAACATTTACATGCCAGTATATATGTAATATATAATAATGATGCTGATTGGACAAAGACAACCGTTTGAGAAAGGACATTTATTTTATTTACTTATCCCCTTACTAATAAACGTTGAGTAACGGTGGTATAGCTATTCAATGTTTTGTCCTTATCTGTCAAATTCAAATGACAGGATGACAGATAAGGACAAAACATTGTATACCACCGTAACTCAACGTTTATTAGTAATGGGGTTAGTCGGCATAAAATTTTGTCCACGGATGTAAGACTTATAAATGGTTTTTTATGCCTATAAGTTGGGTCGTGGGTGGCAAAGGCCAGCCTTCTTTTTCGCCATTCGCCCCTTTTAATAGTTATAATAATAATAATAATAATAAGCCTTTATTCTCCACTACATATACTATTACAAATTTTCTTATTTCTATTTGTTTCATGCGATTGTATATTATTTTATTAAACATGCATATAGTTTACACTTTTTTTTGACATTGAACAATATAGGAAAAACTTAGATTCCCTTTTTTATTATTATTATTAATTTCATTGGTACTTATTTAGTTATTTATTTGACTGTTATGCTTACGTTAAATTACTATTTCATGGTATTTTTATTAAATTATGTTGAATATTTACTCATTTGTTTCCATTTTACTCTTTTTCCTTGCTTGTAGTAGTCGCCTCTAGGGCGTAGGCCTCCCCCATTTTCTTCCATACTTTCCTGTTTCTAGCTTTCAACATCCAGTCCGATCCTGCTCTATCCACGAATATGTCTGCCCATCTCTTCCTTGGTCGTCCTCTCTTTCTTGTTCCTTCTCTTGGATTCCATTCTGTTATTCTCTTTGTCCATCTATTATTATCTATCCTGCATAAGTGTCCGGCCCAGTTTTAATAGTTACCTAGTGTTTAAAATTATAATATGCAAAACATCATTGGCCAAGTGCGTTAGTATGAAATTTTGACTCAAATAACCCTCAAATCCCCTGATGGGGCGCGCGGCGAGTAATTACGAGCCTGCCCTTAATGAATATCTTGTTCAGACTGCATGGGTGAAATATTAAAGCAAAAATGTAACAAAAGGAATTTAAGCAACACGCACGGACAATAATTAATTAGAGGTTCAGTTATCAATATTGTTAACCAACATTTTATCGAATATCACTGCAACGATTAGGTAACTATATAATTACATTGAACGATATTTTCTGCTGAATTCATGATGCTTTCAGGATTTCTTAAACATGAATTACGTAAGTTAGGTTAGGTTAGATTTGTGACTACCAAAAAAAAACTCATGCGGCGAAACATAAAAATTCTGCGTAAAGATACGTTCGTTGAAAGGTTTTCCGATAAAATAATAGTTACCTACCCTAGTATAATGTATTGACAGCAGCAGTTTGAGATTCAGCAATCTGTTAAATTGTTTGGTAAAATCCGACCAAGATGCCGTTGAACGATTGTTCTCGGATCCAATCCGGGACCGTTAGCTTCGAAAGCAGGATCTTTATTTACTAGGCTAAATGCGTTTTTGTTTTTTTTTTCTAATCCAAAATAAAACATTTGCGTCTATAAAAATATATTATCACTACTGTAGTTCAACGCAATAGTAGGTATGCTGATATTGACGAACTCATCAAGTTATACGTCATACATAACCTTTCCACATTGCATATTCTTGTAGCGTCTGAAAAATTCAAATATGTTGCCCGTTCGTTTGATTTATTACTAAGACTTGCAAATTTTCGAAAACAGAGACTATTTATAATTGTATTTTAATCTTTAGAAACCATCGCAAAGCACAAAATAGAAAATAAATTTATAAAATCAAAAAACCCGACTGCGTAAAAAACTAAGTAACTTATGTACCTACTTATAAATCCTAAATGACCATTCAAAAATGAAAAACTATTTATTCAATGACACTCCACTTCTCATACTTGTCGACTTTACATTTTTATTTTTCAGAATATGGCGTCTGCTTGCCGCCAGATTTTCTTATTGAATTTTGATTACGGTCATATTATTATTATCTTTAGTGACTCTCACAAGATTAAGTCAAATTGACATAAGAATTATCAAAATCGGCTCAAGTGATTAGTTTATAGAGCGCTACAAAGGAACGAACATACATACGTACACACATATATATACGCTGATAAACCCATTACTCTCCTGTGCGTCGCGCAGCGCAGTCGGGGAAAAATAACAGTTTACTATCAACGGTCGGTCAAAATTATTGAGCTTATAAAAATGGTAAATATTTCTGCTTAAATTATTTTAGACATAACTTACTTGAGAGTAAAAATTAAATAGAAGGTAGGTATATAAAATAAGCGTCATCTGACCCACGTACTAGTGTGAACTGTATCACGGTGATCAGGATCACACAACTTTTCGTAGTCTCATAGTTTCGCTTAGTTTGGACACTACTGCAGAAACTGTTTGCATGAAATGTTGAGCAACTTCAAATTACATTTAAATAGGGGACCACCCGTTTCCTGGAAAACGAATGTTTAAACATAAAGTCTGAAGCGAAACGTAAATGAAGTGTAGATAGCGGTTTGCAATACAAACGCTTCTCCGTTTCCTCCATGGATTTAACTTTTGCGTTGATCTTTCTCTCTCCACCCTTAGCTTCTCTGGAATTCTTGCCTTTTTCTTCTCTATATAAGCGGCTATTTTGGGCGGCCCATACCATTGAGATGGCGAGTCAAGGCAGCGTTTGCTATTTCAACCAAAGTAATTAACATTGGCCAGGCAGGCAAACTAAAGCAATATAGAAAACGGTCGGAAACAGTATTATTGGGGCAATGTCGAAAAAACTCTGCACGCATAGCTTTTCTACGGATAATTATTACTAGGTATTTATATATAATTATTACAGATACTTAAAGGTGCACTTACGCGTGCCACTTTTTATGGCAATTTATAGCTGGTAACAATAGCTGTCTCGCTCTATTATTTTGTAACAGAATGGGACGTCATTGCTGTTGACGGACAACTATTGATCAAAATATTGCCCGTGTAAGTGTAGGTTTTGTACACTAAAGGCGGTTTCTATTTTTCATCAGAATATTTCGTAAATTAGTTAATGGGACATACTTATAAAACAGATATTTTGAGCTTAAATAACAATACTTAAATAAAAAAATAAAAAAGTACATACAGCCGAACATACAGCCGAACATAAAACCTCCTCCTATTTTGAAGTTGTTTATAAATAAAATTATAACGTACCCTTAAAGCATTGAAGACCGCATTTATAAACCTATGCTTGCCTATAGATATTTTATATAAAACTGAGGAAACAGCTCATTTCTATAGAATTCAATTCAAGAAGACCGCATTCAAGGGTAACAAAAATAGAACGAGACCGTCACGGACTGTGAACCGCACGTGCTTCATATCTTGTTCTTTTACTGTTCCTTTCACAGGGTGGCGTAAACAATATGAAAATTCAAGTTTAACTAAAAAATAAGAGCATCAGTTTATTTAGGGTTCCGTCAAGAACTTTACAATGGGGATGTGGGGTTGCGCAATGTCAATGAGTTTCATCAAAATTTCTTTGAATGTCTATTACGGTACGAGGCCACCATGGACCAAGGGTGTCGACCCCGAATGGAATTAAAATAAATTCAGGGCCTAGTCCACTATAATATTTACCTACCCTGATGCTTTCAGCAGCTTCTACTGCCGCATCAGCCCTAATGGAGGTTCGGTGGAGATGTGATGGGGCTAGCGTGATTACACAGGTAGTATCCCACACTAACCCATCCCATATCCCACAGAAGCAAGGACATCAAATTCAAGTGCTGGCTCTACTTGTCTACTCATTTGCACACGTTTGTTCTTTTGACTTTCCCTGATTATTCATGACAATAAATTTTATTTACATTGTTCCCCACATCTGGTTCATCAAGGTTTACTATAAGAGATTCTTTAATGGGATAAGTTTGCCTTTCTATAACTTCTATTTGTGTAATTTTAATATTTGTGAAATGTATCTAGTTCTTAAAGTGCAATAAAGGATTAACACACGACATACATTATTTGTTTTCCTACATGCATCCCGTCAGGTCTCTTGCCATAAATTTTGGAAAAGCCGGTTGGTAGTTTGAGACTAAATTAATTCGATTACGAGATTGTCCTTTTTGATATTTGGAAGAAAAATGAAGGCATTCGCCGTCGAATGAAAAACTATAATTACCGAAGTAATACTAACTACCTACAGCTCTGGGGCCTTATTCTTATGTGTATTTACACACTTTTACCCACGACAGTACGGAGACGGTATTTTTATCGTTTTGTCAAAGTTAGGATAGCTCGTACTATCTTGATATTGATGGAGGCCCAGTAAAAAACAGAATGATGACAGTAATTATGAGTAAAGACAAAGTGGAACAAGGCCCTTGATATAGCAGTAAAATAGCTTTATAAGAATGGTGATTGGTGACTGAGAGTCATAAAACGAAGCAAAGATAGATAAACCTTCTACGAGTTCATTAAAAGGTACACAGTAGATGTAGGCAACTTGAGATCATGCTTACTATTAAACACATTTCCACGCCAATTATTTCATGATATCTTTTTTTTATGCCAAGAATCTCTTACGGGCAAAGTGTTCTTTCATCCCTACAGTTTCCGTTTGAGAAAACATAAATAAACGTATCACTCTGTGGGCAAACTTGTGTGCAAAAGAGCGTTCTCTTGTAATCTAAAACTGACCCTTTCGTAACTATAAAACCCTTTTCTTTTTGGGGTTATTGTTATGACAGGCAGACATTCCAAAATAAATAGAAAACACGAATAATTTGGGTCTTTTCAGGCATGAGGGCAAACAAGGAATGTTTATTTTGATTGCACGCCACGTGATCACAGGGAAGTTTGCGGAGTCTGGCATTTGGCATGTTATTGTTAGGTCTGTCTTAGTCTTGGTGTGTAATGTAGTATACTAGTACATTATGAAAGAGCGTCGGTGTCGGTAGGCTTAGGGGATCGACTCGTGATCGTAAGGTACCGAGTTCGAACCCCCGCGGTCACCATGTACCAATGAGTTTTTCTAACTTAAGTGCATGCACCCGACGCTCTTACGGTGAAGGAAAAGCATCGTGAGGAAACCTGCACATTCGAACAGCTGAGTGTGTAAGAGGGTAATTGCACAAAAGATCCTAAAGGGTCGAAGTGTATCCGAAAGGGCCCATCTGTAAGATAAGATAAGTACATTATGAAATGTTAGTTTTTCTTACAACAGCAAACGCTTACGTTAATATGTAGAATAAAAACTCAGGATCTAACATAGTAAGTAATGATTTATGTTTATTGTATTCAATTACTAAATCAAAATAACAAAACTACAGACATTTGATCTTTGCTCCAAAAATCAACACTCATAATGTCATAATTTAATTTATTTCATGAATCCATTGAATTAGTTTCTGTCATGCTTCAACTTTATAGGTAGCGGCACACCTAAGTACCTTGTCGCTTTAATGCTTTTGACGCACTAGTACAGCAGTTCAATCATGACGTTAAAGTGCCAAAGTACTCAAGTGTGCAGCTTACCGACCTAAGTTTAATTTTCACATAAATAAATAGATCTCTAAGGACTAAATGAAACCTAATTAGCTAATTACTCGTTACGTAGGAACACGAGTAGTTAAGCAATTACGCAATATAGCTTACAACTAAACGATCTAGAACCTTTGTTAGCAAAGTAGGTCTAACCGCTTTATTCGGGAATTGTAAGGTTATTAACACATTCAGAGAATTCCTTGAATTTGATTTAGAATAGACCTGATATTGAGTACAGCCTCAGAACAGAAAAAACAGTAGACGTGTGAAGTGGGCGTGTAACGTGTGGCATGGTTATGCGCAACCTAGCTCAGTTTGCCACGATCGCTTGTGCGTGAAAATTGTGCGAATAATATTTCTAAAATAGGAAATAATGAATGCCTTATTTTTGAATGTAAATGCTATGCTATGCTATTTTGGAATGTAAAAACGATAGCCGCGCCAAACATATTTTCCATGGTGGCGTGTTGTTTTTATGATAGTGTAAGTATTGACGACAAAAGGTCTGACACTAAGCGAAGCTCATGGCACTTCCACTGTTTTTTCTATTCCGTGAGTACGGCAATATAGGTACGAGTAGGCAATACCTATTTCAAAAGGAACAAGATATGCTTACATTTGTAGCACGCTATTCGACCCTTTGATAATATTAATTAATTTAACCTGCGAGCTTCTTTTTAGATCATACTTGCAACTCGATTTACCGCCTGTTTCACAATCGACAAGTAAAGCGTATTTGACAGATAAATTTAGCCCTTTCTCTTTCTTACACTTGAAAATAGTCAAGGAGAGAGCCAACTTTAAATGGCAGATAAATTTACTCATCGATTGTGAAACAGGCCCTTTGTATACTATATAATATACAGGAATAGGTATATCCTCATCCTGCTCAATGTTCTTTATTAAGAACAAATAAATTTAGTATGTAAATGCTGCCTCGTAATTAAAAAACTAATTGTCATTTATAGAGGATAATCGGCAGGAATTGAGAGAGGCTTAAAAAAAAAAATGCTTGGGGTTTTATTTAATTATTGTTATTTTGTTAATTTTTAAAAAGGACGGAGACCCTCTTAACGAAAGTCATCAATGTCATCACTCACCACGACCACCGACGTCTAATATTATTAAATTTGTTAATAAAATGTCTACTCGTAAATGATCAGGGTTAATTCGCGACCACGTGGCACGTCACTGTGTACGTAAAAGGTCACGTTCCGTCGACGGATTTGATCCTTAATTAATTAAGCTCAGTTTGATCTGTTTTTCATGCACTACAGCACGAGCCAAACGTTATCTATTGAACCTTTTGTGTAAACGTTTGTTGTTTGGTTAAATCATCCACGTACTTAACGTGAAACGAATAGACAATCGTCTTTTACAAACGATTTCTTGTGTAAATAGACCTACCATATTTTTTTAATTGAAGTCCGTTATGGAAACGATGGTCAGGGGTGGCCAACTTGATAAAACCCAAAATTCACTGTTAATCGACTAGACTCTGTTCGATCGACCAATCGATCAGTCCTACGTATATTGACACAAAAACAATTTTATTATATTAAACAAATAAGTAATAAATAAATGGGGACAATGTAACACAAACTAAGGTCTAGGCTTGTGCTATAAGTACTGGACAACAATAAACTTCACTTATATATAGAAATCCTTACTTACTTAAATAGGTACATAGAAAACATCCAAGACTCAGGAATAAATATTCGCGCTCATAACATAACATAAATAGGTATCTGCCCTTACCGGGATTTGAACCCGGGATCGCTCGCTTCAAAGGCAGGATCACTTACCAACTAGGCTAACGTGTCTTAATCGATCGGTCACTATTTCCGTCGAGAAAACCAGTTTTCGATTAAAGCGACGAAACTCCACAATTATTTCCCAGGTAGTATCCCTGAACACAAAGCCAGGGGCGTAAACCCAGGCTTATAATTACAGTAATCAGCAAGATGCCCGACCATCATAATAACACTTCCGTAATGGGCCTAATAATTACACCACTGTACTGAGCCTATAGAGTAATCAGTAAGGATAGCGAAGTGTAGGTACATTAAGCTATGCTTAACTAATTATCGTGATTATTATTACCATGTACTTTTGTATCAATCTATGTACCTAAACACTTTATTGTACAAAACACATAAATCCAATTTCAATAGTGCAAACCTTTAAGGGATCTCTTCCAGCTAGCCTTTTGGTGATTGAGGAAAATAGAAAATTCAAAAAGTGATAGACAAGCGCAAGAAAAGTTTACTGGAACTGCGTGAACTAAATTTTAGAACAAAATATGAAAAATACTAACAGAGACGTGTATAAAAGTGATAATAATAAATATTAACATAATTATATATATACATACTCGTACTTATATTTATACACATACCTATATATTTTATATACTTTGCTTCACTAAACCAGTTATATAAGTATGTTACATAGGTCATACTAATTCGCTTCTAATGACATATCACAATTGAATTATTAGTAACTATGACAAAATATTTTATCCCTTCTGTGTAATGAAGTATACGACTAAAAGACGAGAATTTCGGAGGGTCATGCCGCTTAGTCGTAGTTTGCACAAAAAACCACTCACGCACCGAGGGTTCCGTATTCATGTAGGTACCTGTAAAAAACTTCAATCACGTTCAATGATAATGCTTGTTATGTTATTTTGTATGCAATGAAAGTTTTTTTTACTACCACCATTTTACCGCCACCAAACGACTTTGCTGATGTGTTCCGGTGCAATGATTTTTAAATGAATAGCAAAAATATTTTATATTTAACCGTTAGTAAAGTCAAAGCAAGTATAAAAACTCTATACTTAGGTGTAATTTATTATTTTTTGTTTAAACCCAAATTAAAATCCTGTCGACAGGTCATCAATCCTTCGGAAAATGCTAATGAAATGAGGATGTTAGAAACATTGGATGTGGTAGTTTACAGGTGTTATTTAAAAGTCGGTTTCAAAATATCATACACTAAATAGATGACTGAAGGGATCTCCAAATTCATAATAATAAAGTATATAGTGTTATTAAGTAGTCTTACCTTTTATCTTGTAGCTTGCACTTATTGCAACACAAACGCAACCAGACGCGGCGGCGGCGCGGCCCCGACTAAACCGACTTGGCGTGGCTTATTAAGTTTGCTTGTGGTGGCTCGTGATTCGTACGATTTAGGTACGCACACATGCAAGCCGCGCGATTTACCTTGTTTGAAAACGAAATACTGTCTATATTGTGCTAGAACTCTATTCTAATCGGTAAAACATAATTTAATTTGACATGTTATCGTATTGTCAACATTGTGATAGCTCTTAACTAATTGACAGTAATGGCGGCCGATTTGACAACAATTACAATAACATATCAAGAGCAGTTACGTTATTTACGTTTTACCGAGTAGAGCCTTAGTAACCTTTTCGGCATGTCATACAAAATTATTTCTGGGAAATTTCCTTTTTGGTTATCTGTTATCCGCGACTCCGTTCGCGTAGAAGTTGTTTATTGCTTTTTCCTCGAGATCTGTTCTATTTTTGGGATGAAAATGTCCTTCCCCAGGACTTAAGTTATCTCCACATCAAATTTCTCCAAAATCGGTTTAGCAACAGACAGAGATACTTTCATACTTTTAATATTTAACGGCACGTTTGGTTCTAATGCGATTCTAAGAGGCATACTGTTGGTTTCGCTCACTCTGTGGTAACTGGCATTCAACTGGGACTCTACTTCAAAATCATAGTTTGAACGTTACGCTTGCTCCATCTCTTTCTCTCGATGTTGGTACGATTAGAGAGTGAAAGGAACGGAGTATCAATTAGGTCTTCCTTCGCCATGTTTGACACCTTTGGTTTGAGACTTCGGTTGAGAGAATGGGTCGTGAAGCATGTTACGCCGTGAGCGTAATAGTTTTCCTTTTAGCCTTGGCTTCATGTGTTTCGCGGAACATCTAGTTGAACAATAATTGTATTTGGATGATTACGTGACATAACAACAAATAAATGATTAACTCGCACACAAAGAATATAGCCACGATATGGTTCTCACTCAGCGTAATTCTTGCATTGAAGTCAGCGCGGGCCTTGCGTTGGAATGGAACCACTGGTTACACACAGTTACCGCCCGTGAGTCTGTTACCCCCCGTGAGTCTGTTACCGCCCGTCAGTCTGTTACCGCCCGTTACATCACTCAAGGTTTTACATTCTCCTCGCTGGTCGCCCTATCACCACCACCGCCTCAAGTTCGACTATCATGATGCTCCCTTTACCAAACGGTGAGGCGGAGTTGACACATTAATATGGATGATTGTTTTTGGGTTATTCAACCTGAGAGTGCCAATTTTTTAAGACTAATACTAGTGTATTTTATTGCTTTTCTTGTTTTTGAATAATCAACTCAACTAAATGACTTAGCAGTTTTAATACTGGGTCATTTATAATAGCTTAACTTTGTGGCTCCTGGCTTAAAATGAATTAATAATTACCCAAAGCTGCTCAGATCCAACGTTCTATAATTCATTGCCAATAAATAAAAACAACGTGCAAATCAAACATAAAATCTAACAAATATCGGCCAGATAAAAATTGCTTTTTGTACTTTCCCATTCGGCGCCTCAGGATAGATTTTTCAGTTAAAAACTAAATCGAAATGGGATTAAAAGGCTTCAACCCTGAATTCAAAGCAAGTCTAAGTGTGCTTGTTAATCTAATACTTCTAACTTTAATGCAAGTATTTACGCTGAGTGAGGACTGTATTGTGGCTATATTCTTTGTGTGCTTGTCTATTATTTGTTATTATGTCACGAAATCATCCAAATACAATAGCTGTTCAGCTAGACGTTCCGCAAAATACGTGAAGCCAAGGCTAGGTGTAAAACTTTTAAGTAAATAGTACCTCTGAATATTACTACATCGTAAATAAATTATACCTATATTGTTACAGAAAGCGTGTCGCGTCAGTGTGCAAAAAACACTTATCTCCGAGAAGGGATTAACGTGAACATCGAGCATGAACTTTTTCCTTCTAGTGAGTACCTGAATAACGTTAACGAAACTTAACCGAGAGAATTTGTTGGCGATTGGAATCAGCAGCGCCCCGTGACCGTATTTAGTACAGTGATTTCCTAGAACGTTGTCTTTCTTATCATCTGATAAAGCGCGGGCGCCGAACGCGAAAAATTCCATAGGTACATTGACTCACCACTACTTGTCTCTGACACTCGCGCACAATAGGTACTTGCGAACATTAAATATTGCAGTCGTACTCGCACAGCAAAATTGACTGCCGGAATCATGGATTGTAAACCTTTTCCTGATAGAAATACGGCACCGGAAAGGTCAATATACGAAATTTTACTTGTTGTCACACCACTGCTATTCGCTTTCGTCGGAAATTCGTTAGAAATCTTTTTTATTTCGCAAAAGTAGGTACCTAGGGTCGTTAGGTATCTTTAGATGCCCCAAGGGCAAATCGCCCAGAAATAGGAGCCCGATAGGGGCTCCGTCGAATAGCAGTGGTGTGACAACCTGGTGTGACGAAGAGTCTGCACCCCACTAAAACTTATTTAAAGATCGAACAGTGTTTGAAGTTAAGCGTTTGCATTTGAATTACACACTAAATTCGATGTATTTTCAATATTTTCCTTCAAATACTAATTACGCTGTAAGAATAGACGTTGAATAATGATCCCTAATAATAAAACTGGTTGTGCAGAAACAGTTATGCTAAAAAAAACGGGGGCTCTTATTCTACTCGTGATTGATTTTGATATGGTATCGTATCGTTAACGTTATGACAGCTTATATTAACTTGATAATAAAGGCAGAGAGTTTCCCAACAAGCCTCATTCCACTTGGCTCCCATGCTTTCGATCCCATGGGATTGTAGTATAACACGTGCAGAGACAAATTAGAATAAGGCCCTTGAGCCATTTGCTTGCACAGAGATTAAGTGATTACGAATATTGACATAAAATTCTGTCATTATTTAATTTTGTTTGTTCTTGCCATTTGTAGTGTTGAGTAGGTATATCAGTTAAGGAAAAATGAAACAAATATCACCAGGAATTCGGATTTTAATTGGTCAAAAAATATGTTTCACATTTAGATTTACATTAAAACAGTATAATCACAATAGTTACATTAATTACCTTATAAGTACTTAAACTCAATGAAATTACTTTGAACAATTTTTACATTGAGATGTAGACAGTTACTTTTCAAAGAGTGTTAAAATTATTTACAATTATTTAGATGTGGTAAGATGTGATTTTTATTACAAGTATTATTTTAACAATTATATTGTACATACGAAGTGGCGTAGTGTCTACTCTTGCATTGCCTATTAGCCCTTGCATTTTATACCTGAGCAATTGAACATCGAAATATGTAGGTAATGTTAGGTTAGGTAAGGCTTTAGGCAGATCAATAATTGTTAATCAATGATAATAGGTGTCCACAATTCATAATGTTTATTGCGGGACGTCCAGGGCCTAAAATTTAATTGCCTTTAATGGTCTGTTTTCACGATTTAATTTAAACGCTGTTTTGTCGTATTGTTTATTTGCCTCAAAAATACATTTTGTTCAGCAAAATAGTCGGAGAATTCACTCAGCATTGTTAATAAGAGACGTCGCTGAAATGTAGTCCGCTTTTGCCTTTGAAAGGCGAGCTCTTTATCCGTAAATTAAATAAAACAAAAAATGTTGATCACCCTCAACATTTAATTTTATATATCTAACTTTAAACTTTTGCGTATAACCTTATGCAGGGTTTATCTGTTACTATTACCAACTGATCATGCCGCCATGCAGCTGATTTTACACATTTATGTATCAGTGTGTAGGGTAACACTGAAAGACTGTACAGCAACAGGCGGTCTATCTTATAGTTGGGACAATCTAAGATGATCCCTGTGACAGCTCATATAAACACGAAAAATAATTATTTCTTTGGCATTTCATAAATACAAATTGGTACAACGTTGCGACAACATTCATTAATTTAAATGCACCTTTTTTTAAATGTCTTGCTTGCAAGCAGGTAAAAGCAGTAGACAAATAAGGCGAAAGAGTAGATACATCTCTTTATGGGCGACTGTACAGCAAGTGTAAAAAATTACGTAATACTGCCAAATTAATGTTAAGTCTTCCAGCGAGTTGGCAACATACGGGCAAATGCACGCTTAAAATTATTAGTGGGGTTTAAATTCATATATTCATTCCCATGGCATAATAAAGTTAAGCTTAATATTGTTTGGCTTAGTATCAATTTATCAAATTTTTATCCCATTACTTTCACATTCAAAATCCTATTATAATCAAATGAAACGCTTTATTAATTGTTTGCTGATAAATTGCAATTCAAAATTAATTAATTGTGGTGACTCGTTGCGGTGATTTACCAGGGCAGTGCAAAACTTATTAACAAAGCGATCGGAAAATGTTGTTTACCGCTTGATTGGTGTAGTATCACTATTCAAAACTCCGACATAGATAACACTTACAGAGTTCGATATTTGTATCTTCTATTAAACTAAGGCAATTCAGTATAAATTGAGACAGAGTTATTTAACCGAGTACAGATTCTTTTTTACACTGACATATACATACGTAAAATTTATTATTAACTTTAATCTGAAGGAGAGTTTGAAAGGTTGGCAACAGATGCGATCAGCGAGTAAGGCTTTGCCAATATCGTATATTATATATCGCATATCGTAGTTCGGATCCCCGCATAAACCTAGCGTTCGTAGTAGGACGCCACGCTGACTTTGCTACTAGCTAGATAATAGCTTTCCTGCGCTGTAATAATTTAGCATCCCTGCTTCGCATTTCTGCGACTTAGCCTTATTTTGTCATCTAAATGTAAAAAAATACAAGAATAGAGGATATTTCAATTTAATTATTGGGCCACTATGAAACTGTGTCTAACTGATGTAAGCAAAGTAAGATTTCCTACTTTTTAACTTAACTATAAGAAAAAGAAGAAGAAATACATTTATTCACTAACCATAAGACATAAAAATATACAAATGATTCAAGAAAACAGTGAAGGTAACACGGATAGCACGTAAATGTGTGTCCTCGCGGCAGTGAAACGAACACTGGCTCAGCAAAATGCTGAGGTATGAGACTATGATTTTCATCTAGTATCGCGTCACTTTGATAAAATTGTATATTGGCCTAGGTATAAAATTGGTTGATCGTATGACATAATATTAGGTATATTAGGGTTAAGTTAAGTATGTGAAAAAAAAAACTTTAAGTCCCTCAATAATATTTATAAAAAACATTTGTATTTTGAGCACACCTTTACCGTAACCACTTAGGAGGCCGTATACGAAATTTTGCCGGTTTCGCTGATTTACGTGATTTTACAGTTGAAATACTGTACTTCTACAAGTTTTAATGCACAACACGAAAGATAATTTCTTATTTTAACGAATGTATGAGCTACTTCTTTGTTTTTATAATTTTATTTTGATTAATCGACCTGACACCGGCGACTGTTATGTGAATTTTGCTGGAAGAGGTTTAAAATGTCACGTCATATTCATGAATCGTTTTGACGACTTAACGATATGAAAAATTTACAATGTATTGTTGTGAAAGTCGTCTAAAAAAATATAAATTACTTTTTACCACTTTGATATATTTTTTTCGAGTAAAAGAAATAATAAACTTGGTAATTTTTTATAGAATTTTATTTCGGCTAGATACTCAGAACTCTTGTTCATAAAATTAAAACAACAGTAATAAACTTTAGTTCAAAATCAGTCCAATACCTAAAAAAATATCCATAAAGTTCAAAAGAATTGGCAATAAATAATGTTCTAAAACAACCTAAATCTCGCATTATAACAAAACTCGACAAAAATAAAAAAGTGGCTCATTTATTCGTAGCTTATTTATTCGATCATAACTAAAATGACATTTAACGTAGAGCATTAAAACTTATAGAAAACCAGTATTTTAACTGTGAAATCACAAAATAAGCAAAACTGGCAATATTTTGTATACGGCCTCTTAATAATTGTGTATGAAATAAGTAGTTGATAGTTGACATAGTACGAGTATACAGAGCTGACTTTGTCATTTTAATTTATATTAAAAATATGAATGATGTTACAGGTACACATATTATTTGAAGTCTTGATATCACAGAAATTAAAAAAAATATTTACAATATTTTGCATTTCAGACCCGTTAATAAACATTATCTAACAATTCTAATTACTAGTTATCGATACATAATGACTTCTTACTAAAATTCAATACTCATTTATTTCGGCACGGTATACAACAAAATACATGAACATACAGCAACAGGCATTGTCAAGAGAATTTTGATAAAATAATTATCATCGACAACAAGCATCCTCAAATTCTCTTAACACCAACAAAAATATTTCGACAACATAGACTTATCATTAACTCAATATAGTTTTCTATAAATTGTATGTACATTAATTGTCAAATATTTTCTTTCTTCTTGCTTTGTCTACTATGTTTTGAGCAGTCTATTTACACGGACTTAATAATACTTATACCGACTTTGAGTACTTTCGTACGTAAACTCTAAAGTGTAAAGTAAAAAAACGCAATTATAAATAGGCATTGCAACTTAATTTCCTATAGAGCTATATACATTAAATAATTCAACGACTAGGTTGGCATAGAACGCAGCCAATCAATATATTCCGACGTTCGTTTGAATTACAAATGTGGCTGTCCATTGACAACGGTTTACTAGCAGACATCACTCACGGTGTTTTGTCAAGACAAAACCGCCTCCCAACTTGTATGACTAATTAATTAACATGATGTTCCAGAATGATTTAAGGAAGTGTTATATCGGAATTGAATTAGAATGATCCCTGAGATGGCTCGACGACAGTATCAACTCAAAAACTAGAGTTGTTTCAACTTCACAAAAATTCTACTTAAGTTGATTTAAAAAAATCTAGCAATACCATGTGTACACGTATCACAGTTGCTTTTTTTGTTATTAATTCTACATTGATGTTAGTGATACAAACCTTGAGACGACGTTGAGTAATATGATAATACTTACTTAGTCATTTCTTTTTATGTCTCGCTTGCAAGTAAAGTGTTTAATATTCAAGCAGTCACAGGGAGCCATGAGCGCCGAGGTGCCACAGCAGAATACGATTGCTTATCCTCACGTGGCGTCTCCTTGAAAGACTCAGACGATTTACCGCTAGGGTCTCGGTGGGCGAGTCCCACATAACCAGCCCAGGTCCCTCTGGACCAGGGTGGTAAGTATGCGTAAATGCATTTCTCCAGGATAAAAAACGGAAAGGGATCATCCTATATCAACTCAAGTATAACTAATTTTGTTGAATTTGTCGTATTGGTCCTGATATTCGGAATAACATCAAATCCTCCTCAAATTTGACCTGACCTTGGTTAAAATTATTAAAATCTTAAGTAATTAGGGTACTTAAGTCGTATGATGTAAACTTTACTTCTACCTATTGTATAGTTTTTGAGAGAAGGAGCCAGTAACGTCACTGATGTGTGAATGAACAATAAAGGCGAGTACTAGGCTCACATAAACATGACCTTAAGGGAATTAGTTACAACTTAGTCTGATGTATCACTAAAGTTCGACCCTCGATAAATTTAACACCGAAATACAAACTACTTCTTAAGGGATTTATTCAAAAAGGTAAAGGGTTGTTTTAAAAGGGTTTGGTAATTTATTATTAACGATTTGAAGTTTGTTGGCAAAGAATATGAAAATAACAATCGTTTATGCTCGAACTTTCTAAAACTAAGATTTATTGTTTGAGCTTTTTAAATTATATTGTATGCAGCTTTTTACTGAGAATGTTATATGGGTCTTGCTACATAATCACTTGATATCAGGTATTATATACCCTGTATATAATATAGTTTTTAGGCCTTCCTATATCTTACACTAACAGCATTTTTTACAATTAATACTTTGTTCTTCACTTGATAATATAAATTTAAAAGTACTTAGTATACCATACCAACAGGAAAAACTTAGCTTAAAATTAACTTTGTATAGGTATAATACTATGTACATAAATTAATTATTTCTTCATAAGCACCCACATTTATTCAACATTTTGATCTTACAAATCTTTTCAAATATACACAATCAACAGTTTAATATTCTTTAATTTTCTGCATTCTTATTTTCAAATAATTATGTCACATTGGTTGACCGTTATATTTTCGTAATCATTGTTTTTCTTCCCTTAATATCAATTATTTTTCTGTTTTTACTATCATTATCAGCATATCAAAGGAATTAATAAAAGTAATGTTTAAATTGACGCAGCTATGATCATTACGTCGTTCGATCATACATTTTCTTCAATTATAAAATAATTAATATGCATTTTTAGATAATTATTATTTTAATATTGTTCATCGCTTAGTTTAACTCCAAATTACTTAAACGACAGTTTCAGTCCATTATGTAGATTTAATAAACGTTTACACCCTGCGCCCGTGAATCACTGTAACAAAAAATACAATGAAGATAAAAGGTTAATGTATTCATTAACTCCAAATACCTAAAGCGTAATTAGTCAGTGTGTGAGTAGTACGGTTCTTACCGTCAAAGTTCGCGTGGTGCGGGTATACCTATACTATATATACTATAGTGGGGGCAATTATAAGCGTACTTACAACTTAATTGAGAACTGGGTATGCATGAGTTGTGGGGAGAGGGCAATGGTGGCTATAACTTTATCTTACCTTACCCCCGTTCCTCATGCCTACCCCGGTTCTCGATAAGGTTGTATTCTTATAGCAAGCAAAGTGGCATCGGTGAATGCGGAGTGGCCTAATTGGCACTAATAGTCTTTGTCACTGTTTGACTACTATGGTTCTTACCGTCGCAGTGCGGGCGGTGCGGGCAGCGGGGGCAGCTAGCAAGCAAACGTTGTCTCGGCGAGCGCGGGCCGGCTCGGACCTGAGACGACAATAGCGGCCACTCGCTCGCCGCATTTCTTCTTGAGTCGCGCGGTTCCGCGATACCTGTGGATACGCAGACTTCAGAGGGATTATTTTAGTAGTAGCGAGTTGAAATTGAAGCATAGCAAAAATCTCAATAGTTTGCAGTGTGTTAGAGCGCTACCATATCATACAGCAGTGGACGTGTATCGGCTGAAATTATGGTGATGTTGACATCACACAGCAACTTAATAGCAGATGCCTTCACATTACTACGGCTGCACCATACTTATATGAGACCGTTTTTTTAATTAGCTGCCCACAACTTGACCACAACTTAGCGCAAGGACAACGACTGTGGTGGCGGTAAGTGACGATGGGCGACGAAAACAAATACATAAAACCACCTTACCGCCGCGGCGACTTGTGGCTTGCTTCATACATCTATCTCTATACATTTGATTTTTGCCACTAGCTACTTATTCCCATCGCAAAATCGTGACAAGGCCATTTAAGGCTCGCGGTTAGGTCGGCTAATGTAAAAATACTCTGACTGTGGCTAATGAAATCTCTTAAATGAAAGTAAATAATAACCTCGATATTTTATTTCAGTTCGTCAATAATTAATTGTGAATGTTTATTGAAAAAGCGCTGCAGGCGCTGTTTAATGATTTCGATTCTGCTGAATGGCTGATCGGCAGAATTGAGGAATGTATTTTAAGAAATATGAAAAACAGGCATAATTAAAAAACAACTAAAAAGGCGGAAGGCGGTGGTATTTGGCAGCTCACAGGAGAATAAGATTTACATAATATATTAATTAATAATATTTATTATTTGCTGAGTCGCAGAGAAGATTATCAAGATATGAAAACGGTCAAATATCTTTCTTTCGTTATCCACTCATAGGAAACCAAGGTAAATGAAATTGATAAGAAAAAGCTTTACTTCGCAATTCAAGTTATTGAACTCAAGATTAGATCTACATTAATTTAAATTCCAAATTCGAAAACGTTCATTAAGGTAACAAAATCTTAGTGACAGTTAATTTTAATTAATAATTAAGTCAACAAGGGCTGATTTTTAAGCCCCAAATCAATATTTTCTGACGGTAAAGTTTAAGCCCTTTCCCATTCTTTCATTTAAATAACAAAGTAAAAAGAAAAGAGTAACTTTCTTAACCTGAAATGTGGTAGGATGAATATTGAAATAGTTGTTTTTTAGTCGGTGGTATTTTAATCATAGAAACTTCAATGAGAAAGAAAACACTTTGGAAATATCTAATAGTTAACTTTTAATAAACGATGAATTAACTCTGTCGTGAAAATTTCATTTTGGAAATTACATTATAATATGTCGCATAGTTATAATGAATTCATAATAAGATCGTCAGTGTAAAAAAAGTAATGAATCAAAATAAAAAAAGTAATAAAAAAAAATAGTTACCTATTATAGCTCAAATGCCACAGTCATAAAATGTCAAGAATACTTAGGAACCGTAGGTAGTTACTTTTCCGTCGCAATAACCTTAATTACCGTCGCGATAATCTATAGCATTAAGCTAAATCAAATAAGTTTATTTTCAGACTTTACATGGGTTAGTAAATACTGCGTCTTAATAATAATATTAGGGTCACTAATACACGAGACAACATAACAATCTAAGCCTGCGCACTGGAGCAGCTGGTGGCGCGTAAAGGCGCCCGTGTCGCTGCAGCAGCGCCAGCGTGCTCAGGATGCAGTTCGTGCTGTCGCGGCTGCGACAGAGCAGCGACGCGCATCCCTTCCTCATTATGGCGTGGAAGCAACCGATCGTGCTTCAGCAATCCTCATTGAGGTACTGCAATATCGCGGCAGCCCGAACAGCATCCTGAACGCGACATTATACTGAACGCGCAGCGCGCCCGCTATACGCCCGCTGCGTACATTGAGTCCATAGACCACACGTGTAGAAAGTTTGACAGAAGGCTTTAAATCACTTTACTACCTCGTGAGAATCTGCGGGCCAACATGTTACAGAGAACACAAAGCGCTCGACGCTCCCGCTCGATGTCTACAACGTTTCAGAACACCTCAGCTAACAAGTATTCTTGGTTCATCGCAAATCACATGATAAAATGAGATAGGTAACACTGTTTATCAAAGGTAGAGTTGCCAGGGATACTTTTTATGGCATGAAAAAGGTCTTTTAATAGCCGCCCCGAGGCCCATACACATTTGTAATGACAGGACTGCAAAAGCGTTGCCAGCCTTAAGGACTGAGACGGAATATATGCTGACGGAATATGTATATAATATGCCTATATAATTATGCTGGCCCAATTATGGGCAAAAGGTTGTCTCAGCGATTGCTCGCAACGCTCGCAGACTAAATCTTTTGATCGAGACGAATCTTTAGAACGAAAATACAAATACTAAATAAACTGAACCTCAAAATCAATTTATTGCTTTGATTTGCAAATGTTATGCAAATAAATCAAAGGTGTTGATGGGTTGTTTTTGGGTATCATTTAACCGATCAGCAAAATATTCTTATTTTGGTAAACAGAAATATGTATTTGGTCAGCCAAAATAGCTAGTTGGTAAGCAACTTATGTTAGCGAACATTTATAAATCTGTCTGCAATTAATGATATACTGTACTGCTCTAAATTATTTTGGTCAGAGCCACCCACCATTAATCAAATTTTGGTAAGCAATCAGTAGGTAAGCAAAATATTTCATTTTATCCAGCAGAAAAAAGGGGGCAAATTTACTGCCTTGCCGGCAACGCACATATTTCAAACCCATCATCAAATTTACAGATTTAACAGTCTCGACGGAGCTCCGCTCAAGCGGCGCTCCTATTTCTGGGCTGTTCTGGCCCTCCGCGCCTGATATAAAAACGAACCTAACCTAATCTACCTCATATTTATGATACAAATTTTGGTTAATCTACGGTGTGATTGTGATTTCTAAATTTGTGTGACAAAACTTAACTTGTAATTACATCTAGCCTCAAAAATACCAATACTTGGGTGCTCGCGTCACGTGGTCTGATTTCGCTCCGCCCACAATAACGAACACTGCTGATTTTTCAAACTAAACGCTATCCACTTATTTATATAGATGACCATTATTTTAATATGCACACCTTCAATTAAACTGTTTACAGACATGTTTTCTCTGCTGACCAATTGTAAAATCTTGCTGCCCAAGTAATTATTTTGCAGCTCGACTGTTTATTAGGCAGACAAATGATAAAAAAAGCAGATTGATATTGGTTAAAATGTTAACCGTTTGTAAATGTTTGCTGAACAAGAGTTGTAGCCCGATTTTTATTCATTGTCAGCCAAATCTTTGTATGCTGCCCAAATGAGTTAATTGTTTTTTTTTTTTGCGAATCAATTTTAATAACGGCTGACCATTTAAATACTTCCCGTTGTTTTTAACATGTACGTCACATTTCTTGAGTTATATAATGAAGAATGACTTTCGTATTCTTGGTTCAGTTTTGTTTGAGCTAACATTACGAATGTAAAGTTTTATGTTAATGCTCGAAGTTTTATTCAATTATTCAAAATAAATCAGTAAATTATTTATTTTTCAGTTAAGGGTCGTTGTGTATAATTCTTTACTTTAGTCACTCGCCTTGTTTTTAAACACTCGTTTCTCTAAATACGACTCGCAGAAAGTAATTATAGGCCCTTTAACATTTTTTTATGTGGAGCTTTTATACTTTGGTGTTATTCTAATGAGAATCACTTTGTCAGCTAGCTCACTCCCGCTTGACCTGTCACTGCGTACAAACTACTTGTATTTGTGTGTCTTATACCTATTACAGGGTGCCATCGGAGACGTAATCAGAAACCACTTTTTCAGACCTGGTAATTGATGGTCATAACAACGTAATAGGAGTTACTTGAAATAAACGTTCTTTTTTTTTGTTAATTTTATTCTTCAATTATGTCACTAATTCACTAAATCATGGTTACCCTAATTATTTCATGAAAACCTCTTTGGTTTTCATTCAGAAAAGTTTATTATTATGATACTTTTAAAAATAAAATGACAATGTCACTGTAAGTCACTCTTAGTAAACAATTACGTATGTGGAACAAGTGTATCTTTGCATCTCTTTCTTGATTGTAGGGTGACCACGCTGTTTGAAGGTCATAATTTAATTTGAAAGATCTATCGACCTGCATTCCTGTATTACTGTAATCTCAATTTAATGCTTAATTAAGTATTGTCACTTCTGATTACGTCTCCGATGGCACCCTGTATAATGATGTCTAATGTCTCTTATGTTAGGATTCAAGTTAGTGGTGGCACAAACGTAATATCATAAAACGGTAAATGGTAGGAGTAGGCTTTTGTTATTAAAATAACTTTGTGTTGTGATAAGTGGGAACATCAACGTAATTTTTACAATATTATTCACAACATTAAAATAATCCCAGTTCTACTTTTAAAATGTAATGTTCTGAACAGAGATAACAAGTACGAGTAGTAATAAACCCAGCAATTTAAAAAATAAATTATGTTCTCAAATAAAAATAAACTGCCTGCCTGGGATATTATTTTTATAATTTGCTCGTTTAATGCTAAGAGTCTCTATTCTACTAGAAACAAAACCATTATATCTATTGCTTTTGATATGTAGGTATTCAACGTTATGATAGATCTTATTTACTTGACGCCATTACTGATGGCCGAGTTAAAAATGCTTGCTTGATGCTTGTTTTTTTTTTAATTTATACTTATTTTTTCATGCATGTATAGGCACATCAACAAACGAATTCTAAAAAATTCTAATTACTCTGCGAGGTATTCATCGCCATATTCTATTTAAAAAATTAGAATAATTTCAGCCGCCGTCTCTGCAACGACAACGGTGAGTACAAACTAAAGAATTCTCGACAAAACAGAAATTAAATATCTTGAATTACAAAAGATCTCTCGGGGCAACACGTTTTTATAATTATTCTGTATTAAAGACCGTTTAATTTAAGAAGAAGAAGTCCTTGGTTGCATTAATAATAAATTGTAGCAATTTAAAAGAATTTAAAATACTATGAAATGTTGCCGTACCATGTATAAAGATTAAGATAATATTCAAATATAGTGAAGAACAATCTCAAAATTTGCAATAAATTGACAAGGACCTATGTGGTTGTTATTATTAGCATTTGAACTTTAAAGCAAAATCACCTCATGTCAAGTAAACTCACCATTAATAAACACGCGTTGAACGATTGACTAAGTTTTTGTCACGACTCTAGTTTTTTATGTAAAATAGGTACAGTCGACTACAAAGAGATGTATCTACTTTTTCACCTTATGGCATTATTATAAGGTCCAAAAGTGGATACATCTCTTTATAGTCGACTGTACCAAAACATGTTGTAACTTACATTCGACCAGTAAACATTAAATTTTTGAATATACTTAGATCATTTTCATTGTGATTCTAGCCATTGTATTTTTAGGGCAAAAGTTTAATGCAATGGGGTAGTTAACTGGTTAAAATTTTCGCAAGCTTGCCCTACATACCAATATAGATATATTTTTACAGAAAAACAAAGTAGGAATCTCAACAACAAAATATTAATTCTTAACACACAAATATTTGCCCTCTCCAAGATCGAACTCGGAGAACTAGCTTCGTAGGCAGGATCGCTACTACGAGCTTAGCAAATTGTATTGTTCAATAATAATGATGGAAATATCTCGCTATCTCTGGATCGCTTAGGAACTGCACCGATATAAGGCGAGAGAGCCACCAGGGGGGTTATTATGACATGGCTATGCAGTTCAGTTTACGGTGAAAGAAAAGGACAGACCTATATAACTGCTATAGCTCTGTCCTTTACGCTCGCCGTAAAATGAACTGTATAGCCATGTCATAATAACCCCCCAGGCCTCTATTCAACATGGTAAAACCATTGTCCTTGGCATATAACCATATTGTCAACGTTGCGATACCTCTTATTTACTTGACAGTAATGGCGGCCGAGTTAAAAACAAGACCCAGTAGAATGAGGCCAAGGCTTAAGGCAATCTTAAAACATACTTATTATTATGCCTTTTGGGCCCTCTTATGAAGTAAGTCATTGCAAACAATAATTACGTTAACGAGTAAAAACCTGATCGGGATCGGCTACCCGACTGAGAGAGGTAGTCTGGGGGGGAGTCCGGGAGCTTCCTCTTGCGTCTGCGCAGTGCGTCCCGCCAGCCGCATATCGCCGTGCGGAAGTATGTCCTGAACCTGAGGAATAAGATACAATTAAAATTGGGATATTAAGCTCGAAATTTATAATATTACAAGTCAACAGGCCATCTTTCAAACAAAACAGTATTTTTAAGTAAATTGAACGTGCCTACTCTATGCTTTCCTTTTCTATCACATGTCGTATTCGCACGCACGCAGCCTAGCATAAACAAAACTCAAGCAATAATTATGCAAGCCGACTGGGTAGCTTCGTGCCTCAAGTGTGTAATGCGCTCGGCCTGCTATAGCTCTGCAGCTATAATCAGAAGTCTCCAAACTACTGTCCGAGGGCCAGAGCAGGCCCACTAACACCTCTCATTCACCTGGCGTACTGGGTGGTCTCGCAGAGTCTCTGATTTGTCGGCCGGACTGTCCCCAACGCAAATTTCGATTACTTACCTGGTTTTACAATAAGCGTTAAGCGTCTTTTTGCAGACATTTGCCGTGTTTTTTATCTAAGCGACCCTCCACTAAATTCACTTTGCTGAACTATGTAAATGTATCAATGTTTAACGTAAAAAAATATGAACGTGGCGAAAAAGCTAATAATCACGTTCATTGCGTTGCCATTTCTATAATACTTTCAGCCAGTGCGTTAGAGATCTATTGGGACTAACTGACTCGTACCGCAGTACGGTAGAGACCTAATAAACCCCTAAACAAACTGTTTGTAAAATGATCTTGTTACAAATATATGTAAAGATACATTGAATAATCAGACGACATCTTATTTGGTCGAACCGCTCGTATATCTTCTTTCTCAGTCAACTTCATCCACCGCACCGATAGGTAAGCTAATCGAGAAAGCAAGATGCGAACTTACACGACAAAATACGATGTCGTTTGATTATTTACAACATTTGTATTTTTTATGAGTGAAGGACAAATGATTGGTCTAACTAAAGATAGTTTCGCACGCAGTTATGAAAACCATATAAACCAATAGTTAAAACAAAAAAAAAGAGTTCAGTTCACGTGAATTTTTATTCATTTTTCTTTTTACAAATCTGATTGCTAATATTTTTCGAATACACATCCTTGAAAGCCTCGACACTTCAACAACACTAAAACAAAGCACGCTAAGCCCTAACCGTCGCCGGCTCAACGCTCCTAGCGGCGACGAGGTTTGCGATTTAGGGGGCAGGAAAGATCCTAACGCATCGAGGGTACAAATATTACTCCGCAATGCAATAGGGAACTAATTGATTTTCAATTTTGTTCATTATTTAGTTTAATCAAATTTAAATGGAAACCGACCGTGGATATTTGGCTCAGTTACAAATTAAAAATATAAACGTTATGGCCCAAAAGGGGAAAATACCATTTTGGCCGAAGCATTTAATTAAAATAAGACCATTAAGGCATCGTTTAGATACCCTTACGCAATGAACGTGTTAAATCCAATCAAATGAGTCTAGAAATGGGCGTATCTGAGGCGTAGGTAATTGATGAAGACCGCGGCGAGCTCAGCAAAGTACATCAAAAGAGACAAAAACTAGGTTTCAAAAGAAAACTAGGCCAACGATAAAACTGACAGATCACCGATCTGCTTGTCGATTTCCCTCGAGTCTTTGCCGTCTTGCAAATAGTCAGCGATGTGAAAATAACCGATGGTATAATTTCACGCATCGTCAGCATTTAATAATATAACTTAGGAGTAAATAATGTTTACGTAAATACAAAATCAGTTCTGTACAGACTGCCTTAAATACCTACCTACCAGTACATATTGGCTTTCTTTGGGTTTTTCATGTTACACATAGTAGTGAAATTTTGTCGGCGCTAATACTGCCTGCCGTTAAGCCAGGATGTAATGTACAGGTCCATTTATCAAGATGTAGATTGGCCTGAAGGTAGGTAACTACACCGTTTTGGCGCGACACGACGCGACACTTCAAACGAGGCTTGAATATCTCATGAATACCTCAACTGATAATTAACATAGAATATACACCGCTGATGACAAATCATAAAAAATATGCAAAGAAAGTAAGGACGTACGGTCACGAAAGTTAATATGCGACTTATTTAAAAAAAATGGGGTTGAAGTCGTTAATGTTAGAGATGCCAAATCATTTGTAACTTATATGAAACTCAACCTTATTGTTGTAGAATGTCAGATTGACTTTGGACCTAAGGTGCGTCCCAAATTTAAATAGAACGCAACCGCAAATGGACACTCTCGCACAAGAACCAATCAATAGGCATGACGTCAGTTTTTAACCCCAAACAGAAGAAGAGGGTTGCTATAAATTTAACGTTTGTGTTTGTCTATATTATATTATATAGGTATTATAATATATAATAGAAAGAAAGGGTTCCCTCGCCATTATATCGGGGATTTTTATCCATTTAATACCCAAGTCTAGATTCATAATTGATGTATCAGGTTCACCTCTACATCCCCAGGGACTTCATCTCTCACTTAGGTTACCTACATTTTTATTAATAATTCAACACTTCGATGACTTAAATTATTATTCATGACACCATCACTTTATGCATACGAATATTTTTCAGAAAAGATTTATTACTGATACATATTTCATAAAATGATATAAAGAAAAGAATTGTAATATTATTTATTACTCAAACGAATATGATTGTATTATTCGCATATTCAAACTCTTTTGGGATAAAGCAAATGACGAAGAAAATTTGGTTACGACATAACTTTTTTGTTGTTTGTGAATAATTTACAGCGACTTCTCAAAACATTCAGCCTTGCTTTAAAGTAAACTGAAGAGAAATTATATTCATTATTTAAATATTGATTGAAATTCCGATAATTGTTTGTTGGACGTAATTACTTTCGAGTATTCGCGTTTTACTGACAGACGATTTCACCCCAGCAGTTTAAATACCTTTCCGTAAAATAATGGATTCTATAAATAGTTTTTCAATATTTAAATGATACGGCATCCCCTTATTATAAATAGAAAGATGTCAACCCCTATCGTGTGTTCTGTTACGCTAACCCTATATTATTAGGTTAAGTTTAAAGTAAAGCTGTCTCAAAATAGTTTGCGAGATGAAAAAGAGGAGCCCAGATTATTATATTTTTTTGTTTTACCTTGTTTTATATTGTTACCCACTGCTAGGCAAAAGCCTCCACTAGGCCTTTTCATAATTTATTAATTAGTAGGACGAATTATAAAAGAAAGAAGTTAAGGTTAAAAACATGGGATTAAAAGTTTTGGCTAATAATTGTACTTAAGTGTTATTTTTACTACCCGTGTGGTTTCCGGGTAAGAATAATGCTACTCCATGTCTTCCCGTGGATGTCGTAAGAGGCAACTAAGGGAATAAAGCCTTGTAGTCCTGTTAGGCGATGGGCTTGTAATCTGTCACGAATACGCTGGTAAACATCTTACTGCCGCACTCAGAGACGTCAATTTAATTTAATGCTTGATTAAAGTTACTGCTGTTACTTTCTTTGCTACAGCAATAAAATAGGACAACACGTAACTAAACAAGCATTAAATTTAATTGACGTCTCTGAGTGCGGCAGTTAGCCTAATTGTGCAAAATATGGTTACAGAATTATCAACAAGTTTTTAGATTTGTAGTTGTGTTGTTGCTCTGCCTACCCCTCTCTGGGAACGAAGGTGTGAGTTTATGTATGCATTTATGTATCGTTACTAAATAAATAAGTAAAATAATAATAAAACATACAAATAAATAAACATCAATCTATCGAATAATATCGAAGCTGTACCTATAACTTAAATTGATCTGGATTGTGATTTATGTTCTTGTTGTAACAAATTAAATAAATAAATAACCAGTCAACGTTATCTGAATTAATCAAGAAAACCGTGTATTTCCCTTAAGAAAATCGTAAATACTCGAGGCGGCAAACCGGCAGGGGATATAAAACCACTCCCGGTGTTCTGACTCACTAAAATAAGAAAAGCTTTACGACGGCATGAACCGTATACATTATAGACACATTTTTGCTCGCCGAATTTGTACTGAAAACTTGGCAACAAAGTAGGGTATAAGAAAGCGGTAAAGCGCAACTGAAACTGAAACTAACGTTTTCACTCTATACCTACTTTCTGTGCCAGCATGTGACAGCAACCCGCTAAGCGAGTCTGTTTTGTATGGAAATCAGAGCGCTTGGCATTGAATGTGTTAAACCACGATTTTTCATCGGCCATGCCCATAAAAAATAACTTAATCCTATGTAGTACCTGCCATAATTTTAAATACCTGTAAAATATACTACCTTGCCCAAAAACATAAATATTTTGTCATAAACATAAGAGTTCGGTGAAATTGATATTTCATGTTTTAGCATTCAGACAAGGCGATTAAAAGTTTAATGTAGGTTAAGTAAGCATTTGACCGCAAACTCACATGATAGTGAGTGACGATGGGGTTAAAGGGTTAAATTACAGCCTTAGGTAATACCTTTCCAATCTTAACTTGAATGATTGAGACAATCAGAAAATGATTATATTCTTGAAGAGGATCGCGTAGTAAAAATAATGCATGTAGTGCAAGTAGGTGGTCTACAACTAATAAAAAAACTTAATTATTCCCAGGTGTGTATTAAGTAACTTGCTTAAAAAAGAATAAAGCAAATGTGTTGACTATACTCTAAGATGATAACGCGAGCTATAATCAATCTTATAAGCAGTTTTTCTCATTTTTTACCTACTATGGCAATAAAACTTAAAATCTTAAAAGTACATTACATTATAATGTACGAAAAATTAGCTCAAACAAAGTCGAATACCATACTCGTGCCTGTTAACAATACGAGTAGGTAAACGAAGACTCGAATTTCTTCCTAACTACATGTCATTATCCACATCGTTACGGCCTTCCATTGGCTTATCCATATAAATACATTGCAATTTAAGCTGAAATTTTAACCTTAAACAACCACCTGTGATGAGCATGCGTCATTTTCGTTCCCAATCATTGTTGTGTTGGCTAATTACCGCGCAACTCGAAAATTGGATCCAATTAAATAATGTTTTATAAAAATATGTTACTTGAAATATAACAACGTTTCCCTAATTATTATAAATATTCTGTGCTATGTCTCTAAGTAATCAAAAAGACTTTCAAAGAAGCAACAGACAAAACAAAAGACTTACTAAAAACGTGGTAAAATGCATCACTCACGTACAACCTAAGAAAAATGAACATTTATCTACACTCATATCATAAGTTCTCTATAATGCGTTCAGAATCCGTAGACAATGACCAGCATTACTTGATACAATTTTACTATGATATGTTTTCTTATCTGTAGCTGTAATGAAAAGTTAAAATTACGATACAACTTTTGATAAAGTAATGTTGTTCAAATTTGGAACATCTTCCAAAACCAACAAAATTCAAAAAGGGGGGCAATTCTAGTATCAATTGAACGTCGACTCGGTATATTTGAAGTAAAGTGTCGTACGCCATTTTGATGTCGAATGACATTAGAATAGGGACTTTGTTAGTTTGTCTATGATTTAAAAAAAACATTCATATTCGTGACACAGGTTAGCTTTGCCGCCATGTTTGTTCTGCCGCCTACTGAACGCATCTTAGAGTACTTATAATATGTGTGTAGATAAAGTAATGTATGTAACTGTACATAATTAGGCCTTAAAACACTCGTGTGATCTTATTATGAAACTCGCTTTCAGCTCGTTTCATAAAACCACACTCGTATTTTAAGGACCCTCTTTATGTATCAGTTACATAAAATACTATTGCAATATAAATCGTATAGCACAAGCATGCGACCTTTTTATAACCCTAAACGGTTTTATAAGCTTTAGTGAATAAATCACACATGTGCCTTCATGAAGGACAGATTAGTGCCCAATCAAAGGTCAAATGCAGTTTATATGATCTTATCCGTCTCCTGTGAGAAAATAGGTCAATGTCTAACAAACAAGAGCTTACGACATGTAGTAAAAGAGGCACATAAATGAACCTTCTACATAACGGAGGATAAACAACATCAACATATTATTATCATCAAGGAATATGTTGCTTAGGCTTAACATTTGCATGGTGTTGTTCTGTTTATGCGCCTGCTGAGAGCAACCGCTATATTTAAGCTGCCTTTTGTTTCGTAATAATCTGAAGAGAAAACGTCGATGCTGTTTTTTTTATTGAATATTTTTTCTTTAAAGTCGGGTTAGTACTTGTATGATTAATACAGACAGCAATATTGAAAATCGAAGAGGTAACAGAATCAGAAAAAGATTTATTGCCACTCATAACACACTAATTCAACATATTAAAACCCTCATTCGACTATATAATATATATAAAATTCAACAAGTCTCAACGAACTGAACAATGTTATGGCAATATGTTTTCAGCATATGCTGTGAAACTTAGGTCTACACAGCGCGGTTTTTCAGCCTGCACATCAATCTACATGTGTGAATAAGCCTTAGGGCACACTCCATACATCACGACGTAAAACATAAAACGAGACCTATATTCAGTGGGCGAATTTTAAATACAAAACGGGGTAGTTGACAATTATTGAACATATATCAATATTAACACAATTTCATAAAAATAGTTAGTTTAACATAGACCCCTCCTATCGACTCTCCTACTTGTTTTTCCGCCGCCGCACCGCACTACAGACAACGGATTTTCAGCGGCGTGTTCGTTTTATTCATTTTGCTTTGGGTTACGAAGTCCGGGGTAAAATTTCAATGGACTGTGACGCTCAAAGGGTTTAATAAAAGCCAAGGATGATGTGAAATATTTCTATGATGTTGCGAAAGTATAAGTAATATATTATAAGTATTATTTGTTTACGGTTTGTTTACTATTCGTTTATTTGCATTACAAACGCTCATTTGCGATTTTCCGACGCATAAATATACATAAAACCAATATTTCTAACTTATCTTAAGATCTTGTTTTAGTGGGAACTATAAAAGTTCAGTTTTTTTGTTTTGAGTACCTAGGTTGGGAATATTATTCGAAAGCTAACTTAGTATTCGTCGTTGGCTGAGAAGTTTTAATAAAAACTCAAAGCACCGTACTTTTTTATGTGCAAGCTTTGGAGGTGCGAGCTTTACATTTTCTACTATGAAATAAAACCTACTTGTGTCATAAAATTGGTAGGTAGTAAATAACTTTTCGTGAACAGATGATCTAAACTTAGTATCAAGGGCATGGAAAGGGGTCTATATTGGAATTCCTAATCAACATTTGTCCTAATGCATTGTTTGTCCGAATTTTCGTTTATCCTACAGCCATTTTCCGCCTGAATTTTAAAACTTTTTAGTGTTATTAACCATATAATAAAACCTAACCGCAAGTATTTTTGAAAAGCTTAAAAAGTTGCCTGGTTCAGCTGAAAACTAGTTTAGGATAATCAAAAGTTCAGACAAACGAAGCGTTAGGACAAACGTTATTAGGGATTCCAAGAGACATCCTATGTAAGGGAAAGTAAGGCAGGTAACTTAAATAACCACATGCATCATCATTCCGCGTTAAAATAATACAAACTATATGTAAGCGAGGTTTCTATTCCTCAATAAAAACTGTAGTGCTATCGAGAGGTAATTGTCAACTTTTACATATTATTGCATACCCTTACATTTTAAAATCCCTCTTGCAAATTTTACCAGATGTAGAAATATGGAGTATGGAGATAGCTTGTGTCCCGAGAAAGGACTTCAATACTTTTCAACCCGGAAAATAGGGCAGTTTCTGAAGGAACAGCGATAAACGACTTTTACGCGAACAGAATCACGGGCAGTAGGTAGAAATAAATAAATAAATCTTGACCTAAATGTTTCCTTAAATATTAGTTAACCTGACCAATAATTATTACCATCAGTAATTTGTGACCATTACTTGTGTTTTAATTAGCCTTATTAGTAAAAGTTATGATAAATAGTAAATTTAGTAAATAATAATTACATTAAGGAACAGGTAGGCAGATAAATATGTTTGGTATCTCAAGCCATAAACTTATTTAACACTCTCATTGCCATGCGGTCCGCCGGCGGCTCGTATTTTTTAAGTAAGGCACTCCACCTATATACTTTTTCACAACACTGCTCGGAAAAATGGCCATAGATGGTCTTGTTTGGGGTCACAAAACGTCACTTATAAGGACAGATCAAGAATGTTTTTGTCGGCATGTTTGCTGATTGGTCGAGAACATTGTTGTCCAACTTTAAGAACCAATGAAAATCAATCAATCAATTTTTGTGTAGCAATAGCTCTTTAAAATGAAAACTTTAAATCGACCAATCAGAACACACCATTTTGTGTCGTATAATATTAAGTGTATTTTTTCTAAAAGATACACACTACACAGACTAAAAACTATGTCACTGCTTTTTTTTAAATTTAATTCTAACTTGGCCCCTAATCTCGAACCACTAAACATGAAATTACATGGGAGATATGGCGAAACAAATACAATTGTATATGGAGTTGACATCTTCATCTCGAATGTTAGGTTATTAATCTCGAGTGCCACGAGAATAGCTGTCCAGATTAAAAAAAAGTTATCTATGGTAAAATTGGCGGTGATACAGCTTCTACCTTTGAAAAACCGACGCCAATTGATTAACACCATTGAGTTTTGAATATGAATTTTTAGTTTATTTCTTCTCAGTAGTTGTGAAAAGCACTATGTCTGCCTCGGTAGAAAGTGCAATTTATGGACTCGTACACTAGAGGGCCTCAACTACGTTTCGGCCCTCTATTATGACTCGTCCAAAAATCGCGTTCTTTCTATCCTCTGCAACAATTTACTATTCTATAAGAGCAGGCTACGCACTTCAAAAATGATATGAAATTGCGAGGTTGAAGCGGAGCGCACGGCCTACTTCACTCGTTCTAGGATTTCCACCTAGGCGTGCACGAGTACCTGAAAATCCTGAGTAAGTATCATACATAATAATTTATGAAGTTAAAAATTAAAAATTTAATGGTTATAATAATAATGAATAATATTTTGTCTTTCTGATGTAAACTTTTCAGTATTTTTATAAAAAAAACCTTACCTAGCCTAATGGAATTCTAAAAATTAGAAAAATATATGGTATCAGAAATAAAACCATTATTTATATTATGTCCCATTATATAGTTTGAATTTCATATGCCTATTATGATACGATTCCAAAATTTCTAGATATGTGTGGCAGTGCGAGTGTTAAATATAGATACGAACAACAACACTACCCACTATTACTGTGGTAACAGACTTAAGTGCATAATTAACAGGGTTAGTGCTCATTAACCTTAATTTGATTCATCTTCATTCACTAACGTATTCCCATCTCCCTCACGCATGAATGAACTTGCGTCAAGCTTAGGTTAATAAGCACTACTTATTCCGACCACTGATAATTAAGTAACTTAATTATGCACTTAAGTTGTCGTTCTGGTTCGTCTTAATAAAAATTCCGTCCAAGTGCGAGTCGGACTCGCAAACGAAGGATTCCGTACCAACTAATCTTTTTAGGGGGCTTATTTTATTTGTAACTAGCTTCTGCCCGCGTCTTCGCCCGCGTAGATTTCGATTGTCGTTATTCCCTTGGGAACTTTTAAATTTTCCGGGATGAAAAGTAGCCTATGTGTTAATTAAGGGTATAAACTATCTCCATTCCAAATTTAATACAATTCCGTCCAGCCGTTACAGCGTGAAAGAGTAACAAACATCCATACAAAGAAACTTTCGCGTTTATTATATTAGTAAGGATGTTTTTTATTCTTATAATTTGTTGTTACAGCTTTAATAAAAAATACAGACTCTGTGAAAATTTCAACTGTCTACCTATTACGGTTCATGAGATAAAACCCGCTAAAAACAGACAGACGGACAGTAGAGATAAGTAATAGGGTCTCTTTGGTACGTTTTGAGTACGAAACTCTAAAATCTACTTTAGGCTAACCGTCGTCTACCCATACTCATTGCTATACCACTGAAGCGATTTCGATAAAATTCGGTCTTGAATAGCCTAAAATCTTAAAAAAGACTAATATTTAATGGGCGGCTGACGGATGCAAATTACGTCAAATTAATGTCGAACGATATCCGTAATATGCATATGACTACAATTGATTTAAAAAAAGAGAACATCATTGCAAAAATATTATAGAATTTTATTGTTGAAGTAAATAATCATTTTGTTTTCCATATTACGTATTTTCAGTCCATTCCTTTTATACTTTACAATCAATTTATATAAGGAAAATGATCTAAAGATGTAACAGGGGCGTATTCGTAAAGTGATACTTCACCATTATTTCTTAATATAAAAATTATGTACTGATAAATAATAAAAATTCTTCTTGAAATTTAATAAAAGTCTTATCCAACTTATGCTTTCGTCATCATATTGCATCTGTCAGCCGCCCTCTAAATAAGTTCAATTACAAATAAGTATCAGATAATAAATTACAAGCAGACATTCTTCCAAGATTTATGTCTTTGCATCTACGATTGCGTAAACGATCACCATCTCCTGCCCGGCTAGCACACTTGTGCGACATGTTTGTCGCCCGGATCTCTCTTTCTATCTAGTCTGTAACGATAGAGACGCACTGAACGACAAGCGAGAAAATACAACTAGTGCTACCTTTGCTGATCGCCTGGCATTAGGCTTTTGCTACTTGATGATGCGCGACGGGCGACGGAGGAAATTGTCTTATCTTAAAGATTACCGCACACACGATTCTGATTGAAATTCTAATACACTTTATATTAAAAGGTTTCTATCTTATACAACGATACTTTTTACATCTATGTTAATGATTGCTTTTAGTTCAGCATAGAAAAAAGACATACATAAACTCATAAACTCATGCCTTCATTCCCAAAGCGGGGTAGGCAGAGCTACAGAATTACCAACAACTATAAAACGTGACGACGAGCACAATTAGGCTAAGATGTTTACCAGTGTATTAGTGACACGTTGCAAGCCCATCGCCTAACAGAACTACAAGCCTTAATTCCGTTAGTCGCCTCTTAAATACGACATTCACAGGAACCCGGCAACCACACGGGACTGAAGACAATACACATTCACACAGAAAAAAGACAATAATCACATTTTTAGACTTTCGTGCCTAAGGGGTTTCAAACGGAATCCTAATTGCTAACCCTTTGCTGCCTGTCCGACCGTCCGTTCCACTTTCCTACCTTTAAAAAGCTTTATGTTTTAAACCGGAAATATACTCGGTTCATTTCTTGTAAAAATATGACTAATAACGGCATAACAAAAAAAAACGTCATTAACGGTTTTATTTTATTTTATTCTATCATTAATTAAAAAAAATACAAGTCTCAGTGTAAAAACTTTGCTCATAAAAACTGGACTGTCCACTCGGTAAAACCTAATTGCTTTTGACATGTTATCGTATTGTTTCGCTTTCGAGACCCTTATGAACTCGGCCACTATTACTGTCATGTTAATAAGAGCTACCATAATGTTAACAATTAATAAATCAATACGATAACATTTCAAAAGCAATAAGCTTTCATCGAGTAGAAAAGAGCCCCAGTTAATAGGTTTCAGATAAAAGAATATTCAACTAGCTTTGCACTAAACTAAGAGGTCACATAATGCTAGTTTAATAGTTAAACAAGATTCAACAAACGGTGCTTGATGTTAAGGTTCTGTTTCACTACGCAGGAAAATTAACGTTATCGCATATACCCTGGCGCTCGCCGTGATTATTCCATGCATGGATTGTTATGGCGGAATGGATATCGCTACGCCGTAGGCACCGTGACAAATTCTACAATAACGAGAGGTCGTAGAGGTGCTACGTGTTTTGCGTAGCAGTTTGACGTCGCAGATTTAATTGGGATTGTTTTTTTTGGGAAAGTCTGAATTTGAAATCTAATTCGAGGAATAATTTACTCAACCAATGGTCAGCTTTCTAGTATAACGATTTTCTCGCATAATTAATCGTGAGGTTGTCTTTGATATTTTTTTGACGTTCATTTTTTTGATATTTCAGTGGTATTACACAATGTTTTCATAATTATATTGTACCGGAAGACGACGTCGCGGTCTATGGTCGCGGGAAACCGATCAATGTTAGCGACGCAGGACTGAGGGCTTATTGTCCAACGCACACGCAATCACGATCGTTTTCATTTTGAAAATCGAAGGCTTGTCTGCATACAAAATGAAAACAATTGCTCCAGTTTGAAGCCTGTTGCGATTGCGAGTGCGTTAGACAATAAGCCCTCTGGTCGTTGTGAAAAGACTAGGGGGAGGCCCATGTCCAGCAGTGGACGTCTTTCGGCTGAAATGATGACGATGACGATTTGCTCCAATCTGACTTTTGCAATATTCTTCTTTTTCTTTGATAATATAAATGTACCTATACTAAACCATATTTCAAATTGCTATTAGATATTAGTAAAATTTTTTTTTTTTACATTATGCACCTTGAACGAATATATTTAATAAACATACGTAATTGTTTTGTTACATTGTTTCAAGAACAAAAATAAAGCCAGTTCTTATTCAGTCTAGTTTCAATAGAATCTGCAGACCTTAATTCATCCCGTAAAAACCTCATATTATAAAAATTACATCATCTTTAAAGTGGAAGCTTAAGAAATAAATTATATTTTAATAAATGAAAAACATGTATTAAATACGAATTAATAAAAAAACCTATATTTTTGAAATAAAAAAATGCAAGTTATTTTTCCAGGGAAAAGCACTCTTTCGGATTTGTTGAAAGCCCTCGAGCAAGGTTTTCCGACGTCAATATACGAAGTGGGTCCAATATCCAGTTATCGGAACTAAAAGATATTGTGGAAACAAACAATCCAATATCCAACTGTCAAATACCGCCGGGTTCAAAAAATGTCATTGGCGAAGCAACTTGCCAGTGCTATTGGACGTGATGGTGAACCTTTTGTTTGCTATTTTAAAATTGAAAAGCCTATAGTATTTCTGCGATGTTATGGTACGGTCACGATTGTTTTGTATTGCAGTTGTTTAAGTTCTGGATGTGTTGTGTAAATGGAGCGGTGGAGGATATTGCTGAATCTTCTGGCGAATGCAGTCCTGATGGACGGACGATATTAACTCGAAAACTGGGTTTTGTGACATCGATTCATAGATTCGTTTGACGACTTGATTAGTGTAATATGGACCTTCACCACAGACACTAAAGACATTTTTATGACTTGATAATTGTACTTGTGTAGTTGGGTACCTGATAGGTTTTTTAAAAATAAACTATAGGTTAAGTCAAATACGTTCGAAAACTCGTGCTAATGCACAAATAACATAAATAGTCAAAATCAAACCTAAAAAAATATGTATAAAATTTGATCACACTCTGAACCTCTTCATAAACTAAAAATAGTTAAAGTATGCTTTGTTCTTATTTGTCAATGTGACTTTTGAATTTGACAGATAGTGACAAATAATACTTTAACTAAAATTGTTTTTTTATGCATTTATGAATAAGAAGGTATATAATTCATGAAAACTCTTTTCAAAAAGAACGAGCCAGAATCAATTAAAAACTACTCTTAGGTATAGTAAAAAACTGTTCACCCTACTCGTAACTTTGCACGCACAATGCAATGATCCAGTTTTTTTTTTTAAGCTTTATTGCAAAGTATCTACATATACTAAGTAAATGGCGAATAGTGTATATCTTTGACAATAAACCCAACAATTAGTTGTTCCCTTATATACGTTTAAGAAGAGCAAGCAAAGTGTTTACAAACATCATATAATTATGATGTTTTTAAGCTCTCAGTTAAAAATAAATCAGACAAAGACAAATACAAAGACATTCCAACGTAGCGAATCATTTTCAATGAAATTCGTAGCTTGTCTTAAAATATTTTCCCTATAAATAACATGCTCCAGTTTGCCTCGGGCTGGAGATTAATACATATAATTATTATAAGTTACTAACACTGTCTAAACAAGTTTGGTTTTGGAAAACCTTTGCTTCTAGAAAATGAATTAGCAATATAATGAATATACGCTTTTGTAGTGTTGTTGGTGAAGCCTGGGGCGAAAATATAATAAAGGTCGGTATTTGTACCATTATGTTTTAATAATAAAATGAAAACATTTCTAAGTATATAAAATTATTTTAGTATATAAAATGAATGGATGGCGTTAGCACGAGACCGGGAAAAATGGCGCGACAACGAAAAGGCCTTTACCCTGCAGTGGGTGGATGTGGGCTGAAACGATGAATGATGATATACATATAATGGTAGATTGTTCAACAAGGGACTAAAACATGTCATTATCACACGAGATGTTTAGACACGCGAGCTGAGCGAGTGTGGCTATAGTTCAAGTGTCATTATGGTTGTTTGGTCTCTCGTTAAAGGCTCTACTTTTCACTTTGAATGCGAGGAAAAAAACGACGTTCTATACAAAATTACAATATTTATTATAACAAAATTCCTTACAACTTCGTTCCTCGTTTTTTTTGTTGTAAAGAGACGCTTTAAATGCTTGCATATTTAGCCAACAGATTCAAACTTGAAAACTATTCGTGTGTTTGCCGGGTCAGAATAGTGCAACTTGATTTCTTTCCGTAGATGTCGTAAGAGGCGACTTAGGAAATATAGGCTTGAATTACTGAGAGCGTGGAATTTCATATGTAGAGGTAACTTTTTTCTATATTTAAATTTCCTCTACTTCTAATTTTGGTCTGATTGAGAGTCAAAGGAAACAAATAATTTTAACTGACATAAATATTTTGAACTCGAACTAATGAAAAATTTTAATTCACCTTACACCGCTGCCCAATTCGTTGAAAAAGCTACAGGTGTTTCTCTCACGACCATTTATAAAATTATGACTGAGAGTAAGAGTGACAAATTCTAAGCAACGAAAAATTTCCTCTCTCCGAGTAAGAAAAAGTTACATTATAATTTTCATCTGTCCCATAAGCAATTTCCAAACTAAAAGATGAAAATTTAAGTAAATGATAGCAACTAAAAGCAAAAAAAGAACATACTTATTCCACTTGTTTAGGGTAATCTCATTAAATTAAGAAGAAAACTTAAATGTTTTTAATTTTCATGCGAACGGTACAACCACTACATATGCAATTCCACGCTCTCGGTAATTCATCTATATACTATCATACGCTAGTAAACATCTTAGCCTATTTGTGCAAAATGTGGTTACTGAAATTATCAAAAAGTTTTTAATGTTGTTGATAATTCTGTAGCTCTGCCTACCCCACTGTGGGATTACGTGAAGGTATGTATGTATGTATATTCGTAATCATTAATCGTGTTTAACGAAATTAAATAGTTTAATTTAATATTGTGCACAGTTGCCATTTTGAGGTTATTTCCACCCCTTAAAATCGTCTATACACAATCACTGAAAATGGCGATAATCCTCCATTCACAAACACCGTGATTGCTTGTTTATGGGTTTCCAAATTAAATTAAAAAAATACTTTAGTCCCTAGAGATTAATAAGGAGCTTTAATCCCGATGCGCAGACTAAAGTAACATTTTAAGAGCATGAGAAGTGAAAAATTATTTTAACTACTTTTTTTGGGCCCTTTTTTGTATAAATAGAGCCAATAAAGTGTCCTAATATTGGTAATTTGCAATATCAATTATTATTCATGTCAGTAGGTACTTTGCAATAATGGAAATATATATTTTGCCTAAGCATATCACGTTTGATTGGTTGTTTCCCTCCGTACAAAATATAAACAAGATTAGTTATTAACCTTTTTATATAGAGGTATACGAGTACGCTCGTCATTTGCCTCGCGCCTCGCCGAAATATTCGTGTTCAGGTAAATTATTTGAAAGATGTGGTCAATAGATGTGGAAACTTGAAAGTCAGAATAACCAGTGCGACACTGCACTGACCGGACCAAACCCCTTGTTGTGCCCTGAGGTGGTTTTCTCTTTAAAAAAGGCTCTCTGTCGAACGGTCAATCGAGTGAGCAAAGCCATACAGGTTCTCTCACTCGACGGGTAAAGAGAGTAAGCTGAAAATGCACGCCCTGTTTGTTGCGTTGTTTGTTGAATTTTTTTACGCTCTAACGTAAAATTTAGCTCCGGGCCATGAAGTTTCTCATTCCTAAGGGTGCTTTGACACTAGCGATTTGTCCGGCGATTTCTCAGCGATTTACCGTGCACCATGCTCGCCGAGATCGTGGCGAGCGTGGTGAAAGCACCCTAAATCAAGTCCAATTTCCATGGTTTTTGAATATGTTATAGTTGTTATGAAAAACTAGGTGTAAACGTTTCCGTTTTTTTTTTGCTTCTTTGAAAGGAAAACTTACAGACCTAGTTTTTCATAAGATCTACAATATATTCAAAACTCGTAAAAATCGGACAAGGTTTAAGGAAAGACAAACATTATCGCATGTTGAGTATGGAAATTTTTAGAATCACTCTTAAGAGAATCACCTGTCTGCTACACCCAGGACGTGCCCAATCATATTACTCTACGGAGGCTAAATTGCTCGTAGAATATGCACTAGTTAAGATGAGTTACCCGAAGGGTCCAGTGGTTGAAACCATTATACAAGATGAATTTTATATCCTTTATAGTGAGATAACGGACCAAAGGTTGACCTATTTAATAAGGAATTTTGATTAAAAAGGAGGTCATATTTTGGAGATTCCGCGGCCGCCGCCGCCGTTGATACGCGAAAGTGTTTGTTTTTAAGTTTTATGTACTTACAGTATAACAATGTTGAACCCTTAAATATATTATCATAATAAACTTCAAACTGAATATCAACCGACAAGCATGACAATGACAATTACGATTACAATAACAAGGTTCTAAGTATGCTTAACATTTTTGAATGACTAATATTTATATCGTATAATAAAAGTTTATACCGTACAACGCACACATGTGACGGTGTTTGTCCGAAAATGGAAGTTAGTTTCATTAGTTATCTATACCTATGTAGATGCTTACAGTTAAAGTATAGGGTCAATAGTAATATTTATTATGCCAGATAAAGGTAGAAAGTGATAGAGAGCAGAGAACCATGAATACTGTGGTTTTACTGTACACATGTATACATGTACGTATGTAGCAATGGTGTCGCGTATAAAATGCATATACGAATGCAGGCGCAAAGTACCGTAAACACATTTGCAAAATGATTACAAACTCCCGCAAACGTGGCGCCTACATGGATATTGTGGCATATAAAAATTCTTTTCTGACTACCGATGCTTTAAACTTTAATTTAAAGGAAGCTTTACTGTTTATAACGTAATATTAGATCAAATTTCCTATGTATTTTAATATTCGGTCCATGGGATTGATTAACTAATTAAGAAAAGTCAATTTGAAATTATTGTGAACGATAAACCGTAATTCATTGTTTTAGGATTCCGTCCAAAATGGCTTATTATGGTGAGTGTTCCGTGGAGGGAATGTAAAACCGGTTTTATTCCATACCTGTGTTATTAGCTAGAATATGTCAATATTACAGGTATTAATGTTCCAATTTAGCTAAACCGTTAAGAAACTTGAATACTGGTAAGAATTTAACCGGTAATAAAGTTTACGAGTATAAATATTGAAATGCAATAGTAACCGGTAATACTTCATTTTTTAACCGGTACTCATAATATCAGTTATGGTCTCTGCTTCGGATGTCTGTCACTTGTATTTTACAGCAATTTTTCTCAGCAATTTCAGAAGGTATCAACTTCAAAAATTGGCATGATTGTATAACTTGCTTGCCCACATTTATTTTTGGTACAGTCGACTACAAAGAGATGGGTCCACTTGACCTTATTACAATGCATTAAGGTGAAAAAGTGGATACATTATCTTCGTAGTACGGTACTTTAAATAACAAAAATATTTTTGTAAATAATTTAAAAAAGATCTGAAATATTATAAAATATTACAAAACAAAAGGTTATAGCGCATTGGGTGTCACAGTTCAACTTACCTATTACACTTGATTCACATAAGTCCGTATATAAACTATTATAGCATTAAAATTTACAGAATTAACGCAACTTTCTTCCAATTAGTAATGTGTCTAGTGGATCAAGTTACAAAGACTAGCCAAAAATATAAAAAAAAACTTACTTGGCGTTCATCCAATAGTAGATGATGGGGTTGACCATGGCATTGGCCATGGCCAGCCAGTAGAACCCCAAGTACACGTGTCTCACGTATTTCTTGTACAGGACCGACGGGTAGAAGTGCGCGTAGATGAAATATGCCTGGTACGGCAACCAGCAGATGCCGAAGATAACTATCACCAGTATAAACATTTTCACCACCTGCAAACAAATAATTGTGTGAGGGATTGGCCACATCACTACGGCACGGCTTCGTTAATGTGAAACGGCGCGGCGCGGCGCCGTAAAAAGGCACGTTGCCGTGTCGTGCATATACACGGTGCCGTGTTTCATTATAAAGTGCAATATTAAGTAAAATGTCCTGTGCGTATAGATTAAAATAGTTTGAAGCCGTTGCTACACGGCACCGTGTATCTGTACGACTCAGCAACGTGCCTTTCTACGGCGCCGCGCCGTTTCACGTTAACGACGCCATGCCGTGGTGAAGTGGCCATCAGGCCCTGAGTGGAGTATGATTGAATAGTATATAATATTTCAATTGAACTACTTATTTATGTGCATTATGCAAATGTATGATTAATATTTTCTCTTAATTCTTCGCAGTCAAGGTACTTCGTGTGCTTGAAAATATAAAATTATCTGTTACAAATACTAAGTACGTGTACTCGTAAATTCAGATACTGTTTTGTAAACCTTACCAAATGACGTGCCCGCAAAATGCCCGCTTTAGTTCGACGTATGCTCATTAGTAGTGATTAAACGAAAACCGAGCATCATTTGCTTGTGAATACACTCTCGGGCGCACTATCGATTTCATTATTACACAAAACATTTTCATAAATATGTTTTAATCTACACAAAACATTTTCATAAATATGTTTTAAGAGAATATTGTGACCTTTACTTTTGTTAAATAGAATTCACAAAATGAAAAACAAACTATTGGATTGTATGAGTGACTGTCAGGTGGGTTTGACTGCAAATAAGTTCTTTATTTTATTGGCGTGTAAAATATCAAAGCCATTTCTCATCCCTAAAATGGGGTAGTGTTAAAAGTAATGTTAACCTTATCTTATTTATCGCAATTCAAAGTATGGGTGACAGTTACTACTACAGCGACAAGCACTCGGACGTCTACCTTACCTCGAACAAAATATATCGGGTCTACCTTACCTCGAACAAAATATATCGTCTAGCAATTTTCTATCTTTAATTAGGGCATCCAGAGGGCTTATTATCTAATGCACTCGCAATTGCAACCGGCTTCAAAGTGGAGCAATTGTTTTCATTTTGTATGCAGACAAGCCTTCGATTTTCAAAATGAAAACGATCGTGATTGCGAGTGCGTTAGACAATAAGCCCTTAGGTTACAATATTATTTGAAAGGTACTGTTTTATTCATAGCTTTAAGGCATCCAATTGTAACTATGGCGTAATGGTAGATTGGTTAAATTTTACTTATCATTCAAACAAGTTTGATCGCCATTTGTATACCTACTACGTGTACCAATTATTTTTCCCGCAACAATGATTAAATTCTAAAAGACTAAAATAATGTGTTTCTCGCATTAGAATACGAAGCCTGCTTTTAAGGCGCAGTCTGGTAAATACTTATATCTTTTTCTATGGTTATATTAATAATAATAGTTTACTTTATACTCGTACTCATTATTAAAATTAAAATGAACCAAAAGCGCTAAGTAAAAAAACTGCGAGAATACTGACGTATGCCAACTTATAATTACGTTTTGTTTTTAATTATGTGCAATTAATTTAAGTTCAAGGTCAAGTTTTAAGGTCATTGACTGTTGTTAGCACCAAACCATGTCAACCTGAAGAATATATTTATTCAAGTCAACTCTTCTTGCGCTTCGATGGGATTGAGGCAATCTGTTTCTGAGCCAGCTCGCCTATGGAACACGGGCACCACAGTACGCGACCCATAAGTTTAAGGTCAAGGTCATTGACGTTTGTTATTGTTGTTAGCAATAAAAGTACATATTTATTCATTAAGAATACTGGGTGGTCCAAATAGTGACGTCCAATTTTTTTTAATAGAATTCTCACACCATAGTTTGTCCGAAAATACCCCATGTATGTTACGCGATTTTTGCTAGTTTCGGAGATATTGATCGTTTTAATCGGAATTTTTGTAATTGGGGTATTTTCGGATACAAATTGGTGTGAGGATTCTATAAAAAAATGGACGTCACTTTTTGGACCACCCTGTATATTTACTCACTTTGCGCTTCGATCGGATTGAGTCAATCTGTCTCTGAGTCAGCTCGCCTATAGACCGCGAGCCCCACAGTACGCGACCCATCGCCGAGTAGAAGAAGGTCATGCCCAGCATTGGGGCTACGTACGTCACTATAAAAAACAACACCTGGTACCTGCAGAACAAGTAAAAAAAATGTAGTTTAGTCACAGAATATTGATTTTGAGTCTTGGTGTGAAAAGTCTGAATTTAAAGAGGATCAATAAAAATGCCATCTTGACCGTCCTCACCGATATATCTACCGCATTTTTTAAATAGTTGAATAAAGCATGGTTCGTTTAGAATTGGCACGCATAAATGAATTAAAAAAAAATGTTTCTAGAGATCTTATTTCAAAAGTGATAATCACGGTTTGTTGACAACCTTTTTATGTTTAAATGGTGCAAAAATTATAGACTTTGATCAATGCGTTTAATAGTTATCGACAATGGAACTTGAAAAAAGGAAAGTAATTGTGAACAAATACTTGGAAAATCCATCGTGGTCCGGGTCGCAGATAGCTAAGGCACTAAATTTCCACAAAAGTACTTTTTGTAGAGTTATAGAACGATACAAGGGGACCCTGTCTTGCCGCCGAAAGACACAGATCAATCGTAAATCAGGTACCAGGGATAGATAACTTAAAAAGGAAGTGTTGAGAGCTGTTGAACAAAATCCAGGGCTGTCCGATTACGATCTATCCCGTAAATTAAAAAAAAGTCGAAGTACTGTGAGACGGATTCGCCTTCGAGCTGGCTATAAGAGCTATAAAGCTATTAAGAAGCCAAATCGCACCATGAAGCAGAACCTTCAAGTTAAAAAGCGAGTTCACTTGTTGTATGACAAAGTTTTAACCAAATTCAAAGGGTGCTTCTTGATGGACGACGAAACCTATGTTAAACTCGATTTTAAGCAATTGCCCGGTTCAAAGTATTACTTGGCTGATGCTAGAGGAAATGTTAAAGAAAAATATAAGTTCGTTAAATTGGAAAAATTCGCAAAAAAACACATGATATGGCAAGGGATCTGTAGTTGTGGCTTAAAGACCAAAACTTTCGTTACGTCTTCTACAATGACGTCAGATGTTTACATGAAAGAGTGCCTGCAGAAACGAGTTTTACCTTTCATTAGAAACCACCGTCTTCCTGTGAAGTTTTGGCCAGATTTAGCTAGCTGCCATTACTCAAAAAAGGTACTACAGTGGTATGAAACCTATCAGGTCGATTACGTGCCTCGTGACATGAATCCTCCAAATTGTCCACAGTTTCGACCAATTGAGAACTACTGGGCAATTATGAAAGGGAAACTCAAAAAGAGTGGCAAAATGGTCAAAGATGTAAATTCGTTGCGATCTACGTGGATTAAATTTTATAACCCTGGTAATATGTACCAATTCTAAGTGAACTATGCTTTAGCTAAACATTCGTATTACGTAAAAGCGGTGATAAGGAACCAGAGTCAAATGATTTCTTCCCTTAGAAATTGGAGCGTGTTTCCTTTCAGTACACTGAATGGAATGGGGCTCTTCAAAAGCTTTCCTTCGTACAAAACAACACTGACACGTTTGAAACAATATTTGCGGAAAATAGACTCAGATTTATATAGGTATTTTTTAATCGGTTGGCAGAATATTCACGCTGTCAGCAAAAATGCTTTTGGTCAGCAACTAAATTAAATGCAATGATAAATTGGTATGCTACTTATGGTCAGCTCAAATATTATATTGATCAGCAATGTTATGTTATATTTTGCTGCTTCAAAGTCGATTGGTAAGCCAATAGCATTTTGTGATTTATATTTCATGAAATTTCCGTTAGCTACTTTTTTTTGTTCGAGCAGTGCATAAAGATTTATTTGGTAAGCATTCAATGAGTGCACCCGTACTTGTAAAATGAGAGCATTATTTCTCCTAAAATAGTGTTGTGTGCACCGCACCTATTAATTAATTAGTGTGTGAAATCTTACAACTTGCCCATCCAATGGTTAATCTTGGTATATACCTATTGATATTTTAATATTATGGTGCCTGCAATCTGTGTCTGAAAACAGATAGCAAGGAAGGTAGGGTCCTACGTTGCTTCGGACCGCTCGCACATGCGCCTCTTGCTTCGCTCGGGAGGTTGCCGACTCGCTTTGCTCGCCACCTCCCCCCTCCCTCCACATCAAGCCTAGTAATCTTCTGGCCTTGCTCGTAAGCTTCTGACTCCACGCTTTGCAAAATCACCCAAGAGGTGGGACAGACAAGACCACTTGGAGACGGGTGCTTCGGGTTTTCATTCTTATAGGTAACGTTTTTAGTGCTTCTACACTAAACTGATAATAATAATGAAAATAATTTAAATTAAATTATTTAATCGTAAATAGAAACCAAAAATTTAACGCATAATGTTCATTCTACATTGTTTAAATTACGTAAATCACAGTCAAACACGTTGTAACTCGTTTACCACTAGCTGCTAATGTCACGCGACTATTCCCCGCCCACCCATTTTACATATCATATACGTTGCCAACTTTTCAACACAAACGCAGCTTAACTGATTAAATGGTTGACCTATGATTTATATGCTGACCAATGTGATATTTCTGCAGTCTACTTATACTTTACTGCCTACCAGCAGTGTAATCTTGCTGACTATTAATTAATCATTTTGCGGATCAATTTTTTTTATCTCTTATATTTATTTAATTAAATCTAAATTATTTATTTCAGTCATCTTTGGACCATAATATGCACGCACCCTGCGCGTGCGCACCAGGGATGTGCAGCGTTTTTGCACGGTGGCGTAAAAGCAGTCCACTCTTTCATCCGCGAAAATACCCAATTTAGCAAACAAATTTTATTTGAAGTTTACCAATATTGATTAATTTGACGATAATAGCGATTTAGATGCAACCCAAGTATTGTGCCCGGGCATTTATTTACCGTCGACAAAAACATTATATGCTGACCATTCGATTTAACTGCTATTTTATTCAAAGCTGATCAAATATAATAAACAAAAATAACAGTGCTACCTACAAATATAATCTTGGTTTATTCTGAGGAAAACTTTTGATATGTCCTCATAACAACAAAATTGCAATCATGGACTTTAGAAAGCAATTCGCTGTGCTGGCACTCAGGTTTGGCAGCGTGCCAGGTACGAGTATACTGCAGTACAGTACACTAGCCTAAAACCGTGAAGTACATCTATACCCGTATTTGCATTTTAGGGCAAAATTACTGGAGCAAATTATGCTCCATAACGTTATGCTCGCAGTTTACTATGAATCAAAAGAAATCAACTTAATTTTGTAATTTAACATTTTAATTTAAGTTAGAAAAAATGTAAACACTAATAGGTAAGTAATTTACATTTTTCCAAAACAAATTCCTTTTAATTTCGTCATGTTTTCTTTTCCTTTGATTTTCATTCACGTCATTTTGTTTGTAACCGCGTTTTGTTTTTTCAACTCTAGCACTAGCTGAGACTTAGAAAGTACAATTTGCTGGTGGTAGCCTTTAGCAGAAATTTGTTTAGTTATTTTCTCAATAAATAAGGAACAAAAAAATAAAAATACAATATAGTTTACTTTTGAGACAAAAATCTATAAGTGTGATATGATATTATCTCCAAATACCATTTTAAGAAAGTTGCTGTTGTCAATTATTAAATTAGTCTCGAAACCCTTTCTAAACGACGAAGAGAAATGGAATTAATACACAAGACCTTCATACCTACTTTGACCCTACACAATTTTCTACTAGGGTACAATGATTATTTCTGCGTAAGTAGTTAGTCTAAAACTAGTCTTAACGCTCGGCTGGTCAAGGGTCAAAGACTAACGGTAATATGGATAATATCCATATTATGCCGTCTGGAACTTATTATTTTTATTTGAAAAAATATAAAACTACGTGTCATCAAAGAAAATAAGATTGGCCTTTGTGATTTTCTAAATAAGGTAACAAACTTTTCAATTAACAGAAACCTAACACAATAAACCCATTTAACTTTTTAAAGATTCAATATTACAGAATTGCAACCATTTATATTTTAATCTCTTGAAATTATAACTTGAAACGTGACTTATGAAGAAATTTACTGTAAAGTACAGCTAAAATAGTAATAATATAAAATCTATTTTTCAAATGTAAAAACCTTTTGCTTACTGGAATCCTTTTACTTGCGAGCACTTTAAATATGTGTGCTTAATTTATGTCTTTCTGCAGATGTTTTTACTAAGATAAAGGTATTATCGTGCAGGTGCTTCATTCTGGTAAAAATATATATACATGTTTTCTTTTATAAATAATGGACCAGTTGTGCTGAAAGAAATTTTGTAACGTTATATTATGCAAACATTCGGACATTAAGATTGTCAAATAAAAATATTTTAATAAAAAACTTTTAAAAACCATACAAAATTAAATATATACAGCAGATGGTACAAAGGCGAACTTATTCCTTTACGAGATCTCTTCCATTTAACAAAGAGCGATTGAAAAGTAATTTTAAACATAACAAATACCCAAATAAGTACAACACCAAAAAGTTAAACTGAATTTAAACTGCAATAAATAGATATATTCCTGTTGTTGTTAGCCTAAAGTGTTCCACTGCTGGGAAAAGGCCTCCCTCTCGCCCTTCCACGCATTCCTGTCTGGAAGGGACTGGCAGGAGGCTGCACAACACAAGAATACGTGGAAATAAATATATAACTTAGAAAAAAGACACAATAACCATTAAAAATAAGTACAAGTGTCATACCAGTACATCTTCAGTCTAGTTTTGAGATAATCTACAGACCGAGACTACCTAATATCAATTGGATACGGATTTCTCAATCGCTTATCATAGGACTATAAAGAGAAATACATAAATTTAATTTAACGAGTAATCTGATCTGATCTGATCAACGTGGATATCAAATATGACTCTCTGACCTAATAGAATTCGCTTTTTACAAGTTTGATCCCCTAAATAACAATATGGAATTAAGGGCGTGATAGTCTCAAGTTCTTAAAGTTTATTTTGACCCACTCTACTCTAGTTCAGCTGGCAGTATATTGTCCGAAGCATTATTCATTCAGCAACTAACAGACAAGACAAGGCCAGTTTTAAAATAGTCTAGTGAACACGAAACTAAAAAACATAAAACACCAATTAAAGGGTAATTTGTTGGTCTCTATAATCTTTACTCGTTCTTTACCTGTATTTTTGCATAAAGCGGGTATATAAAGCCCTTTTACATCATAACATTGCAAGAAGTGTCATTGAATAGATCATAAATAAAAGAAACATTATTATACTTTTATGATCATTTTTTAGAATGTCAACGATCAGAATTATTATATTTGTAGGTACATTTTTGATATGACTGTGATAATAAAATATGAAATAAAATTTTATTTTATTTGCTACTAGTTAGACATGTCTTCTCACACTAATTGTTCTCATGTAATTGTTCAAGATTCTATTAAAGATAATTTATGCCAAAGGAAATATACGAGTATGAGATTAAACTAAAAAATATTATCTTTCAAAAGCCGCATATAACTGACCTGAATAAGCTGCTCTGCTCTAGCTGAACCCCAATGAAGTGGAAATAACTCTTGAACTCCATTTCACTGTTCAGATTTCTAAAGTCTAATTTCGTATTCAGATTTCCTGACTGAAACCTTTTCAATTCGTCGCTTTACTTCACACTCGGTCGTCGCTAAACTGGTGGAATCCCGATTTAAGTACAAAAGATTTATTAAATATGAAAGAAACTCAAAATTTAAACGGATAATTTCAAAATTAAATTAATTGTGTACAATTCTTAAAATAAGTTTTTCATATTCAGTAGATATCTTTAATACGAATAAAATTAAATATCATATTTGGGATCTGGGATCTTGTCGTTGTAATTGTTATTATCGGGGATATGCTTGTCATATTTGATGTTTGTTGTGACAAGGTACTACGCGAGTGACGGGGTGTTTTCTATTAATTAAAAACGTTAAAACATTTATTATAAAACGCGGTTGCTTATTTGTTACATTTATATCAAAATATTATAAGGCTCTGTCCATGACAGCTTTCTGCCATTTCTATAGAAACATTTCGTGTTCATATTTTATTTAAGTAATAGGACAAAGAGGGAACGTGATCGTCTTCAACCTTCACAATAGTAAAGTAAGATCAAGCGGGGCTATTGTGACGGAGGGGTAAATGAATCGCTTAATTTTTTCAGGGGAATTCAACGTTTTAAAACTGTTTATGCTAAATTAAGATTCTTAAACTACTATAAAAGGACGCAAAAATAGTTATACTACAAGTATAGGGAAAAATCTGGAAACTATATAATTTTTAATTAAATCACAAAAAAACAGGATCTTAATGCAAGGAACGGCGGTTCAAATTTTGAATTGAGTATAGTCAAAATGGACCTTATTACATAGGAAATAAAGTTTATAACAAAATGAATGAAAATATATTTTCTTTTGCGTTTTCGAATCCTCGGTGTGCGAGTCTGACTCGCAATTGACCGGTATTTTTTATTATTATTATTATTATTTACTGACAAAATAAATGAATATTATCAGCGTTTGCTACTGCCGCTTTGGACTATTGTTGAGCCTTTATCAACTGTCCATCGCAGCAATAAAACCCGCTGTCAGCAAGGATGTGCAACACACGATAAACACGGTTTTTTCCTTACAAAGATCTATCGATAGCAGCACAACGCATCACTTACGCTCGCCATAAGCCCCCGAGTGCGAGCGAGAGAGTATGATATAAATGATTTATTGCTCCGATGGACAGTTGATAATGGCTCTACTATAGTGGTTTTTGGAATTTGTTTTTTTAGAGAAGAATAGAATAGAATTATGTATTTGCTTAAAAACATGGTTACAAGATTCTTAATACTAGTAAGTAGGTGAGTGTCACATGTTTTGTCATACAATGATTTTTTTAAGTCTAAGTTGCTGTGACTTATGGAACACCATGTGACGTTTAAGCTCTTTAGCCATTAGCAGATTTTTTTCAATTTATTTTCTCATTATATCGTAATTCAAACAATAATTAAAAATAATGCTTTAGAGACAAACGTCTATAAGCATGATTTTTATCACAATACCTTTTTCAAAAAAATCCTTTTGTCAATATTGTCCTTCTGCACACTTTAAGGGTAATACTTCCACGGACAGCCAATGTTAGTAAAAGAAACGGGAAATACGTATAGGAACTAGCTTAAGACTGATGACATCTATAATTATATATTATTTAAAACAAAACAAACAAACTTACACAAAGTCCATATAGGATACATCTGGGAGTCCGTCCGGCCAGCTGAGTAGACACGCCGTTTTGAGAGTGCCTTTGGACCTGCGGACAAAATTTAATTCCATTAACAGAAGTTTTAAGCATTGGGGCCAATTCAGATAAGTGTTCTTCTTCCCGCCGGCGAATGGGATGTTATGTAAGGATAGTATATTATTACAATGCATGTTCATTCTTAACTCCTAAATTCAAAAATAAGATAGTTCTTTTATTTAAACAACAGAAGTGATATAAGTATAGAATAACACTGACCGCCCCTTATTCATTCAAAGATTGCTTAACATAATCATGCTTTTTATTTTTCACTAGCTTCTGCCCGCGACTTCGTCCGCTTAGAATTAGTAATTTTGCCATCTCACAGGAACACTGATTTATTTCGGGATTCAAGGTAGCCTATAAGCAGTGTATAGGGTGACGGCACCAATGATGGACACTTTCAGCTGACCGACACCAGTAATGGACACTTCAATCTTAATTCAAATTCCATACAGTCCTAAATCGACTGTTGCAAAACAAATGAATAACCCTTATCTTCTGTACAATAAGAATCAAGTGTCCATCATTGGTCTTTTTGCATTACTGGTTCCGTCACCCTAAGCAAACTCTATTTTAAATTATATCCAACCAAATTCGGCCATCCGTTTTAGCGAAGAAGTAACAAACTCACGCACGCATAACCTTTCGCATTGATATTATATGTAGGATAGGATGTAAATAGGTACATCCAGCACACACAATCGCTCCGGCCGAAATCATAGTCAATAAAAATACCCTCGGTGCGCGAGTCCGACTTGCACTTGACCGGTTTTCAGTATTTGACGCTTGCGTATTTTACCGTTATATTATAATGATACAATAAAAAAAATGGTTCGCAGTTTTTTTAATCTTAATTTTGTATAGAATAATACAAACGGACAATATCCCAAACAAAGCAAGTAGGACGAAGTTCTTCGATCAATGAGCGCGAGCGGGCTTTGCCGCTCCTATTTACACCTCCGGCGTCCGCGACACGCTGCGAAGAACTTTGTCGCTGTATACGCGAAAAAGAACTTTGACGCTGTATTATACTTTCATGTATAAACTAAAGTTGCCAATTTCACACTGAACAAATTTTACGATTTAGATGTTAATGCGTAATGTATATTCAGTATAGTAGATGTAAGTGCCCAATTAGTTTTTAATTCTAAAGTTGAATAGGTAATAAAGAAAAGTTAGGGTATTTAATATTTTACATGTTTAATTTTCGGTACTGGGTGGTCAAGAAATAACTTAACCTTACTAAGCCTGTTCGGATTCTGGATGGTCATAAAAAAAACTTTACCCTAACCTAATCAACTATACTTACTCCCAGTACATTATAGCTATTATCTCTACCTCTATCCCCCATTTCAACTACTTAGGAATGTTTTTTGAAAATCGCCAAATGTTTTTTTTTAGTAACACCAATTTTAACGTTTACAACTAAAAAAATGACGAACTCTCATATAAAATTCTACATCCCCCTTTTATCCCTTAGGGGTAGTTTTTCCAAAATCGCTGTAAGCTATAATTTTTATTTTTATTAGTTAATACCAATTTTCACGTATCTAACTTCACAAAATAAATGCGTTTTTGAAGGCAGTTTTTTGTTTTTTAAAACATTTATTTTATTTTTGACTTTTTAGAGATCATAATTAGCTTATGTTCCTAGTCCCACTTCTTAGTTGATATGAAACTTTAAGACATTTCACGATCGCCGCCAGCAACGCCGCGGGGAAGTCATAGTCATATTTAAACAATTAAATGTCCTTCGTTGTAGTCGCTCAACTATTTTAATCGAGATATCTTATCACCACCCTTGAAAAAAGTATCGTTGAGGAGTTCCGGTGGCCATCTGTGGTCTTCATCATCAGTGCCATTTCACCAAATGATACTTTCTGAATGCAAATGCTAGATTTGTTACTAAAAATACTAAAATCGCTATATGTTTGCCTACGATATTTGAAGAGTTCCCTCAATTCCTCACTGATCCCCTTAAAAATTTACCCTTTAGGGTTAATAATATGAGCAGGATTAGTAGGATACTCGTATTAGTAGGATTAGTGGATAATAGCTTCTAGTCTTCGTCCGCTTAGATTTCGATTATAGTTATTCCCTCGGGAACTTTTAAATTTTCCGGGATGAAAAGTAGCCTATGTGTTATTCCAGGGTATAAGCTATCTCCATTCCAAATTTCATCCAAATCCGTCCAGCCGTTGCAGCGTGAAGAGGTAACAAACACACACACACACACACACACACAAACTTTCGCATTTATAATATTAGTAGGATTAAGAAATTATGATTTATGGAGCGTCAACAAATAACCTTTAAGCTTACGCTTAAAGGTGTACTTTTTAGGCGCTCCTTGAATTCGGGAGATCATTCCATCACTTGGACGCCGCCTCGAACTCGAAACTACCCCGAAACGCCGCGGTTCGGTGCATCAAATTTAACAATTAAGTTATGCTAAATTAACAGCAATTCAAAGAATTGGTAAGTAGTTATGTTGTTATTTATTAACAGCGATCCCCACACTAGGTCAGTTTTTCAGTAGTTTAGAATATCTATTATAATATTTATAAAACTAAATGGTCTTGTTATGTAGGAAAACATGATATAACATCGTACAAGGTTATTAAACTATAACACCACTGAAAATTATTGATAGAATTGCGGAACACTAAAGTCGGCCGCACATTATGTCCACACTAGTCGCCGCCACTAAACGCGACCACTAGTGGAAGCTAAGCCACTAAAAGCAGGCACTAACAGCGGCCACAAGTGGCTAAGTGTGCGGCTGTGCGCACCAGGCGAGCGACAAAACGCTGCTACTAAACTAATAGCGAGCATCGACGACTCCCGCAGCTTGTGAATCGGACGCGGCCACCCAACGCTGGGTATGCTCTAATGCTATTACAAACTGTATGAAAAACGCGTCCGCAACTTGTAACGGTCACTAGTCGTTCTAATGTTGGCATTAAAGTCAGCGACGGTCTTCCATAACCTCTATTTGAATACCTAATTATTATGTTCCTTTGTAAATAATACTTTTTTAATTTTGTAGCTTAGAATTTCTTTTACTTACAGTAAGTTAGAACTACTTTAAAAAAAAATTGCCCGTTTTCTTTCTAAGCAGGTTTACTAATTACAGCTAGAAGGTTCAATGAATTACTACACTAATATTAAAATTCTTTAACTTCGCGATTCGTTTACCAAAGCATCTCGTACTTGAATCGTGAATATAATTTGACTTCGTTTTCTAATCGAGATTCCGTTCGTCATTATTAAAAGCTTTAAATCTTTTTGAGAAACCCTTGATGTTTATTTCATTAGGGTTTCGCAAAAACCAAATACTGAAAATCGGAACTCTTAACTTTGCTGTCCGTCTGTCCGTCGATCTGTCAGGACCCTTTTCCCTTGAAATAGCGAAAGCTCGACTCTAAATTTCAATAAAAGAAGCTAGTAAAAGGGCATACTTAATTGGCATGGACGGTGTCTGGGAGCCTAATATGGCTGCGTTTATCGGGTGACAAAATGTGGATAAAACCGGATGTTTTATGACACGTATATGTATATAAGTACGAGAGTGACTAGTGTGTACGAGATACTAGGCCCTCTAGTTAATCAAAAGGGCTATTGATTTGTCCAGAGTGTGGTATGGCTATAAACGATAATGAAACTAAGCGACAGCAGGACGGTACTACGTTTCTAATATTTAACAAATAAGACGTATGTGTAGAACCCTCAGTTCTCAAGTCCAACTCGCACATGACCGGTATATTTACTATTTAATTTACTTTACTGTATTTTGTATCCGTCGTGATTTGTAGTGTTGTTGAGTATCGCTTCGTTTGTTTACCTTTACAAACAAAAACACGGTTTTAAGGGTTCCGTAGTCAAGTAGGAACCCATATAGTTTCTCTAAGCCCAACGAGCTAAAGCGGCAAAGTACGGCGGTGGCGGCGGTAATATACTTGGGACGACGACTTTACTCGCCAACATTACCTAGCTCAAAAAACATATATTTACACTATTGCTTCATCACTCTCTGCAGAGTACTCTTTCTACTTCTAGTGTTTTAGCTAATTGCATTGCAAGTGGCAACAATGTCAAAGGAAGTTTTTCTCTTTCATTTTCTGTAGAAAAAAAAACCCGTCCACATTGCGCTCGATGTATAAAAAAATTTGCGCATGTATGCGGTTTTTTTTTTAAATCGACGTAATATTATTAATATTGAATATCATAATCACGCGATGGCAAATTCAAAACCACGTCAGCCGAATAAGATTGACGCACAATAGCAAAACTCAGTATACAGAATTATCATTGACGCCACGTTTAGACACGCACAGATAAAAGACCGGGTTTGAAACCAATATCAGCAAAGGCACGGGACCGTATAGTGGAAATTGATTTGATAAGGCACGTGTGGGATTACAGGGGGATGCAAAGATTAGGGCTTCAGATTAGTATGCTGTATCTTTTGAAGACGAGTGTAGTTTATTATGTCATCTTAAAGTGAGCAGATTCGTTTACAATGTCTGATATTTTGATACTTTAGGTGGGTATACACGGAATAAAATAAGGATAAATTATTTTTTACATAGATAAACGTTTTAAACGTATTACTAGTGAAATGTTATGGGTAAACTTTTATTTTTTCTTTCCTTGTTTAAATTAAATACCTGTTGCGTAATTTCTGTATAATATACTATTTTTTTACTTCAAGCCCGGTTTTATCTAATCCCCAGGTTTAATTACTATTAGGCACTTGTCCCACCGCCGGCGAGTAAGCGATGAACTATCGGCGATTTTCTCGCCCAAGAAACGAACAAAAGATAATCGCTCCGGTGTAAAGAAAAGAGAGAGATATATTTATAGTTCATCGCTGGCTGTTCACACTGCCGGCGAGGACTCTCGCTACTAGTTTAGCGAAACAAAAGATATAGATCCCGTGTCAATAAAAGAGACACATATATTAATAGTTGATCGCTGGCTGTACTCGCTTCCCGCTCATCGCCCGCGGTGGGACAAGTGCCTTAGGCACTGGTCCCACCGCCGGCGAGTGAGATATGAACTATCGACTTTTTTCTAGCCCAAGAAACGAACAAAAGATAATCGCTTCCGTGTAAATAAAAGAGAGAGATATATATTTATAGTTCATCGCTCGCTGTTCAAACTGCCGGCGAAGACACTCTCCCAACGCCCGGCGAGTAAGCTATAATCTCTCTCTTTTCTTTACACCGGAGCGATTATCTGTTGTTCAGAGCGATTATCTGTTGTTGAGAAAATCGCCGATAGTTCATCGCTTACTCGCCGGCGGTGGGACCAGTGCCTTACACCACTCCCATTTTTATCCGTACCCAAAGGGTGACAACGGGATCTAATTACTGACCCGTACGTCCGTCTGTCCGTCTGTCAGTCAGCGGGCTGTATCTCATGAACCGTAATAGGCAGAAAGGTGAAATTTTGTCGGAGGATGTATTTCTATTGCGGCTATAACAAACAAATGATAAAAATGTAATTCAAATTTTAAAGGAACGAATCCGTTCGTGTGCGAGCACGACTCTGTCAAAAATTGCATTTTTGGGACAAGCTTTTGTTGCCAGCTGTACTTTTTTTACAAAGTCATTATCTCCTTATCAAGACCAAACTAATGCGGTACAACACGGTAGGTCTAGGTACGTTAAGTATATTCGGAGATCCTGTCGCTCAGAGTAGCGGAGATTAGCTCTTAGATACCATAATATTTCAGCGTCATTTGGTTCACATGTCATAATGTAGTCCAAACTACAGTCCATTCCATTAACGGGAAGTGGTTCAAGATTGACTTACAAGATTTGACCTAAACTGACATGTACCTACAAAAAAAATTGCAAGTCTCAACACGTGGGTCTACATTAAGTACAGCGGGGATCCTGTCACAACCTTCCGACTTCAACATCAGATCAGCTCCCACAAATGTGGGATCATCAAATGGTTTTGGATATAACTAGACAATACCTTTTTTATCAAAAAAAATACAATTACTGTAATAGGGAGTCAGAAAGATGCACCTGTATTCCTTCGTTGTAGAGTAGAGCAGGCACGGCACGGCGAGCAGCATCCCGCTGAGCCAGATGGCCGCGATCATGATGAGCGAGCACGTCTTGGACATGCGCGGACGCATGGGCCGCACTATTGCTTGGTACCTACCAGAAAAAATCAAAGAATTAAAAAAATTATATATATACAGGGTGTCTTAAAAACCTTTCAACATATTTGGCGGGGTAATAGTTCGCACGATTCTGATCACGGGGGTATGGTTCATTTTTGTTTCTGTTAAAGTAAAAAAAAAAGAAGGTTTAATTATATTCATCTTGTTACTTGATGTATCGCAGCCGATATCTTGACCTTGACATTTTGGCGTTGATTACTATACTACTCCAAACGCTCGTAGTAACTAACGTCAGAATTCCAAGTTCAAGGTCAATGACCTTACCTACGTTGTTTACATGGTATGTAAACAAACAGTTCGCTCCATGTAAACAAAAATAAGTTAACATTTAAAAAAAAAGATAACTTTTAGTGCAACTTACTGTATTTTTATTTTTGCAATTTGAACACTAGCTGGTTTTAAATGTAAAATCACTAGATCTCTTGCTTCTTGCTTCTTGTTCATGCTTTGCCAAGGCTGATAATATCGTCAGTCTTATATTACTGTCGAGATCTAACCATTTACCATTGTTTCCTGCTCTAAAGTGGCCCATATAACTGGTTTACAGCAAAAATAATTACGACTAAAATATCTGAAAGTAACATAATTTAACAATGACATCTAATGACAGCCATAAATTCATAGACAGACATCTAAAAGTTCGGATAGACATGGATTGAACGATCCGATTTTAGTGCTCTCCGTATTGATCCGTAATGCAAAACATTTAGTCGATGGATATAAAGGCCGTCGCATAATTGAATATAATTATTTATAATGTAACACTTACCATAGAGAAAAAAAATACCAACCCTTCCCAGGCCATGGAATCGATAAACTTACGTAGTACAGCGCGATAGCTCTTAGGTGCTTCGGGTTTGTACTTCTCTCTCACTCGCTCTTAATAAGAGCGTATGGGAGCGAGTGAGAGAAAAGTTCAAATCCAAAGCACCTAAGTGCTCACAGACTGTACATATTTTGCACAATTAGGCTAACCTGTCATTATCTTACTCGTTTTTGCAATAGGAAGCTTCAAGAAAATGCCGTGTTATAGCAATAACCGTGTAAGAGTACAAAAAATCCAATACAAGATTTGCGAATTTGATGTGTTTATGGCATCAAAGATTAATCCTATTGCCAAACCTGCATCCCTGATAGATTTAAATCAAAGTGGTATAGCTCATAGAGTACTAGTACAGAATCTGAACTATATTATGAACTTTGCACCAGCTATTCTTCTCTGTTTTAGATTACGTATTTCTTAAGAAGAAATGAAACAAAAACTAGGCTGTTTTTTCTTCTTCAAATGTCACGATCGCAACGTCAAATTCAACGTCGACTCTGACAATGGACCTCTCTTGGACTTTGAATACAGATCAGAATAAAATTATGTCCATTGTAATAAATTAATATTATTTATATTAAATAAGTTTAAACATCGATGATCATGTTGCCAATTTCACTCCGAGCAGTAGTAGCGACATAATTTTTACCCTTTTGGCTAAGCTACCATGCCTACGGATAAAAAAATTGGTCCTAATAACGGTTGTTGCCCTTAAGCCGAGTCCGCTGCGCCATGGTATCGTGTTTTTCTAACACCTAACATGTTAGGTTCTCCCTCCGCAGGCGAACGCGGGGGATATCATCCATCCCCCGCGGCAAACATGTAAGGGGCCTTCTAAACGGGCCATATTTTCACTGCAATATGTGGCCGGCAACTATTAGTGTCCCTGTCTTACTCGTATGTTAGAGAAAGACACCAATAGTTGCCGGCCACATATTGCAGTGAAAATATGGCCCGTTTAGAAGCCCCTTTAAGAAAACACGAATAACATTGCGCAGCCCGGCTTCGTGTTCGCTCTATCCTTGTCCTGACTAATTTCCTCTATGAAGGACACTTTTGTATGGATGTTGTACTAAATTTATTTGTTCTTATTAAAAGTCATTGGGCAGGACGAGGCTATGACGACAGACTAACGATGACGGCTAGTTTGCTTATTTATTAGTAGGAGCATGACAACGAATGCAACTGTTTGCCTATGTTGATCGAAATTTATGAACAACTAGCGTTTGACAACGAGCTCTGCGACTCCGTCCGCACACAAGTCAAGTCGTTTGTCGCTCTTCCTCGGCTCTTTATTGTAACATCTGGGTACCAAATTTCACAACGATCGATAGGTGGTAAAACCGTGAAGACGTACTCACGTAATAAATCAACACAACTTCGAGTAAAAAAAAAAAATGAAGTATGCAGATAGCTCGAATCACCGAAATGGCCATAGGATAAGTAGGTACATTACAAACTTTTCATTACCTACTCTAAGAAACTTATCATGTACGAGAAATTATACTGTCAGATGCGATGAGGAGCAACGATAGTAAGTGATAGCGATAGATAGACGTAATGTGGAGAAAAGGATCTCCGTCGACACTACTTGATTTGAAATTAAGAGCTCCTATTTCTGGGTGGTTTGGCCCTTCGGGCCTGAAACCTTCCTACGTATTTACATTTTTAGCAAATGAAAACGATCATTTCACAATTTGTCCTACTAGTAGAACTACGAGGAATAGGTCTCCCTCTTGGTCCTACTAATATGTTAAATCAGTAGGACCATGAGAAATCACGTCATATATTTTCGGCATAATCCTGATTGGACAGAATCAGCTTTGGACAGAATAGTCTTATGGCAGACCATGTATTAGACAAATGAAAAAAAAAGTTATATGAACGATTTTAATATTACATTGTAACTAACCTCGAGAAAGCATTTTTACAAACAACAAATGTGTCACGTGTTACAAATGATGGGTAATAAAATTAGTACCTAGCATTTAGTTATTTTTAATCATACAAATACACACGTTTACTCTTGGTCCTAGGGTGATGGAACCAATAATGAACAAGGACCAATAATGGACACTTGATTCTTATAGTAGGTACAGAAGATAAGGGTTATTCATTTATTTTGAGATAGCATCCATTATTGGTGCCTTGAGCTAAAAGTGTCCAACATTGGTGCCGTCAATTGTATCAAAAGTGCACCTAGATTTGATCACGAAATACTAATTGTGGTTGTAAAAGTAGGTAGGTTAGGTTAGTTAGGGTTCTTCAGATGCCCGAAGGGCAAACCACCAAGAAACAGGAGCCCCGCCGAAAGTCAGTAGGACAAAATATAGTAGGACCACTAGAAAACAGCCGTGAATACTACTTAAAGCCATACAGTATTTCATATTTTGTGGAACTGTACTTCTGCCGTAAAACGATTCTGTCCAAAGCCGAATCTGCCCAATCAAGATTCTGCCGAAAACAGATTCTGCCGTACACCGCCGGAGGGGATTGGTGCTTTGCTAGACCTATTTGAAATAAGGTTGTAAGTACCTTACCAATAATAATTATCAGGCGAAGACCGGCCGCTGCGCAATTTTTAACCGACTTAATTTGCGTGTTAAACGGCGTTATACAAATAATATGTATACTAGTATACCACCACCACATTCATGGTACATACCACCGTAGATCACAGGTGCCCTTTACGAGGCCTCTTACTACAGCGGTTTTCTTGATCATTAAAGTGAAATTGCACCTAAATGTTACAACTCAGTCGCTACCTTTAGCGATTTAGCTAATTGCCATATCATAGGTAAGTACCTAATAGTGGCATATTTGTTATCAAATATTAAGTACCGGATAAATAATATCTGTCAGTGTACCTTTATCAATGGAATTTTATTAATTGACGACGTGTTGAATAACAGTATTTTATTTTGTAAAAAGAATAGTCATTGCGATAATTTCAATAGTTTAATGACAATTAATAACTCTAATTGGAACTTAGGTCTACTCATTTTATATCGGTTATAACTTATAATTTGACGGCTCACATACGGTGTGGAATAAAACCGGTTTTACAGTCCCTGCTATAAATAGGTAGGTATGTACCTACTTTGGTTTTACAGTACATTTCCTTGACTGCACAGTCAAAATAAAAAAATATGTTTTAAATTCTCATGCTCTTAAAATGTTACTTTAGTCTCTGCGTATCGGGACTAAAGCTCCTTATTAATCTCTAGGGATTAAAGTATTTTTTAATTTTCTTCGGAATAGTACATTACTTAACAAGGGCTGTAAAAGAAAGAAAGCCCGAAATCGCAGGTATTTGAGACCCGAGCCGTAGGCGAGGGTTGTAAATATGCGATAGAGGGCTTTCTTTTTTACTGCCCGTGATGAGTACACAATTTTACGTCTTTACCTGGCCACAATGCGAGTTTTACCGTACGCGCAGCGTGCGATAAAACTCACATTATGGCCAGGTGTTACGTAAACCCCTAAACATCCTATCACCGTGTTTGTGAATGAAGGATTATCGCCATTTTCAGTGATTTTGCATAGCCAATTTTTAGGGCGTGGAAACAACACCTCAAAATGACAACTGTGAAAAATATTATTAATTAAAAACAAAAAACCGCCATCAAAAACGCAAAAAATTACTTCTTTAAAATTGTAGATACCTAATAGGTTAGTCCAACTGATGTTGAAGAAGTTGTTTTCTATATTCTATATTCTTCGTTGCAGTCGCTCAACTATCTTAATCGAGATATCTTATCGCCACCCTTAAACTAGGTACCGTTGAGGAGTTCCGGTGGCCATTTGTGGTCTTCATCATCAGTTCCACTTCACCCAGTGATACTTTCTGAATGCAAATGCTAGACTTGTTACTAAAAATACTAAAATCGCTATAAATAAAATAAATAAATAAAATAAAATCAGTTTATTGCAGACAGTGTCCATATTTTGTTAGTAATTACATTAGGCTTAGAAAGATATAATTAGTAGGTAATTATTTAAAACGAAACCGATATAGCGATAGCTATATGTTTGCCTACAATATTTGAGGAGCTCCCTCAATTCCTCACTGATTCCCTCATCAGATTCAGATTTGGTGACAATGGGACCTCGGAAGTATACTCTAACAAACCAAAAAAGAATTTAAAAAATCGGTCCACAATTGACGGAGTAATCGGCGAACATACATTTAAAAAAATAAACATACAGTGGAACGTATAACCTCCTCCTTTTTTGAAGTCGGTTAAAAAATATTTAATTATATTAAGGATGAATTCATTTTATAATGCATGTCCAATTAGTTTTAAAATAGGTTTCAAGTTTAAACCTGTTGGCTAAATAAGCAAGCATGTAAAGCGGAACTTCATTAAAAAAACGAAAAGAAAAAACCGCTGAACAAATTTTGTAAGAAACTTTCTTATAATCAATATTGTAACTTTGTATAGAACATCGTCAGTGCCGGATTGAGCAAGCACGGGGTCCGTAGCAAATTCTATAAAGATACCAGTTTTGTTTTAGGTTACAGGTTGTGGCGGGCTCTTTTCCGCTACTGGACGGCTTAGATATGCGCCTATTTTGCGTTGGGGTTTGTTTTAGGTTATTCTGCTGGAGAATATCGACTGGATTATTCATCCTATCGTCAACCCTGATAGATATGAGTACACGCATACTGATGTAAGTACCAAAACAGGAGAACGTCTACCATACTAGCATTTTAGAGGTTAGACGTGGGTGCGCGGGGCCCGTAGCATTTTCTACTCTTGCTACGTGGCTAATCCGGCACTGAACGTCGTTTTTTCAAAGGGAAAAGTAGAGTGTTTAACGCGAGACTAAACAACCATAATGACACCCGAACTATAGCCACCAGCGTTTCGCTTGGGTGGATAAACACCTCGTGTTATTATGGCTTATTTTAGTCCCTTGTTGAACAATCTACTATTGTATTTAGCACCTTATTCAATTTCATTAAGGTAAACAGTGTAGGTATAAACACTTTTTGACAAGTATAATATAAACATCGAGATGTCAGTTGATCACCAAACACTATCACTGTCATTGTTCATGCGTGTAAGCATAGTTATAAGAATGCTATGATTATTATAAAAGAACTGTAATTCCCACAGCATCTGTCATTATGGAACTGTGTTCACGCTTTGGTTAGGTTATAGATGGTAGTCTGAAACTGAGCTATTAAATACCTTGAACATAAAAATTGAATGTATTGAGCGTAAATCCAAAGTTTATATCACATTTACTGACATTAGTGCAAAGTAACATTTGAGCTTTAACCGCAGATGATTGAAGACATTTCGTTGTATTTATGGTTAGCGGTAAAAAAATATCTTGAAACGCTAAGGCTACGCCTTTATGTGACATGATTTCTTTGTTACCCGTATTTAGGGTGACTTGGCAATCACGAGTTTTGATCTTTCTAACCATTTTCTATCAAGTTCATGAAGTAAAAAAGTAAGTTAGTATTTCTATTCCTATAAATACTTACAGTAGCCTACATTAAACTAAGTTTTTGACCCAGAAATAGTTTTCATCTTAAAATTGTTATTATATTGATGAAGAATTACGCCAAACAAGTCTTTATAATACTTTTACAATCATGATTTGAGAAGGATAACACAGCTTGCTCTGAATGTGATTTTTGAATAATTCCAAACTATTAGGTACTAGTTATGGGTCATGGGGCAGGGAAAAAGAAGAAAAATAAAGAAGAAATTGTGTGGGGAAGAAAAACATAATAAAATTGAAGAAAAATAAAAATGAAGAAAAATAAATAAGAAGAAGGAACTATGTGGAGAAGAAGAAGAAGGCTACAAAAATGGCTCTACGTGGCTACCGCTCCTTGCAATGCAACACTCTGCAGCAGAGTACGTGTGTAGACGCACTTTGCGCAGAGTGTTTGCATCGCTGCGAATAGCCTCGAAGGCCGAGATTATGCGGCCTTCTAATTCTTCTCCACTTTCTACTTCAGACTGTTTACTGTACACGAGGTCTTTTACCCTGCCCCACAAAAAAAAATCTAGCGGTGTGAGGTCAGGGGACCGTGCCGGCCATGGCACAGGTCCCCCTCGCCCGATCCACCGCCCACCGAAGCGTGCATCCAAATGCTGCCGCACCACTCGCCAGTAATGGGCGGGAGCGCCATCGTGCTGGTAATAAAGCTCTCGCAGGTCAGCGAGCGGAACCTCTTCCAGCATTTCCTCGAGTCGGCCCGTGAGGAATTCTAAATAGCGCGTCCCGTTAAGCCGGTCTATGAAAACCGGCCCAAGGACGACACCATTCAAAATTCCAGCCCACACGTTCCGACTGAAGCGATGCTGGAAGGAGCACACTTTCACTGCGTGGGGGTTTTGTCGAGCATAACGATGCTCGTTATGCATGTTGAAAAAACCCCCGCGAGTAAAAGTGGACTCATCCGTCCACAGGATGTTCCGCTCCCGGTCCTGCAAAAGCCACTCACTAAAGCGAACCCGCGCTGGCAAATCGGGCGGCAGCATTTGTTGCACCTTTTGTAGGTGGAACGGATATAAATTTGCAGATTTTAGGGTGATGTGGACAAAGTTTCGGTCGAGGTCGAGAATGCGGCTGGCAGCACGGACGCTTTCATTGGGGTTCTGTAAGAAAAACCGGACCACGGCGTCTATTTCATCTGTATGACAAAATAAAAGTAGATTAATATAATTTAAGTTTATCCATAGATATCATAAATTAAATGTTTTAAAAACCCACTTCAGTGTGCCTGACCTATTTATTACCCACCATTTTATAAGAAGTTTTTGATGGCGGTTTTTGTTTTTTTCAAACATTTTATTTCATCCTTTTTACCTTATACTTTTTGCTGTTATGTTGTCCCACATAGCAGTAATATGACTTTTAAAACTCACCGCAAGCAACGCCGCGACGAAATCATAGTCATATATTAAACCATCGAGATATCTTATCACTGCCCTTGAAATAGGTACCATTAAGGAGTTCCGGTGGTCATATGTGATCATCATCTGTTCCACTTTACCAAAAAATGATACTTTCTAAATGCAAATTCTAGACTTGTTACATAAAATACTAAAATCGCTATATGTATGCCTATAATATTTGAGGAGTTCCCTCAATTCTGATGGCAAATACCTGATAAACATTCAGATAGGCTAGCATACAGACAGACAGATAGAAGAAATTGGTTGGTAAAAAATCGGTTATCGCTATTTTCTTGGAAACTATTCAATTTTTCGGGAAAAAAAGCGTATGCTATACAGGGTGGAAAGTTAAGATGGGGCAGCTACTAGATCCCTTGCTGCTACGCGAAAATGCTCTTAGAAGACCTTTACTAACTTTTAAATAATGAAAATCGACATTCACAGTAGTATACGAACTGTATGGAAAAAGTTTTCTTTGTTTTGTGGGTTTTGTAGTACACCTTAGTTGGTCCCAAAGAGTGTTTTAATCCTTGAAAGAAATGGGACCGATTGGCATTAAAAAAAAAATTTACTCAAATTTGACGATTTTCTCGCTGACTGTACATTTCTTCAGCAATCTGTGAATGTCGATTTTTATTACTTAAAAAGTTAGTGAAGGTCTTCTAAGAGCATTTTCGCGTAGCAGCAAGGGATCTAGTAGCTGGGTAGTGATTATTTCAAAAGCAAAGGTGAGCGAACGCAGGAGTGAATGTCCAAGCGGCGAGTTTAAGTAGTCCCGTCAAAGCGAACAAAACACATTTCAGCGCGTGTATTCAATTTGGCACCATGGCTTCTCGAACGTATGGCTGCCTAATTGAGAATGCACGCGGTAAAATGTATTTTGCTCGCTCTGACGGGACTACTTAAACTCGCCGCTTGGACTTCACTCTTGACTTGCTTTTGAGAGAATCACTACCCTGCCCTTACTGTCCCATTTTAACTTTCCATCCTGTATGTCCTTTGCTGACTCAAGCTAGCATACCAAAATTCATTGAAATCGGTCCAGCGGGTGAGCCGTAAAAGCGTCACAGACAGACAGATAGACAGATCAAGTTACTTCCACATTTATAATATTAGTATGAATGGATTAGATTATCCATGTTTGAACATAAGAAGGAAGAAGGAAGGTTTTATAACTACAGTGCGATAGCTCTTAAAATAAGCTTGAGGTTTGTACTTTTCTCTCAATCGCTCTTATACGTTGATCCTCTGTCTAAAGACAATAACAGTCTAGTATTTTTTTTGGCAGTTATGGTAGTCCCGTTCAGCTACCAACACATGATATCTTATAAACAACGACACAACGCATTTGGCGCCGTTTTACAAGACACTTAAAATATCAAATGCACCTTAATAATGACGAGAGTTACGAGGAAAATTGGGCACGAACTGGCACCAGCGCTGTCAGGAGCTGCTGGCTGCTGACGCGCTGCGCGCTTCATGCCAGCGGGCCTAACACTATTTTATTCACTTCCGTCCCTTTAAGAGCTCGATTTAGGTACGTACGGTTGCTTAGGAAACGGTGCAGTCACGACTGATTTAGCATCAATCAGCGCTTTCAGTCTTACGCCACACTTCACCACTGGGTAGTAGCGCGTACGTTCAAAGCGCACATACATACAATGTACCCCTGTTTAAAGATGTCCATTTATCGCACAAATTATAGACAAAGTTTAATCTATTATGTATCGTACATGCGTATGCTTTTTTCACAATCAGACAGGTATTTAAATTAAAAATAAAATGCTAACTCAAACATAACGTTACCTTGGGTGTGGGAACTAGGTCTACCGGCGTCGGTACTCTGGACTCGGTACGACGCCGATTCCCTAACCCTCTGCGCAACGGCCCTGAATGTTTGTCCGCTTGGTGTCCGGTTTTCCTCAACGAACCCCCTGGCAACGTACATTCGACGGGCTGCCGCCGCATTCCCGCCAGCAGCGTCATAACATAATAACATGTTATGGAACTCTCTATCGGAATAGTTTCTATACGGCATGTTAACCTATAAATTGTTTAATATTAAATTCTATTCATTCGTATAATATTGAAAAACTCGTCGTAGCACAAATAAATGATTAAGTACCTACCTGAGACCGACCGAAATAAATTAATATTTTATTATAAATAAAATCCCTGCTCTCTTAGTTTAAGTTCAATTTGACAAGGTTAGGTTAATTCTTCGATTATATGGCTTTTGTCCAGTGAGACAATTTGGCCAGTGTTCAGACGTGTTGAATAATAGAATAAGTACAAACATAGAATTCTTCCGGTAACCTTCATGGAGGGAAGATGGCCGATTGAAAGAAATCGGAGTTTTTACTTTTGATTAGGGCGTATTCGACCAAACTGGAATAAGGTCTTATACCTAGATTAAATGCCGAATTTGTATCGACTAATCTCGGAGTAAGTCTTTGGTCGAATCGGCTCTTATTCTATTTACTGATTTACTCTACTCACTTGGCACTGGCGAAATCACTGCGAAATACCGCGGTGAACCGTCATTCGGTAATAAAAACCAAACTCGCGTTGAGAGGGTTCCGTAAATACTTTTTTTTTTATAGAATTCTTATAGATTTTCTTGTAATTTACAAACAGCAAACTACATTCCGTATTTTTTAAAAAATTTTAGGCTCAGTTGCTTCGGAGATTAGCGGGGAATAGTCTTATAAAATCAAAAATATTTATTTTACAACAATAACAAAACGAGATCCTCATAACGAGCCCTTTCATTTGACATCTGACACAGTAAGGTTTGAAAACTTTTTTTTTAAATTTCTTAATTTGTCCCCAGTAAATGACCCCTATTTAAAAAATAAACATTTACTTTGCACATCTGTGTTTGGGTCATCAATTTACATATGTGTACCAATTTTCAACTCAATCGGTCCAGTAGTTTCGGAGTAGATTGGCTGTGACAGACGGACAGACAGACAGACAGACACACGCACGAGTGATCCTATAAGGGTTCCGTTTTTTCATTTTTGTACGGAACCCTAAAAAAGAAGAAGAAGAAGTAGGTACAAGCATAGCGACCTATTTGTAGTTAAACTTCAACATTAGGTGTTTGTTTGGCGCCGACTCAAAATTATTTATTAAGGTATTAACATTAGTGTAGGAGCTTAATTAGACTTAAAAGGCCCTGTTTTATTTTTTGCTTTTCAGTTTTCTTTCTTCGGCGGTTTTTTTTTTCACTTTTCAGTTTCTTTCTCTGTTAATAGATACTTATTCTTTGATTACTTACTTTAACTATTCATTGTTTCGCTACAAAACACAACCGTGTCTAAACAATTCATTCCACAGACGAGTCTCGTGAAGTTGCTACCTATGGGAAGAAACTTCCCGATAATTTTGTTCCAAAAGATGTGAACAACTGCGGTGGTCTTTTGTCTGAGCAAAAATTAGCTACCGAATCCCGTGTCATGCTTAGGGGTAACATATTATCACCTATAACATTTATACCTGTGGGCCTCGTCAATGGTGTTTATTTTTGTTTCTTAATTAGTGGCTTTCACTCCTTGTTTTAACCAGGGACCGGAAAACCCGTTCGTTTGCTTAAGCCGTTCGAATCGATATCCCCTTCATACGATAACCCAAACGTTTCGGTAAGCCTTTCATCGGCTTAGCCGTTCATTACGATAGCCCGTTCAAGCCGGGTAACCCGTTCCGTAACAACCGGTAACCGCTTACTGAATCAGATGTTTTCGAACTAACCGCTTATCGTTCGGGTTACGGTAACCCGTTCCATCCCCTCTTTTCTCGCACTGCACGCGACGTGGTATGTGTAAGAACTAAAATATCTTAACAGGTTCAATCAGCGCAACAAGGGGTAACCCGTTCGCGGCTTATTGATAACTGTAGGAGTTTAAAAAAAAAACCTTTATTTTATTTTATACTTTTTAGCGATCATAATAAGTGTAGTTCGACTTCTTAGTTGATATGAAACTAAGACTTTTCAAGCTCGCCGCAAGCAATGCCGCGGGAAAGTCATAGTCATAATTAAATGTTCTTCGTTACAATTGCTCAATTACCTTAATCGAGATATCTTATCGCCACCCTTGAAATAGGTACCGTTGCGGAGTTCCGGTAGCCATTTGTGGTCTTCATCATCAGTTCCACTTCACCAAATGATACTTTCTGAATGCAAATGCTGGATTTGTTACTAATATGCCTTTAATATTTGAAGAGTTCCCTCATTTCCTCACGGATCCCTTCATCAGATTCAGATTTGGTGACAATGGGACCACCTCGGAAGTATACTCTATCAAACCAAAAAAGATTTTTTTAAATTGGATCGCGCTGTAAAAGGTTATGCTTGATCATACATTAAAAACCGGTCAAGTGCGAGTCGGACTCGCGCACCGAGGGTTCCGTATTGAAGATAATATGCTTGGTAACCGCAAAAGAAAATACTCATTTTGTTATAAGCTTTATTTTCCAGGTAATAAGGTCGATTTTGACTAGCCTAAATTTTTATACAGATTTTCTTAGTTTTTTTGTTATTTCTCAAAAACTGTAAATAATGAACACTTTATTTTATTTTTCCCAGAAAAAAATAGTAATTATCTATACGACAGGATTTTTTTCAGAATTTTTGATTAATAAACTTCGGAGATAAGGGGGGGAACTGTCATTTTTTGTAAATTTTTGGCTATAAATAAAAAAGTACATCACAGAAAATTTTCAAAAAAATAGTTTTGATATGTGCAGATTAATACCTTTCATATGACACCCCATTTGCTATAATCGAACCACTTTCATTTTTGAACCCCTCATTCTAGACCCCTTTTCAATTATTAATAAAATTAATTTCATTTTTTTTTTACTACAAATAGATGCGGGCAAGCAAGTTGTACAACTTTGCCAAATTTCAAGTTGATAGCATTTGTAGTTGCTGTGACATACAGACAGACAGACAGACAGACAGACAGACAGACAGACAGACAGACAGACAGACAGACAGACAGACAGACAGACAGACAGACAGACAGACAGACAGACAGACAACGAAGTCTCACCATAAGGGTTCCTTTTGTACCATTTTGGTACGGAACCCTAAAAAAATACGCGTCGACTTGAGAACCTCCTCCGTTTTTTTTTTGTCGGTTAATACGTGCCCAATGCACCCCTACCTCCCCTACATACATACATAAACTGACGCCTTCATTCCCAGAGTGGAGTAGGTAGAGCAAAAAAAATGTTGTTCTGTACTACATTTGTTTTTGTTATTTAACTACCAAACTAAGTAGCGGCTTCTACAACATACCTATACTCCAAATTTCATCAATAAATCTCTTGTAGTTTTAGAGTAAAATGCCTGTAACATACAGACGGACGGACGGACTTGACAAAACAAGACGCTAGTAAGCACTTAACACAAGCATTACTTACTTATTTTAGTTTTCTTAGCTCTATTGCGAGTTTTCTTAGATATAAGTATCTTCCTTGAGCTGGCTACTGCTTGCAATTTCTTAAGAAGTAAGTACCTAGTTACCTACATCACTTCTTCCTTCATCAACGTGATTTATCGATTTGCGTTCGTAGGTTGTTCTATCTAAGTTCCTTGTGTAAAATTAGCTAGATAAGAATAATAGTTATTACAAAAAAAAACATACTGAGGTACTTACTTAAATTCATTTTTGCAATAATATTCGGTGATTTTGTCACATTTTTCAGAGTTGAAAATTCTTTGACACGCTGTCAATATCATAAAAAAGGTTTAGGTTATATAATTTATAGCTGCAGCTTATCGTTTATTCATTTAGGTTGCGTTAGACTAATCTGGAATAAGATCATATTCCTAGATTAAACGCCCAAGTAAGTCTCGGAGTAAGTCTTATACATTCCAAGTTTGGTGAAATGCAGACTTAGAATTAAAAATAAAGGTACCCATTTATTTAGTTAAGATTAATGTATTTTACCCCTTTTACATGCCATTGTGCATTAATAAAATGATAACAAAACCTCTAAAACTAACTCCTAAAATTCCAGCGAAAGGAACAGAGTTATTAGCACTTATAGCAGTCAGTACGAAAGGGACATGACTATAAGTTATGTCCCTTTCGTAGCCTGGTAGGCAGTTGTCAGTTTTGAGTTCGTTATATTGCCTCCATGCAACAAGCGTGCGTGTCTAGTACTTAGGCCGGTAGAGACCGGACCCTGTGGCCAGACCAAAGAATACTTTGTAATCAAGGACTTATTACTCAAACTGGACTACTGATTACTGCATAGAATAAGAACATATAAAGTCGCCGTCAATAGAACTTGTGAACGATGTAAACAAATTAGTAGTTTGACACATAACCTCAAATATTCACCAAGCGTGTTTTTATTAATTCATCCAATTACTTTAATATAGAAATCTAGGCCAAATAGTAACATTTTCCTGGTTGTAAGGTAAGCAATCGAAGTTTGCATAGTGATGTGAAAATTTTTCGATATTTGCAGATTTCCAAAAGATGAAAACCTAATTGGATACATTTTGCGAATACGAGTAAACCGAGAAAATCATAAACCTAAAAGACGTAACAAGGTCTGATCCAAAAAAAAAACATCCCGACTCTTTTTTGCCGAGCGTGCAAAGAAAAGGATAACATGTTAAACCCGATGCCGTACCTAAAGTCAGGGTCAATGGAAATGGCAAAAGATGTAAACAAATCAGTACTGTTTGACAAATTGTCTCAATATTTTCTGCAAACAGTTTTTATTAAAAAAATTCAAATAGTTAATGGTTACCCATTTTATTTTAAACAGAATGTGAAAGTAACGATCCGGATTGGATCCAATTGTCCAAAAGGACGTGATTAATGTGATTATGGAGTAATAATGTTAATTTGGTCCGTTTGGTTTTGTTTACATCTTTTGCCATTTCTATTGGCCCCGACTGTATGTTCATTGTATGTACGCAAACATTTTAGGAGCCACGACTAGGTTTCAATTCCCCTGGACCAGAGAACTTCAACTTGACTTTCACCAAAACGGTTAATGATCTCTTTATAATTTGCAATTGATTGTTAGCTCCAAAATTGCAAATAAAATATTGTTGAAATTATAGAATATATTCTTTATTTAAATTATCTCTCTCCTTTTCTTTCATATAACAAAAAGTTTCTATCAAAATTTTGCTTTCAGGACATGCTTTTATAGCCGACTGTACTTTTTTATGCAATGTCATCATCTGCCTATCAAGGCCAAACTAACGATAACGCAACATTCTTTACGTTTACCCACCAGCAGATGTGGTTGTGGATGTGGTTCGGTGGGTCGAACAGATCCTGTTACCAATTTTCGACTCCATCATCACATCTGCTAGCCAATTGCCTAACTCACTCGCAATCGCAATCGACTTTAAAGCGGAACAATTGTTTTGATTTTGTATGCAGAATTGTAGACAAGCCTTCGATTTTCAAAATGAAAATGATTGCGATTGCGAGTGCGTTAGGCAATATCCCCTCGGGTCTTTTAAATTATAATATTGCATCATCATCGAGTATACATTTAGTACGGCTATTGGGAAAATCGGCCGTAAGACTCTTAGAAAAAAATAAAATGTGAAGTTGAATCGACATCGATAATGATTCTCGACTCAGCAACAACACTGGCGTTGTCAGATCCAATTCAAACCCTGTGACAACATGTAAGATAACGAAAGAATAGGTACCTAAAAGCACATAATTTTCTAACTCCTTATGAATGCCATAAATAGAAAAGGTCTTCTAAAGGTTTCTATGCTACTACTTATTCTATGGATTATTTATTGTGAAGGAGAAGACACGTTACATGTAGTATGACGGCATCCTCGCTTTGCACCCTCGGCTCACACAAATTAACCAAGTCTCAATCTAGTCTTGTACCTAATAATGTATAATAAAATAATTAATGATAAAACATCTTTAAATAGCTTCGAAAACATAAAATAAAATGCTAGCTGTATTTGTTTATGGTTTCTGAAAAACCCGCCGGAATGCAACGCCACCCTAGTGCTTTTGGAACATCTGAGTGAGACACAGTAATCGGGTTTGTCGGTCTCACTTGAACTAAGTTTTCTTGGTTCCCTGTCATCAAAGAATTTGTAACCGCCTTACTGGCTATAACGGTATAATTTTGATTAGCAATTAATAGTTAGTAATCGATCCAGTCTGAATATAAGATCCTTGTGCGTAACTTGTTCTATGGACCAGACTTTCAAGTGGATAGTTTCCCGTTCAAAATGCACACAATGTGTTTGCAGACTTTTTTCCGGTGTCGAATTTTGGCAACATGATCCAATTTTTTATCAAAGTATTGTAGTGTCACCACGAGATGACCTCTTCTCAGCATCTTCTTACTAAGCTACAAGTACTAAGTTTTATCTTTCTTCTAGGATAAGAATTTCATTCAACAACGTGTATGATGCCAGCTTTAAATGGAATTCTGATAAAACGTAACGTGTAAGGACGATTTTATTTTTACAAAAGAAATCTTAAACCTCCTTGCACAAAGAGGTACAAGATTTAAAAAAAAACTTTGTCAAATTGTCAAAGCATACTCAGACTTTAACGATTCGTTTTAATTGTTGTGCATAATTTATTCGCAGTAATCTCTGGTAGACGCAAATAAATAAAATTAATCCATGATTCATATTCTCGTAGAAGAAGTTTAATGTAAAAGTGATAGTGATAGTGTGATAGTGATAGTGTATTTTAGTTGTGTACGAGACTGATGAGTAAAAATCGTAATCGTAAGTTTCATATTTAAATTATTTCAGACATAAGCCCTTAACAGAGACCGTCTTTTCGTTCATATTACACAATAAAGTCTCAGTTTTCTAAACCCCATGGAGCATTTGACCATGAGTAGAAACATTTTCCAGTTTGTTTATTTACAATACGTTGTGACACATGTTATGAATGAATTAGTTAAGATGGGGCACACTGAGAGCATCATCAGGAAGGGCGATGACAAATCAGTCTGTAACTCAGTCAAAAATTAACTTAAAAAAAAAATACCAATGTAGGGATGATCAAAATCATCCACCCTACCTACTGTTAAAAAATGTTGAAAGGTTTTTAAGACACCCTGTATATATTTAGACCGATTTTAAAGAGCAGAAAATGTGTTAGTGCGAATGAATCATTAATCATTACAGTTACTCCGTAGTCAAAATACCGCCCAACTTATTATAAAATAAGAAGAGAATAAGAATACTTAAGGAAAAAAATGTTTTTTTTTACATATACCAATATTATATATGCGAAAATTTCTGTGTGTGTTATTTTCTTACTCCTTCACGCTGCAACGACTGGACGGATTTGGATGAGATTTGGAATGAAGATAGCTAATAAAATGCTTGATTCCTTATACACGTCGTAATTCTTTTATTTTTATTTCATTCTTGCATGTTATTTCTTCTACAATGTTTTTGATAAATGTTTTTTTTTAACCCGTTTAGCTTATTTATTAATATTCCATGTTATTCCAAATGTATTTTTTTATTGTATCCTTTCAAGATTAATTGTTTTAACTTTTAGTGTTAGTCCCTAATAGACTGTATGATTACTGGCGCGTGCCTGTTATTAGCGCATAAACTTTTATTTTCACGGTATATATGTTCCTATTCCAATTTGTAATGTTTATGTGCTGCTGGCATGACAAATAAATAAATAAATAAATAAATAACATGGATGTTAATCCATGGGTTACCAAAGGCTATTTTTCATCCCGGGTAATTTAAAACTTCCCGAGGGAAAGACGATAATTGAAATCTACACGGACTAAGTCGCTGGCAGAAGCTAGTACATGTATATATCTAATACACATTAAATTAAGGCAAAAGTTTCAGAACTTGGCATAGGTACACCTACAGCGTTTTACACTCAGTGTGTATATCTGGCTTTTTAGGGTGTTTATCAAGAGAAGTAATGAATGTTTATATTCATTATTGTTCTTTTAATAAAGGTTTGTTGCTTTTCACTTTTCGAGAGTGTTTTCTGAAATCTATCAGCTAACGCAAACAGTTTGGTGTTGTTGGTTCCAGAGAATTTCATTTACATTCTATTTACGAAGCAAAATACTGCCTCAAATTTATTAAATACGTTTTTTTAGAAAATACAGGGTGTCACGTTTGTTGTGGTCCAAATGAAAATTTTAAATAGGTCATCTTTAGGACTACCTACCCTAAACACGTCTATGTATGTTTTTTTTTCGTTTAGGAGTTGATCACAGCTTCTTTAAAAAGTGAATAATTTTGTAAAAGCTAAAGCAGTTTAAAAAAAAAAGTATAGATGTTTTAACAAGTTTTTTTTAATTATTAGCTTTTTTTTTAGGTCACAGTCAAAAATAATAACCAGGACTCTAGGCACAACAGTTGTTAAGAATGACCGGTTATTTGTCCGACAATGGAGTTTTTTTTAAGTACTAAATTGCATTTATCTCCTGTCTGCGTAAACGAAGATTCACGTCACGCCATATAAATCGTGTTCTACTGTACATTTTTAGACGACCAGTGCGCTTAGCATGCGAGGCGAGGAGAATACGTCAAACCTCGTCAAACGCGATTTAGGGCTGATTTTTCAATCCCCAGATAAAACTATCCGTCAGTTAAATGTATTACTATCCTTTTCTGAAGTCATATGAAAGAAAAGGACAGAACTAAAATTTACCTTCCGGATAGCTTTATCTGGGGATTGAAAAATCAGCCCTTAGTGTCAAATATGTCTATTCCATATTCTAACGTAAGGGTACATTTAGGGTTTTAAATAAAAGTGTATTTTGCGTGAATTGAGTCCTTTTATTACTAAGCATCAAAGTGTGACGTTATGTCATATTTTCTTATTTTCATATGAGTGACGTAAAATATGACAGTAAGGGCCTGTCTCACAATTGTCAAGTAACGCGTATCTGACACATAAATTTAGCCCTTTCCTTTTCTTACACTTGAAGACAGAATCTTAGACAAAGAGAGAGCAAACTTTAACTGGCACATAAATTTACTTGTCGATTGTGAAACAGGCCCTAAATCTCGCGTAGCATACTAAGCCCCCTGCTACGGTATAAAAGGCAAAAGCTATTCACCGCACGTGCAACCGGCCACGGGTCCCTGAAACATCGGTGTATTAGCCGCCTATTTACAGGCAGGCTGCGTCCAATGGGAAATCTGTCGGCAAACAGTGCCAAATACACAAGCTTGCATCGTTAAACGAAACACGTTTAATAATTGAGAATTGTAATTGGTTGCAATATCTCGCTGTACCGTAACTAAATTAGGCCCGCTTGCACCTAAATTTTAAGGTTAACCCCAGGTTAACATGTTAATTTGTTAGAACTGGCCATTCTTATATGAATCTGCCATTATTTATTAATTTAACCTTGGGTTAACCTAGAGTTAAATTAACGTACAAGCGGGCCTTATTTACTATAGCTTCTACCCGCGACTTCACCCGCGTACAGTTCGATTAGCGTTATTCCCGCGGGAGCTTTTATATTTTCCGGGATGAAAAGTAGCCTATGTGTTAATCCAGGGTATGACCTATCTCCATTTCAAATTTCATTCAAATCCGTTCAGCCGTTGCAGCGTGAAGAAGTAACAAACACACACACACACACAAACTTTCGCATTTATAATATTAGTAGGATAATGTACAGTTTTACCGAGCATACCGACCGACCGTTTTACTGACCGTTAAATACCGATCAACTCTGTGTAATTCGCCACAATTACCCAAAATAAAATTTTGCGAGAAATTTAACTGTACAGTCAGTTTAGTATGCAAATAAAGTGGAAAATGTAACGACGTTGAGTCAATATTTGCAATAGCTATAGGGACATAGACAATTGAAAAAATCGACCCTTAGTCCATTAGGTTACGTACCCATAAGTTAACTGGAATATTGTGTTTTAATTTCTGTAAATATTGTGTTTTAATTTCTGTGTTTTATACGATAAAGTGTTTGTGTTTACATACACGCGTTCGGGGACTTATCGAGGTTCATTCAAATTTTACTTTAAAACCTTGTAAAAATGTCAGTTAAAAAAGAAAAAACAACCTACTTTTTGCTTCATTTTCTCTTATTACATAAGCAGAGAAAGATAGCTGGTGCAAAGTGTTTATTCTATATTGAATTTTATTTACTAGCAACTTTATATTTGACACTAGGTCGTTCATGAATGACGTATAATTTGACACTAGTTCACGTGCAGCATGCTGAGCCCCCTGAAGTTAAATGATGATACACGGGTACACCCCGTGCAAAGACAACGGGCATTTTTGGTTCAGTAGTTTAAATATACTGTGAAGAAATGAGATTTCATGCTACAAAATGAAAAAAGTATAAATATTATTTTAAATAGGTAATTCATTTCGATACAATTCTGTAGCATTAAATATTTTTTTCTTAGTCTATATTATTGAAATTATTTGGAATAATAAAAATCTCTCGTTTTTTTGCAAGAGCTTATTTCAATCCCAGTTCCGTTCCTGAATAATTTGATTTAATGCAATAAATTTGAAACGAATTGTACTTCAAATAAATTTACAATAATTATTCCAGATCTATTCTAAAATATTTGAACTAAAGGAAAAATCCTGTAGGACTTACAACTAATGGAATAGGTATCTAAAGTCAAATTGAATTAAGTATATTAGAATTGAGTGACAATTCTATTTCTTTTCTGTTTTCTGATTTAAGTCAAAGTCTCATGATGTACGAAAATTACTTTATGAAATTTCGGCTCCTAATTAAATAACGACTAACCAAATTCTCTAATTTTAAAGTTCTTATCAAATAGTTGTTTTAAATAATTCGCTGAAGGAATTGAACCTTCAATACTACAATTTGAGTAAATTTAAACTAATTTGATTTATTCATGTATTTCTTTCGGAAATGAAGAATTATGTTAATTTCTTCATTTAGTAGCGTAATATACAATTTCCTGACAGTAAAATGTAAACTAATTTTTGAAATCCAAAGAGTCGTTTTCTTTGCAATTTTATTACGTCGTATTCTAGCGTATTATCGTGCAATATATGAATAAATAAAGCTGTTCCTGTATAATAAACATTAAATTTATAGCGTCATTTCATAGTTCAATCAGTGGGTAGGTGAATAAATAATGACCATGAAAGTACAATAGACGGGTGCCCCAGAAACCGACGTCAACCCGCCTAGGGCTGATAGAGCAGCTAAAGAGCTATAGATTTAACCCCTATGTATGTTTAGCGATTTTTACTAGCTTTGGAGATATTGATCATTTTAATCTGATTTTTGTAATTTTCCCTTATGGCCATGTCACGAAAAATCATTAATTTCATGTTTTATTTCATAAGTTTTTCAGTAGTATCTTACATAATTAGAATCACTACGAATCAGCAAAGTTTTTGAACCTATTAAGTATTAAGTCGATAGCTTTTTAGCTGCTCTATCAGCGCTAGGCGGGTTGACGTCGGTTTCTGGGACACCCTGTATACCTAATACACACAAAGAGGTTCTATACCTGTCTCGGAAAAATAGCAGCGCGCTGTGTGGTAGTCTGTGAGCAGCCTATGCTGCAAGGGTCCACGCATAGCATAAGTACTAGCATAGAAACCGTGCTAAAATAATAACGAAAGACATAAGTTTTTTGAACTTTTTCAATTTATGGCATTCATAACGTGTTAGATAAAGATATGCTTATAGGTATTTTTTGTATTATTTAGTAGTTTGCCACAAGATTTCATAAGATTTGTCTCTGTCCTATCTGCGTCTGTAAGGCCCCAAGAGGTCAAAGAGAAGTCTATTTTTAGAGTCGACGTTCAATTTGACTGTTACAGTTGAAGGAAAAAAAATCAGCGTAGTTTTTGTTTTATTTTTCTTAAGAAATATATTATGTAATCTATAAAGTAGAGAAGGATTGTTGGTGTACAGTTCACCTTATAATTTAGCTTCTGAGTAAGACAAGGACGTGTGTGGGTCTGTGTGAGCGAATCAGAGTCAAGAAATATGTTACCTATTAAATTAGTCAAACTACAGATGCATAGATTACTTACTACGTAAAGAAAACAGGATCCCTTTGTCACCCATAAACTTATTGTACAGTCGACGTCAAAATTATGTTTACATTTTTGTACCGTACTTCAATGGAATAAGGCAAAAAATGTAAATATATCTTTGACGTCGACTGTACTTATCGAATTTTGGAAATCAGAAATTTCTTAATTTTTTTGGTCATGTAAAGATAGTAATAAAAAAATGATAACTTTGGCTTATGCAATAACAATAATGGTAAATAAATCTAAAGTTAATGAATTAATAATCCATAATATTAAATATTATAACTTTCTGAAGCTATAAGTTTGACATCTATAATGTCCAAAGGCATAGGTATCGATAATTATTCAGAAATACTTAGGGCATAATTATATTCCTAAATCATAAGTCATAGTTTTATTCATACCATTCCATTGCCTAAAGTTCCAGTGAAGCAAGCGAGCGCACTAACTTAACTGTATTTTCGTAACTTTGTTCTACAAACTTTGACTTATAGTTGTTTTGATCGATAGTTGGCTCAAGTACTTCACCGCTACAATCAACCTATTTTAGTTAAAGTGCAACAAACAGATCAGATAGGTCAGGACAAAGCCTATTTTAAACATATTTCAGCTATTGTGTTTATGAATTAGATTATTAATTAGAAATAAAATAAGGTTCATAGCACATTATTAGCCTTTACTGTTACAACATTTCTTTTAAGGACACCATAATAAAGTCTTATGTTACCTTCTTTAATGGTTGTTCAAAGACTCTTATTATGGCCGCAGAATGTCGTAAAATTCGTCGTCTATTGTGCCGATTATATTACCCGAACAGCGATCAGATATGGCCTAGATTCATGTCAAGATTGTTGAGTAGGCTTCCGAACAAAACTGTCGAGGCTCAGTTTTATATAGGGGCTTTCTGAGTTATTGTGAGGCTGGATTTTTGTCGAAAGAAAAATCTTACTTCTAAAATAGGCTTCTAAACGAGCAACATTTTCTCGGCAATGTATAGACGACGGTCCTAGTGAAAAAGGGTATAAGTCAACTTGACTCGTTATAAAAAGGGTAAAGTAAGTTTTTTTAAATGTCGGAATTCACTTGGAAAGCTTTCAAGCAGATTCCGATGTTTTAATAATTCTTACTTTATTCATAAACGGAGTAAAAAATTAATATCAGGGGACAATATCACACAAATTGACCTATGGCCGAACCCTATATTCAAATCGCGGATAGATAGGCTTACTTCGGATTAAAATTTGACACTTTTTGTATGGGCAAATGTCAAATTTTAACCCGAAGTAAGCGTTATCTGTCCGCGGTTTGAATATAGGTTTCGGCCGTTAGTCACAAATTAAGCTCTAGGTAACCTTATTCTATGGGTAATGATATAAATACTTATATATAGATAAATAAATGAATTTCACATTACGGCCAGGTGTTACGTAAAATACTTAAATACATAGAAAACATCAAATACTCAGAAACAAATACTTGCGCTCATCATCACACAAATATTGGTCCATACCGGGAATCGAACCCGCGACCGCTAGCTTCGTAGGCAGGGTCAGCACCAACTAGGCCAACTCGTCGTCACAATACATAGTACACGGCCGTTACAGTAGGAATACTAGACTTATACCCTTTTTACATAATCTTCAGAAGATTTATACCCCTTTTCATTAAAACCCCAGCTATGGGCGTTTTGCTTTCACATAGAAGTGAGAAAATACAACGATATTTGCCGGCCACAATATACCGTAAAAAGTTAATCGTTTGTCAGTATGTGCTCACTATACCTAAACTACCTCAGAACCATAGCACAAGTTATTCTCTCGTTGCATCGTAGAATTAATCAATTTGTAAGTTACAAACGTGACTTGTGAAGTTTGTGAACGATGTAAACAAAGCGCCATATTGATATTGCCTATGGTTTGATAAGTTTACTAGTGATGGTAAAAGTAGACTAAGATGAAAAATCACTTTAAATTTCTTTTTTAATCATAATCACTTAATCAACAAACCCTCGTATCAATAAAATCATAACGTTACGTAACGGTACTGTACTGTAATGTTTAACGATTGTACCTGGTACAATTAAGCGTAATACTACTTCTCGTCTTAATTTGGCCAACACTAGTCAGCCATTATAGACAATAATGCAGACTTGAAACGAAACAAATATGTAATTGCAATATGTCAAAATAACCTAAACTGCAAAATAATTTCAAACTTTTATTGAAATATCTAATTTTAAGTGATATTATATTGTTCAATGAGGATTAAAAGAGAATAAAAAGTGGTGAAATAGCATATGGATTTAGTAGTGATGGAGAACCAGTGTAAAAATTTACGAACAAAATGTTGCTTTATAAGGTTTGTTTACATGGTTTACGAGTTCTATTGATGGCGACTTTAGAACTACAATTATTTTCGGTAGAACGAATATGGAGAACTCTAACACTGTTATAGGTACCTAATGTTTATATTGCACTTTCGAATCCGAAAATAGCTGTAAATGTTAGTAACTTGTCGCAGCTATAATTGTACTTAATCAAATTACTTTCACTTTAATACGTAACTGCGACAAGGTACTAAAATGTATTAGCTACTTAGAGTTCGACTGTACCACTATTCAAAAAGAAATTCTGTACAAAGTTAGTATGAAATGAAAGGCATTTACCCAACCGCTCACCATAATACCCAGCGTAAATGCAAAGAAATTTGGAAAAGCCAATCTTTTCCCCGTATATACACTTTGATTTTCTAGTAAAAACCGATTTCATCGCAGTTTCATGCTACCCAGGGTATTAGAGAGATTTAGAACGTGCCTAGAATACTAAACAACACGACTATAATTTGGACCTAAATTTGTAAGCCCAAACGGCCTGCAGGCACTAACACAAAATAATAGATGTCTTTTTTCTTCTCATTCTCTTGGGATATTGAGTAAATGAAATGATGTTTTTCTGTTCTGTTTTTGAAAAAAGTTATTCGTAGTAAAGTTTGGGTAGTCTATTTCACTGTAAATTATCGTGTTAAGATTGTAAAAAATAATTTCCACAACGCAGCTTAAACTAATTGCCTGTATAAATATTTTACTTTATTTAAACTGTTAAAATTACGTGTAGTAATTATCGTAATTGCCCCAAAGGAGGTTTTTCAGTTTATTTGATTTATGGGTTCCATTTGTTGTACGGAACTGAATTTTAGTTCAAACTTTGTAACATTATGTTACACGGAATATTATTATTAAAATCATTGTTAAAGGGGCTATTCAGTGGTTTTAACGTGTCCAAACTGAAGGTTTTTATCAAACTCTAGCTGCTGAGCATGTCAGCAAAAACATTGTGTTCAATTAAATCAATCTAAACGTAGGAACAGTAAGGTTATACCTACATTTAAATAAATATGATATTAAAGTAATTTGACATTTTGGCACTGTTGCCTCGAGGGTGGTGAGGGCTGTCCAGGTTTACCGGTTACATAAAGATAGTTTGGCTTATTGTATATACGAACCTGTCAAAAGAAATCCCGGTGAGAGTAAACACGCTGGCGGCAACTGTCACGTTGGCAATAAAGTTGCTGAGCTGGCAGTAGCGCACGCCGAACACCCAGTCACTGAAACAAAATAATGTTTAGTTGTTTTCTTTTTTATGACATACAAGCACACAGAGTAACTGATGGTATTTGAGCTCTGAGACACATAGATATTTGCAATCTCTAGACTACTGCAATCTCGAGACTGCATTCCGCCAATGTCATCTCAAAAAAAAAAGGATATTTTTTAGCATAACTACTCGAAATATTTTTAGTTATATAACTACACATTATACACCTCCTCTCCCTTGTGAAGCAAGATATCAAACTTATTATATCGTGTTAAATTGAAGGAGCAGTCTGCTTAAAACTAAGTCATTACACCAAACTTTGACCCGGTAGTGGCAGCCTGTGGTCCATAGATTCTGTAAACTTGGCTGAATAGGATTATCCTTAGATTGGCCCACATAGACAAACTTTGCACTAGTCTAGTTACATAATCAGAATTATTTGGAAGAAAGTAATACATCATTTGTGTCGATAATGCCCGTTCGTACTTACCCTAGGGAGTAAACATGGCCATTACTCAGCCTACAATGTCTTACTGTCTATACAAATGTATCGAGGACACGCCATCAATACAATAACGAAGCTCGCAGTAGCCTACAATCGGAGTTTCAGGTATCCCACTGGGATTTCTAAAACAAATGGTTGAGAAGGTGTAGCCAAAATAAATTTTGTAATAGTAGTCATTGCTAGCATTCGGTATTGTTGATTGTTTTATGCCTTGGAGAGTCGTGTTCTAGTTATATTCGATAACATATTGAGTTTATAAGTAAAATCTACTTTAACTTGATTACTTGAGCACACTTATAAATTGCTGTTATTATTCTTGTAGACGAGCTAAAAACCAAAGTCATTTTTTTTATTAAATTTAGGCTTCCAACTAGTAACAATATAAGTCGAAGGACAATGCCTCCGATTATGACTCATCCTATGAGAAAAAAATATGAAGAAGTAAAAACATTAATGGAGGAAGGCTTTATAACACACAACAGAAAGTTCTTCTATGCCAAGAAACAGTAAGGAATCAAGCCAGTGCGGGGCCTGTAGCAAATTCTATCAGAAAGCCTTCAGCTTTTTTCGTAAGTTAATATTGCTAAGTAGAGCAGAACTGTTATGTTAGATATACGAGGCAGGGACGTGGGTGCGCGCGCGGCGCCCCCAATGCGCTGGGTCCGTGGCATTTACTACTCTTGCTAAGTGTATTATGTTAGTAAAGTAACTCCAGAAGTACATAAAAAACCGGCTGACGAAAACTTTCGGACTATTCTTGTATTCCCTTTCAATTTTATTACCTAACAGCTGTCCGTGCCCGGCGCCGCCCGGGTAAACTTTTTTTTCATATAAACCTGCCCTGGTAGTTACGAACAAAATAGTTCTAATTCTAATTTTAATTAATGGCTTTCACTCCTGTTAAGGGGTATTTCCCCAATGTCGCGTTATTTATAGACACAATGGATATCACACGCGAAGTCAATTGTTCGGTAAAAGAGTATTTTCTCTAATGGACTAAACAGAAGCACATGGGGTTAGCTAAGACTACGAACAAAATTCATTTTTTTTAATTCAAAACTGTCAAGCCATTCTCGAATTATGGCGTGCTCAAGGGAAACGGGGATTAATTTTTATATAATTATATAGATGTTGTTGTTATAGCAGCAATAGATATATGTAGGTACACTCTGTCTGCGTTAATTTCAAAAGTCTACAGATAGGCAGTTGAACGGACAACGAAGGCTTAGTAATAGGGTTCTATTGGTACCTCTTGGGTAAGAAACCCTAAAAAGGTGTATACACTACGAGCCATACATAATAAATTAATAACGTGGCTGTGCCATCTACATTACACGAGTCTTGAAGCAGCCAACGGGAGTGTAGCGAGAGAGTTTATTTGTTGGTTGCCCCGGTCAAGGATCTCTTGGCTATTTACTGCCGCAAGTTACAGACTAACTGCCAAAGACAGGGTTCCCAGTGGGCGGGAACACCGGGATCGCCAGCACAAATAAGAATTATAGATTTGTTTTAGTTTAAGAAATGTTTGAGTTCAGCAGTAGAAAGTATTTAGGGTCCATATTTAATGTATTAAACCATATCATCAGATGATGATGAAGATGACAATAAGGCCATCTTGCCATTTTCGGCTACAGCTATGATGCTTTATGGACCCCCTATGGACTCCACGAGAAACTACGGGAATAATTATGACTGAGTGACTGTGGTGACTTGTCGTAATGTTTAAAGTTTTGGTAATTCTTATTCACTTCACGGATAAAGCAAGCGTATCTTAAAAAAACAATATGGGTTCGAAAACATGATGGATAAAAACAAATAAAAATAGTAGAATAATAAGACCAAAAACAAGCAAGAAATCGAGACGGGGCATCATACTACATACAACAAAGCGAAAAATAAGTACTTAAGTCTTTTGAACGCAATTTAAGTCGTAAGCCTCACCTTACGTGATAAGTTGCGTCTTTATGAGACAAGGGGTCGGATCAAACATTCAGGGTCTCATATTCTTTAATCTGCTTGTTTGCTCGGTCTTGTCAAAGAATAGTCATGTAAGAGGTGTGTATAAACCATATATTAAAACAAGGCCTCTTAAGAAGACCAGAAACCGATTTCTCAAAAATTCACCATGTGTGTCATAGTGGCACGAACAAAATTTACTTTAGTCAAATTAGGCAGTTTTTGTGCGTAATACCTAATTTCTACCTTGACAGAATAAGATAACACCCTTTTTATCATGGTAATACGTATTGGTAATAATGGCCTAGGTACTTCAACTGTAGGTAATCGGAAAAACAATATTGTTTTTTACACGTTGTTTTACAGCGTAGAAATAGAGCCCCTGTGCTAAATTACTCTTTCAGTTGTAGGAACTCATCTGAGCCATTTTAGAGACAGCTCATTTCCCTTTCAAAGTGTATGAAACATCGGCACTGAGGAACAACTTAATCGTCATTAACTGACTATGTGTAGCCGTTCGATCACGTTTACTTAGTCTCATAGCGCGCATTATGTTGCAGCCCACTCTGAGCCGCAAAGCAGCGACCAAGCAAGCGTGCGGCGGTCTCTATCTAATAAGTTACTGACGACGCAAATGACGCAACACGCCCACGACAACGGTTAGCCTAGTTGGTAATCACCATGTCTACGAAGTTAACGGTCCGGGGTAACGTGTAACGTATCCACGGTAAGATATGTGATGGGCGTATTTTATCCCAAGTCTGGGATTATTTTCCACGTATGAGATTTTTTATCCTTATTATCTACTATCCATTTTTGACCCCAGTGGAGACCAATAAGTCAAGACAAGGTCGACGTTGGAGCTAGCTTACCCAAAAAGTAGCTTCATAGTCCAGGCATTATGCTTTTTTGGTGAATGGTCAAATTGTGTGAGATTGTTTCGTGACATAAATATCCACTTATGATAAACCATAAATTGTGTGAGTCCAGTAGTTATTAACGCTAAATAATAAATAGTGAACGATAGCTCTGCTGATGGCTTACGGTTTTAATAATGAATTTAATAAGAACGTGACTTTATTCAATTTAATCAATAAGTAAATATTGCAAAACAAATAACGAGATTTCATAAGCGCACTTTAGTTTCGTTATTTTTATACCCTTTTCCAAATATTTTTCCGATGTTTAAGTAAGCTTGATCGGTTTTGTTTTATGAAATGTAAAGCCATTAATCCCGCATCACTCAAACATTATTGGATCGAGGTTAAATATTTTTCATGTTATTTATCTTATTTGAAAAATTACTGATGCATTGTTGAACCTAGTGTGTACCTTACTTAGTAAGAAACATTGAGTTTTCTCAACTATATTATCACTTCAAAAAATGTACACATAAGCCATCCGAAATAAATTCTCTAAATAACAGTGAAAACCGTATCAAAACCCGTTGCGTGGTTTAGAAGGAGTTAGCGGAGAAACAGATAGACAGGCGCGAAGCGACTTTAATTTATACTATTTAGGAGAAGAGAAAAACCCTTGAACCTAGAAAGCTGTATTTTTTAACAGGTGCTGTTTTTAAAACGTAAACGAGGAATTAAAATCCAACCTCAACGGGAAGACATACTTATGAGTAGTGGGAAACTAATTCTACACGTACGAATACGCGAGCGTCCTCTAGTTCACAATAATTTAAGGCAGACAATTACAAAAAACCTGGGGTCATAGTGAAAAGGGGCTTTAAACTCAACCAACCAAATAATAAATTCATAAACCTCACTTAAAATAACCTTAACCTCATATGAAGTGAATAAACTTTTTCACTTGAACCACAGCTCATTGTCTAAAGATTGTAAAATACATTTTTATTATCAGTAAGAATCTTAACCCTCACGTACCTATCTCAAAAAATATTATGTTTTCAGTATAAAAGCTTGGACCGCTTTAAGCGTAAATATGCTCAGTCTATAGAATTCTGTGCTGCAGAGGCTTTGCGGGACTATTGAACTGAATGCTGAGTGGTTTTGAATGAAAATGTATGAATATCGGTTGTCGATAGCGGTCGAGTGTGGTCAGGTTGCATGACATTAATCCGAATAATCTGCTTCACATATTTTCAACAAAATTAATTTGGTTTTTTGCTGAATATTTATTTCGTTTATTTGGTTAACTATATCATCAACAGCATCATCATCATAACAACTCTACCAGCAATAAAGCGGGCCTAAGTGTATCCTTCTAAAACTGCTAGATAGATAAAAAGTTACCTACGTCAATTTTAAGGTTCTGGAGTCTAGGAAACTAGGAACCTTAATAGTTTCGCCATCTCCGTCTGTGAGTGGTCTAGCTCAGAGACTCTTTGTACTAAAAAACTGTAATTTGGCATAGTTATACACTTAAATTAAACCGAAAAGTAGTAGAATAAAATCTTAATACAAAAAACAGTTACCTCCAATACATGTAAAGCATTTTTTTCCTTTTTTAATCGTTACCTCTAGTGAGGTATCATTGAATAGCTCTTAATAAATAATGATGTATATGTTCCCATATTTTTTTAGATTTAGGGGACTGTTTAGGAAATATTGAACTCGAAAAGTGTAATTTTCGCTTTTTAACTCGGCGGCCATTACTTTCAAGTAAATAAGAGCTATCATAACGTTGACAATAAGATAACATGTCGAAAGCAATAAGGCTTAGCCTGAGTTTCTAGAACCCCTGAATAACCTCCGCTTCGTTAAAATATAAGGATAATTACCTACGTACAAACATTTTAGTATTTTCTAATGCATCAAAAAAGTAAAAAAACTGAAACCCGGCTATTAAGTGTGTCACTTTCTTCACCAAGCGGTCCCAACGGAAGACCAGCGCATCATCGAGCTAGTCTGACGATGGAAACGTAATAGGGTGGCCATAGGAACTCAAAATTACACAATGATAGGTAAACCCGTTGTGTTAAGACTCGTTAGAATCATCTTGACAAGTAGTGACTTGAGTTGTTATGACTGTGCACAAAAAATACAGTCGGCACAAAAGCTTGTCCCAAAAATTAAACTTTTGACAGAAACGAATTATCACATGAGGCAACTTTCTTTGGTTGAACCAGGTACATAGAGATGGGTAAAAAATTCGGCACATTTTTACTCGGAATAAAAAACAGGTTTTCCATACAATAAACCTCGGAATTTATGGGTCTATCTACCCCAAATTGGGTACTTACCCAGGCGTATTCCCAGTGGATGAATTAGGTAAATATTTATCCGCCACCTATTTGTGAATATTGACATGGTCGGATTACGCCCTGGTTCTGTTTTGTCACGAGTTATTCCACAGAGTTTACTAGAGGATGCCCGCGACTTCGTACGCGTAGAATTAGTTTCCCGCTACTACCCCCATTTCTTCCCGTTGGGGGTCGATTTTCGGAAAATCCTTTCTTAGTGCTCACTTACTCGTACATCATGAAAGGAACCCCTGTACCAAATTTCAAGTTTCTAGGTACAGTAGTTTCGGCTGTGCGTTGACATATAAGTCAGTCAGCTTTGCCTCTTATATATATAGATAATGAACTCGTAAACAATTTAAAGTGCGAGACAGATTTTTAACAAACTGTTTTCACTACGGCTTCAAATTACAAATAAAACTTTTTTCTAGCATGGAGATATTCCATCTTAGTTAGTCCTCGGGTTGGTAACGCATTTGCAGTTTTAGGATAACAGTCTTGAGGTTGTGGTCTTGAGATTGCCAATTCCACCTACAGTCAGGTGGCCTTTTAGCTCATTTGCCTTCTTTTAAGAGATAGAAAATAAATGTCAGTCCTCCTTTCTTGCTGCTGTGCAACTAGGTCCACAGTGCACATAAATTTACTGCATTCCAATGAATGTTTTTGCTATAAATAATACTTTTGTTTCAAATCTCCTAACATTTGATTTCCCAAACCAATTTTATTGAGACTTCGGTAAAAACCACCGACAAAACAAAACACAAGTTTCATTCTCCCGCGCGTTTAAACCAGAGATTCTAGGCGGTAGGTTCATACGTAGGTAGTGAGTAATCCATAATTTCAGTTGACTTATTGACAGGTACTGAAGCTAATTGAGAATGCAAAATAATACGAACTTATCCGACAAAAAACGATGGGAAAGGATAATTCACTACATCTGTAAATGCCATAATTATCCTCTTTGAAATGTTATCCTATTGTCAACGTTTTGATAGCTCTTATTTACTTGACAGTAATGGCGGCTGAGTTCAAAAAAATACCATAACACGTCAAAAACAATTATTGTTTAACGTCGTAGAATAGAGTCCCACGCTCTAGATGATTCTAGATGATTTTTCACAGCTTTAATAAAAACTTATTCATGTAACAAACAGTTCAGAAAAATCGTTTTTTGAATAGCTATAAAAATAACCAAGATGTAAGCCGACAAAAATTTGTTCCTATCTCTTTCTAGCAAAACAGAATTTAACATGGAGTTTAAATGGCCGACCTGTTACATGACGTCACAGTTCTTATCGGATCTCTGCGTGTAATCGCTGTTTAATTAGCAGTTTAAAATGCTTGTATCATCCGTATTTCTTGGCCGATTTTAATTTTAATTTCACTTTTGGTGATCTCTTTTGTGCGGTATTTTCATATTTTGTGGAGAGATGTGATTTTAAAAATCCATGCGTACCTATTCCCTATTCCAATAAAACTGGGATATAAGTGATTGGAACGGATACATAAATACAATTGATAGTAGATACTTAATCCTGAAAAGAGTGGTGTATCCATCCACTTCATGGCCATTCACTTGATAACATTATACATGTATAGGACAAGTGAAGGTCATTAGATATTGATAAGACATTCAAACTTTATTACAGCGTATATAAAAAGTGTGGGCAAATACCAAACTTAATGCCAAAAACCCTCATTTCTCTCGTGAAATGAGGGTTTATAACTGTAGTCCTTGGACTAAGACTTTATTTTACGTCATTATAGATGACTTGACTGATATTTAACCATTTTAATTTAATACTTGCCGTTCTTTTAGAAGACCTATTTTACTTCTTTCTTTTATATTTTTGGAATCGTTAGTATGATCGTCAATATGGTTTGAGAAAGATATTATGAGTTTTTATGGCGACAGCTTTAACTGGCTTAAATTTGTTAAGTATGTTTATTCTGTTATATACAGTACGATATGCATGTATAAAATTAATATTTTTATACAAAAACGCTTTGTCAAAAGATATGTTTGGATTAAACACGATGACTCGTGTGGATGCCGACCTTATTATTATTTTATTTAACACCAAAATTAAACTGCCTTGCCTTTGTATAATGAAAGTTCGTGTGTTCCTGTTTAATGTAAATATTTTTAATCAAGTGCAGACAATGCCTGCCAGAAAAGAACGATCGCAACATTTGCACAAATAATACAAGCCTGGATTAAAACAAACCGCGAAAAATGTCTACATGCGCTATAATGTTTGCGTTTTTTACTAAACAAACAAAACTAGGTAAGTGCGTTGGATTTTCATAGTTTTTCGGATATAAATACAACGTCGCGTGACGCAGTGCGGCGTAAGCGCCATCGACAATAAGGTCCCTTTTCATAGATAACGCCGGATATTATGATTGCGAACGCTCACGTCAGATAAACACATAAACACAGTTTTTAAAAATCAATTATGTTAGCTTAAAGCATCCCCCAGATCAACTAGTTTTACAAGTAATAAAATATTATATTACATACTCACTGCAGCATCAAAGAAGTATCAAAGTATTGCACAAATAATCTTATTTAAATAAGTACGTACTTAAAAAACTATAAAGAAGCCTTTGAAGTTTCAATTCAGTAGATAAAGGAATTTCCCAACTACTATAATGGCTTTTAAAGTACTTGCGGATAAAGCAGTTTATTCTCTTAACAAGCCAATTCAATACGTATTGCAATTTACTATAAAATTACAATGTAATTTACTGCTAAACAAAATTAGATCTTACTCTATTCTCTCTAAAAGTATATTTTATTGAAGTAAGTACTTTAGTTAGCATGTCTTGGCTTATTTAATTTCAGCAATTGGGATTGTTCATATTTGGAGGAATAGGGTTTTAAAGCCGTTCTGCATTATTAAGTTTTTGATATTTCGACAAAAATATATTTAACTTTTGTTTGACTTTCGTTCTCGGCTTAAAGCCCTCCTATGTGTATCTTACGGGTTAGGCGAAAACCGCTTGAAATAGTATGTTTTAATACACTATATACACTATTACAATCACTCTTTATCATTAGATATCATTTAATTGTTGTAATTTATTAGAAGATGCCAACACAAATTTAAAATAATTATGTCATTCATAAAATGTCTGCTTGATAAATAAAGATACTAAAACAAAACTATTGGGTCAAATACAAAATGAATGAAATTGGTCTCTTAAAATTACCTATTCTTTCGAATTAGAATGTAAAAACCGTGAGTTTTTTTTTTGGTCTATCCCAATTCAATGGCACTGCTCGGATTACCTATTTGTAGCAGCATTACTATGCGATTGTTCTTAAGTTAAAGTATCTACCCGAAACGTGAATTCCTTTTCCTTTTTTAGCCCCAATACAAAAGACGGGCGTTACGAATGTTCTTGTGTATCCGCGTGTCTCCGTGTCTATGTATCTGTGTCAGTCTGTGCCTCTGTGGCATCGTAGCTCATAAAAGAAATGACAGATTCTGCCGCGAGTAAAAAAAAGTGAGTTTTATCTGGTTGGTCCTAAAGTTTTATCAAAATCGGTTAGGCCATTTAATAGATATCAGGTCGGAAACTCACCGTTACCATTATATCGGTGGTTTTTATGTATTTTAATAGTTATCTTATCTCCCTTTTAAAACACTATTTACCTTATTAAATCTCATACTTGTACTTTGTCTAGTTCTACGGGTATAATTATATTTGGTCGCTTATGAGAGGTTCCACACGAGCATTGCCGGTGCGCTGCGTCCTCGCCGCTGCGTTGTTCTACATAATAATTAAGAAAGACATGACACACGAAGCGTTGACATACGTGAGTCGTTCTATGTTAAAGCATAGTATGTATTTCTATTTATACTATGGTTAAAGTCACAGTGTTGCGACGTCTTAACGCACGGGCAACGCTCGTGTGGCATCGTAGTATCATTACGTGAGCTTAAAGTGATATCATGATAGTGTCAAGGTCTAAATTTCTCGTCTGCCCCCATATAACGCATAGGAATAAAATTGTCGTCTGATTACTATAATAAACAAGGCAATCGCAGTATCTAAAAGTTGGTAAATTGGCTTTGGACCAAGGCACCTCCCTGTGTTACGTAACTCCCTTGATGTTCAAGATAGATAAACGTAAAAGTTCGGCAGTTACTTCCATACTTAGTTTATGCGTAATAAAACGAAAGAGATTGGGTAAAAATTGAATTTGCCGCAATTGTTACACAATCAGAAATGACTCGGGGCAAAAACAGCAATGTTTTTAGGCAATTCTGCCGACAATGTTCTTAAATGTAAGAATAACTTTTTAACCTTGTAGTTATACGGTTGTAAATATTTGTTTTTTTTTCGCAAAGAGCTTGTCCTGAATTAAAATAAAACGTCAAGCGAAATTGCCTCGTTCTGCGTATCCGTGTGTATGTATGGTAAGTACACGTACAAATAAAAGGCTCGTGACATGTGCGTGCCAACAACTTTAAATGAATTTCTCTTTATGAATATTTTCATATTTAAATATTAGAAAGCCATTTAAACCTACAATAATTATATAGGAAAAACATACATACAGTACATCATAGAACCTCCACCTTTTTGAAGTCTGTTTAAAAAACTGATACGCACGCACCGAGCGAAGGTCATAAAATAAAAGCCGTTTTTCAACGTGGGTAGGTAGTAAGTATACCTACTTGAATTTTTAACAACGCGCGCGGGTTGGCCTTCGAAATTATAATAGACTAGGTTTGAAGCTAGCGGTCCCGGATTTGATTTCCGGTAAGGGCAAATATGTGTGATTAGCTTAGCGCAAGTATTTGCTCCGTTATTTAAATAAATATTCTTTTTAACCGTATAGTACTTTTTGTAATTTGTTTTCTAGGTCTAATACATGGCGCAAAAAAGGTAACACAAAGACCTCTAGGTAACATTGTTATTCCGTACCATCCGTACCGTATTAAATGACGTGGAAGTTTTAAAATCATTAAAATTCAATAAATAAAATTGCATCAAAAACGGCATCAAACTTCCTAACCTCGGGTACAGAAGGGACCGTGCAGTGACAACTCTTTTTGTTTTACCCTTAATTTCGCAATAATAAAAAAGTCGGGAGGTCAAACTCTTTTTGATTTGAATAAAAACACATTCCAAACAAAAAAGGTGAACATTATGGCATGTTCACTGTGACGAACATTACCCAATTAATAGCTAATTCTCACCCATACCCAGTAACTCCATACTCTTTGTCTGGATCCGTCATCAAGCTAAACTAAAATATGTATGTTACATTTCCAGTGAAAACTATCATGGCATCCGCGTTTGAACTTTTCAGTGATGGGGAGCTAGCTGACGAGATAATCCAGGATCAGAAAAGTTACTCATATTACTCTCAAATCTGAATACGAAACTGTGAAACTAACGACGAAATAATATGAGATGATAGAGATGAAGTGGGGGTTACCTTTGTTTCGGCGAAATATGTTTGCCAATTGTATCGTTTCTCAACCGTTTCATTTGCCAACCCGCTTTGTTTTCTGTAACCTTAAATATTTCAGGATTTTATAAAAGCTAACCGAACCTAACCTTTAGCACGATGGTACTAAAATAAATCCTGAAATATTTACAGTTACAGGAAAAAAAAAAGGGTTAGCAAATGAAAAAGTTGGGAAACGATACATTTGGCAAACATATTTTGGCCCAACATTTTGACATATTGCATACTGCATATTTCATATTGCATATTGGTTGCGATATTGTAGCACGAGGACTAAAATTAATCGAGAAACTGCACACTAGCGTTAATAAACATCAAAGCGTACTACAACAAGATATAATAATAGAGGTTTAATAAGCTTTTAACTTGAGAGTCCAGAGCTTTTACTCTAAGTAACTTAACCGCGAGTGGGCTCTGCATCTGTTTAAATTAATGTTTTACGTATAGGTAGATCGTGTACGATCGACTTGTATCTTCTTGTTTTTTATTCTCATTCAGGAACAAAAATAAAGTCAGGTTTTGCATTGTGACTTTGTGAAATGAAAATAACTTTGAGAACTTTAAGAACTTTAAAAACACTTTGCATAATGTACCAAAGTTGCTACGAACGCAACGGGTGTTATTCTCTTAATAAAAACGGCGTTCGGTGGGTCGAACGAGTGAACGAAGTACTTAAACTCGCCGGTTTATGTAAGCTGCTGCTTCACTCGTTCACTCGTTCGATCGACCGAACGCCGTTTTTAAGAGAATAACACCCCTGGCTGAAATCACCCTGGGCCTCTATTCTAGGTGGTAGCGGTGTCCCTTTAACAGGTCAAAAACTATACAATTTTTACCGTCTAGAATCTCGGCCCTCTTAAGCTACTCGTAAAATCGCACTGAGAGTGGATGTGGCACGTCGCGGCGCGTTCCTATTCTAAGAAACGTTCCAAAATAAGAAACAGATAGGAAAAAGTGGCTAGCACGATAAAACGAATAAATAACTAACAAACTAAGCATTGCGAGGTTGAAAGAAAAGGCTCTTTATTGTTATATCACTCTACTGGAATCCTGTGCTAAGGTCGTCTATCTATCTCCGATTGTCTACCAATTGACACCAGAGATAACCAGATTTCCTACCGATCTATGTCCAGATTTAAAACGCCACTCTGCTTTAATTATCTACCTACCTATCTTACCTACTGTAATTGTTTTGCGAGCAGGAAACCGGGGTTGGCCGTTGTGCAAATAGACTAAAGAAAACGGGAAGGTCCCTCTCTACAGTAGGTGCCTGCTACGCCCGCGTATATAATCATTTACCTGAGTGGATCAAGAACTCAAAACCGTTCGAATATTTAAATATACTCATAATTATACTATATGTATCACAGAGTTCCGGCGGTTGAGTAAATGTGTCAAATAATGTAATGACATAATAACTGAAGAATATTATTTGTAATTCAATTAATTAATTCAGTAACATAGCATGATGTAAGGCAATTTATAATAGGAAACAGTATAAATATAAACGAATTATTATATTATTTTACCTATAGGTACTAATGCGAAATTGACTATTTGAGATTATAGCAAATAAATAAATCTTATCTTATCTTATCTTAATTGTACTACCTACCTATGCTCTTTTAGACATGCTTAACTAAAATCTTTGGGGTATTTTTTTTTTATCTCATCCATGAATATTTGTTTGGTCTTGTGATATCAATAACGAATAGAACCCACTTTTTACCGCAACTACCGCGTGATTTGATATAAAATGACTCGTCGATTATCAGTGAGATTCAAAAATCGACTCCTTGCGCCTGATCTCTGCATTTATTGGGTACGTGATCGAAAAATACCTGATCCGAATAAAGAACGCTCCATGGCTCTTTGTGCAATGATGCACGCTCGCCTTTGTGAAGGGTCAATTTCAACAATGCATGATTTAATGCCAATTTCAGTGGCGAAATGAAAATATTTTAGAGAGATAGAAAAAAGGATATTATTAAATAGTAGTAAAAATATTGAAGATAGAGCTACAACCTTATTAGAATAAACATATAGATGAGGCAATATTTTGCTCCCATACAAGCGAGATTAGTACTTACTTATTATAATTTGCTGGAACTTGCAGTGACGTGGATATGAAAAACTACTGTTGAGGCCGAGCGTCTACGATGATATTTAAACAGATCCAAAGTTAGAGTACCTAACAAAATTGTGCGAACGTTTACCCGTTTCGCAAAATGTTTTTTTTTTCATTAATAAACCAGCACTCTTGCTTTTTAGTGATTTAGATTTAGTTATTTCTGTAATTAATGATGAACCAATGGAAAAGTTTACAGGGATATAGTGACGAAAATAACATAAAATATGCTACACTATCATTGGGGCCTTTCACATGAGATATTTATTTATTTAAGGAAAACCAAGAGCTAACATGACATATACATACATTCAGAAAGCAAATTACAGGTTCTCATCGATAGTAAATATTACAAATAATCATCTGCCATAGACTTTATAGGTCAATGAGAATAATGACATTATTTATAACTATAACAGACAATTTTATACACTCTAGAGTTTAAAAAAATCTGCAACGTGGGAAATGCATAAAGCCGTACTTTATTGAAATGTGGCGCGGATCATTTTCAGCGGTGGAAAACCATATTGACCATTGAATGGATGTTGAATGGAAACATTGCAAAATGGACCTATTTACCTACTTAAGACTGTTAAATATTGAAAGCGAGCCAGGGGAAAAAAATATATTTGTAGATAGTTTACCCGTGTTTTTTTTTACCAAAAGTCAATCAAAAAAGTACCCATAATATTTACTAATGGGACACAATGGAACTGCCATCATAATCTAAAAGCAAATCTATTTAATAACCTAAAAGTATTCCATCCATACGTAAATTGGATCTTTTTTCAATAATTTAATTACCCTTTACGTAATCTTTTCAGCAGCAGCGTGGGCTTCAAACCCATACTCCTTAATTACTTGAAGATGAAAATAAAGTAGTAAGTAATATAGGAGAATACAATTCAAGATGAAAATGGCGTTCCGTAAAGTAATGGTAAAGTCGAGTTCATAAATAGGTATGTATATACTTTAGTACCTAGTCTATTTAATGTCTGTTTAAACTGTCATACATAAATTGTCACAGCGATAAAAGTGACAAGGTACTAAAGTGTACAAATATTTATGAAGTTGACTGTACCAAAATCAGTTTGTTTAAATATTGCTACGATCTGAGGACGAAATAAATATTTCACCAAAAAACCGGAAACAGAAATCTCTCTGTCTTTTTCTAAACATTAAAAGTCTGTGCCACTGTGCTACTTAGCTATGCTTGTCAACTTGCTATATACCCAACGGCATCCGCATCACCCTCATCATCATCATCATCATTATTACCTTTCATGTTGCTTTAAACAGTTACAAATTTAAACTAACCTGTGCAGCATGTATATAAAGTTGAACAGGCAGTTGAGAGAAGCCATCATCAGGTCAGCGAAGGACAGGTTCACCAGGAAGTAGTTCGTCACGTTGCGCATGCGACGGTGGGCTGGGGACAAGCAGAACTCGTTAGAGAAAGAATGCCAGATTCGCAATACTAAAACTTTAGCCTAGTTAGACAATCTCCACATTGTAAACATTTGTTTATCTGGAAGGAAAGTTACACATCTCGACGGATGGCAGTCTACCACTGTGCGTTTTAAACGAAACTTTTTGCTGCGCACGCCAGTGTTATGGAATCAGTTTACTGCGGCGGTATCTTTGGACAGCTAAGACTTGGGGACCTGCAAGAGACCAGCATACTCTTTTGTCAAAGGCCGGCTACGCAGCTGTAACACCTCTCCTGGTGGCATGGGCAGCTGCAATCACTTCACATTAGGTGATCCGATAGCTCGTTGCCCCCTCTAGCACAAAAATAAATTAATAAAAAAACAGATTTGTTTTCCTGGAAGGTAAGTTATTTTCAAATCTTAATAAGGCGATACCTATTATTGATAAAGAGAGCAAAGTTAGTAACGTTTAACTTGGGTTTCATTAAGAAATAATATTGCTATGTATTATAGTGTGAAAATCCGAGCAAGAGGGCTTTGCATTGTAGGGTAAGGGAGGACACTATTCCAGGCTATTGAAACCCGGTTTCCACTACAGTGAACGGACGCTACGCGGAAAATGCCTACCCTCAAACGACAACCTCCAATTTTAGGTTACATTGTTCCTCAAGACCAGATTTCCGCCGACATCCAACAGAAAATTGGACAATAATGTACAATATCTTAACTCACAAAGGTCTGACAAAGAAATGTCGACTTATAGTTGTCGACAAAAGGCTGAGTATTCGATGCATAAATATAACGTGCGACATTATTGCTTAAAATGTTCCGCTTGAATGAATACAACCCTGAAATCAAATTTAGAGGTAATTATAGTTCTTTTTTCCTTGAAATACCCTTAAGAGTAAGAGTGAAGAAAGTTTCAGAGTTCGAGTCGACGCAACTAACACAGGTGCCTCAAAATTCTTGCTGGATAATCTTGATCATTTGAGTACATTTCCTTGACATGGTCGAGATCATCTCTAACGCGAAAATTGAGGGCCTTTATTTGATTTACAAAAGGTCAAAAAGAAACATCACTAATGAAATTAATTTTCCGTGTTTCGCATTAACGCCTTAGGTTCTTTTATTTGTATAGGGTGCATCTGACCTTGCGGGGCTTTAAATGCATGGATCGTTTCTACTCCTGAAACTGAACTTTTTTGTTATGTAAGTTGTTAAAAATATGTCCATTTATTTTTTTATTTTTTCATACAGGTTAAATGTAATTTTAATGTAAGCGATCCTATTCTCCATTTTCCTTTAGCTGTCGCACCAAGGAAATGTCGCCCCCGTTACAGTCAAGGACTTTAATTGTTATGCTACTATGGAACCGCATGACAGAAATTATGCCAAAATTAATGATTAGATTAACGTTATGAGTTTATGAGACAGGGTTCCATAGTGGCACAACAATTAAAGTCCTTGACTGTACCATGTGATATTGATTATATGGCCATGATTTAATACACTGATTTTACAATTAGACTTTAACATCAATTAGTTATCCAAGCTTAAATTATTTTTTAATCATGCAGAACAAAAATACTTCAGTTCAGAGTAGAATCGATTGTTGCATTTAAAGCCCCAAGGTGAGAGGCACCCTGATGTATACAGAGTGTACCAGAAGTATCAAGAAAGTCCGTTCCTGTTCAAAATATAATGTCTTCTGGGCCGTACTATAAACGGCTAACGAACCATTTTGGGTTAATAAATCGAGACAGGAATAATGTCTAAATTTGAAAAAAAACTCATTCTTTTTTTTAAAATATCATTGTTCAATGTGCCCCCTGAGAGTGCCGTGCATGAGCTTCGCTTAGTATCAGACCTGTTGTCGCCAATACTCACACTATCATAGAAACAACAAGCCGTTCAGTTCTGTGTTATAGACGCAGCGTTTTATAAAAAGTTAAAACTTAAGAAAGGCTAATTTCGTAAAATAGTGCTCCGATCGCCTTTGTAACCCGGTTCGTTACACGTAAAAAGACACTGATTCTAACGATAAGTCAATATGGCTCCAAATTTGAGTCAATTAACCTTTCTGGCGCCGATATGGTTCCTAGTCAAACTGGGAAACCTAAACACATTACCAGAATCATAATCCTTACGCTTAAAAGATATCCATGCTCCTTTGACGTCCTCGAATACTTAAGTTCATAACTTCCGCGACCTTTTCTCGGAATACTTTTTTAATAACTTGATAAGTAATGCGGCCTGAGAGAATCTCTTTTCTAGCCATTGCTTTTTAGATTAGAAATCTTCGAGATTTTCTTTTTACGTACAGTGTTCTTTTAATGATGTTCTTTGTGCCTTTTTCTTTAAAACTTCGCAGTTTGACTATTACGAGAAGGCACTATTGTTTATCGGACGGCGGATATCAGGGCCTGTAATCTACTGGGTAAAACCATTATTATCTTTGACGTGTTATTATTTTTCACTCGACCATAAGAGCTATCGTAAATTTGACAATTCGGTAACATGCTAAATGCAATTATGGTTTTGCCGTGTAGAATAGAGGCCCACGTGAGATTTGATTAACTAAAAAACAAAATCATCTCGTACAAACTTAAGCAATTTCAGTCCATAATACGTCCTGGCCACTTTTCCATGTCCTCCAGTCTTTTTGCTTTCGAATATTCAAGTCCAAGTTTAAGTTACTAATAAATCCACAAACTTGATTATTATTGACGGCATAATGCATGTAAATAGTATTTTTCACAATCGTGTTATAATAGAGAGCTTTTTAGTCGAGTACCGTGTTTAGGCCACGAAGCTTGCTGAGTGGCCTAAGTAAGGTACGAGATTAAAAAGCTTGATTATGACACTATTATGAACAATACTTTTTGTACGAGTTCATTAAAATTAATAATTTAAGTCATTAATACGAGTATATAAGAAAACGAAATATCGTAAGTACTATCACACCACTGGCGTCCGTAATGTTGCAGTACTGTGCTGTGATTGGCTAACTAAATACCAGCCAATCACAAAGCGTAGTTTTTTTTTATGCCCTGGATACAGCAGCAAGTTTAAGTCGATTTTTGACAGATGACGCGACGCTACTACGTTCCAAAACGCCATAGATTGGCAATTTTGTGTAGGATCGAGTCCCCTCAAACAAGGACACATATTATTGAAATGCGAAGTTCTATTTTCAATTTTTTTTCGGTTGTCTAGAGCGTATCGAAATGGTTATTTCGGTTGTTTCGGAAGTAACATAGACTATACAACGATGAAAAGAGTGACGTTGCAGTATTCTCTATGAAATCTTAATACACAGATTTTAATCGACGAGTACAAAAATTATATTTAAAGTCGGTTCTAATGCAATTTACCGCTTCCTGGAAAAAGCGGTAGTGAAGTTTGATTGGTTTCTCGGCTTGTATTGTGAACAAAAGACCTTGTAGAACAAGCTCTTGAAAAAGATGATTGATGAAAACAATTGTAAGTGGCTTGAAATTCTGAACTAAGTAAACAAAGGTCAATAAATAACAATACCAATAAGTGCCTTTTATTTGTCATTTATTTACATTGGAACAAAATGAAGAGCGTAAATGTGATAAATTAACTGTTTTAAGGTTGTGAACAGCATTCGAAATATCAAGTTACTAAAAAAACTGGACAAGAGCATGTCTTACCATGCTCAGTGTAGGGTTCCTAAGCCGTTACTGCACAAAAACTATCTCAAAAACAACAAGTAGGTATGAACTAATTCTCTATTTAAAGTTATTTGGTGCCGTCTAAAGAAGCATCCCCACTAAGAGCATTCGCGTGTAATGAGCATTCGCCGCGAACATCGAATGGTGTGTAAGCTTTGTAACGCTCGGCTCAAAGCCCACACCACTCGAATATTCACGCGAATGCTCTTAGTGAGGACGCTCCTTTAAAATAATGTTTTACTAAGTTAAAAACTAAGATGAGACCTTTGAAATGGTACATTGTATAACACACGGTTCCTGCCGAATTTATTTTATGAATGTTATAACAATAAACTTGCAATGAATGTAGCATTAGATACACAAAATTACCTTATCCCAAACTAAGCACAAAGCTAAGGCTTGTACTTTAGGAAAGTACTAGGTGTACTTGAACTCATTTTTTGAATATTTTTTTGTAACTTAAATGGACATTGTAACAATTAATATGTTGATATGTCTGTCATATACTCACTGGACTGAAATGTAGTAAATAACCTTAGATTAAGTTGTTCCTTGTACTTGCATACCTACTATTGTATAAGGTATTGACATAATTGGAACTGATTGTTCTGTTCTAACCATCAGTTTTAGTTATGTATCTAATGCTTTGGAAATAAAACAAACTTATTAAAAGACAAACTTTAACTTATGCAGGCCTAGTATGGTTTATCGTTTATCACGTGACAAAATGTGGTTAAAGCATCCGTCACTCTCGTACTTAATACACGTGCCAGAAAGTGACAAAGGTTTTATCCACATTTTATTGCGCGATAAACACAGCTTTACTAGGTCCCCTGACGTTTATAAATAACCGCCTAAAAAAAAAGAAAATATTAAATACGCACCCACAGAACAGAAAAAACAGTAGAAGTGTCAAGTGGGCATGTAACGTGTGGCATAGTTATGCGGAGGTCCGCATAATCTACCATAAATACTTGTGCCGCGATCGCTCATTTCGATATTTTGATATTTCTAATATAGGAAATAAATCCAGAAGCATACTATTAGTCTATTTTGGAGTGTAAAAATGACAGCTGCACCAAAAACATTTTCCATGGTGGCGTGTTGTTTTTATGATAGTTTGAGTATTGGCGACAACAGGTCTGATACTAAGCGAAGCTCATGCCACTTCCACTGTTTTTTATATTCCGTGTACGCACCAGTGTGGATCGAACCCTATACCACTACTACCACTAGCGTCGCAGGCAGAGGTTAACCGTGTCGTCAAATACCCATCATGAATCTCATCACCATCGTGATTCAGGAACTTCGATATTCCTAGTCGCCCAAACTTTTCATATAGTACCTGAACAAGCGGGGGCGGTGAAGCAAAATTTAATACTGCTCGTGAAAGCGCGTGGGCGCAAGTATAAGTTTATACATCCATCGAAGTGTTGTAGGAGTAGCTGTTTATTTTTAAGATAAATTAATTGAAAGCAAGAAATGAAGTATATCATTATAGTGTTAGGCAGATAAGAAGTGAATCCTGACACATTGGATAATCATTAATCATGAAGTTTTTGAATGTTGATAATGTTAACAGCAGTTAAAAAAAATGCTAAGCTTATGCTGCGTGTGAAGGAATAGTACCTAATAACAGCATTGTTTGACTGCTGTCAACTTTATTGAGAAAATCATTAATTCATTATGAATTTTGGATACAGATTATACGTAAACAGCTTAAAATCCAGTCAAATTACCAAAAAATATGTTGAGGTTAATCTTAAAACTTGGTCTTAAATTCATGCTTAAACGGTAAAGCATATTTTATACAATCTTTCAGAATACTTTTCAACGTTAAAAACGTTACAATATTGCCCAGCAATACGATAAATAAGAAGAGGGTAAACTAACAAATCCCGTTTCAAAAAACTAAAGTATGGTACCTACCTACAATTACTTTAAAATACTTATAAGTAGGTATACATAATATTTGTGACAGATATCTGCAGTTGATAACTTATGCAGAATGCAACTTTTCTTGCCCTGTTTGTTTGTACTTACTCATTGAATAACAACTGAAATTGTTTTAATAAGAATGATAATGATACAACTACTAAGTAATGAACTAACGCCAAATATGTATTACACATACTCATTATAATATTGGAATTATTTATTTTTAATTATCTGAACTTTCGCTAGTGCGGGTTTTTTTTTCACTTTCATTAACTTTTTAGACAACTAAACTAAATAAGAAAACTTTTATAAACCTAATAAGTCAACTGTCCTATTAGATGAAAATCGTGTACTTATAACAATAGGTAATTTGAACCCTCAATACGTTACGACAAAAACAAGTATCACTTTCGGCCGCCTACACAAGTCTTTAATGAAAGGGAAGCCACGAAAGGGAAAAAACACTATCTTTCAACAAAAGAAAATAAATATTTTAGGTTAAACCCAACACGCTTATTTATTGATAGAGGCAAACCTGGGGCTTTATATTCGGTAAAACCCTTGCTTTTCACAAAATATCTGACACGCTCTTTTATACCTGTAGTAATAAAGGCGTGTCAAATATTTTTGCGCCGAATGTTGAATAATATATTATTATTATTGCAGGTGACTGTACCTATCGTATGGTCAATTTTACGATAGAATTTTGTAATATGCGGAGACTTGTCGTCAGCAATTTTCAGTTGTTATATATACCCAATTCTTATTTTCCTGTATTAGTCTGTAAGTCTTCCTAAAATAAATAAATAAATAAATAAAATAAAATAGCTTTTAGTTAAAAACAATACGATAACATACGATAAAAACCAATTAGGTTAGGTCTTGCTGTAAAGTGATCACCGCCACCCATGGAAACCTGCTACGTCATCATTGAGAAAAGAGCATGCTCGTCTCCTAGCATCACATCACTCACCTGTTACTATCCAAATGACGATGGCATTCCCGCCAATAGCGACCGCAAGCATGGCGGCGAACACACACACCCAGGAGTTGTAGACCCAGGAGGGCATGCCCGCGCCGGGCCCAGCGGTGGGCACCGGCGTCGTGCGCGGGACCAGCAGCGTGGACGCGCTCAGGAGGCTGCGGTTCAGGTCCATCTCCCACGTGTACACCACCTGGGAACAACAGAAAAATCTTTGTCTACATCTATATGAAACAGAAAGGTGTTTTTTAGGGTTCCGCACCCAAAGGGTAAAAACGGGACCCTATTACTAAGACTCCGCTGTCCGTCTGTCCGTCTGTCTGTCACCAGGCCGTATATCATGTTCATGAACGTGATAGCTAGACTGTTAAAATTTTCACAGATGTATTTCTGTTGCCGCTATAAATATAATTTTATTGTTAAAGTAAATAATCATTATTTATTTCTTTATTAGGTATTTTCAGTACATTCCTTTTATGGTTCACTGTCTACAAAGCGGAAAGACCTCTCCACATCTCCAGACGTAAGAGGGGCGTATTCGTAAAGTGATAATTCAGTACTTACTTTCTTTTTATACAAAATATGTACTGATTTATAACAAAAACTGCATACATTTTCACACATAAATAGTACTTGAAATTTAATAAAAATCTTATCCATCTTGTGCTTTCGTCACCATATTGCATCCGTTGTCCGCCCATTATATCGGGTTTGCTTTACCAACTTATCAAAATCATCTATAATTTAATGCGGAATTCAACTCAAATCACCAAGTAACGTAACTACGTAGGTAATAAGTTGTAAATGCAACTTAGCTTCGCGCAAAAAAGGAGTCACGAAGTGTTTTTCTACAGGCCTAATGGTAGGATTTAAAAGAAATAGTCAGTGATTAACTATTTCGAAGTTTTGACCAAATCCCAGTAATTTTTCTATCAATTATTATGATTATTATCATTGTCTGTACTAAAACTTTACACCTTGCTCTTTTTATACTGTTTGTAATTACCACTCTTAGAAGTAAATAGAACTCTTAAGCCATTAAAACTTTTGTAAGCCTAGTCTAGTTAAAACCTCCAAGAAGTAATTAAAAGAAGTTACGGGAAAATAATGCCCTCGTTACGTAAGTTACGTCCTTATATTCTAATTATACTTTAATTAGTATATACTTACTTAGCAGTCGTGTAAAAAAAGAACATCATTGGAAAAAAGTTATAGGATTTTATTGTTGAAGTGAATAACCATTTATTTTATTTCATATTATTCGTATTAAATGTAGTTCACCATCCACATATATAGGCAAAATGACCTCTACCTCTACAGACGTCAGAGGGGCGTATTTGTAAGTGTATGGTAAGTATCCGAAAAATATGAGATTGCTTTTATTTTAAGTCAGCACTGCCGGGCAATTCCTATTATTTATTTTAATCGTTCTTCTTTGTTAGATTGCCTGAAAGAAAACGCTATTAAGCGATAAGACCACCTCTTCACTTACTATGTAAGACATTTTTGTGTATTTTCTTTTTCTTGTTGTATGTGATGGTCATTAAGGAGTTATTGTAATTTATTGTAAACATTCAACATCGGTGGCAGTGATTGCTTGCAACACCACATAATACGCGAGTTAAAAAAAAAAACACATTTATACGCGCGTATAAGTAATTGAGATTTGAGAATGGTTTGAAGACACTAACTGTTTTAAAGCTGAATAAAGGCTTGCATTGCCTCAACTCAACCGATTTCCCGAAATATAGTCACTAAAACTACTAAACTACTAATACTAAATAAAAAAACTACAAAGTTTGCACTTAGAAATCACATTAAGACATGTAGGCACAGAGACATAAAAACAGCTTCAAAAACAACAGTGTTCATTTTTGTATCAGGGTTTAAAAAGAAATAGCTAAACTAAGCTAAGCTAGCACGTAATACCCATGCATTGCGCACCGAAGAGGAAATGTCGACACTCAGCCAGATAAATGAGTCCACGGCATTAATATCCATTATGTGACCGTACGCAGGCCACAGGCTGCAGACTGTGCAGAGTGCGTCTCAGTGGTTTAACCGAACTACTAGATGCATTTCTGGCGGGAACCTATTTTTGCGCATGAGTTAGTTTTTTGGTAGTCACAAGTCTAACCTAACCTAACCCACGTAATTACAACAACAACATAAACTCGCGCCTTCATTCCCAGAGTGGGGTAGGCAGACAGACTCACCAACAACTCTAAAAACTTGTTGATAATTCTGTGACCACATTTTGCACAACCAGGCTAAGATGTTATCCAGTGTATTAGTGACGTAATTAATGTTTAAAATATCCTGAAAACCTCATGGTTTCAGTAGAAAATAGCGATCGATGAAAAGATAGACAATCGATGAAGTGAAATTCGGTAAAATCATCATTTTTAGCAGTTCCCGTGCGCGCTTAATATGAACATTGTTAATTTTACTGTGCTCTGTTTACGATTTTGGAATATCGGAACTTACGTTTAATTTTATTAGAAAATGGGTTCAGAGAAAATAAACGGTCGTTAAAGGAGAAAAAATAAACCACCAAATAGCAGAGGGTAGCGAATGAAAACAACATTTATAATTTGCTATCATTATAGCTTGTATATTGGTAATACGAATAAATTTTAATAATTAAACTAGCTTTCAACAAAATAAAATGAGCACTGAAATCCGTTAATCCGTTTCAGAGCTATGAAGTCACAGAAAAATGTATTGACGGACAAATGCATACCTATAGGCGTCAAGGTACAGAGTAAGGAATGGTCAAGGTAGCACCACTTTTTTTTAGTCGGGGGTTAAAACAATCGACTAGCGACATTTTGAGATTTTTCCAAGAAAACGTATCAAGTAATATTTTTTAGTTTAAAAAACATATTTTGTTTTTGTAAAAATAGAGGGATGGCCTGTAAAACGATGTTTCTTTTTTTAACTAGCCTTTGAAATGTTAGTAGTTACCTACGTCTTAGCCAAATTGCAAAATGTATCTTGAATAAATGGCGCCTAACCAAATATACCATACCAACATACCCGAAACACACACAGAATTAATAACAAGCTTTTAGAGCTGTTGGCAATTCTGTAGCTCTGTGCCTACCCCACTTTGGGAATGAAGGCGTGAGTGTATGTATGTGCAGTACCCGAAACACTAACACGACGCAGTTACTAAATATAACTAGTTTTAGGTATACTACGTATCTAAAGAAGTTTAATAGACATTGCTTACAAATTAGGTACCTACCCATTCAAAAACACTTAGCGCCATTGTGAGAGAAATGAAGACGCGTTCAAAATATTTTAAGCGAGTGCGTATTCGTACGCGACGGCGTATAAAAAAGTGAAGACTTACCCTTATGAAGTGGTAACTGACCTTGTCATATTTTATTCAAATTTTAAGTACTGAAAAATTGAACTCTTATAAGATGACTTTGTTGTCTGTCTGTCTGTCAAGACCCTTTTTCTCTAAAACGGCAGAAGCTACCGGGCTGAAATTTTAAATATTTTTTAGTACATACTTAGGACCTGTTGTTTGATCAGTAGTTAAACTAACTAATTGTTAAAAATCATAACTAATGGTTAAATCTCAAGGAAATGTGTCAAAGATTTGATTCTTTTTCCGAATTTTAACAATTAGTTGAGTTAACTACTTACTGATCAAACAACAGGGCCTTAGTGGTCCAAACAATGCTTCATCAATCACTTGACCGGTTTTTTTAAACTGAGATTATTTTTACTCATTTTCAAATTCTAGAGCTAGACAAGATGCATAACGCTAACATGAGAAATACGTCTTCTACAAAAGCAGTCAGGTTTTCAAAGCCAGTATTTTGTTTCACTGGTGTATAAATACATTTTCTACTAAACATTATTTCAGTGCCGGGCACACGCGTGGCAGCTATGAAATATAATACTGGCAACAATATTGAAGCCAGGTAGACCGCAAGGCAAATATGCTATATAAGAGTGCTCAGATTTAAAAGCAATACGATTAAAGGCACTGTATATTACACGCTTAATGTTAATAATTTTATATTCTTATGTTATCTTACAGATGGGCCCTTTCGGATAAGTACACTTGTTTATTCAGTAAGTGTCAAAACTCAAAAATAAGAGCAAATAAATAAATAAATAAAAATATTTGTTCGATATATTATAACCTACATATATGTATAAATGTTTTGTGTGGCATGACTAAATAAGGGTTGGTTAATATATGAATAAATAAATCATTAGATCAAACCCCCGAAATAACTGCGACCCTTCTTTCGAAGCTGATAGACCCCATGACCTCAAACGACCCGACTGATTTTCATTAAACTAAACTTAGACCTCCCCCAGTTAACATTGCACCAAGCATCCAGTGCTGCAGTGGCGCCCTCATTACTATTGTTGTGTCAATTGAGTGTTCTAATTAACAGTATTGTCTTGAAATCGAAGAATGGTGTTTTGTTGTATAAATGAATACATCGCGCAATTAATAGGGCATAATTTAATAACTATAAAATTGATTTATGAGTAAGTAACGTAACGGAAGAAAGTGGCCACCTTTTCCGTTAAGTAGATTACACGAAGGTGCAGATTATTAAACGTTATTGTGTATTCATTTGTACAACAAAAAATATCCTTCTATTTTAAGATAATATTGTAATTTATTAGAAAACACAATAATAGTAGTGAGGGCATCACTGGATCCTCAGTGCAGTTTTAAACTAGCTTATAGGTAAAAACTCAAGTAAAGGTCCTCTTGCATGTAATTGTGAACAAAACTAATATGGAATTTACGTCAAATCTCAAATATATAGAATGTCGAACGGTCTATACAGATGTGTTACAACTACATGAACGAGGACCTTTACTTGAGTTTTTTATTTATACTATTTAAACCACGTCCGAATCAGTCCTCCCGTTTGGGAGCTACAAAGCCAAAGACACAACACCCCTCTCTTTGCATCAGGGGTTAAAAAGGAGTTGTGTGGGTGACTTTTGAAATTAACTACTAATGTTGTTCTGCCTTAGTTTCACTCAGATTAAGTGAACAAGCTTTGCACATTTTTATCATGCAGAAGTTGTCTGCAAAGTTTCGACGTTGAAAGATTGGAAAACCAAACAAGCTTCGAATCACATTTTTCAAAGTTCTTAAGCGCCGTAAAGCTGACTTGAAAGACTGGATATTTTAAAAGTTCGCGTCAACGTGATTTAAAAATGCAAGCCAAATAGGCACTACAAATCGGGATAGCTTTTAAATGCTCTGTATAATGTCTATTTCCAAATGACAAATTCTGAAATGCGATGAAATATTCAATTCGAAACTCGGAGGTTCTGTCAATTTCACTTCCGTAATAAAATGTTTCGACAAACACAAAAATACATTTCTTAGACAGCTCAGTAATGTAAATACAAGAAAAAACGTTTCGACGAAATTCTCTCTTAATTTAGGAGAAAAGGATATTGAAATGTTCCAACTTAAAGGCTCAATCGAAATATTTGAAATATTTTCCAAAAATAAGACTGCGGAGGCTTGCATATTCAGAAAGTAGGAAGAAAAGAATAGTAGGTGTAGTGTTTTCAACTCCTTAAGTCCTTCAATACGTAATTTAACGTACCGTATAATTCTTAAAAAACTTACACTATCGTCAAATTATGCCCGGTGCCTATATTCAAGAAACGAATAGTTTTCCTTACGTCTCGTTAAAATTTGACACATTTTGTACGTAGCAAATGTCATGTTAACAGTGGGTAAATAATATTTCTAGGGGCAAATGAAAAAAATAAACATCGAAGACTAAGCTACAAAGACGCTTCTGAACCTAACTTAACAAAGTCGGTTTTGCATTGTTCGGACTTGTTCACTCACTTCATTATGATTTTAGAATAATTACCTGTATGCCTGAAATATTTCTGAATAATTATCGATATACCTTGGATCGTTACAGACATCATAACTTTAGAAAATTTTAATCGTCGACATAATTTTTAGAATTACAAAGCGTTATGCTCCAGGATTTTTATGAGCATCAATTATAAGGAAATACATTTGTGACTTTTATTCGATACGTACATTTTTGGTTGACAAAGGGATCCCCTCGAATTCAATGCGGCCTGCGACATATATCACGTTTCGTGCCACTACTAGTGGTTAAAAACGGCTCAGACAGGGTGTCGTGTCGTAAATAATAGGCAGGACCAACACGTAACTCATTGGGGAAATTGGCAACGTTCCAGGAAAAAATGTTGTTACAACCTGTGTTAAGATAGAACTGAACTTCACACGAGCTTATTTTTTGATTCGAGCACGAAGATAAACATAAATAACTGTAGCTGAGCCATATGTCAGCACAGAAGTGGCTCCCCTTTTGAACTCGGAAATGAATTTTTACTCGGACATACGTAATAACTTTCTCTATTTAAGTATTTATATTGTGTGTGTATCAATAGTACATCTAGAGCTTAGTTTAGGTCTTCTCAGGAGAATTTGTGTGAGATTGTGCCCTTGTTTTTTTAAACATTGTAAATGTTTTTTAACAAATGTAACAATTGAGACTATTCCCTGATACATTCATTTTCATTTTACATTTTCTTATAAAGTCTTGTTGCAATCTGCAAACCACTTGTTGCACTACACTCAACTCGGTTAACAGGTGCTAACTTTAATAGAGTTGTAACTAGTTCCTGTTTAGTTAATTTACATTTCCAAACACCTTTGTGAACACAAGAACCAATTAAAAGTTTGAGTTACGCTAACTACTTGTAAAAACAAAAACTAAGCTCGTGTAACATTGTGTAAACAAGACATTGAAAGTCAGCTCCAGTCTGTTTTCTAGGGTCTTAGGGCATTTTTGTATTTCATCTAATGCGGTCGGTCCTGCTCGTATAAATATGAAGACTATCAATTAGACTCGGCTCTAGAAATCAAGGGTCTGCTAAGCTTCCTTACTGGGTTGGCAAAAGTAGTGCCAGCAACCTAGCACGCAAAAAAGACGCATACAATAAGACGTGGAGTTGCGGAAAACTAGCCCTCTGCTTTCCGTTTTTGAGTGGGTTTGCCCGCCACCACCACTTGCATCGCGAGTTTGCAGCTAGGGAATGCAATTTAACCGGCTATTAACCGCTTTTGTATGAAAATAACCGGTTGAAACCGGTTATAACCGGTTATTTGCACCTAGTTGCAGCGTTGCGAATGCTTCATAAAGATGAATTTTATTATTCAGAGTAATAAAAGTAAGGAATGTCTAAAAAATGATTGATAAAGAAGCTCTTGTTTAACTTATTAAGTAATTAAGTTGTTTAAATAAATAAACTGTTTATTTACTCTTTCATATTAAGTTTAAATCGCAAAATTTCATTATTTTGTGCATACGATGAAAAGACTCTTACGATTATCCGTTCTTGTTCCAACTGACAAGTGATCTGAAAGAGCTAGATTGATGTTGGTTGAGACCCATGTCGCTGAGGAGATGGGCTCCTCGGGTTGCGATGAATGAGAACTGAAAGCTTCATCCCTAAGGGTAGGACATCGTGAATTGCATATTTCACCAGCCTTATCCTTTCCTAAGGCTCATAAATGTCATCTTATAGAACGAAACAGATTCCAGCGGGTCAAATTCCGGAATAAACGAGTGCTTACTAGCAAATTTGCCTTTTTACCCAAGAATGCCTTTCTTCCCGATGTTTAGGTATTTAGAGGATAAAAAGTGTATGGGTACTCGTAGTTACCAAATTTTTATCAATTTAGAATCAGAAAAAAAGTCTGTGTCATATATGGTCCAGGTACCGTGGCGCTACGAGATGGTTAGTTAATAAAAATTACGGCCTTTATATTGTATTTATTTTATCACGTGTGGCAAAAAACAATAATTTATTACGCTACTTATAAAAGAGAATGTTATTCGTAATTACACAAACTGGCTTCGAAAGTTTGTCTACACGTCAATCCTACCAAATGCTAAGGTAATTTTATATCCATTATTCTAACCGTTTATAAGGCTGATTGACGTCAAATTGATGATTGCTGACATCGTGTCTATCTGTAACCATCAACTAGGTACAAGTACGATCCGAACTATTAATTGGCTTTAATTACACAGTATGCGTAATCATTATTTCGTTGCAATGTATTTGAGGACTTTTGGGGACTTCACACAAGGCTACAAAAAATCGATGTTAGTAACAATAAAATTTTATAACTTTTAGGATTTATTTCAAAGATTTTTTGAGTTTCATTGTTAGAAAAAAAACCGACCAACGATAGGTTTTATTTACAAATCTAATGCCTACTCTATGAAATGCCTATTATGGAATGATGGTAAACCTAGGTAAACAGAACGCTGACAGACAGACGGACAAACAGCGGAGGATTAGTAATCGGGTCCCGTTTTGGTCCCGTTAGCACACTTGGTACCGAACCCTAAAAAGTCCTTATTAGGTCGATTTGACCTCAATGTCGGGTATCTTATTGTTAAGCTATTAAACAACCATGTCGCAGAAAGCCAATAATTAATAATGACGGAATTTTCTTTTTCGCGACTAGACGCTGTCATTCGCATCTTCGGTAGGATAAAGGTACATACACATTTTGTCATATTGTACCTACATTGTACTGTTCTTATACCGAACCTACGTTATGACCGGCTGGGCTATTGCCTAACGCACTCGCAATCGCAATCGACTTCAAAGTGGAACAATTGTTTTCATATTGTATGCTGACTCCTACAAATTTCAAAATAAAAACGGTTGCGATTGCGAGTGCGTTAGGCAATAGCCCCCCGGGTTCTATTAGTGGCTCAATTAAAGTTGTTGACTGTACTTATAACTTTCTTCAATATTAATCTTCCGCTTTAAAGATTGCCTTACTGTAGACTCCATCAAAGTAAAACAATCTCCGTCGCTTATTTTTTCTCGTTTAGTTTTCTAAGCGCTTCTATCAGTAGCTTAATCATAAACTTGATGCACTACAATTTTGAACCTTAGTCCTCTGATTTTTACACTTAAATCGAATTATTTTAACAATACAGTTCATCTGAAGTTTTTGATTGCTTATCTGCTTTATAAAGCGAGGAAACGAGTTTCCTGCATGGATGAGACTAGGAACCGTTTTAATAGACTGATCTTTTCTACAATGCCCGTCTGGCACGTCAAAGTACAAAAGGTAAAAAGTCTTGCTAGCATTACAGCCTAATTTAGTTTTATTAATACCGCCTTAAGATTGCTCGTGTTATTGATACCTGTAAACGAGTCCTCCTAAAAAATGATTTATTAATTTACATATTTCAATTGCTTAACGTCGACGCAACGAAGAGTAAGAATTATTCAAGAGCAAACCAAAATTATCAAAAAATATACTCCTCTCTGAGGCTTCTCCAACAATCAACCAATGAGCCCAACAGAAACAATTTCAGGTTTAAATATCTCCCTAACATCATTCTCCTGAGGAACTACTATTTATTTTATTCCTTTCTAATTCGAATTTAAAAGAAAACAAAATCTTGAATGAGTTATATTTGCAACGTTTTGAAACCTACTTAGCTAAACAACTCGCCAATGATAAATAAAGGCTAATAAAATGATAGAACATGAAGTAGAAAATTATTCATCATGCTTCCTTTTTGTAATATATTATTTCATAAGGGTTTCCTAACTGCCTTTAATACACTTGCCATAAAACGGTTCAGAAAAATAAAACAAAAGAGAAGCCAGAATCATGCCAGAATGTAAGATGATCTAGAAATTACTACATTTGTTTCCATGTTATACAAAAATTAAATAAAAAGACTTGATTTAACATTTGGTTTCGTTATTAAATTGTCTTTTCTAATAATACTCCTGATTTAAATTTAAAGTAAAAAATCCCTTTAGAGACAAATGCTTCCTGTATAACTGCTCGTGATTAAGTTTATAAACAAAGTTTCAACATATAATAAAAATAATTCCCCTTCAACCCATACCAGTTCACTAATACTGGACATAGGACTACCCCATTTCATGACACTTGGCCCGATCATGATTAAATTTTTATATATAAAGTTGTAATATTACTTAGGTATAACTTGCATATAATTCGTAGAAATAAACCTAAACAGCCATTTTCTAACTTCTTATTACTGGTAGTACCATTAATATTACCATTTAATGGTACCATTACATTTCATTCATCTATAATTGATAAATTAATAATGTTAATGAATGAATGATTAAAAAGCAGTTAGGTGTAGGTAATACCCTGTGCGAGCTGACTTCACTTTACCGTGAAACGGGGTAAATAGGTACACAACCTATTTAAAATGAAGCATAACTTGTTACAAATAAGAACAAGTATTAAATGAAAATAACGCGTTGGCCCTCGGATAGTATTAATCGTATAAACTTTAAATTGACCTTTTCATTTTTGGTTTAAATATTTTGTGCCACCGTAATACCGTTTTATGATTTCATCAAGAATGTAGAGGCATTTCTGATAGGTTATGGAATTCAATTTTGGTTTTAATAGGCACTTTATAAAATACGGTTCCATCACGATTTTATATTGAAGAACAGCCTAGAGTAATAAAGGTTCCTTCTGTTTTATTCGAAGAAAACAAAGTTATAAAAATGTTTAATATAAGGTTTCGTTGAAATACGGGATAAATATATTATCAGATGTTGGCCTTGGATTGTGATACTGTTGAGGTTGGTTATTGTTTAAAAACAGCAAGATCCGTAATTTGTAAAAAAATATATTATTTTACTCAATACTCAATCATTTATTGCATTTAATATGTATATACAGATGGTTTTCGTTACTAAATAAATAGGTTTATGGTGATGATGATACAAACACAAGACCGGTCTGAGTGGAGAGTCTTGGAGGAGGCCTATGTCCAGCAGTGGACGTCGTTCGGCTGATATGATGATGATGACATCCTAAAAGAATTAAGTAACAACGAAAGTAACTGATTAACGGCCCTCAGAGTCAGTAAATATGAATTTTACAAGCTTTTATTTAACTTGCACGGCCTCTTTTCAACTCGGTAAAACCATATTGCCTTTGACGCGCTGCGGCGTCGCTCTAATTTAGCCGACATCAAAATGAGCAAAGCTATACGCTGAGCCATTTGCCTTTTGCTCTGCTGTAACACAGATTATTTTGGCAACTTAAATGAAATTGTAGTGTAACTTAACTTATTTTTATTATGTCAATTGTATGTTTGATTGGCAACTTAAATGAAATTGTAGTGTAACTTTACTTATTTTTATTATGTCGATTGTATGTTTGATTTTTTGTACGCAAATCAACATCTTATCTATCTATCCATTTAGATTCTAGAATCTCAGCCCTGGGCCTTTATTCTAACCAGGTAAAAACCATATTGCTTTTACGTGTTACCGTATTGTCAACGTTTTGATAGCTCTTATTTACTTATTAGTAATGGCGGCCGTGTAAAAAACAACACACTAAAGCCGGGTACTCACTAAGAGAGCTGTAACTGTAACCGTAGCAGATACAGTAATGAGCTTCTAGTAGAGAACAGGCTCGCGAGCCGCGTACACATCACTATTTTACGTGCAACAGTAACAGTTACTGCTCGCTAGTGAGTACCCGGCTTAAGAAGTCAAAGGCGATGTGGTTTTTACCCAGCACAGTATTTAGAGGCCCTGTTCGTATGTATGTAAGTTGTCCGCTTGAAATCTTGGAAGTCAACTTTGAAGCACCCGTTAGGCCCGCTTGCACGAGAATTTTAACCCTAGGTTAACAGGTTAATAAGTTAAAATTTACAGTTCTCATATAAATCTAACATTCGTGAATAATTTAACCTGGGGTTAACCTAGGGTTAAATGTATGTGCAAGCTGGTCTAAGGCCGCATTTCACCAAACTTGAATAAGGTCTTATACCTAGATTAAACGCCGAATTGGTATAGACTTATCTCGGAGTAAGTCTTATTCCAGTTTGGTGAAATGCGGCCTTAATGGAATAGGCTAACATTTGAACCACATACAATATGTAAACCCGATGACACTGCAATATTATGGTATTTAAGACCTGGTCTGGTGATGGAGTAAATAGAGTGGATATCCAAGGGGTAATAACACAAAAGATCCCATAGGATCGAAGTGTATCCGTAAGGACCCCACCAATAAGATAAGATAAGATAAAGATATCGAAGGCTATATTTTGAAATAAAATGTATACAGATAATATTTTAACTCCAATGTGACGGCATAGGTACCTTAAGATTGTATTTAAAACCAGAAAAATAAATACAACTCATAGGTTATTGGTAAGCCCAATTACTTTTGCATAAAAGTCGGCACTAACGTTTTACCGTAAGTTTGTAATTCAGTCAATAAGTATTTTAAAAACAAAACTACTCGCGTACTATAAACCGCTTGTATTGACATCATTAACGGTATCAAAATATTACCTGCTGTAGCGTAACCAAAGCGTGAAAAAAGTTCTTAAATGAGCGTTTAAATAATAGTTTATTATTTATTTATTAAAATTTATTAATGAAAACAATTACAGTATATCAATACAAGATTGTCCCACAAAACTGTTGACAAAGTTTGACTGCGGGATCTTTGAGTCTCTTTACTAGGATATAACTCTACTTAAAATTAATTTTAAAATTTATATAATACTAACTAAATAATTAAACATTCTTCTTTTAAACTTTGCCTTATTGGCCTCTAACCTAATATCAGGGGCAAGCTATTGAGAATGTAGGGTAGACGTTTCTGCAGGCATCTGTCACCGTAGTAGTTACTGACCCTCGGCACAGCGTACTTCCCTGCAGCCGCCGACCTAGTGCCGCGTGCATTATTTGACAAGGGATAGATTATGCTCTTGAGCGCCGTGATGATGAAGTGCTAACAGGAATTTATGCTTAAGGCTAACTGGGAGAATTTTACAGATTTTGAACAGATGATGATAATCTTTTTTACACTTAGCTTTAGTTTTTCTGTTTACAAGAAGTTTTAGGAAATTTGCATATTTTCAATTTTAGTTAAAGGACCCCGCAGCAAACATAGGGAGAAAGTGGTTTCAGTCAAATCTTACGAAATTTTAGTATGATGAAGATTCAAGTCTCCTGATTATTTTTTTATAAGGGCGCAACTCTCTCAGAAGTATACTTTCAGAAATAATCAAGTCTATATTTTTCTATTTATGTGACGCGTTTCCTGAAGTCTATACTTTGAAATGACATTGACAGTAGCTGACGTTATGACGTAAACTTACGATGTAGTTACCAACTGTCAGTTATGTATATCTGTTTTGAGTCCTTGTATTCTTGATTCGTCCCAATGGTGAGACTACCGGATGAATTATAGCAGGAAACCATGGTGGACATGGTTCTACTTACAATAATAATGCATCATCCTTTCGAAGTGTTATACTTACAATGACAGTTGGTAACTACATCGTAAGTTTACGTCATAACGTCAGCAACTGTCAGTGTATGTCATTTCAAAGTATCGACTTCAGGAAACGCGTCATAAATAGAAAAATATAAACTTGATTATTTCTGAAAGTATACTTCTGAGAGAGTTGTGCCCTTATAAAAAAATAATCAGGAGACTTGAATCTACATCATACTAAAATTTCGTAAGATTTGACTGAAACCACTTTCTCCCTATGTTTGCTGCGGGGTCCTTTGTTTTAAAGTTTAATCCATAACAGTCAAGAGCATAATCTATAATAGATTCCACCAAAGCTTTGTACAAACACTTTAATGTATCTAAAGGAACTTTGAAACTTAAATGGAAAACTTGCCTAATAATACTCTGAGTTTACTACATATAAAATCGATATGATGGGACCATGAAAGGCTTTCATCCACCTTAAGAACAAGGTAAGTTACACAGTTAACGCTTGAAATAGGTTAACATTGACAAAAAGGACTGGTTACTATGAAAACAAGAAAAGTCATGGGTTATTATGGGTTATGGCATACTACCAATATCTAAATAAGGCGAACGTATAATTAAAAGCTTGGTTTTGTCGGTATTCAAAACAATGCCATTGTCATGGGACCACCTGACTACAGCATCTACATCCTGCTGTACCAAGCGACAAGTGTCAGGTAGCGCGGCGCTGGTGCTAGTGCGCAACATGCACAGGTCGTCCGCAAACATGTGCGCCGAGAAGTGGCGCAGCGCGCCGCACAGGCTGTTCACATGCATGAGGTAGCACAGCGGGCCGCTGCAGGAGCCCTGCGGCACTCCACACGCCACCCGCCGCTCGTCGCTCAGCGCCGAGCCCACCTTCACGCGGTACGAGCGCGCGGTAAGGTAGTCGCGGAACCATTGGTTCAGCGGCTCATCCACCCCGCACTCGCTCATAGCATTCAAAAGCGTATTATAGTGTCTAACGTGTCGAACGCCTTAGTGAAATCAAAGAACACTGCTACAACTACTTTCTTATTAGCTAAGTAATACCATGATTACGCGCAAGAACAATGTCAGTGACGGTGTTTGGTGATCAACTGACATTTCAATTTTTATTAACAAGTATAAACTTGTCAATAACTGTAATATTGAATTAATTACCATAACCGGGACTTTTAACGAAATAATAATAAAGAAAAGATCAATAAAATGAATTGGTTCGGCTATTTTGCAATTTAGCGATACCTATGGCGGCACCAGAAATGACATTTAGTGAATAAATTTGACATTCCAATTCTTATATTTTATTGTTGAAAGTAAAGAAAAATCACATAGGTATGTGTGAAAATCTCCAAAATATTTAAATAATCACAAAGAAACGATATATGTTATAATAATATATATAAAAGGCAATGTCCCGGGTGACATATCAACGCCCAGCCTAAACCGCTAAAGATACAAATTTGGAATTTTGAGGGGAAGTTGATTTTGTAATGGAGGCGTCGTTTAAGAAAGGATTTTTCGAAAATCAAGCCCTAAAGGTATGAAAGGGGATGGCAAAGTTTGTATGGGAAAAAATATTTGTATTGTCTAATTTACTTGAAACTTGGTAGAAATGCTCTTCAATGTAAATAATGAGACACCTATTTCAGCGATTACTAAAATTCAACCCCTAGAGGGATGAAAGGGGGTTGCAAAGTTTGTATGGGAAAAGTTTGTATGGGAAAAAATACTTTTATGGTCAAATTTACTTGAAACTTGGTAGAAAAGCTCTTCAATGCAAAAAATTTGACACGTATTTCAGCAATTACTAAAATTCGACCCCTTGGGTGATGAAAGGGGGTGGCAAAGTTTGTATAGATCAAATATTTTTATGATCAAATTTACTTGAAACTTGGTAGGAATACTCTTCAATGCAAATAATGAGACACATATTTCAGCGATTACTAAAATTCAACCCCTAGAGGGATGAAAGGTGTTGCAAAGTTTGTATGGGAAAAAATACTTTTATGGTCAAATTTGCTTGAAACTTGGTAGAAATGCTCTTCAATGCAAATAATGAATGAGACACGTATTTCAGCGATTACTAAAATTCAACCCCTAGAGGGATGAAAGGGGGTTGCAAAGTGTGTATAGATAAAATATTTTTATTATCAAATTTATTTGAAACTTGGTAGGAATGCTCTTCAGTGCAAATAATGAGATACGTATTTCAGCGATTACTAAAATTCAACCCCTAGAGGGATGAAAGGGGGTTGCAAAGTTTGCATGGGAAAAAATACTTTTATGGTCAAATTTACTTGAAAGTTGGTAGAAAAGCTCTTCAATGCAAAAAATTTGACACGTATTTCAGCAATTACTAAAATTCGGCCCCTTGGGGGATAAAAGGGGGTGGCAAAGTTTGTATAGATCAAATATTTTTGTGATCAAATTTACTTGAAAATAGGTATAAATGCTCTTCAATGCAAATAATGAGACGTATATTTGAGCGATTACTAAAATTCAATCCCTAGAGGGATGAAAGGGGGGTTGCAGTTTGAAAGGAAAAAAAAAAATTTATGGACAAATTTACTTGAAACTTGGTAGAAACGCTCTTCAATGGAAATAATGAGACACGTATTTCAGCAATTACTAAAATTTACCCCTAGAGGGATGAAAGGGGGTTGCAAAGTTTGTGTAGGAAAAAATATTTGGTATGCTCAAATTTACTTGAAACTTGGTAGAAATGCTCTTCAATGCAAATAATGTGACACGTATTTCAGCGATTACTATAAGACAACCCCTAGGGATAAAAGGGGGTTGCAAAGTTTGTTTAGGAAAAAATATTTGGTATGCTTAAATTTACTTTAAACTTGGAAGAAATGCTTGCTCTGCAATGAAAACAATGAGTCACGTGATAACTAAAATTCAAACCCTTGGGGGATGACTTACTTGAAACTTGGTAGAAATGCTCGATTCAGGAAAAACTACCTAGTATATTTTTGAAGTGAGAAACGTAGATAAAAGGTGGTAATAGTTAGTTGAGAGCACGCAAAGCAAGACTGTAAAGTTTGTATCGAAATTATGTAATATTCAAAGTACATACCTTCAAGATATGAAAATGGGTATTATTATTACATACAGAAAATATTCAGCTCCTGTGTTTTTCGAAAATCTTCTGCTAAGTGGGTTAATTGTTTTTATAGAAATGTGGCAAATTTATCTAGAATCGTATAAAATAAACGTAATGGTGAAAGAGAGGCAGTGAATTTATTTTGTATGTCAATTTTGTTGTTTTAAAGGTTAGCGCCATAAAATTAAAGTTGTTTATGTGGACTGCTTACTTAAAATTCACGCATTAGACTTTTTTTTTAAAGCCTTAGAAGGTGTAAACTATAACTGTACTTTCAACAGAAGTTCTGACTCTCCGCAGACGAAGTCGCGGGCGGAAAGCTAGTATGTTATAAATACTATTTATGAATCAACTAGGCTGTATGACGTCTATGAATGACGCTATTGTTAACTGTGGTCGCTGTCAAATTAGAAACCGCCAGAAAGAACTAAACTAATTACGACAAACTTTGTAGTTTCCTTTTTAAGCTTGTAGAAAAAGTTATAGTTACAATAATAGACAAGAGCAGCGGCATACACGCTAGTTCCGAAATTCTAATTCCCACTAAAATTGCCCTATATTTACTAAAACCAACATCACAAATGTAACACAAATATTAGGCGCCTAAACAACCAGACCGAACATACATAATTGTGGCACGAGGCTTAGGTTTCAGTCTACAATTAGGTAATTACTAATTTTCCACCTACATTTAGGTTCATTGCGTGCTTACATTTCCAACAGCTCTAGTCTACTCGGTAAAACAATGTTGTTTTTGACATGTCATCGTATTGTTTGTAACTCGACTGTCATTTCTATCTAAATAAGAGTTATCTTAACGTTGACAATACGATAATGCACAATTACGCATCTATAGTGATGCAAAAATGTTTTGAAATTGTTTATGTGAGATAAAGGTTTACATACATACATACAATACGTGTAGAGACAAAGTTGAATAAGGCTTCTGCGGTTCTATTTTGCTCGGTAAAACAATCTTGCTTTTGCGATGATAACGCATCGTATTATTTTTACCTCGGCCGTCATTACTGTCAAGTAAATAAGATCTTTTATAATGTTGACAATACGATACCATGTCAGAAGCAATAAGGTTTAGCCCAAGTAGAATAAAGCCCGTGCTCCATAGCGATTAAGGCTTAACTTTCATGAATACTCAGTTCAGCGTATTATCTTACTCGTACTTCACTTAAATCCTAGGTATTATTACTTATTACCCAGTTATACTCGATTCAGTTTCAAGTCTCGAGTCAAGTTTTATATCACTTACAGCGTTTTAGCAAAAAAGATTTAAAAAATTCCGTTGAAATTCAAGTCCCGACTGCAAGAATTCAGGCAGAACTTTAGCAAATAGAAATGTATCGGGATCTCTTTGAGATTTGTTCAACTGAAAGAGAGTAAATACTAGAGATCAAGTAAGCCTGTACTCAGACTGAATTATGGGGCGTCTACATTATTGGTTTTGGCCTTGTTCAACTGCAACCTGTATTGGGGTACCGACTAATGTACAAACGGTATTTTCATAGTAAACATCGATCGCGGCCGACAAATTCGGTCAACAACCAAATATTAACGCGGCATTAACCAGACAGTGTTTGGCAGATTTATTACATTTATAGTCACTCAAGACGGTGATATAATCTTCTCGTATAGTGTGTCTGGGTTCTAGGTCGGAAATTTTATAGGTAATGCTCTGGGTTTGCCAAATGCTCTTGCTCAATGCTCTTGAAATGGCGGCAGTTTTTGTTTTTAATTTGTAATGTCTTTACAAAAAATTTACTTACAAAATCATGTAATTCGGTTTTGTTATAAAGATAATTATTTTGATAAATTAAGTACCTAAGTTAAGTTCCACATTCAGACACAAGGTAATTTGTTAATGGATTAAATAAATGAAATGAAATAATACAATAATTGGTTTTCCAGGTATCCCTAACTTGAGTAATCTCCCACTCCAAGGTTTTTTTATTCTCTTAGATGATTTTTAGTAATTAGGTTCCGTGTGGATGCCGGGTTAGAATAGTGCCACTCTATGTCTTCCCTTGGATATCGTAAGAGGTGACTAAGGGAATAAAGGCTTGTAGTACTGTTAGGCGATGGGCTTGCCCTCTGCAACTAATACGTTGATACACATCTTAACCTAATTGTGCTTAATGTGATTATAGAATTATTAACAAATTTTTAGAGTTGTAGGTAATTCTGTAGTTTTGCCTACCCCACTCTGGGAATGAACGCATCGTGTTCATGGTCATGATCGCTTTTTGAATTTAAATTTGCTATATGTGGTATATGCGATATTTTTTTCATTTTGGTATCTGTACTTTTGGCTATGTAGGGTTGGAAATAAACTTTTGCAAAAACATCACATGTAAAGTTCAATATTTCTAAAACAGATCTACAAATCCAAAAATTAATAATTACACAAATTACATCTCACTTAATATTTTAAGGTGCCCCGGTTTGTATACTTTTATGCATACTTATTTGCGGTATAAATAAATAAAAAAAATATTTATGCTAAAATGTTAGTATGTATGAGTTACATTTGTTGCTATACTCTGGTCGGGTCCGTGACTTTACTGGTTAGAATTAAGAAATAAAAACTTGTAAAAACCATGGTTGTAAGGGATATGACTTTCATTCTTTTAGTATTCTATTGAGCAGGAGAACAGAAAGAAAGTCTTTGCGGACGAAATGTTAGCACCCTAAAGCTAAACAATATAAAAATAATAAAAAGACATAGAGTGCGATTCGACCTCGAATTTGAAGAGGGTCAAATGGACATCTCTTGCTTAGGGGCTCTAACAGAATTAAATTCGCCCATCGAATGCCGAATGCTTACATAAACTAATAGAAACACCTTATAAGTGAAATGTTTTTAATAACATAATCCTCCTCATCGATTTCAAGTTTTCAACAATAGTGGCCATAGGAATGAAGGATTTCTCCTACGAGTATTATTATTATGAGCTACGTTACAGCTGAATATGCCGAGCTTGGTCTTGAAAACCTTTTGGCATGCGCGACAGCAGGGTTGCATAACGAGTTGTATTGTAGGTGCACTATTCTTATGCTTACACCTACGGGCTTAGGTCTCTCTTAGCGCAATTAGCGTTTTACGCTTAAAATTGTGAGGCGACATTTGACACTATTTATAGAATTTATAGAATATAATACTTATAGAAATATATGATTGATGAAACGAAAGCGCAATATTATAGGAAGACGTACATCATCAAATTAAAAATGTAAGTTGATTATTCATCGCTGTGCTGCATCAAATTCTTATTTACCGAAAGAGATAAATAATTGTAATTTTAAGTACACTTAGTAAGAGCTTACAGGCTTATTTAAAGTAATCACGAAAAGTTTCCTTAACTTCAGAGCCATATCAAAAATCTTCCTCGACAATGCACAACTAAATATCTATGATTTAAGTTTGCATGTAACATATCAAAAATGTAAACCTTAAAATTGCTACTTAAGTCTCACTTTGGGATAACATAAATTGTTAAATTCGTGTCTGAATGGGGGAAATATTGTAAAAGCTTCTTGTCGAAACTCACGAGGCGCGAAACTTTAACAAAACGTGAGAGAGGCCTCGTTAGGGAGCTCCCAAACGGTCTAAAGTACCGGTGTATATAACAATAATAACCCTTAGTATTGTTACATTAGCCGGAAACAGGATAAAGTGTTATTGAACAAAATGACTGCTTCAAAATTTCACATTTCTTTTGTTTAGTTTCTACCTAAAAATGGTCAAGGCATTTTGGATGACAGTGTGCGTACAGTCGAGTTCTTAAATATGTGTATACGTTAGTACGTTGTCTATGTAACGTCATGTTTAAACTGCCATACGTGAATTGTTACACCGTTTAAAGTGACAAAGTACTAAAGGGTACCTACACATATTTATGAACTCGACTGTACTAGGGTTAAAAACACAGACCTCAAAACTGATCCACATTTTGTTTAGTAACAAATTTGCTTAAGAACTTTACTAATTATTAGCCTAATATTATAATAACATCAAATAACATGGAAATACATCACACACATAAAAATGACAGTATTTAGTTCTGCCTGTTACAAACTTGACTCGGGATTTAATGAACGGGCAGTCGTGACGTGGTCGTGACGTCCTGCAAACATGTTCAGGAGGCTGTTTAACTGTTTTTGCACTACCTACGTTAAGTTTAGATCTACAATTCTAGAATGTAATCCGAGTACTTTATAATGGCTTCGACATCTGCAGCATTGCGTATTTTGCAGCAGTCATAATATGAAAATCTTGAGACTACAAAATGTTTTTGGGCTTCAGAGCCTACATATTTGCCTTCGCCATATTATAAAAAAAAACCGTATAAACTGTGTGACGCGAGACATTAACAAAACATAATTAGATATTTTTTAACAAGAACGTCTGTTATGAAATTCAAACTATATTAAAGCGAAAAATAATAATTTCGTCGGTCTTTGGCAGGATTCGAACCTACAATATCTCCTCTGGCAATCCGGGCCGATGCAGGCGCATTACCAATTATGCCACCAAGACCCTAGTTAAGATCCACGAAATTAGTGATCGCTTACTTTTTCATATTCGGAGGGTATGCTGACGCCATCTATCGTTATTTATTAACAAACGAATATAATTAGATATCTTACTATGTTAGGATAATATGATGTTGAGGGTGTTTTATGCACCCTGACCGCAATGTTTTTTTAATCATAGTAGAAAAGAACACAATATTTACAGTCACAACACGGGTTTGTTGAGCCACTTACCACTGTTTGTATTTTGGCCGTGTAATGCAAATCGGGTTTAGTCGGTTTTCCGCGTATATCCAGTATATTACTTACGAAGGCTAAATTATGAAGAGTAGCAAGTACCTTAATATTCCCGCGTGACTACGTTCTTAATTGTTTATTATGTAAAAGGGTTCAAAAGCCGGAAGCTAAATTAGGGCTATAGTTATTTATGGCTAATTAATGTTGACCCAGTGCCAGGTGCAATGCAGAGCCACATCGGGCGTTAACGACGTTACACCCGAGACCCGCTAAATGGACACTGAATTTTCACAGCCAAGGGAATGTTACAATTGGGTTTTCACTGAAATTTTGTCTCGCCAAAAATTCAAATATAGCCAACTCATGTCACTGTTTTTTCTGTGAGCTCTTTTTGACATGGTTCAAGAGATACTGAACATCTCATTTGAGCGATATACCAGTAAACTAACGGTCCAAAAATCAGTGCCATAATATTTTATTTTTATTAATTTAGACTCTTAAATAAAACTTTATTTTCTTAAAAACATTATGGCATATAACAGGCATTATTGGTAAAGTAACTTCCTTGCTTTGTCAACTGTTGAGCTTGGTTTAAAATCATAAGCCAAAGAGGATATTGGAAATAATACAGGTGTAATTAATTTAATTATACATGACACGGTAGCAAATTTACGTATGAACTTCTTTTTTATTTCAACAACCCTTATTACCGCCGAAAGAGGTCAGAGGTCGGTCCTAAAAGTTATGCTAAAAAAACCTTTTAGGCATCCAACCTCAGACCTGTAAAAAGAAGCTCAGGTTTTATCTCTTGGAAATTTTGCTTTTGTACAAGAAAATAGCTTTACCTTACACTGGACTTCACTGGAGTCGCTAAATTGATGAACTGTTTTATGGTAACCATCATAAAACAGGTCCCACAAAATGCAGATCATCACCTAATTCGGAACAGTTCTCATTAATCATTCACATAATTAATTATAAACACAGCACGATTATTCAATTTCCTTTAACAATGACTCAGCAAACTTCATGTGAGTATTATATTTTGGCAAACGCATTGAGAAAAGCCATCATCATACATTCTTAAAAAACAGACAGACAGACACCGAAGTCTCACCATAAGGGGTTCTTTTTTTTTACCACCACCTTTTTTGACATCATTTTGATACGGAACCCTAACTAGAGACGGTAATCTCTTTTTCTCAAACATGTGCGTAATATTTAATGTTTTTTTGGAAAACAAATACGCAAAGAGCCTCGTTTTCTTCCTAGCAGTAAATGCTATCAATTTCATACACAATCTAAAGATCCAAGAAAAAGTCCCATACAGTCAACTTAATAAAAGACGGTTGCGGGGTTGGGTGGAAACGGGTGGCTAAAGCCGCGACGCGACGGTGATTAATTGTGTGTAAAAGTATCAAAATTTCCTTTTAACCGAATTCAAAGACAGGAGGAAATTTTCAAATTGTCGAAATCTTCTTTACAAAATGTTTGTATAATTTCTTCTAATTGTTTAAAACAAACATGATATGGAGGTAAAGGCCTCGGCAGAAACAAGGATTGCCAGACTCGGTTTCTAACCATGTCATCAAGCAATCCCCGATTTTCCGAGGCTCTACATTAATGTACTATTTCTAATGAAGCGGGAAAAACTTCTATTTCTAAATAAGGTACACTATAAGATACACGCCTTATCTTCTAAGATACACTATAAGGTACTTACCTCGACTTCCTGCATCTGCGTGAGATTCGCAGCGCCCGCACGGAACTGATCACTTTCAGTCATTTTAACCACAAAAAAATTCGTCTTTAACTTCGTTTATCCAAACATGATCAATACAATTCAATTTTGCTGGCACGCACACACAGAACGTCATAGTATATAATTAATAAAACTGTTAATTGTGTTTTCCGTTGTGACACATCGCTCGCACGCCGAATGTATGTGGGACACAACATCTGTAACAATGTCAGACAGAACAGATTAGTAATTAATTTATTTGCTAGTTATAAAAATAATAATTGAGTGGATGTTTTTTTTATTGATAAAGGGTTTGCTCGACTTATTCTTGCCTATTAATGCCTATCCACCCTAGCTTTAAATAGGTTCAGATTGTAAGCATTCGGAAATACAAACGCCAGAAACTCATCCACTCCACTCTTTTGCAGTTCGTACGCATTATGAAGGATGATGCAAAGCACTTCGTTCGAAAAGACGGAATAGCAACCAGGTGCGGATAGTATCCCGCGGTGCGGTTATGAAAAGGTTCAAATGTTAGGATTAAAAGACCTACAGTTTAAGGTTGCAAATAAACGACCTCAAATTAATCGGGATGTGGATTAAATGGGAGACGTGATCAAAAAAATAAGTTTTCCTAACCCAGTAAATTACTTCCAGCATTAAATAACAGCAGCTGGTACGGATTAGAGTAAATTTGTATCGTAATAATGTCTGTTACAATGTTTGCATGATGTGTTTTTAGCTTAAAGTATTTTTAGATTGCTCTTCTCCTCGCTCGTATTGTATAGACTTATTTCATGCGTGCTTTCTTTAGAGAAACATTTCGTTATAATTACGCGACTCGGTAAAAACGATATTACTATTGCTACTACTAAATAACTGTCTCAAGTGTGTCCCAGGAATAACGCCACACATTTAGATCGCATTATTCTGGTAAATTATTAAACCCACCCTAAAATTCAGTATTTCCTTCAAAGAGGATACCCAAGAAATCCGCATTGCGCCAAGTAGCACAAAACGCAAAATAATAAAAGGAAATCCCAAAATACTACGAATTACGCGTCTCTCAAACTTAACCTTTTCTCAGTTAAGTCCCTAAGGATTGATCACAATAAGCCTCGAGAGCCGCTGTTTTGAAACCTAACCATTCAGCGCCCAAGACACCCAGAATAGGTTAAATTAAGAACAATTTCCTGTTAGCGGCAGTGAATGTGTACGTTCATTCAGTACAAAAAACTCCATGTTGGGCAATTTTTTTATGTAATTCAGAAAGCCTGGCACAAAGTTAAGACTGCGAGATAATAGGCAAAGGTTTATTCATTGGAATACACCTATTATCAGGATGTGTCCAAATTGATCAGGCAGAAAGCAACAATGTGTTTTTTGCAATCTTTGCTGTATTTAATTTTAAGTGTTTGGACCTGCGTCATAAATTCATAGCTAACCAGGATTCTAAAACAAATAATAACTATGCAAAAGAAAATACTCAATTGTACATCGTACAAAAAAAATACAGAGAAACAGCACAATTAAAAATTATTCAGGAAAAACAACAGCGGGCCTAGTATGGTTGCGCTTATCGCGTGATAAAATGTGGATAAAGTATCCGTCACTCTCGTACTTACATTACAGGTCAAAAAGTGAAGGATATGTTTTATCCACATTTTGTCACGCGATAAACGCAGCTATATCAGGCCCCCAGTGGCTTAGCATGCGAGGCGAGGAGAATACGTCAAACCTCGTCAAACGCGATTTAGTGTCAAATATGTCTATTCCATATTCTAACGTAAGGGTAAACATTTAAGGTTTTAAATAAAAGTGTATTTTGTGTGAATTGAGTCCTTTTATTACTAAGCATCTTAAAGTGTGACGTTATGTCATATTTTCTTATTTTCATATGAATGACGTAAAATATGACAGTAAATCTCGCGTAGCATACTAAGCCCCCTTGGTGGTTTAACTTGTTCGATATGATAATAACTTTTTGAGGATGGACGGAACCAGTTTCTTTACTTTATTTGTACAAGTATTCAGCCGTGAGCCCGTGAGCTATGCGAGCGCGGCTGGTACTCAAGTGTGAAACGAGTTCTCAATCCGTGTGATAAACTTGGTTTTCACTTCAACTGAACAGAAATAAAATAGAGTCACCATTGGGAATTTGGAAACTGTGAGGGTTAGGGAAGTCTGTTCTTAGGCCTCGATTTCGGAAAAAAAACTGCATTATGAGATATAAAAAAAACATTGTTTTATTGGTGTAAGTAAATGATAGAATAAGTGGAACTCAGTGCCCAAAAAAAACCTGAGATGTTGCAAAAAAGGAAAAGAACATGGTTCGATTTTAAAATCTTTAAATGCAGCTCACTCTGAATTGGTATTTCAATCTCTTGTTAAACTGGGATGGATCATGTTTCCTCAATTAACATTTATTAAAGTTTATTAAAAATAACCTAGTCAATTTTAAACGAGGGTTTTTAGGGTTCCGTACCAAATTGGTAAAAAGTAACCCTTATGGTGAGACTTCGTTATCCGTCTGTCTGTCTGTCTGTCTGTATGTCACAGCAGGTTTTCTTAGCAACTACAAATGCTATCAACTTGGGCATATTTGTACAACTTGTTTTCCCGCTTTTGACTTTAGTAAAAAAATAATGAAATTAATTTTATTAATAATTGAAAAGAAGTTTAGAATGGGGGGTTGAAAAATGAAAGTGGTTTGATTATGGCAAATGGGATGTCATATGAAAGAGCTCAATCTGCACATTTCAAAACATTTTTTTTTTAATTTTCTTTGATGTACTTTTTGATTTATATCCAAAGATGTACAAAAAATGACCGTACCTCCCCCCTCCTGATCTCAGAAGTTTCTTAATCAAAAAATCTGAAAACATCCTGACGTATATATAATTACTTATATTTTATGAGAAAAATGAAATGAAGGGTTCTTTATTCACAGTTTTTGAGAAAAAATAAAAAAACTTGGAAAATTAGGCTACTCAAAAAGGCATAGAAAATAAAGTTCATAACAAAATGAGTATTTTCTTGCATATAAGCATTTTATCTTAAATACGGAACCCTCGGTGAGAAATTTAATTCAGAACGGCAGAGAAATTCGCAAAAAAATCCTTGAATGTTATAAATTTAAACCTTTGAAAAGGTTGTAAATAAATACCCCGGATAGCTTTCTCCTCTGAAATGTTCTTTAAATTAAATAAAGTGTAACGAAACCCTTCTTATATAAGTTCAAGTAACGTGGGGTTATTCTTTTACGTTTCTTTGATTTCGACATCGATTTTATCGGTGAATCTTTTTTTAGGGTTATGTATCCGAAGGAAGCCCATCGGGATCCTATTAATACGCATACGCTGTCCGTCCATCCGTCCCAACTTTAAAGAGCTGTATCTTATGAACCGTTAATTATAGCAGGTTGTTTCCTTTTTCAGAGTATTATTACGGCCGATGTACTAACATTTTTTTAAATATTGAAATAAGGTATTTTTTATTCTTGGTATTGTAAAAACGGTAAAATACACAAGTGTCAAATTTGGTAAGGTCATAGTACAAACCCTGAAGAAAAATTACAAATAGGTACAGTCAAGGAAATTGATTCGTAGACCACTTTGGACTATGTCAAAGTCAAGTAATCAATCAAAACGTAAGAGACTTCTGATCTTATTGAGTGTCCAAAGTGGTCTACGAATCAATTTCCTTGACTGTACTTAAAAGTGGTCAAGTGTGAGTTGGGCTCGCGCTGATTCGATTTAAAATTGGAATATAATAATACCTACTGTGCGGCGGTATGAAACCCTCATCGACTGGGTCCGACTCGCACTTGACCGGTTTTTTATTTTGTCAGTAAATTGGCTTTTTTGCACGCTCGTACCTTAAATTGCATCCCTTGTGTCGCGTTAGTCATATGACGGTATTCAGTTTTTTAATTATTCCGTATGAGAGTGTTGGTTACTTTTAATATTAATAACTTTTTCAAACAAAATTACGTAGGTCATTAAAATGATAAACAAACAATTTATGGTTGAGAAAAATGCCAAAAACCTTCTTCTAATCATCCTTTCACCTAATTATTGGCGATAGGGACAACTGCCGACAGTTTTAATGTTTACAACCAGAGGCCTGTATCTACTCTCTATGGTTCGCCATAAGATTCCATATTAAATGATTAACCAAACTTTAACTAATGGGTAACATAGAAGTGCGATGGGCAGTTAAAACTGTCGTAGAGTGGCCGACATCACATACGTATCGTAAGCATCTCGGCCGATGTTATTGACATGTAAACAGAGTATTACCTAGACGAGACACGAGAAAATAATACAAAGATTAAAAGAGAAGCATTTTTTCATGGCCGATTTTGTTTGTCACCAGAACTGGTGCCAATGGAGTGAATTGTTGTTTTTAACTATTTTATTGTGTGTTTCTTTGTGTTTTTGTAGGTTTCGTAGACATTTGTGTTCTGAATTGTTGTATTTTAGGCTGTAAAAGACACATTGCTCGAAAAGATAAAAACTTTCACCGGTAATAATTTCTCATGATAAGCCGCCTTAATAAGGTAGGCAGTTAATGACAGAAGGTTTGTCTGCTAAAGGTGATTTTTGATTTCAGGTTGTCAGCTTCGTAAACTTGTACTGGAACACGAGTGTAGTGTCCTTTTTTAAAATCCATTTTAAGACTCAGGTTAATCTTCGCCATCAGACAGCTAGAAATTAGTCATTAGATTTTCTAAACAAACTGAAAACAGCGCTCTCTCTGGAAAACATTGACAACTATTTAAACGATTAGACATTAAAATTTGACAGATCAATTCTGAGCGACTAGCGGAAATATAGGTTCACTTTGAGTTACCTAGATGGCGCTGAGGTGTGAAATAAAAGAAATTAATAATATGAATTAAAACAGATCATTCTAATTAGAATTTAGGAAATAAATAGATTTATTTCGTTATGTTAGTAAAATAAATTAAAGAGGGAAGGTTTACACAAATTATTTTGTAGTGAAGTAACATTATAGTTGTGTAACCTAATAAAGAAAGATCGAATTGGCTGGAAGTTGAATAAAAAAAGAAATGACGGCTATAATGCTAAGGAGAGTAGGAGACAAGTTCAAAGTATAATGAACTAGACGATTAGACATTTAAAATTGACAGGTTAATTCTCAGCGACTAGCGGAGAAATGGGTTCACTTTGAATTACCTAGATGGCGCTGTGGTGCAAGCAAAGGAAATGGTTGAAATTAAATAAAAACAGATCATTCTAATTAGAATTTAGAAATAAATAAATTTGTTTCGTTATGTTAGTAAAATAAATTAAAGAGGGAAAGTTTGCACAAATTATTTTGTAATAAAGAATTGGCTGGAAGTTGAATTAAAAAAGAAATGACGGTTATAATGCTAAGGAGAGTAGGAGACAAGTTCAAAGTATAATGAACAAACCATTAGACTTTTAAAATTGACAGGTTAATTCTCAGCGATTAGCGGAGAAATGGGTTCACTTTGAATTACCTAGATGGCGCTGTGGTGCAAGCAAAGGAAATGGTTGAAATTAAATAAAAACAGATCATTCTAATTAGAATTTAGGAAATAAATAGATTTATTTCGTTATGTTAGTAAAATAAATTAAAGAGGGAAGGTTTACACAAATTATTTTGTATTGAGGTAACATTATAGTTGTAAAACCTAATAAATAAGGATCGAATAGGCTGGAAGTTGAAAAAAAAAAAAAGAAGAATTATGACCGCTATGTTGCTAAAATGAGTAGGGGTCAAATTCAAAGGATAATGAACTTTGTTTGTTACATGTTATGTTAGAATAATCATTGTCATTAGAAGAGTAAATGCATTATTGCGGGAAAACTTCTGCGCATCCAAGCTTCTTAATACGCAGAGACGCTAGAGAGACGCTAATATGAGGAGAGATGAGTTCAAACGAAAGTGAGCTTTATTTGTTACTTGAAATGATGAAATAGACACTAAAGTTGAATAATTGAAATTTCTTTTGCGGGAAAAGTTTACGCACCCAAGCGATCTTATACGCATGTTTCATACAGCGGGGCCGAAAATTAGGGGTTTCTACGCATGCTCAGGGTTTTCTATATAAAGTCTGGCGAGGGTCTGAGCGGGGCTTTTTATTTCGGTCGTCGAAGGGGTGAGTTGATATTTTGCTGAGAGGTGTCACGTATCGTCCATTTTTGCCTTGTTGGTTTTTATTTATTTGTGTTGTGCTCGTATATTATAGGTGATATTATTTTGGGTGTCGCTTCACGTTGCGTTCGAGTAACGCTACAAGTTAACGATTATCGCTACACAGGAATGTTGTAGTTGACTTTCTTTTGCTAGGATTGTGAGAATGTTTTAATAACTGGTGTTTGTGTGTTCCGGGATTGTTTTAACATGTTTATTAACCTTCTTTTGTTTTCCAGAACTCTGTAACGACGCCACAAATGGTAGTTGGTTACGCAGAGCTCCAGGCAGTTGTAGTTTACGAAAATGAATACCTACACTCACATTTTGGTTGTGAGTTGAGACCTGAAGATTTCCACAATCAGGAAACGGACGGTTTTAACTCATTAACTGAGTGAGTTTGGAAGGTACGCGTACAAGGTTTCCTGATACCTTTATTCGGTATATCAGGCTCTGCTGAATGGTACTTTTTATGTCTCCTCTTCAGGGCCCGTAGAAGTGGATCCGAAATCAGTTTGCGATTGTTGTGTGGCCATCTAAAGTACCTTTGGCATTGATCCCCTTATTTATATATGTATATATAGACCACCGTAGGTATTTTCCCCACCTGGAAGCCAACTAAAGGCTAGAAATAGCCGGTTGAAGGGTCTTAGGACTACTCACAGGAAGTTTTACTTCCGAAATCGAGGTTATGTTAGGTCTTAGTTGGTCTAGCAAAGGTTTTCTTACACCGGAATTCCTTTACACTACTCACACGTTTAACGTAACTGTAAAAGTCATTTTGGACTTTTAATTGCTCTAAAACAATAGATTAATAGGTGGTTAGGGGTTATAGGTAGTCAGTAGCTTTTCCTTTACACCGAGGGAAGCTTATAAACACGTAATGTGACTAGCTAGGTATATGTAGACAAAGTTTGTTCTACTACTGGCATAGTAAAACAAGCTCTGTCGACGTAAGAAATATAATTATTGAACCAAGAAGACTTAAATTAGCCTTCTAAAGCCAATAGGAAAATTAGGAACTAGTAATAATTAATTCATGTTACAAAAGTCCTCCTTTTAAATTAAATTCATATTAGGCAAATATTCAATCTAGGGTATCGAAACTTACTTATTGAATGTAATCTTGATAGTCTGTGGTTAGGTCTATCTATTCCTGTCAGAAACGTCAAATTCTAAGACTGTCCGTCTAATTAGAAAATAAATAAAGCTCTATAGGCTGCGGAGTATGTATGTTGTCCGATAAACCCGTGTTGGTATGATTAGGGAGTTCGTTTAACATGAAAGGTATTGTAGTGGTTATAATTAGCAGATAGGTAGAGGTCTAAGTTTAAGAAGCATTCGCGTCTAACCTTAGTGATAAACCTAGGCGGCTAACTAGGGAGACGCCCGCAAACATGTTTTATCAGTTAGTGTGTATAAAAGAGTTCACGTTAAAACTGTCCCAAACGAATAAAAGTATTTAGTTAGCTATGTGTATTTACACAAGGTTGTTGTCATAGAGGTCATCTAAGCACGTAACGAAACTTATTAGTCTACGGTATTATTATTAACTTTCTAGGATAGTAAGGGTAAATTAAAGGGTTCACGTTAAAACTGTCTCAAACGAATAAAAGTAATTAGTTAGCTATGTGTATTCACACCAGGTTGTTGTCATAGAAGTCATCTAAGCACAATGAGAGTCTATGATATTATTATTAATTTTCTAGGATACCAAGGGTAAATAAGTACGGTTACATACCTGCTAAAAGAAAAGCTAGGTTTATCATATTTAGATATTATTCCGAAGAGGTTCTAGTTGTAAGAATTAAATCGTTATCATTATAAGCTATACATTATCTTTAAACATCAGGTAGAGTAAATAAATCTAGGTTAACGTAGTCCTTTTGTATAGGTAAAATTCAAAGTGATACTTACGAGTTGGTCTGTCCTTTCAATACACCTTTAACAGCTATAGATGTGCGGTACATACCTAGCTACGGCTTACTGTCTCTGTCCAAGGACAATCAGTGGTCACTGTACTTACACATATGCTTAGTTGTTGTCTGAAGGAACCCTAGTGTTGAGTATACACTATGTGGTTCAAGAACACACCACCCTTGTGAGAATATTAAGGTTATTAAAGAAGTTATTTAGTGATAAAACCAAAGGACTACTAATTTAGTTAAATTAAGTGTTGAAACAGGATATCTGAAAGCGCACTAAATCAATTATAGGGCTACTTACTAGGGCTAATTAATTTTAGAAATAATTCAGTGTTGGCAATTTCAATGAAGTAGATGGTATATGTAAAATTTACACAATAGTGTCTCAGACTAAGTTATGAATGGTGAGGTTACACTAATTCATTATTATATTAAATTTTAAACTAAATAGTTTATGTACTAGGGATATAGTACTGAAATTGAATTATAGTAATCTGAGTGATTCAATAATTCATACTACAATCCAGAGTATAAAGGTTGTAGAACCCGCCTAGTAGGGTTACATTTACATGATAATTACAGTAGGTATACTACTAAATAGTTTGGTAGTTATGACTACAAATTATAGAGAAAGACACACAAAGTTAGTCATAGGCATATTGAGTTTAATTCTATAAGTAAGAAGTAACAGGCTAAGAAATAAGAATAAAGCCTAAAACTAAGCATTGATATTATATTGTTCTAATATATTATTTTGTGTTCAAAAGTAAAATGAATAATTGAATTAAATAGATTAATCCTTTGAGTTTGTCTCGGTCTCTCTTCTCAAAGGATCCTTTTGGAGAGACTAGTAGAATCAAGTTTACCTAATTGACTAGAATTAGTCTACTAAATTTAACACTAATAGAATAATGTGTTATACTAAATAATAAAAGATATATTAGTGGGCGGGCTCTGAGGTTATGGATGAAGAGCAGCGGAACGGCGTGTGATGGGGCCGTTCCTTTAACCGCTAATATATTATTGCCATTTTATAAAAGTATATCTAGTAAGATATTTGAATTAAACCAAGAGTTTGTTCTTAGTTATATAGTTAATATCTGAAGCTTCAAGTAATATTCTAAGTTGCCTATAGATATTTTGTTTCTACAGTAGAATGATTATGGTTTATGATAAGACTTCTATATTCATGCTAGCTATAACTCTGTTCCTTGGTTAATAATACAAAGTTAGGTTAATTAATCCTTTCCAGTAGACTATTATAATAAATAGAACCTTATTTCAATTAGGAATTTTATTAATATAATTCTTTACTGAATAGTTAATACTTATAGGTTTGATTTAACAACATATAGATGTTAGCTGGCAAGTTTAATGGTATTCTCTAATAGTAAACAGTAGAAAGGAGTAATTAGGTACTTCATAATAGACTAGTAATAATAAACTCTCGCTCATTAAAGTTCTTTGGTTTACTATTCGGTTCACAATGTAGGGTTCTTAGACATTAGACGATGATGAGGCCAATATAAACATATAATTTTAAAAACTGAATTTTTGGGGGGGTCAGTACAAACTGTCTACGTCTTTACATCAGCGTCACATCGAAAGTTTAAATGAGAAGGATACCGCATTTTGTTTTGAACCAAAATATCGTTGACTACTCCGCTTTTTTCGCGTTAGGGAATTATACCATCAGACTTGCGGTTACAACTCCGACCATCAATTATGCCTTTTAGTGGGTTCAACCGTTTCCACATGGGTGCGGGTAATCCAGGGGATGTGACTAAGAATACCACCATTGGGCTTAAATGTATCGAAACCAGCGATTTTGAGCTTCTATAGGGGTATGGTGTGGTTTACGGCTTAGGGGTGATTGATAGGTAACCCTTCGGGCATTAGTGCCAAAGGTAAGGTTCGTACAGCCACCCGCACGTTAACTTACCTATTAACTTTATTTTCGGAACATTGAGATCCAAATATAGTCGGCAAAGTTAAGGCGACTTAATTTAATATAAAAGTTGTTTAACAACAAATTGGGTGCCTAACTACTAAAATTGTGTGTTGTCGATGTTGTTTTAGTTCTTTGCCCTAAGTGAGGCCTTTTTCCAGTTATATACCAGTTTCTACAAAACTTTTCAAGCGGTCTTATTTAACTTTAGAACTATCCTGCTATTAATTATGTTTTTATAAAATAAAATTAACTTGGTACGGGCTGCTGCATAAAAGAAATACGAGGGCTGATCAAAAATACTCGACATATTTGAATTTTCAATTAAGTTATTAAAAAAGTCATTTTTTTCTTTAATATTATTGAAAAACATGTCAACCAACCGGTTTTGTGTTTTTCAGTAATAAAGGGTGAGGCACGAAGGTTGCTACAATAAAGAACCTTTATATTTTTTTTAATTTTGTCATTTTGTCATTTGTGGTAATTATAGGTTATAATTTGGTTAATTAAGATTTATTATGGATCGAGTAGACATTCCAACTAGGATACATTAGTTCAATTATACCACGAACTAAAGTCTATAATTTTAGTTCAAAGAGCGTATCGTAGAGAAACAAATTATTTATTCATGTCCGATGAAGCTCACTTCGATTTAAACGAAAATGTAAACAAGCAAAATTGTCACATATGGGCAGAAGACAATCCCAAAGTCATTCACGAATTGGATTTGCATCCAGAACGCGTCACAGTATGGTGTGCAGTTTCTTCGGAACTGCATTGTCGGCCCATACTTTTTTGAGGAAAATGGTGCTACAGTTACTGTCACTGGACATCGGTATTTGGAAATGTTGAACAATTTCTTCTTTCCAGCATTACGCAGAAAACGCATACCTCTGAATTCAGTGTGGTTTCAACAAGATGGGGCTTCCAGTCACATTGCAAGATCAGTTATGGACACCCTACGTGCAAAATTCGGCCAAAAACTAATTTCGAGGAATGCCCCCAATCGTTGGCCCCCAAGGTCACCGGATCTGACTGTCCCAGATTTCTGTTTGTAGGGATATTGTAAACAAGAAGTTTACAAAAGGAAATCTCTCAACAGGAACGAATTAAAAGCTTCAATTATCCGAAGTATCGAAGCCATACCCCAAGTGACATTACGAGCCGCAATGAATAACGTTCTGATCCGATGCAGAGCGTGCATTAATGAGCGTGGTGGACACCTAAATCAAATATTTTTTTAAAACTAATGTTAAGCTATATTTCCTTGTTATACTTAATCTGGTTTGTTGAATAAAAATAAATAAATATAAACAAAAACAAAAATATTCGATTTTCATTTTGTAGCATAATTCGTGCCTCACCCTGTAGGTATGTCAAATTTTTTGTCATTTTGAATGCTTAAATTCTAGCTCGATATCTTTAGCCGTTAATGTAAAAGGTCTTGATAGACTGGCAGACATGGACAACGAAGATCTGAGACGGGTTCTGATCAGAATCTGTTTCTTATTATTTAGTACGGAATCCGGAACGGAACGGAACGAGGTAAACAACATTATCCCGACTCAATGCTGTTTGCGTGTTGAAACGAACCGTCAACATCTGACGTTCCCTGATCGTGCACTACATCTCTTTAATTAGATATCGTCTATTCACACGAATACCGCATTAGTCCGTCACAGTCCGTATACAGTGTGTTCTCCATACTAATAATATTAATACTGATTATATTATAAATGCAAAAATAGGTAACTCTTATTATTTGTAAACTTAAACCACTGAACCGAATTTAATAAAAAGAAATACGGAGATAGCTTGAACCCTGAGAACGGAAATAAGGTACTTTTGATAATAGGAAAAATAAATAATTAGGACAGTTACTTACCGCGAGAATAGCGATAAAATTCAATCAAGTTATTAAACATCAAGTTCTTTATTTTTTATTACATCGCATGTACCGTTACGTTATTGTTCGCCAAAAAAACGACATCTAAATATTTATTCAGTAAATTGGCCACACGAGGGCTCTTTTCCACGTCGCTAATATGGAGTGAATTGACTAGCTCTTCGGACAACACCATCATTGCGGAGAAGAAGCGCCGCAAGAAACTCCAGCAGAAATTAAATTTTTCAACCAAAAAATACAATAATACTTAAACGTTATTTACATTACAATGTAATATAGTATTAAATTATAATTATTAAAGCTAGCAGAAATAATCATAATCACAAATGTAATGTCAGTGGGCCGGTATTCTGGGCGGTAAAAACCATATGGTCTTTGACCTGAGGGCTTATTGTTTAACGCACTCGCAATCACAACCGGCTTCAAAGTAGAGCAATTGTTTTCATTTTGTATGCAGACAAGCCTTCGATTTTCAAAATGAAAACGATCCTGATTGCGAGTGCGTTAGACAATAAGCCCTCTGTTATCCTATTGTCACCGTTTTGATAGCTCTTATTTACTTGACAGTAATGGCGGCCTAGTTAAAAACAATTCCATTACATGTCAAATACGATATCGTTTTTACCGTCTAGAATAGAGGCCCGTCGATCTATTATTGTCGGAAATATGCTTCCGAAAGAGTGTTAATTAAGTAATAGCAATGTTTCGGAATGATGTTAATTAACGATACTATTTTAGTAATATACTTACATAAACAAGAAACCAAAAGAGAAAAACAATACTGGGAATTGAGTAGGGTTCGCGCAGGGAATAGAGATTTTATGAAGGATTTATGTCACTGAAAAAACGTCAAACTTTTCGTTATTTATGCTCATGGCATGGAAGAGCCTGTGGCAGTAGTCTGAAGTTGAAAACTGTAGAACATATCCAATAACTAAATGAAAAGCAAGCTTTAAGCATGCATTTTTTGTTATTGTTAAACCCTGTTCATATTTTTTTGCATAATTCATAATTAATGCAACTATATTCGTATATATTTGAGATGCTGGTCTTTCAAATGATACCTATATTGTAATAAGTAGGAGACTTTTTTTTGTTGACATAAATAATTGACATTTTGCCATTGTAGTTATTTCAATTTTATCAGTTTAGGTATCCTATGTCACCCGGGATGGTGAAAGGATTCTAACGATACCACACACATTTAACTCGGCTCAGGCGTTTATTAGTTATGGTGGAATAAAGAATCGTAAGATACATACATACATGAACCCTGAAAACATTACACTCTTTTTTTTGGGCAGTCATGTAAAATGATGGATACCCGACCATTTGCTAGGTAGGAACCGTTACAGTCCGGCGGCGCTGTCCCCTTTTTTGAGGTCATAAGTTACAAAAACTCATTTGTCACTTGTTTTTTGCATGTGGATACAGCGTGTACTTGTAAAGTTTATATTGCGTTTTGTGTCACATCTTGCCATTGCATTTTCAGAAATTCAATGTTTTGTGGCATTTTTTTATTTTAAATTACAAAATTCAAAATGAAATTAAACAAAACATAACATAAACTCACGCCTTTATTCCCAGAATGGGGTAGGCAGAGCCACAGACTCACCAACAAATCCAAAAACTTGTTGATAATTCTGTGACCACATTTTGCACAACCAGGCTAAGATGACCAGTGTATTAGTGACAGGTTGCAAACCCATCGCCTAACAGCACTACACAGCCTTTAGTCCCTTAGTCGTCTCTTACGACATCCACGGGAGGACATGGAGTGGCAACATTCTAAACCTGGCACCACACGGGAATGAAACCACCGAAATGAAATTAAAGTTAAAAAATATATCAGGATCCTACCTAGGATAACTAGCGTATTATGCAAACCGATTTTGTGTCATCTTTGTCCAGTGCAAACTGACATATACCACCAGTAATGTAACCATGAAGATATCTTGGATAAAAACAACAAAAATTATGAATACTGTTTCTTTACACTTTAATTATCTTTTAAGTCATTTACAGGTAGATGAAAGTAAAAAAAACAAGATTCAAATGTCTTGGATGAATTTGACACAAATTGGTTTGAGTAACTGATAGGTTAGTAATCTGAAACGCGTAACACCTATTTAACCGATTGTAATACTCTTTTTAGAGCTATTAGGGCGACGTGGTTAGGTATAGATCACTATCCCAGTGGATGAAGATGACACAAAATGCGTATGTACCTGGGTTACTACTTAATTATTACCGTGAAAGATGAATTTTCAACCCAAATTTTAAATTCGTCCGATACTGTTAAAAAAAAGAAAAATAAATAAGTTTCTACGTTAGCAAACTCCTAATAGTTATGGCACAAACTCATGCATTAGATTGGGCAAACGGTCCGAAAACTCTATGCCAAAAACAAACAACTTTAATATTTTTGAAACTTCTCAACTCAGCGCTGCCGGACTATTAGATAAAACAGATTTATTAGATTATAATGTGTCTCGGTAAAAAGAAACATCACTAAAAAATGTTTAAAGTGCGTGAAGTCCCCAAACGGCGTGGGGCCATCGTGAAGATCCTCCGTAATATCTCATTTAAAAAGAGTCGCTCTTTATCCTGTCAACCTAAAATAATCCATTAGAAGATCATTACGAAATTTATCTAGTCCGGTAATACGCGAACGACGGTAAGTGATATTATTATATATTAAGCCATTAACTTTATTTATAAAAATAAGTAAAATAAATAAATATTAGGGGACAATCTCACATAAATTGACCGAGCTCTTTCAAACTAAGCTCTCTACCTTATCGTATTGTCAACGTTTTGATAGCTCTTATTTACTTGACAGTAATGGCGGCAGAGTTTGAAATAATACCAAAACAGGTCAATGACATGTGTGCTCGTTTGCCTTCGACTTTTTCTTAGTTGTTTTCACTCTTAGCAGAATGGTCGTTTTCTTTCTACCGTAAAAAAACACAGGTTAAAAAACAATTCAGAACGCGAAACAAAGGATCGCTGCAGTACCACCGCTCACCGACGTTGCGAATGAAACCTACTTTACGGCTGTATTAGTGCCGTCTCTTTAATTTGAAGCTCAACTGACGGATACATCACTTATCCAGGTTTCTGCAAATTGGATGTGGGTTTAATTTAGCTTTGCACTTGCTAACGGCTTGCTACACCTTAGGGCTTAACGCGGGATGGGGAGCGGAAATAACAAATGCATACAAAGGCCACTTAATTTTTTTATACAAGCAATATAGACATGATTTTTTAATTAATAGTTTTTTTATCAAAGACTTGTTATAGAATTTCAATGCCCTCGAAGTATTTTTATGTTATTCATCAAAACACGTACCTTGTATGTTTTTATCAAAATGCACCGATGTTTTTTTTCCATACTTGCCGTGTTTTCCCATTTTTAATGGGGGTGAGCACCTCTAAAATTTTAACTTAAAATAACATAATTATAGTACCTATGTTTTTAGTAGTTGAGACCAATATAAAAAGACCCTACAGGGCATCCGTTGCAGTTCGTGTGCTGCAACGCTGTTTTCATAAAAATAAAAAACTTACTTACTTAATAACCTCAATATACGGAGTAAAAATATTATTACTTGGATGTAAAATTATGTTCGTCTTGTGCGGTGATGCTTGAATGCGTTTGAATCTTAATTCAATTATTCAATACACCGCCTTCTACGTAAATATATTATTTTGCTCCCTTGCTTGTGCACAAAAATAGGGAACATTTTCACCGAAGATAAATGATCCGAGGGATTTATTATGCTAATCGGTAAAACGATTGCATTATATAAGGCATGTTACGTCTTCGCTACACAACATTAGTACAATTAAAATTATGTAATTTTCTACGGATTTTAATTCCTGGGCTTCTATTCAACTCGGTAAAACCATACTTTCCTTTGACGTGTTATGGTTTTGTTTTTAATTCGGCCACCATTACTGCCAAGTAAATAAGAGCTATCAGAAAGTTGACAATATGGAAACACGTCAAAAGCAATGGTTTTACGCAGTAGAATTCGGACCCAATGGTTAATTTTTACGCAGTTGCTGAACAAGAGTTCGTAAGTGCTACGCTGACTGCCCGCCGTAGGTAGGCAGGGTCGTAGCACTCATTTCACCTGCAGTGCTGCGCCTACGCTACGAGCGTCGAGCGCTAAGCACGATATAGTACATTGTGCATCAAGGGCGGTAAGAAGGGGATTGCTAACGAGAGACTATTAGAAGCCCGACGCCGAAGGCGGTGGGCTTTTAATGACTCGAGTTTGTTATCCCTTTACTGCCTGTGATAGACACAATGTTTTTCATCACATTTGCGAGGACATAAATAAAAGTCAAAGAAATGAACTCGACTCCCTAAAAGAGCTTTTCAACTTTTTTCAATATTGTCTTCCACAGATAATGCTTAGAACTGCTTTAGTTTTTAAACTTGACAGGCCATACTGCCAGATTGTACCGATTTTCAAAATGAAATATAATAAAATTATTGCAAATGTCTCTGAAACAATGGTAAAATATAAATATAATGCAGATAAATGTACCGTATAAGTTTAATTATACAGTAAAATTGGTTTGTAGCCAACTTTTGAATATAGGAAATAAACCTTGGCTGATTTTATACTTCCTTAGTCTGAAATGATGTACGAGGTGAAACTATATTTTAAAACTAAACTCATAACTCCGTAGAGAGTTATAAAAATCCATAACTCATAACCCCCTAGGGAGTTATATACGCCTGCGTATTATAACACCCTTTTGCGAGCATGTGTGATGAAAAATTAAAGACGTATTTATTGCCCCACGTTGGGCGTCTATTCAACTCGGTGAACTCATTATTGTCTTTGACGTGTTATGGTATTATTTTTCACTCGGACGCCATTATTGTCAAGTAAATAAGATCCATCAAAAGGTTGACAATACGGAAACACGTCAACAGCAATAAAATTTTACAGTGTAGAATCTCATCATGCCAAAACTAGAACAGGCAGGAAAAATACTCCTGACCTGATTCATAGTATTATGTTCTGTTTTGTGACTCTACTACTACAATACAATACAATACAATACAAATACTTTAAACATAAAACTTCCGTGAGACTCAGACATATTAAGGAGATCACACCGGGTTGCTCACGTAAAAATTTTCGAAAAACGCTCGACATGTTTCGGGCTCGTCCGGAGTCCCTATTCAGGAACAGACTATTCTGCGCATCCCCGGCCGAGTGTGGTAGAAAGGATACCTTTGTTTCTTCCATACCTTAAGGGTGTGGAGGACAAGATAGTGCACTTTTTTACACCGAAGGTATTGTATTAAGACGATCTTCCGTCCTCACATGCAGCTCAGACAGTTGACGCGTTCGCCCAAAGATAAAGAGCCTTTGAACGTCCCAGGAGTTTACATGATTCCCTATTCCTGTGGGAAAAGCTGTATAGGAGAGACTGGCCGGAACATTGCCACGAGAGTGACTGAGCACATACGGAGTATGAAAAAACGGGATAGTCGTTGTTCTGCAGTGGCGGAGCATTCACTGGTTTCGGATTCAACGCATTATATACGATTTGATTTGGGAGCCGTGTTGGCGAGGGAAATGTATTTTATCCCTAGGAAAGAGCGCGAAGCTATCGAAATCAGTCGTCGAAATCAATGGCGTAGTGAGTTTAAGTTTACTTTGTTGCTACATGACCCCGCAGTCACCCTGTATAAAAATTATTTTAGAGTATTTTAAGTATTCGAACAATGCGACCTACACTTCAATTTTCACTACACTTCCCGCGTGACCCTCCTTCCTGACATAGATTTGCTGAATACATCACAATAAATTTATTGATGAGGGATCTAATACTTCAATCATGAGTTCTACAATGTTCATGCCGACGTTTTGAACCTCTTGGAAAAGCTATCCAGACAAATTATTATTATTATTTATCACAGATATCCTAAAAAAATTGGCCTCAGCAATTTATTAAGAATAACAGTCTTCTCCTTCTTCTTATTTTTTTTATTAAGTGTGGTTTCGTAGTTATTTCGTCAATGTAAAGTGACTGGGAGTCCAATCAGTAAATAAATAAATAATAAATATCAGGGGACAATATCACACCAATTAACGTAGTCCCAAACAAAGCTCTAGGCTTGTATTATGGGTACTAGACAACGATATAAATACTTACAAGAGAAATATATACTTAAATACATAGAAAACATCCATGACTTAGAAATAAATATTCGCGCTCATTACACAAATATCTGCCCTTACCGGGATTTGAACCCAGGAGCGCTAGCTTCGTAGGCAGGGTCACTATCAACTAGGCCAGCGCGTCTTGAAATAATATAAATCAAAAGTAAAAGCCTCCCGACGGTTACCTTATTGTGACTGAGAGACGGAATAGGGTCTTCCTAAGACCCTCTTGAAATGTAGGTTTTTTTTAAGTAACCTAGTTACGCCGCACACTGCCCAAACCGTTTGGATAAAAATCTGGGGCTTAAAAGGTCTATAAATTTACTTCTGAGACCTTATCTTTATGAAAAGTCGTTTTCAATTTAGGACCAGGTAATAATTTACACGAAATCTCATGACCATGAGACGTAAAAAATACTCCAAACATCGGGATCTAAATTAAAATTTTATAATACGCCATTTCAGATAAAACGTTGTTTTATTACGATGTTTTATAATTGCACAAACCTTTGAACTTATTACGAATTTTCGTCTTTACCCTGTCCGTACTTAACTAAGCCATTCAAAGTCATTTTTTTTATTTTAATTATATATCTACCGAGGGACTTAGTTTCAAAGTCAGAGCAAAAGGTAGGAATGTAAAAAGGTAGGGATTACCAATTTTACATATGGGTATGACATATGACATGAACTTTGAATGAACCGCCGTACTCAGAAACATTTAAAAGACAATTAACTCGTTCCTTTTTCAAATGTATAAAAAGTCTTAACTGACTCTGAGTGCACAGTAAAACATTAGGTAATTTCACATTGAATTCTAATCTATATTTCCGAGACAAGTTTATCTTTTGAAGACACATAGTTAATTTCATAAATATGTGTCTTCAAAAGACGCAAGGACTGCCACGAATCAGCGTGATTTTTAGTACAATAGTTAAGTATCGAAGAATGATAATAATACCTACCTAACCTGAAATTAAATGATGATTGGTAACACCGGTAATCGAATTCCATGACAAAGGAGTCACGAGTTTAACATTGTACTAAATATTATCCTTGCCCAAATGATCCATGTCCTCGATTAATAGTATATGTTCCGAGAAATTCGATGGTTCACGCACGACAACTTTATTTATAAACAAGTTCTAAGCGACCGAAGTTAAAATTGTATTTCAATAAATATGTTTATAAAGGAGTCTTCATTTTCTTGCGGCCTTTAATTCCTCAAAATAGTGGCTGTAGTTAAATCCCGAAATTAAATTTTAATAAAGCCAAGCGTTAAGTAACCGGCTAGTTTTAATACAATCAAACCCACTTTTAGGTTGGGCAAAAAGGTTACAAGTCATATTATTTATAGATCCGGGGGCGGTGGTGATCATTGGGGAAATCCGGAAGCGGACGTCCTTCAGCAGATGTGATAAAAGTAATTACGTCATTGCGCGTGCAAAACTCGCTGTGTTCGCTTTCACGTAAAGGATTTCATCTTTACATAGTACAAATCAATCGGCTTCCCGCCGTCTGTCCCAGATTGACAGTGTCACTTTGGACTACGTCAAAGTGACACTGTCAGTAAAATCATAAAAAGTCTCTTACGTTTTGATTGATTACTTTACTTTGACATAGTCCAAAGTGGTCTACGAATCAATTTCCTTGACTGTATGTACGCTTAGATCTTTCAAACTACGCAACGGGATTTTAATGCGGATTTCATTAATAGATTCAAGAGGAAGTAAATTCTGGATTATGTATGGGTCTTACAGAAAACTCACATAAACCGAAGCGAAGCGAGAGCGGGTCGCTAATACTTTATAAACTAAGATTTAAAATTACTGATAGAAAATTAAAAAAAAAAATTTTGCACGCGCAGATATTTAATCTTACTTAACCTTAAGTATTAGACCAGCAGGCTTAGTATTGCCTTAAAGACTCACACTCGCAATCGTTTTTATTTTGACAGTCCAAAGGTCTGAGGGCTTATTGTCTAACGCACTCGCAATCACGATCGTTTTCATTTTGAAAATCGAAGGCTTGTATGCGAACAAAATGAAAACAATTTCTCCACTTTGAAGCCGGTTGCGATTGTAATTGTATTGCGAGTGCGTTACCTACTTATCGACCACCGCATCGACCTTCAATGAATAATTCAAAGTTCAATTGAAAATTAATATTGTCCTATCATTATACAAAGTCGAGGAAAAAGCTACGAGTATGTATGTAAGTATTACCTACAACGCATCTAATTTATGGAATATCGTGCAAAAGTGTATAAATAATTAAATACCAAATTGATGTCAGGGGGCCTAATAAGGGCGCGTTTATCGCGTGACAAAAACATCCGTCACTTTCTGACAGGTATTATAATACTATAAGTACGAGAGTGACAGATGCTTTATCCACATTTAGTCACTCGATGATCGCAACCATACTAGGCCCGCAGACTTCAAATATGGACGTTTTACGTTTCAATTGAATTTGATTTCAAATAACTATGAGTATGATAAAATGTGTTTGGAAAGGAGAAATTTTAGCAGTTTTTTATTTTATATTTTTTTATGAGCACTTACCAGATTTTAATATTCTTGACAAAGGATATCTACTTACTTCATAAACAAGTGCAAAAGTTTTTTTAGGAAAACTGTCAGATTCTTAGAAAGTAGATCAAAACTTTTGTACCTTGTCGTTTTTACTTTTTCCGCGTCGACTAACTCCCAAACAAAACAGAGGGGTGTTATTAGTTTGATTCCTTAGTCTGTCTGTCTGTGGCATTATTTTGTAGTAAATTTTATCGGTGAGTTTGTTATCAAAGTTTAATAAAAATCGGTAGAGCCGTTCAAGAATTATCCGGTCTTAAAGCGAATGTAGCAAATTTACAGTTACTAATCGTAACTATTTTAAGATACACAAAGTATCATAACAAGTTAAACAATTATGTAAAAACCCGGTCAAGTGCGAGTCGGACTCGCGCACTGAGGGTTCCGCATTTTAGATATTATTATGCTTGGTAACCGCAAAAAAAAAACTCATTTTGTTATGAACTTTATTTTCTATGCAATAGGTCCATTTTGACTAGCCTAAATTTTAATAAGATTTTCAAAGTTTTTTGTTATTACTCAAAAACTGTAAATAATGAACAATTATCTATAAAATATACGTCAGGATGTTTTAAATTTTTTTGGCTAATAAACTTCTGTGGTAAGAGGGGCGAACGGTCATTTTTTGTACATATTTGGCTATAAATCAAAATGTACATCACAGAAAATTCAAAACAAATAGTTTTGAAATGTGTAGATTGAGCCCTTTTATACATATGACACCCCATTTGCTATAATCAAACTACTTTAATTTTTCAACCCCCCGTTCTAGACCCCTTTTCAATTATTTATAAAATTGATTTCATACTTTTTTTACTTAAAACAGATGCGAGCAAGCCAGTTGTACAACTATGCCAAATTTCAAGTTGATAGCAATTGTAATTACTGAGAAAACCTGCTGTGACTTACAGACAGACGGACAACGAAGTCTCACCATAAGGGTTCTTACCATTTTGGTACGGAAACCTAAAAAAACGAATCGTTTTAGCAAACAAAAAGAGATATAATTTAAACCTTAAATCAAAAAAATCATTAACTATAGTACTTATCTTGAAACAAAAAAACGTTTCAGCAGAAAAAAACGTTCTCTTACGACTTCTCAAATTATGGTAAAAGGAGGGCTTTCACTTAAATTATAGATATCACGTAATGTGTACATACCTTCTTAAACCATTCATTACTTCACCGCAGTAGAACTTTTAAATAAATTCCTCTCAGATATTAAACAAAACACTAGCAGCTGAAACATAATGAAACAATTCAAATTCAAAGTTTATTCCCTCCTGTGGCAACGAAACAAAACTTTACTTCCAAACTTTTGAAACTCACCTAAAGTGACATAAATTCAGCTCAAGATTTACACAAAACACTTAAATCACTCACAATTCTCGCAACGAAATTAAATATCGAATTCGTACGTGACTTTGAACTTCGCGATTCGCGAGCCAGAGGCGCACGTCATTCGCTCGCGCGCTGCAGCCTCAAACTAACTTTCCATCGAAACCAGCGGCAGCGATCATTTCCCAGAATACTGTTTAGTCGAGTAACGAGTAACTCGCCCAAGGGAATGGGTTATGAACAAGATAACACCTAATTTGATAAACGGGTAAGTTTCTTGCGGGTTCAGCTGTTTGAAATGGAATTGCGTTTTAATTTGATGACTCAGTTAGGCTTTTTTCATGTCATGGGCCCAGGCTGAAACTACTGAACAATAGTCGAATACGGTTATTTTTTTCTATAAATAATTCGGTTGCGTTCGGTGCTTAAGGCCGAAAACTTGGACAATTAATTGGGCTAACACATTTAACAAACCAAACCTTACTTAGGTACATATTGCAGGGAATTTGACGTCTTCTCACGGAATATAGTTAATATCCAATTTATTAAATTTGGAAAGCATTAAGGGTCTGTATAAATTTGTAGTTTGGTGCTACAATTTTCAGGAACAAAAATCATAAAGACAACAATAATATTGAGATTTACTTTTTCTTCGCAGGTTTTCATTATTTTAATCTCCATTTGTAGTCAATAGAAGGACAAATCCTAACAATACCGACGCCATAGGTGCCACGTTTACGAAATCGAATAAACAAAAAGCTAGAACGTTCATAAGAAAATGAAAAAATAATCTGGCAGCAGCGCCGGGCCCACGGGGTTTAGTAATTGAAAATTATTCGCTGAACAAACAATTAACTGAGAATTAAATATTTCTACCATCTTTCAACTGAAACTAAAGTGCTCAATACACTTCGACATTTTTTTTAAATGTCTGAAATATCCGGCTAGACCAATAAATACACTTATCTTAATGGTCCGTGCTAACTCTCGACGCGGGGCAGAATTAATATGTGTGAAAGGGATACAGAATATATTGTCCGACGTTTGTAAAGAGTATTTGTATTCTTTCCATACGATAAGTAAATGCTTTTAAAGCCTGACCAAGTAAATGCATTTAAAGAATAACAAAATCCTCAAATAAAGGGTACCACTAATACTTTTATAACACTCGATGCAAATATAAGGGTTTTATAAGTTTAACATAACATTCTGTGTATCTCTCTGTGGCATTGTAGCTCCCAAATGGCTGAACCGTTGTTTCTTATTAAGGGCGTATATTATACTTGGGCTAAACCTAATTGCTTTAATCATTTTATCGTCTTGTAAACGTTATAATAGCTCTTATTTATTTGACAGTGAAGGCGGCCGAGTTAAAAACAATACGATAACATGACAAAAGCGATTAGGATTAGCCCGAGTAAAATAGAGCTGGTTTGATGAAAGTTGGGCCGTATTAAGAGATTTATCAGCTCTGAAATTTGTCTTAGGAGATTTTTATATTTTAAATGATTTTGTCCTCTTTTATGTTTTTCCGCGCTACTTTTCCATTTTATGGTTTTGTAGCCAGAATGGCAAAAACATAACCTGTATAGTTTATCGTCATGTCCGTCCGTCCGTATGTTACAGACATTTTATTCAAAAACTACAAGATATATATTGTTGAAATTAGGAGTATAGATGTCTTGTATATAGCATACCTGTAAAAGTCATCATCATCATATCAGCCTGTTGCAGTCCACTGCTGGACATAGGCCTCCCCCAAGGAGCGCCACAGCGCGCGATCTCCCGCCCTTTGCATCCAGTCACTGCCAGCTGCCTTCTTCAGGTCATCGGTCCATCTAGCCGGGGGGCGTCCTACACTACGTTTGCCTAAGCGTGGTCTCCATTCGAGAACCTTCCTGCTCCACCTCTCGTCGGTTCTGCGACAGACATGGCCAGCCAACTGCCACTTCAGCTTGCTACATTTTTGGACAATATCAGTCACCTTAGTTTTATGTCGTATGACCTCGTTCCGGATCTTATCCCTTAATGAGATCCCTAACATAGACCTTTCCATGTAAAAGTAGCTGTAAGAAATCTTATATAAAATGTTGATAAAATGTTAAAGGCTGTCCCAGAGGTAAAGAGACAATTTTCATAGACAAAATTGGTCAAAGAGAAAACATCCAAAAAAGGTTAAACCAACTCTCATGTCGAGAGTCGATGTTAAATCTTCCAAATAAGCCGAGAGTCACGTACTTTTTCGCATCTTTTCAATAATAAAGAAAGCGGAACAAGAACTAATTGAGAAAACAGTTTTTCAGTACTATCAATGTCACGGAAAATCGCACACGATACAAAATTTTATTGAAGTGGAAGCTAGAAGAACAAGTAATAACAGAAATGGTAATATGTTTTATGTAAAGAGAACCGACATTTTAAATAGATTACTAAACGACAACGTAGTGTATCAGTCGTTCAAAATATAAATAAGGTCAAAAACATATTTGAGCAAGATACAGCAGTAAAATTATAGATATCAAGATCTGGTGTGGCCAGGATGAGGGTTAATGAATCAGCCTTTAAATTTAATTTAAATAGCTCCAATCAATTTAGTATAATTCATTTTTAAAGGGTCCATCGAGCAGCAATGTATTTGCGCAGTTGAAAATTCACACATTTGGTTAGAGCTGCCATATCGACATCCAAACTAGTGTTGTGTTATTGTAGTTTTAATCGTAGATACTCGTAATGAATTCTCAAAATGTGTGGGATGAAAGTTAACCACGTGGTTTATCGCAACGTACGAGAATGTCATCCCATACATTTTGAGTGGTAGATTAGAAAAACGTTAGTAGCGTTTGCCCCTTGCCTAGGGCCTCTCCTCCTCCTCAGATGCGGTAGTATTCTGTAAAGAAAAACGTGGAGTTTGTCGACAAGTCTTCCTCCTAACCAGACTCACTTAAACCTCAAGCAATTTTTTAACATGTATAAATCCGGTATCGTGCTTGACACGAGTCATGATCCTGCAAATTTAAAAAGTCCAATGGTGAAGCTAGACAAGTCGCATTTTGTTAAGGATTTAATATAACTTAACGATTTGATATTTTACCAGTTTTTTTTCTTCGCTTAATGCTAAAACCATTTATATAATATCTATCTACGAGTGCTAGGGCATATTAAATTTTAAACTTCAGACTTGCAAGAGATATTTTCCCTCTACCCCTATATTCACCCGCCAAGGCAATATTTTTGGCGAGAGCTGCTTTACAATAAACTCCACCCAGCTGACCTATTTCACAGATATCTTAAAGTGAGACTGAGCGCTTTGCACCATCCTTCATAATATGTACTGCAAAAGAGTGGAATGCGCTTCCGGCGTCTGTATTTCCATGAGCATTCAATATGAATGTACTTGTATTTCAAGCTAGGGTGAATAGGCAGCTTCTGGGCGAGAACGCTTCATCGTCGACAAAGTCTTCCTTCTCCAAGGGCAAGAGATAGTCAAGAGCGAACCCATTATCTATAAAAAAGACTTTTTTTTTTAATCACATTTTATTTATCTTACTTTTAAGACCTGACCTTATGAGACCTTTTTGGCACTCATAGTCCAGGGAAGACATGTCCAAGTGGATATCCAAGGTAATGTAATCACTAGATTCAACTTGAACGTCTTGAACCTTATCTTTACCTTCTACTATGGTGATTACACGTTGTATAGTCTCGATTGTTACGCAGTCCGTCTCAATCGTTACAGACTAGATAGAAAGGGAGATCTGAGCGACAAACACGTCGCGGCAACATGTGCTAGCATTCCAGGATTCGTACTTACGTACTCGTACTAATAAAATAGTTTAGAAGGTTTACTTTTTCACACTGACATCATTGACAGTCAACAAAAACTCTAACTGCCGCACTCAGAGACGTCAATTAAATTTAACGCTTGATTAAAGCAGCTGCTCTCACTTTCTTTGCTATAGCAATAGGATAAGACAACACGTCACTAAACAAGCGTTAAATTTAATTGACGTCTCTGAGTGCGGCAGATAGTCTTTAGTTGCTATATTACCACTTTTTTCTTAATACAACACACTAAATTGACTTAGAGCTGATTTTTCAATCCGCAGATAAAACTATCCATCAGTTAAATGTATTACTATCCTTTCCTGAAGTCATATGAAAGAAAAGGACAGAGCTAAAATTTACCTTCCGGATAGCTTTATCTGGGAATTGAAAAATCAGCCCTTAAAGGTATTTGTCCTCTATTCAAACAGTGTATTTTTATACATAATTATATTTTGATCATTTAAATATAACGATGACATATCGTAGAATAAAAGTTTTACATCAAGCTATTTTAACCTGAAACCTTATTGGTTTTTACATGGTTTTTAACTCGGCGGCCATTAGTACTGTCAAGTTATAAGCTGCGACCACACCGGTGCTTAAAATACGGTGACGGTACGGAATCGCAGTGACGCGTCGTATCAGCACCGTTTTTGACGCACGCTCCCCACACCGCTGCTTAAAAAACGGTGTCGTTGAGCAAACAAAAGACGGGGTCATAGTAACAACATGGCGCCGTTTTTGACGTACCGTAATATACGCACACCGTTAAGCAGCGGTGTGGGGAGCGTGCGTCAAAAACGGTGCTGATACGACGCGTCACTGCGATTCCGTACCGTTACCGTATTTTAAGCACCGGTGTGGGCGTAACTTTAGTAAGAGTCTGACGTTGACGCTAGGCCTCCATTCTACTGGGTAAAACCATATTGCCTTAAACATGTTAATGTATTGTCTTGATGATAGCTCTTAAGCCCGCTTTACATTTGGCTAAATTCAGTGTGCTGAATGAAAAAGACTCTAAAAAAAGACAAGTGCAAAGGCAGTTAGCATGTTAGTCAAGAGGACGCGCTTATCCCCTCCACGCCGCCTGTCTAAATTTAGCACACTGAATTTAGCCAAATGTAAAGCGGGCTTTACCGTGCCCCCGCCAAGTCGGACAAAAAAAAAGCACGGCCATACGTACCATCCTTTTCTCGAAGCCATTCGGGCCATTTTCGACCCTTGACTTGACAGGCCCATTTGGCAAGGTGCGTATCACGCAGACAAGGTTTAGTCACTATGAGCATAAAAATCTATGAGTAATACATGAGTAATATAATAACTAGCGACCCGCCCTTGCTTAGTTTCGGTTTATGTGAGTTTTCTGTAATACCGGTATGTAAACCAGAATTTCTTACACATAAAAACCTTTCATGGAAAATTAACTACTTGATGGCGAAAACCCGTTGCGTAGTTTAAGAGATCTAAGCGTACAAACAGAGGGACAGACGGCGGGAAGCGACTTAGTTTTATACTATGTAGAGAAACATGCATGTATGTATGTAAATACATTATTGCGCAAACTATTAATACTACTTCATTATAAATACTTTTTCCGAATTGAAATCAGAGGAGTTTCAAACCTCTTTTTGCTGTCTATTGAACATTTACACGTCAAAAGCTAAATAATCAACAAAAAAACGAATAACATCACATCAAAAAAATAACGTCAAAAATGTATTAAAACAATAAATTGCACAAAAAAATTAAAAAACCTTGAGAAAAATGCCTAGTTCAAAAAGGCGAAAATTTTTAGTTCAAGAAGATAGTGGATGCAAAAGTACATCCGTAATGAGTAAAGTTGGAGGGCCTTTCAGGTACGAAAGAGTTAGAATGTCCACTCTCTAGACTCCCTGGCCGTCCTCCAGCAGCCAAACATGTAGCTCAAGCCAAATATTTAGCCAAATACTCAGCTATATGCCTCTGAATGTCTTTGATACATTCAGTAACGCTGGTTTTTGACACCCTGGGGGTTATTATAACATGGCTATGCAGTTAGTTTTACGCCAAGCGTGAAGGACAGAGCTATAGCAGCTACGTAGCTTTGTTCTTCAGCGTAAATTTAACTGCATGGCTAGGTCGTAATAACTCCCAAGGAGAGTGTGATGATAGCGTTAAAAATATTCAACTTATCAGCTAGTAATGTAATGGTTGCCGCAGGCAGGAATTTTTGACCGCTAAGAATCACTCAGGTTTCTAGCCTGTATGCATGGTAACCGTGCCGTGCAATTCTTGACGATTTGGCTACTTAAATTAAATGATAGGAAAAAGCTTTTGTTCAGTCTTACATTGCAAATTTGTCCTAAAGTCATGAGGTGACCTCAACGTATGGTGTTTACCTGTACTAGTGCTTTATCAGTTACGACACGGTAACAAGGGCGATATGATTTTGTGACTTATTAAAAAGTATAGGTTGACATGTTGTTTGTTACCATTAATGAAATAAGTAACGAAAAGTAAGACCTGATTTATGTTGCAGCTTGCAAACCCCATTCAACCGTACAAAAAACCCCAACTTCGATATGAAATCTAATAAAATTGTAATAAGAGGAATAAAAATACACCCCAGCTTTACGAAAGGGATCACACCCATCGAGGTAGTCGCTGAGAGGATCGAGAGCAGAGCCTCGGTTCTCACTGTAAAGCGAAGGGTAAACACTGTGGACAAAAATGTCTACGCTAGTGGCTTTAACATAGATCACTTTAATAGTAGTTCAGAAACTACTGACTCGGCCATGGAACCTACAGCATCTAAACCTTACGCAGTAAAGCGAGACCTTAAACAACCTTACAAGCCTAGTCATCGCGAGAAACCACGACAACACTGCATCAGAGTTCGCAGTCCTAAACGTCGTATGATGATCCAGGATGCCGCACTAACCCAAGAGACACGTTCAACAAGTGCAATAGACTGGGTGCAAGAGACAGAGATGTTTAATTTACAAAATAAGACACGGATAGAGGAGACGGAGACAACGGAGTATGGTGACAGGCCTAGCGAGCAGTCTTTGGATGATATGTGCAGGATCTGCCACGGTGGAGAGAGCTTGTCCACTGAGCTAGGGGAACTAGTCTCTGCGTGTAACTGCAGGGGCACTGTGGGAAGGGTTCATGTGCGTTGTCTGGAGAGATGGCTCACGGAGTCTAGCAAGTCCCGCTGTGAGCTGTGCGGAGCTCGGTACGCGACGCGCCGGGTGCACCGGTACGGCGTGCCGCGGGCGCTGCTCATGTGGGTACTCAGCCAAAATGCCAAACAGGTGAGTGATTTCAATTATTTGCTTTGTATAATAACTATAAATAATGACTTACCGCTAAACGAAGATATTTTCTTGTTATACTTGAAGTAGCGACTTCTTTCACACTTTTTAGCTTTTTTGGACCCGTGCCGTTGAGGCTTACTTAAGATCACTGTTTATTCTTGCTGGAATTGGATAATGCATATGCATTCTGTACAACTGGTTGGTCAGTTTAGTTGATCGGAGTGGAAGACGCCTTCTAAACTGTTCTTCCACTCCGATCAACTAAACTGACCAACTAAAACAGGTCGATTATTTTTCTTTCCCAACGGCTCAACTATATCAAATTGAACAGAGTCGACGGAGCTCCTATTTCTGGGTGGTTGGGCTCTTCGGGCCAGCTGAAGAACTAACATAACATAAACCTACCTCATATTTTTATGCTATGAGACTGGTTGGTTCGATAGGAATAAGTGGCTCCTTGGAGTTCCATTCTGTACAACTGGTGATCAGTTTAGTTGATCGGAGTGGAAGACGCCTTTCTAAAATAGTGGAGTCAATCCTGTCGTCGCACATCAGCCACCTTGAGAATAATGACTTTTCGACGGACCGGCAATTTGCGTATCGGCAGAAGACCTCAACGACCGCGGCATTGTGTAAAATACTTGACTGCATTGTTACTGATCTGGATGAGAGGCACAAGGTATCATAATAATATGCGACTTGTCCAAAGCCTTTGATGTAATCGATCACGGATTGCTTCTGGGCAAGTTGCATCACTACGGCATCGGTGATGTCAGTCAAACTGAAGTCGGCCTCCTATTTTTATTTAGCCAAGTGACCTAACATGATGCAGTGTTTGCAGCTCATGGTGGATAGCCTCGGCATCATGTTGATGTCTCCTCTGGCGGTGTTAGCTGCGTGGCTGTCAGGTCGCACGCTGGCTGGCCTGATGACGCAGGAGCGACACGTGACGCCGTGGCCGCTCGCCTCTACCTTCGTGTTGGCTTGTATGACTCTGGTAAGAAACATTTTTTTATAGCAAAGGAGGAGGCACACAAGCACACAGTCAGGCCACCTGACGGTAAGTGGGATCTGAGACTCATAGGCATTTGAATTCTCAAGATGGCAGTCGAGGGCGAGTCGCTATAAAACAGAGCCTTTGCTATATATAGGCCAATATTAACAACCGCAGCCATTTTATTTCATTGCTTTCCTTGAGGGCGGCGCACGAGACGGAATTAAAAATATTCTCTAAGCAAAAGATCCTGCGGGAGTGCTAAAGTGCGGCTGTGATAAAATTTCAAAGCAAAAAAATAATGAGCGTTTTATGTACAGGGTACGCTTTTTTATGCGAAGAAACGCAACAGAGATACTGTTTAACTTAACTCGACCTTCGACCTTATGTAATTTCGTATTTTTTGACATGCAATGCAATTAATATTGTAATATTAACATTGATAAATAAATAAACTAAACTAAACTAAATTAAAGTCAGAAAACACGCCTCTATGCCACTTCCAGTAAAGTCTAAACTAATATTGTTTACAATTTAATGTGAAACTCACTGTCCGTTTAATTTACTTTCACTGCTAAACCACTGAACTGTTTTCGATGAAAATTAATATACAGGGTGCGATGTTGAGATGGGGCAGAAAGGGCAGCTACTAGATCCCTTGCTGCAACGGGATAATACTCTTAAGAGACCTTTACTAACTTATTAAGTGAAGACAATCGACATTCATAGATTTTTGATAAAATGTACAGTCAGCGAAAAAATCGACAAATTTGATTAAACTTTTTTTAATGGCAATCGGTCTAATTTCTATCAAGGATTAAAATACTCTTTGAGACAAACTAAAGATAGAGGACAAGAACACCCACATATCAAAGAAAACTTTTTACATAAAAAAAACAGCGATATCGCTGACTGTGTGACTACTTTATCAAAAATCTGTGAATGTCGATTGCCATCACTCAAAAAGATAGTAAAGGTCTTCTAAGAGCATTTTCGCGCAGCAGCAAGCGATCTAGTAGCTGCCCTTACTACCCCATCTCAACTTCCCACCCTGTATAGATACCGTGAACCCCGATAAATGACAAAGGGTATTTTTATCCGCGATTAGCGATAAACGACTTCTACACGGACGAAGTCGCCGGCAACAGCTAGTATACATATTAGACGCGGTGGCTTCGTAGATATTAATTATTTTACTATACTCTTGATTGAAACAAAAAGTAGTTACAAGTTTTAACTTTCCGTATAACGAAAAACTTCATACCTAAACTCAAAACTCAAACTAACAACATTAATAACGATACCTAAAAAAAACCGTGTAACATTTCCCGGGGTTAAAAAAAGTACATGCCTTTTTTATATCCTGTATCAAGTCGTACAACAATTAGTGTACTGGGTAGTGATTCTTTCAAAAGCAAAAGTGAGCGAATGCAGGAGTGATTGTCGAAGCGGCGAATTTAAGTAGTCCCGTCAGAGCGAGCAAAACACATTTTAGCGCGTGCATTCTCAATTAGGCAGCCTTATACGTTCGAGAAGCCATGCTGCCAAATTGAATACTCGCGCTGAAATGTGTTTTGTTCGCTTTGACGGGACTACTTAAATTCGCCGCTTGGACATTCACTCCTGCGTTTGCTCACCTTTGCTTTTGAAAGAATCACTACCCTGTACATCGACAAATCCGTTTTAACGAGGTCTGCCTAACTAAAAGGCACCACGGTATTAATTGGGAAAACTTTGAAGGCTTCTTATTGCTGACTACGTAATGAATTGCGCAATAGTTAAAAACAGTTACACTCTCGTAACAGTTAAAAATAGCGATCCTATTTAATCTGGAAGGATGGCAAGTGTTGTACAAACGTCCCTAAATACCAGACTCTTTATTTACTAGGACTATTAAAATACCTGTTTTTTTTTACTTTTAACGAGTGGGGTCCGTTCAGGGCAGCTACGCAAAAGAACTGCGGGAATAAAATCTACCTACCTAAAGGATTCTGAAATACCTACTAGACAAGAATACTATTAAAATTGTGGAACCTTACATTACCTCAAATAAATAGTCAAGAATAAGTTATTGGGAATACTTTTAGGGTTTCGTACCCAAAGGGTAAAAACGGGACCCTATTACTAAGACCCCGTTGTCCGTATGTCCGTCTGTCCGTGTGTCTGTCACCAGGTTGTATCTCATGAACTGTGATAGCTAGACAGTTGAAATTTTCACAGAAGATGTATTTCTGTTCCCGCTATAACAACAAAAACTAAAAACAAAACAAAGTAAATATTTAAGGGCTCCCATACAAAAAACGTGATTTTTTGCCGATTTTTCCTAATGTTGTATAGATAATGGTACGGAACCCTTCGTGCGCGAGACCGACTCGCACTTGGCCGGTTTTTTTCATACAGCAGTGAAGGGTTTACAGCGTAGGGCGGTAAGCGACTGCGTCCCCACACGCCACACTACGTTACCTGCGTGTGTGTGCGATTATATACGAACTTTGTACACTGATCAATATTTCCTTAATCTAGTTTCAATAAAATACTGTTAACCGCACTTGAAACTTATCTACGCATTTCCGGTATTTGAAAAAAAAGATACATGAAAGTTTTTAACAAAATGTAACTGCTTTCACATGTTTCGTTTTACATAAGTGTATAATTATGGACCTCTGCCGTTTAGCCAAATTATTTTTCGTCAAGTATATCATTTCGTCAAATGTATCATTTCGTTAAAAAAAAGCGTTTGACCAAATGATACATTTGTCATTTGGTCAAACGCTTTTTTTTCCAAAACTGTAAATATTTCAGGATTTTTATAAAACTAACCTAACCTAACCTATAGGGTTCTGATGGTTCTGAAATAAATCCTGAAATATTTACAGTTTCGGAAAAAATAGCGTTTGACCAAATGAAACATTTGACGAAATGATACATTTGACGAAAAATAATTTGGTCAAACGGCTGTACACCATATAATATAGGTAGTGTGAAATTGGTTTTTTTTTTTAACCGTTATACAAAAATAAGGAGTACCCTATCCTACTAATATTATAAATGTGAAACTTTTTGTGTGTGTTAGTTTGTTACTCCTTCACGCTGCTGCAATGGCTGGACGAATTTGGATGAAATTTGGAATGGAGATAGGTTATACCCAGAATTAACACATACGCTACTTTTCATCCTGGAAAATTAGAAGTTAGGTACGGTAATCTAAATTTACGTGGACAAAGTCGCGGGCAGAAGCTAGTCGTTCATATACCATTAACCACATCATTTAAGTACGCGTGTAAAGTCGTCTTTACATGCATGTGTGTAGACATATAGATATAGATGACAAATATTTGTGGGCGTCAATTTTGTTGTTGTTGTTGTTTTGAGTAATTGTTGTGTTGGATTCACGTCGAAGTGTCATCACTCTAAAACCACATCCTTCAAGTGATTTATCTCGTCTGATCGTTGTTGTCGCCTTACACTTATTCAGACATTAGACACAAGTCCCGACATTATTGACACTCATGTATTAACAATGAGCAATTTTTTTTTTAATATTTAATGTATTGTGGTTTTAGTCATTTTGAAAGTAAATTTTGAACCTGTGGCCGTAATTGGAATAGATTTAAGTTTGAAATACCTACATTATGTAAAACAGATGATATTTTAATAATGATGGTGTCAAAGAGCTGATTTCATGATAGAGTCTGAGACTGGTTACAGAGTGGTTGTCTAGCCTAAAGCACTTACATCTAAAAAAACCTTATTGTCAGTGGTATAGAGCTGTGTAAATATTTTAGTTGTCTTTGGAACGTATATAAATATATTTATGACTTTGACTGACTGTACTTAATCGTGTTTAGACTCTTTATAGTTTGGTCTCGATAATCAGATGATGACTGTGCAAGGGCAAGTACAGTCACCAGCAATAATATATTATCCAACATTGCTCACAAAAATATCTGACATGCTCTTATTACTCTAGTAATAAAGACGTGTCAGATATTTTTGCGCCCAATGTTGGACAATATATTATTGCTGGTGACTGTACCTACAGTCGACATCAAATTGCATCTAAAATATTTTTAACGAATACTTATTATGTCGAAGATGTACACATCGCGACACTTTGTCGATGTCGAGTATCGATTTACCATGAATCCACGGTCAAACAATTTTTGAAATAAACAAACTTCTCCAATTGTCACGTCAGAATTTCTGACGAGTTTCGTTACTTTGACAACTTGAAATCACCTTGGCGGTTAATAACCGCTCATATTGTATAGAACAGGTAAGTTAAACGATAAACTGAATTTAATATTACCGAACTTATTTATAGCAGATTGAAATTGATTTCACAAAAGTTATTTCATCACGAATCAAATCAAAAAAATGTCGTGATATCTTCAGTGAGAAAATCAAACACGCAATTGCAAGGTACGGCGTTGTACAATCAAAGACTTTAAATGTTAATCTTCCATACCTTGTCATAATGACAGTGTCAAGTGACGAGATAGGAATTACCTAGGAATTAATCGTTGATTTTATGCGACAAGGTTCCATAGTGGTTCATCAATTAAAGTCCGTGACCGTACTATTCTTATATACACGCAAACATATTAAAATCGTTTACGGACGCCGTCTTTTAAGACATCTTCTACTATATAAATCACATAAAATTAAACGCCATAAAATCACTCTTCTATATGAATCATTAATTTGCTATAAAAACGCTTTTCTATAACGTTTACTAACTTTAATTTTAAAATGTGTTACAATCCTATTGTATAACATTTAAAACCTATTTATTTATTTGAACTTTTTTGCACTTTTGTATGTACATACATACAGACATACATAAGTTAAAGAAATAATAAAAATCATTTAAAAAAAATGTTCACATACATAATGTAAACGCTTTATTGTACAAATAATTAGAGATAACAATTATAAAATAGACAAAAATATAACAAGGATGTACATTCGAGTTCATAAATAGATATGTATACACTTTAGTACATTGTCACTTTAATCGCTGTTATAATTTTTAGATGGCAGTTTGAACATGACATTAAATAGGCAAGGTACTAAAGTGTATATATATTTATGTACTCGATTGTACAAAGGTGAACTTATCCCTTTAAGGGATCTCCTCCAGACAACCTTTGAGCAATTGAGAAATAATTTATGACAACGAATACCGAAATGAGTACAACACTAAAATGAATTTCTATAAATATAAATAGTTAAAATATTATCTGTAAAACTCAGGTGTTCTAGACAAAAGTCGATGGTGCCCCGCTGTGCCGGGCTCCTTTTTCTACTCCGAAGGACAAAAGAAAATTAACAAACCACTTATGTTATAAAGAATATAAGTAAGTTTATTATGGCAGGATCTAGACCCTCCCACATACCCCCAACGGCCCTCCACCTTCTACAACCAACCACAGCTATGGTAATTTTAGAGGAAGTGTAATTATAGCCATTGATTCTATAGCAAATATACCAGCTTGTTTGTTTTAATGAATCTTATATTCATATCCTTTTCCTCATACTTCGGCCCGCGATGCTTCGGCGCGGATTGTTAGAGGTTATTTCCTGAAGAACTGTAATTTCCGGGATCCGAGTTATATATGACATCTTCCGGCCCTATATCCACTTGATGTAAAAGTACGTAGATCCATTACAAAGTTTTACCGTCAACCTTATGAAGAATGGAATGATCAACTTCTCATGTCGTTTATATTTAAACGCTCTCATATATCGCGACAATTTTTGATGACACTTAACACCTCGCGCATTGTGTGCCGGTCCCTGAGTAAGGCCTACAGGTAGATTTTCAATCCGAAGACTGCGAATGCATTGCCAACTTAGAGGTCGTAAGATGGAATGCCACTATGCTAATAATTTCATTGGCTGTCTTTCCCTTCATGTCCTCCCGAAATGAAATCTTTAATTGTCCACATTTTTATCGGTAAATAAAAACGACTTGCTAAAACATAAACTGCCGAGCTGTTCCATACAGAAAGTCTAATTATAATTGTCATCAACATCATCACCATGTAGGACAGCTGCGTCGTAAAACTCGCTTTGGAATCATAAGATATGGACAGTAGCCCCCTTTAAGAATATTTACAATGCAAAACACTACAAATTGCCAATCCGCGCCAAGCGTGCCGATGACGACGTAACTCACAAAACAAACAAAGACATAAACAGACTGATGATGTAAGGTCAAGCGGGGCTATTCCGACAGAGGGGTAAATGCGTCAATAAAATTTTTTCAAGGGAATGCGTGTACCTTACTTTCTATAAAAGGAAGCATCAAAAAAATGAAATCCTTGAATTCCCTTGAAAAAAATTAAGTGACACATTTACCCCTTTGTTGGAATAGCCCCGCTTGACCTTATGTAATAAAATTTCCAGGTATGTTACTACTGTTGGATAGTCTCGGCGGCGACGCGACACGCCCTCGGCTGGTGGATCTGGTACCGCTCGCAGTACGAAGTGCGTCTCCAACTCCACAACAACGTTGATGCTTCCTAACCCGACGGAGCTAGGCTAAGCCAAAACTGCTACTCAACGACCATAAGGAATCTCTTTTTGACTCTATAAATGAAGTACAAATTAATGTTTGTAACGCTTACGAACAGCTGGCCGATGAACAAACGGAGTGGCATGACGTTCTACCAACTTCCAAAACTCTCCTTAACTTGGGATTCTTAGGAACGTCAAGGTGTTGTGAAAGTGACGTTTATTTAAATTATGTGCAACCTGAGGTAATGTTATTTTAAATTTGAACTCTGCGGACTATTATTTATTGGTTGGCTAACGGATTAGAAAACTCTGCCCTGCCGACTTCAGGGTCATTTCAACCTGTGGGCCTAGTTGACCACTTCCAATTTTCTTTTCTCTATCATCGGAATGGCCATTGTCAAGTTAAAAAATATATTTTTGCAGTGGTCAACTCGGTCAACATCTATTTATTGATAATTCATTAATATACAGGGTGAAATCTGGGTCGTGGTACAAATGATCAGCTCTGTGTTCTACCCATGAATATGAACAACTTTCACAATGGGACCAACTGTAAAATCACGAAAAAAAAAACAGCTGTTTCATAGAAAAGTTCAATACGTAGGTATTCGACCAAAATGTATGAAACAGCTGATTTTTCTTTCATGATTTCACATTTGGTCCCATAGTGAAAGTTGTTCATATTCGTGGGTAGAACACAGAGGTGATCATTTGTACCACGACCCAGATTTCACCCTGTATACGTAGAATGATACTAACATTGAGATGACTAGAGATACTAACATAAGAATGAAATTAAAAAACATGCATTATATGACAAAACGTGTTTTTGTTACAATCGATTTTGAAACAATGAAAAAACCCGTTTTTAGGGTTCCTTAGTCAAACTAAGAAACCTTATAGTTTCGCCATGTCCGTCCGTCCGTCCGTCCGTCCGCAGCCTAGCTCAGAGAATCTTAGTACTAGAAAGCTGTAATTTGGCATCAATATACATATTAGTCACGCCAACAAGGTGGTGAAATAAAATCTTGAAGAAAAATATTATTTTATGTAGGTACCTCCCCTACCACGTTACGTGGGGATGTATATTTTTTTTCTCGTCTACCCCATAATGTGGGGTGACGTTGGATAGCTCTTTCAAAAATATTGCGGGTTTGTGACAACAATTTTTCGATTAAGGTATCAGTTTATGAAATATTAAGCTTTAACCCTTTGAACGCCTTTGACTTGATACAAACGTAGTCCTCACACGCCAATGACAGCTGAAAACCACAGCTAATGTCAACCTTACGTCACAAATACTCGGGTCTATTTTGCACTGTATCTGTGACCACTAAAATGGTCGATGGCGTGGTAGGCACGACAGTACACGACCACTTTAGTGGTTCTTGGCGTTCAAAGGGTTAAAGCGCTAATTTTTGTTAGAGTCAAGTGTCGTCGATTTTTAGTATTTGTAGTTTTTACTAAAAATCAGAAAAATATCTTAGTTAAATGAAAGCACATATAATGAATTTAATAGGAAACTATCACGTCTGTAGACTTCATTGCTTCTTGAGTTACAAACGGTTTAAATGTTTATACCTACCGAAAACTCATTTGCGGTGTTGTTAAACTGACTGCAACCTGTGTCGAGGTATGGGGATAACAGTTTTCCAACGGCAAAGTTAATATGTCGCGAGGTCTAATTTGTTTGTAGTCATGGCTTCGGAACCTGACACTGAGCATGGTCCGACATGCTCTTGCCCGGTTTTTTAATTAAGTAAATGCATGTTTTATTACCGACATTTTTATGCACATGAAAATTTAAATGTCGAACATTGCCTGCATGTGCATTTAGGATTTACGACTACATCACCGTATATTTAATTAAGTAACATTTTTCGTCAGAATTTCATATTGCAAAATAGTGGATCATAATTATTTTATTTCATATTGATTCAAATTGCATTAGACGTAGGTATATTAGATATTACAAAAAGGAATGAACAGAATGAACATTATTGAACATGCCAGATATTTCTAAATTGGTCGTCCCTAACCAGAAATCTCGTTTTAAGGGGTCCCACTTTACACCCGCATACCTTCACTACACGAGCTTCGCTTGCTACGCTCCAGCCTCCGCATTATATCGGTTTTTATTCGATATAACCAGTGATCGGGGAAAACGGTGCAAAACTTTAACAAAACCTGTAAAGTTGACCATAAAGGAGAACTTGCAACCAAGAAAAATAAGAATATTAATGAAAAATAAGAATATTATTGTCAATTTAGTGTTCAATTTAACTCTATATCAGAGTCACGAATTTGGTATAAGGATATTCATAGTTTCATGGCTGAAATGTAAGTTTTGTTAAAGTTTTGCATCGTTTTCCCCGATCACTGGATATAACATACAGAAAATACATCTATGTTCTATATAAATAAAAATGAATCGCCGAAATGTATGTACACACACACGAGTAACTTCCCAAAACGAATGCACCAAATTGAATTTTTTTTTTTGTTATGTTCTTTATTTTTGACGACAATGTTGGTATGACAGAAAAATCCGCGAGTCTGAAATTTGAAATGTGCAGGGGGCAGAGAAGCATCTGGCGGTTAGTAAATTAATAATTAAATGTCGCACCAGCGGAGCTCCGGTGAATCCGTGGAAATTATATACCTATTCAGATAAATACAGATTGGGAAATTGTGATTATGGAATTATATCTGCATAGAAAAAAAATAGACGTAAATTTTGCGAATGAAAAGATTGCTTACCCGAAAAAAACGATTTTAGCAAAAATATTGCCATACTCCTCTTTTAATCAATTTGTAGTCTGTTATAAATTGTTAAGCGGTTTTACTTATTATGTGCTAATTTAAACGCATTGACTATAAAACAAAATAAGTCTTAAATTTCTAAATTAAATTATCACAACTGAATATTCCATGATTTTGCCTTCACTGTCTGTGAAATGAAAGGGATTCGGATAAAGTGTTGTCATTTGTAAATGTCATACAATATGTCTAATAAGCTTTTGAATGCTTTCCATAGTGATAAGTTGATTTTGTAATGCTTTTATCACTCACTTTTATAATTTTTATTAACTCTGTAAATCAAACACTTAGTTGTTGATATTAAGCTCAGTAAACGGTGACGTCACAGAATAACATTCTAAATACTCTACTTTGGTCTGGTTTGGTTTGGTTTGCTTTGTCAATAAAACGATTTAAATGTTTGTAGCATGATACAGGTCCTTGAAGTTCAAATAAATAAACAAATTATCAAATATTAAATATCAAAACATGAATTTTATTAAGCTTCTATTTCATTTAACATCTTATCTTATCGATCATAAAATATAAAAAAGACATACAAAACTATATCTGTACCAATTTTCTACGCAAAGGCTTTTAAAAGTCCCTGCAGACCAGACTACAGAAAAGTTTAGTAAAGATTTAGGTACTGCTAACATTTTTTTATTAAAACGAAAGTAAAGAAGAGGGGAATGATGAAACAAGAATCTCCAAAATGTGAACCTTGGGGCAAACATGATAGTGACATCTAACAGATGATTTGCTTTTATGTTATTGCTTAGTTCTTAATCCCTTGAAGGTTGTCAGTCCAGTCAGGCCAGCGTCGAACCTCGGCGTACAGTTTGCGGCCGGGGCTCTCCGTGGCGATGAGCTGACGATGCGCGACCACTTTGTAGTCGCTAGTCAGATGACCTTTCTCGACGCCACATCTGATCAGTGCCTTAGCAGCCGCCAGGGCTTCAGGAGTTGGCATGACATCTGAAAATAAGTCACAGGTAAAGCAAGTTGTAGGCTTATTGCCTAAGGGTCAACTCACACCGAGACGCGACGCGACGCGACGCTGCGCACACATGCGACTCAAAATATACTTTATTTACTACACGAAAAGGTAGACATTTCATTGTGAGAATTCAGAATACGTTGCACCACGCAGCGTTGAATTCTCACAATTAGCTATGTACTTTTTCGTGTAGTAAATCTATATATATAAAAGGCTAAACTGACTGACTGACATATCAACGCACAGCCGAAACTACTGTACCTAGAAACTTGAAATTTGTTACATGGGTTCCTTTCATGATGTAAGTGAGCACTAAGAAAGGATTTTCCGAAAATCTACCCCCAACGGGAAGAAATGGGGGAGAGTAGCGGGAAACTAATTCTACGAGTACGAAGTCGCGGGCGTCCTCTAGTAAAGTGTATTTTTTGTCGCATGTGCACGCAGCGTCGCTTCGCGTCTCGATGTGAATTGACCCTATTGCACTCGCAATCGCAATCGTTTTCATATTTACAGTCCGGAGGCGAGTCTGTTTTCATAATGAAAACAATTGTGCCACTTTTAAGTCGATTGCGAGTGTTTTAGGCAATAGCCCAGCTGGTAAGAAAGTTCATCATATTAAATGTGAAGTTATTTGTACTAAGACAAAAAGTTCATGATAAGTCGCCCCTTAAATCAGATATGGAGACCGCTACAGCATTGTCATCACAAGGTACAACGGCGCACCGGTTTCTTATAGCAGCACTCAGCGGTTTTACGTCTCTCACATACCGAATGAATAAGATGCAACAAAAACAGTCAAGTACCTAACAGCCAAGGTACCTCTATAAGAATTTTATAATCTTTTACAACAGCTATACTCTCCAGAAAAAGATAAAACATCATTTTGCTTGGTCTGAATCTGTGCACAAAACAAAATTTGCATAATCGTTTCGTTTTAGGGCCAGAGTCGTAACTTCGAACCATGTAATTAAAAACGATACCATCAAGCTGCTGGAAGAAAGCCCCAAAATGTCCTGAAAATGCTTTCTATTTGATTAACAATAAAAAAAAGGGTCAAAAATATCAAAATTTCCATTGAGCCGGGTTGGTACGCTAGCTATGAAAACTGTCAAGTTCCGTATTAGTCTTATTTTCCCACAAAAATTGGACAGATATCTTGTCAAATTTGCATAATTGGAAAAAAAATACAACGTGAAATAGCGGCTCTTGGGACTGAGAACTAGCAGTAGTAACTAATTTTCATTCACCTATCTACGATGAAACATAACGGTAGGTTATGATTTAACCTGTTCGTTACATATGCTATATTAAAGGTCTCAGTCCCCATACAAGCGTGCATTTTCATCGTCGTACGTCTAATGCTCACTTCTGTGTGTAATTATATCTAAATTTGATCACATTTTATTTATGAATGTGTCAGGCCAGGGACAAAGCCGCGTTCATGAGTCATTTGTGATTCATGGGACGTGGAGGCTGTTAACGCCTTGATTATTTTAATAACTTAGTAGTGCATAGCTAAAGGGAGTAAAAAACTTTTATCATCTAAGCTTGGATAAAACATGTCACTTTCTGTATTAGTATATACCTAGTGTGTGCGAGAGTGACAATCTTTATCCACCGCGATAAAGGCGACCATAATATAGGCCCAGCGCCTCTATTCCAGGCGGTAAAATCCATATCGTACTTGACTTATTATGGTATTGTTTCTTACTCCGCCGCCATTACTATCAAGTGAATAAGAGCTATTAAAACGTTGAAAATACGCCTCTACGGATACGATATCGATATCGATAAACCGAATGCAATATGATAGTAGTTTTTTTTTTTTGATATCGTTTTTAAATCAAACCTAACCGTAACTACATATAGCAATTAAATTATGCATTTAACCTTACACAGCTCCAGAGCAACATAGCTTTTGGAAAAATGAAAATTTGGACTAATGAATATTCGCAAAAAAGTAATTCAGAATTATAAGGTGTTTACATTTAGTTTAACACAATAATATTTCTGAAAGTCATAACTTTATTTCATAGTTGGTTGTTGTGACAATGTTTAAGTGGAGTACAATCCTTATATAATATTTATATGTCTTCCATTGTTAAATACGGCTAATTACTATTTTGTTGTATCCAATAATTGAAAGCCCGAATATTAATCAAACGTTCGTAACCTATTGAAATCGACTCGGCTGCCGATGGCCCTTTATTGTAACATTTAATTAACTTAGTAAAACCCATGAAGTGTAAGAACAATCATTGTTACAATCCGTTTAATCAAATACAAGCTACTTGTTTAATTTTTGGGAATTAAATGTAGCCTTTTGTATTATGACCCTCCAACTTCCTTTATTCAAAGTCACGTCTGTCGCTGGGCTATAAACTATCCTCCTTATTTATGAATAAACGTACAATAAACCTATTCTAGTTATACATTTTTGGTCTCTTTCTGTACAATTCAAATTTCATTATGACAGATAAGGACAGAGGATACTTCAATCGTTCAATTCTTCGTATCAATCTTTACATCGAAAGGCGTTTGAGGTGATGAAACTTTGAAAACGCAACTAACAAACATACTTATAAATTTCTAATATGGGAAAGAAGTTTTTTCGCTTGCCAGCATGCAGGTTGTTTAGGCAACAGCAGTGTTTCTATTTTAGGCGGCAATGCTTTGACGTGTTATAATACTGTTTACGTAACACCTGGCCGTAATGTGAGTTTTATCGCACGCTGCGCGCACGGTAAAACTCGCATTGTGGCCAGGTGAAGACGTAAAATTGTGTACTCATCACGGGCAGTAAAAAAGAAAGCCCTCTATCGCATATTTACAACCCTCGCCTACGGCTCGGGTCTCAAATACCTGCGATTTCGGGCTTTCTTTCTTTTACAGCCCTTGTTAAGTAATATACTATTGTAACTCGGCTGCCATTACTGTCAGGTAAATAAGAGCTATCAAAACGTCGACAATACGATAACTGGTCAAAACGATATAGTTTTTAACGTGTTGAATAGAGGCCCAGTTTCATGAATAGAATACCTATTGGTCTTGGTTATCAAGTGAACGACCAGTTCCGTGACAGCGAAGCGCAGCCTATTCAAATCGAATTAATTTAGCATACAGATTGTGTCTCAGTATCCGTTCAATTAAATTGAGTAATGGAATCGTATTGCGGAGTAAGGAAATACTTCCGAGATTACACAGTGCAAGCTACTGACTTGACAATAGACAGCCACTGCCATTATTACTCGCATATAATAAACAGTAACCTGCGAGTGACTTACGAGCTGCAAATTGTGACGTGGTTATACTAACTAATAAGATACCATTTATTTTTGTTACAGGCAAAAATCCGTCAACCCCTTCAAATCGACTACTTTTATAAGTACTTAATACAATCGTGTCGTAGAAAAAAATACATTTTTAACGTCACAGGTAGTTGTGCGTAGGTCCGTAAACCGCGGATTCCGAAAAATATGTTATACATTTTCTTCTTCTTGTTTTTTATTTATCCTCTAGTGAATTCGCCAATGTCAAGTGACTGAGGGATAAAGAGTACATAAAATATATCAACAGTAAACGCCGGACATTTTTCACTCGGCCATCTTCCCTCCCTGACGGTTTCCGAATCCTCATACTACTCAGATGTTAGCTACTGAGCTGATTGACAGTTAATTTGGGTTCACACGTTACAAATATCTGGGATTACTGATTATAACCAACCTCTCCAACTCGCATACGCAGACCACGAAGTGTGAGCTGCTAAACTGACGGTGGACAGTTATTGCTATGGTATAAACGCACATAATATCAACTCCCCTTAGGCGGCTACTTGATGTTGCGCATAATAATATCAAGCGAAGCGGTATTCTCTGACACATCAAAGCCTCCCTAGCGGCCGGGTGGACCAGTCCACGAGTTACTGTGCAATTTCAGTGGCTGCGGGAATCAAGTTAGTCAAGTACGATGTAGAGCTGCTAAACTGACGGTGGATAGTTGTTATGGTATAAATGCACATAATCTCAACTTCCCTGTAGCAGTATTCTCTGACACATCAAGGCCTCCCTAGCGGCCGGGTAGACCAGTCCATTAGTTACTGCACAATTCCAGTGGCTGCGGGAATTAAGTTAGTCTAGTGCCATGTAGACCTTATTGATGAAATCTAAGCGGTTGTATTAGAGAAGGAATTTAGAGACAAACAAATAATTTCAATTACAATTGTTGTTGTAACTTGTTTGTATTTGCTTCGTCCTCCAAGGGCAAGAGTTAATTAATAGCAAACCCATTATCAACTAAAAAAAACTTACTATTGAAGTTGCCGAGGAAAGATATGCCAATAGACTTTTTGTTGTACCCATAAGTATGGGCTCCGACGTGCAGCCATCCAGGTCCCTCATAGACCTTCCCATTGCCACCTATGAGGAATCTATAACAAAGCATTTTGGACGATTATGTCCCGAATTTGGACCACATTTGGATACAGACTACAAAACCTTCCTCTTTTTAAACCATTTAAAGTAAAATAACGGTACGTAATCCTTGTATTGAATGTATTATTCTTTGATATTATATCCACACCACATCACATTTTTGATAAAATTACCAAGTTCGATGCGACGACGAGCGTAACGAAGAGAGGCGTTGAGATTTAACAGAATAAGATATATCAGAAAATACGTCTAACAAACCTTCCATTTTAGTCCTCAGGGTTAGCAACGCATTTCTAATCTTGGGATTGCATGGTGAACTTCCAAGCCCTGCTCAGAAGCTCATCCTCTACGATGACTCTCCGAATCGGTCCCTCCGTTTGGGAGTCACGATTCCACACACAAACACACACACAAACACAGATACAAACACACGTAAAACTTACAACATCCTCAGGGTTTAAAAAAACACTTACGAAGGCCCCAGGTCCCAGTAGTGCAGCGTTTCGAGGAAGTAGTTCTGATTGTTGCGCACCAGCTCGGCGCAGCCGGCGTCGGTGCTGCAGGTGCCGGACGCCGTGTGCTGGATGATGACCAGCTGGACCGGCCGCGGGAGGTACTCCACCCGCTGAGGCTCAAACCCGTCCCACTCGCTCCGAGTGACGATGCCGCATTCTGGAGCAATTGAGGAAGTAAATTCTAATCTTTAAATTATTTTGCTACCCGGATGAATTATTAATCGGTGAGTTTATGCTGTCCCGTCAGTGTGTACAAACAACATTTTAACGAATAGCGAGGATTATGATATGAGGCTAAAAAATTCTGTACAGAATTAAAAATACGGTAAAATTTCTATACAAAATACTACAATTATTTAAAATGTTGTATACAGGGTGTCACAGAAGTTGTCGTAAATATTAAGGGATAACAAAACCGTTTCCTTAACGGTCCAGAATATATTTTTAATCTGTTAAGGTGTTAATGATACTGCCAAGGAACGCTACCTTGAGATACACATTTGCCTCGCATGGCTAAAAGTAGCTATAGTTCGTAATTTTAAAACTTGACATCCAATCCTCGATTACGTAGCAACGTAATTGAATCACACCATAATTCCAAAATATCAACACATTCAAAATAAATCCTTACTTTCTAAACCACTAAAGTATTTCTCGTTTTTCTTTCCACAAATTGAAAAAAAAATGCTTTCTTAGTTATGAAAAAAATATTGCTTTTGACCAAGCTGGCGTAACCTCAAGGGGAAAAAATAAAGTAAAAAATACAGCTGATTTTCTTCTATGTGACCCTTTGACCTAATTTCGATTAAATTTGGCACCTATCCCAAAATGCTCTGAGTTTGAATTAGACAGTTCTGACCGATGTAAATAGAAGTCATTTAAAAAAATAAGATGATTTGATGCAATTTGAGCAATACAGGTGAAACATTGCAGTAAAGCCAGTAAACGGCCCAAACCAAGATGCCCTGAGTGCACTGCATATCTTCTTAGGTTTAATAGTCAAAGTAGGTACTTAAAAATAGAATCATTATCAATTTATCAAACAAAGGATTTTTATCATTTTAATATAGGTAATAAGACCTATTAAGTTAGAAATTGTTTTTCAAATCATAAGAAAGAAAAGGCTAAGCAAATTAATGGATAGCAAAATATTTTATACAAATTTTATGTATTTTATGTGTTTGTTTGCTTCGTCTTTACGGTACGTCGCCTCAACTTTAATCTGAAAATTAACAAGTACAGAAATAGTTTATAATCCGGCTGGAACCACCAATACAATATAAGTATATTTTTTACCATTGAAAATCGGTCAGTTCCCGGGGCAAAAGCGATACTTACATAACTTCTGCGTGGGTGAAGTAGCAGGCAAAATTTAGTTTTTTAGTCTTTAACTCTACTCCGTCAAACCTCGTCAAACGTGATTTAGTGTCAAATATGTCTATTCCATATTCTAACGTAAGGGTAAACATTTAAGGTTTTAAATAAAAGTGTATTTTGTGTGAATGAGTCCTTTTATTACCAAGCATCTTAAAGTGTGACGTTATGTCATATTTTCTTATTTTAATATGAATGACGTAAAATATGACAGTAAATCTCGCGTAGCATATTAAGCCCCCTAGTGTGCGACTTTATTACAAACACTAAATCCTAATGGTTGATTAAACACCTATCACACATATTTTAGTACACTACTTTTGGGAACAGGGTGTAGACTAGATTACTTAAACGTACCTACTTTAGTTAACCATACAAAAAACAAAATCGAAAAAGTTTCGTTGCGCGGCGAAAAGTTTCCTTTTAATCGTATAGCTAATTTTTGTCGCACAGCGGAAAGTTTCATAGAAAAATGTAATGGCGTAAGTTAGCATTTCCAACTTTTTGGTCCTCACCCAATAGCGCCGACTTAAAATAAATAATTAAACCAATTAATTTGACTCTAATCTCACCTGATTTCCCGCACTCCACGCGAGCCACAAATAGCAAAACGACACCAAACAATTTATAAAACATTATAACAAATGATAACTACTCTTATAATTCAACAAATAATTTATAAATTTGCGCAGGACGTGTCCGCTCGGCGCCACGAACTATAGTGCGAATAACCTCTCAGTTCACTTACTTGATAAACTTTACTCGTAAAAACTTCATAGGATCCTCAATGCGTCCTTATCGAAGATGTTTTGCATGAAAGAGATGTATGTTACTACATTTGGTGTCGAGCTCGTGGAATTTCATATAATATTGACTCAATATCCACCGTGCTGGGCACTGGATTTGGTGATATGCGGGTTTAATGTTTGTACGGTGATTTGTACATCATGATTTATAATCGTGTTTACTTACATCTCAATATTTTGATTGTGTTCTTCGGGCCGTCAGACTGTTTTATTTTCATTAATTTATTTATTTTGAATTCAAGACAGTCAAAATTTGTAATCGATGTTTGGAAGCTTCTTTAAATGTTTTGAGTTCTTCTTTTATACGTTAAAATGCTCCTATTATACTCCATGGTTAGTTACCTATATTGAGGGACCTAATCTGTATTGTAAATCATTCTATTGCTTTTATTCACTTCGTGGCCAGATCGATTATTTTTGACAAATTCATCATCAACCTCGACTTATAACTATAAGTAACAAACGAAAGAGCCACTATGAAGCATAGTTACCCATCCATGGAGGAGCAAAAGTAGCATCATTTTACGTTTCATTTTTTTGGGACAAGCATTTTTTCGAATGTAGTTTGTGCTTGCATAGCAACTGTTTCTCAAAAGACAAAACTCTTACGAGTCTTAACTCGCTGTACGTTTTCTTCAGAGTCGAACCTATGAAACTGAAGGTGGTCATCAGCTTAATAATGCCATAATGCATCAATTGCATTGTCATCCATTGACATAATTACTACTACTTACTTACTTAAAAAATAAAAATAGATAAAAATGTATAAAGACATACAACGAACAAAGCAAGGTTAATTAAAACTTTAAAAAAATGAAGGTATTAATTATGTCAAGCAAAGTAAACTGTGAATATACTTTCACGTTCAAGCTAAAGACTCGCTAGGGTAGGTACTCAAAGTTTTAATAAAACCATTTACAATGATAGGTTTCACCTACCTTTCAAACTTATTTCAGAATTGATTAAGTTAATAGTTTCTTTAAAGTTTATTGAGGTTATCTCGTATCGCGTCACAAGTTAACACTAAACCCTTACCCTTTTAAGCAAAAAGAGCTCAACTACTACCAAATTCTTAGTCTATATTCAACCTCAAAATTATTACAAAAGAGTAAAATATCCTTTGGCAGGGGAGATGAAGAAACGCCTTTAATGAGCTCAAAGCAATTCCCGCGAGGGGACTCCCACATACTGGTTTATCTGTTCTCGCAACTGTTATCGTAATTAATACATGTTACTTTTAAATATTTGAGTGCAATTATTTTGGTTTATTTCATAGGTAGTTCCCCTTTTTCGAATAAGATATTTCTTTTTTTAAGCCTAGATTGTGTCGTTTTTGAAAATAATAATGCGTAATACATACTTAGATACATGTTTTGTTTTACTTATTTGTAATGTTTTGGTTTTTCTTTTGTACAATAAGGTGTTTACATACATACATATAATAGCTTTTACCACCGACGCCGTCCGCGCAGAAGTTATTTATCGCAGTTCCCTCGGGAACTGTTCTATTTATCGAGAAAGAATATAGAACCGCTTTCCTTAAAGTCGGTTAAAATGCATGTCATGATGGAAAGGTATTAATTATTAATTGTGAGAAAGATCAGCAAGAAGCTCCTTTTTTGACAGTTCTCAAGGAGAAAGTATAGTATAGTTAGTGAAATATACCCAAAATATATCGCTTCTCGTACGCCTTACTTTTAAACCTGACTCTGACTCGTAAATCTTAGAAATGTTCTATTATGATCATGTTTATAGATTCGGGAAAACGTAGATAAAACACGTCCGTCACTTTCCGACTAATACGTACCTACCTAAGTGCGAGAGTCACGACTGCTTTATCCAAATTTATCCACCGCGATAAAGGCGACCACGATACGAGGGCGAAAGAGTGGGTGAAATTGAATTAAACGACTGTTCCAAAACGCGTTAGGACCTTGGAAGTTCCAAAGAGTTTTCGGTGTAAACTAATTTACTTGAATGTTTCCTTCTGGTGGTTTCTTCATAAAGTTCATTAGTGTTCGGAACTTGTCGATGTTCTCGGTAATAAATGTCTCTTTTGGTTATTGTCTTATTCAAGGCTACCTGGGGCCCGTTTCACGAAGCTACAAGTTACAAATTACAAGCGGAAGTCTCTTTCTAGCAAAAGGAGTTAGAAAGAGACTACCGCTTGTAATTTGTAACTTGCAGCTTCGTGAAACGGGCCTCTGTTCATACTATCTTATTCTAAATATAATAGTAACATCTGAAGTAACAGTCAAATTAAAAACATTTTAAGTAAATGAATGATTTTAAATTATTTAAAAAAAAACTACGAGTAAAGGTAACGCTGTGAATGTAATTTTTTGCAATAATTTATTAGATCGTTACCAAAACAAACGAAAGTATTGTTTTATGTTAAACACCTTGAATTTTGATTTATTTCGTTTTTTAATGGCCTGGAGAAGGCAAACGAACTATAGTTTGAATTGCAAGCATTTTTTTTTAATATTTGGCTACAATGAGCGCACAAACAACAATCAAGGGCGTGCATTTTCAACTAGGTTAGGTACTTAGGTTAGGTTTTAAAACCCGACTGCAACTTTTGATATTGCTATAATGTATTAACTAAGTATAAAATATTAACCTTAAAAGCCAGTTAGTTAAAAACATCACGGACCTAAAAAAAATACGGACGTAACCGCGTCTAATCAGCAGTGAAGCAAAGCAATGTGGACGTCCGTTTATGTGTGCTCGTGCTTTGAGGGTTGCCATATAAATCAATAATTTGCCCATTTTAAGACCCCTTAATTAGCCATCGAGGAGTTCCTATGACCACCTGTCTCCATCATCATAACTCGATGGTACCATATTATTGAATTGTAATCGCAATTACATAAGTACAATGTGACAAATTTGAAGTACGTAAGTTAAAATAGTTTTCCGAGATTTGATAACATAATAATATATACATACATACCTACCTTTACGTCTGTATTTCCAGAGTGGGGTAGGCAGAGCTACACAGAATTACCAATAACTCTAAAACTTGTTGATAATTCTTTAACCACATTTCGCACAATAGGCCAAGATGTTTACCAGCGTATTAGTGACAGGTTGCAAGCCCATCATCTAACAGTACTACAAGCCTATATTCCCTTAGTCGCCTCTTACGACATCCACGGGAAGACATGGAGTGGCACTATTCTAACCCGGCAACCACACGGGACAAGCAGGTACTTTCATCCCATGATCGCTATCCACGGTCAAACGATGCCTCTTATCAGACGAACGACGTACTCAGTAACTGGACCTCTCAGCAGTTTCAGCGTAGTTTGGTTTGATGCGGTTAGTTCGGTAAAGCGCCTCGTCGGTAATTAGATAAACGTGATAGTTTGTATGAGTACTTATATCACCGGGCCTATTATGGTCGCGTTTATCCCTGCAGATAAAAGATCCGTCATTTTCTGACAACTATGTAAGTGCGAGAGAGACGAATGCTTTAAATATATAAACGCGACCATAATTCAAATTCAAATTTAATGTATTTCAGCGTCATATTAGCACCGTTTTTGACGCAAGCTCCACACAACAACGCTTAAAAAACGGTGACGGTACGGAATCGCAGTGACGCGTCGTATCAGCACCGTTTTTGAAGCACGCTCCCCACACCGCTGCTTAACGGTGCGTATATTACGGTACGTCAAAAACGGCGCCATGTTGTTACTAAGACCCCGTCTTTTGTTTAAGCAACGACACCGTTTTTTAAGCAGCGGTGTGGGGAGCGTGCTTCAAAAACGGTGCTAATACGACGCGTCACTGCGATTCCGTACCGTCACCGTTTTTTAAGCGTTGTTGTGTGGAGCTTGCGTCAAAAACGGTGCTAATATGACGCGTCACTGCGATTCCGTAACGTCACCGTATTTAAGCACCGGTGTGGTCGCAGCTTAAAGGTAACGCTGTGAATGTAATTTTTTGCACTCTTACGACATCCACGGGAAGACATGGAGTGGCACTATTTTAACCCGGCAACCACACGGGACAAGCAGGTACTTTCATCCCATGATCGCTATCCACGGTCAAACGATGCCTCTTATCAGACGAACGACGTACTCAGTAACTGGACTTCAGCGTAGTTTGGTTTGATGCGGTTAGTTCGGTAAAGCGCCTCGTCGGTAATTAGATAAACGTGATAGTTTGTATGAGTCCTTATATCACCGGGCCTAACTATTATGGTCGCGTTTATCCCTGTAGATAAAAGATCCGTCATTTTCTGACAACTATGTAAGTGCGAGAGTGACGAATGCTAAATATATAAACGCGACCATAATTCAAATTCAAATTCATATCTTTTATTTCAGAGACACAGTCCATATTTACAAAATACTTAGCCTATGTTAGTTATAACTTATGATTTAAAAGAAAATATTATATAGTGGTTGTCACATAATAAGGGACGCTTGCGTTTTCCCAATACTGCCTTCAAATATTACTTTTAAATTTAGACTACCAATTAAAAAGGTCTTGGCCAATTTTATTACCTAGCATTGGTTTTTTTTTTAAATTAAATTATCAGGCATATAAAACTGTAAACTATAGTACCTACTGTAAACAAATTAATCATTTTATCGAATTTGTGAGAAAATTAACACATGTAAAATTAATTTATTCCTGAAGCTGAAAGTTCGTAAAGCCGAGGTATTGTGAAACGACCTTAAATACTCTTACTTCTCGGTCATTGGCCTTTGTTGCGAATAATTGAAGCTCGTCACCGGGCTGATGATCAACCAGCGAATTAATTGTCGACGAACTCGTATGGAATAAAAAACAAAAAAACCGCCTTCAAAAACGCAAAAAAATAACTTTTTTTAAATTGTAGATACCTAATAGGTCAGTCCAACTGAAGTCAGCGATCACAATACGTATTTTCAACAAAAAGCCGACCGGTTTTTTGTTTTTTAAAACATTCGTTTTATTTTATACTTTTTAGTGATCATAATATTCATAATAGGTACGCTGTTACTTATTCCCACTTTCCGGGAAGAAAGGTAGCCTATGCCTTAATCCAGGGTATATTTATTACTTTCGCATTTATAATATTAGTAGGTAGACTAACCCATTAATGATTAGATTCTGCACAAAGACGCTGTTTATAGAAGTTAAAGTACAAACGTTCGTCAGCTGTTCTTTAGGAAACTTATTCAGAACTACTGTAGGGAAGTGGTTTGCCCGTGGTCCTACTGCGTAGTCCTACTGACCAAAACTTGTATCATAAATTAAATATGAGGTAGGTTTAGGTTATGTTCGTTTTGCAGCAGGCCCGGAGGGCCAAACCACCCAGAAATAGGAGGTGACCAGGGCCGGTATTATGGTCGCCTTTATCGCGGTGGATAAAGCATCCGTCGCTCTCGCACTTACGTACTTGTCAGAAAGTGACAGTTGTTTTATCCACTGTTATCCACATCGATAAACACGACCATAATTGGGCCGCAGGGGGCTTGTATGCTACGCGAGATTTACTGTCATATTTTACGTCATTCATATGAAAATAAGAAAATATGACAACGTCACACTAAGATGCTTAGTAATAAAAGGACTTAATTCACACAAAATACACTTTTATTTAAAACCTTAAATGTTTACCCTTACGTTAGAATATGGAATAGACATATTTGACATAAATCGCGTTTGACGAGGTTTGACGTATTCTCCTCGCCTCGCATGCTAAGCCCACAGATCACAGAACTAAACTCTTATATACTCCTAACTAAAGCGCTAGACAATATGATAATGCTGCTAGGATGTGTAAATGGCCTGGCAATTCTAAATATAAAATCCCATTACTTTATTAGCCTTTATTTTTGCGATAATAACTATAGAAGGAAAAAGGAGGAAAATTTTTTTTTAATGGGCAATGTCTTCAAAACTACATATACGGATTGGCTTATGCAAATAAGGTAAAAAAAAAAACTACCTCCAAACACCCTGTATAATGTTCCTAAATTATCTCTTTAAAAACTATTTTTTACCTTCAAGAATATCAATAAATCTGTATCCACAACATCCTTTCATTGGAATAGTTTATCTATATATTATATAAAAGGCAAACGTGACTGACTTATATATAAACGCACAGCCCAAACTACTGTACCTAGAAACTAGAAATTTGGTACAGGGGTCCCTTTCATGGTGTTTCAAAATCGACCCCCAACGGCAAGAAATGGGGGGAGTTGAGCGAAACTTATTCTACGCGTACGAAGTCGCTGGCATCCTCTAGTTGTAATATAATTTTCTACTTGGACAGTTTCCGCTGGAACAGGGAGCAAACTCTGAATATTAATATTGAACTAGTAAATAATAGTGACAAGAATCCTTGAACAGTCTATTCACCTTCTCCAGCCTCTTCACAAACTTAATAAATTGCTGTTACCCTTTGAAAATACAATATAATTCCTAAGAGGTTCTCGGCAAATTCTCGGTAACTTACCTTTTTAAGTTAACGAAGTAAAGTGGGCGCAAAAAGTGAACGTAATGAACACTTACCTAACTGAATCCTTGGCCAATTTGTTTGTTTTTTTTTGTGTTTACCTTGATGAGATCAACCATCAACGGAGTCAAGCCCTTCTAAACAAAAATGCTGAATCCTTTACTGAGAATTGGTCACTTTAAGCTATCACATCTCATTACTGTAATACCTAAATTTTAACGGAATAATTCAGGAACCACATTTTGCACAAATAGGCTAAGATGTTTGCCAGCGTCTTATATAGTAACAGGTTGCAAGCCCATCGCCTAACAGTACACAAGCCTATAATTCCCTTAGTCGCCACTTACGACATCCACGGGAAGACATGAAGTGGCACTATTCTAACCCGGCAACCACACGGGTGGGTATTATTAATATAAAAGGGCTATTATTATCTTAGACCCTGGTTCACGGTCTGGCACATTCATTCCAATAAAAGCTTCCGAATAAACGCCTTTTAATATTTAAAAGCAAAGTAGCAGAACAACATATTCACAACACTGATAAATCAGTAGTCATGCGTTTTAACTTGGACAAAAACTTGGAAAAAAACGGCCTAGAGCGAGCCGGACTCGGACACGAAGGGTCCCGTACCATTTAAAACAGTTCCCGTGGGATGGTAAACGCGGTCGAAGTCGCTGGCAGAAGCTAGTACTAAATAATTATATTTCCTAATTCTTTTCAACAGTGATTTCCTGTTGGGAAGCTCTGTAGACCCAGATATGTGAAATTGCCTCATTCATTTTCATAGTAAGGGTAAGGACGGTTAAACTGTATTAGGCTAATTTATTGTCACCCTAGGAGCTGCGTGACTTGCGTTTTTTTTTACCGCACTACCAAATCTATCATTGACGAACATTCTTTAGATAGTTACACACTTAGTTGTTGCTATATATTATGTTAATATCAGGATCTTACCGTTGACGTAAATGACTCTCGGGTTAAAATGTCTAAGAGGACACAGTGTCATATTAACACCGAACGTGTTGGAGTATCGAATACATAATTAATTGGCGGGTGTCTTTCATGCCCGAAGGCTTAGGTAGGATATATCCATAGTATAAATAGAACAGTGGTTCATCTTCAAACAAAGGTATATCACGCGTCTAGCAGGTTAGTGCGCCTCAACAGAACACTGAAAAAAATTTGAAGATTGTGATTGTTGTACATACCTAAGTGTTTTAATGAGAGCCTAACACAACGTAAGATACATTAACTAAGAGTACTAAGACGTAAAGTAAATCAATAAAGAACTTTGTTGTTACTTTCGCCTTTGGTTGATATAGCTAAAATCATGCCTATTGTATTATTTTTTGTCAACTAAGAGAAAATCCTACTGGTTTGGCTCTCATTTTCTTGAGCGTACGCGCCGCGTGCCACCACACTCAAACTCAGCAGGACGGATCGAGCCAGTTCCAGTCGGGGCCGCGTGCGTATCAAGTATCGAGCGACGTGCGTCTACGCAAAAATATCCCGACGTAAATGTCGTATAATATGTAGAACCCTAACACCCGAGCGGCAATAGGTAAGAGAAAGTCAAAGGGATGGAGATGGCCTACTTTTATGTTTATGTTATGATATACACTCAGGAGCAATGAAAACGGGTCACTTTTTATGGTAATTCAATACAAAGTTACCCGTTTTCATTGCTCTTGAATATATTTAATGGACTTCAGTTTATTCGGCGATAATAAGCAATTAGGAGTTACTTGGAAGGGTGAAATAATAGTATATCGGAAGCGGCTAGCGTAAGACAAAGATTGTCGGCATTTGTTTCCGCGAGTCTTGCGCTAAAGCAGCATTGTCTTGTCAGCACGAAGATTCATAATATTTTTACAATATACTTTATCATATTATTATAATAACCATTTCGTAGTACTACACTTACTGAACCACATACAATTGCGTAGAAAAGAAACAACAAAACAAACGAACGAACTTACAAAAACCTACTCTAATCTAACCAACAGCTACCAGTGGGCATTGTTCCCAAAATGCTGGCAGCATTGCCACGTTGAATGGCAGTGCTAAATCTTTGTGCCAAGTACAGACCAGCATTTTGGTCACGAGTTGTGTCCACCAAGCGCTTTGAAAGATCTATTGTGTAGGATATTAAATATTTAATGTGGCTCCCATACAAAAAACGTGATTATTTTGCCGTTTTTTGTTATGTTGTTTAGATAATGGTACGGAACCCTTCGTGCGCGAGTCCGACTCGCACTTGGCCAGTTTTTTAAGTCTCATGATAGATATAGGTAACTACATTGAGACGGTAAGTGTGTAAGTGCCACTTTGATATCTACTTATGATTTCGTAACAATACATGTAACTTTTATGTACAGTTTGATGACGGTTCCTTACCATATTTTTCAGCTAAAAATTTATACCTACTAAAAATTCCCACAATCTCGTCGCAGCCGTGTAAAAAAGAGGTTTTAAAAAATAAATTAAGATATATAACCCTTGTTTTTGTTTACACGCAACATTTTAATTAAGTAATAAAATTATTAAAAACATCTGCGTTTTTAAGTAACAAAAAGTTTAACCACCTCATTTGGAGCAATTTCCCGTTACCCTTTTGTTTCCCCACAATGAAACATGTTTCCCTTAAAAGAGGGTAATTACAAACTTTTCTTCCCAATTTTGGTTCACCGCTCACTAATTTTCATTTGGGAATGTTCCTCATTGCTTTAGGGGCCGCATTATGAACTGCTGAATCTGCTAAGTTCCAAGCAGCGAAAGAAACAGAGCTAATTAATTATGGCGCTATAACGCGTCCCATTCTCGAAACTTGATAGGTTTTAGAGCTCGATTTAGACTCTCGTCTCCGAAAACACGGACCTAAAAAAAAAACGCACGTAACGTTGCACTAAAAAGGTGTGAATGAGCAAGGTACACCATTTCAATTTCAATTTCAATTTCAATTATTTATTACACTCATAATAATACATAATACACTTACATAGGTGATATTCGTACACTATGGACCCTGTTGGGCGCAGCAAATATAAGAGAGAGGAGGACCATCCAATTAATAATTAATCAATATTAAATATTTCTATTATTATTATTTATCTATATCTGTTTATTTTTGTCTTAATAATTACTACCTAAGTGTAGTATAGTTTATTATGTTTATACTCTTATTTATTATATTATAATTTATCACTTAGATACTCTGTTATATTATAGTACGCTTTTTCATGTAAAATATTTTTTAGTTTATTTATATATAGGTGTTGAATTCGTTCCGTCATACACGATCTACCGTCTAACAGATGCACTAGGTACACTAAACCGCCGCCATTACGCGTCGAGCCACAGCACGAGTGACATTTAATTTTACGCCAAAGAAAATGCCGACTTACGTAGTAAAAACGTGTAAGAACTACCATAGTAAATATAAAAAGCCACACGGTATAACTTATCACGTGTAAGTTATGATTATTCGTGTTATTTTTCACAAATATGCATTTATTTACTTTGACGCAAATTACAAAGAAAAATGACAATCAGTGTTGCTAGTCTTTTCACGATTTACTTTCCTAAAAGTTGAGAAATCTGTAGCGCCGTTAGTTATGGTACGGAATCCTGCATATTTGAGTGATACTTAATTTTGATCGGTTTTTTTCACGGTTTTAACTAAGCCTTCGATCTCTGTTTTAGCTTTGTTACTTCTAATTTATCAGATTATCTTGAAATTTTGCATAATTATGTAATGGCGATGACAATATATGGTACTATCGAGCTGTTATGATGATGGAGACAGGTGGTTATAGCAACTCCTCAATGGCTAATAGTGGATCTGTCGAGTTTGTTTAAAATGGGCAATTTGACGATTTATATGGCAACCATCAAAGCACGCACACGGTAAACGGACGGCCATTTTGCAGCTTCAATCATGATAAGACAAGGTTACATCCGTATTTTTTTAGGTCCGTCTCCGAAAATGTGTTTGCAGATAAAGACAAAAACTTTTACTTAACGGAAAACTTATTATATAGGTGCGGATGCTCCTTATAGTAGGAGATACGAATAGAAGACGAATTGCACCGAGCTGCTTATTCGATCAAAAGTATTTTATATCAAATTTGATACGCTAAATAATATGTGGCGAATAGGTTGCCTGAAAAATTTCAGTCCAGTATATAATAAATTAAAAAATTAAAAATTAACTTTGGCTTAAAAAAATGCAATTACTTGTTTAATAGACAAATTATATACCAGTCGAAAGTATGAAGCCTATAGAACTTGCTAACGTTAGGTTGACTATTTTTTCCCGTCAACCTATTGGATAGGCAGGTATAAACAGGTAAGTCGGTACTAATAATTTGCACCAAACCGAACGTTTGCATATTCTATAGGCTTCATACTTTCGATTAGTATGTAATTTGTCTATTAAACAAGCAATTGCAATTTAAAAAAAAAGTTCATTTTTAATAAAAAAAAAAAATGATATATGTACTGGACTGAAATTTTTCAGGCAACCTATTCGCCACATATTATTTAGCGTATCAAATTTGATATAAAATACTTTTGATCGAATAAGCAGCCCGGTGCAAATCGTCTCCTATTCGGATCTTAGACCATTAAGTAACTGCAAACTTTAGTGCTTTGTCACTTTAACATCACCTTTTAACTGCCGCACCAATCTTTAAAAAGCATTAAAGCGTTGTGGTACAAAAGTGTGCAGCTACAAGTATGCCTGTTACTTTTTTTGAATTTATTGGTGTAGTTTCGCGAAACTGCCTATGCTCATAACATTAGTTTCTACTCTACCTATTCAAAAAGTATAATTGTGTCCCTCATAAAAGATAATTGCCGATTTGTTTTTATAATATTTTTGTTTGATTTATGACTTCCGACGTTTTAAATTTGTTTCTTCTTGAATGTTTCCACGTAGTAGTCATGTTTATTAATAAAAAATGCCATAAGAATGTTTACTTAAACGGGAACCAAGCGTATATTTACTAGATAAACAATAAGTTATTTTCGTCTTCGGCCGTACCCGTTGAATCCTGCTGAGCTCATCCTTTCTAATATTAAAAAATCGAAAACGTTTTTGTTTGTTCCATGTCCCTATAATCGATCTGAAAATCATAGAATAGCTTTGCTTTAATCGGTTCAATATACCACTCTCACAATATTTATTTTTCTCCTCCGTCGCACAATCTCATCATCATAATATTTCAGCCCGTATTAGTCCACTGCTGGAGAAAGGTCGCTGCTCCCGATCTTCAGCTTCTCACATAGGTACAACATACACCGGCCAATTTGAACATTATCATCGCTCCATCTGGCTCGAGGGCGTCCCACATGACGTTTGTCGAGACGCGGTAAATCAATACGCGTACAATCTACAAATGAATATTGATTGATGTATCTATTAATAGCACAATAATGCCGATAAATGCGCCAATGTGCCGTCCAACTCTGCAACTGCAACTCGAGTTACAGCGTTTTACGAAACAATTCCTCATGAGTGCTTCTATCATACCTACAAAAGACCTTAAGAAGAACCAGACCAATAAATAAGTAATAAAATAAAAAATAAAACATTTTTTTTAACAAGTTTACGAAGAAAAGAATAAAGTACACTCAATTATTTCTTGAATTACAGGCGAAAATAATGTTTATAGCAACTACGAAAAATCATCCACATAATATTTATTATAGCACCCTGTTGTATAGCACCAAAGAAATTAAAATTAAAAATAACTTAAGTAATAACTTCTTGTGGTAACCTAGTTTTTTGTGATAATGACGGAACCCTACAGGCTGTTTCTCTTCTGGTTTTTTGTTCTGGGTCAAAATAATCAATCTTTTCTTGTCAAGTGCTGACCTTCTTGAGGTGTTGACGAACTGAAGTAGTGTTCAAGATCAGGGTTAAATCTTTTTTCTATACAATGGAGGTTCAATGTGTAAATGTAAAAACCAACGTGCTGAGACACGCGTCTTGTAGTCGCGCACGTGACTAGTTTTATTCAATATATAGGTACCTATCTGATGTCAATAACAGTGGTTTATGTTATATTTTAGTCAGGGTTTTTACATCTGATATAGGGTTCATTGTTTATTTAGTAGAAATTATTTAAACAAATGACTGAGAATGTTGTTATTGAACTGTTCTAGTTCCATTTTCATGTTTGTTTCCCTCATAAAGGAGAAAAATTAAATGTTCAAATCATACATTTTGTTATACTCATGGTTTTGTCTATTTCAAATTTCCAAAATGAAAGTCAATGATTTCATTGCTACTTACTTACACATGATTGTATAAATATCCGTATACTTATGCATCTAGTAATCCTAGTAAAGTCTGATTCCCCATAACTCAAAGCTTACAGTGTTTAGATGATAGTAGATGCTCCAAAATAACAGACAAGGGTATTGAAGAAAAACAAATACAAGAACGCATTATATCGTTAGGGCAAGATGTTTTGTAAAGTATGAAACAACTAATAAATTTAGTTTACTTGACCCGTAAATCCCGTTAGCATTTTAATACTTTTTTATTCATAAATCTTTTTCTCATAAACTAGTTATCTCCAAAGAATGGATTTTCTTTACAAATAACTGTTACTTTTAACAGTTATCTGTGAGGAAAATAAAATCCTCAGAGATAACTAGTTATACTGAAGGAGAAAAAATCTTTACAAATAACCAGTTATCTGGCCACGGTTACCACCAAGGAACAAGGGCAAATATATGGAATTGACATAAGCGCTCGTCGCGACAGCCGGTCAATCCTATACATTTTCGATAGCGATAACGTTCGCCGAATGCATCTTGTCAGGCATTACAGTACTAACATGTGGATTTAGCAAGATGGACACCACGCCACGCCATGCCACCCAAACCGCTAGAGCTACAAACAATCTTGATTAACTGGCCGCCTCGGTCGCCAGATTTCGCAGCACCTGAATTGAAACACAATATTGGTGCAGACACTGCAAACATGTTGTGAAACAGGCTCTGAAGAGATCTTCATTGTGAAAGGGGTAATAGGCATTATTTAAATTTATATTTAAATGTTAGCGTGGCGTACCCTCCCTGTTTTAACTGTTTTTCGCCAAGATTGTATTTGATTATACTTCAGTGTTTGTAATTAACTAAAAGTTCACTGAGGCAAGTATCAAGACTGCTGCACCTGCGGGCGCTTTTCTTCTTATTCGCGCGTACTAATGTTCAATTATTTCTACTGTTATTGTGGAACCTTGTTATTCGCATAGTAAATTTTGTTTTCCAACTTTTCCCAATATTCCGTAGAAACTGTCATTGTTTTTGAATATTTTTGTTTGCTTTGCCATGCTTCCTTAACAGTTATCGGCAATTTCTATAAAACACGAATTAGAAAAGCATACTGTCGGTTGCGAGTGCAAGTGTGATAGCGAAAGGCAGCCGAACGCTATTAAGAAACTAGGCGTACCGTAAGGTAAGGTAAGAAGAGCATTACGATGTTGAAATGTTTACGGTGTCTAAACAAGGAAAATATCTGAAAAAAAAAGATTTTAAATGTATTTTACATTCAAACTCACTATCATCAAAAAAAAAAACCTAATTCTCACTTCCTGTGATCCTTACTATATCCTTACTAATATTATAAAATGTGGAAGTGTGTTTTGTTTGTTTGTTCCGCCTTACGGTCCAACGCCTCTACCCTACCAATCGACTTGAAGTTAGTAGGTTTATAAGTCCAAAGACTGAAAGGCTAATTTTCATCCCGGGAAATTGGACAACGATAGACGACAACTATACAGCGTGACGGGCAAACGCTTCGCAAGTATATAATTTATTTGGGACACGTCCAAAAAAAAACCACATATTACTTATTAAACTGTATGGCACATACTATGTAATTATTCCTATTTATTCCTAATCATCACAATATCACAGCGGCAGCTCTAATGTTCAACGCACGAAATGTTGCTTTTATCTATTTCTTATCCAATAATATAAGTTAAGACAGGTGCTCATTAGCGAACACTACTACTACAGTACAAACAGTACAGTTCGAACAGTGACAGTTGCACACCACGATAGTGTAACATTCCAGTATTTGCTGTATTGTGGTTTGTGAGCATGTGCAAACTCGTCACCGTTTCTACATGTTTCACGGTACACCTACACCTCGCTTGTACGTAAGGTAAAAGCTCCTATTATGGACAGTGATCCAGTTATGAACAATCCCATAAAAATAAGCTTCCGAGATTGATATGCATTTAGAGTAACAATTAGATAATATTTAAATTATTCGGGATTACCACTATTAGAATGAAATGTTCGGTATTGCAATGCTTTCATTAAAAAATGTAAATGTTCATCACTGGAGCATTGTCCATAATAGGTGCTTTTACCTTACCCAGCTTTATTCAAACGATAAATTATAACATTTTATCTACGTGGCTTAATAATTTTGCGAAATTTTAGGGTTCATGGAATTGTAATATTAATTAAACTTAATTCTTGTTCCGTGAGCCCTATCCTAAACTAATTTTCTGGATACAAACATGAGGTTGGACCAATAAAGCTTCGATTAAAGTTACTTCCGTGAAATTACAAAAGTTTTTGCTTTAGGAGTTTTTATGTGTCCGATATTTTCCAATATTTTTATGGACACTTAGTAGAGCCTTTGTATTGTATTGTGCTATGTTAAGTACCAATTTCACCAAACGATGTTAACCACTTATCAGACAATTAGAGCGTTAACAGCTGTCAAAATGTATGAAGTAACAGTCGATTAACATTGACTAAATTAAACATCGTTTGGTTAAATCGGTACTTAGTTAGCAAAATAATGCAATTTAAAAATAAAGATACCCAAACTTTCAGCGGTGTGCCGTAAAACGATAGCCAATTGAGCATTTGACGCAAGAAACTTGCGGCTTCATCACATAATCGAGGCCTAAATTTGTAGTTAGTTTCAAGAGAAGACAAGCTCCTAGTTGGGATATATCAATGTGGTCAATGTTGATCCGTCAGACATGTTTCTATTCATTTATGTGTTTCTAGACACTGCTTCTTGGACGCCCTGGGCCTCTATTCTTGGCGGTAAAAACCATATCGTCTTTGACCTGTTACTTATGGTATTGTTTTTAACTCGGCCGCTATTACTGTCAAGTAAATAAGAGTTATCGAAAAGTTTACAATACGATAAACAGGTCAAAGACGATAATATGGTTTTTAACGTCTAGAATCTCGGCCCTGCGCAAGTTCTACCACCACCAATTGAAATGGCTTGTATTTGGGAATGGCGTCGGCAGAATAAATAGCTACTTTGATATCGGAGGTGAGATATTTTAGGAACCTCCGTGTTTAATATTTAACTTTGTTCCTTATCGACAAATGGTTAATTCAGTAAACCGCATGTCTACCAAGGGCAAAGTTTCCAGACGTAATATTAGAAATTGCTAAGTTGGGTAAGATCTTTGACGGGAAGTTTAAAACCCTCAGGGTGATAAGTTTCGTAACAAAATATCTGCATTTGAATGGAATCATGAAATTCCAGCTTTATATAGCAGGTTTAAAGGTAACTTATCAAAAAAAATGGCAATAATAGTAATCTAAAACCCGACTGGCGATTAGTAGTTATAATTCACCCTTAGAATCGTATTTTAACTTTAGAATTAGTATGAAAAGTTACAATTACCCCTCTGTCGAAATTGCCCCGCTGCTGGATGCGATGGTGTGATGGCTGTTGGGGCGGGAATCAACGTGGCAAAGCGAACTCCATTATTATATGCCGCGGGCTGTTAATCTAAGGCCTATATATACAGCAGTTGTTGTATCGTTTTGTTGACTCACTGATTTAGAATGTTATAATTCTTCGTGGATTCTCTCAATTTCATATAATTAACAAGCACTCTGGAAATGTGAATAGCCTACTACAAATAGTGTGTTTAATTCTAGACCCAGAGCCCCAGTCAAATTGACGTCACACGGGCGTCAATGTATGAAAAAATTGGGTTCGGTCAAATGCGATCCAGACTCGCGCACCGAGGGTTCCGTACCACCGCGCAGTAAGTTTTATTATATTGCAGTTTGAATTCGATTTAGAATCGAATCAGCGCCCAACTTACGCTTGTGTTTTACTGTTTATGGGCCGTTTTCACAAAAAATTGACATAGTTAAGAACAGTTAAAGCCTCAATTAAAATCCTTAACTTTTTTCCATTTCGTAACGAAAGTTAACCATAATCGAAGCTAAAATGCCAATAGGCGTAAAAGACAACTTTAGTTGTCTTACACGACAATTGCCATTTTAACCATCGAATGAATTAAGTATAGTAATTTTCGTTACGAAATGGAAATAAGTTAAGGATTTTAATTGAGGCTTTAACTGTCCTTAACTATGTACAATGTTTTTGAAAACGGCCCTTTTACGATACAGCAAAAAAAAAGTCCAAGAAAGGTTTTTTGTTAGGGACCCTTATTTCACTTTCTTTAATTATTTTTATTTGTTAGTAAATCCGCCGTAATAACACATCAAAAAAAAACAACCCTGCTATTAAGTACGGTTCAAAGACTCTCTCTTTAAATTCATGAAAGACGGACGGACAGCGAAGGCATATTTATAGGGTTCCGTTGGGCTCCCTTCGGATACGGAACCCTACCAAAAGACGTCGCGTCATGAATTGAAAATACTAGAATTTCTAGATCTAGAACTTTATTTTGAAGGGGGGTCGAAGGGGCGAACGAGCCATAAACATAGTATGCTTTAATTGTAAACCAACTTAAATTTCATTCTCCTGTTAAAAAATATTTCGGTTTCAAGAGGGAACCGTATGGCCTCCTGCCCCGCCCTTTAAGCTGCCACTGCAACGCCACTGGTGACTTTTGTACGATGGCGTTCAAGTAATCCTATTTTAAATTAGCCAAGACCCAGAGGCGCTGGACAAGATGCATTACGCTAACGAGCGTTTCCATTCGTTTCGTTTTTAAACCAATCGCGTCACTGGTAGATCTCGTGACTTTTCGTATCACGTCATCTACCAGTGACGCGATTGGTTTAAAAACGAAACGAATAGCAACGCCAGCTAGTAAGCGTAATGCATCTTGGCAAGGGCCTCGTCCCAAGTGTTCTTTGTTCGAGGACAACGATTTAGCTGAGTTTTCTTCGTTTAAACTGAGCCTAACGCTTTTAGTTTCGCCATGTTTGTGTTTCCGTCTGTCTGTCTGTATGTCACATTAACTTTTCTCAGAAACTATCAAAGTTACAAAACTTACTTGTAGTAACGACTTCGGAACACTATCCCTACTGAACATGGTCCGACAAGCTATGCATCGTTGTTTTTATGACTGTCGAATCACCGATACTGATAAGAATGATAAATAATAATAGTAATTAATTTCTGACTTTGAATTTCGATTTAATTTCTGACTTCGAAAACGTTTATAGGTGACAAAGGTATCCCGAAGAGATTGATTTAACCCTGTTCTGTTTTGTAGTGACAAGTACTTTAATTGCAATTTACAAACGTCAAGCTCAACTTTTTTAATTACAACTTGATTACAACGTGCAGCGACAGCGTTCGTCACGTTTAATTTTATTAATAGCTCTATAATACGTTCAATACCAACTTCCCCGATTCATTAATTAAATGGAGCCAGCGAACTCAGTTGATTCCACCTGAGACCTGACAACAAAAGAACAATTTCATTGTCAAAGTTTTTAATTATGCACGTTTAAAGTAGCGTTTTAATGAAGTGTTTGGTTGTTTTGACTGGATCAGTTTTTGTTCTGTTACAGTCATTTAAAAAATGACACGTCTGCTAAGCATGAAATTACTTCGTGAATATTTTCGTATGATGTTTTCTTTACATTTGACGTGTGTAGGCTACTTGAACAACACAGCACCAATAACCCTAATAATTTCAATGAGAAATATTAAGAATGAATGGATATTGGGAAGGTTCTCCAAAACATCAAACATTAACAAAACATGTAACCCTCGATATTCTACGAACGTTATCGTTATAGAATATGACGTGTAAGATTGACGTGAGCTGCCCAACGAACGTCCCGCCGAGCGCTTATGTCAGACCATAAATTTTGACAATTTTGGAAAGTCAATTATCTTAGAATTATAACTACTGTAAAACCATAATGAAACTTAGTTATTGCAAAATTAAGACATCTACGTTGTGCTCCAATATTAAACCAAAATATTTTGACTCAAACACTAGAATTTCGTATTCCTTCCAACGCGAATCACCTACTCGGTACCCGTATGGTGTCTAGGAATGTTTTGAATTTGAATCTCATTGGAACATACTTAACATATTATACAGGGTGGAAAGTTGAGATGGGGCAGTATGGGCAGCTACTAGATCCCTTGCTGCTACGCGAAAATGCTCTTAGAAGTCCATTACTAACTTTTTAAGTGATGAAAATCGGCATTCACAGATTTTTGATAAAATGTACAGTCAGCGAGAAAATTGACAGATTTGAGTAAAAAATTTTTAATGCCTATCGATCCCATTTCTATCAAAAATTAAAACACTCTTTGAGATCAACTAAGTTTAGAGTACTAGAACACCCAAAAATCAAAGAAAACTTTTTTACTTTTCTCAGTTATTCAGTAGGCACATTAATAATATTCTCTTACAAGAAGGTTAAACACATGTTTTGGCCTCTTTTCTGTATTTTGGGGTTTTTGGCACACTGTAGATCATAGTCGTACATACATTATTATAACCGTAAACACATCTGAGAGTTGAAAACAAAAGGTGCACGACATAAGTATAACCATTCAAACATCCATACCGTACTATACTTCTATAAATGATCTCTACATAATCACAGTATTACGATACCTACAGTAGACCTTTGATTTCGGATGACGCCGCCATCCGTACTTACGGTGTTATACGCATATATGCAGGGAGGGAAGATTGGAACGGCGGCCTTTACACGTAAAGTTCGGACCGCATGGCTTTTCCCGCGGTCCGAACTTTACGTGTAAAGGCCGCTATTATTATTGCTGCAGTAGCAATGCTGAAGCACATGCTGAGCCCTGCCCTTTCATGGATACACAGAGACGTAAATTAATTAAGATGATACATATAGTTTAATTAAGAGCTTGCACAATTTATCTTTGGGTACTTTGTTTTAAATATTGTTTTATACTTATTAGTATTTTTAATGTGTGTCCATGGCATAATTATTTTAAATGTAAATAAGTATGCCATGGATGTGTGTTTTTTCATTCTATTCTGTTCTATTCCATCGTGAACTACTTATACCTACATCTATTTATTTGCTAATTATGTTCCTTTTTTAGGGTTCCGTACAAAAAATGAAAAAACAGCCCCCTTATAGGATCACTCGTGGGTCTGTCTGTCCGTCTGTCTGTCACAGTCAATTTACTCCGAAACTTCTGGACCGATTGAGTTAAAATTTGATACAAATATGTAAATTGTTGACCCAAACATAGATGTGCAAAGTAAATAAATATATTTTTTAAATACTTGTCATTTTCGGGGGACAAATTACGAAATTTACTTACTGTGTCATATAATATATCAAATGAAAGGGCTCGTTATGAGGAACTCAAATATATTTTTGTGATTATTTTAAAATAAATAGTTTTGATTTTATTCATGAAAGAAGACGAAAATTGACCATACCCACCTTGAAATTTAAAAAAAAAATACAATTTATAATTTATTGCTTGTAGATTACAGGAAAACCTACAAGAATTCTATAAAAAAAACGTATGTACGGAACCCTCTCCACGCGAGTTCAACTTGCACTTGGCCGGTATTTAAACTCCACCGGATAATCTTCTGTTAGTTGGTATTTTCACTGTAAGTAAATGAACGAAGAGTTTTCGAAATTTATTTTCGTTTAGACTAAAGACATCTTTTATCATTCGGCTTTCTGTATCAGGAACTGAGCCTCCGTTTCGAACAACATTATTATTCTCAAACGTTATTGTTCCGTTACAGGCTCATTAAGTACGCGAAAGATATCAGAAAGGGAAACACAATGGCGCGAGGACAATAAAATCCTGTCTTACGGTCGATGTAAAAAGTAAATGAGAAGCGAATTTTCAAGTTACATCTTGATTCGCCTTGGAGTAGTACCGATGCATTCATACGACATCATTCATTTCATTGATTATGGTCATATCGTATACTAAACAGCTTGCTATTAGAAGTATTAGACCAAACTAATGTTTTATAGACACACTTTTGTTTTGGCAGGTCAACAATTTAATTCAATCAATTTCAAATTCCAAATTTCATTAACGTACTTTTTTTAAATAATGAACCATTGCTGCTATGACTTTTGTAAAAATGCGTATCGGAGCTATTTTTCAAAATTCTTAACGATATTAATACGTGTACACAAACTCGTGTGGTTGTAGTGTATAAGAAAATGACGTATATACGAGTACGTTTGCTATAGAAACTGAAATTTATACTACATAGTATTGGTTTTTTAGCATAGAAAAACATTAGGTACTACAAACAGTATTTGTCTATAAATTGACGAAAATAGCGAAGGCGGAAATATTGACAGGTCTTATTAAAATCTGTTACATTGAAGTTGGCATTTTAGTTACTACATGAACGCTTCTCTGAATTCATTAACCTCATCAACAATACTTTGAACTTTCTAGAAGGCGTTAATGCGCTGAAAATATTTATAACAATAGAGTAGGTACTGTACTGAACCAGAGGGGTAGCCCCTGTCAGAATTATAAAAGTTAAATTTATTTTTAAAATTTAACTGGCCAGTGATGTGTCTAGTTTGTAGGACCCAAGTCAAAATCGTTGTGATATATAGTTAAGCATATTAGTAGTAACGCCAAGATTCCGTAGGCGAGATTGAGAGAAACTAAGTCAATTAGTTTAAAAGATAGGCTCGTGGAAAAGGATTTCAAATAGGATTATTGGTAAATACCGGTTATCGATCATTGGTTAATATTGTTTATCGGTTATCGTTTAGAAGTGTTCATTGCCTAAATAAGTCCACATTCAGATAGCTGACTTTTCTGGTAAAGGTAGGGCCCCACCCCGCCCATACCCGTGGGCGCGGCTCCAGACGGGATACCCTCCGCCAGCCTGCCTTCGGTCAGTCTAGGGGATAGCTTATTACGTCCTCTTGTCAGTCCGTCGCAGTACCGGTGTGCAAAGGGACTAGAGGGCCCGCGCAACTAATGTAGACACTCCTAAGGCAGGATTTCCCCTAACGCCTAATAATTTATACGGAGTGACTACCCTATGTTCCTACCCCATTGTGTCCTCGACCACCTCAAGCCCCGCGAGTGTGTGTGTAGGTTCGTGCCGTGGTGCCTGGAGACGGCGTAGCAAACCAAGAATGGCGAGGGCCTCCCTCCCCTTCGTGCCCTGCCAGGACACCCGATCCTCACACGCTCTGCATTACGCATCGCTTAACCGAGTCCCCACGAACCGACATGAGAGCCGGGAGTAGAAGGCAGTTGCCGAGCTAAACTCGCAGGAGTCCTTACCAGACATGGGATCATAAAAACCCAAGCAGCAAGGCACCTCAACTAACCAACGTCTTTCGGTCAGAGGTGATATCGGCCCCTGGCAACCACACTGGCTTGGCCCTCGGGGACCCCAATATACTTTTGAAATCTAAGTGCCTCGACATCTCTACGCACCGACACGACTTGTTCAGTCTGTATCGGTACTTTGTAAAGTGTCACTGCTCGCAATCCGAAGTCCAAGGCACTTATTCCCTGTAAATTGGTAGCCCCGTCTGTGCCCGAGGATAGCAATCTCTCCGGGCATAAACTTCCTCCGACCCGGATAGTTTATGATCGAGGTGGCCGAACTCTGCTTTAATATCTTCACAATAACAGGCAATCTAAGCAGACTAGGACACAATAGCATCTTTGAACCGAGCTAAGGGCCGAGAGGAACAAGAACATTACTAGGCCAAAAGGTTTGGGAAACTTTGGAAAAAACATCATTAATCTAGTGAACTCAATTTAAACAATGGGCTCCCGAAGACTACGCCGCGCGGAGCTACCAAGCGCACAAGTCAGATTCAATCTCGTGGTCCCGGTGAAATCCTCTTCCATTTCGTATTAGCTCGTGGGTCACGTTAATAAAATATGTGAATTTATTACCTTAGTCTCTTTCGTTAAATAGTATTTTAAATCCCGTGAAGAATTATTATTCCGTACGTTGGAATGCTCCTTTTCTTACAAACACGCCTACGCGACTCCACTGCCTAGAGTTCCGTTGTATTTTGTTTGAATTTAAATCCTTTTCTTTTATTTGGTTTTGTTTCGAAAAGCCGTCAAATTTAAAATAAGTCATTTTTTAAAAAAAAGGTAAATCACAATAAAAAAAATCAGAGTAAATAATGAACACAATAGGTGTTCCTACAAGAACCGCCTTGTTAAGAGTGAATATATTTTCCACGTCAAAATATGCTCACTCTTCCGACAGGAATTCCAATATTTGAATTTGACGTCTGTATGACAGACATTGTCGACTCGCGGCCTTTTGCACCTACTACTACGGATCTACAATCAACCAATATGGCCGATAAAAGAGAGGGGGAACTTAGCTCTGGACTTCAGGTCAAGGCTTCGGTGACGTAGGCCCTCCTGCGACACTCCCGACCCTCCGCAGATCATGGCGTCACGACCAGCAACGCTCTTGCCGGATAAGCTCGTGCGCGTGTACATAAAAATAAAAACGCATCAATTCACATTCGATACTGCCCTAGTCTCCCGCCCAGTTCCCACACTATTCTAAGTACTACTCTTCGACATCACACAACATTCACTCACCGATTCAACACTCTTCCATTCCCCTTTCTCTCCAACCACACACGTCCGCGCACTCCAAACACCAAAAGCCGGAAGCCGGGACCCGCCGAGTCTTCACTCCCGGTCCCTGGAACTTAAGATAGAACGAGCAGAAGCAGGCACATTTATGCAACACTATCACCTCTCCAACACTCGCACTCTGTCTCGTAGCTCGCAGGCCGGTCGGCCTGCGGTCAAAACTCACGACTGACGAATCCGCACTCATCTTGCCTACAATCCCGCCATTCCCTTAGGGGGCCCCGAATTATCACACGCGGCGCTCTCTAATTTGTTTCACTCCTCTTTAAAGATTTTAATTTAATTTTCTAGGTTTTTTACATTTTAGCTCCACCAAATTTTCGACCGTCACCCCCCAACCGTTTCCTTGACAACCCCCAAATATCGCCTTACTAACCGGCCAGTACGCTAAAGCGCCTCAGCCTTATTTTAAGGCTGCTTCACACCGTGGGTCAGCACAGTACCTAAAAAAAAGGTACCTGCCTACTTTTAATATCAATTACTAGATTTCTTGAAAATCTTAACAAATTAATTTCAATTACAATATTTCTTGAAATCCTTAGCAAGTAATCAGGGAGTGGAGAGCCATTTATTCATATAGGTACCTACTGAGGGTACATACGTTTTCTGGAGAAAAAAAAAATACCTTTGAAGTTTAGACAAACTAATTTTATTCCAAGAAATGTTATTTACAAATATCTAATGCCGAGATCGTATAATGTCAAATCTAAAAAAATATTAAAAAGGCTTTTTTACAAGGCATAAAAAAACTTTACTTAAACTAGAGCTTAAATTGCTGGTGCGGTTCGTTTTCATAGGTAACAGCCAATTTGTGTATATACAAACATGTCACAAGAGTTGTATTTCTGAATTTTCTCAAAAACCAAACGTAGGTATGGTTTTAAAAACAACATAGGTTAAAACCACAGGTATTAACCATTTTTTTTGTTGCCCAGTTTAACGCAATACACAGTTACATGAGAAATGGGAGGACCGTAAAAATTATATATTTTTCCTAATATTCATGAATGTCCGAATTTTCACTAAGTATTCAAAAAGTGAGGAAGCTCAAAGTCTCTCAGAGGGCTATGGAGAGGGCTATGCTCGGGGTTTCTCAGCGCGATAGAATCAGAAATGATGATATCCGCAGAAGAACTAAGGTTACCAACATAGCCTGAAGAATAGCTAAACTTAAGTGGCAGTAGTGGGCGGGGCACATTGCCCGCAGGACTGGTAGCCGATGGGGTCAGAAGGTTCTGAGTGGCGTCCGCGGATCGGGAGACGAGCTGTAGGTAGGCCACCAACAAGATGGAGTGACGACCTTGTAAAGATCGCGGGAACGCGGTGGATGCGAAAAGCACAAGACCGGTCTGAATGGAGAGCCTTGGGGGAGGCCTATGTCCAGCAATGGACGTCTTTCGGCTGACATAAAAACCTTTCAATCAAAAAAATGCGTTCGGAATAAAGAAAATTCGAGATTTAGTTCAATTCAAAAATTTAAATAAATCTCGTTTTGGAATTACAAGTAGAATTACACCAAAAAATTATATGGCTATTTAAGGTCTTTAATATTCTCCTGCCAATGCGGCCAATTCTGTATCTCCTTCTGCAGAGCAGCCCCGGGGCTCTGGGTCTTGGACAGCTGCTGGTGGCCAACCAGGCGATACTCCTTCGTCAGGAGTTGGTTATCAGCTGCGCACGAGAGGAACTGCTTCGTGGCTTGCAGGGCAGCCGGGGTTGGTAGAGCTTCTGGAAGAAAAAATCACTTCATAAACATACGATTAGGCACGACTAAAGGCTGATACTTAAATAGGTACTCGTACTAATATTATAAATGCGAAAGTAACTATGATACTTAGTTAGTTACTCATTCACGCTGCAACGGCTGGAGGTATTTGGATGAAATTAAGATTCGAGATAGCTGATACCCTAGAATAACACATAGGCTACTTGGCATCTCGGAAAATTTAAAATTAATAATTACACGTTACTAGCTTCTGCCCCCGACTTCGTTTGCGAAATCGACGCGCGAAGTTAGTAACGTGTCACATAAATATTAAAATAGCCCTGTCCTTTTCTTAAAAAATAAAAGGAAAATGATAACTGAAGGAAAATGAAACTAAGCTATAGAATATTATGATCTTTCTGTAATTTATATCATCTTCCACCAAAATATAATGCCTAGTTAAGTAATTGTTTATTGAATAAGTAAACAATTTTATCATTAAGTGTATTGTTATTTAATTGTAACGTTAACGTTTATCCGTATTTGATTACCTACCCAGAGATACAAAAATAAACCTACTAACCGAATTGTTAGAAATTTATCAAAGGTTTTCAATTAGGTACGCAATAAACCTTTTTATATTAAACATCACAACGGTCTCAAACAAACCAACACAGTTTATTTAAATACCTCAAAAGCCTTTTCCATTTTCTTCCTCAATAAACATGGCAACACATCATTCTTAATTATTATTTACTTTCCAGAAAGTTAAACACAGACAGTAGGTAACATGGATGTCGTAAATAAATGCTAATTTAGAAAAACATTGTGAAATGGTGTTTGTCTAGAATAAAGTATCAGTTGGCATAAGCTGATGCCAGACGGTTGAGTTGAGTCTAGACTAGACAATTTCCGTTCCAAAAACAAACAAAAACTTTAAAAAATATATAGAGAACTAGAACTGCCCGTGACTTCGTCCGCGTAGAATTAGTTATTCGGCCATCCCATGTTGCGGGAGATATGGATTATAGATCTTCCCTCGTATGTGTTCAGGGTATCCGGGGTATGAGCTATCTCCATTCCAAATTTCATCCAAATCCGTCCAGCCGTTGCAGCGTAAAGAAGTAACAAACTAACGCACACTCAAACTTTAACATTTGTAGCAGTTTTTTTGTTTGTTTTGTGTTTGTTTATTAGCAGGATTTAGAGCGCCGTAAAAAAAAGAACAAGGTTTCCTAAGCAATAGAAGCATCACTAATCAATCAATTTCCTGTGCCTGTAATAAGGATCTAGCACGAGTTTCCTGCTAAGGTTTTCCCAAAAATGATGCACGTTTTTTTAAAGAGGGTCTTAAAATAATTTAGCGCGCCTAGCTAGCTAAATAGTTAGCTAGCGTCTTTGTCAACTTGCTAATGTCTATAAACAGCAGTTTCCTTCACTTGGGTTTGCCTGTTTGCCTGTCATGACAAATTATAAATAAACATAAGAGAACAAAATAAAGACCATCCATCCATCCTCAGGCCCTGATGTCAGAAAAAGACATGTTGGATAATATAATAGCTGGTGACTTTACTTCTACTACACGTATTTGGGTTTTAAAAAGTTGCTTTTATTTCACTTGTAGCGCCTTTTCAACTTACCGTTATTACCTAACTCAGCTCGTATTTTTCAGCTTTTGCAGAGTATTGATACATTTCTTCATAAATATACATTTTATATTTTGAGAATCTATGCAATAAAAACTTTGATTTGAAGACAAACTCGACAAAGTTATATTTTTTTCTGCCTAGCAAATTAAGCTCGTCAAATCCGCTCGTAAAAAAAATAGAAATGTGTCACAGTAATGTTATAAACAAATCCAGCAGTTTACGCTGTGCGTTGTTTACTGTCAGTCAATCAGTCAGTCACGTAAGAATTTTTGTATTGTTTAATTTATGTCTTAACGAGACATAAAAAATAAAAATCAACATACATATTATTTACCACAAACAAGGTCACAAGGTTATAACTATCTTTCGGGCATTCACCTAGGTAAAAGTAAATTAAAATATATTTGTATCCGACTGCCGAAGGAGGAGGGTAATATGTTTAACAGCCTATACATTTTTGTATGTATGTATGTTTGTTGCTTTGTGGCGCTCTAGGAACTAAACGAGTGGACCAATTTTAATGATTCTTATCTAAATCGATTTGTCTTAATCTTGTGAATGTCACTATCATATATGATATGACAGTAATCAAAATTCAATATTGCGGCAACCAGACTGTAAAAAATAAAAAAAATAAGCCGACGAACTATAACAAGTGGGGTAGGTATCATTGAATATGTATTTAAAAATCATCTTTAGATTTCATTCATAATTTTTCGTTTTGAATTATCATTTAGGATTTAAAACTATTTAAAGTTGGTTAGCAACAGTCGGGTTTCTTAAAGCTTGATTTTTTTGCTTAATTTTATGAAGTTAATTATACTTAGTTGTAATCTGCTTTAGGTGAGCAGCAATTGTTTTTACGATATATATTTTTTTCTTTTACTAATCTGCCGTTGACTTGGCTTAAACGGCGAAATTGCTCAAAGCAACAGACGTTGCTGGAACTGGTTTTTTTTTTAAATATGTAATTGAAATCCTTCATTTCAGCAGATTCACAAAATAGGTTATTTATATAACTGGTGCATAATGAAGCTTCTTAAGGTCAGGTGCTGAGGTTACAGCGCGGGCTTGCGAGCGCTCTAATGAGAGGCACGAGTATCTTAAGAGCTAATTGTGTACCGTTGCATACATAACTTTTTCTACAAGCCTAAAAAGGAAACAACGAAGTTTGTCGTAATTAGTTTAGTTCTTACAGGTGGTTTCTAAATTGACAGCGACCAGTCGACCACAGAGAAAGTCTATGGCATCATACGTCATACAGCCTATAACAACAACAATGCTATAATAATTATTATAGAACTGTTATTACCATGACAACGCTCATCATAGAATTATTTTTACGCTTCGGTTACGCTATAGGTGGTATTCTGATACCGTTAACGATATCAATATTAGCAGTATATAGTGATGATGGAATGCCTCTATGCTAGTAATTTGACCAGTAGTCTTATCCCCATACCGGAACTCAGCAATGGAAACTGTGCTCGGCGGTAGGTTAAGGGATAAGATAGTGGTAGCCATCTGGGTGGAACTTGCACAAGCTCCTACCACCACCACACATACAGATACAGCTGTGTCACTTACTCCACAACTCTCCGATGAAAAATACCCTAACGTAGTTATTATAGCCTCGTATACCCTGCGAGGCAGACCAAAAAAAAGGTGGCGGGAAGATTCGGACGTGTTTCAAGGACTCGACTTCTTCGACTGGAGGGAGTATGCCAAAAAGAGAGGAGGCATTTGCCCTGCAGTGGGACACTAACACAGGTTTAAAAAACCCTGCTCCCTCTTCCCCAATAAAGCTTTATCACTTACCCCTAAAGTCACCGACGAAGGACACGCTGACGGAGCGGTTGTTGTAGCCCAGCGTGTGAGCCCCGACGCGCCAGCCCGCGCCCTCGTACACCTGCCCGTTCCCTCCTACTAGGAACCTGAAGGAAATGTACATCACATCGGTATATCCTTTACCATTGACCCTATCTATTGCGTAAGTAATTGGCAGGGGTCGGAATAGGGGTTGGTAGTGCCTATTAACCTAAACTTGACGCGTATTCATTCATGCGTGAGTGAGATTGCAATGCGTTATTAAATGAACATTTTAGGTTAATAAGCACTATCTATTCCGATACTATGAAAACAAGTAGTAAAAAATATAAACAGTTCAATTTTCAGATACTTGTGCTAGATATTTTGTAACGGTTACGTTTCCTTTGTATCCATAGACGATGGAAAAATGCTCGTATGGCTGTATACCAGCGCGGCTAGCACAGGTTGCCGCGACTTGTCTGTCGGTCGGATCTCCCTTTCTATCTAGTAAGTAACGATAGAGACGCTACCCGTGCTGCAGTGAAAATTTCACCATATTGCGAGTAAGATTTTTATAAACGACTTTACCACGTAACACAGATAAAATAACTTCTTTTAAAATGGTAGGTAATACGTCAGTCAAACTGAAGTATTTATCGTTTTAGTGGACGTATTTTGCCAGAAATGATGATCGTTTAAAATATACTTTTGAATATTAAAGCGTTTATAATAAATAACTGACTTTTTCCTAAATTTAACGAAACTAGTCCTTTAAAGAACTGGTCTCTGCCTACCCCTCTGGGAAACAGGCGTGATTTAATGTATGTATTTAGCGAAACTTCTTTTTTCAATGTTTTATTCCCCGGTCAACAAAAAAGGAGGTTGTTTGAACATTTTGTCTATTTGTTCGTGGTATCGCGGCAACTGAACCAAGGGACGGATTTAATTGGGTTGTTTTATAGCTAACTTTCAATGTAGATCTATCTATAATATTTTAGACTAGTATTTGTGAAAAAACTTGTGATCTAATTATGTATCAAAACTTCAGCTATACCAAATAACCCCGTCCGTTTGTGGTATGACGGAAGTATTCAAAGTCATTTGCGCCACTTTTCGCTAGAACTTACGATTGCCCAATGTCAGTGAATCCCTCCTTCATTTGGAAGGCCCGGATGTCGCGAAGGATTTTGACGCAGTTTTCGTCGGATGCACATGGTGTGTAAACTGTGTGCTGGATCACCACCAAGTCTACCGGTCTGGGAAGCATCTCCGTGCGCTGCGACTCCTGGCCTGCCCACTGGATCGTTGGGATGACGCCGCAATCTATGAAAGTAAAACAGTATTTGCTTATATTTTTATATTTCACGCTTTAAAGCTAATTTGCTAACTTACCATAAGATAGCCTGGGCCTCTATTCTTGGCGGTAAAAACCATATTGTCTTTGACTTGTTATGGTATTGTTTTTAACTTGGCCGCCATTAAATAAAAGCTATCAAAACGTCGAGACAGGTCAAAGACGATAAGGTTTTTACCGCCTAGAATCTCTGTTCTGTGTGCTTGTTTGTCTTATCTATGACAAAAAATTACATAATTCTAAAAGAAGGACGACTAACACAACCATCATTTTCTTGCTTCTTTGAACGTCTTCTTCGTTTCTGTAAGTTTTTAGCACCTATAGTAATCAAAAAGAATCACGCAGTGACAAAGATGTTAAAGACGATTGTGCTGGCTCCAGAGGCATATCACCGGCTTTAAACTAAGATTCTGTGAAATTTTAGCACTTCCCGAGTCAAGCCAACCAATGCAGCACAGTACTTCAATAAATGGGGGTTTTAGGGGGTATCCTCATGCAGTGGCCCACATAACCCGGCTTCTTCCTCTAACGAAGTGGGGTATCTTGCGAAGATATCCCCCTCTAAAAAAGACCAGTTAAATGTTGTGTCTATTATGCGGATTAATGACATGACACTGAATGTTATGCTATTTAAGGGACACCCCTGTAGCATTTCACAAAGTCTTACTTTAAAATTAGAATAAAATCAATTTACATACCGTGTCCTTCCGCGGCTATCATCTTCACAACCAACGCTAAAATAACCAGCCTCATAACTCTTACAAATGCTGCACTCCTAATGGAATAAGTTTAAGAATGATTAGGAGAGCAGAGCGCTCAGGCTATTTGAAGAGTCGAGAACAATGGCATATTGTACTAGGTGACTCCCCGGCGTAAGGGTAAATGAATCAGGAAAAGGTTAAATAAATACGATTATCAATTACGTTTATATTCAAGGCAAAGGACTACGTATAAAATATTTATTGGTTTCTAACTAATAATTTTAAATGCCAAAGTATGTTTGTTGGTTTTTCCTTCTTTCACATGAGGCTTGATTCTTGTATTTGGAAGGCCAGCATGTTTTTTTACGCATGCGCAGTTAGCCGTTGACGCCTTCACTAAAGAGCGGGCGGTGGACTTTTACATTAGCAGACGCTTTTGTTTCTAAATAAAGTAGTAAATGCAATAAACATTCATATTGAGTTTTAATGTTACTACATACCAATAGGGTAAGTTACCACCAGTAAAAAAATATAAAAAACTGTTTTATTGGTAAATCAATTTCACTGTGCAAAAACCGGGACATGCCCGTGAAGAAATTCAAAAATGTGTACGAAGCCCCTGATCGGCATTGTTATGCGTGGGATTATGGCTCAGACCTTGTTACGAGGTGCTAGCAGTGGGAATTATAGCCTAACTAGCTTTTGCCCACAACTCCGTCGTCCGCGCAGAAGAGAAATATTTTTAGGGATAAAACACATCTATCCGTGTCCGTATCACTATTTATGTATCAAATTTTGCATCCATCGGTAGAGGAGCTAAGCCGTGAAGGCGGGATAAACAAGCGAAAATCCCATATTCGCGTTTATAATAAATTCAAAAATATACCTAATATGATAAACATTTAATAGTTCGAACAACGAAGACCAAATACTGCCTCTCGGGGGAAATAATTCGTGTATAAGCGAATTTTGGCATAGTTGTAGGGAATGGTGTTTTAAACCACATACTAAAAGTACTGACGGGTGGGGGTGGAGCTAACGGGTGGGGGGGGGTCTAAAGGTCCCTTTTTTTAGATTTTCGTAAAAAACTCGTAAACGGTGGCCCATAGCAAAAAGTTTTCCATTACATGATTAATCTGCATAAAATTCTCTACAAAAAAGTTTGAGACATTGTTTCTCTGGGATCAATATTTAATGAGATATGGAGGAAAGAATGATGCCCGAAAGGCCATAATCGGGTTTCCATTGTAAGTCGGCCCTTATATCAAATGAGCTCGGGTTTTTTTTGTGAGTGCCTCTTATAGTGAAGATTATTTATGCTGAGTATCAACATCTTAATTGTGACAGTTCTCGACTTATGATTTTTTTAAGTTTTTTTTTTAATTTCCTATTTTTCGGGATGTATTCAAGCGATTTGGTTCAAACTTTGGGATGATGTTCTTTTTATAGATTTGCATCGCCTCCCAAAAAACAAATACTAGTTATCATATAAAAAAAAGAAAATAAAGACCAAATAAAAAAGATGCATTTTTTTCTGTATTAAATAAACTCGTGAATAAGCGAATTTTGGCATAGTTGTAGGGGATGGTGTTATAACCCACATACTAAAAGTACTGATGGGTGGGGTAGAAGTTAACGGGTAAGGAGGGGTGTAAAGGTCCCTTTTTTAGTTTTTCTTAAATAGCTCGTAAACGGTGGCCCATAGCAAAAAATGTTCCATTACATAATTAATCTGCATAAAATTTTCTACAAAAAACATATTTACACTTTTTTACTGGGATCAACATTTAATGAGATATGGAAGGAAGAAGATGGACAATAAAAACAAACTTACATTTCTTTAAGTATGGCAGGTATATAAATAAAAATAAAAATCCTAATCCTAGTAATATTTATAAATGCGAAAGAGAGTGTTTTTCTTGACCATCCAGAATCCAAATAGGCTTGGTTAGGTTAAGTTATTTTTTAACCACCCAGTACCGAAAATTAACCATGTAAAAATTAAACAGGTACAATAATTATTTTTCGACCACCCAGTACTAAAAATTAAACATGTAAAAAATTAAATACCGCTGTACACTAACTATTCTTAATTACCTATTCAACTTAAGAAGTAAAAACTAATTGGACACTTACATCTACCTAGTACCTACTATAATACTTTACGCACTAACATCTAAATCGTAAAATTCGTTCAGTGTGAAATTGTGCGACTTTAGTTTATACATGGAAGTATAATATACTGCGACAAAGTTCTTTGCAGGGAGTGTAAATAGGAGCGGCAAAGCCCGCTCGCACTCAATGATCGAAGACCTTCGTCCTTCTTGCTTTGTTTAGGACATTGTCAGTTTGTATTATTCAATAATATTCTATGATGAGGAAATAAAAAAAAAAAAAAAAAAAAAAACAAAATTAAGATAAAAAAAACATTTCATTACAAACGGTGGTAAAACACACAAGCGACTAATTTGGCATGATTATTATGTACATAGTACAAACCCTAAAAAAACAAAAAAAAACTGAAAACCGGGCAAGTGCATAATGGTTTTTACGCACAATGTATCATTACGCATAAAACCTTTTGTCATAAAACGGTTTTTACAATAGAAAGGGTTTTGTTTTAATTATTATTATAACCTAACCTTACCTAATTTAACTTAATCTACCCAACGGACGTTTATTAACTTCGGCAATGTCAGCCTAAAAGGGTGTTATGACAAACGATTCCATGCGTAATGATACATTATGCGTAAAAAAAAAATGCGTGTCAAAGGAGTCCCGTTTAAAGCACCGTCCTCTAAAACTATGCTAAAATTCGCTTATAAACGAGTTTTTTCCCCTGATTTTGCCTTATTGCTTAGGGATTTGGCCACACATATTGCTGATTTTTGATAGGAAGTACCGCCTGGAAAATTTTGTTATTTTGGCAAGTAGTAGTGCCAATGTATGGTCTATTCTGAGAAAAAAATCTAGAGGTGTCACTATTTCACAACCACATAAAAAATAATGTTTATTTTTTATTTGGTCTTCATTTTCTTTTTTTTATATGATAACTAGTATTTGTCTTTTGGGAGGCGATGCAAATCTATAAAAAGAACATCATCCCAAAGTTTGAACCGAAAGCTTGAATACATCTCGAAAAACAGGAAATTAAAAAAAAAACTTAAAAAAAATCATAAGTCGAGAACTGTCACAATTAAGATGTTGACACTCAGCATAAATAATCTTCACTATAAGAGGCACTCACAAAAAAAACCCGAGCCCATTTGATATAAGGGCCGACTTACAATGGAAACCCGATTATGGCCTTTCGGGCATCATTCTTCCCTCCATATCTCATTAAATATTGATCCCAGAGAAACAATGTCTAAAACTTTTTTGTAGAGAATTTTATGCAGATTAATTATGTAATGGAAAACTTTTTGCTATGGGCCACCGTTTACGAGTTATTTACGAAAAACTAAAAAAAGGGACCTTTAGACCCCCCCCCACCCGTTAGCTCCACCCCCACCCGTCAGTACTTTTAGTATGTGGTTTAAAACACCATTCCCTACAACTATGCCAAAATTCGCTTATACACGAATTATTTCCCCTGAGTTTGCTTCGTTGCTTGGGCTATAAATGATGCCTATTGGAGGTTTTTATATCCGAGAGCAAAATCTTGACAATTATATAATCGAGAAAATTTTATAACACACTCATACGCACATTACACACCCTCAACCGAGGCCGGTTTACAGCGAGGGCTATAACTCATTATACTCATTAATTACCATTGTGCCTTAGTCATCGCGACTTAAATATTATGCGCAAAGACAAAACAAGTATATATTTATGTACGTATATGTCAATAAATACGTAAGTATGTAATAAAAAAAAATCATTTCACTGTTGCTACTCAACTATTTATTCGATTTTCATAAATGGCTATCAATAATGTTTTGTCAACAGCGAATAAGTGTCGTAGGCTTTAATAATTAGAAGTGTGTGTGTACTAGTCGCCAGTCAGGGTTTAGTTTCATCTTTTTTAGGCGACTTCACGACGGCCTCAGAATGCACGTCAAAAGTCGAAATTTGCCAGCCATTTGTATGGATTTTGACTGATGGTTTTTTGTTCATGTCGATACATTTCAAGACGATAGGAACGGGAATGTTAGCGGCGTTAGTGTCTTAGCTAGACCCTCAGAAAAAGACGCCTCTGTAACTGGGCTCTTGACAGCAAAACGATCGCGTTTAAATGGTATTAGTACCATTAATAAAGTAATTTTTACACATGACAATAAAATTGAAAGCACTGAAATTTTACAACTTGAAAAGGTACCTTTAGCGACTGCGTGGCGTAGGTCCTCTAGTTGATCTTATGATTACCTATGCGATACTCGTAAAGAACAGCTTGCGACAAAAGATCGTCTCTATGTTTTGCTGTTATAAACTTTTGATTAGTTTTACTTTGTTCAATATAACATTACAAACATTACAAACGGTTAACGGTTTTTCGTACTCTGATTCGATTCTGAGGATTTACCTGACATTCAGTATACTTGAATTCATAAAATAAAGATAAGGGTTGGTACATACAGAGATTAAGCCGTTATTAATTTATAAAACAGACGAGATAACATTTCTTTTTTGTAGCTCGTTGAAGACAAGGAAACTCACAGTGGTAGTAGGTATGTCAGTCGGCTCTTAGGCCCACGGGGATATGCATATCGTGATTGGGTCGTAGCGTTGCCATCTCTGAGGATAAAAATGTCATCACGCTGGTTATATATTTTATCTACACACATATCATATTATGCGTTCAAAACTCGTAGGCAACGACCACCATTACCTGTGATAGTAAGTGACAGCGATGACAGCTGTTAATTTTGGAAGATGTTCCAAATTTGGATCTCATTACCTTACCTACAATATTCGATGACAGCTGTCATCACTGTCACCTACTAACACAGGTAATGCTGGTCATTTGCCTTTCGGCTTCTGAACCCATCTTAGAGTACTTATAATATGTGTGTAGATAAAGTATTGTACGCGACTCTGCGTAATTGGCATTACGCAACCGTCACGTAAACTACTGTTATCAGCATTTCTGTTATCACTGTACGGCTGCTACCCTATTTAACGGTTACTGTACCCCCATTTCTCTGCCGGGTGAGATTAAAATTTAGGTGAAAACATATCTCTGTACATTATAATTTAGGTTACCTACCTAGATAATTGCTCGACCCGTTTTAAATGATGACCCGTGAAACCGCCTTATCTATCTCTTTTATTCGTTATAGCGATGGTTAGAGCGACCCGCCCTCCGTTCGCTTCGTTTTAAGTATATACATTTGAAATTTTTGTTTTAAAACGTATTTGTATGAGTATAGCCAACATTAATAGGGTTTAATGGTATAAAAATAAATACTAAGTATAATATAACAAGGTGACCAATCCATGTTAGTCCTATACTCGTTAAATAATACAAATAATTTTGATAGTAAATTAATTAAATAATATTTTTATTGTATTTTTAATCAATTTGAAATGAAATGAAAACAAAGCGGGTTTGGTGTTGTATATCACCATCAACAGTAACAATATTATTTCTGATATATAGCTACACTTCCAGGTTGAATGACATATAAGCACACACTAGCGTCGCAAGGCACTTGCCACTAGGAACCCGCGTATTATCGGTCCCACGTACTATGAGGTCAATGAGTCTACCCGCCAAACTTAAAAAAAACCTGATAGGCTAGCTCATTCAACAGGTCACTACGCTACTAACCCATCTTAAATTCTCACATTAGAATAGACGACGTTAAGTTACAAAAAAAAAACAAAAATACAAAAAGATCACTTTAGCAAAATGCAATTCAAATGTCGATTGTAAATATTATTACCGCCCTCTGACATTCTGGTCCCTAGTACAAATGAATGGATCTCGTTGGGCTACTATTTCGTTTGGAATCGAAAAGTTTGGTCCCAGAGGGGCTAGACAAGATGCACTACGCTAACTATCGTTTCTAATCGCTTCGTTTTTAAACCAATCACGTCACTGATAGATCACGTGACTTTTCGCATCACGTCATCTACAAGTGATGCGATTGGTATAAAAACGTAACGAATAGAAACGCTGGTTAGCGTAATGCATCTTGTCTAGCCCCTCTGGGCTTGATGCAAAATATCCCTTACCCAGTTGATGGAGTCCATTACACGCTCAGCAAAATTTGAAGGAATGACTGATTTACATTGGTCCAGCTAAAGCATGCCAGTGCAAGTACATTGCGTCGTTACAATAGTTTTCACCTCAAATGTAAAAACCAACTCGTCAATGTATATCTACTGGAACAACGCAAATCAGCTAGAACACCCAGTTTAAATGACGCATAGCTACCTCCTTATAGTAGGTATTAAGTGTAGATAATATGTATTATAAATACAAAATAGTGCCTTTTAGCTCGCGATGTTGTCTGCACTCATTTATCGTGATTCCCTTGAGAGCTATAACGTGTTTCTGAAATCTAAATTTCGACGTTGGCGTGCTGCCACAACGGGCTCTACTATGTCCAAACAACAAAAATTGTGAAGTATTTTAAGTTTTTCCTAACAATATTGAAAAAATTAAAAGGAAACTTGACCATCGGTCTAAAATAGAATATAATATTGGTCGAAAAAATATGTCTATTTGTATTTACGTACATTTAGAAATATGACCAATTTGTAAATACGTCCTATCTGAAATATGTACAATTTATATTATATTTATATGGTCTTAATTCATATTAGACTACATTCAATTGTTCGTATTTCATTTTGCTCATAATTTATAATGGACAAAATTCCATTGGGACTTAACTAATTTACAACGATAATAAATTTGGTTATAAGTACTTTTCAGCAAAATTACATCTTGACTAAATTCAATTTGGATACAATTACTTTTGACCCAACTTCAGATTTTTTATTTCAGGTGGACAATTTTCCATTTGTACCTAATGAGTAATGACAGTAAATCAAACATATTATATACCTCGACGTTTCGATCGTGTAACTACCGTCGTGGTCGCGAGCAGACTAAAGAGGGCTGGTGCTTATTTAAGTTGCATGCAAGTTTTTCGAACTACCCGCACTTGGTCTTGTTTTTTTTTATTCGGAATACCCACCGACCGACACACAACACTCACAGATTTTTCCGACGCTACAAATGATGACGCTAGCACTCCCTAATCACCGAATACCCGACATTTTGCAAAGTGCTTAAATCATACACATTTATTGCACTTACTAACAGGTTCTTATGACCTTACATTTTGGTCATAAGAACTAAACATCCTTCTTACTATTCAAGTTGCGTTAAGATATTATTTTAGATAACCTCCGAGGTATAATGACATTAATGAGAGTAAATAAGTAACATAAATAATGTAATCGGCAGCTCGGCTTCCTTATTACGAAATGAGATCAATTCCATTATCTCAAGAGTTATGTAAATTGAAAATAATTTTATCGTAAACAGCGGCCAATCCAATTAAATTACAGAAATTTGTAAGGCGACGCTCAAATCGCGTAGCTATCAAATATTTTCCCTACAAATTTAACTCCGGGTGGGCGGAAACAGTTCTCACCCCCTAAATTAAAACCAAAAAAAAACAAGTGGTGACGCTTTCCACACAATTACTACTCTTATATCAAATTTCAGAGAGCAATAATAGTCTTGATAGATAGGTAGATACGTACAATAATAAATATAATATGACAAATATATACCCTTATCAGATTGGACAGCTCTACTGAAACGATGTATTGTTTGGTTCATCAGGGCAGCAGCCACAGCCAAGCAATTCAATTGTAGCCAACTAGAAATAAGGTAATTTAATGCAGATTACACCAACCATTAAACAGGCAATTAACCACAAAAGGTTTAGAGTAATCAAGTAAAAAGAAACATCATTAATATTGTTGGTGGACCCCGCATTATTCGCGGACCTATTCATATCTTTTCTTGTCTGAACTTCTAAAGACATAAAGAAGTAAAATAAGAAAGTAATAAAACAGTGCCTGCGCATACTAAAAAGGTAACACAGCTATTTTTAATCTAAATAAATTACATAAATCGCTTGCCAGGAACAAAAAGTACGGTCCGCTACAATATTTAGTTCTTTCTGGCTTATTTTATTACTCGGTGCGTAACGTGCCGAGGGGGTTTTTGCTTTTACTTAATTTATTTGAGCCGAGTAATTGCAGTTTCTTGAATCTCTGAATTATTTTGTCGTTCATACAACGCATCTCGTATACACACATTGTTTCTCACTACGTTATTGTTCACAAGAGGACACTTGGTTACCACTTTGTTCACGTAGTTCTTTTTCCGCTTTTCCTCCATTGCTCTACCCATCTCGGGCTGAATTCCGAGAAATCCTTTCTTAGTGCACCGAGTTCTACATTACTTTAATGGATAAAGTTAAACATTTCTCGTTTCGTGGTTTAGAATTTTAGGTTCTGACTTGTGAGTTTTCCGTCGTCAGTCAATAGGTAATATTAGGTATAGGTAGTATTTTGTGCAATAAACATGTCGAGGGTGAGGGTGGGAGCTCCCTTTGTGAAATCTTATATGAATAAAGTTACAATTAAAACGTAAATATTTGTATTGGGGAATACTATATTTTTAGTATTCCCCAATACTACTTTTGTCCGCACAATTATAATTCGGGGGGTGAAAGGCTATTTTTTTAAGCGTATTTTTTTGTAATACATCGAGTTTTATTATATAATTATGCAGAATTATTAAAATTTACTTGTATCTTGTATACACTTAAATAAAGCAAAATAATGCTCAATACCTATAGCAAAAAAAATACACTTAAAACAAATAGCCTTTCACCCCTCGAATTATAAGTGTGCGGACAAAAAAGTAGTATGGGGGTAAAGTATAGTATTCCCCAATACAAATACAAACTTTTTATTTATTTAAGATTTCACAAAGGGCGATTATCAGAAATGGACTGTTAATGAAACCAGCAGAATCGCCCAGAGCGCGGTTTGAGGCTTTGTTAGAAGTTAATGCCCAGCCCCTATCATTAAACTTACTTAAAAGTCAAATGTGAAATCATTTTCCTGAGCTTATTTTTAAGTTACGTTACGTATTTTTGCCGAAACAGAAATATAAAAACCTCACCATACCATACGCTTTCTCTATTCCAACTGTGTTTTTATTTATGGGGTATGTATCACGATTAAGATTATGATTATGACGATGTGCATAGTATTCGCCAGTTGGGTTTTAAATTTTAACATTTTGTATTCAAAATGTTAAAATTTTATTGATTATTCTAACGCGGCAATCGGGCTGACTGGTCTAACCGGCGGTACTTGTGACGTAACACAAAAAAATATAAAAACTTTTCAGGAATGGAACAAAACAGAAAAAAATGCAGGGAGGCTAAAACGAGAGACGAGGAGGGAAAACTACAAACTACTTATACATACATTAAATTAAAACACTGATATCTAGATAAAGTTCATTGTTAGAAACTAACACGATTTCCACGCAGCTTACAACTATAAAACGGGACTTAATCGTGTAATAAAATAAACATTTACCTTGACAATTGTGTCTTAACGGCCGTAGTTACGAGAAGACAAAGTGGTCAAAGGTTGTGTTGGTGGTTGTTAGTTGGCGTAATAGGGCTGCGTTTATCGCGTGACAAAATGTAGATAAAATATCCGTCACTTTCTGCCATTTATGTAAGTACGAGAGTGATGGATGCTTTATCCACATATCGTCACGCGATAAAAGCAACCATACTAGGCCCGCAGGACATAGTTTGCAATACAGTACTATGTTTCTTTAATTCTGCATGCAGCATCTTTTTCTTCTTTATCTTCACATAGTATTTAAAAAAACGCTTCCCGCGGCTGTCTGTTTGTATATCCGTCAACTTCTAAACCACGCAACGGTTTTTGATACGGATTTCACCATCAGTTAATTATTTTTTCACGGAATGTTTTTATGCATAATAAATTCTGGTTTATTTACGCGTGTTACAGAAAACTGATATAAAATGAAGGGAAGCGAGGGCGGGACGCTAGTACAGTATGAAAGAAATAGCATAGGTAATAACATAAAAATAATTAATTCATTAACATCGATAAACATAACAATAAAATTGAAAATTAAATTATTTCTTTTCTTTGTCTTTTTTTTTTTAAATTACTAATATAGGTTTATTTGAAGAACCATTTTAAAATATTTTACAAGACACCTAAATATCTTAATACTTAATAACTTAATCATACAAATCACATACTATAAACGAACGAACTTAATTATGTCAATTAAATCAAATTAATTTATAAATAAGTTACTAAAATAAAGTTAGTGACCAATTAGCAGCATCAACCAGTGATGGTACTTTTCCTCGCGCAAATCCTCTCACACTCTATTGCACTCATTCATCAGAGGCCCTAGCCAAGATGCATTGGGCTAACTAGTGTTTCTATTCGTTTAAAAACGAAACGAATAGAAACGCTAGTTGGCGTAATGAATCTTGGCTAGGGCCCCAGCACATCCCAGTACCACCACCACCAGTGATAGGTAGGTAGGTGGCGCGGCTTTGAGATTGTATTGTATTGCATATTATACATGTATCATATGTTTGAGCTTGAACAAATTGATGATAATCAATCCTTTGACATTAAATCATACACAAACAACATCAGCATCAGCATCAACATTGTTAATTATACCCAGTGACACCCTTGCAGTAATTTTCCTATACAAATTTCCAGTAAACAGTTTTTTTATTGAAGACGTGTGGTCAGACAATATGACGTTCGTAGAATTTGTTATTATTTATTTAATAACTTAATACTCAGTATCGATCAACAACATGTTTTTTTTAACAAAGTAACTTAACTCCAAAGTAAACGATACGAATTACGACTATAACGTAGCGGACGTCATTGTAAAATGTAAGGCTTTTTCATTTTGACTTAGGACCGTGTTGTTCCAAGGTTAGTGTTAACACCGCATTTACCGCGAAGTTAAAAACCAGTTTGTATATTGTTTGTTTGTTTACACCGGTGTCCGAGATTGCTATGACGTAGGTACTGTGATATCAGATGTATCTCTTTTTTTTAGGTTCTGTGCATCAAAATGCCGACTGTCTCTTTATACTACTGCGTATAACAAGGCTCGATGTACTTAACTTCGATGTGTGTTTTAGTAGAGGTCCTTGTGTAAGGTCCTTGCGGATTAACCACCATCTTACCATCTTAAAAATGACCTTCTGCTGGAGTTTCTTGCGGTGCTTCTTTTCCGCAATGATGGTCTTATCCGAAGCGCTGGTAGATTCACGCCATATTACCGACGTGTAAAAGAGCCCTCATGGTGGCCAATTAACTGAATAAATATTTTGAATTTTGAATTTCTTTAAACTACCGCCAAGCAGCATTGTTCGCATTGTTGTGTAATTCCATTCCATTTTAATCCGTCTTAGTCGTCAGGGATTGCAACGCATTTGGAGTCTTAGGATTGCGGTTTTAAGATTGAAGTCTTGAGAATGCAAATGTCTATGAGTCTCAGATGTCACTTACCATGAGGTGGCATGTGTGCTCGTTTGCGTTCTCTATGCCATAAAAAAAACAATAACGCAAATGTCAGCTTATATTAAAATTATGATACGCATATCTAATTATTTAATTGTAAATCACAGTAAAGCACGGATAAATTTATATTAGCTGATAACTGATAACCCTTCCAATGTGCACGTGTAGGGATAGTTTTAATTTTATATTTAAACAATTAACATTAGAAAATTTAATCAGAATCCAACGTGAACATGTTTATTTCGCTCGAATAGGCTCCCTCCGTCGTTGGATATCATATTCGCAAAACATGATATTCTCAAAAATATCATAATAGCAAAACATCATATGCGCAAAACATGACATTCGCAAATCATCATAGTAGTAAAACATCACATTAAAAAAACATCATCATTAGTAAAACACTAAATTAGAGTGTCGACGGAGCTCCACTACCGCGGAGCTCCTATTTCCGGGTATTTTGGCCCTTTGTGAAACTAATATAACCTAAACCTACCTCCGATTCTATAACCAAACCCGACAATTTGTAAATATTATATTTTTCGAATATCGTGTTTAATAGTGTGATGTTATGCGTATATGATGTTTTGCTGGTATGATGTTACGCGTATATGATGTTTTGCGAATGTGGGTGATATTTTGTTTCTTGTGTGCTTGACAATGACCCAGACCCGAAGCCTGCAGTCACGCGTGGGTGGAAAACAGACCAGTTTTATAATTATAGGGGCAAATGTCGCACGAGTACGGCTACGATTAAACATTTAAACAAGTTTAAATTCTCAAACAAACAAGACAATAGTGTTCATCGCTTTGAACTTTACTGTAACTTATTTTCCGACACGCGATGTCAATTAGAGAGGCGGGGCGCGTTTTCGTGACTTGAAATCACAGGTAAGTACTACCAACTGTTTAAATTTCAATGTGCCTCAAATACATTTTTTTGTTTTATTTTATAAGTAATACTTTTGCAATCACCTGGCTCTATTTTAGTACCGACTAAATGACCTGGCTCTTTGATTTTTTGACATCATATATATATATATATATATATATATATATATATATATGGCATTTAAAAACGTTAATTGAATATAGGTATATATATATATACCTATATTCAATTAACGTTTTTAAATGCCATATTGGAAAAGATACGGGATCATGTAAGTGGAAATTTGAATAAACCACATCGAAATCTATAAAATCACCAATTTTAAAAACTCCTGGAATTCTTCCCAGGTCAAGTACCAAACGATTCTTTATGTTCCTCTTTCTGCAACGGTATCTATAAATTAATACAGTACTACCTAAGCACTCACAGCAAAAGGTTCCTGCGTCACTAATTTAACTAGGTAAGTGTTTTCTTAAAATCTGGCAGTGCTGCGATGCCTCGGGTGCTGAAGTAGATCCAGACAAACTATTTTCCAAAGGAACCGCACCATAGTTTTCGCTTATCCAATGGGTCACGCAATGAGGCATTTCGCAAATGTTAGCGGTTGCTTCGCCTGCGACACTCCATTTAATTTGTCAGATATCTAAGTCCCTTACTTTCGTAGAATACAACATTGCTAGGCCGCCTGATTCTTCATTGCTGCAGCCACCACGTGTGCCCCCGGTGGCCATGCGCAGAGGTAATTTGTTTTTACCATTTTGTGATGCGCTTAGTCGTTTGATCTCTTGCATATCATCCCTTCCACACAAAATGACATAGGGACTACGTTCATGATGTTTAAGTGTGAAACTTTTAATTGTGTTAACTAATCGACGTAGTACGTCAGTCGTTAAGTGTGGTGTCGTTAAGTATAATTATGTTCTGTCTAATCTTAGATGGTTTGTTGGTGTTATGTTCTGATTTGTCGAATGGTTGATGGTTTGAGAGTTCGAAATGTTTACAGATTCACACGAAGAATGATGATGATGATCACGTAGAATGTAACAAGGGCATGCATTCCGGAATTCTGTAAATTCTAAATGCAAGGCAAGTGACTGTAGGTATTGGTTTATATCGCTGGTTTGCTAAGTTTGACGAGGTACGGGCTATCTCAGCACCGTGCCTTCGACAAGTCGATAAAACAGCAGCAACGCCAGAAACGTCACTGCTTTGCAACTAAAAATACAGTATGACAGCAATGTGGCATACAAGCAGATTCGAGCAACCATAAGAATTGTAGGAGCTGCAATTTAAACTGTTTTGCATAAAGCATTCCAGCCGTAAACTAGTTTCACGTTGGGTACTCCACAATTTGTCGCGCAGAACAAAAGGCCACTCGTGTTGTTTGGTGCAGTTCTATTCTGCAAAGCTTTAAGGGATTAATTAAATGCTGTAGGTAAAAATTTTTTTCTTAGGTTTTCATTGTTTACCAATATGGCATAGTTCTATAGTATCCCAGAAATCTATTCGTTTACTGTTCTGTACATATGTACCTATAAACGAAAATGACAGTGACGACACTGACAACCAACATAGCATACGTAAATTGACAAAATAAGTCTTTTCCGCTGTATTTTTGTCGTTATGTTGTGTGTATCTTGGGCTTGCGAGATTTGTACAAAACGCACTTATTATGGAAGTCAAATAGGTCAGGTATAAATAAACAAACGACCGACCCCTTTCGATTTAGAGAAAACATTCCCTTTCGAAATAAAAGGGTGCTCCAAAAATACGCCGGCAAATATAAAGGAATGTATTATTTATTTCTAGTTACATAATTCCGATATACCACTCTTTTAAATCAATGCTTTCATACATGATGAAAGGACAATGGACCTAGTGCTGCACAGAATGAACATAAAGTGCATTATGTCCTAGGCTAACACTAGACCGTACTGTAAATCTATCCCGGGTGACATGAAAAAAAAAACTTTTATGTTGAATACTAAATCATCAATAAATCATTTTCAATGTAAAATTCTTAACTACTAATTGTCGTCATCGTCATCAATGATAATTCTGTCGAGAAATAGAACAGGTGCCCCTGTCTAACACTGCCACTGCCATGGTGTAATGTCTAGGAGCCTAGTCCATTCTGAAAACAAAACTAGGCACATAAGGTGTGCACAGCAGCCAATTGTTACTACTTAGTAGCTAGCTAGCTACTTAATTAACAACAACATCTACATATATTCTTCAGTGGCGGAACCTTGTGACCATAAAAAGGCTTTATTTGATAATCGTTCATGGAAACACCTTGAAAAACCAACAGTGCAAAGTAAAAACCACAAACCAAACCTCTTGTTTTTTTTTTCATTTGTGTTTACCTTTGGATCTTATGTGAAAACAATAAAACGGTTACATTATTGTTGACACTAAATGAAGTGTAATCATTTATTCAGTAAATTGGCCATATCCCTTGATATCGTACTCTTTTACACGTAATATTTATGGAGTAAAAATTCGAAAAGAACACGTTTTAATCTATAAATTCACTATATTTAAAATTCCCGGATTTTTTTCCAGGTAACCCCCTTAACAAGCACCAAATGACCTTACTATAAAGAGATTTTATACAGACGAGAATTGTACTTTTATATTTAGAGAAGAGATTTATACTTACTATAAAGAGATTTTTACCTTAACTATCTAGACACTTTTTAGTAAAATATGTTTCTGGGTACCGTACCAACCACAAGGTGCGCTGCTGTGCCCTACGCATTCCCATCACGTTGTTTAGGCCAAAACGAGGCGTGTCACGTCATTCGCAGTTATTTGCTAAACGAAAACCAGATAAACGAGTGGACATAACCAACCAGTGCTGCGTCACACTATACGTGTTCAAGGGTTTATTTATAATGTTTAAATTCAATGATTCACCAAGACGGCGCGGTATAAATACCGCTTCTCAGGAACCATATCTATTTGTCTAAGCGTTTTCGAAAATGTGCTTAATCGTAACCGGCAACTTTGCCTCACTGCACCACAATCACCATTTGATATGTATATTTTAAATGTAAAACCCACGCAAATACATCTTTTCCGATCTCTATCCAATCCAAGTTAAATCAGTCTGATCGAGCGTACTCGACTACTACCGTTAGGAAATAAAAAGACTGAGACTCAAAGTACTCTTGTTCCTCTGAAGTGCAGGACTCGGACACGACTTTTTGTTGAATCGGATATGAAGCAGCAGTGACAGATGGCTGAGCCGGAAATTTGATAAAAACATTTCAAGGAAAAGGTTTCCTACTCTTGCATTGAATATAATTATTTTACGATTTTATTAACCTATTTTTTTGTCGTTTTTGATAATGACAACAATAAATACAGACGAAAGAAAATTTAAGCCATCGAATGTAAACGGATAAAGTAAGTTTAGATAGAGAGGACTAAAAAGGGTAAAGTTTTAGTCCCTTGTGGATTCGTTGGCACATTAACGATTCACAGATGACGACATAAGGCAGAGATGACGAGAGACCGTAGTTAGGTAATAGGAACCGGGGCAATTAGGCATCCCGTGGAGGTGACGATATTACGGATCCATTTGGAAAAGGACTCCAAAATCGAAGTGACTGGCGTGCATTAGAGAACGCCCATAACATTAGTTACATGCATCCGTAGTCCAGAAGCTACGCTTGAAAATGAAGATGATGATGATGATGATGATGATAACAATCTTTAATGTTTTCGGAAGTACCCTAGTTGTACTACATAGCCTACGTGACTAATTATCATTATAGCTACGACCAATATTGACAAATAATTAGCTTTATCTTCTAAAATGTATTGTGTTTGGATAATTGTAATGGGTCTAAAATACTTAACTCATTTAATTATATTAAAACTATCGTCTATTGTAGAAGCGGTTGCGTACAAGGGCAAAGGTAGGTAATGATTATAAATATTGTTATCTTTGTTTACCACGTTCCTTGGCACGTGCCCGATTGAGGGCCTTCTGAATTCAGCCCTCTTCAAACAGAATGAAATACCTAAAGTTATATTGATAAGTATAAGGCAAATCGGACTCTACTTGGTCACAATAAGACTGCGTATTGCCGTGTTTTTCTAATGAGGGTAAAATTATTACGCCGATTCCAAGTTTCACTGCTATCAACAAAAGGGAGTCCTTTAATGTCGTGAATAAAGAAAGATTAATGTGGCAAGATATGAAATATCTGTACAATTAAGATCAGATGTAGAAAAATGAAGTCACTGCACAAGTTGTTTTTCTAAGGTAGGTTTTAAACGGCAAAATGTCGTCCAGGGAAGCAACGCAATGCACCGGCTACGCTCGTGTGGCAGCTCTCAGTGGGTTTATTGTCTAACGCACTCGCAATCACGATCGTTTTCATTTTAAAAAACGAAGGCTTGTCTGCATACAAAATGAACAATTGCTCCACTTTGAAGCCGGTCCTGTGAACCGACGGTGGTCTATAAGAATATTTGAATTTAGAACTCAGAGTGGTTCGAACTACGGTAGACACTGTAATACATTCAGATACCGGTATTAATAAAAAATAAAATATCTTCCTCAATTTGCAACATTTTCTTGATCTTTTCGATTTTAATTTAGGTAATAAGACTTTACTCTTATTTAAATTTATTAAAGATCAAACGTATTCAATAATAAGCGAGACACCAAAATTGAATACGGGTATTTTTTATGAAAATAATACTGGCATATGACTCCTGAATATAATATGTACTTATATGACATGCCACGGGTTAATATAATTCAACGCCAAAAACTGTACACACTCATACATTAACATTAAAACCAGTACCCCGAGCACGAACTTTTTACCTTCTATTCTCTCCTGATTTTCTTGTTCTTCTTTTGTTATTAAAACCATAAATTATGAATTTCATTTTCAATCTAGACTTTTTTTGTAGCTCGGAGAAGGTAAATGAGCTCACAGGCCACTTGATGATGAGTAACGCAATCTCAAAACTGCAATCCTAAGACTGCAAAAGACTTACCAACCAGAGGACCAGGACGGGATGCCTCCATGCTAGTCATTTCACCGTTCGGCATCCCCATATCTGAAGACAACAATTCGAACACTGCTCATTTAGAGTATTTAAATCAAATGATTCACTTGATAGATGTAAATAAGTACGGTCAGCCTGTAGTAGCTGCACACTTTGGTGCTTAGTCACTTTAACGTCATGTTTGAAATGCTCCGCTACTTTTTTAATAATCTGTCAAATGCGTTAAAGCGACAAGGTACACAAGTACGCAGCTATTTATAGGGCTGACTGTACATCAATTGGAGATTACTTCGAATACCTGACAAAGAAAATTACACCAGTAAAAAGCTTCAGCAGGGCTAATAAATCGTTCTCATTACAGCGTTGACGTTTATTTCCAATTACAATTCCATTGCAAAACAATGCTTCTTTATTATATTCCCAGCAAGTCTTTTGTCTGCGAAGCCCAGATAATTGTTAATCAGAATTTACTTCCTGAAACTAATCATACTAGTAAATAGCAGTTATTCATTATCTAAACAATCTTGTTGTTTTTTAATTACAGAGTAATACGGAGGTAATATGTCTACTAGGTTTCAGCATGTGCGCGTTATCACATGTTGTTGGAAATAGAGACACTGGACATTATCATAAAAAATGATAATGTAAGTAGTGTCTAGGTTTTCCTTTTCTATTTTCTTTATTGTAACCATGATCTACTCGCTTAGTTTACTTAGGCCAGTTGAGTTTACTTTGGATTTATTAGTTTATCTTAAGTCAGTGTTTTTTGTCGTGTGGGGAGGATGGTAATGTTTTCATGTATATTATTTTCTTTGTTGCTTGGAGAAATAGGAGACACTAAAATATCATATTAAAAATATCATAAAATATATAAAATATAATATTTTAATTTGATTTGTGTCATCGAAGGAAAAAAGAGTTATGTAATATCAATGAAAATAAATGGATTCGGTGGTCAGAATCTCGATGCAGACTATTTTATTTTGTATTTTAAACATGTATTAAAATCCAGACGACATTGCGGACAGCTCCAATACTATACACATAACAGCATAGGTACTAATAATATATGCAACAATGGGAAATATTAGAAGAATCACCTTCCTGAATAACTTCCACCAGAATTTTTAATTACTCTTTAATTACTTAGTTTTATAAATGGGTGGACGACGGATGCAATATGGTGAAGAAAGCACAAGATGGATAACAGTTTTATTAAATTTCGAGTAATATATGCAGTTTTTGGCATAAAACAGTAGGTACCTAAATATTTTTTGTATATTAAGAAAGTACTGCAGTATCACTTTACGAATACGCCCCTTTTACGTCTGTAGATGTGGAGAGGTCATTTTATTTCATATTTCATTAAACTTTAAACGAAATGTACTGAAAATACATAATAAAGAAAATAAATATGATTATTTATTTCAACCATAAAATTCTATATTTTTTTTTTGCATTGATGTTCTCTGTTTTTTTAAATCTATTTTAGTCAATATTACGGATATTGTTTGAAATTATTTTGACGTAATTTGCATCCGCCGTCCGCCCATTAGTTATTATCATTACCAAATATTCGTACAAATCTAATTAATGACGTCATTTAAGTATTAATTAATTGTTTACCGGAGATTGAACATTAGAGGAGTTAACCTTAGCCACAGTAGTAACTATTTAATTTATTATCATTTGCTGATTATTTTAAACGTCTAAGCCATATTACTTTTACAACAGGACCCTCGGTTAATAATAAAATATTACTCACGTCATTCACACATAAATAATGACACTTAGGTACGTGTTTAAAAAATATAATTCTGTCACAAAGGAATAAATTTATGAAATAACATTTTTCCTTATAATTATTTGTTTACCTTTGTAAGTTATTTTTACAACGCTGTAGGTTATAAACTAACAACACTTTGTTTATAGGTATCACTTAGGTATCGTTTATCGCGATTAATCGCGTTGTTCAATTCGCGGGATTAAAAATATCATAATGTCCTTCCTCGGGATACAATCTAATACTTATGTATCTCTTGCCAAATTTCATTAAGTTCCGTTCCAAAATCTCTTCACGAAGAAATTTTCGTCGTGAAAAGGTAACAAACAGAGAAACAATCAGATTTACTTTCGCATTTTTATTATTTTTAGTTGGGAACTATGGATAGTTGGCGCCAGGTGGTTTTTTATTTCGAAGTAGTCAATACGGTTCTTATTCGTGAAATAATATGTTTATGTAAGTAAGCTATTTTCGTTATTATAAATTGTGTACGATGTTGAAAGGTAATTTTCTTTATATTTACATATAAAAGGCTCGTCGTTGGTAAAAAGAATGGATTCAAATTTTTAATTATAGTTTACAACAACGGGCCTCTATTCGACACGGTAAAACCATATTGCTTTTGACGTGTTATGGTATTGTTTTTAACTCATCTGTCATTACTGTTAAGTAAAAAAGAGTTTTCAAAACTTTAATATTATAAATGCGAAAGTTAGTGTGTGTATGTTAGTTTGTTACCGCTTCACGCAGCAACGGCTGGTCGGATTTGGGTCGCTTTATGATTTGAAATGGAGATAGCTTATTAATGTTCACGCCTTCATCGCGGTGAATGAAGCATCCGTCACTCTCGCACTTACATATTGATCAGAAACTGACAGATGTTTCATCCACATCAATGAACATGACCATTATAGGCCCGCTGGATTAACACACAGGCTGGATTACATCCCGGAAAATTTAAAAGTTCCCGAGGGAATAACGCGGGCAGAAGCTAGTTTGCTATACGAGGGTGGATCAAATAGTACCCGTGTTTGATGGCAGGTGGCGTTACTTATGAAAGTTGGCATTACCGTCGTGTAGTATTGACCTTATCAAATAAAAAAATGAAAACTGTCTATTGTCTATGGTTCAGTTTTTTTCTGGCGGGAAATTTTGTAAGACTTGTTTTGTTTTTCGTACAAAATGGAGAAAGAGCAATATCGTTCCGTAATTCGCTCGTAAGCAGCTACTTTTTTTAACGCTCAAACTCGGTCCGTATTGGTCCATTAAGTTTCACGAGAAATTGTCATAAATTGCTACCTGTCACGACTATTATTTATGATGTTGATGATTCAAATCTACACATCCCTAAAAATTCAATATTCTAAATATTTATTCAGTACACTGGCCACATCATGGCTCTTTTACACGTCGGTAAAAAAGCCTCAACTCTATGTACGAGTATGCGCATTCCTTATAGGACTCGACACGGTTCGGCATTTCTGTGTTAAGGATTTCACCTAACAAATGAAAATACTGTTGAACCTTAATCGACTGTTAGTCATACACTATTAACAGTTTGACAACTGTGAAATTCTTAATTGCTTTATAATTTGGTAAAAAGAAGATATTACTTAATTACCTGCCTTGATTGAAATCAAAGTTACAACTAATGCTAACGCTAAATATATTAATTGTTTATAATTTTAAGCCCCGTGAGGTTATCGGGTTAGAATACAGCAGTCTCGGTACTGAATGTGTCAAAAGTGTCAAAACGCCTTTATCAAATTACTAGCGACTACTACTACGACTAGCGCTTCGCTCTGGTCTAAACAAAAAGTAAAATAACCCTAATTTTTCAGATATGATGTATTTATTTATTATTTAATGACGCGATTAGTCTAGCTGGTAGTGAGCGTGACCCTGCCTACGAAGCTAACGATCCCAGATTCGATTCCCGGTATGGGCAAATATTTGTGCGATGAGCGCGAGTACGTATTCCTGTCAGAGTATTGGATATTCTTTATATATTTAAGTATGTATTTCTTCATTCATATAGTATGTTTATCGTTGTATAGTAGCCATAGTTTAAGCCTAGAGTTTGGAACTAGGTTATCTTGAGAATTTGAGACTGTCCCCTTTTTTTTAATATTTACATTATAGTTCAAATCGTGATTTATATTATATGTTACCACCAATAAATAATAATATGATTTGCGTCATACATAGTAGCATAGTAGTAACCTACTCGGTAAACCAATACCGTACTGTATAAGTATTCTTATCTCGACAAAAATAACACAGGACAAAAGTGAGTAAATTTCCTACAGTGAACAAGACTCACGGCACGTGTGCAAAAGTACGGGGGCCCTATTCTACTCAGTAAAAACATATTGCTTTTGACATGTTAACGTATGGCCAACGTTACAGCAGTACCTAATGGCGGCCGAGTTAAGAACTACGCAATGTTGATGTCAAAAGCTGACATATAAGCCCTCAAAGGGCTTATTGTCTAACGCACTCGCAATCACGATAGTTTTCATTTTGAAAATCGAGGGCTTGTCTGCATACAAAATGAAAACAATTGCTCCACTTTGAAGCCAGTTGCGAATGCGAGTGCGTTAGACAATAAGCCCTCAGGATTTTTTTTGATGATGATAAATGATAAATCATGTTATGGACTTGATAGAAGCGCGTGGAGCTAACCCCATGTGCTTCTGTTAAGTCCATTAGAGAAAATCTCTTTAACCGAACAATTATTGTCCTCGCGTGTGATATCCATGGACTTATTTCTCTAACAAGTCCATGGAAGTGTCTATAAATAACTCGCCATTGGCGAAATACACCTTAACAGGAGCGAAAGCCATTAATTAAAATAAAAAATAATAAAAAATCGTATTATGATATTTTGCACGACCATGAAGAAAAAAGATGTTTCTGACTATTGACATTGTTGCCATCAGTAAAACTTATTTGTTGCGTGTGAAGGAATAGTAATAATACAGCATTGTTTGACAGCTGTCAACATTGTCAATAACAGAAACTTCTTGATTGTGCCATGATTGGATTGACTTGTTATCGACCAGGCACTGTAGTTATCTCTAAATAAACATAAACGAGTAGGTACTGGTTTAACTCAAATAATAAAAAACCTACGCAATGCTTTATCTCATTTGAAGAGGTTAAAAAAGGTCAAATGACATACAAGAATAAAAAAATACCTATGTTTATATTTAGCAGCCATATTCTGTAACTAATAATAAAACTATTATAAACAGCAATCGATTCAAACCCTGACATCCGGGTATTTCACTTTGTGTGGTGAGCACTATAACGTTTGTCCCCAACTAGGTCAGTATACCTATACAATATTTATACCTACATAGTACACATTATATTAAGTTTTGATATCGTTTCTAGTAGGTACCTACCAAGAATTCGGAAAACCCTTGGGTAGTTAGTTATATTTATTTCTAGGTATACAAGCTTAAAACTCGTTTATCGCCATCAAAATCAGTCCTTTTTGCCGATAATAAGTACCCTTTGTCCATCTCCAGGGTTTAAGTTATATAATATCTATAAAAAAATCAGGTTCCTAGCTTCAGTGGAAAAAGTTATGAAGGTGGAAAATAGGGCCTGGACGGGTTCGTGTAAATATACACACTGCCTGCAGGGGCTGCAGGTGTCGCTCCGCTTTTTAGTCGAACTTATCGAGACACATGGTCGTGTCTAGACTTCAAATGGTATGGCTTAGGTACGTGTTAATCAGCAGTGGGCTACACATAGAAGACACGGGAAGTCAGTCACATAACCAGGTTTAAACCGCTAAACCGCACTACGTAAAAGGTTACAGTTAGTGTTTTCCAACAATAATATTAGACACAAGTCTCAACGCATACTTAACTATGCGTTTTTTTTTGGCTTTTTTCTAGTCATTAAATTCCGCCTTTTCGAACAAAGCGCTTTGCGTCATCCTTCATAATGCGTAATGCAAAAGAGTGGAAATTTCGGCGCAGCGTCTGTATTTTCTAGTGCATACAATCTATTTAAAACTAGGGTGAATAGGTAGATTTTGGGTGAGTTCGCTTCATTGTCGAAAAAATCTTCGTCCTCCAACGGTAATAGTTAGTCAAGAGCAAACCCCTAATTAATAAAAAGAATTTAAGTATGGTTCAAGAAAAATATAATTGAGTTGATAGAAGCGTAGCGAGGACAATCGGCCTAATTATTTCCCGGACACTAAACGCGCCCTCTTTATCTCTCACTGTCTTATCACGCTAGGACGCGTGCCTTGTAATGGAACGTATATACCTATAATATATAGGCTGATTATGTTTCGTGTGTTATAAAATCTATGTTAATTGTAAGTATCTTTATTGCGGACATTAGGTAAGAAACTTAACAGTCACTCATTTTGTACGCATGTTCTATTACCTGTACTTAAAATCGATTAGACGGGAAGTACCTCGGTCCCTACTCGAGCTGACTTTAGAGCTCTTAACTTAAACGGTTCAATTTCCCTCAAACTAAGCTAAGACCCTTCTCGATATAATCTACCGAAGGAATGAAACCGTATTCGATTTCATCGAGTCCTGAGGATTGGCAGCGCAATTGCGGCCTTAGGATTGCAGCCTTAAGGTGGTAGTCTTGAGAGTGCAAATGTCTATGGGTCACAGATCCCACTTACCGTCAGGTGGCCTGAACGCTCGTTCGCCTTCTCTATGCAATATTTTTTTTATCGAATCAATACGGGACTACGATGCGGAATGCACAGGCACTTATACAAACTTATAACAAGGGGTTTGTTCGATTTTGAGGGTTTTTAAATGGCGGACAGGTGCAGTAACAGCTGACATGTGGTGTGACGTCGTTCTGCAATAAACGTAGTGATGGCACTTGACGCATGTCCGTGCATTTAGTAGTGCCGTAATTACTTCGGACAATTACTTACTACGTGAGAAATAGTCAATTATTTTACATGACGGGGAAATAATTTATTGTTACGACAACATGTTTTTTTTTATCGTGGAACTAAGCTAAGTAGGCTGTTATGCCCATGGACGTATAGGTACAATCTGCAACCGGGATACTCTCAGATAGTGCTGTCATATAAGCTAAATCTGTTTTGTTAGCTAATTTTTTACCTGGAAGAAAAGTTGTTTACAGACGTCGTCTCAAACTAAAGCTATAGCTTACCATAATTACGTAAGATTCAAATAAAAACGTTAGGTAAAATTACGCATTGCGCTTTTAATTACAGGTTTTGCGCAGTTAAAATAAATCACGTCATGATTACCTACATGAAAAACAACACAGACGTTATAAAAGTAGACAATTTCCATACAAAACTACATCATGCTCCCGGCTCGTTCCACTATATTTTCGAGAATTACTTTTCTTGATATTATAAATTTATTGTATCTTATTAAGAGGGAAAATCTCCTCTTCATTTTCCAGACTCATAAAAAGTTCTTACACAAATCAGTTAATTATTTAAATCACTAAAAAGGAATAGGCAGCGAGACATTTGCATTTATTTTAAATACAAATACAAGCGGTCACCGTCTGTGAACCCGAGGCAACGTGTTAATTCCCTAATTTAATAATAAAATGGACCCGATAGTCGTCATTGGCTTTAAACTTTAAACGTGGTTCATTTAAACCGCAGTGCTTTTACGCACGGCGAGTGTTTTCCAAGTCCATGACGTGCCTTGTTCTAAATGACGCACATCTCTCTGCAACGTGCAAAATAACGTGTCCAAACCAAACCAAACAAATCCTAAAACGTCGCACTTAACTTAAATAACCTTAAACGGGTTAAGAGATCTCCCCAACAACTGGGTTTCAAGTTTAATACGTCACTGGATCACGTCGTTGGCCATAATAGTAGTTCTGAACACAGACCCTCTCATTCATAAACGCGCAATAGCTAAAGCATGCTTAAAATTTGTCAGAAAGTGGCAAAGAATACTTTAACTTAAATAGAAGCCTGAGTCTGGACGGAAGCGCTAATTAGTCCATTAGAGAAAATACTCTTTTACCGAACAATTGCCTTTGCGTGTGATATCCATAAACTGATCTCTCTAATAAGTACGTAGGAGTCCCTATTAATAACTTGACATTGGCGAAGTCCACCTTAAAAGGAGTGAAGCCATCAAATAAACAAAAAAATATTAGAAATAAATAGATCTATTGTGCGTTTATAAATGAGGAGGTAACTGACGTCGTAAAGCTATCGATTGAATTCTAAACCGCAGAGCAGCAAATTAATAACATCCTGTACCTAAACACTCTGTATACACTTTTAGACCCTCACATCAAAATTAACGTAAAAACCCCTGACGCTTCAAAAAAATCAATCAACTAATTGTCAAGCCCATTTATCATCGTTAGTATCGGTCAAAATATTGCGTGACGTACTATCGCTTAGGTTATGACCCGGCGCTCGCGACTAGCCGACGGTTATATAAGCGCGTGCGCAGCTGCTTAGTTCAAACCCGCTTTGACACTCGCAGAGAGCAGTGCTGTGCTAACTTGTGACTTGTGTTGTGTTGTGATCATGTTTACCAATCCGTTTGAGAGAAAGCATTCCGCGTTGAGGCAGGCCCTCGACAGGCTCATTGGGAAGGAAGCCCGTCTGAACTTCCGCAAGAAGAAAGACCTCCCCAAGATGGGGAACACCAACTCCGGCAGCACATCTTCGGTGGCTTCGTCTTCCACCTCTGACTACGCCCCCCGGTTCGGCAAGAGGTGAAGAAGGACCCGTTTGATGAGAAACTAGTGAAAAAAATGGCGGATTCTGTCCATACAACAGGTTAGTTTCAAAGATTTAAAACTTTTCAATTACGCTTTAATTTTATTTAAAGCACTTTCGTACTTGATAAAACTGACTTATTAAATTATTTGTGAATCCTTTTTTTTAAACTAACTGAATTTTTGACTTAACGAACTTTTTTGATAAGTCTATGATCCTAAATTCCAACAATACTTCAGACATTTGTCAAAGTAATTTGGAACTTTAAATTGTTTTAAGTTAGACGTTTAAAACATAAATAACTCATCAGAATTAATGATTCTCTTTACGTTATCAGAATAATAATAATAATAACATACTGATAAGGCATTATTTGTTCCTCATTAAAATTAAACACCATTCACAAAATAAAATAGAAATCCTAACCTTTTTTTTCCTTGTCTACAGAAATTCGGACCTCGATTGACGTCAGAGCCAGGCGACGGTACGTCGACGGCTAGCGATGCAAACACAGAACATGGTTTAAAATTAATTCAAATAAAGCCAACAGCAACCAAATTATATAGTTTATTTTTTCCAAAAATTTCTTACCCTGTAGAGCCAATTTATTTGTTACAGTAACTGAAAACAACTTGACTAAAGAGTTTTGTATTATATAAGCAACAAAACTAAATTTCATTAGCAGCAGTGGACACTATTGAAATAGTATGTTAAATCGTTTCATGGAATTAGTTATAAGAACCTAAAGTTAGCTATAGATAAACTTAGGCAACAATAATAATAATACTGTTGGGGCATAATGGAAGCAAGTGGAAGGCCAGTGGTCTCTGCCTACCCCCACGGGAGAGATGTTCCCTTAAGAGCACCCCCAAGTACAACAAGCCTCAATGCTTAGTAAGTATCACTTGAAGCATGTGCGAATGTTAACGAAATAATTAAAGAGGCAAAAAGGGTTTTACCACTCATGTTGTACTATCAATAAAGGCCTTCTCAATGAATCAAAAAATTCCTTCAGCCTTAATTAACGCTTGCCACTTCAAATCGGATAACGGTAAGCATTTTCCGTAATCATAGCATAGATTATAGAAACGGAATAACGTTGCGTCATCCAGTCCCAAACCGGTTAACCGATTCAAATATAAGCTGCATTAGAGGAGTGCAAAGTTAATTTTCCTTTCCGTGTAGTTATGGTGAAAGCCACGTGACCATTTAAAGTTTAAATTGGAGCTAACCCCATGTGCTTCTGTTTGGTCCAAAAAAATAACTCTTTTACCGAACAAATTGTCCTCGCGTGTGATATCCATGGACTTATTTCTCTAATAAGTCCATGGGAGTGTCTATAAATAACTCGACATTGGCGAAATACACCTTAACAGGAATGAAGAATAAAAATTAAGTTAGAATTAGACGCTACGTAGACCGTACAACAAATATTTTGTTTATTTATCTAATAATAATATACAATAAAAGTATGTATTTACTTCGATTACCATATCAAGTTATTTTATCGGTGCCCCCTTAATGACTTGAACTTTAGAACTTTAGGAGTAGTATCACCGGCCATCCCATTTTTTTTGCCAATCGTGTCAATACTGCCAATAGAGATGAAGTTAATTCATGACATGACGCAACATGTTTTTTATCTTGAATGTGGCATTTAATTGGCTCATAAATTTGGGCTGATTAAAGTCAATGTACTGATAGGAATTCAACTTATAAATGCGACGTTAACTTCAATAGAGTTATTTATATTGCGATACAGTCTTAAACAAGTAGACGTGTAGTAGACTACAGTTTGATTGATATACAAAAGTCACGTTGCTAACACGTTACGCGTCTCGCGCCTATCGCGAGTCGCCCGCGACTTGTTTAACGAGCTAGAAGTGACAAAATACACATTGACGTGATTCTGTGTTCACTGTCAACTGCGTGTCGAAGTGTTGGCAACGTGATATCCCACTCCTATTAGAAAATACGTAATATGTGGAACACAAACCTTACAACACGCGTCTGGCGTAGGTTTTTGCAGCCGTATATTGAATAGGTAATACTGCCCGATTGCAAATAACTATCGATTGAAATATTTATCTACAACTTTTCTTGACAGCCTTTTCCTCGGTCAATGACCTTATCTGAGCATAGTTCAATCTTTCAAATAAATTATTAACGTGTTTATAATAATATATGTATACGCTCAAATAATCCTTATGGTTCTTTGTTCATTGTCAAGGTACTAAAATTAATTAGTACTATCCAACCACGAAGGTTTTTAGGGTTTCGTAGAAAAACTAGGAAGCCTTTTAGTTTCGCCTTGTTCGTCCCGTCCGCTGTTTGCAGCTTAGCTCAGAGACTCTTAATTCCAGAAAGCTGTTATTTGGCATGAATATACATATAAATCAAACCGAAAAAGTGGTTATTTTTTTTAGGGAACCTCCCCTATCCTTACGGGTAGTATTTATTTCTTGTGGTCTAAACATCTTCTGTCAAGACCCTTTCCTAAACTCAACGCCAAAGTTCACGGGACACTGTCAAAACTGACAGTGTTTAAAATACAGTAAAAATATTTTTACCTTGAGGGTCTCTATTGAACATTGTTAGTGAGAAGGTATGGTTATACTTGATTATTTTTTTTAGCGATATAACGATGTTATGTAAAAAATAGTCAATTTACAAACTGCCGGGTGCAATGCATCAAAATAAAGTAGGTATTTAATTTGTTGAAAGGAATAAACATTTCGCGCACTTCATTTGTTTGATTTGAACAATAAACATTTGTATTAGAACAATTCCTTTGTTTTCTGACGTTCGTAGTGTCAACAAATCTCTCAAAAGCAAGTCAGTGATCCTGTGACCAATTTTCTACTTATCAAATCAGTCTCAGACACCCGAAGACACCTGATGATGAAGCATATGGTGTGGTGGTGCCACTTATCATTAAGTGAAGACCGGGAAGTTGGTCAAATTTGACTTACAGAAATAAGAATTACAGATACCAGAACATAGCAGATAGACCTGTTTGCCCTTACAACCGTAGTTAAGGCTTATGCAATTTTAGTGTTCCTTTATTGCTATAGATTGGTCACTCTTAAACCGTTGGGGAACACAAGCTCAGGAACTCAATTCGACAGGGGTCTACGATTAGTTTAAAATAATTTATGGGTTCTGACAATTCCTATTCAAATGTCTAAATAAACCTTTAGATAATAGACTGTGTACAGTCGACAAAATGGAAACTTGTCCCACCATAGAACTGTTTCACAGTGATAGTTTGTTTAACAATTCTAACGATCTGGTTTATAACGTCACTGTGACACTTTTCTGTGGTAGGTCAGGGTTGATCAGGGTTGAATTTGGCTAATTGTAATGTTTGTGCTTTCCAGCTTCCTCTGAGTAAAATTAACACACACTTACAGTAATAATTAACCTATATTGTGATTTTCTCTCGTCCCCTCCCTTCGGTTATCGTGAAGTTTTTATTCATTCTTCATACCTATTCTCCTAATGAAGCCACCATGGATTTAGGATAATATGCTAGCTAGCGGTATGCTAGCTGGGTTTTACTTGTTCACTTGTACTGTAGTAACGGTGGCTGAGTTAGGTAAGGAGGCCAAACATCTCCACAAAAATTTTGAATCTTCTTGAGTACCTCGCATTTTAAGTCTAGCATAGGTACTAAATGGGAATAGAATAAAAAGTACTCCAAAACAGACAGATTTAGTCTCTGCTTTAAAACCCAACCAGACTTGCGTTTGATGATTTGTCCGCTTGCTTCATATATTTAATGGTGTATTGATGATAATTATGCAATGTTTAAAGGACTGAAGAACTAAACTATGCACTTTGCTAACAATTTTTGCTGTAAACAGGCGCCCAAGCAGCGAATTAAGAGGCGTTCTAATACCAAAAAAGTCACGTCGTCCACAACATGTATATTTACTCGACTGCATCAGAAAGGAGTTATGTTTTTTAATGATAGGTAGAGTGATTGATTTTACTAGATTTCGAATGTATCCATAAAACCTCCTCCTTTTTGGAGTTGTTAAAAGTCAATCAGTTTTGGGGGCTCAAAAAATCGGAAGTGCAAAGAGATTTATAAGAAAACGCCCTTGCTGCACACCATCATTGTCGTAGTTATAGAGTAGGGCTGCTTGGCCAGGGTCTTGTCGAATAACATATTAATACAATTTTACACCGTCTCGACAAAAAGACCGCGTTAGTTCAGGGTTGCTCGCAATCTGCCAACGCGCAGATTTTCTGTCAACATGTGCACGACTATTTGCCCTTACAACCGCGGATGTGTTCTTATTTTAGAACGCAACATAATACCTATGTTTATTCTCGTCTGCGGTAATATACGGCGCTTCCTTCCTGGATTTTGTATTGTTTATCTTGTTAGAATGCACTGTCAAGTTCATAAATACGTGTAATTACGTCAGGTCAAAAATGCGCCATATCTGATTAAGATAGGTAGGTACCTACAACAGAAGGAAAAGTGGAAAGAGAGTAGAATGAGGGATGAATTTGAGACTCCAGCACTGTGAAACTTAATGTATAGCTCAAAAATGATTTTGTTTTGTTTATTATTATTTTTTATGACAAGAAGCCTTCTCTTTTAAAACTAGTACACAGGCCACCAACTGGTAAGTCTGAGACTACAATCTTAAGACTAAGATGGAATACCTCGATGCTAGTAATTTCATCAGTTATCTTATCCCCACACCGGAACACAACATTAAAAAGCAGGCAGAAATAAATATTCCATCCATTTTTGCCGTTAAATATTCCACAAGTTTCAACGTGATGAACTTGAAAGCTTTCAAAACCTATGTCAAATCAAATTGAAAAGTGCATACTGTATACAAATAAAAAAAAGTTAAAATTATATGGAAATCTGCCAACATGATAAAAGTATATAGTATTTTAAGTTTTATTTTTTGAGAGGGGCATATATTGATACAGCCTTATGGCATGACAATTAGGATACCACACCTTAAAAAATACTTGCTATAGACCGCCAGTGAAACATAGCTTATAAAATCAAAATCAAGATTAAAATGTTTTATTGTTTAACTGCAGGTACATTTGGGAGATGATATACATGATTATGTGTTTTGATTTCGCTTCAGCCTACCATAAAATAAAGTACAGTATTTGCCTTACATATTTAAAATAGCAAAATATTTAAATTAGTGACATCTACCTAATTGAAAGTAACTATGACCAACAACTTTTTTTTCAATATATTTATTTATTACTCAAAAAGTCTTGAACAGTGTAGAAAAGTATACTTAATGGCTAGTTATGAAATACAGATTTAAATATATCAAAAATTATACAATTTGAACGCGTCTAAGATTCTATTGTAAATTTGTACAGCCATCCAGAACATACTTTTTGTATATGTTGTTATTCGATGGGAAGTGACTACCTACTAATTTATGTTTATTTCTAAGATTAAAAGTATGTTTGACTCTTACGAAAAAATTCAAATGTTTTTACAAATTTACAAATTTCTTTAATATATAGATAAGGAAAACGGAGTATTCTATAATCTTTAAACAAGAATCTCTTTGAGTAATTCCACCAAGTGGCCTCAGCGCTTCTGCATTCTAAATGCTTTTATAAAGTCAGTAGAATGATAGCTACTCTGATAAATGCATCCATTACCCTTAGTTATTTAACCTTGCCAACTGGAGATAACGTTTACACTAGTATACGTCTTAGGAATCAGCAGAACTAAAAATAGAATTGTTTGATTATATTGTAACGCATAATGAGTTTATTTAGATACGTCGTATTTGTAAAGCACATGATTCGTTTCCTATTAATTTTCCACTGTGATGTTTACAGTTATTTACAGAACTTTATTTACCAGTGTATTAGGTACAATAAAGTAATTAATGTTAAACAATTTGACATAATACGTAAGTTAGCCGTGTTATACATTTCCCGACGTGACGACTAATGATCATGGGCATTATTGTATTGAAATTGGGTGTGTGATTTCTTACTCGAAAGTTGATTTGTCATACAGATAAATACATAATAATCGATCTCGAAGGCTACGTTGATGATTTAGTTTCATAATCTCTCACTGAAATTTTTCAGGCAACCTATTCGCCACATATTATTTAACGTATCAAATTTGATATAAAATACTTTTGATCGAATAAGCAGCCCGGTGCAAATCGTCTCCTACTCGGATCTCCTACTATTCGGACCGCGGAAAACGCCACGCGCCGTTCCAATCTTCGTTCCGAACCATACGTGTAAATGCAACTTTAATAGTAAAATAGTGAAAAATGTACTTTATGCCAGGTGTACACACTCGCGCGAGTCGACGCGAGGCCGAGATACGCTGCCGTCTTTAAATACGAGACGGACTGTGTAACTTTTATAATAACATCAATGCATCTCGGCCTCGCGTCGACTCGCGCGAGTGTGTAGACCTGGCATTACGTATAAAGGCCGCTTATATCACTACCAACTAGGCTAACCGCGTAGTCTATATCGGTTTACATTTAGTTGAGTGCCTAAACAAATGAAGTATAATACTAATTCTGTATTAGACCGACGTTCATGTATAACAACTCGCACAAATTTTCTTTGACGTTGCCTTCAAAGTTTCAGTCCAGACCAAGACAAATACCTCTTCATTTACTGTCTGTGCCGCAACTACTTCTACACCCAACCCAAATTCAGCCGCGCGGTTATCGCTCTTTGCTTTAAGATAACTGCAGTACGGTTCATTGGCAGGGTCTTAAAAGTGACCTTTTAGAGAGTATTGTTCTTGCTGCTTTTCTCTGAATAGATAACTTTCACGAAACAAAAAAATATACAAATATTTGCGCTATAATGAATGAAATACTTATTAATATATAAACTTTAAGTCATGCAGGGTGTTTGGTCTTCGCGGCAGTGAACTCTAAAGGGCACGAAAGACAGTCCTTTGGATCATATTGATATCATTATTTTTTTCTTAAATATTGGCCTGACAAACTACCTCTATAATATCAGCCACACTTTTGATTTTACACGCTCGAAAAAAAAAACTAGACAAGTCCGACTGTAGGCGCCGCTAGTATTCGGGAAGACATAAAAAAAATACATGTTGGTACAAACTGTGCACAATTTCGTCATACTCATACTTATCCGTCATAGGACACTTTTGTCAATGTCAAATATTTATAAAATTCTTTCAATTCAGGATGGCGGCTCGCGCCTCCCCCTTCGCTCCACAAGGTCGAAAACTTGGATTTTTATTAGGACCCAATTCCTTGACAACATAAGTAGATATAACCTATGCCTCCTATGTACGTTATCTACAGTGATGCAAAAATGTTTTGTAATTGTTTATGTGCAATAAAGAGTTTACATACATACATTAAAAAAAACTAAGCAAACAAAATATAAACTATGTAAACCAACCGCACTCGGACATACTTCTACAAATCACACTGATTATTCATCAATGTATAGGTAGTAATAGCGAAGTGCCGAAACTTACTAATTTTAGTTTGCTCTCTGAATCAGGCAATTAGACTACTAATTAGGTACAAAATTTATCATCACCCTGTCGGTGTTCGGAATAATTATATAAAGGGATGAAATATATTATGAAGGTTTTGTACGAGTACCTGAGATAAACCAGCCGTATGTAATCGGGACGCACGTAGGTTAGCCATACGTCAGGGTTTTACGAGGATGTCTGGACTTTTTGTTCTTTGCGAGGAAAATTCAGTGTCTGAAATTTTCTTACATGAAGAAAATGTAGTAAAGCAAGTAAAAAAAACAAACAAAATTACATTGGTTTGGTTTCAAGCAAATCAAAGTTAACATTTACGACATTTCACTTATGTAGATAGGTACCCATTCTAAAATGTTTCAAATAATAAGACAGTTAGAGTACTTGTATCAAGGGTTTCTTAATAACTCCCGCTAACAGAAAATTCTGAAATTTCGGTATGATCTTGGTTTTTTTTTATCTGGTAACCCTAGTCGCACAAGACTCTTATCTTTTGATTGGGGTTAGGTACGTGTCATTTGACCCTTTCACACCGTAGTTCTTAAGTAGTTACATTTAGTGCCAGGCGGGAGAATATCACACAAATTAGACTCGATAGAGAGTTCTTGGCTTAAGCGTGTAAAAAGCAGTGAGTTTGAGAGGTGGGAGTGTCTTTGTTTGCTTTTCTTAACGTAACTGATGTGATTCTAGTCTTTTTTACGACATATGTTATCCCATCCTTACATAACCCATTATTCCCTATTATTCATCTTCTTACCTCCTTTCTCCCCTTCTTTCTTGCTTCTTTAAAGGCCAGCAATACTGCGATTCCTAGCATGTGTTCTAGCAGTTAATACGTAAATATATTTCACAGATACTTAAATGACAAAAACACTCACGCGCTTTTTCTCGCCGATTCTGTGTGTTCAGTACGAAAATAAAATATAAGATAACTAGATGAGAGGACAAATAACATTACCCTTCCAGTAATTCTATTAGAACCTTTGCTCAATTTCTTACTTTTATCAAATACCTAGTAATTCAATTCATCATTTACATTAATTGTTTTCTTAGCCTTAGCTAAATACTGACAATTATTTCAAGGCTAGGATCTTTTGTTCAACGCAATTACCTGAATGTCAAGATTTCCTCTCGATCCCTTTTCTCTTAAGAGTTTCGGTGCCACGAGCAACCCGTTTTTGTTAACAGTAAGTAAAAGGATACAGAAAAATAGTTGATTAAAACAAACCTGAGTTTGTTTAGATACACAATTAAAATTAAATCAGTGGACGATCTCACACAAATTGCCCTAGTCCCAAACTAAGATCTAGGCTTGTGCTATGGGCTACATAACGATAAACATGCTTATACAGAGAAACACATACTTAAATTCATAGAAAACATCCTAGACTCAGGAACAAATACTGACGCTCATCGGAACCGAACCGGGGACCGCTATCTTCGTATGCAGGGTCACTCCTAACTAGGCTAAACACCGTCGCCGCCGTTCTTACCGTGCAATATTTAATCACAATAATTGTTTGTCGCCAACTTGATTAAAAAGTAGTAGGTACTATTTTAAGCGTGAAATATATCCGCTTTATCGAGCAAACCACGTACGTCACGTCGAGTCGCTCCAGTTTTAAAAATAAATAAGCACAACAATAAGCTTTTGGACAAAAGTTGGACTATGTTGCTAATTTGACTTCGAACTATGCCCTCATTTATTCCAAACTCTTATATTTACAATTATTCAGTAATGCGGCATAATAACCAGCAATTTGTAGAGATCTTCACGATTGGTAGGTATTCCTTGAAGAGTTCCCATTTAAACACATTTCATTGATGCAGAAAATGCAGTACTGAGCCTTTTAAAAGGCGAGCCTCTTAAGGAAAACCTATCTAACACTAACACCTAGGGCCTATGGTAGTAGGGAACATCTTTCCGCCGACATGATGATGAAGGATCCCTACAATAATTAAAAAGGTGTAATAAAAGATACGAGTATATAGGGTGGGCCATTTTTTTTTGCAAATTTGCACGAAAGCTATTAAAAATGCAATTATTTCTGGCCCACCCTGTACTAAAATTATGACAATGCTCAAACTAAAACGTGAAAAATTAAATAACCAACAAAATGACAACTAATAACTAATAAAGCGGCGAATTCCATTAGTTCAGCGAAAAAAAATTAGCATTTATTGGTGGCGTCACTGTTATTCAAACAAAATTTTCAAAAAATATGTTGTATTCGTAAGTATGGTGCCAGAGACGTAACAACTGTTTCATGGAACTCGTTAATCAATCATAAATTACCTATTCTAAATATTTTCGCTTTGTCGTCAAACAATTAAAACCCAATTTAGGGCTAATGACCGACCTAATTCTTTATCTATGTTTCCTATTATTTAGCCAACCGGTTATCGCATCGGTTGCATTATAAATTTCACATATTTCGTTTCTACATTTCTATTGGATCTACGTCATTTAATACTCAATAAAGTCTAGTTTCCTAAGTTAAATCATTAAAATTCCATCTGCTTCAACGTAAACTGCAGTAGGGTCACTTATTACTTACTGACATCGTTTTCTTCGTGTTTCTAAGAAACACGAATATACTTAGTGTCAGATACGAGAGCGAGATAAATACCTAATTAATGACCATTAATAAAGTAGACACTAGTTAAATACTCTTCTTTGTAGCAGTTTTTTTCCGTTTTATGTTGCACTTGTTTTACCTAGTTGAATGTTCTGAATGACAAATCTTCCAAGTTCTGTTGTTGGAATAGGATAAAATTTGATGTGCACATAAAACCAATTGACAATGCCGTAGTGTGGTGGTTAAAACCCTGAAATGAAAAATTTATAAATAGGCCGCAGGGTCCTACAAAAACCACCGAGCTCAAACGCCAGAGATGCGTCTCGAAGAAATGTAGTTTTTATGCCATGGAGAAGGCAATCGAGCACACAGGCCACCTGATTGTGAGTGGAATCTAACATCCATCCATTTGCAATTACAAAACTTCAATCATAAGATCAAGTAAACTAAAGCGATGCAGGACCCTGATGACTAACTAGTTGATGGCTATGGAAGCAAAATTAACAGTCCTGAAATACTTTTCGTCACATATTTTTGACAAAATATGTCTGATAGAGTCATTTACAATGTAGGTCAGGCATTAATTAACCCACTAGATAGGTACTCGCATAAAGATACGTTCTACATATAGGTATAAACTTACCGGTAAACAGGTTAATGTCAATTATGTCTGACCTTTGCACGTGACCGTCGGTTAATTTGTAAGTAAAATATGTTTACACCTTTAGTCATGCAGGAATAAGTTGATATAAGAGTAAATTGTATTTTTAAACGAAAAGGGAGAAACGAAATGAAAAATTATTACAACTAAATCACTTTAAGCAAACATTATAAGTACCAACATGAAACTTCAAATTGTACAACTTTCTCGGTAACTTCTTAAAATATTCTTCATTTTCAAGGTTTACGGTACTTTATTCTCATACGATTTACAATCACTAAGAAATATGCATTCCTTGAAAACTAAATTTTCTCAGGGAGGATAATAGTCGGACGTTACTTTATCATTTTTACCATAAAAACAGCAAAGTACCTACTAACAGTTTTCTAAAATTTGATATTTCGAAAATAGAATATTCTCATTGCTCTAAAATGTGTTTAGGTAATGCTAATGTTCCAAGCATTTTTTAAATATCAAAACTTTCAGGAATGTTACGCAATTTGTACATTGCTACTTTTGACTTAAGTTTTCATTTTCTGATTACATTTGTGTTTGCAAAAACGTGTGTAAGCGCGTGCAATTAGACGACAATCGCAATTGTCATCCAATTTCTTAAACAAACACTCCCCGTGAGTTTTTGTTTAAAGTAATTGTTTCAACTACCCGTCGTAGATAAGTAACGCACGCTGCAACTATAACTTTAACTTTTTTGTTTGCACCTAATGGGTTCGCTCTTGACCCTAGTCCAGACCGAACAGTCAGCACAAGCTCGAAGGTACCTAGAAATAATCCTCCTTTTGAATGACACTGGGTCATACATAAGGCACCGTGAAATACCGAACCGGCAGAATATTCCTTATATTAGCAGTGCGCAACTAACTCATGTTTATTTTAAATGTTTTTACAGAATTGCTTACTTTTGCACAAACCAATATGGTAGATACGATACACAATCTGCAAACCAAAATAAAAAAGCAGATTGCCTGTTTGTTCTTTTTAATCTCGAATCGGATCGAGGGATTTTCATATAATGTTTTGCTTTAGATATAAAACGTGGCCTGGATTAGCACATGCTGCTTTCAGGGGAAATACGAATTCATATTCTAAATATTAACATCATATTCCGGCGAGATAATCCATCGCGCTTACGTTACGTTACGTTACGTGTATTGTATTATAATCCTTACATACGAGCACTCTAAAATACCAAGCATCAAAATACTTGGAATGAATGAATTAATGATATTTATTTTTCAAAGTAACTCATAGTACCTATAGGTACCTACGTTGCATGTTATGTCTTGCGTTTCTTAGAATAAATTTTACTTCATCGTTTGTAATCATTAATTATCATTAGATAAGCAGAAACACGTTGATTTCCTAAAGATCTCCATAACGGTTAATTCTCTACTAATCGCATCCATCGGTTTCCAGGTCGAACCCTTATTTCTCGAAATATTTGCATCTCCTCGTGGGAGGCCAAGGCCAATCAAGATTGCGCCTTCCGGTATGTGGCCGCCAGTTCTGAACCCGCATAGAAAAGACCAATTTAATATATATTATAGTCTCTTCGTTGTTTCAGTAAATTAAGCCAAAGCCCAAAAAACATAGCCACCGCCTATAAACAGAGGGCTTATTGTCTAACCCACTCGCAATCGCAACCGGCTTCAAAGTGGAGCAATTGTTTTCATTTTGTATGCAGAGAAGCCTTCGATTTTCAAAATGAAAACGATCGTGATTGCGAGTGCGTTAGACAATAAGCCCTCAGATTAAAAATGTTGTGTTGGTTCTCTTTAAACGTAATAGCGTGTAAAGGCAATGTTAACATAAAGGGCAATTGTGTACCTCCCAAACCGGTCCCAATTACCAACCAGACAATATTTGTAAATTTTCCGTAAACACTGTATAACTTTTGTAATTAAAACGCATTTAAAGTGAATCAAGACGGCTTAAACAAATTAGGTTATTGTAACAGAAAACGTGATTCGTAATGAGACGGCATTCCGAAAATTTTATGATTTATTATCAGTAACTGAACCTAACGCAGAAAGTTGGAGGAAAATTATTCTCCATACCTAATAAATACCTATTACGTTATAAATCCATGTACAAATTACACGTATCGTACGCACCTACTTGTAAATCGCGGAAAATGAAGGGACATTAAGGGAGGGACCACTGAGTGGCTCCCTATTTAAAATTGTATGTATTTTATGTGTAGTGGTTATAAATGTGACAAAATGTGTGTCAAATAAACTACTTTCTTCCTTTCTTTCTAAATGGCGACTGTCAAAAGTTACGAACTAGCCGTTGCGATTTCGCGAAAAAAAAAAGCGGTTCACCGGATGTCACGTGATCATCGCGACCCATAAATTATACCCGCAGCTTGAAAGTAATCGCAACCGGAAGGTGCCTGCGTCTTCCATTTTGTTTTTGTATACAGGATAGTATGCCTAACTTGTACAGTCAACAGCATAAATAAGTGATCATTTATGCACCTTGTCGCTTTCAAAGGTTTTGACAATTTTGTATAACATTTCAAACACGACGTTAAAGTGACAAGGTACATAAATGATCACTTATTTATGCTGTTGACTGTACGAAAAAAGGCTACATAGCCATACGCCCTGTTTACACTTTGTCAAGTGCAAGTGTGAAGTTCATACATTTGCTACCTGTCACTTGACAGCGAATGTATGAACTTCACACTTGCACTTAACAAAGTGTAAACAGGGCCATAGGCGAAGTGCAAGTGCGAAGTTCATACATTTTGCTACTAGCTATTTGACAGCAATTCCACTTCGCAAAGTGTAAATCAGGCCTAAGGCCTTTTCGAAAATGACCTAGGAGTTTCATGAAAAATTTCGATTTAATTAACAAAGTTTATAAATAATTATCCTTAAGTAATAGCTAGTGACCTAGGGCTTTTTTCATGACAAAAAATATTTTTTCTAAAATCAAGTTAAATTATTAAACATTGTAATTTTATGTAACTTTTAAAAATTAAATGTTAAACATGAATATTTAATTGTAATTTAAATATGAACAAGTAGTTATACTGATTTCCGGACAGACATACGAGTATTTCGTACAGCACATTCGCTCTAGTAGTGCCTCTAAAAAATATTTACAGCTATCGACAAACCAATCATCCTTGTATTTTTTTCTTTACGCAAGTATGTTTATGTATATCTAGTAAGTGCCCATACTCCTAGTTTAGGACTAGGTCAATTTATGTGAGATTGTCATCTGTTATTTATTATTTATCCCCCTGACATTTAAATACCAAAATTCTACCCCGTGTTTCTACACTGGCCAGCTGCGACTGCTTGAATCTTGAATCTTGACTGGCCGGCGGCTGACACAATGTTCACCGACGCATTAATAACTATTTACACCGCAGCGCTAGCGTAAATACATAGATCTAGTGTTTTCCCCTGAGGCTTTGGTTTTACTGGAATATGTTGGAACATCGCAAACACATCCGTGTGCCAAATAGAAACGATGTATTAATTAATGAAGCTGTTTTTTATATCTGGCTCTTTTGATCCGTTATACTATAAATAAGTTATGCTTCGCCATTAAAACTCTTGGAATAAATATTAAATAAGTTATACGGGAAACAAAAACTAAGTTCAGCAACGCACTTCAAATTATTTAATACTTACTGATAACAAATGACACTTGTTTAATTATTTCCTTATTTGCACTTACATAATAATTACACTACAATTTATTACTTCGTTTCGCATGCATTACGAAGGGCAATTAATAACCAATTATCACTGTTAAACTTCATACCATAGCATGAAAGCCAAAGGACAGATTATGCTGAGGTAAGGGTCAAGAATGTCAAGAAGGACAAAAATGTTCTCAATAACAAGTAGTTTTACAACTTTTACAACATCGGATTGGTAACCAACGTACTTTAAATACTAAATAGCGTCCTATAGTTAAACATTCTCAAATTCATAAATCGCTTAGTCAAATCGGTGTCATAAAACAAAATAAAAACGCAAGTAAATAAAACGTACCGATACTCAAATAAACAATACCTAAACTCACCATACTAAATTTATCTATAAATACATTCACACTACACGACCCGCTTATCATAAGATAAATGCAACTACACTAACAACTTTTGATATATTTTCCGCACGACGCCAACCGCGCCTCCGGTTGTTCGAACACGCGTCGGTCGTTTCTTAAGAGCGTTGCGCCACCTCATCCATTAACAACTCAGCAACTTACCAAATATTTCCAAACAAAAGCATCTTTCGATATACCTGCGCTTCCACTGCGGCCACTGGCTTTGAACTTGACCCCTAGTATTTGGCAAGCGCACCCCACTACTTGCTGCAGTGGTAGAGGCATTCACGCTTAAGCAGCGGTTGGGCGCGCACGGCAACATGTACCCAAACCCCTTCGACCGAAAACATTCTACCATCAGGCAAATCCTTGACCGGTTCCTCAAAGACCCAAGCAAGGCAAAAACCAAAAATGCCCTATCTAGAAAAGGAAGCAGCACCTCCGCATATAGCTCGAACTCTACGACATCCAGCAACTCCTCATCCAGTACACGAAGCAGGATCCTCAGCAGCTTCAGTTTCCGCAGTTCTTGAGTGTAGTTCAGTGATTTAGTGAACAGTTATGTGTACCAGTCTGCTAGTCAATCAGTGCTTCACTACTTATACTTTGGTAAGTTCAGACAAATCACAAGGTCAATTGGTTATTCAAATATAGGAATACATTAGTTTGCGACATGTCTGGTCTTAACTTGGGCAATCATTGTCAAATTTTTCAAATATAGCCTAGCGGTTCAAGTCTTTTGCAAGCTGCTGAAAACCTGTTCTCTTTCAACACTCATCACGGTAGGCCGCGGAACATTTCCACTTGCCCAACAATAATATCATCGGCAGGTAATGTGGGTCGGAGAATCACATGTCTTCAACGTGATCTCATTTGTCATCTCGTTAGTTTGATATCAAAGCTAGGTCAGCGACCTTTAATGATATGTATCGTTTTATTGGGTTACCAAATAAGAAATTACGTATTTACCAAAAATGTTGCAGTATAGCTAAGACTGGGGTTATTATTATCATTATTAGTGCTCAATAAGGGTCTCCCCAGACCTATCGACGCGGAATCGGCTTGAGCCGGTAAGAAAAAGTTTTATGTCCTTGCAGTAACAGTGAAAAAGGCGTCGCTCGGCTCGGCTCGGCTCTATTCGGCGTTGCGAACGGAACGACGTCGTTTTCGCTCTTATTGCATGGACATAAAACTTTTTCATACCGGCTCCAGCCGATTCCGCGTCGATATGTCTGGGGAGACCCTAATGTATTATTCTTTGTCCTTAATGCTGGTCAAAATTATCATAGTGTTAAAGAGATTTTCACCCAAGCCAATTTACTCAAAAAAAGATAGCTAGTGATTCCCTAAAAGATACCTTGTAAAACCAATTAATGTACCAACTGTGCCCGCGACTTCGTCCACGTGGATGTCACTTGACACATTGTTTCAATCATGTCAGGGTTCCTTGAACTTTTAGAAAACCGACAAAAAAAAGTCGTAGCGATAAATCGTCAACTTAAGTCAATTCTATACACACTGTCAGTTTTCGAAAATGCTACAGTTAGCGTTAAGCATCTTGTCTATACTAAGTCGGGGATGCCTAACGCCATCGTAAACGATTTTAGAAAACTCTAAAAAATGTATACAACTGACATTAAGCTCTTGACGCAACCTTCCAGTAGCTTACGCTAATCATATTTATGTATGCATTTTATACAGCGGTAACGTTCCCTAAATACATATTGTGTAGCGCATGCATACAATTTGTAGTTGGTAGCAGTGAACGTCTAAAGTCAGCATATTGATTTCCTCGAATATTTCACAAGCAGTCTAGAACGGTCGATGCGTAGCGACCAGTTTCGAAAGGACTTTCCTGTGGCATGCAATTCGACCGGAAGATCATGCCCTTGGGCGCGGCAATTTGCGATGCATGTGTATAATTCTGTATGCGGGTTCGACGCGCCTCATTGACCGAGTGTATTGAATGCTGTGAAGTGGCAGGTTCAATAGCCGTCGGCCTAATTAACCTACTTATTGCCCGTAACCCCAGGCACTTCCTGCTTTGACTAACAACAATAAAAAAAAAGATTATAGGACTAGCAAGATATACTTTATCGACGTTAAACACTAATTTTAAAACTTTAAACTCTATTATTTAATGGATACTACACAAACGAGATAAATTTTACAGCAAATTACTGTGTAAAAAATGCGAGGCATAGTTAATAACTAATTATTATTTAAATAACATTGCGTATAGCTCAAGAGCTAGTGATTAATTTGTAGGGATATTTCAGGGATTGATTTAATATATTTTATCATCTTTATATTTTTAATTGTGCTGTTTCTCTGTATTATTTTTGTTTGGTGTATAATAAAGTGTTTTGTATTGTATTATTTTGCTTAATATTACTTGCTTTTGCCCGCGACTCGGTTCACGTTTATGGCTATTTCCTCGGGTACTGTCCAATTTTCCGAAATAAAAAGTACCCTATGTCCATCTTTGGGCTATAATATATCCCTGCACCAAATTTCGCATCGCTTAGTTGAGGCGTTGAACCGTGAAGAAGGAACATACAAACACACGTTCACATGTATAGTATTACAAGCTGTTGCCCGCGACTCTGTCCGCGTAGAAGTCGGTTATCGCTATTCCCTCGGGAACTTTCCATTTTTCCGGGATACAAAGAAGAACAGATAGATCATAATTTGGAACAGCACATAGGCGCTGTTCCAAATTATGATCTATCTGTTCAGCCGTTCTGGCGTGATTAATTAACAAACATTAATTCATCCAAACTTTCGCATTTATAATTGTAAAAGAGCAATGTAAAATCGTAAGTCTTGCGGCAACAGGGCCTTTGCGAAAAAAAACTATTAAATGTGGTGGTCACATAATTAGGGAGGCTTGCGTTTTTGTCAATTTTCCCGGTTCCCAATTGCTTACAAATATGTATTTTCAATTTTGACAATCAATCAAAAAGTTCTGAACCAATTTTATTTTTATTTACTTACACTTAGTGTTTCCAAACCCGGGAAGTCACGCGATTCGCGCCCCTCTAAATAACTATACTTACATTGATGCAACCGTCCAACATCCATTTGGTGAGGCCCGCCTTCGTGGATTGAAACACTATAGGCAGTTGGGATAATTTTAGTGGTTTACTTTAGTATTTATAGAATCCAGAATTTAAACACCCCAAGCAGTATATTTTATTTTAACGACCCGAACATCTTCAAAAATATCAAGGCAACAAAACCCTTTTCTCAGAGTGCGTATTGTTGAAATTACTCAAAATATCCCACAATTATGTGTCGCTAGCTTTGGACTATATCACAGCGCTAATGAACATATTAATTATCTCCCTGGATTTATATGTCACGCAAAATAAATTGAATTCGTCCCCATATCTAATAAACCGACACGCGAAATTACGCGGTATTATTTCAAATTCAAACGCTTCTTCGTAACAAATTGGCAATTACGAATTATCAACTAAAACCTGGCACAAGCAGATGCTTATTGCGTGGGCGCTGTCGGTATTCCGCTTCGAAACTGTTGGGAATGTATCAACGAGACCTGTGAAATTACATTACGAACATGCACCCTCAAAGTATCTACCAATGGAAATTATAATGTATAATTGTACCATTATTGAGATATCTACAGTGGTAGTCACATAATTAGTTGTGTTTTTCCCATACGATATTTTAACGATAAGTGCAACGAAAAATCAAATTGGTTATCAACTTTTTGACTGGTTGTCAAAATTAAAAAAAATAGTAGGGGTAGGTATGGGAAAAAAGCAAGCATCCCTAATTATGTGGCCACCACTGTATGTACTTGAACCACCATGTAATTATTCTGATTTTCTAATCACGGGAAAGCAATTAGGCATAAATTTCTGCGACATGGTTATCTAGTAACAATAATGAAAGTCCTTAACCTTTATTGACCCATTAACTTAACTGGCCGAATCCTCACGATACAATGACATATTAATTACTATAGCGACCCGCCCTAACTTTGCTTCGGTGAGCTTTACAAATATCTATATTCATCTGCTTTGATCTTTTTGAAATGCGACACACAAGAAACTTTTAGTTAAAACTTCTGATTTGTTTCCTGATTTTTTTTAATGTTATTCCTTGAGCAGTGTCGGAGCACTCGAGACAATCTTTCAACAGAAAAAACAAAAAAAGTAAAAACTATCATTTACGATTAAGTATCGTATGAATAGCAATTTTAACTTAAATTTTAGCATTTATTTTGAAATCACAGACAGACACTTTTACTTTATTTATTGGCATAGACAGATCACCCACGCGTCTTCGCGCGAACGCGTAGAATAAGTTTTCCGCTTCTTGCCGTATTTGACACGGTGGGGGTTTTTTTTTTTTAAATCTGTTCTTGGTTAAATAGAAACATATTTTTACATATTTGGTTTAGATTTAACAATTGGTCATGATTTTTAACTACTCAAACAACAGGCCCTAAGTCAAGGTAGAGTTTTATATGTATACATATAATATAGAATACTGATATATAGCCTCTTTCTTTATTCTATAAGCATGGGCGGTCCGGGTGGCGCCGAGTATCTAGTGTAGAAAGGGGACCGCCCTTGCGTTTCTGGCGCTCCAAAGTGTTCAGTAAAGTTGTTATAGCGCTTGTAGACGAAAGCGCTTAGGATGTATTACAGAATAACAACATAAGGTTCAGTAATTTTAAATTAATTCAAATATATTATACGCATCGTTCCTAATTATCGTAGTTTATAACTAACCGATCTCTTTAGGTATCTGGTAAGGTACTGGAACTTTTCAACCTACGCAATTTTGTATTATTGTTATCACATTTTGTTTAAAAAAGTATTTTAAAACAACATTCGTTGTGCCTTGCCATTCTTACTTTTGAACTGTTTTAAATCATAATAGGTTTTAAAAACTTAGTGATAGAAGTTTTGACGAAAATATTTTGAAAATAAAAGATTAATGAGACATCGGTCCGTTTCACTAGCCAAGTCACAGGTAAACGATACACAGTAAGTCGCAAGACGGGAAACAAACGCGTCCGCACCGTAGAGACGTAAGTACTTAAAAGCAGACTGATTACCTGCTCCATTGTGAGTGCGACCTTAGTGGATTCTCATTAGTCAATCATGTGCAACTGCACTTTTCCAGTGCTAGGTCGTTAAAGTAAATGGAGTTCCCGAAAACACAACACATAACATAATTAAACATAATATTATATTACTAGTATGATTACTAGTATGAGGTATATAGTTATCATTTTATTTATTTAGCAAACATGTTGTCCACTCTGTATTATTAATATTTATTAATCTTGGTCCCGGCGCTTGACGCTTTGCAGCGCATTCTGCGCCTACCCCCATGTTGTTTTATAATAATTTAAAAAGTACCTAAAAACTGTTTATAGAGAAATGAAGCTCGCGACACAGGCTAGGCCTAGTGTGAGGTTTGTTGTTAACTCATTTATTGTGTAATTGTTAAACTATGGGATAAGTATCTATTGTAGAAAAACCAATTAAAACCTATCATTTTGTACAATAAAAAATATTTCTTTTCTATTCTTTGTATTCTATTATATTCAACGAATGTTGCTCGTCATTTTGTATAGCCAGTTAACTTGTACGAGTAGGATAAGTTATTTGTATGTTGCGTAAGTTTTCCTTGAACTATCTACTCAACATACGTTTTCAAAGACGGCCTTGTATGTACAACTTTACACTTAAACCTAGATTCAACAACCCATCTCTTCCATTCGAACTAGTTCGGACCTTTAATTGTTTTCCTAATGCATGGACAACTAACTCGCAGACTTATTGGTTAGTATTTGCGCTTCAATCTTCGGACAAAATGGTTTATGTTTTGACTACCCCTATTATTAATAGACCCTTGAAATCTGAACCTTTTTGAACACTTTGATAGCTTTATTTAACTAACGTGAATTAATTATAATCTAACACTGCCTCTATGCCCTTAATCAAAGGTAATTTCTACTTGAAGCTATTTTAGTTCACAGGACCATCTTATGCAAAGGTATTTCATTACATTTTATCTACGTCACTCACTGTTCAGTCAAAGGACAGTTATTTATTTTATTTCAAATTAATCTCGTTCCACTTTACACTTACTACTTCACTATACTTTTTTCTCAAGCTCTATGTAAATGCCTTTCGTTAGCGACACCGAACGAAGTAAGGTATAGAGTTGACTGTGAGAATTTGTATGGTTGTTCTAAGATAAATTGACTAGGTATTTTATTGTTGATCCAATCTTTATGAAATACATTTTTTACTTCGAACATGAGCAGGATAAATTAGGCGTTTACGGAGATAGGGGCAGAAATCATGAGGCCTCTGTTTGGGGCGAACTACTATAATATTTTTTAGAGCCTGCATAATAGCAGTCTAAATGCTAGAGAAACTCACTGTTATTTTTGAATCACCTTGTATTTTTTTGACCTGCAGGTATTATTATTGTGATTTCATGTCAACAGAGGTTTCACCTCTCACGTTAAACATTCTCATTTTTCAGCATGATTGACGTCTGCAGAGTTCAGAGATTAAGTATTGGCTGGATTTTCCATCGGTTTTGTTTAAAGTATTTTGCCAGACAAAGGCTTACCCACGCGGCTCTCACATGAAGATAAACGTTATTTTGTTTCGAAAGAAAACAAAATGCGAAAACAAGGAGACAGGCCTCAGTAACTAGCAGTTTTATTTATTATCTATCGGCGTACAGGGGACGTCTTGCCAATGGGTTCGGCACCACACCGTAATTATAAGACACTCTGTCTTGTTGATTTTGCTACTGATCGATTACTCTGTCAATTTGGGCATCCAACATTATCACTGACCGAAATTTAATAGCGATGCCAATACACTTTGGTTGGATATTCTGTGAGTGGGTAGTGTAGGCTAGGGTGTGCGACTCTACCACTATTATTGTTAAACTTAGCAAAAGGGCAAGTTATTTATCTTCTTGATACATTCGTTTTTTGATAGTTGTAACTCTGTCGTATCATCAAAGCTATATTCTGAGATATAGCCTTTTGCTCTATCGGACCGGACATATTCTTTTGGCAACAACATATTCTTGTGTAAACAGTTTTGTGGAACAATGCATAAAATGTAAACTTTGTGTTTGTTCTAATAAATAAATAAATAATAATAATAACTTATTTGTAATTTTAGTGTTCCTATTCCAAATGTATGTATTTTGTAGTACACTTTAAACGAGTTATATAACATTTATTCTGGTAAAACTACAGATAAAAGAGTCAACCACACGTGGACATTTACAGAACTTTATAATGGTATGCGTACAAACAGAAACTCGTACATTTACCATTATATATAAGAGACGTGTATTTTGGTTTTATTTCAACTTTGAAAAATGCGTAGCAGTTTAGATCGAAACAAACATCGTTTTAAAACAGGTTCATTGTAAAGCAGTGAATACAGTTATATTTCATCTTCTACATATTAAAATGAAGAAAGATCTAAAGCAAATACCTAAAAGGGGAAATAGTCTTTATTCTCAAAGCCCTGCGGGAAATTTCTGCAGATATCTCACGACTTGAACAAACAGACCCGACAGCGAACTACCCTTTATAATTTATAGACAAGCTTGGTCAAGAAATCTTTAGAATTATGGTATATTTGTACTTCGCTGGACGGCGGAAAACGCCATATTTCTTAGATATAGATATTGGCTCCTTCCTGTCGTTTATGAGAAGTATTTTGAATAGAGTTTCCGCTATTGAACATTTCATATAAATGTTATATAGAATATAAAAATAAGCGATTATCAACAGTTCCCGCAGGGTTAGAAAAAAAGCTTATGATTAACCCCTGCAAGTAAAATACACTATATCTGTACCTAACTGCCGTACTCAGAGACGTCAATTAAATTTAATGGTTGATTAAAGTAGCTGCTGTCACTTACTATATAAGAAGAATAAGACAACACGTCTCTAATCAAGAAATATATATTTTTTTTAATTCATTATTTTATTATTTATTAGTAAGTCCTTACAATCAAATTTTATAAACATGGGAAGAAATAAATTTGTGTCCTTGAGGTCTTAATACAGCAAACCGCCTCTTTTCCAACACTATTATGTATAGTAGCGTATCGTTACCATGCCAGGATCCTTAAATCTCTCTTCCGGACTACAGATAGAGATAGTAGGTACCCAACTAATAAAAGCAACGGATCCACAATAAATAACCTACATAATATTATGTACCTACTCATGATTTTGTCCTGGACATTGAACAATAAACATTACTTATGTACCGCCCGGGGCGACAATATTATCCTAGATCTCAGCTAATCTGATAACGGTTGCCCAGGGACTAACCGTCGGCTGTTTACAAAACAGGATTCCAAGACTTAACCATGTTGATGTTTACTTCATTCGATCCCGGGAATACTTCTTAACTAGTATTTTGTAAACTTTGGGGTAACAAGAGAACTGGGCCTGTATTCCTGTACTCCACCTTGTTTTTATCGTCATCGTATTCTTGATGTTTTTACCCGACTGTGTCAGAAGGAGGGTTATTATAAGTCTGCTCGGAAATAAAGCAATTTTAGGACGTAATTAATATTATTACCAATTGTATTATAATTTCTCGCATTGATGAAGAAACGCACTATACTAGCCCCAGCCGCAAAGGGCGGTTGCTATTACACTCCTGTAGTATGGCGACTGCGTCTCGGCCGCGCTAACGCATGCTCGTCCCGCGACGGCCTTTTCCCGAACTTTACAGTAATGTACAGTCTGTGAGCACTTAGAACTTGGGGTTGTACTTCTTTCTCACTCACTCTTAATAATAGCATATGGGAGCGAGTGCGAGACTAATACAAACCCGAAGCACCTTCTAGTTAAGAGCTATCACACTGGGGAGTTATTATGACATGGCTATGCAGGTTCATTTTACGGTGAGCGTAAAGGAAGCTAATAGCAGTTCTATAGCTCTGTCCTTTTGTGTCAGCGTAACCCGAACTGCATAGCTATGTCATAATCATAATAACCCCTCAGTACTATTACTTGACTGATAGTAAAGTTAGGTAAAGCCGTCCATGTAGTGAAAAAAAAAGAAGCCCTAGAGAAGATGCATTCAGCGTTCGTTATCGTTATCAAAAATTTACGATTGACGTAAGCTGTCAGGCGGTCGCGTCGAGCTCCTTCGTCAATTCCATATATTGAGTCAGTTTTCGAAAATCGTTTACGTTAGGGTTAAGCAACTTGTCTAGCCTGACAGTTTGGTTTCAAAACAACATGGTTAATACAAACCCCTGTCATATCCTACAAGATTCATTTTGCGGCTGTTTTGCATCGAACTAGGCAGTAATGGGCCACATTTGCGGGATTATTTTATGTTAAAGTAAGAGACGCCAACACGAATTGTCACCGAATCCCACATATGTGGCCCTTTAGTAACAGAATAACAACTCTGAATAATACAGACTGCCTTTAATCGTAGACGAAAACATTGTCGAAATGCAGAAACCAACCTATGTATGATTATAATCAAACGATTAATTTGAATAGTTAAGCACTTCGCTAAAACTCGTTCGTATTATAATTTATGGTATCGCTAATATTATGTAAGGCTTATAATGCCATCAAAAACACATTCGGCGCCGATGACCCTATGGCGAGTGCAAAATTATGTACAATTTTAAGTTAACGGTATCGAATGCATTAAAAATAGTGGACTGGCTTGATCTTGTCCTTGTCGCACGAATATGTTCCTTCTTTCGGTTTATCAATCAAAATTTGAATGTCATTGTAAAAAACATAGAGAGTGTAACAGCGATAGACAGCCGAGTTCTATTAATAATCTCTTTTTGCCTAGAAAATTGAGATAAAATGCATGATTGTTGTCCACGCACGTTCTAAACCTGTGCTCAAACGCACCCAACGGGGAGCGGGGCGCGGGGGTACCGCTGCCCGCCAGACCCACCAACGCCGCCGCAGCTATCGCGTCGTTAAATTTTAATATCTATAACTTTAATACAAAGACTAATTGTAATCTTTCAATATAGAATTGTAATTAAGTAATCTCAAGTTTTATTGGCTCCATTGGAGCAAACCTCAACATTTGGCGACCGTCTAATAAAAGAAAACTGCTACTTCGGCGAAGAAAGAAAACGTCGCGGTTGCGGGCGGCCATTACAAGAAACGGACGAGGCACTACCTACGCCACGACACCTGCCACGCCCTGGGTCTCAAACCACCAAAATGAATTATCATCCAAGGAAGCAAGAGGTTTTATATATGGATGGATCAACATGAAAATTTGGACCAGCCTTAATTGGAAGAATCTCAAAATGCTGGAATTGGACTACTACACGGTCACCGGCACAAGAGAGGCATCGCGTCAGTAGGCCTGTCCGAGGGAAGTACCGTTGCCAATCCATTAATCCTTGCATTTCCCCTACGTTTTCCCTCATTTGGTGGCCGTGGGTGGCTTATTTTCTATAATTTCTGTTTGTGCCTACAATACAAACTTCACACCAATGATAATTGCACATGTTACAATGTATGTTAAGATTGTGCCTAACTATAATCTTTATGTATGAAAAAATTCATGTTTTCGTGCCTCTTTTCTCTGAGTTTGCCTATTTATAAACTCGGCACGTGTTCTTGTGGTTGGTTTGCCATTAAATTTCCCACGAGTTTCTTAACTCTCAGTTTGTGCCTATTTAACAAATTTAATACTTACCTAGTTTATGTTTCTCTCATTAAGAGACACCAATGCCTGTTCAATAAACAAGCACGGGTTTATTTTCTATGAGTTTGTGCCTATATTATAGACTCTGCACGTGTTTTTTGAGGTTGGTCTTGCCCTTAGGTACTTACCACGGGCTTATTTTCTATGAGTTTGTGCCTATATTATAGACTCTGCACGTGTGTTTTTGGAGGTTGGTTATGCCCTTGAACTTACCAAGGGTTCTTTACTTTAAGTTTGTGCCTATTTTACAAACTTAGCACGTGTTTATCCCACTGGGAGTTTACCTATGCCTATTCCATAAGCGGAGGTATTTTACGGCACCCTTAACCCCTAACCTAAACTTCACATGGCTAGCCTTTGCTTCAAAGATATTTGCCGAACGTTTCAGCATGACGTCGCGCTGTGTATGATCACAGCTGCATCGAACGTCTGAGCGGTCTTTCGGAACTGCGCTGGAGGATAAGCTGTGACGTACACCGTGCCACGAGTTGTTCCGGGCAGGCGGAAGAAGTATACGGAGGCTGTCGACTGGAGAGTGGATCAGCTCATTTCTGAGTGTTGGGTTCGATGCACAGATTATTTTTTGCCTAGTTCATTGTTATAGGTGTGTATTTATTTACTAGGGACTACTACTTATTTCACTATATCTATTCTATTTATTATTCACTGCAAGTGAATATTACAACCATCAACTATGATGGATAATGACACTAAAGTTGATTACCCAAAACTAATTAGGGTCCGCGGCAATATTAAAGGTCGTTTAACAAAGCTTACTGATCACATAAATTCAGTGTTGCATTCAAATGATGCGAGTATATTTAATAGTACTCAAATAATTGATATTAAGTTGCGCCTGCAAAAGTGTCAGGATTTATTTGTGCAATATGATGAGGTTCAATCACAAGTTGAACAATATTGTAAAGAAAGTGATGTTGAGGAACAGTTTGACTTACGAGAAGGTGTTGAAAATCAGTTTATTTCAATTATGTCAGTCATGCAAGATATATTAGATAAACATAAACAGAATTCCGAACCCTCAACTTGTGCTAACGTTTCGCATGGATTACAATCAGTGAAATTGCCTACCATTACCATTCCAAAATTTAATGGTAGTTATTTGGAATGGTTAGAGTTTAGAGATACATTCCAATCATTAATTCATACAAATGAATCATTGCCAGAGATTAATAAATTTCATTATTTGAGGTCATCTTTAAAAGGTGGTGCTCTACAAGTAATAGATTCGCTAGAGTTTACTTCAAATAATTATGTAACAGCATGGGACCTGTTATGTACCCGCTATGACAATAAAACAGTACTAATAAATAACCACTTAAAGGCTTTATTCAGTATTCAACAGATGAATCGTGAGTGCTATAGTTCTTTACGATTTGTAATAGATCTTGTTTCAAAAAATTTGCATGCTCTAAATAGTCTTGGTCAGCGAACAGACTATTGGGACTCGATAATTATTTTTATGGTGACGTCGAAGTTGGACCCAACTACACATAGGAAGTGGGAGGAACATAGAAATAATTTGCAAGATATTCCTAGTTTAGATGGCTTTTATAAGTTTATTCGTAACAGGGCAGACATTTTGGAAACCACTACAATAAATAGAAATGGCAAAGAAAGTAATAAAATTGTTGAAAGTACAAACCCTAACAGGAGTAATTGGAACAATAAAAATTATAATTCTACAATGAAACCTAATAAAGAATTTACAAAATCAAACTCCTTTGCCATATCTACAGAAAATGTCAGTGAATATGTGTGTTTGTGTTGTAATGCACAAGGGCACAGGGTGTATGAATGTTCGGAATTTAAAAAAATGAGTGTTAATGACAGACTTAACCTAGCATCAGAATTAAAACTTTGCAAAAACTGTTTAAGAGAGGGTCACAATGCATTTCATTGTTTTTTGAAAGGCTTTTGTAAGCATTGTAAACAGAAACATAATTCTTTGTTACACTTGCATAAAAATATTCAAAGAAACATCAACACTAGCTTACCTGTCACCACTCCTACGTCACCGTCCACCCTCCCGTCGCCACCAGAGCCCTCGCCTGCACCAAACGTACCCGTGACGCTATCAGCTGTCTCTGTCGGCCAAGTTCTATTGTGCACAGCTATAGTGCGCATATTTAATGAGTGCACAAATGAAACTCATACGGCTCGGGCGCTATTAGACACTGGTAGTCAATCGTCATACATAACGGAAAAGTTAAAAAATAAATTAAACCTGCTGACTCAAACTATTGAACCAATACGTGTTTCAGGCATTAATAACATTTCTTTTGACATAATGCAGAAGTGTTATTTAAAGATAGGTTCAGCGTATAATTCGTTTAATGCAAGTGTAAACTGTCTGGTTGTACCTATGATTACAGGAATGTTACCAAACGCGCCAGTAGATAGACAGGAGTTGCAAATACCTAGTGATATCCAGCTAGCAGACCCCGAGTTTCATCGTCCCTCTGAGATTGATATACTGTTAGGGGCAGATGTTTTTTGGGACATTGTAGGTTCGAAGCGTATCACATTAGGTATAGGAAAACCAATATTGCAGCATTCCCATTTAGGGTGGCTAATCAGTGGCCCAACGGGTACTACTTCACCCAGCCACGTGACATGCAATTTTACTAGGGAAATACATGATGACCTTCAAAGGTTTTGGCAAATAGAAGAGCTCAACGCGTCAGACGAGCCTGGTTTTAGCCATGAAGAAAAGTTATGCGAATTACATTTTAACGAAAATATGAATAGACTTCCTAGTGGAAAATTTTCAGTAAAAATGCCAATGAAAGAGGTTCCTGAAGAAGCACTTGGTGATTCTTTTTATTTGGCAAAAAAGAGGTTTCTTAATTTGGAGGCAAAATTTAAGAAAAATCCATGCTTTAAAGCAAAGTATGTAGAGTTTATAAATGAATATCGTTCATTGAACCATTTAACAGAAGTGACCAAGCCGGAGTTCGGATACTACTTACCGCACCATGCAGTAATCCGCGAGAGCAGTGAGACTACTAAACTTCGCACAGTTTTTGACGCTTCTATGAAAACTAGTACTGGTAAATCACTAAATGACATACAGTGTGTAGGCCCTGTAGTACAGGATGACTTACTTTCAATTTTGTTGAGATTTCGTTGCCATCGGTATATACTGACTGGTGACATACAAAAAATGTATAGGCAGGTTGAGATAGATCCGTCACAGAGGCACCTTTTACTTATCATTTGGAGGGACGATGAAACTAAACCTCTTCAGGTCTTGCAGCTAAATACTGTCACCTATGGGACAGCTTCTGCGCCATATTTGAGTACAAGGTGTATTCTGCAGCTGGCTCGCGAGTGTTCAGATTCTCGAATAGCTAATATTTTAGAACACGATATATATATGGACGATTTGATCACTGGAGCTCAGTCAGAACAACACATAAAAGAGATTTATGAGAAAGTCACTAGTGTGCTTTCTTCTGGATGTTTTCCACTGCATAAGATACGCACGAACTGTCCCATGGTGCTACAGGGAGAAGCAACCCCTGATACTTTAGAGCTTAGCAAGCAATCAACAGTATTAGGACTCAATTGGTCACCTACACCAGACAAGTTGCACTTTGCAGTAGATATTGATAAAAAAAGAAAAATAACTAAGCGAATTATTATCTCTTCCACATGTAAATTATTTGATCCGTTAGGACTTTTGTGTGCTTGCATAATTACAGCCAAAATTATTTTGCAGCAGTTGTGGAAGGAGAAGCTGGATTGGGACGACCCAGTACCGGCTGTTATTTCAAAAAAATGGTTACACATAATAGAGAATTTAAATTATTTGCCTAATATTGTTTTGCCTAGAAACGCATTGTGTAACTCTCCTTGTTCAATAGAACTGCACTGTTTTGTCGACGCTTCACAGGAGGCCTACGGGGCCTGTGTGTATTTACGATCTGTTGATGACAAAAATAACGTTTTAGTAAGACTACTGTGCGCTAAGGCGCGAGTCGCACCAGTGTCGATGATGACTATACCGCGGCTTGAATTAACCGCTGCATTGCTCGGAGCGCGGCTGTCAACAAAAGTACTCAAATCAATTCGTTTTCCAATAACTCAAAAGGTAATGTGGACAGATTCCACTGTTGTGTTAGGATGGATAAAAACACAACCTAAAGTGCTTAAGACCTTTGTTGCCAACCGCGTTATTGAGATTTGTGAGCTTACTCAAGGGTTTTCTTGGAGGCATGTCCCTACAAGCCTCAACCCTGCAGATCTAGCTTCTAGAGGCGTTAATCCTCAGCGTTTGCAGGATGAACCCTTGTGGTGGGAAGGACCTTTCTTCTTGAGAAAGGACGCTCATGCTTGGCCTCACCAGCCAACCACTAATACTGATTTGCCCGAGCTTAAAGTATATGTCACAGTAGGTGTTGAGGAGGTATCTCGGGGTGCTCTAGTTGTTGATTTCAAAAAATATTCGAGCTATAATTTTCTAATCCGATCATTTGCTTATGTATTGAGATTTATTTACAATCGTAAACAAAACGATGAATTAACGCTCATGACAGAAGAAATATTCAGATCTTGTACAGCTCTTATTAAATTGTCTCAAGCTGATTCCTTTGAAGCCGAAGTAAGAGCGCTCACAAATTTAGAGGCTCTACATAAAAAGTCCAAACTTGTTTCATTAAATCCATTTATGGATTCAGAGGGTGTGATGAGAGTTGGTGGCAGATTAGAAAGGTCAAAATTTGAATATAGTAAAAAACATCCTATCATTCTTGACAGTAAGCACCCATTTACCATTTTGCTAATGAAGCATAAACATTCATACCTATTTCATGCAGGTCCCCAACTTCTTCTTTCTTCTATACGAGAAGAATATTGGCCTATCGGGGGAAGAAACCTCGCCCGAAAGACTGTACAAAAATGTGTAATATGTGTACGTTACCGTGGTGAGACTAGGAACCCGATAATGGGTCACTTACCATTTGATAGGACTAATCCAACGTTCCCATTTTATTCAACTGGTACCGACTTCGCCGGTCCCTTTCAAATTTCCAGTAAAAAGGGTAGAGGTAATCGTATTAGTAAATGCTATTTGTGTGTGTTCGTTTGCTTAACCACTAGAGCTTTACATTTGGAAATTGTGAGTGACCTTAGCACTCACGCCTTCGTTTTATGTTTGCGTAGATTTGTTTCGCGAAGAGGGAAACCCTATCGAATCTATTGCGATAACGGAACAAATTTTGTGGGTGCTAACAATGAACTAGGTAAGATGGTGCGCTCCAGTCGGGAGGCTGTAACCGATTTCGCCTGTACCGAAGGTATACGTTTTAAATTTAGTCCGGCATATTCTCCACATTTCGGAGGTATTTTTGAGGCAGGAGTGAAATCCGCCAAACATCACTTGAGAAGGGTAGCCGGTAATGCTTCGTTAACTTTCGAAGAGTTAACTACTTTATTCACGCAGATAGAGGCAATATTAAATTCGCGCCCACTGTCACCTATTTCATCGGATCCTTTGGACTTAAACCCCCTTACCCCCGGGCACTTCCTTATCGGGCGGCCACTGATGTCGGTGCCTTCTCTTACAGCCGAGGAGACCAGCACGAAGTACCACATTATAGAGAAGATCCGAAGGGACTTTTGGGAGAGATGGACAAAGGAGTTCATCGCTGAACTGCAACAACGCACAAAATGGAAGCAAGGTACTGCAAACCCAAAGATAGGGGACTTGGTACTAATAAGGGACGAGAACCAACCACCACAGCGCTGGCGACTCGGCCGGATAACCAAGCTGCATGAAGGAGGCGACAACATATGCAGAGTCGTAGATTTATATACTGCAAGGGGAACGATTCGCAGAGCTGTTCACCACATCGTTCGCCTGCCCGTGGAACCAGATCTACTTTGAAAGCTGAGAGAGAGCTTTCAAGGGGCGGAGAATGTCCACGCACGTTCTAAACCTGTGCTCAAACGCACCCAACGGGGAGCGGGGCGCGGGGGTACCGCTGCCCGCCAGACCCACCAACGCCGCCGCAGCTATCGCGTCGTTAAATTTTAATATCTATAACTTTAATACAAAGACTAATTGTAATCTTTCAATATAGAATTGTAATTAAGTAATCTCAAGTTTTATTGGCTCCATTGGAGCAAACCTCAACAATTGTAAAACCTATACTATTTTCGAGTAACTATACAAATACTTTTAGTTACCAAAAAATCTTGGGAGCGTCAGAGGAATAACATCAATTCCTATTGATCGTAGTAGGCAATGTGCTTCAATGGAAATAAATTACATACCAGTGAACTTGAAACATCATAGAAGATCGAGTTAAATTTGCTAGTTAGTGTACACGATTGCGAGCATGGACTCGCCAATCCACAGAATGTGCAAACTAGCAGTCAACAAGAACATAAACTTTAATTTATAGACAAAACAACAAATCTTTCTTTACCTTCGTTTAATTTAGTAGTCAATAGGTAGAGTCATTAAATCACCAACATTACGCGTAAATTGCTCATTTTTACATAACATCTGCGGAGAATGCCAACTCCTTATTTGATGGAGAATGCAGCAGGATGTTTGCACGTGGTGACACGAATGGCGTTGAAACAATCAGTTTCCTGCCCTTTGACGCAGAAAATGATAAATCAATATTGTAACTATTCTACACTGAGTAAAGTCAAATTACATTCTGATATTTATAAGAATTATATGGTATGTACCTACCTAGAGGTAAACGAGCTGGTGGTAAGTACGCTCAGAAGCTTACAGGTATTTCTAATTTTAGGATTTCAAATGGGTTGCGATGTCTAAAGACTTACGTTTTGCATTAATGCTAACGGTGCGAATACTGCTACATGGTGACCGGTTAGCAGACAAGATGGTGGTTCAGACTACCTTTAAATCGTCTAATCCAAATCCGTTAAAAAAATCAACTGTCTTATCCTTTAAACCTACCGCCAAGAAGTAGCGTTTATATAAGACAATCGGTGAAATTACTATAATAGAGGCATTCCCTTTCGGTTCTTAGGGTTGCAAATGCACTACCAACCCTGCTTAGTTTTGAGAATTCAAATGTCTATGGGTCTCAGATCCCACTTACTATCAGGTGGCATGTGTGCTCATTTGCCTTCTATATGGATGAAAAATCATTTAATTGATATCCTATCTTCAAGACCCTATCACTACGTAATGGAACTGAATAAATATCTATATTAGTAGAATGTGACACCGATAAGAAGCTCATTCTGGAACTGGTTTTCTGTGGATCCCTGGTCCACGTGCGGCGGCAGGTGACTTTAAAGACGCCATGTGGCTTATGATTAGGTGTGAAGAAAGATACTTATGTGGCCACATATGCTGCCACGCCCACACAAGCATCAAAAGGGACGGCTTGATGACTTCCGCGCGAAGAACCTGAGATGGAGATAGTCCGAGATAGTTTGCGCGTGCCTTGATTGCAGCGTCAAATTCACATAATTGTTGTTAACTTTAAAACTAGGTTTTTTGTTAATGTACCTAACATTTAGTAAAAAAACTGGTTTAGGTACCGGGATTAAGAGGTTATAAGTACTCAACTATTGAATCAAAAATCATCATAAAAGATTTCGAAGATTCAAACAAAAACATGCGACAATGGTGTCATGTTTGAAAAATAAAACTATCGAAGATTTTGTTTCTAACCGTGTTTTCACGTTTAAGTCTCAAGAAAATATACCTAATCAAGTTTAATACACCCAAAGGACAAAAAACACTCTTCGATTTCAAGACAATACTTTAGTTTATCAGAAAACACAATAATAATAATAATATAGTTTGATGGACGCAGTCTTAGTGGGGTCTAGGCCACTGTGTAAGATGGTGACGTTTGTTCCACGGTGATTAATGTGTTGAGCTATCGTAGTTTACTGCGGTATTTCCCCAACCCACCGACCATGATACTTAATTCTTAGTAATTCACAAGTTTTTATCGTGTTTACAAGGATCTCCATTATCTGACCGGATACATTGCAGCAAAGGCATAACTACAAATAAAATCCAGCAGAACTGCACTCACGAATGTACGTGATAGGAATGCAAATCAGATGCACTTGTTAAAAACCAAGTCTGCTCTTAGTACGTGCATCCATATTTTTATAGAGCTACAAATAAAATTCAGACTTAACACGAATGCCTTTAGTATTTCAATTAGTTGTCTTTCATTCCATATGTGACGTTGTGTTTGAAATGATTTAACATGCATTCATGTCTAGGTCATAATTGAATGCGATTGCAATTATTGATTGTTTATTTTTGTTTCAGATGTGACACGCGATTTGGATTGGAAACATTACGAGAAAATTTAACCAAAATGGATGAAAATTTACAAGATGGAATGAAAAGTGGTTATGCGGCTTGTTGCAGGCAAAATTATTTTATATTACACAGCTCGAACAGGTTTAAAAAATACTCGTAGCTGGATGAGGCTTACCTTCTGCCGTACCCAGAGACATTTTAAAGACAGTTAGCTCGTTCCTTTTTCAAACTTGTGGATGAAAAATCTTCACAGGAACAACTTCCTACTTTGATGTTTAATAACCGACTCTGATTACGGCCGTAAGCATACAGCATAGAAGCTCGACTACTACGACTGTTACAGAGCGTACCTACTAAGTAAATTTGACCGAAAAAGATTTTTAACAAAACAAAATTTAGTTATACCAGTGTTTGTATGTCAAAGTAACCTAATATTTAGATGTCATTAACGGTTTATTCTGTATTTTGGTTACTGAGACGTGTAACTCTAAACGCAAAACTGTGTCTGTAATAATTAGGTATGGTATTATATTTTTGTCCGAAACACAACCTCTAAAAATCATAGGTAAATACAAAAATAATTGAGGAAAAAAGTTGTTTACGATGTCAATCTTGCCCGATTTCTTTACGAGATTCTTGGAAGTTGTTACGAAAATCATCTTGATAAAAACATTGTTATATAAGTAGACAATTTGCTATAATAGGTGTATTAAAAGGCTACATGTTAAAGTGTATACATAGACCGGTGAGTGTTTTTATATCAGTTGTTTTCAATAAGTTATAGAAAGTGTTTGCGACGAAAGGTCACCAAAATGGTCGATATTGATTGATATTGAATGATTTCTAAAATTTGTTGTTACTTACATTTATCGTTAATTAACGACTAAAGTAAGGCTTAAAATTATGTACCTAAGGTCGCCGTCAATAGAACTTGCGAACTATGTAAACAAAACCAAACAAACCAATTCACCATGATTACTCGATAATCACGTACTTTTAAAGATCAAGTGAGGGCTTTGCAACGATTTATACACTAAATCATTATTTTCATATTAAGTTTAAGATGAAATATCTATTCATTATACGTTATTCTTAATAAAACCACGCTTGCTGAATATTTGAGGTTAGGGGAAGATTGGTACCATTCGTACACGGGGAACATTCATACAGTCGCAATTACAACTAATCAGATCGGAGTATTTACACGATTTTGCGTGTGTGCGTAGCCACTGGTGCCAGCCAGTTGTCAACAAAGTTAGGCGACAATGCTGCCATTGCGAGCGACTAGGTAGGACATTGTGTGTTTTGGCGTGCTCAAAGTAAATACAGTACTGATGTTCAGGCGTGTTTTGTGGCTCAGAAAAGTAGAAATTACAAAAGAATTTTTATTAAACTATAAGTAACCATGGTCATGTTTATGATAACGCTTCAATTTTCTTGCTGTTTGTCAACGTTTCTTGTGTAGGTTGTGATATTTTATTTTTAACCTTCGGGGTAGTTTCATACACCATATAAATATTTATTTCATACTAACTTTGTGCAGGTTTTTTGTAGCGTTAAAAAAACATATTATCATATATATTTATTTGTGATTAATAAATCACATTTTTGGTTGTAATTAACTGAGTTTTTTATTTGTATGAAGCTACCCCACACCGTCTGAACGTATGAAAATGAACATGTACGAAAGTACCCCGCTTATGGGGTGGATTCGTACATTTGCCACTTCACACTTAAACTCACTTTATTAATATATTATAAGAGTTATTGAAATCAAACTTTTTTATAACATGGCTAAATATATGTGTAATGATTTTATACCTGATTGGGGAATTTATATTGATTAGCTTTTTAAAAAATATATATAGTCTAAAAAGTGTACGAATGGTGCCAATCTTCCCCTATGTGTCAAACAGTACTAATTTGTTTACATAGTTCGCAAGTTCTATTGACGGCGACCTTATAATTTCTCTCTGTTGAAAACGAAATTATTTAAAAAGTATTTGAAAGAAAAACTTTGACCTTCATACACAGTTGTACAATCACCTAGTTTTTAAATACTATTAAATACTATCACCTAGTTAATGATCTTAAGTAAACTGAAAAGAACTAGCAATAAATTTGGTCAAGTACTTTTTATTCAAAATCGACAGGTATATTTGTAAGAAATTGTGTAGGAAAAACGCAAGTGTTTCTAGTTAGGTATGGGATCAGGATCACCTATGTATACTCAAGGGGTCCTAATGAAAAAGGGTTTAAGTGTAGTATACTCCGTTCATGTATATACCCTTTTTTATTACGAGTTAAGGTTGAACCACTGAACCGCACTAGAGTGACGCTGCAGCGGAAAGCGCGTCGCGGCAAAATATTCTCGGGGAGTCAACTGTATCGCGTCTCGCCGCGCCTCATACTGCAGGGTAGTGATTCTCTCAAAAGCAAAGGTGAGCGAATGTAAGAGTGAATGTCCAAGCGGCGAGTTTAAATAGTCCCGTCAGAGCGAGCAAAACACATTTTAGCGCGTGCATTCTCAATTAGGCAGCTTTATACGTTCGAGAAGTCATGCTGCCAAATTGAAACACGCGCTGAAATGTGTTTTGTTTGCTTTGACGGGACTACTTAAACTCGCCGCTTGGACATTCACTCCTGCGTTCGCTCACCTTTGCTTTTGATAGAATCACTACCCAGTGCGTTTTATTTCATAAGAAACAGTGGCAAAAATATTCTTGTTGCTGCGCCGCTCCGCTGCCGCGACGTGCCACTCCGCTGCAGCGCCGCTCTAGTGCGGTTCAACCTTTAAGTCGACTCGTACCCTTTTTCACTAGGACCCCAGTGACAGAATTATTGGACACTTAGTTCACAAAGCGGAATATGTTTCGTATTGTGACATTGCTCACTTTTTTTTATTAAATGTGCTTGCGAATTTTATGTTATAAGTACCTACCTAACGAGAAAATTTATATTTTCCATTTATAATAAGTGTTATCTATCTACTTGTAAATAGGTTTTATGTATGTAAATCTGTCTTTAAAGTGCTTGTTATGTCTTGTCATACAAACAATGTTTAATTAGTCTAAATGTACCTACATACCTACTTAAATACCTATTAACGTTCATTAATGCTCAGTCAATTCACAATAAGATGATCGTGAATATAGTGATCACTCAAGCAGGGACCTTGTCGCTTTAGTAGAATGTTTAAACGACCGGATAGGTAAATTTTTCAAATAAATAAATACATATCAGGAGACAGTTTAATACAAACGGACCCAGTCCCAAAACTAAGCCAAACTAGGCTTGTAACTTGTTATATATATATACTTGTAGTACATAATATATTACAAGCCTAGCCTATAACGACGATAAACATACTTGTACATATAGAGACAAACAGACTTAAATAAGTACAAAGAAATCATTCAAGACTGAAGAATCTAATCGTGGTCATCACACAAATATTTGACCATGTACCGGGAATCAACCAACTAAAGGACGTGATTAAAGCGACAGTCCCAATGTGATCATTTAATAAATACAGGGTGCCTCCGACCTTGGGGCTTTAAATGCAACGATCGGTTCTACCCGCTAAACTGAACTAATTTTGTTCTGCAACATTAAAAAATAACTTAAGTTTGGATAACTAATTAATGTTAAAGTCTATTTGTAAAATCAGTGTATTAAATCATATAATCACATTCACAAAAAAAAGAAATTTAAGTTGGACACATTTTTAACAACTTACAGAATAAAAGAAATTCGGTTTCAGAAGTAGAAATGATCCATGCATTTGACCCTTCACAGGGCAAAACTAAAAATAGAACTGAATTCTAGCCTAATTAGGTTTCTCCTATTCGCACAAAATTATTTTAATAAAAAATACAAAAGTATCAGTTGTAAATGGTCATTTTTAGTACCAGGTTTTAAAATTAACCTATATATAGGGTTAAAGCCCCAAGGTCAGAGACACCCTGTATATTCCGTAAAGTAGCAGTTGCCTAGATAAGCATCAAATTGTGACTTTGACTGTACATACCCACTTAACCTATTCATATAAATACGCCATTCCAGCTTTAATTAAAATATTATCATATCCAAATAATAATTATTTACGTCTTTATTTATTGTACCTATGCCTAATAAATATTAATAAGCAACTGCTGTTTTATTTACCAAATTAACTATCCTGCTACTATTGCGCAATTTCCTTCAGAAGTAGTTCTATGAACCAGCTATTAATATATCTAGCTCCACCGTCTATAAATGACATGATTATGAATCATTATCTTTTTCACCCTAGGCCTTAGGGGAGACCGGGTATGGTTGTCACACGGGTTGGTTGTCACTGCGGCCATCCTCCGGCTATCCAGAATTTCTGGAGCGGGCTGAGGTGAAGTAGGGAGGGAGATATAGCGCTGGCGGCCTTTCGACACCGGTCGATGAACTCATTCGTTCATTCAGTTTTCTGTTATGGCCCCTGTGACAACCATACCCTGTCTCCCCTACGCCTACAGGAGGAAGGTAGGTAGGTAGACTAGGCAGAAAGGAAGTCAATCCTGACACTTCCACGAAGTTTCTGAATATTCATATCATAACGAAGTATCTGCAAAATGAAGAAGCACAACCAAGAAGTGTCTGAAAACCTATTGATAATGTTGACAGCAGTAAAACGATGCTGTTATAACTATCCCTTTACACGCCAAGAAATAACTTCAGCATTGGCAGTATAATAATCGAAATCGTAGATTAAAGTATTTCTTTCCGTAGGAATTTGCATGTGCTACCTAGGACTTACAGTCCCGGTATTTAGGCATTACATGCAAGAAACGCAATTTTTGGGATTTATTGTACTAGCCACCAAAAAACCCAAAAATCTCGTTTCTTGCTTGTATTGGCTATTAGGACCCTAGTGTTTTCCAGCAAATAATATTTCGTAATTCCGTCAGATAAAAAAATTGTTGATGTATCCCATCGTTCAATCATTATGGAGGTACCTACTCTCTTTCTATACCACAGTACGATTACCGTGCCTATATTATTGATTACGTTATGATTTCCCGCAAAAATCGGAAGTTTACCAACATGAAATCACTAAATGTCGTTTTTAAGGAAGTCCATATTGGGATAACGCTTGAGGAATCTTCTTTCCTTTCTAAAATTCTTGTTTTCCGACGGATTTATAATCAGGGTATCTATTCTACTTTGTCTATTGCCATTTAACAAGATTCTTAATAAAAGGGAGAACATTAAAATTGAAGTATTTATTATTAATATTTCTTCCCTGCGACTTTTTTCGAAACTAATCGTGCGATCGCGAATTCAGCAGCTAAAAATCGTTGAATTTGTTGTTTTGTTATTAACTAATTATTGCAAACATGCAAACATAATTATGTTTACAAAGCATGATTATAGTTTAAGGATGAAATATACATTTGTAATTAAATTAATCTTGTAATTTTTAATTTGAACTTCTTTTTATTACCAAATTATTTCAAAGCATAAATTATGTTTCCACTTTAAATACTTATATTGTGTTGTATTGATTTTAATTATGTACTTACGGCTATCCTACCTGTGAAGCTTCTGTTCGGGAAAGTTCCAAAACTTTTGGATAATTTTATTATACTCGAAAATCTAATTCAAGACCAAAATCCTATCCTCAACGGGCGCACATTCGCTGTGATTACTGCATTTTGGTTTAAGTGTAGGTATTCTTATCAATAAAACTTACGCTAATATTACTGGTTACACGAATTCTCTATCATGTTTTTATGAAATAATGTCTGTCAGATTTTGGTCTCTTATTAGATTTTCGAGTATAGACCTATTATAATAAGTGTTAATCCGGGACATGCTCTGTTTGTGTAGAAATTTCTTCCTACGTACTTTTAATGTCTAAAGTAGGAAATATCCAAAATATATTAATATTTTGTAATATACCAATAGTCGGCCAAATAGTAGTCTCCCAACTTTGACACTTCCTGTAAAATAAATTTGTCGTTTCAAATATGTATAAAGTTCAAAAAATAATTCAACCTTAGGTTGGCAGACCTCATAATTCAGCTGATTTGACCTTCTTCTCAATTAGGTAAAGTTAGTACCTAAGTAATTGGTTTTTTTTTCAGTAGGCAACTAAGCAATCTGGCCTAATTGAGCTAGTCACTGGTTAAAAGCAACAAGGTGCACAAAAATTATTACTACTTATGTCGATGACTGCACGTAAGTAAACGCGTCATAACCGTTGAATACTTCTCGGGGTTAATCTATGGAAGTCCATCACGAAGTCAGGATAAGATAATTGCAATGTCTCGCTTGGGAAATTAATCGAGTACGGAAATATTAACGCTCCTATGGTTGTCCATCGTCGACAAAATCTTCGTCCTCCAAGGGCAAGAGGTTAGTCAACAGCAAACCCATCATCAATCAAAATAAAAAACAAAGAAATAAAAGGTCTTACAGGACAACAAATATATTATCACCTTAATATGCAAGTCATACATCTGTAGTAAAAGAGTTCCTTGCTCGATTGATTAGCCCTACTTCATGAAAAAAAAGCGGATATTTGGATTGGATTCGATAATTCTAACCAAAAGTTTCTAAATCTTCGACGACTTAGGAGAGATATTAAACTAAATATTGAATCCTGTGTGTTTAAACAATATCATAACGGATTGGACTTTCAAGGGCTGCAAATTACAAACAAACTTGGTTCCCTGGGCTAACATCAAGTTATCCCAAACAATTACAAAACCATATAAGTAAATTATGGTTTATTACGTGGGAACCTGTGGCGGCTGTGGCCCGATTCACGAAGCTGCAAGTTAAAAATTACAAGCGAAACTCTTTCTACCAAAAGGATTAACTCCTTTTGGTAGAAAGAGTTTAGCTTGTAATTTGTAACTTGTTGCTTTGTGAAATGGGCCGCTAATGTACGCGGAATAACAACTTAATAGCTAACTATTAGGTTATTGTTTCGTGAAACTGCAGCAACGCCATATATGTTTTAAATTAGTTGTAGGTAAGTAAGGTATCTAGATTTCGCCGTAATTTCAGAGGCCCTAGCCAAGATGCAAACGCTACGGTTTTTCTTTTCTATCACTTAAAATGTATGGGCTGACAGTTGGCCCATGGTTTCTCGCAATGCACGAGAATGTCAATAGAATGTCATACATTGTGAGTGGTAGAAAAAAAAACCCGTAGCGTTTGCATTTTGGCTAGGGCCTCAGTTTCGCGATGAAGATGTGTTAGCTCGGTAAGAAACAAAGCTAAATTTTTCGAGAAGTGTAAGGCAATAATAATAAAAGTTTTAAGAAGTTGTTACTGATGGTAAGTTATAACCGCTGCCTATGAAGTCATACTGCCAAAAGTGCCTTAGGAGTTCGATCTTGCCGGCTTACGGCTGCTGGCGACATTTTGAACTGCCACAGCCACGGCACCCGGTCGCCATTAAAACAATGCATCAATCAACCTTATCTTAGTGGTAGGGGTATGTACCTCAGCGGAGGTATTTGCTAAATATGTATTCGATAATCTCAAGCGTGAAATGAGAATATATCAATGGCGTGTATAAACTGAAACATTGTAATAGGTGTTGAGTGTTGGTAGACCGAAATAATAAATAAATAATGTAATACCTATTTACAGAGTTCAACATGAATACAATTATAAATTAAAACTAAACGTATTTAAATTAAAATAAAAGTAGGCTACTCAAATATTTATACATATAAATAATTATCACTATAAAAAGATCACACCCTCTAGCAGGTCCTTTGAAGTCTTAGGATTGCAGTCTGAAGATTGTAGTCTTGAGAATTAAAATGTCTATGGGTCCCAGATCCCACTTACCATCAGGTGGCTTCTTCTGGCCACAAAAAATCGCTAGCTTCGTAGACAAGGTTACTCATCATCATCATCACCCACAACTAGGATATCCTCATCGTCAATGTCCTGTGACATGAATCGGCAGCGTCCGGTTGCTGACGTCACCAGTCTTGTCAAGCAGTCTGCTGCCGAAGAGGCGCGGCTTCACCTGACGTCGCTGCCAAGACATTGCCAACACGTGCGTGTTGTGGCCGTCAAGTCATTCGATTTTGTTTAATTAGTTAATTATACAAAGATTAAAAACTATCAATTCGAATGGAACGAAGTTAATCGCAAGGAAATTCCGCAGTTGCTGTCATGCTCAACGATTTTTTATGAGCGTCTCAATGTCAATGTCATAATTAAATTATATAATGTACCTACACATCGAATACACGCGTCACGTCGCACTCGCTTATAAATAATAAATATTGATTAAATCCAAAAATAACATCTTGCTTCTAACACAAAAACATGATGCTAATTTCGGATTCAATCATAAATAAAAACGCGTAATAAAAACCCGTTGCAAAAACTAACCACGCCTTTATTCCTGCATGTTGTTTGCTGAGATTTGCGTCATTACTTACTTATGTTCATTAGCTAAATCACTAAAGCCTTGCGGTTGCGTACATATGTGTGAGCATGTACAAACGCAACTGATATTCAATCGCGCAAAAGTACGGCGTAGTGTTTACGTCAATTTGTTCCGAAACGTTGTTGTGATTGCTTTACGACTACACTCGACAACCGCATCCCTCAAGTGATCTTAGTACCTAATGCTTGGATAAATCATTTTCTGATCGAAGAATCTTCCACGAACACTGTAGGTACTTAGAACTTACTAGATCGGAAAAACCATTGCTATTTGCTGTACAAGGACAGTGATTTCATGACAATAAGCAATCGCAAACAAGAGCTGGATTTTTTCCATTCTCTTTGTAAAACGCTATGAAATTATGTCCGGATGTTTTTCCCAAGAAGGAATTGTCCCTATATTTACATTGTTTTTATTGGTACTACTTAAGTAAGTAGGAACTTAATTGCTAATTAAATCGATGATGTTAGGTTAAAAAACGCCAGTCTAAAAAAGAACCAAGTAAGGAAGGACGCGTCCCCGTCGAATGTATACTGAACGATGGGGGACATAACTGTTGTCTTGTTATACCAAAGAGGAGGACGACTCTCACACTCTTGACAGAATATGGGAACATCGAACTAGGAATTTAGGAATAGGTACCTACTCTGAAAATTATCTATTATGCGGATTTGTAGTAAGTAGGTAATAATAATGTTTTGGACAATGGACACACATGAACACAGATCTATTTTAATGAAATGGGGTTCAGAAACTATTTAATATTTCTTTTGATGGCAACCTATAAGCGTTAACTGGTGCCACCAATGGAATTTGCAATAAACAAAGGTCTTTCATCTTTTAAAAAATCCTTGTCTCTTTGATGGTTTAATCCTCGATCCATTCTACATTTTTCGCGAATGTTTTCCCACGCACGTTGGCATTGTGGAATTCGCGTTCTGCGAACAGATGTACCTTCAAAGGATGTTCAGCATATACACTCAAGAGCGTTCAAATCAGAACTCGGCATGTACAAGTTTACGAATACCCGTGAATCGTTTTCATTGCTTTTTTTATACTCATTACTTAAAGAACCATAACCACGGGGCATAACGCTAAATTAAACGTAAAAAAAGAGTGTAGGTATGGAATTGCCATAAGCGCTTGACACGACCGTCCGGCAGCTTACGTCAATCGCCAATCCTAAATATAGGTACATTTTCGATAACTATAACGTTCACCGAATGCATCTTGTCAGTGACTTATCGTTTAGCATAATAAGTAGTTGTATCCATTTATCTCTAGTAGTTTGAGACTAGATCCTAGATCGACAATCAACGACGTCGACGGCAATCAACTATTAATGCATTGTTCTTAATTGGTTCAAAACTACACTCTGATGAACTTCCTTAATAGTCTCCGAAAATAGATGACGTCTGCTAATGACACCGGCGGACGTATCTAGGACAAAAGCTTTTGAACAGGCAAGTAATTTTCAGGTCCATTTGCAGGATCGGTTCATTAATGAAGTATTCAAATAGTCCGCCCGTAGACGGATTCGGCCATTTGACGGTAAGTTCATGGAATTTCAGAGCATCCCGGATGAACTATTAGGAAAGTTTGTTGCACGTAAGTTCAAGTTGTTGCAACTTTAGTTTTCAGCGTTGCGCTGGAAATCATGACGAAGACGCTTCCATTATTTTGGAACGTTTGCGTTTTCCATGACGATGGTATATGGAAAGAATGTTTACCCAAAAAATATTAAGTTTTGGCGTGTAATTGAAATGCTTCACATACCTTACCTTTGCTTTAAGTACCTATTAGAAGGGGCGTCATTAATAACGTGGATTTTTTAACTCTATGTTTTCATTATGTCTATTGTCCAACAGTGACCTAATATGTTATTTAATGATTAAAATTACGGTACCTAAAGGATTGTTTGTCGTTCTGACTTCTTTAATTAATTCTGCATTCTGGTGAACTCGTGCGGCTTGGTCTGACGTCGCTGCCGAAACATGTCGCGCGATGTTGCAAGACAAAGTTCCGCGAAGTCTCGCGACTTCATTTGACGTCACTGCTGCCAGGCGTCCACAATGTCGCCAAACCTGTCAAGGGAAGTTGCACGATTTCGTCTGACGTCGTTGACCGACACGTGTGGCGAGACAGCATTGTCCCCAAGACTTATTCTGTTTAAATGGCATGCAACTAATAAAAACCTAAATAACGGCACCGTAGCCAGGGCCTCTATTCTACGCGGTAAAACAATATTGCTATAGACATGTTATCGTATTGTTTTTAACTCGGCCGCCATTACTGTCAAGTAGTTAAATAGAGCTATCGTAACGTTGACAATACGATAATTTTCCAAAAGCAATATTGTTTTACGGAGTTGAATAGAGGCCCAACTTTTTCATTGGGTATCTTATCTATTTCTGTAAATAACACGAAAGTATAAATCGAAAAAAAACATAGTCTTGTGCACTTGTTTGGAAATAACAAGTAACCTTAGGTATGTTCCTACATATACATTTAAGTAGGTAACTACTGTAGGTTATTAAGGTGAAGCGAAACCAAACATGGACATTGTTAATGCGTGTTAAAAATAATGGGTAATACCCCGACCATCGTACAGGGTAAGTATTTATTAGCAACTTCATTACTCATTACTAAAGCGAAACAGTTGTTTAAAAAATGCACCGCACGATGAAACCAGTTTTCAGCCTTGAATTTAACAAAATGTAAACATGGGCACGTTTACTATAACCTGACCAGGAAACGTTTCGCGAGACAGCCCATAGGAGGTCAACGGTGAGAAAACGGTTTTTCGGAATCTTTTGACCTTGTTCCACATCCGTCTTTCCGTATTTTTATTGGTATTGAACAATATTTTCACGGTCAAGTAAATGAACTTTGATTCTTACTCAAAGGTTTAAATGTCCAAACTGTAAAAGTCACGATTGAAATGAACGTTTGAATGACTTTAAGCCGTGGTCACGTGTCGCTGTCACATAAGTTTCCGTCAAAAAATAATTTTGGGAGAAGCTTTTGCGGTCCATCGTATTTTTTTTGCTTATACCAGATCAAACTAATGAGACCCAACACGGTTGGTCTAGGTTAAATAAAGTTGCGTAGATCCAATCGCCACCTTCCGACTCCATCATCAGATCAGCTCTTGCATATTGCATTGTCATCGGGTTTCATATAACGTAGTTCAAAATTCAGTCTATTCCATTAACGGGAACTAGTTCAAAATTAACTTGCAAAGGAAAATGGGTAGAAATATATATCCTTTTTAATTCTACAACGATTTTAAGTAGCGGGGGACCTCAAATAAAACTGTAAGAGATATTTAAAAAATCCGGTACATCGGGACGCCTATATAGACGAGGTTAGCATAATTACTTTGAAACACCGCTGTCTTTGCATGGCCATAACTTTTTTCACACAAAAGTTTCGAACTACCTGCCATAGTAATCGTTTTACAATTTAGAATTACCTATCCGGTGACATATCGCTTGTCCTCATTGGTCATATAGGCCAATTAGCCCACCCTCCTTTTGTTTGACGGACCACTTACATACATACGGATAGTGCAAGTTAAATAAAAACTTGTAAAAAAATAAGCAACAGACCCTAATTTAAAAAACTAATTTCGAAATTACGTTAGCTCCAACCATTGGTCTCGATTTAGTCTCAAGTGACGAGTGGCAGAGACTCGGCACCTCGGAAGTTTCGAATTTAGTGGTACGTGATACCCTGGTCTAACTCCATCCCTCGAACGTCAGTACGAAGTCATTGCTGCATGTTTTATACCTGCTAAATGTTTAGAAGACTATAAAAGTTGCCGGCGGTTAAGACATGATTAAATGGCAGCGATTAAAGTAATGTAACTCAATAACAAGCGCGTGTGAGCGAACTCCATCGACAAGCCAAACTTTACCTGCACGTCGCGTCCGTAAGGATTACGCGGCAGTTCGTGTCTACGGCCTATAACACAGCCTAAAGCCCTAAAGTCGAATAAAACAAGCTCGAGATGCATTATCATTATTTAGCCAGTAACACGTCCACACTGTACTTACTGAAAAAACACTACACGTTCAATTACGAAAGTGGTCTCCGTTGACTTTTTAGTTAAGTTTAACCGAACATAATTAAACCGAGCCCGCTTTCATTAATTTAATTAATGTGTTGTAGTTTTTCGGTGTGGACAAAGGCAGCGAGCAGTAGAGCGAGTGGAGTTGTCGCTCTGGACAAGGAGCGCCAAAATGCCAAAATTGCGAATAACAAATTTATTTCGACGGAAACAATAATGTGACGTGAAAGCGTCAACCAAAGGGCGCCGTAAGACAAATTGGGTTTACCTTGATCAAGAGCTAGGGTACCTTTGTTTTGGCGAAATATATTTGCCAAATGTATCGTTTTCCGTAACCGTAGATATTTCAGGATTTTATACAAACTAACCTAACCTAACTTATAGGGTTCTACACGATGGTACGGAAATAAATTCTGAAAATTTTATATAACACTAGAGGACGTGGGGGTCGATTTTCGCAAAATCCTAAATCTTAGTGCTCACTTGCATCATGAAAGGAACCCCTGTACCAAATTTCTAGGTACAGTAGTTTCGGCTGTGCGTTGATATATAAGTCAGTCAGGTTTGCCTTTTATATTTATAGAAGATGGGTTGGCAAATGAAAAAGTTTGGTAAACGCAAAAGAAAATACTCATTTTGTTATGAACTTTATACCCTATACAATAAGGTCCATTTTGACTGGCCTAAATTTTAATACAGATTTTTCCTTTGTTTTTGTTATTTCTTAGTCTGTAAACAATGAACACTTCATTTTATTTTTACCATAAAATATAATTAATTATCTGGATTTTTTCAGATTTCGAAGATAAGGGGGGGGCGGTCATTGCAAATTTGGCTATAAATCAAAAACCACAAATTTAAAAAAAAAGTTTTTAAATGTGCAGATTAAGACCTTTCATATGACACCTTTACTAAAAACAAATACGGGCAAGCAAGTTGTATAACTATGCCAAATTTAAAGTTGATAGCATTTGTAGTTGCTGAGAAAACCTACTGTGATATACAGACAGACAACGAAATCTCACCATAAGGGTATCATACTTCTTACCATTTTGCTATGGAACCCTAAAATCAGAGCTCTTGCATGAAATAATGCATATTGCATACACCTACTACTTGGGCTACCGAAAAACGTCTTATTCATGTCAAACGTATTGGACTGTGAGTGTCACGTCACTGTCTGTCACTGTCACTTAATCTAAAATAACATGCGCACGTGTGCTTTAACTAAGTTGTTATAAAATGTTATTATTTGTGTAGTATCGTATCGTGTATATAAATCAAGCAAGATGTTAAAACCAAAAGAGAAGTTGGATGAACTACCAGGTTTTGAGGTGCCAACAGAGGAAACTACTACCGAAAATGAGTCCCAAAGCAATAAGAAGAAAAAAAAGGGATCTGGTGGCTTTCAGTCAATGGGGCTGAGTTTTCCAGTTCTAAAGGGGATCACCAAACGAGGGTATAAACTACCAACGCCTATACAGCGCAAGGTAGGTGGAAATGGCGATAATAACGCATAACCTCAAAATTACTGCTGCGTGTTTGTTTTGATAGAGTTATTGCTGAGAAAGTGAGCAATATATGTTCTGTTGCTTCTGGCGATGTTTTTAAATAGTATATCGGTCAGACCTTTGAAAAACCCCTCTTTTTTATTTTAGTGATAAGATTTTCTAGTAAACATTGAGATCAAGATCATTATAATATAAGTAATAGCAATCCGCCTCACTTAATTTCGGTTAGGACAAAATGAAATATAGTCTTCCTGAGTCAGCTTCTTATAGGTAAACCATTTTTTAAAATTGGTTCTGTGTTTTCAGTGTTTACTCTTGATATACAGCAAACACTCAATTTTACCTCTTTATTATATTACCTGAGGCTGCCTCTAATTTGTGTGCCTTCAAATTATAAGTCCCTAGGATCAGCCATTTAGGCTGTGTGTTGTTTGTCAGACAGTCAATTAGTCTGAATTTTATATGTAAAGATGAATATTGACACACTTTCAGAGAGTCTTTCACTCAACTAACTGGATATAGAATAAAAAGAAACATAGTAATTTAATAAACATTTGTTTTCCAGACGATCCCGTTAGCGCTTGGGAACAAGGATGTGGTGGCAATGGCGCGCACTGGCTCCGGCAAGACAGCCTGCTTTGTGTTGCCAATCCTGGACAAACTCGTGGCGCCTTCCAGCAAACCTACTCCTGGAAAAAACTTCCGAGCGCTTATTTTATCACCTACTAGGGAATTGGCCTTACAGGTATTTTCTTTAGGTTTATAAGCCAGGCACTTACAGTCAAAAACTCAAAGATGGTAGTAGATATTTGTAAAATTGCAGTAGGTTTTGGATCAATTATGTATGTGTGTACTTTATTGTTTATTAATATTATAATACAAAACAACAGCAGTAAATATTTTGCTGTGCACTTTGTTTCACTCACTAAATTGGGAAATGTTATTTCAGACCCTAAAATTTGTCCGAGAACTGGGCAAGTTCACTGGATTGTCATCAGCAGCCATCCTCGGAGGAGAGTCCATAGACCAGCAGTTCAGTGTAATGTCAGGGAAGGCTCCGGACATTGTGGTGGCCACGCCTGGACGCTTCTTGCACATATGCATAGAAATGAACTTGAAACTCGATAACATTAGTGAGTATGCATATCTTTTCTGATTGGAAAGGATAAAAGATCTAGATAAATACAAACTGTTCCAACCAAAATTCTTCTATTATAATAAAAGTGATAACAATATCATGTAAAATGATGATATTGTTCAATCAGTTATAACATATGGGGTTTAATTTGAATCATTTTTCACTCAAACTAAAATTATGTACGGACCCTACATAGATTAAGGAGCTGGTACTGAATTAATATAATTATCGGTTCTCTATCGTTTGCCCGAATTCCATTTGCAGTTCACGGTTTCAGAAAAAATGTCTATGGCAAATGAATATTATGGCAAGCGATACAATTATAGCAAATTAAATTCGGGCTAACAAAGTGATCCGATAATTATCATTTAAAACAAGTGTTGTAATTTCAAAATAGTTATTTAATCAAACTAGCACTCATTTTTCACTTGAGATAATAACATCTTTTTTTATATCTCATTGCAGAAGTAATAGTATTTGACGAAGCTGACCGCCTCTTCGAGCTCGGTTTCGGCGAACAATTACGAGAAATTGTCGCTCGCCTGCCATCTAGTCGTCAGACCCTCCTGTTCTCTGCAACTTTACCCAAAATGCTTGTAGAGTTTGCTAGAGCAGGGCTCTCAGACCCTGTGTTAATCCGGCTGGATGTTGACTGGAAGCTACCGTCTACACTGTGGCTGGGGTGGATATATGTACGAGCGGAACTGAAGACTGCTGCGCTGCTTTTGTTGCTGGATAGAGTGCTGACTGAGACAACACCGCAGGCTGTGGTGTTTGCTGCCACTAAGCATCATGTAGAATATTTAAATCTGGTAAATTGTAGATTAATTTAACTTGGTCTTATATACGTAATGTAATGTAATAATAATGCAATCTAACCAGGCGTAACAGATATGAATACTGGCTGCATGTTTTGCTTACAAAATCTAAAAACCCTTATTCGACTCCATATGGTCTTTATTTTTGTGTTGTAATTATATTGATGAATGTATTTTTTTAGCTTTGTTTCTGAAATTACTGAAACGCAAGAAAAGTTCAGTTTGTTAACATTCAGGTTCAACCCTTGGTTTTTACCCCTGAGACACCTTGTGTATATATATATTTAATGCGTTTGAGTTTAAGGTTTATAAATTAACAAACAGATTTATTGTTCGGATTTTAAGAATCTCTGTGGCTCAAATTCTATATAAACTTCCAGATCCTCCAGAAGGCGGGTATATCCTCAACGTACGCGTACTCCGGCCTAGACCCCTCGGCGCGCAAGATCGCGCTGGCCCGCTTCTGCAACCAGAAGTGCTCGGTGCTGCTCGTGACGGACGTGGCGGCGAGAGGCCTGGACCTGCCCGCCTTGGACACAGTCATTAACTACAACTTCCCTGCCAAGCCTAAGCTCTTTGTTCATAGAGTTGGTGAGTTTTTTTTTCCAAAGATTACTATCAAAAGCTGACTGTATAAATGATTCTATAAAATATGGCAGATAAAAGTCAAACCTGCACGGGTAGCACAAGTTGTACTTTCTCGTTTGTCGCTCAGTGCGTCTCTATCGTTACTGACTAGATAGAAAGGGAGATCCGAGGGACAACCAAGTCGCGGGCAACTTGTGCTAGGCGCACTGATAATGTTGATAGCAGTTAAACAATGCTGTTATTACTATTCCTTCGCACGCAACACATAAGTTTAGCATTGTTTTACTGCTAACAACATTATCAATATTCACAATCTTCATTGTTGTGCAATGTATCAGGATTGACTTTGTATATACCTACCTAGTACTTACTGTTTTATAATGACACTGCTGCACTGTGACACCGTTCTATGGTGGGTCAGGGTTCCATTGGGCTGACAGTACCTTGTGTTCGCTACTTCGAAGATTTGGGCGAATGGCGGAATGGAGATTGTACTCGACATTGACTGACTCGCACCTTTGTCTTAGCTGAACTGTCAGTTGGAGGGCAGTCAGCGCTGTCAGGTTTCAACCCGCGTTTTCCACACAACACCGCGTTTTAACAAGCGCCCAACATCCACCATATTATATCGACTCCGTTTCTGTCATGCGTGCACTCCTGTCTTTTTAGCCAAAATTAGAATCCGGAATCACCTCTTTGTGAATGTGGCTTGGATGTTGGTTCACCAGAGCAGATATTTTTCAGATGCACTAATTATACCCCAGTCCCTGTATGACATACTCTCAAAAGATATCCATAGCCCTGTTAATTTTAAGAAGTTGGCAAAATACATCTATCGTAAAAGATGTGAAAGCTATAATTAAAAAATGAAAAAAAGGAAAGGATTATGACTATTTAGGATAGGGGTTCATAGCACGCTACATGACATTTGGATTCTAATTATGGTCATATAGAACAACAAAGAAAGAGGAGTTGATTGAGTGGTTTTGCAGGGCGCAGCGCCCGCGCCGGCCGCGCCGGGCGCGCGTTCTCGCTCGTGGCGGCCGACGACGTCGCGCACTTGTTGGACCTGCAGCTGTTCCTCGGCGCCGACCTCGTCGCGCCTGCGCAGGTAAATCGCTCCGTCCCACCATTTGCTACAAGGGGTTTAAATTGGGTCTTTATCGTCTGAAATAATTATTTTTGGTCATAATGTGTTTTGATCATATTTATCGCAAGTCATAACGTACTTTTTTAAGAAACTGTTTAGTTTTCAGGATTTTTATAAATCAAACCTATAAACCTAAAAATATAGCATTGTCTACACGTTAGATATTTAAGAAATTCTGAAAAGTTTACTGCGCCAGCAATATAAAAATTATGTCTATCAATAATTATGAATGTGGAAGAAGTGAAAGAGATTTGTCAGGATCGTAGCAGGTGGAAAGAAGTGGTCGCTGGCTACCTCTCTGGGAAACAGGCATGATTAAATGTATGTATGTAATAATTATATCTACAATGTCATTATGACCAAAAAAATATGGGAAACAACAGGTTCCCGTTTAAATTCTCTACCATTAGTCTTTTGTTGATAAAACCGGTTTTATAAAAATAAGTCCACATAGCTTTACGTTACAAATTCTGAAAATTTATAAATAGTTTCAGCAATATAACAATTTGAGAACCTAGATACCGTGACGATCGCGCAGCAATTCTGCTCAAAGCCTCCATTTCATTTTGTTTCGGTCTCTTTCTTGTATATCGCAATCTTATTACGTTATGGCAGCGCTTATTTACTTGACAGTGAGAATTATACTAACATATCGTCAAGTAACAGTTTTGATTAGTTGTATGTTCCGTCTACTATTCACCGGCTAATAATAATAATTAATAGTCCGGAGACGGAGTACCTTTTTTCCCGGAAAATTTGACATCCCCCCAGCTTTTCCAGAAGAAGTCGATACTATAGATAAAGTATTTGTTTTGAAGGTGTCTGAAAGCGGCTTGTCCTGCCCGAGCGGCGTGTGGGGCGGCGTGCCGAGCGCCGCTCTCGAACTGCGACACCAGGACGTCATGGCTTGGGAGAAAAACCACTCGGAAATCGTAAGCTATCGTTTAGAATTATTATTGCCTTGGCCAAAGAACACACATTGGTTTTTAGGACAGGGGTATCTGCTGGGAACTAAGTTCCGGAATCAGCACCGGCCTGCGGCAGCAACAATCATTAGTTATATGTTTTTCACCCGACTGTCGAAGGAGGAGGATAATGTGTTTATCAGCTTAAATACACTTGGGAGCATAGTAATCGAGCCACTTAGTACTGAATTTCCATAGAAAGTTGCTCGATTTCTTTGCTCCCAAGTATATGTATGTATGTTTGTTCCTTTGTGGCGCTATAGAAATTAAATGCGTGAACCGATTTTCATGATTTTTATGTCAATTGTTTTGTCTACATCTTGTAAGTGTCATTAAAGATATGACAATGATTAAAATTAAATATGGCGGCAACCAGACGCCATGTTGTGAAGTAGAAAAAAAACGTCGACGAACTATAAAGGGGCTTCTAAACGGGCCATAATTTTCACTGCAATATGTGGCCGGCAACTATTGGTCTCTTTCTCTAACATACGAGTAAGAGAGGGACGCCAATAGTTGACGGCCACATATTGCAGTGAAAATATTGCCCGTTTACAAGCCTCATTACAAGTGGGGTAACATTATATTATAGGTATTTAAAAAACATAATTATGTTTCTTTCAACATTTTTCATTTTGAATTATCATTACGGATTTATTACAATTTATACTTGGTTAGCAACAGTCGGGTTTTTTTAGGCTTGCTTTTTGTTAGTTATTTAAGGTTTTCGTTCCTGATTGTGTTTATGCTGGGTGACTATTTTAATATACAAATAATGTCCGCGGTCAGAGCCCACTTACTATCAAGTGGTCTGCTCGTTTGCCTTTTCGTTGGCATAAAAATCCTGTTGGTGTCCCGCAGGAGGACGCGGCGCGCGTGTGCGGGCGCGGCTGGCAGCAGTACGTGCGCTGGCGCGAGCCCGCGTCGGCCGACGGGAACAAGCGCGCCAAGCGCACCGACCCGCCCACTACCGCGCACCCCTTCCTGCTCGACGCGCCCGCGCGCGCGCACCAGGACCTGGCCGACCAGATCCGGAACTACACGCCCAAGGGGGTGAGTGGGGGGTAGCGTCCGTCCGGATTAGTCCGGACATGTTCAGACTTTTAGAATCTAGTCCGGACTTTGTCCGGCTCTTTAATTTGTCCGGTATTTTTTTAATTAGATTGAATATGAGTAATAAAACGACATATTAAATAGTGAGTAATCTTTCCATTTTGTTACTGAAAACTCCCGACTTTTATCAAAATGTCAGGCTTTTTGTTAGTACTTTTCAATTTGTAAATGGTAACCCTAGTGGGAAGAGACTGCGCCTTCCGCGCCTAGGCAGATCGGTCCGAGACCACTGCACCCGTCTGCCCTGTCAGTGATTACATTTACCGTTGCTAAATATAGTATTAGTCCACAGTGATAATGTTGAAGATGAATGATGATAATTATGATAATGTCGATGCTACACACCGAACCAAAAAACAGATTCTGTGAATATACCCAAAATGTTTTTATGTGTTCAACTTAAGCTTTTTTTTAAACACAAAAATTCTGCTTTTAAAAAAAAAATATCTTAATTACCATGCCATTCATGTTATGTTTTTTTAATTTGATTAATTTCATACACATTAACGGTCTTCATTTTTCTCGTTATATAAAATAAAAAGAGTTAGTTAAAGGTACGAACCAACAAGTTACAATTCTTTTCAGACCATTCTAGAACTATCAGCTAAGAACGACTCTCCGATGTACATCGCGATGAAGGCCATGAAGCAGAAACACGGCAAAATGGTCCAGCGCGTTAGGGATAGCAAGAAATCGCAGGTAAGTCGAGAGAAGTTTTTTATTTTTCATGTAACGGTCAAGCGTATTTGTTCCTGAGTCTTAGATGTGCTCTATGAATCAAAAATGTCCAAGGATCAAAATTATCCTTACAATGTTTTGATATTTTGTGTTGTGATACATTGCACAATATCAAAATAATGAAGGATATTCTTAATGTTTGTTTGTATATCGTCGACTAGTACCGATAATGCATGCCTAAAGTTTAGTTTAGTACAGTCACCGCAAAAATATCTGACACGTTCTTATACCTCGAAGAGTCGAATATACAGTAGCGGAATGAAGAATAAATGATGGAAATATACGTTTATACTTACTGAACTGTAGGTTCAATTATGTAAGACTGTGCATTCTGCATTTATTAATACTGATTGACTTGTTTGCAGGTCGAAGGGACACAGACCGTAGACGTGAAGCCGAAACGCAAGAAGGAAGTGGTCCGGGACGAAAACTACATCCCGCACCAGGCCAGTGATCAGATCACTGAACACGGGTAAGCCTTACATGTTTCACAATAATAACAAAATAATGGCAACTTACTTCATCATCATCATCGTTTCAGCCCACATCCACTCACTGGGATAAAGGCCTCTTCATTGTCACGCCACTTTGCCCGGTCTCGTGCTAACGCCATCCATCTTACCCTACTTACTACATAGACATTTTTACTAACTTTTACAAGTTTTTTTTTAACATCCAGTGTTCCACTTCTTTTGAACCAATTGCCGGCAATGGAATGGCCTGACATTTGCACCACATATGTACACTTGATGACAATGCAATATTGTCCTATCTGAAAGCTGATCTTCAGCTTCGGAGTCGGAAGGCAACAGGATTTCCGCTATACCTACTTAATACACTTTCGCGGTGTCAGCTAGCCGGCGGCCACGAAATCTCCGAAATATGACACCCCTCGGCCAGAATTCCTCCTTTAGAAAGATCGGTAGATCTTTGGTCCATACTCTTAACCTTTTGAACGCCTTTGACTTGATACAAACGTCGTCCTGACACGCCAATGACAGCTGAAAACCACAGCTAATGTCAACGTTACGTCACAAATACTCGGGTCTATTTTGCACTGTATCTGTAACCACTATATGGGTCGATGGCGTGGTAGGCACGACAGTACACGACCACTTTAGTGGTTCTTGGCGTTCAAAGGGTTAAAAAACCTTGTGGCGGGGCTCCAACCACTCGACCCTAGGGGTAACTCCGGTTATAGAATGCTTTAATCTACTTATGGTCACCTTTTATATTTTGTTAAACCACTTTTCATTTGTTTCCAGCATGGCGGTGAACTTCAACGTAGGTGCCCAGGCTGCCGAGCTGGACATGGGCGCGGACAGCGGCGAGGCGGCGCGCGCGCGCAGCAACCAGATGCGCTGGGACAGGAAGCGGAAGAAGATGGTGCATGTCGACCCGGTAAATAAATGTTCCTTAGAGCCTTTTTAACCTTTTCAACACCTAACGTCGAATACAAAATGTATCCCTCAAACGCCAAACATGATTGCTATGATATGCAAATCACACCTTATTTATACGAAACAAAGTCTCTTTTAATCTTCAACTTGTGTCGACGGTGACGTCAGTGGCACGGCTTTCAGTTGACAGCTAGAGCCAGAGTTCAAATGTTAATAAACTGATCTCAACTGTAATGTTGGTTTTCTACAGCTTGACGTATCTTGTGACGCGCATTTCTTGTTACGGCCCCTAGAGTGCGCTTCAAAAGGTCAAGTTTCTAAGGGTTTCTCGCCCGCTCTTCGTGCTAGAGTTGGGAGATCGATTTAACCGAACCTGAAGTATTGACTTGTACATTCGTCAGTAAATATGGATATTTAAGGTGCTCTATTTATGGGCTTTGTACGTTAAAGACAATTCGGCAAAAAAAAAATATTATGTCCTAGCCTTCAATTTTAATCCCTTTAGATCTTGCCTTTATGATTGTTTACGTGTGTCTAAACGTGTAAAAATAGACAATCACATTGGACATTCAAACTCACACGATACGTGACAAATGCATGTCTTTTTTTGTTGTATTGGCTTTAATTGTACACTTAAAGATCACAACTCTCCAGTTTGGCCGGACCTCTATTCTACTGGGTAAAACCATTTATTGCATTTTGCATGCTATCGTATTGTTTTTATCTCGGTCGCCATTACTGTTAAGCAAATAATAGCTATCGTTACGTTTACAATGCGATTACAAGTCAAAGCATTGTAATTTTACCGGGGAGAATAGAGGCCCTGTTCGTATTTTCGTCGTTACTTTTGACGCAGAAATCTTCATCTATCAATAATCAAAATCGTAATTATAATCTCAGGATGGCGGTCGCAAGATGATCCGCACGGAGAGCGGCGGGCGCGTGCCGGCCTCGTTCCGCAGCGGGCGCTACGCCGACTGGCGCCGCCGCCACGCCGTGGACGACGACGACGCCGCGCCCGACCAGAGGAGACCCGGTAACTTTACTGAATTCTTTTATCCTTACGTATCAATCCATAAGGCTCTATCAATAAAACGCTATTTTAAAGTCAAGTGCTAAAATATCTCTCGAAAGAATCCTTTCATTAATATGTTACGAAGTTCTTATTACATTGGAATAAGGTGAATCGGGAAATATTTTTGAAATGTTGCGTTTTCCCATAGTTTTACACTTGACTGTACCACCCGCATTACTTGAATGAAGTGCTATATCTCGAGTTCTACTCGAATGATGATGATAGTGATGATAATGATGAAGGTGATGTTGATGATTACGTTGGGTATGGTATCCCTAGACTGTCAAGCAGTTATGGTGCAAGTGCTCCATAGATAAATGTATAACCCTGCTACAACAGCATCCCTGTTGTGTTTTTGCAATATTTGATTGATGCGATTGAACCGATGAAAAGAAAAGAAAAAAAAAACGTTTATAACATTTTTATTTACAATGCATTTTGAAGGTTTATATTTCGGAGGCACAGTACTATAACAGCATCACTGTTACCACTTTTACGGTAGATATGTGTCATCACATCATAATAAAACTAAAGTGAATTTTGAGAATTTTAATTAAGTTTTCGACATTCAGTAGATAAATGTGAAGTTCAGCAGATGTTAACAAGAAGTCGCAATTCTTCACTGACTTTGTATTGTTATTCTAGCATCAGAGTTCCGTCCCCACTGGGTGAAGCACAACGAAGCCGTCGCCAAGAAGGCAGCAAACCCGTCATCCAAGGAGTTCCGGGACAAGGGGCAGATCGTCAAGGAGCGCATCCGCAAGGAAAAGGTCAAGCAGAAGCTCAAGCACAAACTCAAGTCCAACAAGTCCAAGAAGGGGAGGAGGAAATGATCTTGATTATAGACCTTTATTTAAAATTAAGTGTTTTATTCAACACATTCAACGCCATTAACGAACATAATTATATTTGCAGCACAGGATCTTTGTCGTCCATCAGGGTCGACAGCGCAAAACGTATGAGCCTAATGCAAATGAAGCTGCCTGGCAGGAAAAAAAATTATTAACCATCAAATACATGAATTGCATGATGTAGGATGCGTCCAACGAAACAAAATTTAACGAAAAAAAAAACAATCAGCACACTATTACGAGTAACGGCACTCTTTAGGGACAAAAAAAATATCAAGCATTTTCGTATCGTAATTTGAAATGTGACTAGACTACCTATTTTGCATGGGGCTCGTAGGCGACGGCTTGGAAATCTTTTTCACTCTTATTGATTTATGCAATTTACATTTCTTCTTTTGTCGTACTCTGTCTGATAATATCTTTAATACCTACCTTTGGTACCTATTCTGGCAGGTAAAATGTATCAAATTCCAGTCTATTCAGATGATATATAGGTATGAAAACTAGACACTGATCAGTGCTTCAGCATATCAAAGGTTAATAGTGTATTTTTACATACACAAAAACTTAAATCGCGTTTGCGAGTATCGTATAAATAACATGGTCACTTACGCGATCGACACTGTTCGCCGCGGGAACAGCAACATGCACTCGAGGCACAGTTACTATCTCATTTTAAAAATAGTACTGATACCTGGCAGCTAAATAATGTTTCAGCTTCTCAATAGTAATAATGGGAATATTAAATAACAATAAAAAACATGAGAAAAATCGTGATATATATTTTAAAAAATTAAGATAAACATTATAGTATGTACTTACAATTACCTGTACACGTTGATAAATAACTTGGAATTAATTTTGACGAAAAATATTAGTTTTGGACTTTGGATGTATGTTCTTAACTGGAATAATTACCACTATCGAATTATATGAAAGGCTATTTATTCTATTTACAATTTTAATTTAATCAAGGAAACGAATATAATGCGACTATATTACGAGTAAAACATTAATAGTACACCCAATATAACTTATCTAAGTATATTTTTTATGGTTTGACCGCGTGATTTTTACGCCAACTTATTTTGGTGGCTTTTTAATGGCAGTCAAATTTAAATACTTAACAGCGCGCAAGTAAACAATCGTAACACAGCACAGATAGATTCATTTACATAACTATCTAATTTTACTGGATATAATCCAACGCAATAGCAAAACCAATTTGGAAACATCCGAATGGCAAACGTTATACCTTTGACTTTAAATCACGATTATAATCTTGAGACTACACAGCTTAGAATTGTAGCGCTATGTACGTACGTCAGTTTAACATAGAAATGTAAAAGGTTATGTGACATAGACAAAAACTATGGTTAACATAATTTTATTCTGTCGCTAACATTACAGTAAAGTGATATCAATTATTAGAATCAAAATGTAGTTTATAATATAATTCTATTACAATAGGAAAATTTATTAGGTGATTATCTCGGAAATTGATAATATATCGAAAAATATAAGCATCTCTTCGGGGACCGGTATAATTTGGCAATCTCACATCACTACACTTAGCTTACAACGAAACGATCCAACGCAATTTGACATATAACCGATGACATCTAATATTTATCAACATTAAAATTCAAAAATAATATAACAAACTGTCGCCTGTAATTTTTCTATCTGTAATTATTATAGTAAACCTATCTACACGCAGGACGCGTTCACATCAAGCAACAATCACCCATACAGCGGGTCCAGACATAACAGTACATAAATTTACCATAGCTTGCTGCCACAATTTTTTATTTAACCTAATCATTATCGAGTTCCGACATGTCTATCTACTTTAAATTTCAACAATTTCCACAATTAAGAGCATGCCATATATCCGCTTTGGCAATTTTCCTTCACACATGAGAACCTGCGTTTACCCATAAATCCATTAACTAATATGAATATACATTGTTAAAACTTAAATTTACACAGATAAGAAACCTAAATCTAACCACTTTTCATGCTTGAACATCAGTCTTCTCATTGCAAAATTATCATAATTTTGTTACTATATACACTTGAAAGTTTGAAGGTTACAAATCGACTCTATACATTTGTCACGCAGTCACTCCGCTCGCTACGGGTCGGGGGACTAGTGGACGGTTGGGCGACGGGTGCGCGAAGGATGTTCAGGCACCGGCTGACCGGTATGGCACTAACTACTGAACTACGCGGGTCCGCCCGTCGCGCCCTACAGGCCAAAACAACAGGGAACACCGCCAATCTCTTGTAAATCTCACATTTTAAAAATACTTCGTACCAACGATTCCTATTTAAGGATGCTAGAAATCGCCGTCGAATTATGCAATTTTTTATAAATCAGTCAGCGTGTGACGAGGAATTAACGCTACATTTATAATCAAACAATTAAGGATGACATGAAATTCACAAACAGCTGAAGAGTCACTTATAATAAGATGAGAAGATAATTTTTACACAGATCAAATATTACACGAATTTATGAAGTATCATAATCATAACGAATTTTATCCAGTACCGCCCATGAAGCTATAGAATCACATTAATATCGTTTCTATACATGATAGATATTTGACGTGTAAAAGTGCCGTCTGCCTACTTACTGAATAAACATCTTTATCATTATCTTTATCGATCACAATAATAACAGTCGATTCTAGGATTAAATTTAATCATCAGGACCAGAGAAAACAAATCGTGACATCTAATTGTACACTGAAAATACACATAAAAACGGAACCTAAGATTTCATACAATTTTAACGCGCTTTTGACAATTCGTCGCCCCAGTTCAATACTGTTCTGATCATAGAAGTTCTATGGGCATAGAACCATGACGAGCTTGTGCGACGAATTGCGTAGCAGGGTAAAGAAATTTATCCCGGACTTACCACCAAAAAAAAATCTCGTAATCTAACAATCTTAGCCTAATCGTCCCCCAGGCAGACATTTGTTTATTTATATGTCAAGAATGAACGGTGAGAATGCCAGCAAATTTGACTTATATCTCAACCATCGGCTGCCCTCGGGACAAATAGTCAGATTCGAGTACGATCGCGATAGGCAGCCGATCGCTATAATATCCCATTGACAGTCCAGCACGCAAAGTGCAGCAATTACAAATTCGTTAGCATTGAACCTTATGGATACAATTATCAAAACACTGTAGTTATTTTACCAACCGCATAACTTCGAACACTACCTATGGTATTCCAGGAGTGTCGAGAGGCCAAATTTTAATTTTTAATCTGTGTACCTTTGAGTCTGTCTGTCTGTCTGGTGGTCTAATTTCGCGGCATTTTTTCAAAAAGAAAGTTATCGGGATGGTTCTTAGCTAGGTTGCATTGCATGGAAATCGGCCGTTTAAGAGATATCAGCTCTGACAGGAGGGGACGCAATTACATCGAGGGTTTACTTGTCGTTGTGAGGTCCTGGAGGCGGTCCGGTGACTAGAGGATCCCGTTGGTGTAGTACTGGTAGTTGTCGTAGAGGCGCGTGGAGAGCGAGCGCTGCGCGTCGCGCACGAGCCGGTCCACGAGCGCCTGCAGCTGCGGCTCCGTGCGGCCGGGGTGGAAGCGCGCGCGGAACCCCGACACGGCCGAGCTGCTGCGCAGGCACGCCAGCTGCCCGTCTGCGGGGCACACTCGTGACAACTACCGGTAGGCTGACGGCGAAATAGACTACCAATAAAAATTGCAGAAGTTGATCGCTGTCTTACAACTGTAGTTCTAGAGCAAGAAGCACAATTCTGCTTTATCTAACTTTAAAGTTAGAGTAAGACAGCAGTCAACTTCTGCATTTTTTATTGCTAGGCTAAACCTCGCTTAACACGTTCCACAGAGTCCATGCTTCCACTATGGGGTCACATCCCCATACTGAATGCACAGTTGGAATTGCGACATTATCAGATCGTTTTGTATGGGGACAGTGAACGTGTTAATAGTACATTGTTAACCAAGGGATGAACGTGATCAATTACACCCGAGATAGTTAGGCCTGGGGGCATAATATGGCTACGTTAATCGCGTGACAAAATATGGATACAACATCCGTCACTTTTTGACACGTATATAAATAGGAGAGTGACGGATGCTTTATCCACATTTTGTCACGCGATAAACGCAATCATACTAGGCCCGCTGGGGGGCCTAATATGGCTGCGTTTATCGCGTGACAAGATGTGGATAAAGCATCAGTTACTTTTCGACACGTACATAAGTACGAAAGTGACAGATGCTTTATCCACATTTAATCGCGCGATAAAAGCGATCATACTAGGCCCGCTGGGTGCAATTGATACTTACTTTAACTCGAGTTAAAACACTCTTAGTTTTCATTTCGACTGAAAGAACTGTTCGACTTGTTATATTATTGTCACGAACTTTTTTATTTCGATATTGAGATACAAAAAATGAGATTCAAAGCCATTTTAAAACGAGTTTCAAAAATGTCTAAGTTATTTCACTTCCCGGTCTAAATGTGGAAATTCCATTTTCAGACCGCTAATGAGATACGGAAATTCTTACGTTCCGAACGAGAGAGATGAAATAGTACATTGTTAACCAAGGGTTGCAAATAATCCTACTACTAAATGGTACTAAGAGGAAAGTGAACAAAAATGTTTTAAATTATTGTCACGAGTTATCTTGACTTGCTATTGTCATAAAGAAATTATGGGTGTCATTTTATTCCTGACATGATTTCTAAACAAGTTCACTTTCTTCCTTAGAGATAGAAATGCTGTTTTCATTCCGCTTCTGACATATGAAAATCCTTGCACACTTCTGAACAAGAGAGATGAAATATTTTCCCATAATGGTACAGAAAAAAATGTGTTTCGTTTCGCACGGCAGCAAAGTCTCGTCTCGTGCCTTTGAATCCCTCGCTACGCTACACTTCACTAGATCTAAATCACATCAAATAACATGGCAGCGTTGCATAACAAATACCTATTGTTAAAAACTATAAATTGATCAATCATACTCACTCATGCGCATGAGCTCGACGAGGTGTATGATCTGGTCGCAGTGCTTGCGCGCCGCGATCAGACCCCGCAGCATGAGGATCTTGAAGTAAGCGAACATGTCCGAACTCTCACCGTCCATCACTTCTACGCACTCTGCGGTCAACTGAAAGAAAGAAATTACTTTTCGTTATTTTACAGCTTTCACAAGTGTAAGGATCCTACTTAGTGCAATAGTGTGATAAGGCTCGGTGTCAATTTTCAGTAGAACTATGAAGAAATAGTATTTATATTCACTCACCAAAATCTTATTCACTTCTAAAACGAAGAGAGGAAAAGATCAAAAATAAGAAACTAAAGTACTAAAAGGAACTCCTATAGTTTTAATAATAAAGGGCCATTCTTGGAGTTGTGGGAAGATTAAAAAAATGCCTTATAGAATCATTAACGTTCTCATAAGTTTCACTTAGCCAAAGTCATGATTTATTGCAAATAAAGTTTTTTTACCCTGTTGTATTCGCCAAGGTTCGATTTCTAGAATTTGTTTGATATCTGCTCATAACCGTTGATTATTAGTTGTCATGCTGACAACGGAACCTAATCTTTTAAAGAAGTTTTCCATTCTGAATGCAAAGTTTTCACATAAATATGATTATCGACTTACTTTGAAGGGTGAACTTTCGAATCCGAGGTTTTTGGGTGAGATTGAGAAGATGAATCCGAAGTCTATGTGGATGATATGACCGGCGCTGTCTAGAAGAATGTTTCCATTGTGTCTGAAAACGATACAAGTCATTATAATGTCATCCCAAATTTAAAATTTAGTTAAAATAGATATAAATAAGGCATAAGAAGAAGAAAATCGTTTAGTATATTTCTCTACTTGATTAGAATTTGAAACCAGGAAACGGAGGTCTGTACCACTATAGCAATTCAGGTTCCTGATCTGAGTCTGTTGTGTGGTTGATGATTTATTAATGTGCTTACCCACGCTTATATTGACGACTTCTCAATTTCGAATTATACGATCTTTGCTCTAGTAAAATTATTTGTCATTGGATTTATATTCAACAACTGAGAGCATAGACCAAAAAAGGAATTGAATTCACATTCCGTGTATTACGTTTAATGACTTTATAAAGTACAAAGTAGAAATAACCATCTTTAAAAAATATTATCATTTGTAAAAACCACGCTGACGTCACATGCAATAGCGTCACAAGTGTCACAACAAAACGCTGTACATCAAAATAAGACATCACCGTCTTTACTTTAGTCCAAATTCTCAGAGGGTTTATCATATTCCAGGAAGAATAGGTAGGAAGTTCACCTCGTAGCAGCTAATCAGACAGAAGAGATTGTTACCTGCGTCTTTAAGGTGTAGAAGTAATAAAGCTCGTAACGCGTGGTAGCGCGTGAAGTTGCTCTAATTCCTGTGTGTTGTGCGGCACGACTTGCAACCAGGTGCTTAAGGTAGCACCCGACTGCTTCTTAATGGTTATTATTAACCAGTTACCTGTCTTTAAGCTGCAGAAGGTAGCTAGTGAGCGCATAGGCGGCACTAGAGCGCACGAAGTTGCTCTGAGCGCGCAAGAAACCCTCGCTGTTCGGGGGACCGTGCTCCAGTTGCAACCAGGCGCGTAAGGAGGCCCCAGACTGCTTCTTGATTTGATGCAGCGATACGGAGTTAAGCACCTGGCGAATAAAATATAGTTTTGCAATGTTGCGTTTCGTCGCTCACTGTGAAATATTCGGGCTATTTGGAAAACAACGTGGTGGTAGGTATTTTGTTACCCAATTAAAGTCGCAGTGAAGTTAGACTAAATAATATGCAAAAATTAATCTATGAAGTACTGGCCATAGAAATGACTACACGGTATTCATTTGTTTCGTGCATAGAACTAGTATGGCTAAGCCCTTTATATTTAAAAAAAACGGAGTACGTATGAGCCGCTTTCAATGGTAAACAAAATCAACTAGAAAAACGCTCTTCCTTCTATTGCATCTACTTAAAACTCTTTGAACATCAAAACTCCAACGTCTACAAAAAAAAACATTGGACTCACCGGCTGTATCAATCCAGACTCCTTATCCAAACACAGTATCTCGTAGGGATGGAGTTTCAGCGGAACTCTTTCCAGGTCCCATACGGCCTGCAGTCTCCTGAGGAGTTGGGAGGCCAACATTTCTTGGCGCAGGTCGTCGCCGACTTTGACGATGCAACCGAGCAGTCGCCAGCCGGGGAGGGAGCCGTAAGGGGACGAGGAACGCATGCGAGCTAGCTTGCATTCCCAAGATTCCTGAAAATAACCAATGAATGTTAAAATACGTATAAAAACCTGAACTATCTCAATAATTCTCCATTTTTTGAAGTATTGTTGTGACTTTTTAACTCTTCTAGGCATTTATTTAGTGAAATCTCAGTTTCACATTTTTAAATGAGTCTGCAGACAGGTTAGCTAGGCCTTTGTAGCTGTGGCAATAACGCACCCTCGATTTAAAAAAATCAGGGCATAATGTCATGAGAAACGGTCAGCAGGAAGATTATTTGTGGCGTTATCTATGAAAAGGGACCTTACTGTCGATGGCGCTTACGCCGCACTGCGTCACGCGACGTTGTATTTATATCGAAGCATCGTTAATAATGTCCGAAGCGCCTTTTCTTAGATAACGCCACATTTTATTCCATAGAAGTTATCGGACATGCCAGTTTCTTAATGCCTTGTTTCCTAAAGGTTTGTTTTTTTATCGGTTATACCTAATACCTACCCCTTGTTGATAGTTAAATCTACTAAGATGAAGTAGGTACGTAGTAAAATGGCTCGTGGGAATCGCACGGAGGAAAACCGCTAACCATCAAGATGTGGTGATGAAATAATTGCTACCGACCGGTTCAAGGAATAATCGGATCACTGGGTAGAAAAGAAGAGCGGCTTTATTTAACCCTTATTAAGGTAGAGGCTCTATAGTGACTACATTACAATAAGCTGAAATGGAACTATTTGATACTATTTTAATTGTATTATATATATATATATATATATATATATATATATATATAATAGTATTTTCCTGAAATATAGCATCATCTATTATTACTCTTTAGACACTTGCGATTCCATGACTGTATTTCATTTTGGTCCAGTATTTTTACTTTAACGGGGCCTTTTTAAGGGTGACTTAAAACTGCGTGTTATGTTCTCTTATAGGATGGTGGATAGTAAAGTCGTAAAACTTAATAGAGAGCTGAGATCTGATACGAGTGTACTGTAAATAATTGCAAGAGCGAGCGTTACGTCCTACCCACATGTATGCCCAGGGCTCCACTTAATGTGAATAAAACATTGAAGGATCACATAAATGACGTAAATTGAAGCAGTGCTCGGCGTATTCAGGATCGAAAACACTAATAAGCGTGGAGTAACAGTGGAGTAGCTGAGCCATACTTTGTCCTTATCTGTTTATTATGAAATTCGTATTTGACAAATAAGGACGAAGCATGGCCGAGTTAGTCCACGTTTATATTAATAAGGGCATAGGAATTCAGGCAAACACTGCCTGTTTGTTTGGGGTGTAGTGTGTAGTGTGTAGTGTGGGGTATACCTTGAGCGCGAGCGCGGAGGGGTCGTGCGGGTCGTGGCGGAAGGTGTTGGCGGGCGGCGCGGCGGTGGCGTCGGCCAGGCGGCGCCGCACGTCGCCCGCGCCCACCGCCAGCGACTCGCGCGAGCCGCACGACGACAGCGACAGCGCCGACGCCGCCGACACCTAGCACACAACACTTGTAGAGACACCCTCATTATCAACACCGATCTAACGACTCCAAACTCGGTCTACGTTGCAACGGAGATCTTGTTGCCACCTTCTACTCAACCATCAAATCAACACAACACAACATGGCGGGCAACAAGGCCCATAATTACAAATACGAGTACCTTACAAACTAACATACCTACATCACAATATAAAACTTAAAACGAACACCGTGGTGACAAAACAGCATAGTGTCCTGTTTTGGACCAAGTTAGCGTCGTTGTCGCTGCTAGCGACCGCCAGAACACTATCTTTAGGCCAGAAGTCACAGTATTATTATTAAGTTTGCATTCTTGTCATTTGGTTTAAACAAATTATCACTGTATCTCAAACTCACCCATTACCACTGTACCCATTTCATAAACAAACACAAAAAAATACTATGCTAACGTAGACCAAGTACAATGATCACTAACCTGAGAGACGCTGTCAGGCGCGGGCGCTCTCGACTCGTACTGGCCGACCTCGTCGTCATCGTGGCTCCAGCAGTCGCTGGCGTCGACGTCGTCGAGGGCCGAGTACAGGGACAGCGCGGGCCACTCGGGCACCAGGTTCTCTTCGCTCTTGGTGTGGCGAATAGGGGGCGAGTGGGGCGTGGGTGGCGCGGGTGGCAGAAGCCGCGGGGGGAGCGGCGAGTGGCCTTCTGTTTCGAGGACTTCCACATACATTATGTATGGCGCCTGTAACAAAAATGGTGATATCCTGATAAAATTTTAGATTTCCTTATCCTTTCAATCTTCAGTCAGTAGTATAGCTAAAGTCAAGAAGTTGGGTTGAGTTTGTATTTCTGTATTGTTCGCTCTTAGACGTTCTTATACTAACCGATTCTACCCGGATCCGCTGTCTTTTTAAGACTAGTTGCACTGTATTACGCTTAGGCCTTCCATTTTCGTATAAAGTGTACAAATAGATGACACCCGAAACTGTGACTCAGTCTTAAACAAATACTGTGTTTGCGTTCTTTTTTTGTTTAGAATCATTGTTGTGTACACTACACACGAACGCATTCTTTATGTAATGTAGTGACTAAGTGTCATTGTTACTAAATATTACTTCTAGAGGATTTAACATAAGTTTCTGGGCGTGTCTTGAAGATATTTTTTGATAATAAGGGCCTGTTTCACAATCGACATGTAAATTTATGTGGCAGTTAAAGTTTGCGCTCTCTTTGTCTATGTTCAAGTGTAAGAAAAGGAAAGGGCTAAAATTATGTGTCAGATATGCTTTACTTGACGATTGTGAAACAGGCCCTTATTATCAAAAAATATCTTCAAGACAGGCCCAGAAACTTATACATACCATTATATTTAGAAGGCTGAGATAGAATGTCAGCCAGTTTAGATTTTTGGCTTATCGTATTCTTCATTAAAAACAAAAAATTTCTTTAAAAAAATCATGTCGATACGTCAAATACTTTTCGAGATATTGAATTTTAAACTTCGTATGCGGCGCTCGAAACTCGGCGGCTAGCGCTCACGGATGATGACGTCATCGTTCAACTGCGGTACGCGCCCTTATATGAACGAGTAAGTTTACAGGGCTATATATTTTTAACCGTAATAAGTAGCCAGTTGAAATTTTCACAGAATACGTGTTATTATAAAATCTATCGTTTAAAACTATAAAATGAACAATAAATCAAATCCCAAGAGGGGTCCCCATACAAGAAGCATGAAAAAAAATCTTTTGTTTTTGCATCTTTATACGGATTGTATTTTTATAATGACTTCTTATTTTGATGCTATTTTAAGCTTAAATTGTGGTCTAATTTTCATTGTTTACGACTAAGTAGCAATGTTGAGTAAAACTTTTACAAATATGTGACAAAACTGATTTTATCAACACGATGGTTTAGGCGGTCACCCATCCTGTTTTAGACTACGCTTGTAGTTGCTTAACTTTGTAAGTCGTAATACTCGTAATTATTTTTACGAATTCGTTTTGATGTTACTATGGTAGTTATGGTTAGGTATCTATTGTTTTGTATTACATACAGTTTAACTAAACAAACTTTCTGTCACTGACCGGCTTTTCTGTTTGTAATGTTTGTCGAGTAAGTTGGTTAAATAAAATTAGAATAATAAATAGGCACTTTTAATTTTGGGTTCACCGTTTTTTACATAAAAATACCAATAAAGTATGTTGATAGCTAAGGTGAAACATGCCAAAAATTAAAAACCAAGTGCGAGACGCGGGACACAGGCGGCCGAGCCTGCAGCGGTAGGTACTGAAGAGTACAAAGATATGTATACATTTGTGGCCCTTATTTCAATGGAATAAGGTGAAAAAGTGTATACATATCTTTGTACTCGACTGTACTATTCAACAATATTATGATTCACGCAGTTCGCTATATACTTACGCGGTCTCGTACAGCGTACCCGTAGTTTTAAGTGATCTTACTCGTTTAAAATGTCGGAGCCGTAGAAGTCAAGATTGTCCTCTATTGTACCAAAGTGTAACAAAGGGCGTTGGTCCCACAAAAAAAAACCAACACACACTACCTTGAGTGAGGAACCTGGTAGCGCCCGCGCGCGAAATTTGAAATCGATGTAATGAATACACGAAGTATCAGAACTACTACTAGGTCAATCAAAAAATCATGTTTTATAGTTCGTTCTTTTATACGGTAGCGATATTAATTCTACATTACTTAACACGAAATTTGTAAAGAAAGGCCTACCACCAAAGTTAAGCAACCACCGCTTACCTAAACATCGTGTTGATTTAAACTAGGCACTTTTAAACATATTTGTAAGAGATTTACTACAGTTTACTGTTTGGTCGTAAACTATATATGTTAGTATGGAGTTTAGATTATCATTTAAGCTTAACGTGACACCGAAATAAAAAGCTATCATACAAATACAACCCGTATTTCGTCTTCCAAAGTTAAGCAACTACACGCGTAGTCTAAAACAGGATGGGTGACCGCCTAAACCATCGTGTTGATAAAATCAGTTTTGTCACATATTTGCCGAAGTTTTACTTAAGATTGCTATTTAGTCGTAAACAATGAAAATTAGACTACAATTTTAGTTTAAAATAGCATCAAAATAGGAAGCCATTATAAAAATACAATCCGTATAAAAATGCTAAAAATAAAGATTTTTTTTCATGTTTCTTGTATGGGGACCCCTCTTGGGATTTGATTTATTGTTCATTTTATAGTTTTAAACAATAGATTTTATAATAACACGTATTCTGTGAAAATTTCAACTGGCTACTTATTACGGTTAAAAATATATAGCCCTGTAAACTTACTCGTTCATATAAGGGCGCGTACCGCAGTTGAACGATGACGTCACTCAAGCAAGATGGCGTCCACGCGCTTTAATATTATTGACCCAAATTTCAAACGTTTGTAGAATCAAAACTACTGGGTCTATTTGAATGAAATAAAAAGTATTATGTTTGTTTATTTATAAACATTACTGTTACAAAGTTTCAAGCGATTTGGCGTACCTACTGACATTCTTCATTATTTCCCAAATAATAATACTTCTTGTGCTCGCCATTTGTTTAAAACAAGGAAGGAAATATGTCGACAATTTATACCAACATGTTTTCCATGCATCGGAAATAGAATGTACTTAAATGAGAAAATGCATTGATAAGCATGCACACTATGTTTATTGTTTAGTTTCCTGTTGAGTCAGAGGTACTATCATTGTTTTATGGTAGTTATCTTTAATCGTTGCGTGTACCCATCAACATTTCTTTACTCGTGCGAGTCTTAAGATAATACATACATTCATCTTGCATTGCTTGGCTCTATTTCACTCTGTCGCTCGCGGTATTAACCACACCAAATTGTTAAATTGACATTTCCCTGATCTTGTATCAAGATTAGGGAAAATAATTGTTCTGTGTGTTTTGTCGAACCTTTATCAAGACCCAAACTAAACTTTAAAACGAGAAAGAGAAAGGGAATTCATTGTACAGAAATATTTAAAAAATGACGCAATCATATTCCGACAATGTTAAAAGCAAAAGTTTATGATGCAAATATAATAAAAATTTAAACAAATGGTGCTATACATATAATAAAAATAAATGTGTAATAGGTTAGTACGTAAGATAATTATTATAGATCTTACATAAATATTGCAAGTTTATTCAATGGTTGCACGCATATTTTAACAGTGCTATGTTGCTTGAATCACACATTAGTTATGAGGAATGGAACAGGTGTAAAGCCAACTCACATTAAATTAACGCAAAAGCTCGTCAGAAAATACACGCGGGCGGAAAATATGCCAAGTTTAGTTATGCTTGGGCATAAAGATAAAGTGGAGATATATACACGTTCGAAGTAGGTACTAAAGGATTATAACAAAAACTTGGTCACTATAGTCTTGCTGATTGAATGTTACTTAAGCTGTATAACTGTAAACTGTGTAAGTACTTGATTATTAGAAAAAACCCAAATTAACCACATAACAATACTTTCTTTTATAAATTTTGTATGTATATTCAAAATTAGAAGTCAATTGAACGACTGAAAGTGCTCCGGTACCCTTCTTGAGCTGGTTTCAGAGCTCATAACTATTGACGGACGGATTTCCGTCAATCATCCAGTACCACCTCGACAAAAGCTATTATTAAATAAAAAAAAACATTCTGACATGAAATCGGTTGATCCTTTTAAGAGCTAAGTACTATCAGTCACACAGTTAAATGACAATTTGTGAATCTCACAATAAGACTCACTAGTGGTCAGTTCGCAGATATATTTTACGCATTAAATAGGTAGGTATCACTACAAAGACGGGTTTTAGACACGCATTTACAGTCATAGGCCACAAGAGGGCGTTTCATAATGTTCATTTCGTTGAAAATAAAATAAACGTAGAGCCTGAGTTGAATGGTTACTGCCAAGATACGGATCCAATAGTAGCTATCGGGCGTCGTGAACGGTATCGCGTTCAATCTGAAGGCCGCCCGCTTTATAGTTTAGGGTGCTGTGAGAGGGAAACCAGACCGAATTTCCGGTGGAACGTACCATGACTTTATTAGTGTTTTTGAACATTAATTTATATAGAGGTAATGGCTTAATGTCGCACTTAGAAAGATTATTCCCAACCTTCCAACCCTAATATGGATCCGAACAAGTTAAATTAAACAAGTTAAAAAAGGTTAAATCATTGATTATTGTACCTAAAGGGGCTTTTAAATTTGCACAATTGAGCTACTGTAATAGTTACTGATTATTACCGTAGCGTTTTAACGTGTCTAAAATCTTAAAGCATTATTTAATATAACTACTTGCTTATAAGACTATCATCATCAACTTTGTGACGCCCAAAATATTACCCTCCTTATTAAATAGTCGAGTAATTAAAAAAACAAAAAAACCGCCTTCAAAAAGCAAAAAATAACTTCATTCTGAAGAATGCAATCTCCATTGAAGTCTGCTTTTGGTTAAAATATTGTTGGACGCCGACTTCAGTTCGACTGACCTAACCTACCATTTTAAATGAAGTTATTTTTTGCTTTTTGAAGGCGGTTTTTTTGTTTTTTAAACTTTTATTTTATTTTATACTTTTTAGTGATCATAATTATGCTGTTATGTAGTCCCACTTTAATTAATAAGAATTAATAAGAAACTATAGAACATTGAAATTCAATCTCGCCGCAAGCAACGCCGTGGGAAAGTCATAGTCATATACTTAAACATACATATGCTTCGTCATAGTCGCTCAACTATCTTAATCGAAATATCTTGTCGCCACCCTTGAAATATATACCGTTTAGGAGTTCCGGTGGCCATCTGTGGTTTTCATCATCAGTTTCACTTTACCAAATAGTGTTTTCCAAGAGCAAATACACGAGTTACAATGAAAAATACCAAAATCGCTATAGGTGTGCCTATAAATTTTGAAGAGTTCCGTCGATTCCTCATAGACTCCATCATCAAATCTTCATTTTGATAAGAATGGGACCAAATGAGAAGCACCAGCTTTCAAACAAAAAAAGAATCTTCAAAATCGGTTCACCCAGTCGAAAGTTCTGAGGTAACAAACATAAAAAAAAAACATACAGTTGAATTGAGAACCTCCTCCTTTTTTGAAGTTGGTTAAAAAGAGTACGGAGCGAGGTCAAAACTCTTGAAATGCTCGGAGAGCTACCAACACTCGTATGGTTAACATAGTAATAGTTTATATAGCAAGTAACTTAAGTTTATAAAAATATAAGAACAAAGTAACAATTAGTTAGAGGGCAAAAAGCCACAGGCAATAAGCTTCTTATCGGTTGATCACCGCAATAACCCGCGGATTAAGCGGATCTCACGATAATATTATATTTAATATTATGCAGGGTTATTCCCATACCATTATTATTCTAACACAACAAGGTCGATAAACAGGTGCGATCAAAAATAGTGTAATACAACATTCCCATTTAAAGATAAATGCTACTTCTTTACATTTTTATTCCTATTGTCTGGATTCCTGTAACCATTCAATACCGATGGAAAATCCGTTGGTGGGTAGAGATAAAAAAAAAACAAAGTTTTATACTTAGTCACACTACTTTACAACAATAAATTTCAAAGCGAAAGAAGCACGCCCAAGGGAAGGAAACGTTTAGCAAAAAATAAAAGTAATAAAATGTAATGTAATAAAGTAACAAAAAATGACTTCTTCGAGCTTACGTAAAATAGAATCTGAGTTGCGATCACAGTCATCCTCGGCAAAGCCAATCTGCACTTTGACAGAACAACAACAGTATCAACAAGACTCTTTTATTAAGAATTGTGACATACATAATTTAAATACAAGAAATAAAAATAAAATTGCTATTAAAAAATTTCGTGTCCGTAAGGTATATAAATCATTTGTAGGTCAATGCATTCATTTCTATAATAAATTACCTGACGAAGTTTTAAAGTTACCATTTCCAGTACTTAAAAATTACTTGAAAAAGTCGTTGATGTCTAAAGCTTACTATAGGGTCGAAGACTATCTAACAGATAAAAATGCCTGGCCTAAATTAAAACCAAATTAAACACCTAAATATCTTAATAATAAGTTAATTATACAAATATGTAAACATTGTGTATTGTCTAGGGGACACGGTTTCTGTAGGAGAATGTATCGAACCTATTATGTGTTGTTTTGCACCGTCGTAGGTTAGTATAATTTTTTATTTATTTTATATATTTTCTATTTTACGAGTTCTTGTAGAAATTTTGATTTTTGACACATTTTCCTACTCAACTACGCATGATATATTATATAGACATATTTTTGTTACATTCATTGTTTTATATAATGCTAGGTTAAGTTTTTTTTTCGTTGTATAATATCATGTCATAAGCAATGTTTAAAAAACGACTGACTGTTGAGTTTCTTGCGGCGTTTCTTCTCAGCAGTGGTCTCTTGCGAAGCGCTGGTAGATTTTTGACGTGTAAAAGTGCCCGTGCGGCCTACTTACTGAATAAACATCTTTTATCTTTTATCTTTTAACAGAACGACGGAAACGCTTTTCGGTAAGGTAGCGAGTCTGCCAACATAATTTTGAATAAAAATACAGATCCGCAAGTTTGCCATGGATGTGACGACATTTTCGCTGACCGACACATTTTGTAAGCATATTCCTTATCAAATATACCAATATTTTTTATTATTAAATTGTCATAATAAACTCCATTCTGAACACAGAATAACAAATAATTTAGTCAATTACATTCATGATGACTTGTCATTAATCATCCTTGTTTTGTCAACTGTACAGTCAACCAATTTGATTTCTAGGCGACTTTGGACTATGTTAAAGTGACGTTGACAACCAAACGTTACAGACTTCTTATGATTTGGTTTACAACGTCACATTGACAAAGTCAATAGTGGCCTAGGAATCAAATTGGTTGACTGTACATACACTATCCATAATCAACCTATCAAGTTTTACAACAGGGCACAAGTCTTTGCCCAAGATGAAAGGGCGTCGGCCGTTGTACCCACGCGAGCCTAATGCGGGATAGAGACTTGTCAGACTACGTAAGAAGTATACTGCAGTGAGAGTGGTAACGCAGGCTTATCTGAACATGGCAAATAACGCAGTAAAAACATTAGAAAGGCACGATTCGATGCACCGAGCAGAAAATGTAGTGCTCAGGTGAAATTGTTCACATAATAAACTTACCCGTGTACGGTTTGAAGGTTTTATTATGATTGAAAATTATATGGGTCGAGTAACGTGCCATTTTCTCATAAAATAGCTCCCGAACGGAAGTTATTTCTTAGAGTTTTATCAATAACTAGCGGCCCGCCAGCGGCTTCGCTCCGGTGCAAATTTCTGACTTTCCCGGTAGATTTTTCAAATATTTTCTTTCATACAAACCTTATCCTAACAATGACAAACACAACAAAAAAGAAATCAGCCCAATCGGTTCAGCCGTTCTCAAGTTACAGCGTGACCAGGAGAAATAGGGGTTAATTTTTATATACATATATAGATTTATTGATTTATTTCTTGTTAATGTTTAACGGAAAATATTTAAAGTCATAACAAATTGGCTTATGATAGAGCATCCCATGATGTACCTACTTTGTGACGATCAATAGAGAGTTTTTTTTTAAACTTGAATTAATTCGCGAACGGCAAAACGTTGTTTTAATCGAAACTTTACTACCTATATGTTATGTAATCCACATAGGCTATTTCTTGATGTAGAAATTAGACCACTCGATCCCGCTAGACCAAACCAAACGAACTCTACCTCGAAACAGATGAATTATATCGTTGAAAGAAAAATGTTATTTTGTGTGTTGTAAATGAAACTGAATCTGACTTTTTAATGATTGACTGAGTTTAATTGATTTACAGCGCATTTTCTTATCAGATCACGCATATTAGGAAAGTAATTAATGGATCAAATGATATCGTACACAGGTAATACCAGAGCCGAGCGTCATAGCTCAGCAAATGGTCAGTTAATTCTAGAAGCAATAATAACCCGTCAATTGGCAATAAACTAAAATTCTGTAAGTTTACAGTTAATTTAAATCTTTTGATTCATCATTAGTGTTTTTGCCAGTTTAACACATACACCGTCATGGTATTATAACTACGAGTAGTAAGTCCCGCTTGCACGTGAATGTTAACTTTAGGTAAACCCCAGGTTAACAGGTTAATTTGTTAAAATTGTCAGTTCTTATATGAATCTGACATTCTTTAATAAGGTAAACGTAGGGGTAAATTTACGTGCAAACGGACCTAAGTTTATATTCTGCAATCCGAGTTTACAAATACAGCGTGTTTCTGTTCGGCGTCGCGTGGTACGCGTTACGACGGTAGGAGCGGCACTTCTGTTGACCGAGCCAACGTAAACACGCTCGGCTTGCGAGTTTCCTCGCTTTACACTTCTATAAGTAAAGCGCATCGTGGTTTTACCGACTTAATGAGGACAGAACTTGCACGTACCGTACTAAATGAGAGATCGTATGTTGGATTTTATGAGAGAAGTGAACTAATTTAAAAAATACATGTAAAATAAACTAAAATAGATTAATGATGCAGTTAGATAAGATAAAGATAAAGATATTTATTCAGTAAGTAGGCTGCACGGGCACTTTTACACGTCAAGAATCTACCAGCGCTTCGCAAGAGGGCGTTTTTGAAGGCGGTTTTTTTTATTTTATACTTTTTAGTGATCATTATACGCTGTAACGTAGTTCGCTCAACTATCTTAATCGAGATATCTTATCGCCACCCTTGAAATAGGTACGGTTGAGGAGTTCCGGTGGTTATCTGTGGTCATCATCATCAGTTCCACTTCACCAAGTTATACTTTCTGAATGCAAATACTAGACTTGTTACTAAAAATACTAAAACCGCTATATGTTTGCCTACAATATTTGAGGAGTTCCCTCAATTCCTCACTGATCGCCTCATCAGATTCAGATTTGGTGACAATGGGACCACCTCAGAAGTATACTCTATCAAACCAAAAAAGATTTTTTAAAATCGGTCCACTATTGACGGAGTAATCGGTGAACATACATAAAAAAAACAGTTAAACATATATCCTTTTTTGAAGTCGGTAAAAAAAAAACTTCACAGCATCACCCCCGATGGGCTAATTTAATCTGAAGATTTCCTAAAAATGTCATCCAACTAGGTAGATCCTGCCGTTTTATGGTCGAACCCTATATTCAAACCGCGGATAGATAGGCTTACTTCGGATTAAAATTTGACACATTTTGTATGGGCAAGTGTCAAATTTTAACCCGAAGTAAGCCTTATCTGTCCGCGGATTGAATATAGGGTTTGGCCGTTAGAGTCCGTAGAGAACTTACACAGACACACATACCCTCAAACGCATATCAATTTTTACATATGTAGATAGATACATAGATTAACGTTTGCAGGCCTTACTAATAGTACTACGTCATCAAATACCGAAAGTTCTAAACCGTAGACACCATACAAAATGTTTCGCAAATTCTTCTGCTAGTTACCTTATCTTTGCTGTTAAGCACAGCAGCGGCCTGCGAGGGTATCCTGAGCACATGATGCGGCCTCTGATGAAGAGGCAACCAGACTCGCGCCGGGAGGTTCAGGTCGAGCGAAGCGAGCTCCGCGCGGAGTCGCCCGTTCCGCCGCTCCTTGTCTTGTACGCCTGCTAGCCGACGGCCGATGCTTGTGAGGGCGTTGAGGAACTGTGGACAAAGGTTATAGATGAGGAGGTGAAGCAAGGTAATGTAACTAAACTAATTAAGATGTGAAGAGGTCATTCTCTAGCAGGCGACATACATACAGGTTAAGAAAATATGAATAAAACGGACGAATGAGATCCGACAAAATATTTTTAAAAAAACTCAACATATAGTCAGCTAGCTGATATTTCTTTTATATAATCTACAGCGTTTAGCGGTTTATACCATCATCGGTTTATAAAATCTATTGGAACCTATTTATAACAAGAAATATCATGTTAATTGAAGCGATAAAGATCGTTTTCTTAGCATAAGATAATAAATAACACCAGACACTGGCTGGCCTTAGCTAGCTGTTGTTTGCTTTACAACTTGTCGTTTTGATGCATTCGTTTGTTCTTTGTTAGCATGCCTCGCTTGGCTGCTGACGCCAGTAGGTTAAGTTAACACATTCAGAGACAAAACCTTGTTCTTCTTTCTGTAAACGGCTTAAGAGCGGAACTCGATACCTGCAGTATTTTCGAGTACTACTCGGTGAATAAATAAGCTAATTTCATTCACGACCTCATCGACATTTGCAAGTGCCATTGTTGTAATAATGTTAACAATACAATAACGACACGGTTTTAGAGGCCCTAGTCAGGGGGTGATGGTTAATAGCTGATCGATTGACTGTGGAAACAATAGCTACATTGGCTGTATTTTCCCTCTTTTACATACACATACATACATACATAGCACGGGCTATTTGCATGAAAAAGGTCACCTAGCCGTGAATGTAATATTTTTATTCGGATAAAAAGGTTGTAAAAAAGTGATCCCAACCCCAACCCAACCCATAAAAGTCCCACACTTGGACACCGGCCTAGAAACATCCAGGCCAAAGCCATAGCCAGCGCCAGTCGCAACATTATAGAATAAATGGGGTTTACCTTTCACGTCTATTGCTTCATTATATTACCTAACACACCGTAGTGTTAATTTGTAACTTCTATATGGCTCAATTACATTAGTGAAACTGTAGTGACAAACGTATTGATTTTCAATGCAGCGAGGACACAGCGTAGCGTGCAACCGATTCATTTAATATAAGAACGCAGTGGTATATAACTGTTAATGACGTATTAGGCTGTTAACTGGGCCATAGTTTATCAAGGTTTACCACTTTAATTTACCTTAAGAGTATTAACGTACTAGAGCTAGACGAAACTGCTAGATATGCAAAACGACGCGACATGACCGGTTTCTATTGCGTGTTCTGTTATATATGTAGTTCCGCTGCCGCTATTATATTCCATCCAATTTCATATAAGTAGCCAATATTCGCTTCATGCCGTGTCGTTGTTATTTAGCCTAATGTGGTTTAACCATTGAAACATCTTCGGACAGAGATTACACTTTCAAATAGATCAATGTTTAAACATTGTCGCATGAAGCTTATAAAAGACTTCGAATCAAAACAGTTTTATATATAGTATTCTTCGCAAAGTCATGTTTTATATTTAGTATTATTCCTTGTTGAGCGAGCTAAATATTATTTACAAATGCATTGACATTCGGTCAAATCAGGTCAATAAAAAGCAGTGAGCTTTTGGCGCCTTCGTCGAAGGCCTTTAGCTCATTAGCCAACCGGAAGAGATAGGTAAGAGTATTTAATGGTTTAGCCGCCTAAACACTTTATTAAAGACTAGCTAGTTCCTAGGTAAGGGTTTACTGATTTAATTAAAACCCTTGCAGATTTAATTTGTTTACTAGGTGGAGGCTTCTTTTTTTATATCTTTAATTATAAACTGTTATGAATAAAATTAGGTCTGTTAAGTACCTATCTAAGTTCCTCAAAATAAGAGTACTGAAGTCAATTATCAAATGCAGTTTTTCCTCCCCTTTTTATTACGAAACGGTGCTTGTCAGTAACTTTATTTCGTCGAATGCAATCAATTTTTAAAAACTAACCTAACCTAACCTATAGGGTTCTACACGATGGTCCTGAAATAAATCCTGAAATATTTACGTTTTTGGGAAAAAAAGAAGCATTTACCCAAATGCAACAGTTGGGAAATGAATCAGTTTGGGAAACGTTGTTTGGCGAAATGAAAGAACACCGTCGGCGTTCACTTCCGTTTAGGGCCTGTTTCACAATCGACAAGTAAATTTATGTGCCAGTTAAAGTAGCTCTCTCCTTGTCTATGTTCAAGTGCAAGAAAAGGAAAGGGCTACATTTATGTGTCAGATATGCTTTACTTGACGATTGTGAAAAAGGCCCTTATCGTGTCAGCTTCTTAGATTTTATTATCCGAGTAATTCGTATAAAAACTTAAATCGAAAATTGTTTGGAATCGAAATTACTTACATTACAGCTGTTTGAAATTAACAGTTTTTTCGCGGTACACCCTTTATTGCTATTTCTATTACGTTTAAGTTGTTTGTGAAAACATAAAGTTATTTCTCAGTTGAATGTGTTTTTTTACTACTTAAAATAATGCGTATCTGTCTGAAATGTTGAGAACCACTTCTTCTTATCGGGGTAAATCCGAAGTAATCAATCCGAAATGACCGTAAAAGCGAAACTATTGTCAAAGTTTACAATATTACAAGTAAGGGGCATTACTAATGAAAAATAAATATAAACCATTCATTAGTCTCTATGAGTAGTAAGATCTACTTTTCAATTATTTCGGAATTACCCGGGCATATTTTATATTTCACCCAAATGTCCAAAAAAGTGAGCCATGACAATAAATATGCATAAAAAAGAAACAACAGCGTAGTTTTGTATGTGATGTCCACTAATCATAAGACTATTCATCAATTTTCAAGAATTTAATATTTTTAAATTCTGTAGTTTACTCCACTCGTCAAAATGTATATCGTAATTACCCCAATGCACCCCATTAGTTTCTCAAAAGTATAGATATCTACGATGCAGCATTACTGCTGAGAAACTCAGCTTTTTAATGCCTGCAAAACAACATTAAACAAATAACCTACACAATACATTACATTTTGCACGCACCTTTCTTCATTTCCAGTTCTATTGTTTCATGTTACGAAATAAATATGTATTTCAATAAATAGAGCACGACTTTAATTAAAAACGACCTTGTCATGGTTTTGTTCTGACACAATGTACTCATTCTATTTTACCGGTCTTCTAGTTAATCAATCCCTCGCTTAATTACTGTAAAAAAACGTTACATTTTATTAAAATAATCGCCTACTTAACAACATCACACCTACACTGGTATATGCTTAAGACACAACCCACTCAATGTATGAATTTTAATTAAGGCTTAACTTTGTTTTTAGTTCATCAAATCCCAAGTATTTTTGAACATATTTTGTGAATATAGGTATTAAAACCCCGTTCCGGGCTTATAAATTATAAAACCTGTAGTTTAGGCGTTGAACTGTAAAAATGGAACAAACAAACATGCACAATTGCACACTTTTGCATTTTTAATCAATGGGACTATCACTATCGTATATAATTAGGAAAATCATTATAATTAAAAAATAATACAATAAATTTATCGCCTATATTCGTCATTATTGTCTTCCAAACTGATTTAAAAAACTGTGGGTTCAATCAACGCCACACTTAACCGTCCATCAGTTAACCTCAGCCTGGCAACATATGATTCCCAGTTTGTTGTTATGTTATTAATGGCATTAACACCATCATCATCATTTTCATCATAGTGCTTTACCACTTATGTACCTCGGACGTCTCACAAATAAAATCGAAAAGGGGAAGTTTCTCGGTCTACACGTGCGGCACACATGTCTAGAATCGAACATAGACACGGAAATGTTTCCGAGCGAGGCTTTTGACTAAACAAAACTGTAATAGAACAATAAAATTAGCGATACACCTCACGTGCAATCGACACCGAAGGACTGATTAAAGGTGCACACTACGCGGCATTGTTAGGACATTCGAATTCTTTGAATTGTTTTATTCTTGACTAATACAATGACTGCTGGCTGATATAAAACTGTTCAACCGGCTTCATAAATGTATTCTTTTGAAGAAAATCACGATAAACAATTTAAAAACGACGAACTTCGACTACGTGGATATTGGATATGTAGGTATTTTAAATTTTCCACAAGGATAATGTAACTTGATAAGCAGTATTTAGTTTCCAAAATTACGTTTCAAACAAACGAAATTGGTATACCACTGTAGACTAACTAGCTGGCAAAACACTGATATTAGAATTCGAAATACGAATAGGTAATATTAGTTCTGATAACTGCAAAAACAACTTTGCAATTGACAGCATGACGACTTTACTGTGGTAGTTTCACTATTTGTTTTAACTATTTTCTTCTACAAGTGAGTTTTATTGAATTGTGTTAACGTTAACGTAACGAAACGTGTAGGTTAGTCGGTGAAATTCTTAGCATAGAGGCATTCCATTTACGGGTTCACGACGCTTATAATTTCAAGATTTCGAATGACCGGGCCTTCTACATCAGAACTCACTTTTAACATAAGGTGACCCGTATGCTTTTGCATTCTAAATGCCATAAAAAAGGAATGCGTATTCCGTTTTGTGTTTATTGTATTTTATAGCAGCCCGCTATAAAATGTTTAATTAATGATCTCAGACTTCTAATCGAATCGACCTTCAAAATGCAAATTAATAAATGTAGAACTGCTTTGTCCGAACCAGACCTTCTGTAGCACAAAAAATACATAACTCGTGCTTCGCAATATCAATTAAACCAAGCCAATTCTGCATAGGTATTATACACAGACGTTAAACGAGCTTACGTTGACATTTGAACAAATCCCACTAAACCCGAGTACGACAACGCAGTGTCGTGTTCAAACTGCCACCGAACCTAAAGCCCGTTGGTGTTGGGTCGGATATGAATGTAATAAACTACTGAAGCACTGTAATTAAGATCATATGGCGCATTTAAAGGGAAACCTACACCAACTAGTTAATTGGTGCAATGGAGGTATGTTACGAGCTTTATTAATTTAAACTAGTTCTTGGCCACGACTTCTCCCGTGTGTAGGGTGAAGGCACCAATGATGGACACTTTTAGCTGACAGGCACCAGTAATGGACACTCTTCACTCTTAATTTAAATTTTAAATTGTTGCAAAAACAAATTAATAACCCTTATCTTCTGTAAAATTAGAATCAAGTGCCCATCATTGGTCCTTGTCCATTACTGGTTCCGTCACCCTAGTTGAATGGTATTATGTTCAAACACTTCAAACTTCCGAAATAAAATATATAATCTGACTCTTTGCTATCTCTTCCACCACTAATTCCTGTAATTCCTACAAAACTACTAATTCTTCCTCTGGAAATATTAATGTAAAAAAAAAACAGAACATAGATAGAGCTCCTTTTTCTGTTCTGGGAAAAAAAATATGGATTTCTTGATTTGGAAGAGGATTGTATTAAGCACGCCAAGACTCCTAAGAATGTCGAAAAAATATCTCTGGGTAAGTCACTCCTAAACATAGGGGTACAGGTACTAACTTCATAGAGAATAGATTATTGTCTGTCTGGTTAAGGCATTTTAAGTATTAAGGTATTTCCTGTCTGATTAGATTAACGAAAAAGCGGAATGGTTTAATGAAAACATGGCGATATTCAAAACGATTACGCATATAACATTTTATATCAACAATTAAATCTTAAGCAACTCTAAGACTCGTACAAGAGTTGCTTGCGAAAGTAAGACTTTCGCCGTAGCATGAAATTACAATCTTGACATAAGAAACTCACAGTATTAATAATAATACTCTCGTCGATTATTGACTTTTAATTAATATTTTATTACTAATTAATTTAACTAAAAATTTGGCAATTTATAAAATACGAAATACGAATGCTGGGAGGGATCCTATTCAAGGCCTTAATGTCTTCCTTTTACTTTATATATATACTTTTCCTATTGTTTTTTTCTGTGTGCGTTGAATAAATATTTTCTATTCTATTCTATTCTATTCTAAATATTCAAAGTTTCGGACAATTTTACACTTTCTAGTACGCTAAGTGAAGTTTTGGCGATATAAAATTAAATTGATCCTCCGAAAGTTAAATTTCTTAATTCATTTAGGAGTAATATTACCTAATAGGTTGTAAACTTAAAGCACCGCAACTTTCGGAATATTATCTAATCTAAAGGACAGTTACAAAAAATAGGACATTTACAAACTATAGCACAATACCTACCCTACATACGTTCAAAAACCAGAACTGCAGCTGCACCATCTTATCCAGAAAAAATAATCCAAGAATCTTCTAAAACTAAAATGTTTAAATTACCTGTGTCTGCGGCGCTAGTCGCGGCGCCCCGCATGAGCACTGCTCCCCACACAAACAGCCATTATCGAAGGCTCGGCCTGATGCCAGGTCCCCCAGGTGTCTCCCCGACGGACCCGCCAATCTCAATGCTGACGCGTCCGACTGCGACCGGTGATGACCTCTCCGCGCCGCCGGTCTGATCTCTTCACCCAATATAGAGTCCCTCAATTTCATGGCTTTAGATCTCTTCGCATCACCTCCAAACGCCGTCAATAACCAAGCTAATCGTAGTGAAAACTCAGCGCTTTGCTTACACCTAAACACTAAATACGGCCTCAGGACGTCGGCCACGTCGCCCATCTCTATGTACATGGTCGCCAACTGCGGTAGATAAAAATCCACATCTTCATTAGGGAAGGAAAAGAGTTTGTTTGCCAGATACGCTTGAACGCCTGGGTCTTTCGAGTTGAAGAGGTATGATATCGCCATACTCATGTCGAAGAGTTTGCTTTCGAATAGTCGGAGGAGAAAGTCCTTGTTTTTGGAGGAGTCCGTGACAAGTTCTGTTTTGGGTTCCGTATCGGGTGGATCAGGTGGTTTGTCGGTGTCTTCTGGGTTGCCGGAGTCGAGGCTTTCGCGGGAGCGGGCGGCGGCGGGGGGCGGGGGGCGGTCGTCATCGACGGCGTCGGGCGGGGTGTGGATACCCGAGTCGTCCGAGCCCGCGGGGACTTCCGGGGGCAGAGCGAGGCGCGGCGCGGGGGACACGGTGGGCCGAACCGCGCCTTCGGGAGAGGTCGGTGTCATGTCCTCCGGGATTCGCTGCAGCACGGAGTCCAGCGAGCGGTTTCGCTGGTGCCCGCATCCCGCCGGCGGGCCACTCGCCCCCGTCACATGTCTGGGGGCAACAAGAAAAAAATGATAAAATTGGCGTAATAAGTTGAGGTTTCATTCTAATAATAAACATTTCTAACTATAGAAGAATCCAGCTACTCGAGCAAATAGTCGTCAAAAACTATTCGAAGACTATTTTCATCATTTAATCTAATCCTACTTATATCACCATCATAATAATACAAAATGGCCTCAGAATTATTAGATAAATACTTGGGCGATTGTCTTCATTAAGGATCATAAAGTCATCTCATCAGAGTAATTAAAGATGAACATTGCAATGTTGATAATAACAATGATAAAAGCATTTATAGCCGAGGTCGCGGTCGGTTGCGTCGCGATTACAGAAACACGCTATAAAAGGTGGACGGAGCCGAATTATGAAATTCCTCGGCTCCTGAATGCAGAGTGGTTGCAGTTACAACACACCGCTGAAACCTTTAGACGGTTTCCAATATTCAATCTGCAGTTGAAGATATAACTATCCTCCTCCTTTCAATACTTTCTAGCAAGTGACAGGTTAATCAAGACTGCAAAATATAAGATAGAATAAGCGTTTTTATCTTTCGCAAAGTAATGGATTAAATATTGTTAACGACCGTGTGACTTTGAGTAAGATTAGGAACTACGCATAAGACATATTTTTTGACACATTTTATTCCTTCAACCAGTACATTCGTTGGTTAATCTTGTCTTATCAATACCAGTATTTCCTAGGGACCTATAAAATTTTACGAAACGAGAAATCATTCTTCTGTAGAAGACGCTCAAATAGGTGCGCTATTGAGATTAGAAAAATCAATGAAATGAAACAGGAATAACACACCACACACATTTGAAGCCTGTATTAAGGTTTGGTCCTTCTTTTTGTTCAATATTATGTTAACTTTGTATTTTGGTACCTTACTTAAATTCTACACAAATAATAATTATATTTGAATAAACAAATAAACAACCTTTTACTTGTTTTTGATTTGATGTACCTCGTCGCAGGCTTTCTCAGGGGTATCACTGTTAAAAATACATCGGAGGATGCACTTTTATGTATAGGGCGAACAAAATTGGGGTCCACTTGACTCGTTACTACAGTACAAGATGGAATATCAGCAGCAATTGTCATCTATACACACGTACATGCCTATACACACGTATAAAAATCGCTCACCACTGAACTAACTCAAATGCACTAAACCTTCCTCAAGAATAAACGTACGCGACTGTGGTCGCATCAAGTCGTTTCCGTACATTAGGCCTTTATCGCAGATAGACAAGCAGGTCGGTGGATTATGCTGTATAATAATAATGTTACGATATGAACGATAAGCAACAGCAACAGATACTGATCGTATTTACCGGAGATAAGACATTGCAGTGTTTATTTGAAATACTAGAGGGTTTGATCCCATTTTATTTAAAGAAGAAGAGATAATGATAAGTTTATTGATTAACTAAGCACAAGAACATACAAGAAAATATCCAATGCACCCCAAACTAGGCTGAGCCTGTATCTTGGGGCCCAGTGAATTTAGAGTAGTTCAATTACTCAATTATGATAATGATAACAGATGTTATGAATGTGAAATGATTGTTTGTCTGTCTTTTACGTTAGTAAACGAACCGACGGATTGACAGATTGTGCACTTAAGATTTTAGTTAATTGGGCAGCTGAAGTATTTATGTTAAAGGAATTAACTCCAGCCCCAAACTAATTAATATTCCTTATAAATCTTATAATATAAGCTTATTTTTATCACGGAAATTTAACTTATTCTAATAGTAATCGAACAACGACACTCCTATTCCTTACAGACGAAGTGACTGGTAAAAACTAGTATGGAATTAAAGGAAATATCCTGTTTTTACTAAAACTTGAAATTGCTAAAAGAGAAGACAATTGAGCGGAAGGTGTAAAAACAAGGACAGTGAGGTTGAGCTCCCTGAATGCTATTACGTACAGTTATGAGAAAAAGTAATTAAAAGGGTTGTTGATATATTACAGGCTTAGGTATTATATTTTTCAATATTATAACAACCGAATATTGGCAAAACCACTCCTTTGGTCTTTGTTTCAAGAAATATTCATTATTTGTATCCCGCTGTTTCCTCCATTCCTTCCTGTTAAAGCGCTGTTTTTCCATCGAAATATAATAAGTATGGAAGAGTAATCGACGCTCAAAATCTGCCCCACTGACTTAGTGCCGGCGGGGGTGGAGCTATTAATGAGTGCCGAACTGTCTATCAGTCGACTTTCTGACGTAGTGTCAAACAGTTGTTTACAATCACAAAAGAAAAAATCGATATTAATGATTACCGGATTTAAATGACGCTGCAACCATGCCAAGTTGCATTGTAAATTGGTGCAGTACCCACACAGATGCAAAACAAAGCGATATTTATTTTCATTAGTAAGTTATTTAATTTTTAATATTTCATACCAAAATGTCATGGCCGATGTTATGCAATATATCTTTGAAAAATGTGAATTACAAGCAACTACTTCGAATGAATAGGAAATTAAATTTTATGTCATCTTTACTATCGTTAGTTTATGTACATAATAAAAAAAACGAAATATGACCTTTTCCTTTCGAAGTGCGGAACCCTAAAAAGCAATAGGCTTAATATTAATTGATACTTGTACAATAACTGAGTTGGTAAAGCTAAGATTGTAAGGGCCTGTTTCACAATCGACAAGTAAATTTATCTGCCATTTAAAGTTGGCTCTCTCCTTGTCTATTTTCAAGTGTAAGAAAGAGAAAGGGCTAAATTTTTCTGTCAAATACGCTTTACTTGTCGATTGTGAAACAGGCGGTTAATATAAATTATACTCTATTGTATATGATCTAACTTAAGAGTTGGCTTCACATCTCTAACTGTAGAATAGAAACAGTGCCAAATGGATTATTTGTGATGTTTTCGTCTTACTACTCGTATAAAGTTAATTTTTGTCATGTTTTTTCGGCAGCATCAAATAGGCTGTACCATCCAAAGCGACTATATACCTATACATATATAGGTATTATACTGTCACGTATCTTTATGCCTATAAGAATAAAAAAGGGGTTGCAATACCTATATTTGGCACTTTAGATGCTAAAGACTATTTGACGCTGACTACTCTTACAACATAATATCTTCTGATATACTATTTTACAACTTTATAATAGTGTAACATAAGTAAGTATGTTAAATGATTCAAGGGGAACAATCATTCAATAATATAAAAAAATATTAATAAAATTCGTTATTCAATTACTGTGTTGTTTTTGTATTAAACCATCCACGTCAAATGTTGAAAGACATGGCCGCGTTCAAGTAACCCTTATGAATAAAAATATTGACCAATGGAAATCTTGTGTCAGAGAGCTTGTAACCAATTGCAGATTTTTGTCTTTCAAACGGTATAAAACCTTACTGAAATTACTGTCTACTCAAACGTTATACCAGCATCTGACATAAATGACTTCATACCTTAACTCAATTAATATTTAGTTGATTATTGAAACCACTCGATACATAAGATCTTTTCATTTCAAAAAGTGGGCGTTTTGGAGCGGATTTGTCAGTCGTTTTTGTTAGACGTTACTCTTCCATACTTATTATATTTCGATGTGTTTTTCAGGAAACCCCTTGTTTTCATTCTAAATCACAACAGGAAAACATATTCCAAATGTAATGTTTGCTACTTCGAGTGGTTTAGCCTAAAAAGTAACATGTCTTTTACTAAGTCTCTCATGAACTGACTTCATAACTAGAAGGAGGTTCTCAATTCTGTCTGTATTTTTTTTTTCGATTTCTCCGTTTTTGTATGTGGCTTGATTTCTCCGATAGTTGAGGAACGATTTTGAAATTTCTCAGGACTTATTGACAAAAAAGACCACATCGAAAGTATAGGGTATACTTTTGAGGTGGTCTTTTTTGTCACTATGTATGTCCTGAATCTGATGACGGTATCCATAAGGAATTGAGGGACCTCCTCAAATATTACAGGCATATAGAAATTATCATTTAGTGAAGTCGACCTGATGAAGAAAACGATTGCAACCGAAACCCCCTCAATAAAATTTCATGGGTGGTACTTATAATAATACCTACACTAATGACTTTCCCGCACCGTTACTTGCAGCGAGCTTGAAATATCCTAAAGTTTCTTATTCATCAAGTAATTGGACTACATAACATAAGACATAACAGCATATTATGATCACTAAAAAGCATCAAGTAAAAATTACATATTTAAAAAAACAATGACCTGCCTCAAAAAACTAATAATAATTTCTTTTCAAATCATCATCATATCAAAAATAAAAATATCAAATGATAAATATTTCTAAATGGTATGATGATAGGTCAGGGTGTTTGTGTTTTAATTACGGATAAACGGTTCAAACGGATTTAGATAAGATTTCCCGCAAAAATTATAGTCCCTGAGGGAAAATCTATAAAAAAGTGGTGCTTGTACGAAAACGGCAAATAATGGAAATATATTAGTCGAAAAATAGCATCTAATACGACCTGTACTTAACGAGGGCATTATCAGAACACGTTCAGCCTGTCAGGTGCACGGTGCACTAGAAAAAGCCATCGGCTGTTTTCCTCACGATTGTGTAAACCCGGCCGTGGGAGCTGTGACTCAAGCCCAGCTGATAGAGGTCGGCACTTCGGCAGAGGATGTCGAGGCAGCAACATATTTTAGATTGTTATAATACAGGTACCTAAAGTGGAAAAAATAGCTTGATTTTGTAGAGGTTTTGTGTATGAAAGTAACGATTGCCTGTGTGCAGAATCTGTTATTGGCAGTTTACTCGGGAATCATGCCACTTTTTGGGATAACAGGAACGTAGTTGTAGTGTGAGACTTTTCGACTACAGAACTCTATGCATACAAAAAATTACTTCAATCCGATACCTTCGTTCGTGTCAATAGGAATAATAAGTGTATGGAAATAATGTCTCAAGATATTAATCTTTGCATTTTCAGCTAAATTTTGATTCTTGTTATTTATCCTATACATACATTTGGGAGTAAAATACCTACCTACTCCTGTTTTAAAGGAAAATCTTAGTTTATAGTAGTCACTTTCGTACCTACTTAGTTCAACAAATGGATATCAAGGTACAACATTGTTAATGTTATGATAATAGCTCCACTGTTATGTTAGCAAGATCATTTCAGATTTCATCCTAGCCTGCTAAACACAATAGAATTATTTCCGGATACTATTCAAGTGTAATAATCATAAGCTAGTTCAAAACATGTACGTACTTATAAAACGGATCCTCATAATACTGCAGTCCAATGACAACAATTTTCCGAACCATTTGGCCAGCACTTAGCACTCACTAGTCACTAAACGATCACGATTTCCTATTAGGCTAGCATTGTCGCGACACGCTAGCAGTAGCTACAAGTGGCGAATCGGAGAAGAGCCATCGCGAGTAAAACACTTTAAATGCTTAAGCGACACGCGTGTACCCGCGCGGCCGACTCGGGGCGTACTGCTTTGCTTTACGCAACCTTCCACGCTCCGCGCATACCCAGCCGTACGCTCCACAACTCACTCATTAAACTCAAAATATACACAACTTCCTTTATAATACAGTTGAAAACAGCTTAAAGCCTCTGTCCAGTGTACAAGGATCGCCTCGATTACGCAGGAACGCTACTAAACAGCAGTAAACAAAGATCTTTGCAGGCCAAAGATTTCCCCGACCGACTTTACGGGTGTTGAATTTACGAAGAAACTGGTTTCTATAGACGCACACGTCGATGGTTTGCACACACCTGCCACCTGCGCAAACTGACGTAGATGCAGACATGTAGTTAATAATAATAACGTTATGCATGACATCAGTTGAAATTTAAATTGTTGAAAACAAGATACTAAGTAACAATATACGTCAAACGAAATTGTTTTCACGAGTTCAATGACGCTTTTTTCGCATGCGCCCAAAGACAAATGTGTACATGAAATAAAATTGACCCCATGTTTGTATTCAATACTAGCAACATATCCTCATACCTCCTATATTTGGTTACATGTCGCATAATCGCAAGCTGCAAAGAATACCAACTAGAAACAGTTATGATCGTAAATATAGACGGTTAAAATAAAAGTAGGACTAACAACGTACTCGTTTGTATTCAGTAGTGGCCATCTGTCCTATTACGAACGACAGGCAGACACGATGACATAACGCGAGATTTACGAACGCATACCGACGATTGGGAGAAAGCGGACGACGACCCTGTAAATCTATATCGCCACTTCTAAGCTATCAATTTCAAAAGATCCATCTGCGGTAGAAATTCCGAGCACCCGAGACTTTCTCGTTTCGGCCGCGTATTCACTCAATCAAGAAAGTAGAGGAAGTGGAAGTGTTATGGCCACTTACTGGGTAAGCATTCCAAGCGGAGGAGCGTGAGCGGGGAACAAATTAACATCAGTTATTTTTGGAACGTTATCGAGAATCGGGCATATGTTGCATTTCATAAAACAGATGTGCCGTTGATGAACTTTACAGTTCATTGGTGAAGAGGCATTCAGCGCATGCAAGGCCTATTACCATTTCAGAAGCACGTGTGATATCACAGACTTCGTAAGAACAATAGGCGTTCATTCATGTCCGTGTTCTGTAAAACCGCGTGGAAACGGGAAGTCAGTAGGGAACGGAATATACGGTAGAGGTTCTTTCGTAGTTACAACGTTACATACACACAAATCTACTTATTAAACGCGTCTAAAAAGTCCGTTACTACCGATTAATAGTATCATATTTAAAGTAAGTTAACGACAGTTATGTTTAATAGCGCTCTCATTATATCTGTAAAGATTAAACAAACGCTAAAATTTTATGGATTGTTATCGCTGTAAGCGCTTCATGGAGCATAGCCAATTGGTTTCATTGCCGTCCCAATAAGATTTTAATTTCATGTTTTTTAGCGTCATCGTCGCGTATATCTGGCTATGACGAGGGGATATTCGTCAGTAGTAATCTGAGCGTAGCAATAATGGTAGACTGTGCTATTTTTATCAGTAAGTGTAGCGGTCACCGTGGAGGTTCAGTGGGGTCGAACGATCACAATCGATGTATTTTACAGGCGACCATCCGGCGCGGCCTCGCGTGCTGCTCGAGCGCTCCGACGATTTAATTTGATTATTACATAACTATAGGAATCACGCTCTTGGAATGAAATCATCGCAAACGCGACACGTGATTGTTCTAGGTCCAAGATCTTGCTAATTTGGGCGGTAATCTGCAAAAATATCATCATCGGTTTGATATCAGAAAGTGTCTTGAATTGTTGTTATTATGAGAACCATTTATTGAAGAGGACAAATTCGAAATATTCAATATTAGTTACTACTACGTATTTATAAACAAAATTAACTAGATATTAAGCTTTTAGGTCTGAATCTGTTAACTATGACGACGCCAACGCTTCTATGTCAATAGAAAATAAAGTAATGCCAATCAGTCAATAACTACTTATGGTAAATTGTTTTAAATTGGCTCCACGTGAAGCCCGCATCACAGTTGCCATCTATTTAACATTATCAGGTCATTTAATAAACGTGAACACGATTTTGTTAACATAACGACAAATGTTGAAACATGATACTATTTTCAACTTGCATGAATTAGGTAACTAAAAAGCAGGTAAAAGTAATTTTAATACATTTAAAGGGCATAAGCCATTCCCATATTCCCTATCCCCTCTGGCAAGATAAAAGGTGCTGACAAGTTAATGATTTATTTAATTATCAATATTATTCCACCGAATAACAGTTAACAACAATAGCTTGATATGATTACCATTAGGAACATTTACATACAATTCAAGCGCATTTCTCGACACCCGTGACATCAATATGCTAACAATGGAGAATTGATTCGATTCGGTGCTCAGACGTATTGTTCTGACGCTTATTGGTGATTGGAGAAAGCCAATACATGAAATTCTCCAAATAGTTTTTAAGTAGGTACTCGAATTGGTTCGAATGAGTATGAATTTCAGATTTCCTCGAATCTAATTTCCTAATTCTCTATCGTTTAGTTGAATCTAAAACGACTATGGTATTTAAATATTTCTAGCGTCTTCGAGTCTTAGACATTTCATACTGTTGGTATTATTATACCTACGCTAAACCTCTTAGCTAACTTCTACGACATCTTGCAGAATACATCGCAACATTTTTTTTCCTCTAACTGCGATTTTTTAAAATGTTTATCAATAACATTTCAGGATGCCTGCTAAGCTAATACAATTATGTAAGTCATTTGGCGCAAAATTTTAGCAATGTTACCCCGGCGTTACGTTTATTCAGACGGTTAAGTAATACCCTTAAAAGCCTTACATTTCTGATTGGCGAGTGAACATTAAATTTAAGGTGTTACGCGTGCTAGCCAAACGGCGAAAGTGAATGTCGACCTTGTGCGAAGCTCTTGCACTTTCTGTGCGGTGCGAAATTTCACACGTTAGACCTACTGCCAAAATCACCAGTTATAAAGTGAACCGGATTAAAAAATTATAGTAGATGTCTATCAAGTACTGGTCCTAACAGGGTTTATCATGGCCATGTAATTAAATAGCAAACCTAACTCAAGACGAATTATTTATTAAAAGGAATTTTCTCAGCTGTTAAAAGCAAGTTGCAATAAGCTGGATAAATATTTATAGACAGGAGGCGCTGGCTAACCATAAATACAATATAGAAGCAAATAATGATCAAACATTGTTTTCAATTTTAAAAAGTGAATTACCTTCGGCGTTTGGTTACCAAGGCTACGTAGAACAATCATTTTCAGAGAACTACCTATTTTCCTCCATAAAATCTTCTATGATACAAATAGTTTCCTGACAATGGTTTTAACTTTAACCAAATTACAGAAACACTTTAATTGGCTCTACAGCTATTATAATATTTTCAAGCCTTGACCAACTGGGATTCACTCTAGTAACGTCGTATACGTATTAGTACGCGAGACGGCTTCTTACATTTTAATGAAGAAATCGTTTGAACATCGCAATATTTCTGATTACACGCGTGTATTTAGCATACTAACCAAGTAATTATCGTGCGAGTGAAACAACAGATGGAAACAAGAGATAGCTCAACAAGTGGATCCCAAAGGGTCTGAAGTAAGGGAAACAAACAATGACGAAAACTTTCTTTTGTCCGCTAACAATCTCGGTAATTTTAGCGTTAAAAACAAGAAATCACATCAATCATTAAACTTTTAACAGATGACAAACTTGTTTTGACTTAAATTTAACATAAAAATATCTAAACATGGCCGATAAGGATTTTTATACAGTCTTGAAAAACTGAAACAACACGAACGCAATTTCACTATAAATATTCTTAAATTTACCTAAGAAATCATTCAGACTAGCGGAACACGTGCCTCTAAGTATTTACGGTCGGCAGTGGTCGTCAAATAAGCCGCTATCGATATCTCTAGAAGCTTGTGTATCCCGTCATGATCCAATAAAGCTTAAGCCCATTCAACCAATTTGCAGTACCCTGATTCCATTACTGCTACGGCTTCTTTAGCAGAGGGTTTTCGCGATACCTCACACTCGCATGTGTGATAATTATACTTGTCAGAAGTTATATGAAGATGAAAATTTGTATAATGAAAGAAAAGGCAACAAACAATGCGGTTATATTATGTTATGACCTCAGCAACCTCAATTTAGCGAACGCTAGAACAGGTTTTGTTTGAATTCATTTTAAACGCTCCTCCCACGCTTTGTTCTTTAGCAGAAACATTAAGGAGCACAAGATTTTCGTAATGTTATGAAAATATATTCGGGCTAAGTACACCATGTTTTGATTTAGCACATAAATCAACATAAACTGAGGGATGTTAATAATTTCGTGATTTATTTATTCAAGTTTACGACGCAAGTGATTGATGTTCGTGTAAACAATTAACATTTAAAGAGGTTCAAAAGTAATTAAATCTTCGAACAATAAACAAATAAAGTAACAACGAATAAAAGTGGGATAATGCTGAAGCATAAACTAGTAAAAACCGTAACTAATTTGGTAATGCACAATGTTCTGTAACTGTAATGAGTTTCCAAACACGTCTATCAAACTGGCTAAGTAAACATATTCAGCTAAAGCGTGTCGGGTAGCAATCGACCTGGAAACGCGCGAATAGCCCAGGGCCGGCCGCGGTGACCCGACCCAACCGACGCATAACTAACTAGATTACATGACACCGATCATATTAATGATTCAGCGATATACATCGATTCGGATGGTTTGGATTCAAATTAGGAGAGAAATCAATAGTCTCCAGAGACAAGTAATGAATGTGACACCGAATCTTACCACGCTGGATGCTACTTGTTTTTTTACAGATTTCGATACTATACACACTTGGAAAAAAGTAGTCCCTACTGAATAAGAAACGTGACCGCGACGACAGGTGTCTGAAAGGGATTATTTATGTTATTTTTATGATTTAACACAAAGTAACTTCTTACCTAACAAGTTAACAAGGTTGAATAATGTAGTAAGAAACTAAAATAACTTTGTGTACTCTTGGAGGCACACATCAACAAGCTCATTTAAAAATGGCCGTAATAAAAGCGAAATAAAAATAAAAATAATTTTGGCGTGTCGTTTGCAAGGTGCGTTTGTATGCACAGCTGCTATGACCCAAGCGAGCTTTGGAGGATAAAAGTACCATCTGTCGAATGGTGAAAGAGATGCCAGAAATTTGCCAACTCACAAGACGTTAAGATTTTTGTAAAGTAGTAGTAAGTAACAAATCTATATAATTTGAAATTATTTAATAATCGATCATTTTTATTCAGCCATTGAGATGGATTAAAAACAATCTAATAGAAAGTTGATACTACTGAATTTCAAAGCTCCAATTCTAGATATAAATCGAAACCTGACAAGAAACCAATAAACTAGATCAATTAAAGTAACCTTGGATACGCGAGTGATATCGAAATTCTACGTAACACAAATTCAATTAACAATTTCTGTTGATAGCTACTAGATAAACGGAGCATTTAAGATGAGACGTAAGGACTCATCTTAAATTCTACAGCTTCTCATTAAGCGAAATTAAATCTTACGAAGGAGCTTCATCTAAATGTCCCAATGACACTACAACTAGCAGTCATCGTTATCATGATATTATTTTAATAGTTCTTACTAAAAATAAGTCTCCGACAACGAGAGGATGTAACTTAGGTTCGCATTTGTTATGTGTTTACAAAGTTGCAAAAACCACTTGTACTTCATGATAATAATGATTTGAATGTAAAGCCCTTTGAAAAATTCCGAATACCTCTTCACTTGACTCTCATAACGTCAACAGTGTGATTAAGATATTAAAGCAAGTTGAGCTAATACAATGTAAATATTTGTGGTATTAAGACCCTAACATTTTTTTTAAGAACCAGTTTAATGTAGGCTACATGCAATGCAATTAAAATCATTCCGCCATACATATAGACTTAACCGCAAAGTCCCGTAGCTGCTGAGCTGAGAATGAGCTACATTTTACAATAATTCTTGCTTGAATAAACTTTAACTATTTTATAAAAAGAACAATGGAATCGTTATATTTATGTAACTATAAAAAAAGCATGTATTTATTCAGATCGTGTGCCTCGTGTTACTGATACCGAGTTTATCATAAACCTTGTACCTAAGACTGGCTTTAATAAAATATTATAAAGAAGTAAATTGTAACTATACTCGTAAGTGGTGTTATCTGTTAATATTGATCTGATTCTAAAAGAAAACTAGATAAATTTAGCTACGTATGTTAACTTTAGAAAAGCATCTTTTAATTCTTTATGGCGCAAAATCTTGTTAGTTCTATTAAATTATTACAAATAGCCTCTATTTATGTAGCCAACTGTTTTGCTATCTTTAAGTTTCAGGGAGTTCGCGGGTTATCTAAGGACCAATTTACACTTTTGTAAGTGATCATACTGATCATATCAAGTTTAATCAGTAATCATTCATTGCAGAAAATATTACAAATATTTCCAAAACTCAATCAATTTTAGGGCAAATTTACAGCCCCTTGATAGGCTTAGCTTATAAAATCAAACTAAATCTTCTATTCCAAAATTTTAATAAACTCTTTAATTCAAGTCTTTGCAAGTCTAGAAAGTTTAAAAGACATTTTCAAAAGCACAAGTTTTTGGCTGACTCATTGGAAATATTGGTAAAATATTATCACAACATTTAAAGAAAAGATAGACGCAGGCAGATTTATTCATCGAAGACGATAATACACGAACCCTTTGTCAAAAACATAATATTTTAAAAATATTAGTTGGACTCTCCGAAATGAATGTCATTCCTTTCCCTTAAAAGTCTTCCTCATTTCCAAACCCTACTTCCTTCCAGTGTAGAATAATGAAGGGCAATTAGATTACCAACTTCCTTCGCAAAACAATAGAATGTAAAAAGCAGGCAGCATGACGGTACAACAATTATGTTATGACGGTGAGGGATACGACGACCAACCGGAACTCGCACGTAATAAGTACGTACGTCAGACCCTATCCGCCTATAATCAGCCCTTTAACACGCGCAGGGTCTGTGACAACCATGAGAATCGAAAGCTGATGAAACAAAGCAAGTCGAAACAATAGTTAGCCCAGTATAAACCCTCTTAAGCGAAACAAGACGTCGATAAAACTATGTAAACAAAGAGTTGTTTGAGTCATCGCGATCATTAGAGTAACTAAATACAAACTCATTTCAGTAAATAATAAATGAATAACGTTTACAATATTAGGTAATCCTCCTGAGGCTAACGTCGTTTGGAAATGAATGATGGCCGACCCGGGACTTGCCTATAAAATGCTATAACATAAGGCTAAAAGCAGCGTCGTGTTCCCGAACATATGAAGACATAAAAATAACAATAACCCATGAACCGAAACTGGTTGCTTGTGGGGGTAATGCGGTGACGTTATATTTTACTTAGGCTTTTTTACTCTGAGATGCACAAAATACAATATAAGTTAATCTGTAAAAAACTGAATTAACTAAGTTAGTTGCCCGATTAATGTCTGTAAGTTACAGTAACATAAATCAAACATGATTTAGCTGTAGAAATCTCCTGAATCAACCGTAATCTCAACAATGGGAGGAACTGCGACAATCACAGCATCCGCCACGCTGCCCACATTCCAACTGTTGGACTAACAAAATTGTGATTGTATTGTGTCAATAGAAATATTTTGAAACGACCTGGTGTTTTTTTTTTTGCGTACAACATGAAAATATTTACAGAGAAACGCAATAATAAAGTTAAGACCAAATTATGATTGTTAAAGACTTAAATTATTTCATACGGAGTTACACATTGAGTGAAATATTGGGTATCTAGGTGAAATACCTACTTTGTGTCTTAATTATTTAATTTAGAAAAGATTGACAGCATAAAAACATATTGGAGAACAATAAAATAAAGTAACAAACGTATGATTTGTCGGTAGGCAATTTTTTAAGGTATTTTGAATCGCGCAGCAGGTAGTCGCGTAATAGAAACCATTTACTTGGCGGAAATACTGTACCACTAATCAGAATACTATGCACGCCAAAATTCCACACATCAAAAATGCACCTATATGACTGAGTTACGAGAGCAGCAGAGCCGACACATCGTGTACCTCTATATTGCATTGAAAAATCCGATCGAGGTCGACCACATTACTCGTGACTCGTAAGAGATCAGCGCAGAAATCAATTCTCTATTGTTAACCTTGCCATTTGAGTGATCCAGTAGTTTATCGTCAGTGTCCATGTTAATTTGATCTCCGGTAGGTACACTTCTATCAGCTAATCTTTAAACGCACTTTAACCGAAAAATGTATCAAAAGACCACTACATTTTTATTGCCTCCATAAAACCCAAGTGAAACTCACTTATGTTAACGTACAATGGGTTTGTGTCACACGGCAAGAACAACGCCACTAAGTTTCGTGAAGTACAGCTATAATTACCATAATAATTCACCCACGGCGCGATCTAATTACTCTAAAAATATCTGCGGCGATGGCGCTTATTCTCAGCATGAAGTTTTGTTTAAAATCGTCATTCCCCAGAAGAAAGCTTGGACTCACTATAAGCAAGACTTTCTAGCTCACTACAAATACATTTTTGGCATTCGATTCAATGTGAGGCGCCAGAATGTTCGAAAAGGGACGATATCATACTTATTTAAACCCGTTTAGGGTCAGGCGTAATGAATTTAAGTGCGACCACAGTTTCGCACTGCCAACTAGAATAAAATTCCGACCTTGTTGCATGCAAGGCAGCTAGCTAACCTGCGAATCGACACTTCCGAACGCAAATAGCAAGGTCGCATGTTGTATCGCCTTCTGGTCATTTTAATATTTAATTTCAACTGAAACTCGTTTGCGATCACAAACTACGAAGATCAGTATCGACAGTTTGTTCCATTGCGATTAAAAATGTAATCGCGAACGCTGCAGAGAGAAAGGCTAGCTCATTCATCAACACTGACCGACATAATTGCATTTTCTCTAAAGATAAATTTGAAAAAGCGCTTTACAAGCTACTATAATTTTATTACTATGTGAATCACTAAACCAAGATATTTTTTTCCATTTTTCACAGTGCTCTGCAGTGGCAGAAGAGAGAAATCCGTCTCAAATAATACAGTAGTGGTGTTTTAAGGGGCACTTGGGCCCTGGTCACCGGGCGAATGTTGTTACGCTGGGTGTCTCGGCTCTCGGGGGTCACTGATTGATCATTTCCGTCCATTGTGTCTGCCCTCCTATTCTCCCCGGAGAACCCAGGCGACGTAACGTTTGTACCTCACCAGTTTATATTTAATCGCCACAAATTGTTACAGACAGCTATCATGAATCAAGCCAGGATAGGGGGCCTTTATTGCCATGCTCGAAATAGGCTTCAGCTATTTATAGGTGCAGTATGTTTATTGTATATGAACTATCTTTTGATAAGATATTCTATTAAATTAAAATTATTTTCTTATTTTTTCTTTGTCAATGTTCTCATTTTCTCGGTCACGTAATACAGAAATAATTAACAAGTAGGTACTTCAAACAGACTTAAAAGAAAACGTCGAAAATCGAATGAAGTGTCGCATTGGCGTGTCCGGAATAATTCATAATTTGTCCCAATTGAATTTTCTTTTGTAAAAATACGACGTATCTCTAAAATTTACGAATTCGTTTCTTGTTAACCTTGAGTAATCTTGTGCGAAATAAAACACCCGTCAGACGCAGAACAGAACAGGAGCTGATGATTCAACTCTCGATGACAGACCCGTCTGTCTGTGTTACATGTTATTAATATTGTGAATATCAAATTAATTGATTGGCACAAAAATAAATAAAATAAGATTTAGAAACTGGAGACTCACAAGCACGAATATATCGATTTTTCCTTCATGATTGGAAGCATCATTTATTTATTTTCCTGGTCATTTGACTAAGAGTAGTTTGACGTCATTTGCGGTTTGTCTATCAATAACTCGAGCCTGACAGTCTCCGGAGATTCCCGACAGATCGGGTTGTTTGTGACAAACGCCTAGCTAAGTAGATAGACTTTTGATGTCGTCTGTGACCTTTATTTCGCTTAGTGGGCGCGTGTGACCCCGAAATGAATCCGTGGGAAGCCACATTACGGGCTTGTCTCTCGCTTCTGTCTCAACCTCACAGCATAATAGGTCCCGTTATGTGTCCTGATGCTGCTAATATGGCATCCGTTATGATATCATTAATCTTGTTTTCATATTTAGTTAATGGTTAACTTAGCTCGTTAATGACGCTAACTGCGTCTGCGTTTTTATCTCAACTCATTCAAGCGCGTACCGCAAATTTGAATCTTAAATTATTATCTTTTCTTATCTAAAATACCAACATACTTTGCTTCTTTGGCTTTGTAGACTCACATGTGAACAGACGAAGATAATGATAACAATAAGTGAGTCGGCTAATGATGGCACTATGACCCATAAAGCAAAGTTAAAGCAGAATCCCACTTCTGACTCATTAGGTTCAATACTATTTACAGAACGTAAGTACTTTCTGATTCATAATAGTGATGATTCACACTATCAAGTCAAAACACGGTGTGTTATCGCAGTAAGCAACCACAATAATTTGACACTTACGTATGAATAGGAAGCAGCGTAAATTCTGATTTCCTTTTGAATTATTTATAAGGTTATTATTTTTCCGTTTATTTATTTATGTATAAATAAGTATGTACTCGTACATCAATATGTCAGTTATCTGACTTAGATTTTGTTCCCGGAGCTATTAAGCAAAACATACAAGCAAAACGCGTTTAGTCTAGTTGGTAATCTTGGTAGTGAACTGACCCTGCCTACGAATCTAGCGGTCCCGGGTTCGATTCCCAGTATGGATTTTTTTTGTGTCATGAGTGATTTGCTCCGAAGACTGATGTTTTCTATGTATTGTAGTTTGTATTTCTATATAAAGTATGTATACCTATTTATCGTTGCCTAGTACCCATAGTACAATTCCAGTGCTTAGTTTCGGACTAGGTATTTATTAATTTCAAATGCGAATTCAAACTGTTTTATGCTATCTTGTGATACATTTTCTTTCTGCAGGTAAGGTCAGGTTGGGTAAGTGAAACACCGGGGCAAGTGGAACCCTTTTAAATATCTCTTAAATAATAGCTTTATTATAAATACAGATGTGTCGGTAAATATAATAAATAATAATGTCGGTAATAAATACAGTTTTTTGTGTGCGTACATTTTCTTTAATATGTCTGTTCTGAAGGCATCTAGAGTAATATTTTGTTAGTTTTATAAATCTTCTTAATTTTGCAAAGATACACCTTATATTGCTACCGTGATAGACCTAACATTTAAGTAAATCCGGTTGATTTTCTTTAGAAAAAAATAAAGTATGTTTCACTTACCCAACTTGACCTTAACTGAAGTTGGTGTGTCTTACATGAAGCGAATTTACATTTAAATTACAATGAAAAAGCGATAATAAATAAATAATAAATATCAGGGGACAATGTCACACCAATTGACCTAGTCCCAAACTAAGCTCTAGGCTTGTACTATGGGTACTAGACAACGATATAAATACTTATATAGAGAAATATGTACTTAAATACATAGAAAACATCCATGACTCAGGAACGCGCTCATCACACAAATAGGTATCTGCCCTTACCCAGGACCGCTAGCTTCGTAGGCAGGGTCACTAACTACCGACTAGGCCAAATGAGCTACACTGTGCGTACACATTTATAATCATACATAAGTTTGGTCAATATTTTTATTAGTATTATATTATGGTAGCCACCTCTTAAATATTAGGCCAGAATTAGTGTAACAGAGAATTGAACATTAGAAAGGTAAAATAAAAATAAAGTTTAATTCCCAGTATTCATATACCTACTATAAGGTGATATTTAAAAAATCACGTTTGTTGTCGCATGTCGAGAATAGTGTGGTGAAGTCATGACGACTCATGCGCGCGCGCAAGGCTGGCAGCGTGCGCGCGCACCCGTTATCAGTCACAGTTGTGAGAGCGGGAAGGAACATATACTCTTACGCATTCACTGCCAAGAACATTTAACAGTGACAATTTTGTATGGATATCAGAAAACCTGGCACTCAATACTTGAATGGTCGTCATTTTACTCAGCTTTAAATAAATTTGTTTGTGTTAGTTGACGCATTGGCAACTCTTTTACCTTATGTCCCGTATGGTTATTTCATAAACAAGCAAATATATTAAGGAAATTTACTTAAACTGTACCTACTTAGTCGCTCCATAAGTTCTGTCACAAAGGTTTGGTCAAAATAATACAAAATGTTCATTTTATTTCTATTTAAAAATATAATATATAAAGGGAATTGGGTAAGTTTGTATGAAGAAAATTGTCTTTTTTTTCAGCGGCCACGGGTGATTTTCACATTGTGAATATTTAAATGTCTCGGCCACGATGCACGTAACAAAATCTGTTTATTTTGAATAATTCTATCATAATTTATCACTTTTACGAATGGCCGCTCACCTTTTATGACTTCTACAAATGACAAGACTTTTACCCAAACCCCTTTAAAGCTTAAATGGGAATGCTAAAATACGTTGAGATGACGAGTTAATGAAAATAGAAAATTTAACAGAGTTCCAAAATCAATTACCTATTTAAATTCCTAGTGAAAAAAGCGTTCTTCCCTATTAATGAATTTATATCTAGTAATAAGATCCGCATGTGTATCTTATTTAACTGAACTACAACTTATATGCCTTGCGGCTCAACATAGTGATACAAAATTTGCTACTAACAACCTCATGTACCTACCTGTGTCGGAACAAATAAATGATTGATTGATTTTGATTTTGATTTTATTTTGATTTGACGTTATGTTCCTTACAATACCAATTTAGGCTTTCATGTATGTGTAATTTATTCTGTTTACTGATTTACTCTACTCACTAGACATGGCGAAACCACTGCGGAATACCGCGGTGGATCGCTATTAATAAATACCGGTCAAGTGCGAGTCGAACTCGCACACCGAGGGTTCCGTATTTAAGATAATATGCTTGGTAAGCGCAAAAGAAAATACTCATTTTTATGAACTTTATTTTCTATGTAATTTTGACTAGACTAAATTTTAATACCTACCCTTTTTGTTATTTGTCAATAACTGGAACTAATGAACACTTCTTTTTTTCCCATAAAATATAAGTAAGTAATTATAATTATACGTCGTTTTTTAAATTTCGAATAATAATCTTAGATAAGGGGGGCGGAAACGGTCATTTTTTGTACATTTTTGACTATAAATCAAAAAGTACATCACAGAAAATTAAAAAAAAAATGATTTTGAAATGTGGAAATTGAGCCCTTTCATATTACACCCTATTTGCTATTATCAAACCACTTTCATTTTCCAACCCCCCGTTCTAGACCCCTTTTCAATTATTTACAAAATTATTTTCATATTTTTTTAACTAAAAACAGATGCGGGCAAGCAAGTACAACTACGCCAAATTTTAAGTTGATAGCATTTGTGGTTGCTGAAAAAACCTGTTGCGACATACAGACAGACAGACAGACAACGAAGTCTCACCAGAAGGGTTCCTTTTTTACCATTTTGGTACGAATCCCTAAAAAAGATGTATGTGTAAGTTTATGAAAAAGTAGTAGTTATAAAGATGAAGTAGATAGGTAAACTGGTAAACCACATTATTTAGACACATGCTGCTGCTTCGTCAACAAAAACCCTACGAATATTTTTTCACAAAGATTTTACATAATTATTATAGGCGGAATGCAAAAAACAGTTTAAATTGGCATACCTCTTAACAATAACAGCAGGTACAACAATAAAAGTAGGCTTAGGTAGGTAGGTATACACTGCGAATGTTCATCTGACCAGCGATGAGCTCAAATTGTCGCGCCATCGTGCGTTCCAGGCATTCCTCGACCAATCAACAATGTCACCGATGGAGAGCATAATCAACTGTAATTGAGGAAGCCGCCGTTTATAACACTAGAACTTAATTAGTCTTCGCAATTACTTACAGAGAAAGCATTAGTCAAGATTGAACGAAGATATGATTTAAAATGCCATTAAGATTACAAAGGAACTTCTATTGAAAGACCATGCAAGACATACGTCCAATAGAGATAAGATAATGTTGATGTTTTTGAGACAATCAAACATTTTAGGACGTAGGTCTGGACTGTGGCCAGAGTTGGCAACTGACAGGATTATTATCAAAATCTCATAAAAATGAAAACTAATTTAAATAAAACAGGAGCGTATCGGTTTGAGAAGTTAGGCTAGTGATAGAGGTCATAGGGGATCAAGAATCTCGTTTCGAGATTAAGTTAGAGCAACATCAGGAGTGGAGTGTCGGGACTTATTTTTAGACATTTTACTTCAACCCTATTTAAAACGGTTACAAATAGAACGACAAGGCAACCAATTCGACGAAAACAAGAAAAACGAGGGACGATTCGTGCTGACAATGACAAACTGCGACCACATCGCATTGTAACGTAATTTTTTCCCCAACGAGGAAGTTTCCGGAGATAAACGGACAGACGAATCTTTCGATCAAAAGGTCGATCGGTAAAAAGTTCAGAGCCATTATTGCCATCAATCAAGAGGTTGACGACTATTTCATACTTTATGGAAGTTTTTATAATAATTGGTCAGAGGAGACGGAAGTTATTACTAAATGAAATAAGAAAAATGTGACAACGTTATTATAAATTATAATATCCGTGGGCACTCGGAAGCAAACTAAAATTGATACAACACAAAATTAAATGACCATGAGGTGTATTATAGTATTCAATACCCAGTTCCCAGTTAGTTCCATAAGACAGACAAAAGACCCGATATGGAGTTTATGGTAATGTGTTAATTTGGGAGTTATGTAAGGGGAAACACAAAGTGGCCACAGAGCACAAAGGGACGTTGGTATAATTGAATTCACTAAAGCCATGTTGTGAATGACCGCCCCAAAAGGGAACAAAGATGTTTAATATGGTTCCATAATATGTTATCTTAATAAGCGTGCGATGAAAGCCATATTCCTTAAAAGTACAATTAAAGATATCTGAATGAGTCAGTTAAAAAGATAGTAAATGAAGTTGGACAAATAAAATTAGCAAGCATTAAAAACGCCGACAGGCAAAGCATTAAACCTAATGGCTGAAGCTACACGACAACAATAAAATCACCTTGGACCGTTCAATGGAAAGAAGGTCACAAACAATCTATTTAAGTAGTATTGATACTTTTGATTGCCTGATGAGTATCTCGTTACAATACAAAATACAGTACTACGCTGTATTTACGTTACTATGAAAGAAAACACGCAGTGAAAAAATCCCAATTTAAAACTGTTGCGTACCCATCACATTTTGAAGTGAAGGTGAAAAGATTAATTAGTCATTGTTAACAATGAACTTCAGTGACACCAACATTTAAAGGCCTCAACCTTGGTCCACGGAAGGTAATTGTTCAGAAACAGTGAACAACAATCTATAATTATCTCACGTACATGTAAAGTTAAGGTATAAAATGAATTATTTCCCTGACCAGAGCTCTTCCATTTATAAATTATGCAGCTGTACCGTAATGTTAAAAACGAACCTTACAGCAGCCGGCGTACCTATACGCTTTTACAATATTGTTGCCATGTTATTAAATTCCATGTAATCCGAGAATAATTTAACATTCTATCAGTAAAAGAATTTTCAGAATCGGTTCTGTACTGCTGATGAAACCAGTAGGTAATGGACAAGGCATCAATAATGGACACTTGGTTCTTATTTTACAGAAGATAAGAGTTATTCATTTGTTTTGCAACAATCAATTTAAGACCGTATGAAAATTGAATTAAGAGTGAAGTGTCCATTACTGGTGCGTGTCAGCTAAAAGTGTCCATCATTGGTGCCGTCTCCCTAAACATTACCTCCTCACAAGGTGATTACTAGTGATGAAAATGGCGAAAGATACATGTTGTATTTTTCGAAACTTTGTATCTTTCCTATAAAATACATGTAACTTTCGAAAAAAACAAATTAGAGGTTCGCCTGAAAAATACAATCATACACGTATAATACTTGTTTCATACTGTATTTTTCATATTAACAATCAAAGGGTAATTAATCTTGCTTATTAATATTATTTGAACAG